>CM040744.1:32713217-35113217 GCA_022829145.1 Albula goreensis
ATCTCCCCACTGCATCTCTGGAGCTCAGCCACAGTGATCTTTTGATTCTTCTTTACCTCTCTCACCAAGGCTCTTCTTCCATGATTGCTCAGTTTGGCTGGACGGCCAGGTCTAGGAAGAGTTCTGGTCGTCCCAAACTTCTTCCATTTAAGGATTATGGAGGCCACTGTGCTCTTAGGAACCTTGAGTGCTGCAGAAATTATTTTGTAACCTTGGCCAGATCTGTGCCTTGCCACAATTCTGTCTCTGAGTTCCTTGGGCAGTTCCTTTGACCTCATGATTCTCATTTGCTCTGACATGCACTGTGAGCTGTAAGGTCTTATATAGACAGGTAGGTGCCTTTCCTAATCAAGTCCAATCAGTTTAATTAAACACAGCTGGACTCCAATGAAGGAGTAGAACCATCTCAAGGAGGGTCAGAAGAAATGGACAGCATTTGTGTTAAATATGAGTGTCACAGCAAAGGGTCTGAATACTTATGACCATGTGATATTTCAGTTTTTCTTTTTTAATAAATTTGCAAAAATTTCTACATTTCTGGTTTTTTCGGTCAACATGGGTTTCTGAGTGAACATTAATGAGAAAAAAAATGAACTTTTTCGATTGTAGCAAATGGCTGCAATGAAACAAAGAGTGAAAAATTTAAAGGGGTCTGAATACTTTCCGTACCCACTGTATACTCACAATATAACCTGTGAAGGATGTGAGGGAGTTTCTAGTGTTTGATGTTTATTTTAACAGAATTATTAAATTGGAGCAGGATACTATTGTTCAGTATTAGTTCTTGTCAAGGCTCAGGAAGGACTCAGATGCGGACTTAATTCGTAAGAGGTTTATTATTAGAAGCCAAAGTCCGAAATCCAGAATCGTAATCGAAAAACAGGCAATGGTCATGTCCGATAAGGCACAGCAAAAGCACAAAAAACACAATCCACAAGAATAGTCAAAAGTCAGGCAGAAATTCAAAACCAGTAGACACGGCAACGGTACAAAAACACTAGGCAATAAATCAAAACCAAAAACGGACAGGGTAACAACAGGCAGGCAGAACAGGAACAAAAAGGCTCGTAGCGCACACAGGAACAGAAGTAACTGAGACGAACTCGCAACAAACAAGAGACAAGGCAGGGTTTAAATACACAGAACTAACAAGCTAACAAGACACAGGTGCACAACAGGGCAGGTGGAACAAATTGGTAATTACAGGGCAGGTAACAAGGTGGGCGGAGCAACACAAAATGAAAACAAAAGCACATGGACAGGTAACAAACCAAAACACAGAAAAAACCAAACTGACAGAGAAAAACAGAAACAATAAACAGATCAGTCAGGAATACTGACAGTACCCCCTCTAGGGACGCCACCAGGCGTTCTAACTGTCACCCCAGGATGTCGTTTGTTAAAGTCTGAGATGAGGGAAGGGTCCAAAATGTCCCGAGCCGGGACCCAGCAGTTCCTCCGGGTCCAGCCCTCCCAGTCCACCAGGTACTGGAAGCCACGGCCTTGACGACGAACCCCCAGCAGACGGCGAACAGTATAAGCTTCTGTACCGTCGATGAGGCGGGGGGGTGGAGGAGCCTTGGACACGGGGCACAGTGGGCTGCGACGGACAGGCTTGACTCGGGACACATGGAAGGTAGGGTGAATGCGACGGAGGGAGTGGGGAAGTTGGAGCCGGACAGCAGCGGGGCTGATGACTTTAGTGATAGGGAAGGGACCGATGAAGCGAGGAGCCAACTTACGAGACTCGACCCTCAGAGGAATATCCTTGGTGGAGAGCCATACTCTTTGCCCCTGCAGGTAGCGAGAGCCTTGGAACGACTTTGACCATCCGCCGCCCTCTTGATCCTGCGTGAAGCGCGTATCAACGCTGATCTGGTGCGCCTCCAGGTGCGGCGACAGCGTCGGACAAACGCCACTGCCGAGGGTACCCCCACCTCCTCCTCCTGAGCGGGGAACAACGGAGGTTGATACCCCAAGCAGCACTGGAATGGGGACAGTCCGGTGGAGGAGGAAGGCAGGGAGTTGATGGAGTACTCTACCCAAGGCAGTGGCGGCTCCAGGACCCCGGCTCCTGCGAGGTGAGACACCGCAGGACGGTCTCCATCTGCTGATTGGCCCTCTCCGTCTGTCCATTGGATTGAGGGTGAAACCTGAAGAGAGGCTAACAGAAGCACCAAGCAATTTACAAAAAGCCCCCAGAAATGGGACGTAAACTGAGGTCCTCGATCTGACACCACATCAACAGGTAATCCGTGTAATTTAAAAACATGCTGGATAAGAAGTTCAGCAGTCTCCTTCGCCGAGGGTAGCTTGGGTAAGGCCAGGAGGTGAACAGCCTTGGAAAACCTGTCGACAATAGTGAGGATGGTTGTGTTACCGTCAGACTGGGGTAATCCTGTCACAAAATCCAGTGCGATGTGTGACCAGGGCCTCCTGGGAATCGGCAGAGGGCGCAGCAAACCAGCAGGAGGAGCAGTGGAGGGTTTGTTCCGGGCGCAGACAGAGCAGGCAGCCACAAAGTCCCGGACATCCTCATCCATGGAAGGCCACCAGAATCTCTGGCTAATGAAAGCCTTTGTGCGACGGGCTCCCGGGTGGCACGCTAACCGGGAGGAGTGCCCCCATTCCTCGAGCGCTAACTTAACTGCCAACAGCTCCCTGTCTCCGATGTCGTAATTCCGCTCTGTAGGGGTAAGGCAGTGAGAGAAGAAAGCGCAAGGGTGCAACTTGCCATCGACTGCAGAGACTTGAGAGAGGACAGCCCCCACTCCCACATCGGAGGCATCGACCTCCACCACAAACTGCCGCGACGGATCCGGCTGGATCAGGACAGGAGCAGAGGAGAAATGCACCTTGAGATCCGGGAAGGCTTGCTCCGCATCGGATGTCCAGACGAATCTTCGGGTGGCTGAAGTTAGCGCGGTGAGAGGAGCGGCTACAGAACCATAGTTCCGAATGAAGCGTCTGTAAAGTTCGCGAACCCCAGGAACCGCTGTAACTCTCGTCAGAGTCAGGTTTCGCCACTCCACCACTGCCCGCACCTTCCGCTGATCCATCAGGACGCCCTCTGCGGAAACAACGAACCCCAAAAAAGAGACAGACTTGCAATGGAACTCACATTTCTCCGCCTTGACAAACAGCTGATTCTCAAGGAGTCTCTGAGCACACATTCGTACGTGTTGGGCGTGCTCGGTACTGGAACGGGAGAAAATCAAGATATCGTCCAGGTAAACATAGACAAACTGGCCGATCATATCCCGCAACACATCATTGACTAGAGCCTGGAAGACCCCTGGGGCATTAGTAAGTCCAAACGGCATAACCAAATATTCATAATGGCCTGTTGGGGTGTTAAACGCCGTCTTCCACTCATCTCCTTCCTGTATTCGGACCAGATGGTAAGCGTTGCGGAGATCCAATTTGGTAAAAATGGCTGCACCCTGCAGGGACTCAAAAGCAGAACACATTAGTGGCAGAGGGTAGCGATTCTTTACTGTGATTGCATTGAGTCCCCGATAGTCGATGCAGGGACGCAACCCGCCGTCCTTCTTGGCCACGAAGAAGAAGCCAGCACCGGCAGGAGACGTGGAGGGCCTGATGATTCCCGCAGCCAGCGATTCCTGGATATACTTATTCATCGCCTCAGTTTCCGGACGTGAGAGAGAGAACAGGCGGCCCCTGGGAGGCGTGCCTGGCAGGAGATTGATGGCACAGTCATAAGGTCGGTGAGGTGGCAGGGAAGTGGCGCGGGTCTTACTGAATACCTCTCTCAGGTCCAGATACTCAGGCGGAACTGCAGACAGGTCAGTGGTCTCCTCTGCAGCGGGTCTGGTTGGCGACATGGGTACCTGGGCATCTCAAGACAGTGCGACATACAATAGGGACTCCATTCCAATATGCGATTAGTAGCCCAGTCCACCCAGGATTGTGCTTAGCAAGCCAGGGGTGTCCCAGAACCACACAAGCTTGAGGAGAGTCAATAAGGAAAAATACTACCTCTTCTCGATGATTTCCAGACAGCAACAGGCTCAGCGGGGAGTGACATGGGTGATGCGGACCAGAGAGGCGCCAGTGATGGCGAGGACCTCCAGGGGGTCTTGAGAGGTGTACTGGGTAACTGGAGACGAGCGGCAAACTGGGTGTCCATGAAGTTTCCTTCCGCTCCCGAATCCACAAGGACAGAGACGACCCGAGAATCACCGTTGATAAGGAGAGAAGCAGACAGCACAGGCCGGGAGTTAGCAGACTGAATTGGGGGTAACGCCCACCTGTAATCCCCAGCTACTCGTGAGCGCTGGTTTCTTAGTGGGCAGGTGGTGAGGTAATGACCAAGTCTCCCACAGTAGAGGCATGCACCGGATCTGATGCGACGCTGGCGTTCAGCGGGGTCAGTCGGGTGCGGTCCTGCCTCAGCTCGGAAGCTCTGGCCTCTGAGAATCTGTAGCTGGGGCGCCTTCTCTCCAGTCTCTCCCGGCGATTAATGGACAGGCGCTGGTCGATGCGAATAGCCATCTCTACAAGGGTGTCGAAGCTGTCCGGCAGGTCGTGGATTATCAGCTTGTCCTTAATATCATCTGAAAGCCCATGGAGGAAGACGTCAAACTGGGCATCCTGGTTCCATCCACTGGTAGCAGCCAGTGTGCGAAAGTCTATAGCATAGTCAGAGACCGTCTTATTGCCCTGTCGCATCTGTAGCATCTCCCGGGCGGCCTCCCTTCCGTAGTGAGAGCGGTCGAAAACCCTCTTCATCTCCTCCCTGAAGGCTGCCAGGTAGAGCAGACTGGAGACTGGGCTTCCCATACTGCTGTGCCCCACTCCTGGCTCGGCCGGTGAGGAGTGTGATGACATATGCCACCTTGGCTCGGTCAGAAGGGAAGGTGGCGGGCTGCAGTTCAAAACCAGGGCGCACTGAGACAGGAATGAGCGGCAGGTGCATGGGTCCCGGCATAGGGTTCCGGAGAGGGGAAGGCGTGGCTCTACTCCAACTGAAGTGGATGTTGCCTGGGCAGAAGGATCAGGGGAGACAGCCGTCTTTTTCGTTCCTGCTGGAGTTGTTGGAACTGGGCTGAAAGACTGGTCATGCTGGCCGCAAAAGATTCCAACACCCGCTTTACCGATTCAAGCTGGTTCTGCTGTCGGTAGAGATGCAAATCCTGCTGGTTCAGCATGGTACGCAACAGGCTGTCGTCCGCTGAGTCCATGACTGGCGAGTTCGTACTGTCAAGGCTCAGGAAGGACTCAGATGCGGACGTAATTCGTAAGAGGTTTATTATTAGAAGCCAAAGTCCTAAATCCAGAATCGTAATCGAAAAACAGGCAATGGTCATGTCCGATAAGGCACAGCAAAAGCACAAAAAACACAATCCACAAGAATAGTCAAAAAGTCAGGCAGAAATTCAAAAACCAGTAGACACGGCAACGGTACAAAAACACTAGGCAATAAATCAAAAACAAAAAAACGGACAGGGTAACAACAGGCAGGCAGAACAGGAAAAAGGCTCGTAGCGCACACAGGAACAGAAGTAACTGAGACGAACTCGCAACAAACAAGAGACAAGGCAGGGTTTAAATACACAGAACTAACAAGCTAACAAGACACAGGTGCACAACAGGGCAGGTGGAACAAATTGGTAATTACAGGGCAGGTAACAAGGTGGGCGGAGCAACACAAAATGAAAACAAAAGCACATGGACAGGTAACAAACCAAAACACAGAAAAAACCAAACTGACAGAGAAAAACAGAAACAATAAACAGATCAGTCAGGAATACTGACAGTTCTATTTTTATCTGGGTTTACAGTCATCAAGAAATAAGCCTGTTTCTGCACAATATAATTCGTATTAGTGCATGATGTTCAGTAATGAAGTCTTCACTGAAAATACGAATATGCAGTCATTAATATTTTTTCGATTTCCAGAAGTATCTTATCTCTTAACATTTAGAAACACTCATTGTCTCTGATCAAGGAAGTGCCACCTGTCTTTCCATCCATTGTAATTCTGGGGACAGATTTGCTACACAGGAGAGATTAAACACCGTGGCCTCTGACAACACTTAGGCTGGTATTAAATGAACAACTGTCCCTACCTTTTGGAGTTCAGCAATAAACAAATGTAACTCTCCAAACTGTGGTTGTGAAGATAAAAAATGCTTGCATTTATTCATCAGTGAAATTAAAGGGACATTCTCCAAGGACAAATGTTGATTGAATTCAGGCCTTCATCTTAGCATCAGTCTGGATATTTTGAGAAGCCCCGCATTCGTGTTCAAGTTTGCTTTATCTACAGTGCTAACAATGCCATTAATTGTAGATGAGCTGGCTTTGAAAGCTTCCCTCACAAATTGCTTTTTTAAAAATGTAGCTTGGAGACAACATCACTCGGGGGCATTATTGATGTCTCCTGGAAGTCACATGCAGATGAGTATGACACAGACTGACCTACAGCTAATTTATCAAAATAAAAGGTAGATCAATGCTTGTGATGGCTGGATAAATAATGAGGTCCTGTGGAATTTTGCCGTGATTTACAATAGTAAGGGGAAGACTTTAGGGCCGGATCCACAGAGCTAACAGGATTTCAGCCTGCAGTAAGATGTTTTCTGTAGGCTCGGTAATAAAGCACTTTAAACTGTTCTTGCATTCCCACAGACAGGCAACAGATGTGGGAGAGTGTGGTGTATGTCATTTTAATTTGTGATTAACCTGATAATTGACTATTTAAACACCTGCAGCCTATCAAATACGTATTAAAACATGTGAATTAGAAAGGGTGCAGCCTCACGGATTTTATTTTGACAGTGATTACAAAATAAGACCAGTATTTTCAATAATCAACCCTGTGCTGCATGTCTGTATACCTGTAGTTGACACTAAACAAACAATACAGCTGCAATAAAACTTTATAGACCAGTCCCATGATAACTGACAAGGTTTTAATGCACTCTACAAATGAAAGAGTGTACATAACTCTTGATGGTACTATCCCTGTCCCTACAGTTATTGCATGTTGCATGCAGAAATACATCTGAATAGTACCAGAAGGACATATAGCATATGAACACTGGAAGCATATGTCATCTGCTGTAGTACACTGATCAGCAGATTTTCATTTACTATTACCTTGGGATGGTCTCATGTCGACCAATGAGGAGCAGGTTGAGGGAGGAAGAGGAAGGTACTATTGCCTCAGGATTTGGGGGTAGGGGCAGAGTCCTTGCATATGGGGTCCACACTGAAAACAATTTTGCATGTAAGCGAAAAAAGATACCTTGACAACAATGCATGTTGTTTTTTGTACATTATTGTTGGTTTATGTGCAATCATTTGGCTTTTCATGACTGTATACAAATGCAAACCATTATGTAGTTTGGTTTGTAAATCTCCAATGGAGTTTACTTGGGATGGAGAGAGAAGACAAATCCCAGATTTACCTTACAACACAGAAGAGTTACACGATTTAATAGGGCTAATGGGCATAACCTACTGTGTATGTGTCAGTGTTTTTGTTATTTTGTACTTTTTGGAGTCTAGTTATGGTCATATGTATTGTTGTAGCGTTCATCACCTGTAAATATTTTGCACTGGTTTTTGGGAATATTTTTCATCTGCACATCTCCTGTGAATAAACTTGGGTGAACTGAAGGTTTGTCTCCTGCCAATCAATTGCTGCACTAATCGCCATCGAGACTTCCTCACAGGATTAATAGCATGAACATCAATCTAGTACAACAGTAATTGATATAATTTAGTAAAATGCATATGCATGTGAAGAAACAGTGAATGAGAAAGTGTGTGAGAGAGAAAGAAACAGAACAATGTTAAAGCATTAGAGTAATGAGATGAAGAGTAATGAAATTGAATGACATAGACAAAAGAGAACAAGCTTTGGAGAGGTGGCCAGACAATCAAGTGGGAGATAAGGAGGCGGGTCTCTGGCGCAGTCTGTTCCAGCCCCAATAACAAATTAGAAGAAATGTGAATAGAGAAATGAGGAATCGTGTCTACACTGAATGCAATAATGAATAGAATCAATAAGCCGAATAATCTACTAAATCAAAAATTATTCACAATAAACAAAATGTTTTCTAATGTTCCAGAGTAAAACATATGACATCTATGCACATATAAAACCATACATGCTTCCAGAAAATGTGCACAGTCTGAAGTATAAATAATGATAACATGTTTTATTAACTACAGAGAGAAATAACAGAAAAAAATGAGTAGGAAAAGACTGTTAAAAGACTGAGAGAAGTCAAAGGAGGGAAGAAAGATCAATATAAACTTTGTCCAGGCAAGAATAATCATCCAATTGCCCAATATATTAAAAATCACTAGTGAAAACCTCATAAAACCATGATATGTAAGTGTATATTTGTATCTTGTGAGCAGCATTTATAAATATGTATACATATCTTTACTCATAACTTTCACCCCCCTCCTTTAACAGAAATGTTACAAATATTGTAACATCAGAATGTGACACAGACATTCAAAGTCAATATTAAAGCCCTGCCTGATGGTTCATAAATAATAAAATAAACTCATCCAAGAGGTGACAGATTTGTGAATGACATGTCAGTGGGCCTCTATTAAATATAGCTATTAAATCCAGGCACTATCAGCTGATTAACTTGCTCTTCTGTGACTGACTGGCAGTGGACTGTGCTGGTGAGGCCTGATCAAAGGATGACTCATTTAATGGAATTGCTGACTACCATAAAATAATTGCATTTTCAGTGAGAAAAGTGGGAAGTTATTTTGCAGCTCAATTTAAATATTAAAATAAAGAATAACCGTGGGTGTTTGCTTGTAAAAGTGCAGTTTACATTTTCTTTTCTGTCTAGCATTTAACTTCAATCCCTGAAATAGCATCCAGCAGGAGAGCCCCCAAATCCATATACGTTCCCGACAAATCCCCCCCTCAGGTGGTCTTTAAACTGCAGCTTACCACGTCGGCTGTGTTTCAACATTTTTTTTATGTTACAATCAGCTTGTCATCCCCAAAAAGGGAGAAATATTACACACCAAGATATTACTAGTTTGCATAGTGATGTTTATTTGGCTTGTCTGATGAATTACATTCAGCCAATGAAACATATTTCAGAGCTTTCAATGTTAAAACTGTGTTACCAATGATCAAACAGGTCACTTTGTTGAAAATTGGCTGCATACTGATGTAAAAATGGTAACATTTTATGTAAATCCGCTGTGTAGTTTACAGAGGATAATGTACGCCAGAGCTGAAAGAATACCAGTCCACTTATTTGATAGCATTCAAGTTTGACAGCATTTGACAGCAAGATAGTATCAATTTGCATTTTATTAAGAGGCTTTGAGGAATACCTGTGGGAATACATCCCTATAATGATTTGCATTTTATTTTAGCTGTCATTTGTGTTATTATGAAATGTGACATAGGTTGGATTTGAATGGATTCCTGACTTGCCTTGTAGACTTGCCTTGTACCAGTAGTTCCACCCTCCCGGCACAAGGCCACTGCTGTCTCTAACCAAGCCACTTACTGAGCAATAATCCCATTCTGTGGCTTCTAATTAAAGCAAATGAGGCTTCTGAGCATGTGGACTGATTTCAGAGCACAGTGTGATACACTGCTGGCCTCCAAAATTAGCGAGAATATTCTACTCCAAGATAGTACATAATCACATAGAGCATTTCAAAATTAAAAACTAATTTGTGAACTAAAGGGTAGTGACAAGAAATGAAGTCTGTGATGTCAATCAGAGGCCTAACAGTTAATGGTTTCATAATATTGACATGCACTGACAAGCTTTTAATAATTAAAACTGGGTCCCTTAGTTGGTCATTCACTAGTGCTGTTTAGTTAATGATTTCAGAGACAGAATCAGTGAGTCACATGCATCTCAAGGCCCAAGATCAGGAAGTTTTCTAGGGCTTAGTTTGAGGATTTTTAGATTTCCAGCATGCAACAGCCTTCATTTATACAGGAATTAACATTGTAACCGCAATCTTTTCAAATGGTGCTGAATGTTATGTTCTCTCCACAGAGACATAGTGTATGGAGGAAACAGATGCAGACAGTCTGGGTGCACATTTCAGCACAGTGAGTTTGTGTTGCATGATAAGACATGGATACTGATCTGCATCTATCCCTCGAAGGCCTTAGCTGGTGAGTGCAATCCACTGTTATTACTAGGAGACATTAAATTAACGTTTTAATTGGTGTTCATTTCAGTGCCACCCTGACTTGTGCTTCTTATAAAGATAGCTTTAAGTAATAAAGATAGCTGATGGCATTCATAACTTAAAATAGTGCTAATAAGCTGTTACATACATTTTCCGATCTGTAGTCTACTGAGGTTGTGTCAGGTAGTGCTAAAATAGCCCACATCCTCACATATGTTTGTCTTGAGATTACACTGAGGACTGTTTATTTCTGTATGCTTTCATAACCATATTAAGCAGTTTAAAACCCTTGTTATCACCTACATCCCAAAATGGTAAGAATCCATATAATCTTCTGTTCTTAGCAGTGTGAGGCAATCAGTTATTGAACCATGGTAAATTGACATTTCCTAACACAACCATAGGCACAGTCCTAGACAAGTGTGTTGGCTGAGCTGTCTGCTAACAGCTGAACAAACACTCTGTGTCATGTTCCTGAACATGGCTGTCAGACCCTGTTGTGTAGTTTGAACAGGTTTAAAAAACCCATTGACTTTCTTGTGTCAGCTCCCACAGAAATTAAATGTTCTTTTTTCCTTTTCCAAAGGAGAAAACCTGCTTTTAAAGATGTCCAGTGACCATTTTGAATAGTTTTCTAGAGTTCAATGTAAGAACAACATACCTAAATTACATATTTAATCACAAAATATTATCAAACATTATTGTTGCAGCTTAAAAGTCAACAAGATTATAAAATACGATGAAGCTGAATTTTAAAATAACATACATTTAAAATAACAACAATAATTAAATAATTAAAATATTTATTTTCCATACTAAACAGATGACAGAATTTAAAAATATTTTTGGCCATTTCCTGATTTTATATCATTCCATATCTTAGTATCCAGACAGCTTCGTCATATTTATAATCTTGTTGCTGTTTTATTTCCTGTTAAACCTTTTTATTAGGCTTTGTGCATGTTTTTGCTACACTATCAAGCAATGGCTATACGGATCTTAAGTGGAATGTAAGTCAATTTCATAGTACTCAATCCATTACATCCTGTTCATGCAGTGCAACTTTTCAATAAGGGTTCACAGACTTCTTTTTATACAAAGTACATCCAATAAAAGATATTTTATGAATTTAATTTCTGTGAATACAAACCCCTCAGGCTGCTTGATGTTTTGGAAAGAGAGCTTTTGAATTTTACAAGAGGAGGGCATCATGAAGAAGTGCACTAGAATGTTTATCAATGAGAATGAATAATGAGTATTCACACAGGGTTGAGCATTTGATTATATTATTATGCAGAATATTTCTGTGAATAGAATATCCTCATGCCATTTCGTAAATAGTTAGAAATGTCCTAATTGAGTATTTTCAAATTTAATTCCTTTGAAAATGATTCCAACCTTGGAGATCTGTGTGATATCTGAGGATTACCACATGTAATAGAATACAATACTAATATGTGATCACAACAAATATCATGGGAATGTCAAACTACACAAAAATGTGAAGTTAGTTGAAACAAACAGGCAAAGGTTGTGTATCTGTCAATGAAGCTCGGAGCATGACTATTCTGCAGATGTTGCAGCTACTCAACATGTCATTCAGGCCTAAGTCCCATATCTATCACATGTGTTTTGGCAGCTGTCTTTGACTCTTGTTCATGCTTGGCCTTCATACAACAAAAGAAATGCAGTGGATAGAATTTTGTCATGTGTGAATGCCTGGAATCAGAATCTCCTGAATCACCTAAAAGGGGAAAGTGCTGATAATTTCTTACATAGATCTAATGTGGTTCAGAAGTGCTTTTATCTCTTACCAGATCCTTAGGGTAAATGTTTGTGTGATACTTCCTGGATTTGATTTATTTTATGTGAAGGATTGTTCAGTGCTCTCTCATTGGATTGTTAGGCTCTTCTGATTTCTGAGTGAAGCATGACTGATAAGACTTGGTTTAGGCTCTCAGACCTTTATCTCTGGCTAAAGAAAATTGAACGAAAGTCTCCGCTGGAAAGCACCAAGTGTGGCTCTAAGGAAATAGGCTGCACACAGTAGCAACCAATTTGCCAGTGCAATATTTACAGCTGAAGACAGTGCCCCAGTCATCCCGCTGCCCAAGCCCAATCACTACTGCTAAACAATTGCAAACAACTATTCCTGCCAAATGCCTTGAAGATCAACTTTTTATTGTCAGAGGCACTTGCAAGTCATCACACTATTTGCACTTAATTGCAGTTATGATCTATAGTGTCTAATTCCTAAACATTTTGTTGAAATCAAACAGAGGAATTTGTGTGGCTACCTTTGGCCTCTGGGCACACAGTAATATCAGCAAGTACATTTATATTTACATTTATTTATTTGGCAGACCCTTTTGTCCAAAGTGACGTACAAGGATTGGATACAGTCAACGACAAATCTAAAAGTGCATCTATCAATAGTGCTACAGGAAATATATTAATTAAGTCTAAGTCATAATAGCATAGCCAGGAAGAATGGTACATAGCCAAATAAAAAATACACAGTTATAAAGTCATAATATTAGTATTATGCTATTAATAACTTAATAAACATAATACATATGAATCAAAATATTAATACATTTACATTATAATGATGCATAATAGTTGATACATAATGCAAACACATAATTATACATAACACAAAATAAGTGTACAGCATGTTCTGAATGAGAGTAGGATGTTTAGGCCAGATATTGTCTGATAAGTAAAGATTTGAAGCTGCTGTTTTGCTTGCTCCCAGTGATGGTCTGGAGTTACCATTATCTGTTCTAAAGTAGAGGTCCGACTTGCCTTACACTCAGATAAGCTACATAAATGTGCTTGTTTGCTCTCCAGAGAAGCATATTTAGCCCATTCATAGATTAATTGCATCATACTCCACCATCCCTACATCTTTCAGATTTATGCAAGGTATCGGTACTTAGAAATGACTTTTAATCAGGCCACAATTAACACATTTTGTTAGCTTATGGTTCTTCAATGGGCAATACTGCAGTGCAGGTGTATAAAGGTCTTGCCATTAAACAGTTCATTTAACATTAGCTATTTAACAAATGGTGAAATAGGATTGTGGAGCTTAATGGCAGTATGGGTTTGGGAAAGGTTTATGCAGAATACATTTCCATTAATTGTGTCTGGTGTCACCATGTGACATGGCTTAATAAAGGGGTGTAGGCATGTGGTTTACATTGGAAAAGGCTGACGGTTTTGCTGAGCTGACAGAAAATAAACAAAGTGATTTTTTTCCCTTTTTTCTGGGCCTCCATTGTTTTTTCTGGTCTGGTCTTGGTTTGTCTTTTTTCATTCAGGCTTTAATTGTAATGAACATTCCCAATCTTCGTGGCAAAGAAATTCTGTGCTTGGGAGTTAGGACTGTCAGTATCACATTTTCTTTCCCAATGCACAAAAAAAAACAGCATGGACAAATGCATGTGTTTTGAAGGCTCATGAGAAAGGGTAACAATGGGACCAGACTGAGATCAAGTGGAATATTTACTGTCTTTCTCCGGAGACAGTGGAATTCATTTTGTCGGAAACTTAGCTCAGCTCCTTTGTTTATTGCTCCATTTCAGTTCAAATCCCTGATAAAAAGTATCCATTTCTGCAATGGACACATTATAGTTTAACTCCAATCCCTAGTGCTCCTCAAGATAAATGATGTGTCTGTGTGTCTCTATCAGGATGATCTCATGGTCTAACCTGTGAATCCTCATTTCCCCTCTCTAGTCGCCCTCAGTTTAAGCTGGGGAAAAGAGAAAAACCGAGTGTCACGTTGTGCATTTCTAAAGTATCTGACAGCAGGCGGTTCTTCATCACAATCTGTCTCCCAGAGAATGCTTGTCATTGAAAGCTGGGACACTTTGTTTCTCACAGAAAATGGACAGTCATCCCAAGCGTAATGGGACACATCATACAACATTAGACGTCTGCAGTTCTTCGGAGCTGTGTACTAAGTGCCACAAACAAATACCATCGCCATTACTTAATGCTTGTTTTAAAAAGATGGGAAACTATAATCCTTGGTGTTTTGTTTGATTGCCGTGTAATGGATTCGGTTGTCCAAGAGCAATTGTTTTTCCAAACGGATAAATCAAATTTAAACCCTTTTAGCCCCAAAGTTTTCTTGCCGTGACAACGTAATTGCCCCATTAACAATGCAATTTGAGCTTTTTCTCTATTACTTAAAAATGATCCGGGAATACAAGGAGAAACATCATGCAGCACATCTCAATGTGTTAGAGCGGATCTGTTGAGATCTTATTTTTTTCCCTCTCTTTTAAATAAAATGACAGGATTTGAATGTATCAAAAGGTAAGATATTGTGTTGTTTATAGTCTTGAACTCTCCTGTACATAACTGCATCAAAGCCATTCTACATGACCCCATATTAAGCTAGCACCACCACAGCCAATTACTATAATTACCCACATACTTGATAAGTATTTAGTTCTTATTGGAAAATGCTGTTGTGAATCATCAAACATTCTAAGATTGCCCTTCATTGTGCTTGTATAGCTGGAGCGGAAGAGAGGGTGTGTAAGTCTCCTGCCCATCATGCTGTATCTGAATTTTATCCTCATGAGCAGATATTTTGGTGGGCAATCTCAGGCTCTCAGACTGGTTTACCAATCACTCTCTCAGCCTCAGTCAGAAGGCAACATGGATAAAAAAGGTAATGTGCCTGGGTATCGCCAGTGTCCTGGTGCTGTTCACCCGGCTGCTCAGGATTCCACGGATACGAGCCTACCTGCTGCGAGCCGCTCTGTGTGAACCCACAGAGACAGCCTTTCTGTGTTCCATCTTTACAGCATCGCGCCTCGTATCACTCATTCCCCCACATTCTAAATTACAGCCCCAGCATCCTGCAGCCTAGTAATGGCTATAATTCTGCCACCTCTCTTCCAGCTGGTACTCCAGAGGGTATTCTAGCTGTCAGCCACCATAAAGTCCATACAGGCCCACTAAAGTTTGCTTTATTTTTTTGCACATGAATGCTGTAGGTGAGTGCTGCATACTCATGGAGGCAATGCTCTCTGGGACTGTCAATCATATGTATGCACATGGCTATTAACTTAGAACTATGACCATGCAGAACCTACATGCATGTTAACATAGTGGAACAAAGCACAATAAACCAACCAAGCCAACTAAGGCAGCATGACTGTCAGTAATATCTATGACTCCAAATACTGTGAATATTGCTGTGGTCTCATTCAGAGTAATATATTATGTAAATGTGTAACAACATTTACATTTGCATGTAGAAAAGTATTTTGTGGTTATGGATGCCATATTTTATGTAATTTATATTTTTAAAGAAGTTATTACAAAAATACTTATTTTGATAGTAATGTATTTAACATAAGCAAGAGGCAGACAGAATATCTCATTTTACTGGATTTGTTGTCATACGAACTTCACAAAACCACAAAGTCTATTTATATGAAGGTTTTATGTGTGATGTCTTAGTTACAACAAGTACATCTAGCAAAGCAGTTGGGTGGTTAGGGTTGCAGAAATTACCATATTTGGAAATACTATTATAGCTAGATAGTAATTTACCTGCACTTAGCTACATATCATCAGAATGACTTGAAGTATTTTTGATAAAAGAACTTAAAACTAAAAAAAGATATTTTCATTCTCATTAGGCAATATCATCTCAACCATTCATTGCCAACACTCTAGATGTATCAAATAACTGAAAGGCTAAAGTACATGACTGGGACCCTTGAGGTTGGTGGTTCAAGCCCTGGTCTGGCCACAGCAAGAACGCCACTGCTGTTGGTCTCTTGAGCAAAGCCCTTAACCCCACATTGCTCCCAGGGGGGATTGGCCCTTGGTTAGCCTAATCAACTGTAAGTCGCCTTGGATAAAAAGCATCTGCTAAATGTCTGTAATGTAAATGTTTTTACATTTGGCAACTACATGTAGTAAATGTCGTCAAAAGTGTCCACGTTGATAATGCTGTCCAAAGCGTCCAGGTCTTCCCACATACTGTACATGAACTCTGCTTCCTACAACAGTTTTTATTGTAGGGCACGTCATCCTGCTTTATCACTTACATACTTGAGTGTTAAGTTTGTGTGGCTACAGGTTAACAACCATGTGCATGCAGGCCATAGCCAGCCCTGTCGGATTGCCATTGTGAAAGAACAGTAGCCTGAGGGCACGGCAGCTGTGCGTCTGGGGCACGACCCTTTTCCATGCATGTCACTGCTTATGATACCAATGCAATAGTTAACAGATACACATTGCTGAGATGTAATTCAAGAGGAAGGCTGGTCATCCTAGGGAGCTGAGCATTTTATCCAGCTGAATGGTCATAGAGGAGATGTAAAGTGCTTTCCATTTGCTCCCATGTTGGAGGGACAGGTCAAAACATGGACAGCCTGGGCTGGCCATCGCAAAGCTGCTCTGATATCAGTTGTCAGTTGAGCTGTTGATACAATGAGAGGCTCCCTGACAGGGGCTCTCTGTAGGCTCTGGTGGCTGAGTTGTGGCCATCTTAATCACATTTCACTGCGAAACATTAGATCTCAGTGGAGGTTACATACATGAGCAGGCCATTTAGCTGTCAGTATTCTATTGATTTAGCAAAAATGATTGCTGTTGGTTACAATGTGTGAACAGTCACAAGGTTTTTTGTCTTGTCCATGTATTGTCCCTCTCTTACTACTATTGCAACATCATAAATACATGTTCACTTTTCACCCTTTTTTAGGCAATGAAATTTATAGCCATTTTGAACCCTTGATCTCTTCTTCACTGATTGACATAAAGCTAGCACCTTTCACTTTCATAACCATCTTTTCAGTACAGGACAGTCAATATATGAAAGTTTCAACAGTAGACATGTTTGAACTTAAACTTTAACTTGCATGTTAAGATCACAAGACATCATAATTCTTATTACAAATCTGATTCATTAAAAGTATGGAACCTAAATTAATGCTTTTAAGCAGCCTTGTGCAGGTATTTCTCAGGCAATTTCCATCTGAAATATTCAGGAGATATTCACTTTTGGTTATTTTTTTAGGGGTCAATATTTATTGCAGGTGGGCAAGGGTCTTTGCATGGAAGTCTTTCAAATGAAAGGCTTCCTTTCCTTTAATTTAGTATATGTATATGTATATGTGTGTGTGTGTGTGTGCGTGCGTGCGTGCGTGCGTGTGTGTGTGTCTGCTATTGAATATTCATGTATGTTCTGTAACTATGAATTCATACTTATATTAATTTCAAGGACTTCTTTTCTGCTGTCAGCCACATGAAGAAAGTGCAAGTAATTTTGCTTGTGTAAGCAATACTATGATTACAGTCTCAATTTCATCATAACAAATTTCCTAACTCATAAAAGTCACAGGGCCATTACTCTAGTCTGTCTCAGTAATGCCAAGTCCCAAGCAGTAGAACAAAGGAGGACTGTTTTTAAAGAATTTTCTATGGCCAGGTTTATGTAAAACTGAGTATTTGCAAATATAAATGTGGCAAATCCATCTAGAAAGTGACTCATGATCTCATATCTTGACTCTCTGCTCCAAACCATTTTAATCACTCTTGTTTATACTGAAAATCTTTGGACCATGAGGTTTTTTGATTGAGTGCCTAACATCAGTGTGTCTTGCTTCCTCCATTATGTTTTTTTTTGTTAATTTGTGATCCTTGGTCTGGCTTTCTCCACAAAGAATACTTACAGTACTTTAAAGGTTCATTTTCACTAGGGATTCATGGTTCACACTTCTTTGTGTGTGTGAATGTGTGTGTCTGCATGTGTGTCCACACATGTGGAGCCGTTTGCATGGAAATGATATTCAATAGGCATTTTGAAATGACTTTTGCTTGGCACAGTCAAGAAAGGGTTTGGACAAACAATGACTGAGAAGATAAACAGGAGAGCTAGAATCAGCTTTTACAATTATGCACTGTCACATGTTCTGAGATTTTATCTTAGTGGAGAATGATGTGTAAAATTAGAATTTTGATTGTAGGATTTATTTTTCCATTATTTTCTGTAAGACAGATGGCTCGATTCATCACTCTGATAGCACAAATAATGGTTCAAAACATACAGAAAAATAAAGGTCCAGTCTTGTAAAATAATTTTAACAGTGTTTTCATGTTACATTGCTATTTATAACTTCACCTATTGAAAGGCTATGTTCCCTCACACCAGCTTATGTCTCCGTCTTATCTCACTGCACTAAACCCAACGTCTGCCATCCACGAGCCCCTTAAGCAGTGGAAACTCAAAAAGCATGGAATTTTGTTTTACAGAGTACTGAGCAAAAGAGAGAGACCACCCTTTATTTAATTTAATGACAAAATGGCTATGAAGTGCAAATTATACATTTTTCAGTATTAGAAAAAAGGAAAACAACACACCTTTAAAATAAAATTCCACAAAAGCCTGTAGAACGAAATATCATATCAAAATGTAAGTGTTTAGTGTATCCATGCTCTGCCTTTACTACAGTTTCCATTCCTTTTAGGAGACTTGCACTGAGTTTCTCACATAAATCTCCACATATATTTTCCACGCCTCTTTTGAGCAACTCAAAATGTCTGTCTTCGAAGTTTGTTGCATTTTCTGTTCCTCATAATCCAAGTAAACCAAAAATAATTTAGTAATGTTGCAGTCTGGGCTCTAGGGTGGCCAGTCCATTGTTCTGACAAAACCAGCAGCGGCTTTGTTTGATAAGTACATCTTTATCTTCTTAGCAGTTTGCTTGGGGTCATTATCACTCTGTAGACTGAATTTCCATCCAATAAGATATCTCCCAGATGGTATTGTTTGATGTAATATCATTTGTTGATATGTTTCAGAATTGATGTCATGAAGTCTTCAGTCAAAAACAAATCAGCAATTCCAGATATTGCTGTGGATAACCAAACTTGCACTAATCCTCCACCCTGCTTGACTGATGGTTGTAGACATGGACTTTTTCATTTCTTCGCTAGCACATATAATGCATTCTGTTGCTTCCAAAAATATTAAATTCAGAGTCATCAGTACATAAAACTGTCTCCACATCTCACATTCTCCACATCCACTTTTGGTGATCTTCATCTATTTCATTTTCTCAGTAGTGACTTTTGGCACACATCCTCTTAGAACCATAGCATTGACTTGCTTTTACTCACAGTGGGAGGATTGACTGAAACACAAGTGCATTTTTTAAGATGTGAAGGAAGAGTGGGGCTTCTCAAAGACTGTCTGTACTGCCTATCTGATGGTGTTTCATTGGCATACCAGTTCTTGCATGGTCGATTCTCTACATCTCACAATAATTGTTTTGAACCCTAGTTTTGTTCACTGCTGACAGATTTGATATTATACATTTTGTCAGAGACTTTTGGGTAATTATCTGTTAAAAGATGTTTCCTATATTATTGTTTGACACCAAAATATAAACATCTCTACTGAATGGCAGTTTGAATGGAAGCTGAGGAATGAAAGGGTGGTCTCTGACTTTCACACAGTATTGTACCTGCATGATCAAACTGGTACCAACAAATATTCACTTCTTTTGTAGAAAAAGATATAACTAAAACTGATTTGATAAATAGAATGCTGTGCAAAAACAAACACTACCCATGCTGCTAACAGTAGGGAAGACATTAACATAGCAAAGATGCCCACCATCCGACATGTAGTGAGGCACTGCCCATACTGTTTGGATGAGTTCAAAGCAGTGATGGATGCCGACCCAAAGCTTGGCTGGTGTAGCCATTTTGGTTTATCAACTTTTATACACACCAATTTCTGTACGTTTTGTTGCAAGTTTGTTCTGTAAGCTGCACTTAGCTAACAAGTGTCTACATTTAGAAACAGCTGAAAACAGTTCTGGCATATTTTAGGCTGATATTAAATATATGATAATATATATATAATCTTAAAATAGTTTATGTTGTTCTGAA
The DNA here is from genome assembly GCA_022829145.1 of Albula goreensis. NCBI lineage: Eukaryota > Metazoa > Chordata > Actinopteri > Albuliformes > Albulidae > Albula > Albula goreensis. The sequence goes on from CM040744.1 coordinate 32,733,327, forward strand.
AGCACAATATCAGCTTTATACGACTTACTTCCATGTTATTAACTTAAACTTATGCTTTTTTGAAGTTCATGAGATCAGTAGAGTTCACTTCTAATTGAGGGTCAGATATATATTAAGGCAATCACATTTAGTTTAATTAGCATTTTCTATAAGGCCTGCACACAGGTTGCCATTTTGGAAAATCCTTTCTCGAGCACTGGAGAACTTGTTACAATATGTACCCTCGGTGTGAAAAAGACCTTAGTCATCAGCAAAAGAGAATATTACTTATTGTTGTCAGAGTAACAATTTCAGAACATGAATATGGCTGTATGTCCACGGAGCATTCCAGATAGTTATGTTGATAGCTATGAACTGAAAACTATTGCCTCAGAAACTCTCAGATAATATTTTAAAATATAATATTAAACTTTTTCTTCTCCAGCACAAGAAATACAATGAACTAGAGGATTGATATTTTACATTTTTTTTAAATATTTTATTTTATGAAGGATTTTATGTTTTCTAACATGCAAAATAGCTTGCTTTGTTAGGAGATAGTTGTTTTTTGGAGTTGCTTTTATTTGGCGGCCCATGTTTTGCACATTTAACACTCATTTGAATCCTAAATTTTGAAATGAGTTTCAAAAATTAGTCATACTCAGTATCCTGTAAACAGGTAAAAGAAGCATTGGGACTAAATAACAGAAAGTTGCACTAAATTGTTCCTGCAATAGGTCATTAGTATGGTATTATACAGAGTCCCCTGGGAAGTAAAGCTGAGAAGGTGCTTTATAACTGTATTACTAATTATAATATTTCATCTGATATTCATTTGTGTTCTTATAATTGAAGAACTTTAAAAAACAATTGAAAAATTGTATCTTCCATACTATATCTCACAGTATTCTATGGAACATTACTGACATGCACTGAACATTTGGCATGGTTCATTTGTTTGGCATACAGACACATTGGTCGACTTTGACACTAATAACACAAGATTGCTATTACTTTTTGATTGCCATTGGCTTAATAAACCTACATTGAGTTTCCAGCTGTTCAGTGCTAAACTCTAGTATCAATCTTTGTGTCAGCCAGCTTTGATAATCCATTCGTTGCCATGGTACTACATCTCTATCAAATGCACAATATAGAAGCTAAATTGAGCCATGCAGTAAGTAATCATAAAAAAGCACCCAGTTAGCATTACTGTGTGTGATTATCATATATTTGCTGTGCAGATGAAAGGGGAAAAACATGCTTTCTGCACAACATCAACCTTTCATGCACGTAAAGGAAATCATTTCATGAGGTCAGGTTTGATTGAGCTGTTGAAACAGACATGCAGAGCTATGGATTGTCTTTAATTGCTTTTATTTGAAAGCTTTTATTTGAATTAATACCAAGTCTCAACAGGAGGTACTGCTTAATGGAGATCTCCCTCCCCCCTTCATGCAAGTGTTGAATTTAATCACGCTCAAATTACACAAATGCAATACTGATGTTAGGGAATGTCATGGTTATGAAGAAGAACGTTTTATTGTATGATTTGACTGGTGTTCAAAAACATGCAGCTGGATGGGAAGCTGGTGCTCAAGAGGCTTATAAAGAAAGTGTTTGAATGTGCCAGATTTGCCTTTGTTAGCCCAGATTTCCTAATCCCTCAGCCTTCTGTGAGGCCAACTAATCAGCTGCTGTCTTTATATGCCCAGTACCTTGACATGTCTAACCATTCCTGCCCCCAGCACAACTCACTGAGCAACAGGGCTCCATTGCTCTAAGCCACTGGAAAGGAAGGGTCTTTATCCTGTGATTAATGTGAATGTCATTAGTCATTCTAAATAGAAGCTAAGTGAAGTGGTTACTGCTCTTCAAAGGTTGTGTTTCTTTACTTGTCAAACCACAAGGCCAATTAACTAGACATCCTGTGAGGTCGTAAGTAACTCATACACTTAACCTCTCCCTGTGTCAAGGCATGACCTGGTGTGAGCTGGGCAGAGCAGAGTGGCATATTTCATCATTTTACCTTCTTTATTTTTTATTTATTCTACATTTACCCAAGTTAAGTAAATGTATAATTCTTGTTTTCAGTGACAACATAGTGAATTGGTGTGGGTAGGGATTGCAAGGGAGTATATAGCCAATGTAAACCGGCAATTTTAAGGAGTTAGCATCCCTACTTTTACAAAAAGTGCAATGGGATGTTTAATGACCACTGTGAGTCAGAACCCCTGTTTATCATTGAATGATGGCATCTTTTACAGAACAGCAACACCACCACTTAGGGTGCCCAATATAGGCCACAAAGACCTCTTCCAGCTAGAACTTTGCTTTCCCTTGATGCATCCCATCTAACCAAGGCCGTAGCTGCTTATCTTCAGCTGTTTTACATTAGAGGGGCTCAGCGTGGCCTAGCTGCTGCCTGTTTGCTCCAACCTCAAGGCATCACTTAAACAGGCTACCCCACCCATGACCAGAACGTTTGACAGTTTATCAGATATGCAGGGAAAACTCCTAATTAAATCAAATGTACAGACATTGAAATTCTTTAATTTTTTAATCCTATGGAATAAGCACAGCTAATGACAGAGATTGTTTTTGGAAAGCTTCTATATTGTGTGCAAACAGGATTTCCAAGGGAATGCTAAAAGTTGGTTGGATAATGTTCTGCAGAATTGACAGAATCTCAGGAGGTGCTTTCTTATTTTTGCATTTCATTCAGCTTTTTCCCCTTGCTCACATGTATTTCTTTCCACTTTTCCCTTTTCTCTTTTTCATTCCCTCTGTCTCTCTCTCTCGTTCTATCTTTTGTGATCACACTGATTTCACTTACAACAGGAGTCTTCCCCCTCCAAGGGATTGCAACATTTTGGCAATCAAAAGTGTAATAGAATCTCCTATCTTTTAAAGTGAATTCTCTTGCCATTTAATCCAGTGATGGACATGGAATCGCATTCCGAAAAAGGCAGGGCAAGCTATAGCAGCAGGACATCTGGGGCACAACCTCCAGGGACACGAAGGGTACAGAGGAGAGGCTGGTGAAGTATGGCCGGCACGACATACATACCTCTCCCATGAAACACACATATATTTCAACTGGTTTATTACCAGCAAGTCAAATATGAATAAGGGTGGACTCACTAATGAGCTAGCACATGTTAACCATAATTCCCATACATGCTGGAATTCAAGGCCACTCTGAACTAATATATTCCCATAAACTCACAGAAACAAGAAACATCGGATCCATTATCAAAGTAAGATATTATTTTCCCCATCCCCGCCTTTAGTCTTTTGAACTCCACAGTGCAGAACAACGGTATTGAATATTATAAGTAGTTTCTAACTACAAAAGAACACTGGATTTAGCATTTTTCTCTTAAGTTGACATGGTACATTATGGTTTTGAAGAAGGCTGTGGACAGAGCACCATGTACAGTGACATTTCCATTGTTCTTAGGGCAGCTGCTCTTTGATGATTCGATTGCTGCTGGCTCTGCATTCTGAAAAGACTCTTCGATGTGGAGAGGAGTCGATACAGACAGGTTGTGTCCTGGCTGAGGCAGGCATCGCGTTGGCACAGCGTGTGTCTCAGAATCGATGCACTCCACTGGAGTGGACACGCCGCAATGTTTAAAGTACTCAATAAGCCAATTGTGTCCAATGGGGGCTGCCACCAATAGGAGAATGCATTCTGCGCAGCTGGATTGGTGAGAGTCTGATGTGGTGATTTGACTGAACTCATCGCCGTTGGCCATTTTATCATGTCTGTGCTTAGTTTCTCATCACATCGAAACAGATTCCTCCAAGCTTCTCCCCACATCATATTGAGCTGACTCACAGTGTCCTCTGTTTCTAAATGCCTTAAGTCCTTTATGCAAACTTATTTAGGGGAGACTGAGGCAATGAATGATCTCTGTCTACAAGCATTAAGGCAAACCTCAACAAAGGTTTCAGATATATACAAGAGCCTCAGTGTAAAGTGTAATAAAAACTAAAAACATAACAAATGTCAGGGCACTTTAGTAGCAGGTATTTAATGTAATGTGCTTTTATAACACATACTGTACTGATAAGTTTCAATTAGAAATTATTTATTGTCATATTGTTTTTAGAAGGATACTGAATGTTGCTCCACTAGAAAATTAAAATGAAAACCATTGCTGCCATTTCCATAGAGGAAAATTCATAACTTAGTAATTGTTTTGTTTATATTGATCAGAAACCATCAAAATCTGTCTGGTGTATGTTCTGTGCAACTGTTTATTAATACAGCACATTGACAGGCAAGTCTGATTAACTGTTCCATTTTCTATACATTTCATCAATTTCATGATATGCCATATGTATACCCAGGGGTGTAGCTTGAAATTCTGGGCCCTGTACACAGGCAGGCTCTGAGGGCTCCCCCACTCTTTATAAAATAATTTCCCAGATTTTCGTGGACCCCTTTAAACCCTTGAGCCCTGTATACTTAGTACCCTTTTTATAGCTATACACCTTTTTATAGGTATACACCCTGTATATACCCACAATACAAATACAGAAGCACATATTTTATGTCATTAGTCCAGCTGAAGTTAATTTTAGGTCACACAAGAAATATTACTTTACTTGGATATATTCTACAAATGACAAGCAATAAATAGTATATTTAGGCCACAATGAAGTTATATACTCGAAATTAAAGAATCATTTTAGTTTAATGAAATGTACTCCAGTTGACAGCAAGAAATAACACTTCAATTTGAAATATATGAGGAAAGACAGTCAATTTGGGCATGAAACAACATGTTAACAACATAATAATGTGTACATGATAACAACATGCTCTGACATGGCACCAGCTATCAAAACAAAATCCATATAATATGAAACCATTTTCACATATAATTTTGTGAATTTCACATGACACATGAACACTCTGCCCAGCTTTTGCATTTTTCTCATTTTCAGAAATTAAATTCATTTTTCCAAAAAGGCATTTATTCATCTAAGACTAACCATTATTTTTGTTGGTGGTGATACTATTGCTAAGATAAAAACAAGAAAATGTATTTTTTTTCAGGATCAAATCAAGAAAATTAATAATTTATATTGCATCAGTCATCCGCATTTTTAACTGGATGCCATATCTATCTTCCTGTGTGACGCTCAATTTAATTCAGTCTTGGAGCTGGTATTAGAAGAATTATGGGAGATAGGTATCTAATAAGCCAGTGTGAATTTGGCTGAGGAATGGGGGAGAGAGCCTTGCAATAGCTGGGGTGTTCAGAGTTGTTCTTTCTGGATTTAAACTCAATTTCCTCCCAAGCAGTATTCACTCTGAGATGCATCACCTGACCACCATTCCTACCGGCTCATCTCCTCCAAAGTTAAACCTAAACAAATGCAGTTTTTCTCATTCATAAAGATTGCCTCCATTGAATTGACTTGGCTCCATCAGTTTATGCTGATTAAAATCATATTTGTTGAATGCAGCTCAGTCTCATTTCTTTTTTTTCCAGAGTTAATTATTCTGTAGCAAGTTCTTATGTCAGAACTTTTTGCTTGGGAACTTTTGCAATTTATGCAGCATATGTATTTCTTTATTTTTTTGCTGGAAAAGAAGAGCTGATCTGCAGAAAGCATAGAAGATGTAAGAGTAAGGATGTCCCTCAGGGCCTGTTCTGGAGGTGACAGTAAGTAAAAAGAGATTCAAAGCTTGCACCCCCATCCTTGGCACCAAGGTGAAACCTCAGGGGTGATTTAAGGGGGCAGGTCTGACACAAAATGTGTCAGCGCCTGGGTCTGTGTTAAGGTCAAACTCCTGAGACTGGGATTCATTTTGCATGGGCCTCGGATGAAACACCCGGACGCACATTCATTTTTCACCTTGTGCATGAGGTGCGGGGGCTCAACCTTCCCCAGATGTGGGCCACGCAGCGGGGCGGTGGCAGAACAATGCACTCTCAGCTGCAGACATCCCCCTCCCCACCCCACCCCACCCCCTGAGAAGCTTCAGAGGTTTGAACTTTTGTGCGCCTACACCAACAATCACACTGAATCGTCTGTAATTACAATTCACTCTTTATTTGTTCATTTTCCTCCCTTGCAACACATGTAAACAGTACATCTTGCTTCCATCCACATTTGTAATTCAACTGTCTCTCTTTCTGGTTTGAGATTTGCAGGCAGCAGTTTGCAAACAGAATAGTTTATTTATGTTACATATGTGCATATCCTCTCACATACACCTACGGTGTAAAGAAATGGCAAACACTGCTCTCAGTCAGATAAAGTCAGAATTTCCCCTGGTGTTTTCTCCTGCAGATTCATTAAAACATCAAAAGTAATTCAGGCATTTAATTACCATTCAATCTTAATTAAATTGCTATTGTCCAAATGTTGACGTAACTCTTCATAGTGCTGCCTTTGTACTTCTCTGTCAAGGGAGCTAAATCATTTCTCTGAGTTCTGTATTTTATTTGTTTTTAATTGAAAATAGAAAATCCTGACAGACTCCTGAAAGAGGACATGAAAGCAAAATGGGAAAGATATTCTAAGCCATCAGAGGCCCAAAATGAAAGTCAGCTGTTGTTTTTTGTATCTTGCATGGGTTATACTTTTTCCTCAGCTTCTTCCAGAGCATATGTTCTTGTAGTCAAAAATTAAGCTCACCCACTGGATAGCTGCACGCCCCATTTTAGTTTAACAAGATGTGGGCAATCTTTTCAGAGCCATAAGAAACCAAGAAAACAAAGAAAATGCATTTACCATTGCTTAAAACCACAGAGATACATGTTGCACTATTCTGCTGTTGATAACAAAAGGGATATGCTCTGTAACTGCTTTGGTGGTGCTCTCTCATTTCATTTGTACCCTTTTTGACTCATTTGTATGTGCTGGGGGTGAGCATTCTCTGTGGTGCATGCATCACTTTACCCCAGACAGCTGTGGATATTATCAATATTTCAATGGCTCCGCGCACCTCTCACCGAGTCGCATCGGCCACCCCTCACGCCGCCTGATTGATCTCCCTGATCCTGCTGACGATATGCAAAGTTTCGCCTCGAAAAGGGGGACCCTCATTCATTACCTAACCTCTGCAGAGAACCTAGCAGTCTTCAAAAAGCACTTTGCATGGCAGTTACAAATTAAGCTGGCAATTACAAGAGGCTCCGTTTGCTGCGTGCACTGCGCATACATTTCATCATCGCAGATGGCGCTGCGATTCTGGTCGAGCAGAGATTGATATTTTCTCAAGACTGCCCATATTATGAGCAGCCACCCTTGACAGGAAGATGGTGAGGCAAAGGATGTAGCACTGAAAGCTTTTCTTTCATTTTTAGGAGGTTTGCAGGGATTTGTTTTTATTCACCTTGCAGCTTTGAATAAGACACTTTTTCCCCAACACTCTGAGAGAGCATGAGGCAAACACAGGAAAAGTGTAGTTGACCTTCCCACATTGCAGCTTTCCACATCACAGCTTTGATTTTGCATGGATCTGGAACAAAAAATTAAATGGGAATTTTTTGGGAGATTTGCAGCCTTGTGTGGGAAACTGCCTAGCCCTGCAGACGACGCCTTTTTCTTTACAAAAAGTAAAGAAAAAGTTAACAAGTTTAGTAAGTCATAAATGTATAAAATATATATATATATATATATATATATATATATATATATATATATAATATTAATGTACTGTATTATTTAATACCGCAAATACACACAAAACCAAAAATGCGGGGGGGCTGAGCCCCTAAACCCCACGATATGGGAGGGTCAACTGTACCATGAAGGCTGGGTGATCTAAACCCCTTCTTCCATAGACCAGATTCCTTGCAAAAACATTGCAATGGAAAGAAGTGAGGCCAAATGTGACCACATTCTCATTCCTTCCATAACAGTCATAAGTTATTAGTCCAGATACAGGTAAGGGAACTGCTTTCTTTCCTCCAAAGCCAAACAAACCTAATTTGAAAAACTAGAGCAATACAAAAATTGCAAAGGTAACTGAATGTTGAAAATGACGGATCCTCCATGAGTTTTCCAGAACCTTAAGTTATTACATTGAATGTTGCAGTAGGCAATCTGCACATCCAAACAGCGCTACTATCCAGTATGTCAAATTATGTGTAGGGATGGTAATAAAGCTCTTGTGAGTGCATAAAGAGGTCTTCATTACCTTCTGTTCTCTGTATAGCCTTTTTTCTGCATGCAGTTTGGCATTTTTACACTGTCCCTGCATTCTAAAACAGGTCTTTCTCAAGGTTCAATCCCTCTTTTAATGGAGCTTTTAATACACCTGGAAATGTGTTAAGAACATCCATATACCTATTTGCAAGTTCTGGTAAATGTTTATTGCTTGAATGTAATGTGTGGTTTTATAATAAATTAGCCTTCTCCCTCCAGGGAAATCACCTTACTGTTGCATAGGGAGCACTGTGGCATTTGACACTTAGAAAATTCCATAGGTTTAAAATAATTCCAATGGACTGATAAAGTCATTTCCGGTGCTAAATGAGAAATAAGGAGATGATATTTGATGGTTTGTGCCAGTTTTGCTCAGCTGACTGAAAATGGCAGAGCAGGAATACGGCTGATCTCTCATTACTCTTATCTGGTAAGAGAAATTAAGCTTAAAAGGATTTTTTGTAAGGTGATCCATACTTTTAGTCTTTTGATTGTGATAACTGCATGTTCAAGGCTTTTAATTACAACATCAACATACCTTGGAAAAAACCTCTGCAACATATTGTATACACTCAATGCACTGGCTTAAAAAGAGGGAAACCTCTTTTAAGATGCTTGGGGTGCTTTGGTGTTTTCTTCATAGAATATCTTTCATTTAATAATAATAATAATAATAATAATAAGAAGAAGAAGAAGAAGAAGAAGAAGAAGAAGAAGAAGAAGAAGAAGAAGAAGAAGAAGAATACTGGAAAAAAATAGCATTTCATTTGGTCAAGAACTGACAATTATTTATTATGAGTTTATTATGTCTATCTATGATGTCATCTATCTGTTATAAACATATGATTTTTAGAATGATTTGAGAATATTAGTATGTTTAGAAGGAACTGGGCCCAAGTCACAATGGAGTTATCAGTGGGCAAGAGTACATCTTTCATTTAAGATTGAAATATTTTGCCAAATTGTGCCATTGGTAACTATAGTTAGGTTTGCTATCGAGAAATGAAGTTTTGCTCACCTGACAGGGTCTGCAATTGTGGGACAAAATTGGAGGGATCACACCAGGGATAGTGTGACTCTAAATTAGACAGCATTAGTTCCTCCCAACACACAACTCACCCACAGGCTGCCAGCTGTCCTCAGTGAGAGACGTGCCTCTCTTCCGATCACAACTGTGTATGACCTGTGGTGTGAAAAAGTCACTGCTTTGGGTCTGTATTCAAACATCATTTGTCCTTAACTTTAACTCACAATGCAAACATTTGATTTGCATTTATTCATGAGTCAAGTTAAGGACAAATGTTGATTTAATCCAGGCCTTGCAGCCAAGTAGATCAGGGGAGTGCAACTTGGCTGCCATGCTGCTTGCTTAGGGTGCTGATGGTACAGCAGTTAGTTGCGAGGCACAAGTTGGATCTACATTTGGGGGTAAATACTCAGATTTGTACCACATACTGAACTCTTATATGTATGAATTATTATTAACATATTCCTACAGGATAATCTGATGAATACTTGGATATATGGTTCTGTTTTAATGTTTAAAAAAATGTCAGTGGCATCCCAACACAACAGTGATGTTAATGTAAATGTTCATTCTCATTCAAGATTCTTTGAATTTGGCTTGGAATTACAAATGTATTGATAGACGAGTGAGTTGATTGCATTACATGGTGAAATTAAATGTAACAAATGTTAGTCAATTAAACTAACTCCAATCTTTCCAGTAAAATACAAATCTAGGTTGTGTGTATGACTAGTATTTGTAAAAGTTGGATAAAGTGTGTATTGAGTTATTCGTGCAAAAAGGGAAACAAATAAACAACAAAATGAACCCATGTGCTATAGAGATTTATTTGTGCACTCGATTGTTGGCACTTGCATTTATGCTGAGTGCAAGCAGTTTCCCATGAACTTTATAATTAAAACATTACAATTACAGGGGCCCTGTGAGGGTGGATTGCTTTGACACCAACGTTGCGCTCAATTACAATTAGCATTAGATGATCACAGTTCCATTAAAAAGCAATAAGGAGAGTGATATGAACACGGGAATTGCTATTGTGAGTGCCATTGATCGAAATGGTGTTCCGCTGCAACCTTCGGTATGTTGCAGGTGCTTCTGAACTGTGATGAATCACTCGCACTGTCTCTAATTATATAACTGTAATTGACCCTCTCCCTGCCCTTGAGTTTGCAGATGAGGAAACGTTACATGTGTACACATTGTTTTCCAACTGAAATGTAGGACGTTAGATGTCACACCTTGTACTGGTGTTTGGGATCTCACTTGGCTTTGAGCCCAGATTTCCAACTGATCTGTTTTCTGAGAACACTTTAGTTCTGCTCCATCATCTTCAAAAAATCATTACATAATTGTTCTGTTTTGGTAATACAGACAACCTCTTTAAAAAAGTATTAAATCTCTGAGGAAAATATCTATACCTCAGACATAACTGAAACTTGTGGTAAAAACAGGACCCGTCCCTCTCTGTACAAGGGCAAACATCACTGTTTAGGGTCCCCAGCAAATCAAATAAATGACTCCAACCCGCTGGCTAATCACCAGTCCCAATCCTACATTGATGACCCAGCTACCCTCAGGGACACAATCAATGTGTCACTGTCAAACAAAATAGTGACTTCATGTGCCAGGGTTCCGATAAGCATGTTTGTCATGGGTCAGCCCCAGGTGCCTATGGAAAAGAAAAAAACCTTAGCGACAGATGGAACCTCTGTGATCACCTCTGGTTAAGACGTGAAGGCACAAGGAGGCACATATTTTGTCTGGAATTATGTGGTGTTACAATAAAAACAAACCTGCTTTGACATCCAAGCACAAATCATACCACTTTGACATCAGGGCAGAACACTAGCTTTGGTAAGCAAATTAACTTTCCTTGTCATCTTATTTCACATCAACTGCTGCAAATTAGCTTTTGCGAATTGCACTTCCTAAAAATGAAGCTATTACTTGGTTCTCCTGGAATATGTATTTCAGTTGTGCAATACATGATCATGTTCATACATATTCCATATGTTTCTATAAGCTTTTCATGTCATTAGCAGGAATGCTTTAACCTGTCGTAATGTAGTGTCATGTAATGATCTAAAGTCGTTTTATTTGTATGCTCATTCCTAAGTATCATGCTTGTCTTAATCAGTTAAGGCATAATAGCTTTCTACAGCTCGGTAAGATTGTGTGAAAGCCCACAGACAGTCAAGCTCTTCAGTGAAGGATGGGGTTTATGCTGTCCAAACACATTCTCTTTACAAACTTGCCCAAATTTGTTTACTTGTACTCTCTGCTTAGATGTTAAAGATTCCAAAGATGACATTTTGTTTGTGCATTCCTAGCCACTAAGCCCTCTCTTGTAGGAGTGAGATAGCCAGCAGATTAATTATAAATTATACAGGCTTCAATGTGATATCTGCACAGCGTAAACAAGGTCATTTAATGAAAGTAAAATAACTTTTCCCCTCGCACAGCCCTCTGCTGAGAAGTGATCTATAACTAAACACTTCACGATAACAAGCACTGGATATAGTCAGTGAATGTGTCTACATTTATTTTGGTCATTTGCATCATTCTAACGAAATGGCAGGCATTTAAACACTCAATATAAGTGTTTTCTAACCCTGGGAGCCATCAGCGCTGAGTCACAGTTCATAAAGACCAAATACTTGAGTTCCAACTGTACAATGCCTTTTCTTTTTCTAATGCATGTCCAAACTATTCACGCTGATCCAGTATATCATACTTTTTATTTCAATAAATTCAGTCCTCTCTGCAAAGCCAAAGTGAATCAGAAATTATGTTTCTATTATTGTGTAATATCTCATTTTCATTTTTCATCAGCTTTATCTAATTTTAAATTCAGTACTATTTCTGTGTCTGGTTCATTATGTTGCCATACTACACAATATTATTTCTCCTAAAAACATGAATATGGAGCAGCATCTGTTACTGTAAACATACATGAAGAAAGTATGTGAAAACTGCAGGGATGATGAATAGCTTAATGCACTGTATTGTGTGTGTGTGTGTGTGTGTGTGTGTGTGTGTGTGTGTGTGTGTGTGTGTGTGTGTGTGTGTGTGTGTGTGTGTGTGTGTGTGTGTGTGTATACATGTGTTGTATAAGTGTGTGTTTGTAGTGCCATGAAAGAAATAGCATTTTCACAGCCTTCTGTCACTTTGAGGCTGAAAACACATTCCCCACTGCTTCCCAGAGTGTACATCAATGCATTTGTGGAAATGCAATCATTTATGTTTCTTTATTGATTCCTAACGCTTCGTCTTTTCTCCAAGGTCACAGTCTGAGTCCTGCGTTTCAGGTGTCATTGCAGTAATATTAAATCAGCTGCTGCCTGCAGCCACCCTAAGCTCATGGCTTTTGATTGGGTGAGAATCAGTCAATTCCCAGTTTACATGAGGTCACCTCAGCCTGGAGTATCGACTGTCCCAATCAACAACACTAATTGCAAGAGACTGTCTCTGATTGTGTGCTGAGAAGCCTCCCTTCGGGGAAATAAGGAAAAAAGACATATTTCCAGCTTTTGCTTCATATTTTACATGAGGCTGTTTCAAGATAGAGTTATATAATAACACTTCAAATCTGTAGTCCTCACAGCCCTCTCTTTGAAAAGGAATGTGTTCATATGTGTTGTGTGTGTGACTGAGTGTCTGTGAGCGTAGGGATGAATGAGAGAACATTCTATTGTGAAAGGAACCATTGGCTCTCAATCTATGAGCTCTCCTTTGTTTTATGATCAGGAAAGGTAGTGGATCCATAAATGTCTGACCCCACTTCCAGCTGATGAAGCTGACAGCCATCAGAGCTCAGCCTTGAGGGCAGGAAATGTTATGCAACCGAGCCCAGTTTTCAGGAACTCCATACCCCGACTCCAGAGGAATTTATGACAGTAAAAACACAGACAAACAACCTCCCCCCACCAACCGAACGTAATGTCTACATGGTTTAAAGAGGAACTGTACAGCAAAGTGCACTGCTGTAAGCTGTATTTAGATAATCAATGATCATGAATATGTCCCACTGTTCACAAAATGTAATAGATTAGGCAACTTGATTCAATTGTTTTAAAATCTTTCTCTTTTTTTCTTGTCTCTCTGTGTCCTAGACTAACCAACTCATGGTCTGCATGCTAATGCATGTTCACCATACTTTCTGTATTGTAATGCACAAGCAATTTCCACCTTTCACAAAGACCTCACTGAATCTTGACTGGAAAATATTACTATAAGGTAAAAGACTTTGGTTTGAGTCAATAGTTAATATTTGGAAAAACACACACACAGAGACACACACATACAGATACAATATACTGATACAGCATACTCAAATATTGCTCAGCACATATTATTTGCATAATAACAGAGATATTTGGTGTAGATTCCTTGGCTACTACAAAGCAGACCAAGGCTGCTTCCCCAGTCCCATGCTGGTGGTGTAACTACACCACTGATAATGATTTTACTGCTGTCTGAGACGCCCCTCACATGGCAGAGGTCCAGGAAAAAACTTCCACAGCTAAATGTATCTGAAATTATTATGAATGCCTCTGACCATCCAGCATCAAATTAAGCATCACCCAGAAACTACTTCAGGGTCCCTGTCACCACCTCAGCAGGTTAAATGAGCTTCTCCTCCTTTAAATTTTATCAAGACTCACAGTGTCTCCTCCACCATGATTCACACCCTAGACCTTAGCTAGTATTCCATTTTCAGTTAGCTAGCGAAACTGGATCTTTTTATCTAATACTTGCTATCTAGTAAATTGTTACCTAAGATAGCTGGTTAACTTTAATGGTGGATATGTTACAGAAAAAATAAAGATGATGATGACATAAGTAATCTCAATCTCATATATCTACAGGACATTCTTGGCTTTAATGCAGAACACCTTGTAGATCTGAAGGTCTTCTAAAGGTTTTTTTTTTTGGTACTGTAAAGACCATCCATGCTGTCATATAACATGTTGTTAGAGGCTTGTGAAATTCTGTAGAAATAAACTCTAGATTTACTTGCTGTGAATGTCTAACATTTTGTTGCTACCAGGCCAGTTCTTGTTTCCACTTGAGCTCAATCTGCACACTCACTCCTCATTCCGTACCATCAGCAGACTGACAGGATTGACCCTGCTTTCAATTGAGCAAAAAGCATAGATCACTGAATGTGGAGGGCGTTTTTACAGGGTTTTCTGTGTCAAAAGACAAGAGGGTTCGATTTTTAACATTCAGTTCTCTCACGAGGTAAACACAATTTTTACTTTTCAAAAATAATATAACAAGTTGTTATTCTGTCTATTTACAATGTCCATGCACTTGAATGGCAGAATAATTTGAAAATAAAATGAAAAATCACAAGTTAAAGTTCTAATGCATTGTCACTCAGAAATTATGTGATTTTGTTGGGGAGGTAGATGCAGACTTAGCTATGTCCAGTGCCCCAAAATTAATAAAAATTCAAGAAAATATAATTATAGCTAATACATTTTTACAATTTTGCTGACATAAGACTTGCACCCAAGCTGAGTACAGGGTTGTTAATGTCACAAATTAAGCTTTTGAAATGTGTCATACAGAATTCAATATTTATGTACAAAGGTTGAGAGTTCTTCTTCTCTTGTTCTGTGTTTCACTGCCTCTTTCCTGAAATCTTTAACCACATTTGGGCAAATGTCATTGAGAATGAATTGGCCCAAAGACAGCTCATCTCCTGTCCCTCAAGAACAAATTAATCAGCAGCTGATTACAAGCACTTTAAGTATAGGGTTGCAAGTTGTTAATTAAAATTTGCCTGACCTGCTTAGTAATTAACTGATCTCCACTGGGTTGAAATAAAACCGTTAAAAAAGCATCTAACAGAAAGTTTAGTTCCTTGCTGTTTAGATTGTTTCTGCATCTCATTACAATGCAGACATCCATTCGAGCATATGAACCTGCAGATTAGACATAATTGCCTGAATTCACTCTGCCATTTACACTTTTGTACTTTGTACACTTTTTCTGAGGTAGAAGAATTGCTCATATGAGGTGATTCCAGGGTTTTATGTTTCCTGTAAACCTTTTCAGAATTAATGCTTTTCCATTTTTCTTCTTCATTTTGGGTGCTTAGAACTAATGCTTGCAATAGCTGCTCCAACTGTGAATTATGTCCAGTCATTGGCCACTGTTTGAGTAATATATTCCTTGGCTAAATTAAATATTTTTCCCAGATTTGTCTTAGAGATATGCATGCATGCGTATGTGTGCATATGTCCATATGTACTGTACATGTATACACACACATACACACACATCTTTGGGACAAACATGGGAAAACAGATTCAAAATCATTAATTATACTAACACAGCTATATAGTTCCAGCCCTGAAAATCATATGATACCCATCGTTACAATGATACTGATTCAAAATGATGAGAAGGGTGGTGTCATTTCAAAAGCCTGTACATCTGAGCATCGAACAACACTGAGGAGATGTCTGACTAGCTGCTGAAGTTGCATTATTCCAGCCCCGAGTTCTTCCGCTCTGCTCTTTTCACACATCATTTCACTCTCTTACACCCGAATCTTTGTCAGGCCTGCCCCAGTCCCTTTCTATTCAATTCAGGACTTTTTAAAATGCATTTTGACAGTGCGGATCTTCTTTAGAATCACAGATTGTTTGAAGAAACAGAGCTTATCTGTGCATATGGCAAACTGTGTACTCAGGACTCAGGTTTTCATATGTATCTGTGTGTGTGTGTGTGTGTGTGTGTGTGTGTGAGAGAGAGAGAGAGAGAGTATATCTGTGAATGCATTTGCATATGTTTGTTCATAGGTAAGTCTGTGGGGGTGGATGGTAAAGTAAAGAATGAAATCAGAACTTTCTAGGACAGGATAAATGGTGTGCGTAAACATTACTTCTGACAGCCTCACTTTAAGTCATAGTCATATCATTGTTCACTGCTTTCATCCACCTTTTTTTCATTCTGCACTTCATTTCAACTGTAAGCCCATCCTGTTGCCTCATCATCCTCTGTCAATTCAAGAGGAAGAAGACAAGAGTGTGTCATAAAAAATGCATGCTATCAGCAATCATTCCTATATGCCATGCAATCCACCAACTCAGCTATGATAACTTTGCTCTTGAAGATAGCACATTTTATGCAAATGGTGCAGGCAGACCACAGGCAGCACATCAAATAGAAAAGAGGCATTAGCAGTGATCAGTAAGGCAGGGAACATCCTGCCTACCAAAAACCTTCTGTTTCTGGGTGATGATGGAAAATTATTCTGGTCCTCTGGCCACAGACAGGATTGCAGATATTACTGGCATATCATTTACAAGCAATTTCAAATAATGAGTAGAAAGTCAAATAATGGTAATGTTCCCAGAAGCAGTCATGGAAACAAAATGATGCAGAATGTTCTTGGTGGTGGAAAGTTGGACCAATCAGAGTTGGTGTGAGACGTCGGTGGGAGGAGCCATGGAATCTTGCTCTCCCTTGCACCTTGAGCTGTAAAGCGCCGTGAAATTTCCTTTTCAATCCCACCTGTCTGTCACCACAGATTTGCCTAAATAAAGACAGCTTTAGAGGCCCCCCCACAGAGTGGCTTTATGTAAGTGTCTGCTGCTGAGCCACCTGAAATAAACCAAATTGATATGCTATGCCTGTCTGTCACCATGGTATCTGAGTACAATGCTATGAACACATTTTGCACTGAAGTGCTGTGTAGTTTTTAAAACCCATCCCAGTGCTCAGCACCAAAACACACTAGAGAGTGCAGTTGACTGAATGCGCAATTAACTCAAAACTTCCATAAAAGTACTATAAAATAGCTTATCAGCCATAGGGAGTTAGTGATTAGGAGCACTTCAAAAACCTCGGCTCAGCTTATTACAAAACATTTGATCTTAAATAGGACTGCTCACTCAATCACTCAATCAATAATGGCTTATTCTGCATAGCAAATAGGGTCATCTTAGGTAACAAGCCAGAGTAAGTTGAGCAACTTTAGCATGAAGGCCAAAGATTACAATGTGTTAATCAGGACACCAACAACTGACCAAATGGGTTTTGAGTAGCAGGTTCAGTCTGCAAAATTAGAAATAAAATTGTAACTATGATGATGAGCAGAATTTTACATTGAACTCTGTAAGTATTTAAATGTTTAATTCCTGGGAGGCTTATTACTTGACAAAATGTTATGAGTTTTTGACAAATCTGGTAATATGGAGAAGTCAGTTCTGTTCTTATACAGTAACTGAATTCCACTCATTGTAGCAGACCTCTATTTAAGCAGTTTGGCGAGCCAAAACCTCCTCTTGTGTTTTCACTAATTACACTAACTGGCTCAATTTTGTTTAAATGTGTGAAATAGCCACATGAGAAAGCGGCAGTACTCATAGGTAAAAGCAACTACAAAGAAGATGGAATGATCCATAACAAAACCTATTTGAGAATGCAGGTAGCATCTCTCTCGTGGTAATTAGAGTGATTATCAAAGGGGACTTAAAACTGTAGTACTTGACTATATGCCATTCCATGGAAGACAAACAGCTCACAAAGATGGACTATATTTTAAATGACATTTTTTTTTTTCATTTTTCTTTTTGTCATCTCTCATAAATTGTCTGTTGAATGACAGTTAAAAAGAATGCTGATCTGGATTGAATAATTACATATACAGCTGTCAACTCTGTAAGAACCTCAAATGCGCTAAAGAATTGTTTGTTAATTTGAAAGTGCATGCAATTCATTGCCTTTGATGCATAAAAATGAAGCATTCATCAAATAAAAGTGTTTTCATAAATATTTATCAAATAAAGGGCACAAGGACACTCTGGCTGTTTAGAATCTGTGAAGTGTTTCTGAGAGAGGATCTGGAAGAGTTTGTTGGCTTTCCTTCACTGCTGCAAAGTCATTTTCAAAAGTGTAGCCTGCATGCTCAGCATTTATTTAAAACTACAAACCTGGGTTTTATCCAAACTTGAAATTTGAAAGACAATTACATCTATGTATATATTTTTTTCATATTACACTCATGGAACTACAGGTAGTTGAATGATAAGTCTGAGAAAATGCAGGATGTAGTCATTTCAAACATGTTATTGTTCTTCTGAGATGCTTGGCCTTGTTCTCACTTTCCTATCTGGCTTCTGTCCTATGTTTTGAAATACATGGAAATCAGGCAATCTAGATTACTGTCCATTAAAACTTCATTTATTTTCAGTTTTGAAGTTATTGAATTTTCCATGTTTCAAGAGCAATAGTGATTTATTCTAGCATTTTGCCTCTAGCCAGTCCCTGAAGTATACTTCCAAAGCATCACTCCAAAGCATCACTTTGCCTCCCTGGTGGAGATTGAGAGCATCACTTTGATGCCTTAAGTATAGCAGAACCCACAGTACACATAAGTGAACGGCAAAGCCTTACTTGGTCATAATGTCCAAGGATGATGTCAATATCAATACTGAAGATACTTTGGTTAACATGATTGACAGCACTTATATTTCCACACTCAGGAAAAGCGGAATTTTTATTATTTTTTTGTATTGGAATACCTGAGGACTTCCTTAAGTCACCACTTGTACCAACACATTTTTAATCACAGCCATATGTCAGTTTCTTTTAAAATACACAGCTTTACTTTTTCATAGATTGAAAGGCGACATTCTAATTGTAATATGTTTGTTTGATGTGTTATGTGTATATTTTCACATCTTTCATTGCTTCTTGCTCATCAGAAGAAGAAGCCAGGATATATTGGAATCAGTCAATTTGTTTATATGGCTGGATGACCAGGATGGCTAAGATTTAAATCACTTTGAAAATGGTTGTTATGTAGAATGACAACTCTGTTATGGTCATTAATCATATGGTTATTCAAGTATCACCACAAGGACTGGAGGGATCCCTATCCAATGGGAAATGTTATCTTTTAGACCTCTTGTCCTTTTCTAAAAAATATTTTTTTTTTCTGGTGCACAAGGTGTTTTCTGAACTGTAAACTAAAAAGTAAAAATCTCAGCTTGTATATAGCATCAGATATGAATTAGGTTGTTTGTTTTGAATATGTCCATTAAAGATATATATATATATATATATGTGTGTGTGTGTGTGTGTGGAAAAATGTTAGCAGAATTTCAGAGGTAAATAAAATGTTGTACTGAAATACACAGTTTAAACAAGAATCTCTCCTGAATTCTGTCTAAGGTGAAAGAAAATGATGGACTTGTCTTAAAGCCACAGATGTACAGTTTATATTTTTTTAAAAATTGGTGAAGTGTTTCTTTGAGATCACAGGGGGTACATTTTTGGTGCCAGTTGGTTAATAATAATAATAATAATAATATATTCATCTCAGCAGCACATAAATGATTTTCTAAAACATACCAGAATGACTTGTCCATTGCTCACCATTGTAACTTTCTCACGAGACACCTTTCAGAACAATCCAGTTTAGATATTCAAACCACAATTAGCACAATGCTTCCATTGGGTGATTGTACCCCTGTGGAGAGAATCACACCCCCACCACCACTGTCTGCTGCTGGCTGTAAATTGTGCATTAGCTTAGAAAACTGACTCTGCAATTTAATGGCATGATGAGCTATCGCGACCGACTTTCATGAGTAACTCCCTTTGTCTGCCTCTCGTTTTCAGAAACAATTAAACAAACACTCTGTTTGTGTAGACAGGACATTTACAAAAATTGTAAGTTGTATGTCATAGAAAATAATTTTAAAGCTCTGATTTAAAAAAAAAAATGAATAAGAATATTACCTTTAGTAATATCACTGAGTTCAGAATGAAAGCAGATAATTGATGCTCCAAGGCAAGCCTTTCTGATCTCTGCACCCTGTGCTACCTCATTTGAGAACAGTAAAAGTTATCAATTCAAAACCTCTAGATCTGAGAAACAATACCTGTTGAGTTTCTTGCAAAGCATTGAGCTGTTAGGAAGTTCTATGGTAAATTTTTCTTTTTATTGTATACATTAAATATATTAGGAGATTTGTTTTTTTTTTTTTAATATAGCTGGGCACAATGATGACACCAAAGAGGGTGGTTCTATTGTTTGTCCTAAAATCACAGAACTCATGCATTGATATCCAGTAGCACCACCAGTTAAGCTGGAATTCACATGACAGGCTAAATAAAGCAGTTTTTCCATCATATTTGAGATGCTTTGTTGTTTTCCAGAAGTTATTATAATATGTCTGTAGCTGCATTGGGTCAAAGCAGCATCTAGCAGAAACCATAAAAACTAATATGTGCAGACCCAGAGTACTGAGATGAATATGGAATACAATAGTAATACATGTGATGACTGTATGAAGAGTGCTGATGAAGGCCAGGACCAGAGACCCAGCAGGTGGAAAATGGTACTGAAAAACGGTAACATTTCTCAGGTGGTTTTACACATACAATTGTTGGGTATGTGTCAGTATCACAATATTCCGAGACATAATATTCAAGATTTGGACTGGCAGACAAGAGAATGTGAGAGCTTTTATCATTGTTTAATGTTCCCAGTGTGCCAATTTATTTAGGTTCAGATTGGAAAACAGAGAAATATTTGTGTGGAGAAAAAGTGTTTCAAATCAGTCTTCTCTCCCCATGTTTTGATGAAATGCATCATTAGGCATCCGACAGCAGTCACAGTCAAGGAGACAAAGATCTTGACCATGCTGATTTGTATTTATATTTGAAGTCATTAGGTAAGTTGGATCATCACCTGTTTTATTCAGTTTGAAATTGGGGCAAAGGATGTGCAACCAGACAAAGTCCGCTTTGATAAATGACTTATATCAGTATCATGTGGAGCGTTGGGGGTTTAATTAGTTTTTGGATGTCCCCCCACAACCACCACCCCCCCACCCCACCCGTCCCAACTCCCTCCACCCCAACTCCACCACCCACACCACCCCCCCCCCCCCCACCCGCAGACACAGAGCAAGCAGTATGCGAATGCTTTTCTCTCTATCTAGACTGAGGAATGTATCTGGTGGAGAGGACTAGAAAGCTTATTAAAATGTGCCCCTTCATCTGGCCCAGAAGATGAAAGACTGAAAAAAGATGCTACAGACCCAATTCCACTGACTTTAAACACAGAAAAATCTTTGGTGCTGTATGGTAATGCTAACAATGCATCAACAGCAATAATAACAAAGTGTCTTACTCTTTAAATGCTTTCATAAAGTTTATATCTACTGTTCATGGGGTAAATGAAAGTTTTGTACAATGTGTGAAATGTGGGAGGTGTATTACAAAGGTAAAATGTGTCTTTCTTTTTCTGCTGAAATGTTGTTTTGTGAGAATTCTCTTTTATTTGAAGCTTGATGCAATGGGGCAGAATGTGGAATCAGCAGAAAATATGAACATGTCCTTGTTATAACCTACTGGACTCCCTATCATCACCTAGGAAATGTCTTAACCATCACAAACTCTTACTTGGAAGCATGATGCCAGAGAGTCTACAGAATGCGTTCAGTGTTAGCCGCGTTGTAAGTCAGGATAGCTGAATAATGAAGTGATCGGTCACATTTTACACAAAATGTATGCTTAGAAAGACTTCAAATCATGTATAACGTGTATTAACTAACAACATCTTTGTAAATCATTTGTAAGTATTTGTATAGGAATATTAGACAGAGGATTGACTTTAACCATTAGAACCCCATCCATGCCAATTGCATAAATTACTTCTTCTAACCTCTATGTCATAAATGACTCACTTTATGAGACAGAAGCATAATTCTTTTTATAAACCCTAGACATTTGTCACTGTAAGAAAAGATATGAATGGTCAGTCATTAAGCATCGGAGAGTTTTCAGAACAGAGACCAATTCTGACCAATTTTCAAAATTGCTCATTTATTGTTCATGTCATGAAATGTAATTTACCTGGAGGACTATCAGAAATAAAACAGCTGATTCACAGTCATTGTGATTGTTCATTATTCTCAAAATGTGATTAGTGTGTTTTAGATTAGATGAGATCATATGTGCATCTACTGTATACATTTTCATGTAAATAATTTTGTGCAAAATAATTATTTAACCACAACTTTCACTGTATAAAATGGTGTACAGAGTGTATCTGCTATTTTGTCATGTTTTATTGTGTGTTTACCCCATAGAAATGCTAATACAATGTTTGTGTTGCACCACAGCATTTAAGCAATGGGTGTTACTGAGGAGACACAAATAACTTGTTTCATTGCTTATGAATAATGTGCAAACCAACAGGACTAATTTCACAAATAAGTGAAGTAATTATCGAATCAAGAGTAAAAGCCACACAATCCGTCTTCCATTGCACTGAGTTTAACACCATTGAATTAATGCAAAGTGCTGAAATAAAATAATCTCTGGATGATGCTGTAGAGACACCCACAATAAATAAAGATGTCAGTAATCAAGCACCTGGCACTTCAGCCTGGCATAATACTTCCTGCTTCCATACATTTAAGCATCTATAGGGGGATGGCCAGATTGCCGGCGGTGCAGTGGAGAGGGCAGAGCTTTACTCTGGTGTAATGCAATATCGGGCAAACTTAGTTCACTGGATAAACCCTGAGGCAGAAGAAGCAGTTCATGGCCATTCCCAGTTTTGATGTCATTTTGCTCTTAGCACGACCTTTATATGTGGTCAGACTGTAAGCGTTTTACCAGAAATTGTAAAGTACAGTTAATTTTCACTCCCCAAACCCAACTGATCAGTAATGTCTGTTGATGTCTCTCAGTTACATCTAGGAAATGTATTCAAAATTCAGTAAATGACAAAAATGTTCTCTTTTTATCTCATCCCAGGGTCACTGTTTTCTTCAAATGGAGTGATTATTCACATATGCCATCTTATTCAAGTAAACTTCTTTCATACAGGCCAGTGGCCACTACCAGCATAATGGCAGAACTTGCTTGCTTTCATAATGTCCATGTCATGGATTATCTCAAGAGCATGTTTACACAAAGCCTTCAGGACTTACCATGCTATTGTTCATCAGTTCTGTATGACTTTAGAAAAAAGAAACAGACTTTTTAATGCAGACAAGGAAAATGACAAATATAAGGTAAATGATGAGTATATAACACAGAACAACATTCCACTGAAATGTTAAAACAGCACAGGCAACAGGACACAATGACAATGATAAATGCTATAATGTGCATGTTTATTTGACTGGTCTTCATCTAAATTACCATTTTTAGGGTTATTTTAATGTGTATACTTAATTATTACCTGCTTCTGCACTTCATGTTGCAAGTTGCTCCGGATAAGAGCATCTGCTAAATGACAGTAATGTAATGTACCTGTAAGTGCTTGCTTAATGCTATAGAAAGTGGACCCTCTTTAACACTGGCACACTGGCATACATTTTCACATCAGTTAAAGCCTAAATGGGCAGAACAGACTGTTCTAGTCATCATTCATTCTCATGTTTTGACTGCAGCAATGCTAGGACAATAAGGACATCAGCCTGATAATGGAATCAAATATGTTTACTGTTATGATGCTAGCATTTCCCATTCATACCCATTCAGGTAGATGTTCAGTATCAGTTGTATCCCTGTGTTTGTCAGTACAAAATGGACTTTACATTTGCCTTGCACAATACGAGGGAGTGGAAGTCAGTCCACAAGGCAATATGAAGTTGATGCCTGATATGCCTAGTTGTTCGGGGGATGATCTAAACCCAGGGATGTCAACCACAATCTATTAGAGTCCACAGCACTCTGCCTCCCTGTCACTCCCTTGGATTTATTAGCTGTAGTGACACTTCAGTATGATGACACACCTGTACTATGACAAACCCTCAGATTTATAGGGGATGGGTTCCATCTAGGGACGAGGAGCTCAGCTTCCGCAGGTGGCTTGCGCTGACAGAGCGCAGATGCGGCCCCAGGCTCAGCGTGTTGGACAACTTTGTCTAGTTGAACAAAGCTGGCCTGGATGGTGATGGGCTGTATTGTGTTTCACACAGATAGCGGTGATGAGCGTGTGTTCCCTGACACCCTGTCTACTCTCTCACTGCTCTGCCTGTCATTCACAACAGAGAGGTAAAGCCTGGTGCTGGTGGGAAGGACATTCCTTGACTGTTACTGTTCTCTGTATGCAATGGAATGCACAGAGACAGCTGTGCCATTAGAGGTCTAGCAGGGCCAGCCCTGCTGGTGATGGTGGGTATTTTAGATGCACCCACTACCCATTAATCGTAAGGCTGGAAACAAATTGATTTGAAAAATCATACAAGGAATAAAGTACCACAAATGCTTAAATATACAGTATGCACAATTCAGCATTCAATGTGGAATACAGTGTACTTTTAAATACAAGTATTAAAATGTTAAGCATTTGAACTCACTGATATTGTGGAAGTACTGTACAGTGGTAGGGAAAGGGGTGGAGATCACAGTAAAACCACATGAGCTGAACATCTCACGAAACAGATGATTGATTTCAATCACAAAGGGGAACAAAAGCAATACAAATCGCTGCTGTCATCACTGTCAGGGAGAGCTTACTCCAATCGATCTCCTCATTTCCTCAGATCTAAGAGAGAAAGGCATCACGAAGAGCGTGTCATCTCACCCTCATGCCCGCAGCCTGCGCTGGCCTTCCCCCCATCATCAGTCCCACGTCCTCGTCACACTTTTGGCCTAATAAATTGAGTTATGTTCAAGCCGGTTTAACGTTAGTGTTTGTTTTACAACGGAGGGATTGCTGAACAAGGTTTGACACTGTGAATGAGCAGCAACAACAGAATATTATGTCCCCCATCTGGGACTGACCTTAAGCGCACAGTAAAACTAATGGAGCCTTACCCCAGCTCGTCTTTTACGCTCCAGCACCCGCTTTTCCAATTTATTCTCTCCTTTCCTGTTGGTGCTGACCCCTATGTGTTTTAGCGCTAATTGGTGGGCCCCGCTCGGCTCTCGGCTCCTCCACACTTGTAAATGTCCTCCCCGAGACCTTGCCGTTCCCGCCGGGATCATTAATCCACCACACAAGTCGCTGGTAAATGGGATTATCAGTGCTGTATTATACAGCACATTGGACGAGCCTCCTACAGAACTCTGTCTTTTTGTTATAATGTGTGAGCATTTGGGCTGTCTCAGCACATGGTGGGCTTTTAACGACATGGAAATTGATCATGTATATGCATATAAATCCTTGTCTGCTTGCATTCTGAGAGAGATACATGCACGTGTGTGTGTGTGTGTGTGTGTGTGTATATGTATACACACATACATACACACACACACACACACACACACACATATATATATATATATATATAAAACTTGAAATGAGTATATAACTTGAAATGAGTGGGAAAGCAATATAAATTTCAGGGGATTGGAATTTAGCATCGGTATGGTAACTCAGGCAGTGAGATTTGCCATGAAAGAAACTGTTAAAGTCAACTGGATGTACTCCACTCTTTCCTCTGATGTGCATTCACGGTCAGTTCCGCTATGGCTCAGAGGCAGGAAATTGAACATGTATGAAGCTGATGTTTGCAGTTTGCTGATGGTCTGACTTACCTGTTCTGTTTGCAGCCTGAATTGAACATAATGTCATACAATTAAGACCCGACTGAGCCTCCTCTCCTTCCAGCTGAAAAATGCATTTAAGCCTCTGGAGTGCTCATCATTTCCATCCTGGAAAGCACAGAGATATTCAAAAATAGCAAGCAAGTGGTGTGAAAATGCCGAAGCACAGCCTTTTCCCCAGAGAGGTCGCAGCTCTCACTTTCGCTCTCACCAGCATATTAGCGTTCATTGAAATAAAATGTTTTAATTTTAATCTCAGAGTTTAGCGTTGTATCCTACATATGTCTTTCTGATTCTGGTTAGTCATTTTAATTTGCTGCATATTATGCACACAGGGAATTACAAGGACTAGATGTGATTTAAAACAAAGAATTATGGATGTCCAGACAACAGATGTCTCCCACACTCACAGTGAACCCTGTGCCGTTACCTCTCTCGCCCCCAACATTAAACCCCTCACCTTAAGTAGATTGGTTTGGTATGGGTATGTGGGGATAGACATATCTGTATTGTAACTCAGATAATGGGAAACTTGTGCAATGTTATGCCTTTTCAGCATTCACCATGGGTGGTGATCCATTTTCAAACTTCTCATCACGTACACCATTTAAACATTTGAGTCCTGAACATGCTCACTGTGCAAGAGGTGCTGTAGCATGATATATCGATTGCATTTACTAAGCACCAAAATAATGATTACATGTACTTAATACTTTAATAAAGCATGTATGTTCTTGGAAAAAATGTGTATATGGATTGTTGGCATTGATCTTTTTTCCCCTTCATTTATTTAATGGATCATCAATGACTGACTGTAGTGCACTTGAATGACTTTGGATGTTACATAAATGCTGCATAATCTTAGTGCATGAGGTGACATCACTGGGAAATTTAAAAAAAAAATCGTTAAAACACCCAAGAAACCAATAGTGTTTTGCCTGGTATGTATGTTTAAGGCTGAGGTAACAATTGTTGGTCATTAGTTCAGCTTTGATTGTAGTGGTGAAGGTATACCATGCTCTGAATTATCCTAGAGAACACTATCTGTTTTGTTTGTATCTAGATAGATTATTCAGGAAATGTCATTGAGGTGAAGGATTTGGTGGTGGCAGGTGACAGGGGAGAGGCACGGCACACAGTGTAGCGTTGGGGTGAGAGGACAGGCGCTGGGGCTGAGGTGAAGAGACATGTCCAGAGGACCCTCTGAGTGACACACTCCTGGGATCTGACAATCCTGGTAGCCAAGCACAGAGGCAGGCAGAATTTTCTCTCCTTTTTGTTGTGCTACTGTGTATCCCTTGCCACCTGCTTTTAGTCCAGTCTTTGCTGCTCTCCTGTTCAGCTGTCAGATTTTGTCTGGCTCCCACTCAGTGGACAAAAACAAATTTTCTAAAAGGCGTTAAGTGCAGTACACCCTGGACAGACAGCAAACAATAAAATTTGGGAATGGGAGGCTGTTATTTCAGATGCCGTATGACAGAGGTTCTTAAGACCTAACTGGGAAAGCCATTGAATGTTAAGGGGAACGGGGGGGAAATACTCAGCAATTTGCAATTGCGTTTTTTTTTTTTTTTTTTCATGAATCTGGGAACAGAGAAGTAACTGCATGTGAAAGGAGATCAAAGCAGGGATTTCTGCAGCCTGAAGGATGAATGTTGATAGAGTAGAAAGAAGGTGAATTGATTTGTACTGAGAGCAGAGCAATGATAGATTTTTTTTGCAGTATTTCTTTTTTTTTTCAAATCAATCCCTGAGGGACCAGAGACTGAGTCTGTTTGCTTTACTGAACTCTTCTCACTTTGTTCTGCTCAAGAAGAAATGAGTATGCAGGCAATGAAGAACACAAACGTCACTATTGCATCAAGTAGTAGCTATCATTTGCAAACAGTAGCACACCATTGTGAAAACAAAGTCATGTGTTAGTTAAATGCACGACTTAGGTGGTGGTGTGAATTTCGTTTTCAGTACAAAATGTGAGATGCATTTTCATCAGGGAATCAGGTTCACATTTTGGAAGTCAGATATGGTGCACACAATCAGAGCAACAGAATTATGGAAGCTACTTTCTGCAGTTTTGATGTGATGTGCAGGATTTTGAAATATGGATATGGGGCGAAATAAATGGACCAGTGCTTAGTGCAGCAATTTATGTGGGATAAGGAAACTTTTTTTTAAAAAAAAAAGGTATCGTCTAAGAAATTAGAGCAAAGAAAAATACACATTGAAAGCCTGCATGGCAGTGCATCAAACTTGGTTTATCTGAAGGCACTCAAACATGTGACACATATTTTAAAATCACGAATAGGAAAGAATATAACATTCAAGTCAAATATAAATTGATATAAATTGCATCCACCTAATTATATGTTTCATTAAATGATTAAAATTATGAAAATGCTCTAAGTTGAAACACAGAGATGGCAAAATATTTTTGTAAACCCAATTAAAACACCAATGTCTGTGTAAAGCCTATGAAGCAGACAGCCATTTCACTCATGTGAGCAATGAACTCATTCAAGTCCTAGCCCAGTACCATTTTGTCTTCCTTCACTCTACTTCAAAGGTATCTTTTTCATTTGATTTAAAAATGAAATTAATAAACCATTAGTTCAGGTGGAACTGTATCTGCTGCTCAATTTGAAAAAGATTTAGCAGAAGACCAGCTGGAGGCAAGACAAAAAAGATTGAGCTCTCTTATGATCTGAAATACCATTTTATAACCGGTTGCCATCTTTTAAATTATTTCCCCTGCAACGACACCGCGGCAGCAGCAGCAGCAGCCCGTGGTTGCGTCAGAAGAGAGCGATCTTCTGATTGAGGGGGAATACCTAGAGGGCCACATCAATAAGCAGCTTCAATAAAAATGTGCCAGCAACAGAGGCAGACAACGATGCCAGCAGCTAAGGAGTGGAAGGTTATCAGGAGGACAGGTCTCACGGTCAATGAGGTCCACTTTGGACCACAGAGTCCTTTTTTGGACAAAATCCTCTTAAACTTCTTTCAAGAGTAATTTCTAGAAAAAATAAAGAGAAAAAAACGTGCACTGGCTTCTCTGTTACACACATTTCATTGAAGGTATCACCAAGGGATAAAGACAGATGGTTAAATGTCCTAAAACAGAGCTTGTTAGGATTATTGCATAAGAAATAAAAATAGCCAGCCTTTTCTACAAATATTACCCATTACTGTCAAGAGACAAAACCTATCCCAGGTTAGTCTCCTTTTTCCATTTGAAACCCTTTATTCAGTTCTAGGTTAGCCTGTTCTGTATTTCTGATGTTGTTCATGCAATTCAAGTTCAAGACCAGTGATAATTTGGTATATATGGCAATATAATGTTGAGTTGCCACACACTACCATTGTATGACTGTATATGTGTTCTGGTGTCTGTATCACACATAGTGGCAAACATATGTGATTTGTAACTTGGATGTTCCACACCTGCACCGTATCTTATGATCAGGTCAGCTGGCTCACTTGACCAAAATGTCACACATTGTTATGAGGAGATTATTAAAAATGTCCCAGGCACTGGAGGCTGAATGTTCTTAATGGTATTCAGGATTAGTATTGTGCCTGCCACTCAAACATCACATTATTGCACTGTACAGGAAATTGAAATTGCCTCTAATATTTATATAGCACAGGCTTGTTAATTGCCTGTCTGTCTTTAAGGAAGAATGTGATTTAGAATTGTGCATGGGTGATATGTTCAGGAGAATCAAAGTGATTTTCTTTCAGAAGACTGTGTGTGTGTGTGTGTGTGTGTGTGTGTGTGTGTGTGTGTGTGTGTGTGTGTGTGTGTGTGTGTGTGTGTGTGTGTGTGTGTGTGTGTGTGTGTGTGTGTGTGTGTGTGTGTGTGTGTGTGTGTGTGTGTGTGTGTGTGTGTGTGTGTGTGTGTGTGTGTGTGTGTGTGTTTCCCTTCAGGATGTAAATGGAAGTAGATTGCCATTGTAGTGTCCCTCCTTGTGGCATTAATAAAATTCTTGCTGTTTGGTTTGTGTGTGTCATGGCCAGCTTTGGGTGTGGACTCCAGGAACAAAATCAATAAAAACAACAAGTCGGTCTATGCACTTCCAGGCACAAACAAACCTCCCATTACTGCAGCTGTTAATGTCTTCACCCTTACAAATGGATTAAATGCAAATGTTCCTGGATCATTACATGCCTGATTTCACTTCTATTGCTGGGAGTAAGTTCCCTCCAAAATATTAAGATCCTTCCTCTGTAGGTAGCATCAAGTGATATTTTGTCAGTGTGGGCAGATGGTAAACAGCACATGCTGAGACACTGAGCCACATGGGGTGGGTGAAGTACTCTGCAGCCAGGCAGGCACTTATACCAGTTGTTTCAATTGTTGCCTTCCAGGAAATACACATTTTACTTTGTAAGTGGATTTAGGAAAAACATGATTCAGGACTGTTTATGAGTATTTGATAGGAAAGGACTCAATACAAGTTAATATTACACACCATTTTCCTAAAATGAAGTCATGGCCACTGATGTGTCTCCAGTATGCATTACTACCTTTCATGATATAACAGCCATGTTGGTTCATTTAACTTTGCTAAGGGGAAAATATAACTGAATAATGACATTGTGTTTTTGGAAAAAAAACACAATATCATTATTCACTTTTAAGGCCTTTTTGAGAGCGTGGAGGTTATTAAATGTAAATAATTTCACTGACCAGGTCAGAAGACCACTGGTCAATGGCAACTCTGAGTAGTCTTGACAAATACAACTTTTCTTAAAAAGTAAAACTTGTACAAGCCCTGACACAAAGTTCTAGTTTTGATGAACACTCCAGAAAAAAGTGGTTGTGAAGAAATAGATTTATGAATCAAGGCTGTAGACAAAAATCTGTAATTTCCCCATTATTCAGGCTTCATTTTGGATCTATATTTTATTGCTTCCAGCTGAAAGCATCCCAGAATGTTTTGGTCAGGAATTGGAATAAAGAAAGGAAAGAATGGACATATTTTCCTCTTGTCTGTTATATTTTCTGCTTGAACACATCACCTTTGAAAAGCAGAGAATGGGGAAAAATGGGGAACTGCCATAACGGAGCACAAACAGTTTTCCTGCTAGGTAATGAAACAGGTAGAGACAGCCGACTGAATTGTTTGGCAATTTTATCTAGCCAAGCAGGAGTCTCCCTAGACCCATCTCCGATAATTGAAGATGTTATTATTTGGCTTGCAGCAGGAAATATTCTCTCCACATTGTTATGAGCATGATCGAGCAGATGCTGGGTAAATTAGTGAATTTATCACTCACTATTGCATTCATTTTTGGCTGATTGTGTCACTGGTAAATAGAACTAATCAACACTACCTTTTAGGTCAGTTTCACTGCATAACCCCCCCAACTTCCTGGCCCAGTGGTTGTATCTTACGTAAAATATGGTAAAACCACTTAACTCATGTATAGGTAGTACTTAAAAAAAACATATTTTGATCTTCCATGACAATAAAAATCATTGCTGTTTCGTTTTACAGCGTGTAGCCTTTTCTTTTCCTGGAGTTCTGCACTCTCTCTGGATAATTTTTGTGTTTGTTTTTCTTCCTCTTCTTCTGAGGCCTGCTGTGAAGTGCAGTGGAACAGGCCTGCTGTTGTCTTCCAGAGGGCTGAAAAAGCAGCTATCAGTTGGAGACTGGCAGAACACAAGTCAGTTGAACAGTGCGATTTCACACTGTCTCCAGTTCTAAGCTGCCAGGAGTGGAGTGTAGAGTGTAGGCTGTGTGGGTTTCATGTTAAAGGAATCCAAGGACAAAAGGCTGAGAGCTCAGCTGTTTTCTTCTTTCTCAATAGTTGTCTCAAGAATATATGTCCATTTCTAATCTGTGCACAAACATCTTCATTTACATCATGATTAATATTACATGGGTACAACTGAATTTGTTTTCCACAGAATTGTCTTTTGTCATACCAGTTCAGCAGATCAATCAATGTTTATTTAGGGAACATGATATTTTTTCTGAAGCATATACAGTTATTAATCCTTTTTTTTTATCCCATTAAGCGTTTATAGAATACAGTACTGGAAAATAGAAGGTATTGTTGCGCTCAGCCAAATTATTGTGATCAGGTGCGTTAAGCCAAAAATTTGTCACTTGCACTTTGCCCTTTATTTTTCACAATTCAAATGTTAAATAAATGAAATTATTTTTGCTAGACAATTTCGTCAGATTTTTCATTCAGTGTGTGGTACTACTACTTGGCAGTAGCATTTTTCCCTTTATAATACAGTACTCGCATTAGTTGGGATGCAGAATCTGACAATAATGAGGCCAAAGTTTCATTTCTGTCTCTGGGCTTTGTATGCTTTCAGTATCTCTCTGCTGGAAGTGAAGAATTCAGAGGCTCTTTTCAAGAAAATTAACTTTGACATTCCAGTAATTGACAATTACAGATGCTGCCGCCATTGTAATGTAAATGCTCTTAACTTTAATTGAGGACATCATGAATGCATTACTAAAATCAGGATCAGAAATTACAATGGGTGATTTCTCTATTGATACAATTAGCCCTTCATGCCTGTAATTGATTGCTGTGCTGCCCTGTCTGGTACGATTTGGCCACAAAGCTCACGATGGGAGTAGAGAAACCCAGTGTTTTATAAAGCTAAAAGCTACAGGTCAGAAAATCTGATTGAAATCGCCAGATACGGCCAGAATGTGATCTGTGACAGCCACAGATAACCAAGGGGAACATAGTTTTACAGCTTTTGAAAAGATTTACATCTCTATCCACAGAAGGAAATGATCCTAAGTATATTTAACCATCCAATTTATATCATTTACCCTATCTATTGTCTTTTAATCCAACAGCTGTCATTCTCAACAAACACATTTCCTTAAACAACCGGGCGGAAAATAAAAAGTACAGCCTCAGAACTAAAGCCTTATCAGAAAACAAAACCAGAGCCCCACTTGAAGAGACAAATAAAAATGCATAAAAACATAAATTAAATAATAAATTTACCCTGGAAATAATGAATCGCCTGATCTTTGCAACAGCTGTGGGGCCACCGTGTGATAAGCTGACATTTGATCGCTGTACCCTGGCAAATGTAGACAGAACCCCACCGTCGGAAACAGGCTTTTTTAAATGCCTTTTTTGAGGCTTTTTTCCGACCTCTCATAAAGGTTAGCCACTCACAACACAGTCTGCACCAGGTTGTTCTGCTCCTGACAATTCCTGTTAATGCCAACGTGTCGTTTCAGTAAATATCAGAGCAGATGCACTGGGCCATTTGGTTTTCCCACTCCCTACCTCTGGGCTATCTTTCTACCTGGTAAAAGGATAGCATCCTTAATTAGATTAATCAGTATCAGGGAATGTTTGTACTTTGACATAGCTCTGTATTATTTACATGCCTCAGGCACGAGGCCATTTTTCTGTCATCGTATGCCTTTTCACACAATGGTCATGAAACAGAAGGGCTGTTAATGACAAGAAACATGAATCACACTGATCAGATTAAAGAATCCTTCCCCATGTTTTCTGAGCCTTACTGACTGCCTTCTAAAAATCATGTTCACAAGCATTAAAGTAATATTTGGTTCCGTTTGCAAGTATCCTAAAAATAATCCAATTAAAATTATATGTAGAAATTCCTCTTTAAAAACATCAATATGGGTCTCAAACAAAAAGTGGACTCTTTTCCATCTAAAGCGTTCACAACAAAAGTTTTCAACAGTCTAACGAGTAATGAGCTAAAACAAAAACTGCAGTCCAACCTCCTCTGTATATCTCTTTGACTCCGATTGAATGCAATTCTCAGGCAAGATTTGAGTCAGACATATCAATTGATTGTATCAATTGCATAACTGTGTCATGTAAGGTTGTATAATCATAGAATGGTCAGTCCGAAGGCCATTTTGGCTGCCATTCATCTGAGGCCAGTGTGGCGAAAGTAAAGGTGAAATGACAGGTACTTTGTGGCATTTTAGAGAAACATCAGGCATTTTGAGAAGCATCAGGTGCCAGATTCCAGGAATATATAAGCAACCAGGTGAGTAATTTGTTTTCAGCAAATGTTTTCTCTTTTTTCCACAATTTAGAATCCCCAGTAGAGACTCCCAGGCCACAGCTGTGCCAGCTCTGTTTGCACAGGGAGTATTGCAGCTAAAGCTTAGACCATCTTTAAACTACATTTCCCCAGAGCCAGTCATTATTTCCCACACGGCACTCCATACCAATCAGAGAGCACAACTAATGACAACTTACAGCAAATGGGCTAAGGAGGAGAAACAATAAAACATTAAAACACTTTGAATGTTTATACATGTCCTAATGTGATGAAACAGTATCTGTTTTGCACTAGGGAAAAGTCATATCTGCTGTAAACCTGATATTAAAATGCAAGATTATATAAAAGTGGTTATATTTATTCTGAACAGAGAGCAGTCTGGAGATGAGTTTTCAAAGGAGTGGCACTATAAACAAATCTTACTGTTTGAGTATTTCAGGTATGACTGCATATTTTGTGTGTGGTGGATAAACAACAGAAAAACAAGCTTTACATGAAGACAGATAAGGACTCAGGCACCAAAAGGTAAGGCCTTCACATCCTGTCTGATTAGCGCTTAGTAATAATCAGGTTAACCTGGCATGTGAATAACAAGATGCATGCATTTAACTACAGAGATAACAAGAGTTCCAACACAGGAACTTTGGGTAACCCTTCCTTTTACAAAGTCACCTGTGTATGTCTACTGTGGCTGACTATGAAGAATGTGATAAAAACCTTGTATTACCTTCTTTTTACATTCCATTTTCCCTTTACTTACGTACCCATTACTTATTTATTACCATATTGTAATATTACCATACCATATGCACACTGTGGAACATACGTTGAACAAGTTTGTCTTAATTTCAAGGGAAAGGAGATTCCTGATTATATGCATCTGGTAATACCACAGACTTAAGACAAACTATCTTGAAAATCTGCATGGTTCTTTAGATATGTACTAATACTAATTATATAATGAAAAGCTAATTCAATGGAAAGTACCAGCTTAATTCCTAGTCAGTCTAGTACATCCTTAAATTTGGGCTACTACCTTCATTTATCTCTGGCAACTACAAGGTAATTAATTGAATTGATAGATGCAAAATTTTTATAAGTACAGCAAACGTGACCCTTACATTCTGCTTTTTGTATTTTTTAATGTGGTCTGGAGTGTACAGAATGTGAGGGTTAAATAAAAATGTGAAGATAAATGATATGTTACTAAGAATTGGTTTAATCATTAATTAATATAATTAAAAAGAAAGCCTCAAAACATATGTACACATCATTACCTGCATATTTTCACTGTTATAAATCTACAGGAAGTGAAATTGTATTCAGAAAAAGCTGTTGCTCACTCTGAAAAATTAAATTGTATTAGATAGAGCTGTCATCACCTCAAATCAAACTACAATCTCTAATTTGGCATAATTTAAATGAATGTCAACCTCTTAAATACAGCTGTGTAGAGATGCAGACAATGCCAGTGTTTATTCTGTCAGTAGTTACAATCTCTTACACTGTTTAATTATGACTTATTTCATCTGTATTGAGAGGAAACAACTCAATTATTCCAAATTGGCTTTGTAATCAGTATCCATAGACAGGGTTTCATAATTAACCTTAATTATGAATGCATTTTTACAAAAAGAAAATGGAAATAAATGACAAAATGAGTGTTTATCGAATTTCAGTTCATACTTGATTAAATAATTAGATTAATATTTCCCATGTTAGCCATTCTCCATTATGGGCTTTTGCTGATATAGGAGTTGAAAAGAGCAGCAAATTAAACAGTAATGCAATTCTGGGACTACAGTCAGTCTGTCAGACTGGTTCATTGGTCAGGTCTGATAAAGCACTTTGTATTTATGTGCTGAATGCAAAAATACAGTGTGCATACTTGCAGTGCTATAGCTTTGTTGGGAAGGGATAAAAACATGTTTCCTTAAAGAGAACATAAAGTTCCCCATCCTCTCCTCACTCCCTTCAATAAGTGTTCGACCTCCTTGGCCTGTACACATAGAGAAGTCATTTGTAACATTTCATAAGCTGTTTCTCTTGAAAAAGTCATAAATGGCAGAATGACACAAGATTTCTGATATTTGTATTATTAAAGAGGAGTAAATCAAGCTGTGATGAATGATTTATAGTTACAAGGTGAAATACTATTTGAAAACATTCTGCTCAGAGCTGTGATCACAAATATGTTTTTCTTGGCCTCACTCATAGTCTCAAAAATTACACCGGATTGTCTTTCTGAGGACAAATGTATCCTTCCCAACGGAAATCTCACTGCAGAAGGAATATTAAGTGTAGCAAATCTTTCCAGCAAATGCGAATACTACGTCATTTAAATATCCAATTAACTAAGCAAATATCTAAAATAATATGATATCTTGCTACATCAAAAACAGTGCCCCATACAATTTACAAGCATCATCCTCACATGTCTTGATGGCTATTTTAGTGCATTATAATTAATAAATTGTTCAAATGGTCACCGAATTTCATATAATTATAATAATGCACTTCCACAGAAAGCATTGTTTATGGTAGTCTTTGTTTTACACAACAGTTGTTTAATTCAATTTATCCATTTTTACAGCCACTGAACATAATGAAGCTTTTTATGTGCAGATTCAGACTGCTGTTGAATGTGAATTGAAGTTTTGTATATTGCATTGCTCAACGTAATAGATATGTGGCATTCCACATATTTTCAGATATCATCTTATATGCACAGTTATGCCATGTTTCGGTTCTGTCATAGCAACGGTCAGTGGAGTTAAAACATTAAAAGCAATGCTCAACAAAATGGTCAGTATTCACTGAATTATAAAATGAATGGTAATTAGAGTCTGGGGTAAAAGATGAGGTCTTCCATACAATGTCCCCCAAATCTGAGCCGTAAGGCTGCATTTCATTATCAAATGTGTTAAAATATCTAAGGAAAGTCCTAGCCATTAGGGGACATTGACAATATGACACACCACCCCGCCACCCCAAAAAAAACAGCCGTTCCCCCAAAGGTGACTGTGGATTTATGGACATTTTTGAAAACATCACAGCTGTAGAGCCTGTAGTAATGAGTTATGGTGGTAGAAAAATAGAATTTTAAAAATTGCAATTTTTATTCAATTTTAATATTGTCCATTTGCAGTGGCCATTGTATGTCTCTTTATGTCACAGCTAAATGGCAGTTACTCTTTTTCCCCTTCATATTACATCTGTAAATATGTGTTAATAAATGAATTTGTCTTGAGCTTTACTCAAGCATTATGCAAAGCTTTTGCCCCTCAACACACTCTTTGTAATATCCCATTGATCATACAATAATTTAGAATTCAGGAGTTCATACAACTTCAAACCCCGCACACAATATTTGTAGAATAAACTTTCAATACAGTGCTCCCACTGTTGTGTTCAGGAATAAAATAAATGAAAAAGAACCTTCAGCTTCTAAAAGCGAAACAATTCAAACTAAAACTATAGTACTGTACTGTTTTACTCTGGCGTGAGTCTGCTACTGCATTAATAAAATGGAAAAGTACACAGCCGAGTACATAATTATAATGCTGTATATGGTATGCTGCACAAAAATTTTTATTGAAACAAAAGTGGATTTTCTTATTCTTTGTATTAATCTTTAACACAAAAAATAATATTGTAAATACTATTGACTGTCAATAAATAATGTTTCTGCCATTCTTTTTGAACACGCAACATCAATCCTTTTTCCTAAGTGCATTTTGTGGTTGTCCCTGTTTAAGTGTTAGCAGAATGTAATCAGAGTAAATGCTGTTGTGGTTTTAATTATCTACTTTTTAATCAATACTAAAATAAAAATTAAACTGAACATTCTGTGAAGCTTCAGTTCTGACAGCTTCATCGGTCATAATACTGACTGTAAAAAACATCTTCAGTTACTGAATGATGTATCAATGCATTTCCAGCAAACATTGAAATAATAAAGGGTTTTAATGAAATATGTGCAGTGTCACATGTTCAGTGTACTTTGTCACATGACCAGAGCTGTTTACTTCCTGGTTGCACCATGTGAAGAGAATAGCCTTACCCAACAAAAGGTTAGTAAAGTATGTTAACATAAAGACAGGATAATGACTTTTGGTACACATTATCTTTAAGGTGTCTAGTACTATTGTATGCATTTGCAATTACTCAGCTTTGTTCAGGATGGTCATAAACATGTTGACGACAACAATAGTGTCTGGCAGGATAACACTGTGCATCTAGATATACACATACTTATACACATACATAATACTTGTTCTACCTATCTTTTAGTTTTATTTTGAGTCAAGTTCTGGGTATGCTGGATCTAGGTGACCGCCCAGATAAGGCAGGCAACATTGCAGTTATCCCTCAAAATGAAAAAGATGCTGCCCTCAGTGATTGTGATAGTGATGGGTCAGATATTGACTATGAGGGGGAGATGGGCCATTTGCCAGCCAGGCTGCTGAATGCATATGTTGAACTTATGCAAACAGATCATGACAGGAACAGCATTATCAATGATGATGATCTCCTCCTCACACCGACATGAATACTGAGAGCAAAGACAAAAAAAAAAAAAAAAACAACAACCATCAACGCATTTCAGCATTGTTACTGCATTGTAGCATGTATTGCAACATTGTTACTTCACTGCAATATGTTTATAAACATTAATATTGTAATTTTATTGTAACATTTGAACATTTTTGGACATTGAATATTTTTTGTCTGTCAGTATTCATATTGTTGTTGTATAAGGGTTTTTGATCATTTAATTTTTGGTTTTAAAATAATCACACGAGAATGTGATAGAGAGAGTTTTAAATGTGTTAATAACTGGGCTGGGATATATTAGAATTTTGAGGACTCCATAGAGGAAATAAGTTAATTCAGTATACAACACATTGTCCCACCGGTCACAATCGTGAACGACCATAAAACACACACTTTCACCTACTTATCCATGAAAATTTCCAAAAATAATGATTGATTATTTTAAAGGGTTACTAATGACACATGATTTACATATTTTCAGGTCTGGGAATAATTCAGGATTAAATGGGTTAAGTACAAATTTTTATTGATTATTTGTGGTTCTTACATGACTAAAATAGTAATGACAGACAATGGTAATGAGTGGTATCAGATAAAGTGAGATGACAAATGCTTTCCCAGTGTACAGGATCTATGTTGCACTTCTTTAACAGCCTTTAAACAAATCTGACTCACAGAAACAGTGTGTGAAGGATATTTTAATGAGAAAACATTCTGTAGCTTATGAGAGCCCATTGAGTATTTTGTATCTTTGGATGAGATATGTGCTCCAAATAAAATGTGGTTTCCATATCACTGGCTACATGCATGTCCCTACAAATTGTTCGTTAGGAAAACTAACATGGAGAATTTCAGCATTTAGACCAAAGTCTAGATCAGTGGTGTCAAACATAGGTCATTATAGGCCAGTGTCTGCTGATTTCTTTTGTGTTTCAGCACTTAACTGGTTAATTTTAATTACTGTTAGGTTACAGAGCCCATCCAGCTGGTTTCCAAGGCTTAAAATGGCAACTAAAGAAGAGGAGAAAACAAAAACCTGAAAACATTATAGCCCTCCAGGACTGGAGTTTGTCACCCCTGATCTAAATGAAAGCATGAAATTAAAACACTGATGCTAATTATTCATGTTAAATGCATTCATAATTGTACTGTCACACTGTAAGGCATGCAATCACCATCATTAGCACCATAAGAAATACCTGATTTAACCATACTTTACAATCATAAAGATCAATACTTACAGACTGCATTCAGTGAGGCTTTTGTGTCCAATTCTGGGCCATCTTTAATCATTAGTACATCACATTTTATAATTCTGCAACATTTTGAAAAGAAGTACTCTTCACAGGTCTAAAATGAAATCTGAGTAACAAAAGGTGGTGGAGTATATCCTCTAAAAATGAGACTGATAACACATTTGTATCCACACCATCCTCAATGCACAAGCTATGGTTTTCTCAAAAACCATTTACTGCATGTTAAAAATCTCACCCGCAGCCGTTCAGATTAAGGCAGTAAAGCTATTTATCAAAGGATATCAGGTGCACTGCCATTTATTTCCCTAGCAGCAATTGGAGGAATTAAATTTAGAGACTGTATTATCCGATAACAAGAGGCCATTTGTGACCTTATGTGCAAGCACTGTATTATGGCTGAGAATGATATTGCCTTGTGCATACATTAACGTATTATTTGAAATCCCAGTTGCCCGTTCTGTTGTAGGGCAGCATGTGAAAGATAGAGCATGCATTACAAAATAAAAAGGAGATTCTAATCCCACATTCCCAAGGGAATAGGCTACATATATGCATTCTGGCCCTTGTTTATTTATTAGCCAACCAACTATACTTGCTTCTGCTCCTTTTCCCTGTGCATATAGCCTATTTGACACTTCCAGCACTGCAGCACTTTTTTCACACTTTTTTCAGCACTTTTTTTGCCTATACACTCATATTACATTGGTGATATTGTCTACCTATGCCCATGTTATAGTCATAGTCATATTACATAGTCATATTGTTGTAGTCATAGTCATATTGCTTATAATTAAATATTATTTAAGATCTGGTTTGGTTTAATATACAATATAGAATACTAATAATTAAAGGATTGCAAAAGATACACTTTGTCTTACATTAAGGACTATTTTTTAGTTTTTATGATAAATACATGTCATATTCCAATATTCCACCTTGATGCATAGAACTTCCCCATAACTCACCAAACCTAAAGCTATCTAATTAAATGTTCAGTATAAACACACTATTAATTACAATTTATAATGAGAGAATCAGATGGAATATTTGAAATATGAATTATGCGTGCAATATACCCTCTTGAAAATTACCCCAGGAGACAGAATAAACTCAATTAAGAAGTTGAATTATAAAATATTGTTATAACCCAAAATGAACAGTCAAATTGTACTGTGGTTAGGCATTAATTAATCCTTCAGAGAAGCAACAAAGAGGAACGCTACAAAAAGGCTTTGTCTCCAGAGTCCAAATTATTAAGTGTTCAGGAAAAAAAAGTATGTCAGTGCCTTATGTCGCTTGTATTGCTGCAGTAGAGTGCATCTCAGAGAGCTTTGATTGTGCATAACCAAGTGATAAACCAAAACATGCCTTAATCTGAAAGAGGCCTTGAAAGCCCAAAGAAGTGGGAGTTCCACATGTCCCGTAAGAAGATTGATCTGGATCAAATTTCTGGCTTCGAACACAATTGTGCTGAGAGCCATTTAACACAAATCCCTTTGTGTTGTTCCTCATTTAAGTATCAAGCACAATGGGGCAGCTCTTGTGGCCCAGAACATGCATTACATCAGTTGCAGTCAAGAAGCAGGCACTTGTCGGACATGTTGCCTCAACTTGGCCGACTGCATTCAAGCGTTCTGAAGTGGAGATTAAAAGGGTTGTGTGGCAGTGAGGGTGGATTTTTTTTTCAGAACTGTACAATATGCTGAGGTAGTTCTGAGAGTGGCGGACATTTTAATTGCATTCTGTGTCTCCTCATTCAAATGCGAATCACTGCGTGGAGGCATAAATTAGAATAGGGTACTTAAATGTCATAGGGTATTGATTGAAACTTACTTGGGGGCTTTTCAGTGGATCAAGTTCTTGAGTGTAATTGCAAAATTGAATTACTTAATTTGCTGAGTGGATATCCTTGGATCCTGCCTGCTTTCACTGGAGTCCATTATATGCACATGTTCCCCATGGCTTTTTCCTGCCCTTACCATCCAGGTGAGTATTACAACTTTCATAGGGTTCAGTCATGAGGGGGCATTTTAGGTTTAAAATAGCTTAAAACAGGTGAATAGTCCTAAAACACATACTTTTATGTCACACAAATCTGTAATGGTCATGTAGATAGCATACTTGGAATTCTCTGTCTTAAATTTCTCAGCTTGTTAAGATGTTAGGTAGATGGTTGGTGGGAAAGAATGAAAATTAGTTTTATGTGATGATATGACACGTCAGCCACTTCCAGGGCTCATGTTGAGTTGAGTAACTGCAGTATATTTGGTTGAGAAACAGAAAGCTTCACCCAGCCAGGGCTCTGAGTTTGTTCTGATATCAGCCACGTGGGAGGAGATTCAAATCTAAGTTGTCCAGCAAGTTCCAGGGAGGTAAGAGCCAGTGTCAGTGTGCTATATTGCCCGCAGACACAGGGATCAATATCTTGCTTAATTAAATTAATAAAATTAATTAAAACTAGTCCACTTTTACACAACTACATTGAGAAATGTTCGTTCTTCGTCTAAATAGAATTGATTAAAAGAAAATAACTGATGAAAACTTGTGGTTGGTTGTTTGATACACTCAGCTTGTGTCCCCATTTGTTGGCAGTCATTTGCATACATCAATGATGGACTTCATTTTTAGACTACAATACATTTTTCTGAACCAAGAAAAACAAAACCTAAAAGAATGGCTTTGTGGTAACTGCCCTTCACTCATGCCTTTACAGATGAAGGATGTGTATTAAAAAACAGGATTGTCCCGTAGGCACATAGATTTTACTGTGAACCGTAATGTATTCATGCTATCATGTAACATTAAATACAAAAAGGGAGACTTTGTGCCATTAACTTCAACATTAGCAATGCAAGCAATGTATGATATCCCTCCATGCGTGACTTGTTCAGTTGATAATGGCATTTGGCATTCAGCCTTTTGAGTTTAGTGGGAGCTCCAGGGAAGTGACTCAGTCTAAGCAAGAAACCCAGCGATCTGTTGAAAAGGGTAAGTGGTGAGTCCGGGTAGTGGCACTCCCAAATATGGCTTCCCATGTTAACGAGAATTACAGGACATCATTCCTCATTTAAACATGATCGAATCAATTTAAAGATGCATTTTTATTACCAATACCTCGATATATATCATCATATTACTTACAGAGAATTGAGGCTTGGTCAGATAGTTTTTTTGTGGCTGTAAGCACAGCTTTATGGTCTTGTTAGAATCTCATCTGGGAAAAGGGCTTCAACAAGCGGAACAGGCGGACAGGGCATACATCAATCAAATGTCAGCTGTAATCTAATCGGAGAGCAGTCACCTTATTACTGCGAGGTAGCTGTCCCGGAAATCAGCTTGCAGTCTTTGAATAAGCAGATTGACTGCCCTGTGTTTTGAAATTGATCTAATTTTGATGTTTATCTTCTTTGAAACTGAAGATACACAGAGCATATTTTTAACAAAAACTATATTTTAATATGTTTAATTCTTGATTATTTAAATGTTAATGCCAATTTGTTGGTTTTATATGTAATGATTAAACTTAATTCCAAGAAGCATGTTAAACTATGGAGTTGAACAAACTAAGTGTTTGGGCAAGCTGCTCTCATGAAGTCTTCAAGAAGGTTTCTGTTTGTTCTCTTTACAGACATGGGGCAGAATCCAGACCTGCACTAAAGTGCACTTCCTCTATAAGTTTTGCATTCTCGCAATGACATGTCAAAAAAAATTGCATTTAACCATAGGTCTCAAGTCTTCCTATGATGAGGTCATCACATGGAATTTAATATTCAGATACACATTAGGATATGTTCAATTGATACAGTGATCTTTTGGAATACAATTAAAAGGCATTTACTAACAGACATTTGTGTCTTCTTTACAAAAAGTGATACTCATCAAACGAGAGAGAGGAGCAGAAAAACATACACAGACTAACAATGAGCGATTGAAGAGCATTTACAGGCAATCATGTAGCTGACATCCACATAAAAGTTTCGCTGTGTCGTATTCCCATGTGACTTCTTATGAAACTATGAAACTATCCCTCTGTCTTTCTGTAAACAGAAGGCAAAGTTTCCTGCGGACATCTTTACTGTTCATTACTTGAGAGGAGTTGCCAGTGAGCAAACAGAAATTTCCTGTGAGACAGAGACATTACCACATCAGCTAAGGTCTGGACCCCTTTACCGAAGCTGTTATCAGCTGCTGCCAAACTCTGTCCTGGTGACATTACATTTGCTTACCTGGTGCAGCAGGGCTTGAATGTTACAGCAGTATTTCCCACATTATAGCACAAAGGACATTTGCAACTATATCTGGAAATGTCAGAGTAGTTTTTCCAGGGGAGCTACACTATTAATAATCCTAAAATCAGTAATGGAGGCTTATAAGGAAATATAATGTATATAGCAATGTATAATGTCAGTTTCTGTATTATGTTAAAAGTTGTGGTACTTTTTATGTTATTACTTTTCAGCTCAACACTTTGTTGTCCTCATTTTATAGTCAGTTATTATAACATATAATAATAACATGTTATATGATATGAATACATTTAGAACAAATTAGAAATTCCAGGCATTTGAGATTTAAATTGTCCTCATTTTATGGAACGGAATACATTTAGAATTAGAAATTAGCAGAGATTTAAATTGTACCTTGGTGTAAATATATTTTTAAAAAATCACAGTTTTTCACAAACAAAAATTATTTCTATTGTTTGGCCTCTGCTAATAATCTATTGAGTGGCCCAGATCATTTGTACAGTTACAAGGAAAAACCCTTGCCATGTAACACATAAAATGTAATTTAAGAGTATGTCTTCAATGAGGTTTTATGCTTGTTATTGTATGAGGCCTTTTGGTAACACATCTCTGAATTGATCTGAAAGTGACTTTGAACAAGACCAACCAAATAGCCAAAGTTATACTTCCATAACACATACAGCAAGCATACAGAGGTAACTATCTATGCACATGGTATACTGCAAAGCCAGGGCTTGTTTTGG
Source organism: Albula goreensis (assembly GCA_022829145.1). Classification (NCBI taxonomy): domain Eukaryota; kingdom Metazoa; phylum Chordata; class Actinopteri; order Albuliformes; family Albulidae; genus Albula; species Albula goreensis. Next base: position 32,777,894 of record CM040744.1, read on the forward strand.
CCTCTCTTTTACTTAGAGCCCCATTCTCTTTCAGAGAGTGCGTTCAGCCTGCATGGGCTTCAATCAGAGGCTTGCAATCTTCTATCATTTATTCTTATTTCACCATTATGGAAAAAGCATTTCAATATTTCCTTTTCCAAGTACCTACAATTATGCTGTATGCCTCTGCAGATCAAACCACATTCTGTTTTGTTTGTTTGTTCTGTTGTGCTGTTCCACCACCCCATCAATAATACTGGTTAAATGTGTGTGTTTTTTTTTTATTTTCTGTCTCTTTTATTAGGTTTTGGTCCGTTGTTTTCGTGTGTTTTGGTTTGTTCCCCCAGTCCATGTGCTTTTGTTTTCATAATCCTTTTGTGTCTGCCCCACCTTCTTCCTCGTCATCTCATTGCTGATTTGTTTTACCTGCCCTGTTGTACACCTGTGTCTCGTTAGTCTCTGAGCATTTAAACCCAGCTTTGTCTTCTGTTTGTTGTGAGTCTGTATCAGCTTGTTCTGTTTTCTGTGAATTTTACAAGCCTTTCTGGCCCTGCCTGATTACCTGTTGTGACTTTTGCCTGTTTCCCATTTTTGTGTTTTGGATCCTGATTCTGCCTGATTGCTGCCTTTTCCCTCTTGGATTATGTTTTGTACTTTTGCAGAGTCTGCCTGATTACCAGTTTTGATTTTGGATTTGTGGACTTTGAACTGGGCTGCAATAAACTTTGGTTTATTTTCACTTTTGTCTGTGCTTGAGCCTTTACTGAACCCTGACACACCCCAGAAACACACAACCTTCATCTTGGCAAGACTCAGTGAAAACTGCCATCAAACCTATAATTGCTGGGATATGAATGCCAGGTTTGGATGAAGTTGTTTTTAAACAAGTGAAAGATTTACTAGGGTATGCATTTTACTCGTATACATGAAGGAGTTCAGTTGTTAAAACGATTCAATGCTAAGAGGAACCTCCCCGAGGACCGTATAGGAGCCAAAATGGTTCCTGTCAGATAACAAATGCCTGGAGTACATAATAAATTAAGCAAGAATAGTTTTTGGCAAATTACTTCTGGAATGAACACAGAGGATAATTCAGATATTGCTACTGTCTCACTGCTATTCAGCAGGGCATAAATCCCTCTTGTTTGTTTGCTACAGTGATCACTGTTGTTTGTTGATAATGTGCAAAGTAAATTACAAAAGTGGCACCACCATGCACTTCAGATGTGGACAAACTCAGTTAAGATGACTTAATGAACTATGATGTGTGCCTCTAATACAGTAATATCCACCACAATGCTATTGTTGGCCATGTGTATGATGGTTTCCACTCTCACCTCTGCTCTTGATTAGATAATTAGGTTTACTATTGGCTAAGTTATTCCTGTTGGGTTCCACACAAGATATACAAGGTAATCATCTATCTCTGTGTTGCTTCAATAACAGCCATTGTGTATAGTATGTGTTTTAACATAAACTAACATTCATATGTTTGAATGAGTAATTGAACCAAGTAAAGCAGGATTAATTGGATGGAATGAAATGCAGCATGCAGATGGCCCTCAATACTTCTGCTGTAGTATTTTTCACTGCAATACATTACCATTTTTTTTACTACTATCTACAGCCATTGTACTATCTATCCCTTTAATCATGTTTTACTATTCATAAAATTGTGTAACCAAGATTTCTATGAGTAGTAAGTATCACAGATAATCTTTACATATTTTAAGAAAAAGAGACTACCAGACACATGCTGGCTAATGGACATAAGATTTGAAATGTTTCTCATTCAGGGCATACCTATTTCTAAATGGTTTTAGTCATATAAATCCCCATTTCATGCTCCAACATTAAATGCATTAAAACTAGACTGTCATGTTTGAGGTGCTCTTTCAGGTGTAGTAATGACTATATGGAGCCTAAATGAAAGCACAAGTGAACAGCCTTTAGATCTGCTGCATTGTCTTCAGTAATGAATTAAGTGTAGCTGTTAAAAATCAAATACATTTAAAGGCTGAAAAATTCAACCTTTTTTAATAATACAGTCTCACTTCTTATACCTTGCATTTTCATAGTCTGTTAAAAGTTATCTGAGAAAAGTGTTGTTATTGAAAAACTTAATAAAAATGCCTTTTAAAACACCAGGCCTGAATCTCTCTAGCTTTGGTGAAGAACTAGGGTGAGGAGTGAATCCATATTTGATCTAAATTTTCAGAAGTGCAAGTGTTATTCTTATTTTCAGTTCTGGAAATCCCTATTTAATTGTTAATTTTGGATGAGCAGTTGTGAACTTGTCAGACTTCATCATGAATAACGGCTGTGGTGGTACGAAGTTCATGTTCATTAGGTTCACTGATCTCTTTATCAATACCACAAAGATTGAATCAGTCTGTGCATTTTTAGTATAAAAGTGGGAAATGTACCAATTAAAGCAGTGGTCAGCAATGTCTACAAGTTCTTTAAAACTGTTTTAGTTCCAGTTGTTGGGTGTTCACATAGTTTCTGTCTTTTTAATGTAGATGATCTCTAGTGTGAAGTGGGGGAAGAAGTAATGTAATTATTGGGGCTGATTCAAGGAACCTGTGGGAGGTGGAATTGTGAAATAGGGGGACAAATAGGTGCAGCTGGGGGAAGATCAGCAGAGGGAACTGGGTGTGATTGGCAGGAGTGGGAGCAGGAGGGAGAGAAGGAATGGGAGAAGGAGTAGGAGCAGAAGCAGGAGTGGGAGAAGTAGCAGAGATAGGAGCAGGAACAGGAGTTGGAGTGGGAGAAGAAGCAAGTGGAGTGGAAGGAGTGGGAGCAGGAGCAGCGGTAGGGGAGGGAGCAGGAGCAGCGGTAGGGGAGGGAGCAGGAGCAGGGGTTGACCTCAACCTATTTGTATTTTCTTTTTATACTGATACAATGTTGAGTTATTTTTGAATGGTTGGACGCTGGAGGTCCAGCCCTGAATGTGAAGAAAAGAAAAAAACAAAAAACAGAAGTGGTGCTGCTGGGGGCATTGTGATGGATTGCGTAGGGAAAGCAGACTGGGAGAAAGATTGAGGTGGACCTGATGGCGCATTTGGGGTTTTGCCCTGTGTAGTAAAGAACACGCTCCTGCTGAAACAATTATAGTACATTCCCACTGGGGAGTGCCACTGCTGCTGAGTTGCATGTTTCCCCACTTTACACAGTGGTGGCAGTGGCTGGCAGACCCAAGGGGAGACATGGGCTGTGGGAGGAATAGCATGCCAGGTGGACTACACAAGAGGCTCCAGCAGCTCTCACATTCAAGCTGTTTTTATGATTTGATGGAAGTAAGTTCCCCACCCTTCAAGTGCAATGGCCAGGGAACACCACCCACATTTTTAAAACTGTGTTTTGTTATGTTTTTCTATTGGTGTATGTCTCAGGTTGGGAACTGAGTGTGTGCACAGAATACCTCTTTCCTTATCATAATGGGGGGGTCCATGGAGGGTTGGGGGTCCTGGTTAGGGGTTGGGGGCAGGTAGTGGGGTCCAGGAGGGGGCAGGTGGTGGGCTCAAGCATTGCATAGTGTTTTTTTTAGTGATGTATATTATGGTGTATATCTGTGGAAAGAAATGAAGGGTTGTACTGTGGGCAAGCATCTTAGCTGATACATTTCTTTAGAAAGGGCTGAGAATGTGGTGAACCACTATACAGTACTTTCAGATTGAAAATTTTCTCTGACCAATTATCATAGCCACATAGAAGCTTTTCAGTGGTTAAACTAAAATGGAAGAATGATTCAGGGCAATTAAAGTCTTTTCCAAGTACCACACAGTCTGCTTATTGAGCAGTGGTTCCTAAATGCATGAGATGAGTACATTATTTTACACTAAATATTGGTGTTACACATATGATATGTCTGCAAGATGGCTTTACTATGAGCTAAAGCCTTCCTGGTTTTTGAACACATACTGATTACTAAAGGAGACCACCAATCACTTCATGTGAGCAGATCAAAGCATGGCTCAAGCACAGTTATCAAGACTTGCTTCTCAAAAAAAAAAAAAAATTAACCACTGGTTTCAGTTTAATTTTGTTTTGATTTTAAACAATGAATTCTATCAAATCACAATACACAAACAACACATTAATTCTAGGCAAGGGTTTGTGGAATTTTGATGAAAATGTGCATTTAAATGTACATTGCACAGCAGACTGCAAAGATATGCTGAGAAATTTTGATTTGAATTATCTTTATTCATTATAAAGATTCATAATTAACATTATTGTACAGCTTTTTTGATACTATGCATGTTACAGCTGTACAGTGACCAAATAGTCAGATAATCACTAATAAAATATCATTTTCATTTTTATGTTTATTTTGCATAATCATATTTACAAGTTTTTATGCCTAACCCAAACCTGTAATTTAACAGTGGTCGTGTACCCTTGCCTCTTTGTTTGAGCCTAATCCCCATAACTCCCTACCAGCCTTCCTTGGTGGTAATATAAATTACATGCACATTAGCTGTAAATCATTAATAAGACCCCAGGTTTTCCTGCACACAAGTCAGTATGAACTCTTTCAATTATGGGAACCTAGCATGTAAAATTGTAACAGAGTCAACACTCTTTACAGATGCTGAAAGTTCAAGTCAACAACCATCTCATCATTCAGCTCTCAGCCCTTTGAGATAATGGAATGCAGTGTGTGTAAAAATGGCAGAATTAGGTACAGCTGTACATCAGGGTGGTTACGCACTTGAATATTTATATAAACATCCTGTATATAATCAGGCATCCTGTTAACCCCCTACCCCTTATCTTAAGTAACTGCATTAGGCAAAAATGAGTGGGATTTTGCATTGCAGACAAAAAGTGAAACCGACAGTAAAAGCCTCCTGTTTATCATTCTAGTGGATTTGCTAAAACAGGGACCACCGTCATTCTTTTTTTCCTGTTTAAAAACCAGTCCAAACCATAACATGCAGACATCTTTAGAATTCTTTAAGACAGATGAAAGGGATCTGTGATAAATGCAGATTAGGAGTTTGTGTGTGTGTGTGTGTGTGTGTGTGTGTGTGTGTGTGTGTGTGTGTGTGTGTGTGTGTGTGTGTGTGTGTGTGTGTGTGTGTGTGTGTTGGGTTGGGGGGGGGGCGGTGGGGGGCGGGGGTGCGGTAACAATTTTCTGAAACTGCTAATCAAAACTGCCTGATCCACTCATACAGCTATCAATATCAGATAGTGCTTAATGTTTAATGCCATATCAATTACTTTCAAGTGCACAGTGATTTACTTCCTGAGATAAACTTTGACTTACTTTAAATGTACATGCAGCTTTTTTGCTTTAAATGTACATAATACTAAATTTTGAATTTAGTTCAAAATGTTGTTTGATTTCAGAAATTTTAGATGCCATTTGAGGCTTTGGAAATTGAGTTCACTGGCGCAGCCCTTCAATGCTTGGAATAAATCCTTAAAAATAAACATGTAGACAGCATTTGTGTGCTTTGAGCTATTCTGCAGGAGAATTAACAGGATCAAAGTCATGATAGTAGGATACTCTGCAGTGTTGTGTGCCTTTATTAAGGGTGTTAGCACACATTAAGTGCAAATATCAAGAAAAAACATGCGGATTAACAGTGAATATAATGAAATGCATAAGGACACTTGGTATAGTTTCATTCAGCAGTCTGCCATGTCATTACCAGCCAGCAGAAACAATTCATAAGTGAAGGTTGTAGGGGTGCTGTGTGACTGAAGCAGATCATGAAACTCATCATAATAAGTTAGGCAATCTGGAATTCATAATGACAATAAAAAGAATATGTAGATAGTATCAGCAGATGTAGGTGTACTAAAAACTAGTTAATGAACAAAACTACTAAACCCAAATAAATACCTTCATATCAACTGAATTGTGAAATTTACATTTTTAAGTTATACAGTATGATGCAATGCATAAAAAAGTATTTCAACTCAAATCAAGTCTAGCATATAAAAGTTATATAAAAAAACAATTATTTAATTGTGTTAAAAAAATATGCTGTCTTGGATTGAATCAACTTTTGTCTTTTAAAATGTACTAATTTAAAATTAAGGAGTTACCTTAATAATTATATACAGGATCAAACTACTTCAGTCATACATGCACTTGTTTGTGATTGAAAATAATAGCCGTGGAAAGAAAAAAAATAATACAGTATTGGAAATTGACAAAAATCTGATCCAGACCTGCTGTGTGTATGTCCATGTAGGTGTATGGTTATGTGGGTGTGTGAGTGAGGAAGGCATATAAACTTTTTTATTATTATGAAAATCAAAGTAAAAGAAAGAAGAAGTAGTTAAGTGGAAGCAAATCTGACAGGTATTATTATCTGTTTAAATCTTTAATTTATATATGATACTTATGATGTGTAATGTGAATATGTTGATGCATGCATACACAAATGCTGAAAGGTTATTTAATTATCATATAAATTTTACCTTGTATATATTTAGTTCATTTAATTCGTATTTTGCCACCTTGTTCACAAATGGAGAAAAGGTAACAATATTGCAATATATAATTTCAGATTTAGGCAAATGAATTATGCCACACCATTACAATTAAAGTGTTAGAAAAAGAGGATAAAAATGAACACTTGCATTTAATTTTGAGCCAAATGTAGACTGAATCCTGGCGATATCCTCCTCAGCCAGAAGGTTATTTAGCATAAAATCTTAGATATCACATATACATTGTGTTGTCTCGTTATGTTAAGCAATAAACCCACTCTGAGACAGCTTGGCAGTGCTCAATGTCCAAAATGAGAGTTTGTCAGTGAATTGCTATTTCAGCAGTGATATTTTAATGATATTATTTTGCAGTTGTAATCTGTTTAAATGTATTAAACATGGCAATTACAATTTTAAAATATTTGTGCTAAAGTAACATAAATGTGTTTTTGCGTAAGTATTGTAATTGATGAATTCATTGGTTAAATATTAGAAATGATTAAGAATTCATTGTAAAGATAACTGACCATATTTACAAATATAGAATACTAATAAAACTAATTTGACATGGTAGTGTAAAGTTTGATTTTTGTCATATTTTGATTGTACATCCTTAGATATATTGTGTTATGTAATTAATTCAATCCAGTTTTAATTTTTACACTGCAGTGTGCTGGTTAGTTTAATCAGTGTTGGCATCTCAAGATTCCTTAGTTCACATGTCTTTAATCAGTGATGTTTTGCCCTAGTGAACATCTTAATAGTCAGAAATTACAAGCATACTTCTGTACATACATCCAAGAGAACACAATGAATGCTATAATTACCCGATGTCCAGTCCTCAACCTATGGCTGAAAACTGGGATTCTTGAACGCTGTGCTAGCTCCCCAAAAAGCCCCCACTCCCCACCACCCCCGTTTGAATCTGAAGAAAGAAAGTTGGGATAGCTCAGTGAGCAAAGCAAATTGGACTCATAGTGAAACCTTAAAAGACAGAATGCAAATGAAAGCATGGAAAACAAATCAAAAAGTGTCCTTGGCAAGCTTCACACCCTGTGCACAAACAAAAACAGATTAAATAATGAAATATTGAGAGAAAAGCAAATCAAATGTGCAGGAGAACCCAATTACTGGCACTCGCGCCAGTGGGGAGGACAGCAGGAGACGTGCCAAGAGTTACACCTCCCCTTCTCCCTTCACAGTTTGGGAAAAAGATGGAGCACTTACATTGCTTATAAGAATGTTAACATTAGGTCTCATAGATATGGCAGTGTATGACTCAGCTTTGGCATTTTGGATTAATCTCAGAAGAGTGGCCAAGAAGTATAGTATTGTCCTGCCCCAAAGCATCATATTGTACTTGCCTTCTTAATATTGTGAAAAACATGAAGAGAATACAGTCCATAATTCTTCTGACATGAGGACCCAGTCAAAAAGATACAAATGCATAAAGAGAGACACTGGCTGGCTAAGATTAGGCAAATGCTATTCCGAAAATGTCGTAAGTTTGACAGCTGGGAACCAACTCAGTTCTACAAATCATACTTAAGGGGTTGAAATGACAATGCAAACGTTGTCAATGGACAGCTTTCCCTCTTTAAGAGCATCAGTGTAAGTGCAGTTCAAAACAATATAAGCATTGGCGTTGCAGTGTACAAAAAAAGGCTGTATGGACAGACCAGAGTATCAGGGTTGAAAGTTAAAAATGTTAGTGCTCCATTCTTTGGTTTAGTTAACACATGCTGAACTTTGCAGATATTTTCTCTCGGTTATCACTCTCGACTGAGTCTGCCTCTCCGCTTCCTTGAAGATAAATTTGAAATCATATAGACAACATGACCACAGCAAGAATGCAAATGCTGGCAGGCAAGAACAGGTTATGGTTTTACCATAGCAGAAACTTGTTTTGTTTATCAGTGGGTAGCATACACACACACTTAGCTTGGTAACATTGTTTTTCAGTGCTGCTATCTAAGAGGAAAAGTGTACTACTGAATTCTTCTAATGTTAGGATTAGGATTAGGATTCTTCATGAGCCTTTTATCTCAGTGGACATGAAAGGAAATGATGAAGCCCCCTTGCCACCAGACATGCAAGATTGCTATGATATCTAACAGGTAATTGGGATCCATCCACTTGCTAGCCTCCATCTGACCATACCTGTTGCCTGGTACTGGTAATGATTGGTAAATCATAGCTCCCAAAATAGTTCCACAGGAAGCTGCTGGGCTACTAGTTGCCATTAATAGGGTGTACATTACTGTAGGGTGTAAAATAATGACTGGCCTTCAGGTGGGGGCATCAGAGGAATACATCTTCTGGCAACATCAGGTAAAAAATTGGCATATGGCAAATATTGAGAAAAAGGTTAAAAAAGGGGGTGGGGGTGTTAAAAATTGATTCTGTCCAGTGCCTGGTCAGGCCTACTGGATGGTCAATCCTTAAAAGTTCCAAATCAAAGCAGTTTAATTATGCCACCAATGCCATGCAATCCATGCTGGAGGAAGGCAAAAATCACATCCGTGAAAGAATTAGTCATGCGCCAAGATCAATTTAAAACTTAAAAAAATTCTGTAAAAAAACATGTGACATAAGTGCTTTTTATTTTTTCTGCACCACAGAATGTCACCCTTTTTTGAAATAAATATTATCACTTTTAAATTGATCTTGCCGCATGACAAATTTTTTACATGGATGGGTTTTCTGCACACTGTTTCTATAGTTGAAGTGTTACCTGGTATTTGTGAGTCAGCGCTAAAAAAACACAACCTTGCTCACCTTACCTTACTTTCTCATTTGTTATGTTCTTCAGTCACAGGCATGCTAACTACTATATTAAAAATGAATCAACATTAGATGTTGTATTTTCAGCATGTGTGTTTCATCATTGATACAAATTTGTAATATGGGCCAGTTTTACCTTTGTGATGAATTCCCAAGACACAAAAATAGAGGAAATATATGCACCCAATACAATTATATGAAGGAAGTTTATACATACATTTTTGATAACATGGGGAGTCTAGTTTATGTTCTTTGGTTCTCATAGTAATAGTCACCCAGAGTCTTTGGTCTGTATCCAGATCACTTCCATTGCAAAACCACCTGATGTATAAGGAAAGGAAGAGAGGCTCTGAGTAGGTCCAGTGAATCAGAGCGTTAGCGTGCAGCATCACAGAAGTGGATAACATCTGTGATTTGGAGAGCATGCTGCACTCTTCCTCTTTCAGTACGTCTCTAGATGGCATGCCTTTTCGAGATGAAGGAGAATGAATGAACTCCAGTGCTTTCTCCCGCAGTGGTTGGTGGGAAGCAGCAAAGACCCGAGGGCAGTCAAGTGTCTTGAGAGAGTAGAGACTGTCACTGCTCATTGAATGCCACACAGCTGCCTCCTCTCCTCTCCTGCTGCAGAGGGAATAGAGAAAGACAGAGGGGAAGGGACCAAGAACAGCCCCCCCAACACCCCACCCAATGTAGTGGCATAAAATATTCACTCAGGTGTTGGTGACTCATACTTTAAAGGAGTTGTTTATTGCAGCACTTATGTACACTAATTTTGAATACCGCTTGGCTGATTTGTCTGGAGTGTCTTTTGCCTGCCTTGATTTTCTTCTGTTTGCAGGTACGAGGAGATTTTTTTGCAACCTGAGAGGCATTGGAAACACCCCACCTAATCATTATGTTCAAAGTATAGAATTCATTGTTCATAACCATAATTTATTGGAAAACCATAAAAGAAAGCATTCAAAATGAGACTGTATGTTTGTTTCATGTAAGCAGACATATATGAGAACCAGATCTTAGATATAGCATTTGTTATACGTTACCAAATTTCATCAGAACCATTTACAATATTTAACATTAACCATGGAACCAGTTGAGGAAAGGTAACTTTTGAAACGCCCAGTGAGGAGAATAGAATGTGCATGTGAAGCATCTCTCTCTGCAGGTCCTGGCATGTCTTGAGCAGATTGATGGATGAAGGGAGTGATCACTTGAAAGGCTGTTTAGGGTGCAACATTCTTTAAACCCTGCAGCATTCCTGCAAGCTTGTTATTGATATCCTTTATTGTGCCATTCCTCATTTGTTTATTGAGCGTCACTCCTCCCTGTTGGAGTCCTGTACCTCTCCCAGCAGTATGTTGCATCAGCGACAGCTCTGTCTTCCTGACCTTTATTGAGGCTGTATTCTGTCACACGACAACCACTCCTGCAAAATCAGGTGAACGAGTGCGCGCTGGGGGTGGGGTAAGACATATAGCAGCTGCAGCAGTTTGACATTAAAATGAGTCCTTAGCTTGAGACACAGTACTTTTAAAGGCAAGTCTTTCACCCTGAGCTTGAGTCCCGATATGTGCAAACATAAGTTCTTCATAATGAGTTTACTCTCAGTACTTGTAAAGATAAATCCTTCACCTTTAGCTTTTGCATCAGCAATTATACTAGAACTGAGACAACTTCAGTCTCTATACTTATTTAGTATTTACATATATTCAAAAGTGGCCAAGGGACATTAAAGCAATATTTCCCAAGGTGTTCTCTCATATTTCTTGTCTGGTCTGAGACAAGCCACATGGGCTAATCACCTTTCATGCTCAAGTGACATCACACCTGCTTGAAGAGTCAAAACAAAATGTACAGAAAGGTTTATTGCTCCTGAAAATGATGCAATGACTTCTTTTTGAACCAGAACTATCTCTTACGTTTAATGGTTTTAACAGCTGACAAATGTAATGTTTTATTTTGAGGTTTGTTTTTATGTGTACAGCTTCTTGCTTTGGAATTTTGCATTTCAGTGGCTGGATGAAATGAAGCATTCCAACAGCATCCTCCATTAAAATATTATGCCTTCCACAAGACAAAAGAGCAATGACTTAATAATATGAGTGGTGTACTGGTTTCCTTTCATCAAAATCAAATTAGAGGGAAAAAAATAAGATTGCATTAGTGAGACACACAATGACCTCCAAATTGAATTTGGTGTTGTTTGTTTGAGGAAAGAAAGGGCTAAAAAGCTCTGAGAATTGTTGTCTGAGTGGGAGGTAAAAGCAGAGGAAAAATTATCCGAGAACGAATACTGTTTTTTCCTCCCCAGTTAATATCAACAGGCACAAAGACATGATGCACATCGGACATTGCATTTGCTCTCATGAGTTTTCTCTCCAGACAAGTGAATGGCAGGCGTCTGATGGACTGTTTGTTATCCAGTTATGCGAGGATGAAATAGAGACATTCACCAGTGCACCACCTTCCATTTGTCTGCTGTGCTTGCTTTATTTCTTCCTCTCTTTCTCTCTCTCTCTAACACACAACACACACACACACATTCACATGCATGTGCACGCAGAGAATGGGGTCATCAAGGACCAAAATGATTCCTAAACTGTTGGGTTGAGAAATTACTTTCTTTCTCCTTTTTTGTATTTGTCATCAGAACGTAGCTGAGGCTAGGGCTCTGCGGTTCCACATCACGAGCGATAATATTACCCTTGTTTGATATACACATTTATCAGCCAATGCATAATGTTTTTCTCTCGTCACAGGCGACTGAACGGAGCACAGCAAAAGGCCCGAGCTGCTCCTGACTTTCATAACTTTCACACAACTTTCCTTTTCAGCAGTATGCGTGGCTGCGTGGCTTGACAGGGACTAAAAATTGCAGGTACCTTGCGAGTCCACTGAGCTCCATGCAAAGGGGTCTACATGCTGCAAAGGGTGTTTATCACTGCTTCCATCAAAATGCTGAGAGCTGGTAGCCTCTCAGAAAATAAAGAGAGTTACATTATGTATGTAATTAGCAGATTCACATATCTGCAGTGACTTATTATGTTTACAGTTAATACTTTACTTAAACAGCTGTATTTATCTGTAACAGTTGTGAGCTATTCTAAGACTATCTTGAGGACACACCAAGCCACAAATCCCTTCTTCAGGCTCATATTGTGCTGATTGAGCACCCAGTGGCTTAACCAGCAGGCTACATGGCTGCACAGCGAATCTTGACACTTCCCTGAATCTCATTGCAAAAGGTAATGCTTTATGCTATAAATCACAAGCTTGACCTGCTTGGATGTTTTTAAGATGACTTTGTCCTTGCTTGCAGCTCTGTAAAGGAGAACTGAGCTTTCTGTCATTCAGTGACATATTTGCTTTCATTCGCTTGTTTACTGCAAAAAAAACACTGTCATTGGACGACAGCTCTTGTCATCAACACAAACTATCTAAAAATAATGTTTAGTGCTTGTCTGTGTTTGAGACCTCTTGCTGCTCAGTCCTGTACTACCTCATTGCAGTCCATTAAGGTACTGTATAGAACTGGCAGCCCATCAGATTTCATGAGACAGGTGATCATTTAATCAACAGGCAGAATTCCCTCTCAGCAAGACCACCAATGAACAATGGAGTTTCATTGCATTTACGGAAATGTAAAAAAAGGTAAAGGAAAATCATTCTTGAGTTGCCATGGCAATAGACATTTGCACTCATTATTCAGAGTGATTTCATAAAATTGTTATAGGACACATCAAATCACAAATGCAACTTTCAGACATTGCCATCCAAAATGTATTACTCACACATTCATGACAATTGCCTCAATGGAATCAGACAAGGCCATTGCACCTGTAAGAATCTACCTGTAAGGAGCATTGGCTGTTTTAAGGACCCTTTAGAACCCTTTAGATAGTTTTTGACTTCTGTTGTATAGCCACCACAACCTTCCCTTTCAGCCGAAGTGTTGGCAGGGCCATTGCATCGTACTGAGCTTGTGTTTAATTGAATCAGAAGCCCCCACTGTCGCTGGAAGGCCCGTGTGCTACGGACAGCTTAAATTAAACATCCTCTGCCCTCTCTGCAAACGCCCCATCATCACTCACCCAACATTAGAGGAAACACATTCTGCTGTCGGTCCGACACAATGCATATGCATGAATATGCATCTACTGCTGGATCTCAGCAAGTTCTTTCACTCTGCTCCAGTCACTGACTCAGTGCACTAAAGGATTATGCATTGGTAACAAAAGCAGCAAATTGCAGATGACTAAGCCAGAGTCTATTTTATTGGCAGTAGTACAGTACTTCTATGTGAATGCACTTTTTGATTGTGTTGCGGAGGTTTTACAATTATTATTATTATTATTATTATTATTATTAATAATCATCTGTTATGTTCAACTCCCCTTTTACTCTCTAACTGGCATTACTATTTGCATGTTTCAAGAGATAATATTATCAACACAACAACACTTGTGTAGATTATGTAGATTATGCTGCATGTGTTAAATGCATTGTTTGACATTATAAATGGATGGGTTTACTTCTTTAGCAGTTTTGGAATCAGTTGTGTTCTGACGTTAGTAGTGTTAACTAATGCCTTTACTGCTCTGTCTTTTCAGAAAATTCAATAACCACACTTGATTTTATTAAAACTCACAGTCCAGCCAAGGTATCCTTTCGCTAGCACGTTTACCAGATATTACTAGTATTGGTCATATATTTTCAGAAACAGACATACACTCTTTAATGTTTTAACTTACAGTTTGTAATGTTTTTATTTTTGTGAGCATGTTTTTATTATTACTTGTTAGAAAAAGTACAGGTAATTTATGTTGCCTACATCACACCTACTTTTGAATATCAGTGCATCAAAATAAATGATGCATATCTACACAATCTACATGATTACATGTTATCTTGAAATTATCAAAGGTCAAGTTATTAAAGTTCCAGCACATACAAGAATTAATTCTGTTGAGAACATGGCTGCTTAATATAAAATAAACCAAGAACACAATTATAAAATAAAGGCTGTCAAAATAATAAGAGCAAAAATTGATGAGAGGAAATAGGGGTCTGGAAAAGAACATGACTGAGGGGTAAAATGGAAATTTAAATTTAAATATGACAATGTTGCAAGGAACAAAGCAGTAAAAATCTACATCCAAAGAATGAAGATTAATTCTAGTTGCATTGACTGGTATCAGAAGAATAATGTCCAAGTAGGAATATAGTACTGTATCATGTTGCCTCAAAAACTTGCAAGGCCACTTAGTGCTTTCAAAGTCAACAATAGTACCTTGCTCTGTAAGGCTTAATACAGTTTACTCATGCCTAAGAATCGCCACATTTATACCAGATTGCTTAGGAAAGAATTTTCCTTCCTGCAACTGTCCACTTTGAACAATTCACACCAGCCAGATTCTCGTGGCATTTGTCGCAACTGGGCAGTTAAGACTAATCTTGTGTTGCCGCCACCAACTGAGAGATGACAGGTGACAGCATTGTTAGTGACAGCTGAGTGGACAGGCTATTCCTCCACATCGGGTGGCAAAGCCCCCAAGTAAGGCTGGTCTGTTCTATCGCAACCACTTCACCTATTGTGAACACCCTCACAAAGTTTGTGAAAGAGCTTGTACAAAGAAACCTGCTGGCCTGAGCTTTTTCTAAACAACCAACAACCAACCCCAGGAAACGCAGCATTGATTGACCAAGGCATCCGCTTTTGGATCACATGAAAAAAGGCATAACATGATGTTAGTGCCCTCCACAGCATGAACTGCTCTTTTCACACCAGCCTGCATATCTGCACATGCTTTAGAAAAGTATTACCTCGGCTGGTGGCTCACATTTGGTTCCACAATGTGCTGATGTGACAGTTCACACAAAGGGAGGTTTGCTGAGAAACAGCACAACATGCTGGTAGTTTGGTTTGGTGTGAAAGGGGCTTATAAAACATGAGTTTATAATAAAATATTTTTCGTATTCAGTTCTTTGACAGTACAACCAAATATATTCAAACAAGAGTTAGCAGTTACAAATGTGTCTTGAGGGCCATGAAGCAGAGCTATTTCATCAAAGCTCTGTTTCAAACCATATTCTCTCCATTCAATGTTTGATGCTGCAATGAATATATTTTTTATGAAATGCAAAGACAGGGTTAAAAGCACATTTTTGTGTTGGCATAAATCTGAGTATCATTAGCCTAGCAGTTTAAACATAAAGTGTGGTGAAGCTTGATTTCTCCACAAGGAAACATGTAAATAAGAAACAGGAGGAGGCCAAGAACAAAACCATTAGCGGTGGGCTAGGCAGAGAGAGTCTGGTGGAATTGACAATGTGACGTGATGGCAATGTATATGCCCAGCAGGATAAAGACTGGAATCACTCTGTGCCAGTTATTTGTTATTTTCTTCACCTTCAGGGGTAAGGGGAGCTCGGGGAGTGGCCCCAGAGGGGGGAAGGGGAGGATGGTAGTGTGGGGGTGGGGGTGGGGGTGGGGGGGAAGGGGGCTATAGAACAAAATAAAATATTTCAGATTTGCACACTCTGGGATTACCCATTATTGCAGCTAATATCCTCTCTGCTACTATCATGGCCTGTTCTTTCTTTTGAGAAATAAGAGTCACAATTTTATGGGTTAAATGGCACTTAAGACTTACTTTATTAAGTGATATGACTAGTTTAGTCAGCCATTTGCCTTTAAAAATCAAATAAACTATTTCTAACACACACTCATCAAACTTGTAGTGAAGGTTTCAGTTGAGCATAGTTCTAAAGGTATGAATTGCCTATGCCTTTTTTTCTCAAAACCATATTTTAGTGAAACTCCAGGCTTAAAAATGGGTCATCAGTCACTTAATAATATGAAATAAAGTTTGTGTACTTAGCTGAGTCTCACCTCTTTTTAGGCCATTTTTGATGTCAAGTCAAAGTCATGATTTCCTGGTCCCAAAATGGATTGATAATGAAAATGAATAAAGAAGCCACATAAAACATTCAGGTAAAGGCAGGTGCCACACCTGGCACCCCACATCCTAACTGCCTTTCTGTTTGTAAACTGTTGCAAAAAGTGCCATTGCTCATTATGGTTGTAACACAATACAAGTGTTTTTTTTTTTTAGCACAAATACTTTCACTTTTTTCAGCTGACATGTCATCTTCATCTTCAGGTTATTGAACTGAATGTTTTTTGAATGTCATGGTACAGTGGTTCAAAAGAAAATGGCTAGGCACTGATGATTAAGTGATCTCCTTAGAAATGAACAATTTACATTAAAAAAAAATCAGTTCCACACTGTATTGTTAATCAATGTGATCATTAGTACGCATTGAATGCAAGGTGCCTGCTGCCTGTTTAAGTGGGTCACTTATGAAATAGTGTTCCATCTCTGGAACTTTCTGTCCATCTCAAGTAATCTTCCACTGCCAGTAACGCAGAGATTTTTAGTCCTCTACAAATTGCCTGACAAGCCTTACATGCATATTTGGTAATTATTTTCGGTTGAAATACTTTCTCACTTTGAACTTGAGTTCAAAGTGGAGATGTAATTGTCGTATGTTCAGTTTATTTTCTCACATTCAGTTTATTTAGATCAGTAATGAAGTGAATTAATTAAAATATAAGGCAGTTACTGGAAAACCAATCAAGCTTAATGTAGACATATCTAGATGTCCACATTTCCCTCTCTTATCTTCCGTTGTCAGAGCAGTGCCAGGTCCCTCCTCTTATGCTTCAGTAAGGCTGATGGCATACCCTAATGCCACGCTAACTGGGGGTTGGCATGAAAAGCACATTTTTTTGACATTTCCATTAGTCTTTGTTATTTACATGAAGAGGTTGATGAAATTTGCAGATGTAAGCTTGCCATCCCACAGTGGCTCTCTTTATCAGTCTCTCACAAACACTGAGCATCAACAGATCCAGGCTTCGGCCTGACCAGACTACCCCTCCTTCAGATGCTGGTGGGCAGTGGGTGGATGGGGAGGGGAGTGGGGGGCTAGGGGGAGGGAATGGGTTGAATTCAATTGAAATCATCTAATATGAGTGGTTGAAAAGTGTGTTGAAGATAGAGCCTTCCAATTGTGCCTCCTATAATATTTCATTAAATTTTTTAAAACATTCTCTGCAGTGTGTGAATGAGGCTTTGTCGGCTTGCATTGCCCCGTCTTTATCAAAGAATATAATAATTATTTATTTCCACAGGCTTCTGCAGCTTGGATGAAAATTTCTGTCCCTCATCTTTTCAGTCCACATGGAAATGCTAGGTCTGAAAAAAGGGTGGTAGATACAATGGAGGCCTTCCTCACATTAAAGGTGTGGTCTATTAAGTCCAGTGCACTTTACAACACCATCCTTTTATTGAAGAAGGCCATATCTGTCATGGTCACACTAATCTTTCATCTATTGGCTTCCTAAAGATTAAGACTGCATTCCTCACTCTTCTCTCAGGCACACTTGTAGCAATGTTAAAAATAGCCCGACCCAACCAAAGCCTTTTTAAATATATGCACTGTATATACTATAACACATTGTGTCTCTGTTTTTTAATTCTCCCTGGGCTTCTTGCGCTAACATATCTTTATATGCAGTTTCAGTTCTGTTGCCCTGAAGCTATAACAGATTTTAATGTTAACTTTTATCAGTATGTTTTCATTCTCACCCCAGTCAAAAAAAAAAAAAAGATGAACAGCACTTACAAATTGAAAGGCCTTTTCCCCTAAAAGCTTTAAATACTCTGAAAATGGAATGCAAAACATTTCATAGCAATATACTCTCTTACAATTTGCACAGGTTTTCCACCATGAAGTATATTGTGCTTTGGCAGTACATTACAGCTCACAAGCTCACAGTGGCACTTTTCCAATTGTAGGCTGCATGTTAATGGTGTGATTAAAAGCCCCACGGTGTTTTTTTTTTCTTTCTTCCTCACAAAAAACACCCACAGTGTGTAAATAATCATTATGCTATTGCACATCACTACAGTATATTCATGAATTTTAATAAGCGAATGTGGTAAGACATAGCCCCAAATGTGTATAATTTTTGTCTTACACCATAACATAGTAAAATCTAGTAAAGTGAAATTTAACTATATTTATCAGTAAAATAAATCATGTCATTATTTTTCATTAGCAACCCTTATTTTCTTCTGAAAGTTTTACACTAGCTTTGCAAAACATTTATATTCTCTTGAGATCAGTTTTTCAACTTCCGAGTATTAATATCATAGAGGCTTTCACTGAAATTTACTGTGTAATTTCTGTGAATCAAAAAATGCTGCTACAGAGTTACCATACTTTGCAGGGCCAGTTAAAGGCAAATGCCATATAGGCGGTCTCCTTGAGCACCACCTTGAGAAAGAAAGACTGAAAGAAATACACTTTGCAACCCTGTTCCTCACAATTTTTCATCTGCCCTGGCCTGCACTTGTGCCACAGTTCCATTTTGAATAATGCTGGTAGCTTGTTGTAGGCTATTTCAAGTTGACAGACTCTACCAGGATTTTGGCTTACAGCCGCAAAGCTTGCTTAGATCTTAGGCTAACTTTAACAAGAATGTTGTTTTGCTGAAGACAGCTGTTTTCCCTCAGCGATATTTGTTCACCTGGGGGATACATGTGTACGTTTTTTCCGGAGGATAGTCTTAAGTAACAATGTTTAAAATGCTTAATGCATTTGTAATTTGAATTCATTGCCATTTCCTCGGTGGAAAACATTTAATTTGTTCTAACCATAGAGTGGAATTAGGTTTATCTGGAAATAAATTACAAGAAATCTTTTTTTTAATTGTAATACAACCGCTCCTGTGTTGGCACATACCGATCAGAGCGGCATTATCAAAGTTGTTTGAACTTGATAAGAATTGTTATGAAAATCTTAACATCTGTCATTATTTACATCACATTTGTGCCAGTGCCTTGGATGTTACTAACAGGTAAGGGTAGATGGCAATATTTAACAATTTATTCATTCTTTTATACACTGCAACGCCGATGGTGCTGTCTAATGTTTGTTGTCCATATTTTTGCTGTAGAATGTGTGGGTGGTGATGAGGCAGCACTGGTGGGGTAGTGTGGTGGTGGCTAGAGCCGGCCCTGATACCTTGTACACTGCAAGGCAGGACACGTTTCCAAAGTGAAATAACAATTTGATTAACATTAACTTTGAGAGATTTGTTCTATAACTTTTTGGTGGAAGTTTAAATTCTTCTAGAATTTGTGGTATTTCAGAATATAATCGAGTTTTTATATACCTACCTGAAGGCAGTGTTTTTGTTATCCAAATTGATTTCCTGAAACATAACACAAATACTGTACATGTCTTGACAGTGAAAAATGAAGGGTTCATTTTGTGAAATGGAACACTGGTTTGTGTTGTGGAGTGAAATTTATCTGTTGAATCAATAGAAGGAAGGACTGTTCTTGGATCAAAGGCAACATTGTCCTTTTTGTGCATGCCTGGGTAACAACGAAAGTGTCATTTAGGACTGCATAAGGACAGGATTTGAATTGTAATCCTACACTCATCCATCTTGTCAGATGGATCACAATCTCATTGACACTTTTTAATGGTTGACTGTGAAGGAGAATATGGTGGTGTATAATCTAATCCAGTAGATTGTATTGAAATCTATTCCTGGCTTCAAATATCTGCATCTCTACAAATTATACAAATGACTATGTCTTTCCTGTATTTTGGACTCCACACATTAATACGCTGTCGTTCCACTGACAGAAGTGAGCCATTTCTCAAGGCCCACAGGATTTGGAACGTATTGTAAATCATGTGATAGTGTTTCATGGCATCACGTTCCACAAAATTATGCACAGATTCTCTGATTTTATTATGTGATGATTGGCTCTTATCGCACAGTGGCCTGAGTCACTGAGTGGTCTTAATATTTTAATGTATCTATCAACAGGGGTACTGACCTGGCATTCAGAAACTGTCCAGGGGCACTGAGGTTAAATAAACTGGGAGAACAATGTTCTGGCTGAGGAAGGGGACATTGAATTCTAATCAACATGATCACTTTGTCAGCTGACATTAGCGGAATCTGCTATTGTGCCTATGACATCAGTGGTTGATGTTGACAATGATGCCAACATCCTACAATAGTTAGTATTCTTAAGGCAAATGACATTAGCTGCAATATATACACACATGAAATATTCCAATGTAATAATGAATGCAACGCTAATATAATATTCTGTAATACATATTATTTAGAATAGTAACACCTGGTTTATTTTTCTCAAAAATAGTTGCCAATTACAACATTGTAACGGGACACATTTAATTACTGTGGTCGTCCTCCTAGGTGTACTTTTATTTCATCCTTTTTATTTCATTGAACTGTATCACTTTTCAAATCAAAGGCCATCTAATTATTTTTTGTTTGAACATGGATATCTATGGGTACCAAAGTAAGCCATAGACATGCTAAACAACCCCACTAGGTTTTATTTTTTTTTCATTGAAAAAAGAAAATGACAAAAAAAATAGATATAGACCTCTTGAGGCAGGCTTCACATCCCTGCACAATGGGATTGGTTTTATGCCTGGTACATATTGTACTTTGTGCAGCAGACCGACGGTAAATTTTGACAGATCAGTTTGCCATTAGCTATCAATTATGGGTGAATCCCAGAGGTGAGCCCCTTTCAGGACATTCTGTGCACTGATGTATTAATGGCATTTAGTCCATGAAAAATGTTTACTTGACTGAAATGATTATGATATGAGAGCAGAGCTGCTGATGAGCAGTGTAGGAGGCGGACGTTCATCTCAGGAGCCGGACAGACAGACGGGGGTAGCAGGGAGGGCCTGATAGAGATGGTGCCTGTTGGGTTCCAGGGAGAGGGGTCTTGCTTGACCGCAGCTGTGATTGAACAGCTGACAACTCACGCAAGCTCCCGACAGCATGGTGCATTTTTATTTCCTCTTCTCGCCACCACTGACAGACTCTCTAGGAATCTGATTGTGCATTCATCAGTCTCTGACTTCCTTACGTGAGCCCAGCGTTTACTCTTTCCCTTCTCTCTATAGTCTGTTACCTTTTCACATTTCCGAATCTATTGTGATTGGCAGTTGCTGTTTATACACCTCTCAGCGAGTAGGGGAGGTATGCATAGATTAGCTTTGTCGGTTTTCATTTCCTTTTGAAAGCTTGGTGACAAAGATGAACAGGTAAGCTGTAATAGACTGCAGAAAGGGATTTTTTAGCTGTGTTTTGGTGTATGATCTGGATTCTGTTGGAATGATTGCCTCTTATGAAGGGAGGAGGCAAATTACTTAAAAAAATAATAGGCAAACAAATGCTTCATATACCATTTGACCTTCATTGAATTCAGTTTATTTCTCATTATGTTTCATTACACCCAATTCTCTTTTTAGTTTTCAAGTGCTATTATTAAGAGAATATATAAACACTACGTTATTTGTGTGAGACTCTCCCCAATGAAGATTGAATTTCTGGCCTAAGAACTACACCAATATCTCAGAGGTAGAAAGTTTAATGTAAAGCTAAATACTGTCTCCTCTCCCCAAGCTGGAGCCATTCACATTTCAATAAGGCAAAAAAAGAAAAATAGTAAAATATTTTAAAAATGTCTGCCTCCTATTTACTGAATTTGTTAACACATTTAGGGTCATGGAGTCTATGCATGACACAGTGTTGGATACTCTTCAGACAACAGGAAAATGGCAAACTCTAATCGACTGAATTGCCTAAAGATTTTATATGCAGAGTATGGCAAAGCTTGAGAAGAATAAACAGACTGATCTGACAGATTATTATTTCTGATTCTGGCAAAAAAATTATATTAGAATACATAAAGGGCATGACTCCGAACTTTTATGTAGAAAAAATTAAAGTAAAACGAAAAGAACTGGTTTTGATTTGAGTTGAATATACGCCTCCGAGTACTGAACCAGCTTCATCAGCTGTAGTGAAAAGGCTCATTTTTGCCCCCACAGTAAATATCTGTAATAGATTGTACTGCCATCCAATTTCATTTGGAGCCACAGAGGAAAGGGTGAATATGAGGATTTGTGGGTGGCTTTGAAGTTGATTTTTCACTCTACACTTACTGGGAGAAAAAAACAATTAAACTAAAATGCACTGCAGAGAAATACAAGCAAAAATCTGAAATTT
The DNA here is from genome assembly GCA_022829145.1 of Albula goreensis. Classification (NCBI taxonomy): domain Eukaryota; kingdom Metazoa; phylum Chordata; class Actinopteri; order Albuliformes; family Albulidae; genus Albula; species Albula goreensis. The sequence goes on from CM040744.1 coordinate 32,800,260, forward strand.
CACTGTTCCAAGCCCAGTGACACTGGGTTATTGAATTCACTATATGATTTTGGTGTATGTGTTGTTGTTTTTCTGTAAACCCTTTTGTTGTGTTCAGATTTCATGAGCAGAAAATAAGTTCCACCTTAAAGTGACCCAGTGCATCTTTAGTCATCCAAAGGATGACTGAGCACATCATTTCCTCATAAACTTTATCTTTACCTCAATTCCTAACAATTTTATCAATATTTAGTGTTATGGTTTTTCTCACCTCTTCCATCCATTGTTTCCATTTGGTTCCTCACTGTTTCTTCATTTGAAAAGCTGTCCACTCCCAAAACTGAGGGAGGCAACCCACTGAGGGAGTTTGGAGTGGGAATAAATGGAAAAACCGCTTTTTCGACCACTGAGCATGAGAAGAATTTGCTACAGAATGGAATGTTCGTAGGATGGATTGACAATTTTTGCCCCTCTCCTAGCTCAGTGTGGATGGAGATTTTCCTCCAGAAACATACAGTTCCCCTCATATGTGTAATAATATTCGTACTCTTTCACACAAGTGAAGGGTTTGGGACTGGCTTGGTTTATTGTATCTGAATTAAGTACATAAAGGTTTGAAGGCCACCACAAATCCTCCAGGAAGACAGCAGGGCAAAACACACAACGCGAGCTGGACAAAAGAGTGACACACAAGTAATCTAGCTTCATAACCATTGTGGCAAAAGAAATGTTCCATGATGTTATGTACAAGGTTCGTAGATTTTAATCAACCTCAGTAGAATGTTGGAGTGATTTTTAGAACAAAATGCTTCATAACAACCACGACTGGTTATGTGACATATGTCTTGTTATGATAAATCCTGCAGATATACATGTAAATGTTTCTTTCCTTCTGTGTTCTACAATAAGTATGATTGACTGGTTTAACTTTCTTGGGAAATTACAGTTGCAAATAATTCAGCCACAAGCTACAATCAAAACATCATTCCACTTAACTGTAAATGACGAATGAATTGTTTGTGATGATTTGCACTGATTCTGGGACCCAGGTTTTTGGATTTAACATGTGATTAAGGGCTGTAGCTGAACATATAGAATATAGTATATTCTTCTTTGATATTATAAACATAGCAAACATGCAACAAACAACAGTTGCTGAATCCATAGAACAGTAAGGTCTTGTTTATGATCATTGGCAAACATTTTTAATTTGTTAACATTTGCTTATTGGCCATCTGAAGTCACATGAATTTTAACCAAATGGACTTAATTAACCGAATTAAGAAAGTTAAATGAATTCAGAGGTCTAAAATGTCAGTGGAAACATGCTTCTTTTCCTAGAGAATGATGGGCAAACACTCTCTCTAACATAACATATTCTCTCTAATAGCACAGAGGCAAGTGTTCTTGGCTAGTTCTTGCTTTCTTATTTATAATTAAATACATGTCAGTGTAAAACCTCTGTAGTCTCTAGACTATTACATTGAAAGCCAGGACTTAAGTCTTTGAGATATTATCAGTAGTCACATTAAAATGACCATTAAATATCTACTACTACACTGAGCTTGAAGTCGTTTCATGAAAAAAATCAATATGAATTTGATTGTGAATCCCAAAGAATCTGTCCACGCAAATGACCCAAGTGTACTTTTTTTACATAGCTGTATTTTCTTAAGATTCTATTTAAGGGCCATGTAAAACTATACTGACACTTTCACTGTAAGATCTGCTGTTCTCCATCCTAGTTCAGGTGAAATCACTGGCTGCAGCCTTCTTGAATATGACAAAAAAAGACATTCCCTGCTTCTGTGTAATGTTGAATGCAGACTCCTTTCCTATCATGAGTAAGGAGCATGGCTGCATAGATTGCCCATGTCCGAGGGAGAAATGTAACCAGCCAGTCACCTCAAGCAGAAGCTCAACTGGCACTTTGGGTCCTTTAAACTTTGGCCAAGTTTGAGGTGTTTCAGGGTTGGAGATCTGGCACTATACTTTCAGAAAGTCAAGAGGAAACTGTTTGTGCCAAAGGCCCAAATTACTTTCTTTGTGTGCTTAACCACAGTGTTAAAATGCAGCCTAAATTGTGGAGAGTTAATGTGGGTGATCAGATTCAATTTTGTAAAGTGTCTGTTCAAGATGTTCGAGGAATAAGAAACAAATCCTGAGGATATTAATGTAAACAAAAATGAAGAGAGCAAACTAAGATTGGGCCTGTGGTTTTCAGTTTGAATGTACATGCAATTTGGTCATTGTTCATTGCAACAGATCCTTGTTTGTGCGCTTAAAATATTGAAATGTAAGCTGTATTACAGAAGATAGAATAATGTTGTTGCCTAAGATGAAAAAGACAGGACTCATAAAAATGAGATTATTTTGATTAGTATTTTGCCCCTAAGACATAAACCAGATAAAAAGAGAATGTGCAGTAACTTGGTTGGGTTTTCCCTCTGATTTTTGAGTGCTCGTCTCTGCATAGTTCCTGAATTACTCTTTATAAAGAGACTGAATGTTTTTTTTTTTATCCCAACTGCATTTTCACTCCTACTGGGCTGGCATCTGTTCTGAAAAAGTAAGCGGATTGTTTATTAAGCAAAAGGTACATCTTCTCTTATCATTTCAACAGTGTGTTTTGAATCTCTCTTCTGTGGATTTTTCATTTAGCCGATACAGGTGCCATCTTCTGATGGTTACACGGCAGGAATACAATATGAAACATGCTGACTTTTGGGAAATCGTTGCAATGCATTTTTACTCCATTGATTCCAATAAAAGATAAGTCCTATGTGTCGTTCATTTAATTTCTTCCGCAGACTTCTGTAGAGCTCCTGGAAGAAGAAGCACTGTGACAAGTGACTGTGTTTGTAGGTTTTCTTTTGGGCAAGCTCGATGTGTACATTTGTATAAATCACACCAAGTGTGAAAGTGTGAAAAATATAATCATTTTAATGTCACATAAAGAGGGGCACTGTGAGGGCTCATGATGATGATGATGATGATGATGATGATGATGATGATGATGATGGGACCCCTTAATGTGCACAATACACAGACGAAAAGCCAAGGAACGAATTTCTCAACCACTAAGGTCTCGAAGAAGACAGAATAGAGGGAACAAATCCCTAAAACAAAAACAAAAATACACTCCTGTGGGAAAACCCCAACTCTAAGATAAATAAAAAGAAACTAAGACTTCAGGAGTGATAAAACTAGCAGCTCTTAAAATATAAAGAGCAAACTGCGAAGTACCACGCAGATACTTAAGCACAAAGATTCTTCGGCGGGTGAAACCAGATAAATCCCGCAAGAAAAAGAAAATAAAGAACTTAATAAAAATTCCTACATTATACTTACACACAAGGCATACTAAGCCAAAAACCAGAGGACAAAATCTCTGCCAAAGCCGGCAAAGTGTATAGATGACACTAACGCAAAGAGATGCTGAAGCCCTGGGTAATATAAAGACCTCACACACCTGAAACCAATTACTAATCGGCCACACCTAGCAATCAGCCGATAACCAAAAGAACATTGTTAGCTTCCTGACGATAGTACAGGCGAGAAAGCATGAAACAAATAATAAAACCCAAGATAGCACCTGCAATCATGACAGGCACTGCCACAATGTGTGGGTTCTACTGACTAAAAATCTGTCCACAACCATATGACAATCTTTGGTGAAGTCCATAGTTTAAATAATCATGATGTCATATTATAAGATATCATAACACCTCTTTATCTACAGAGACATTTGATTCCATTTAATTAGACAGTAATACTGCAGATCAGGGTAAAAACAGTTTGGCTGTAGTGCATATCTCCAATCCACCACCCTTTGCTCTGTGCATCCATGTTTATAAATGTCTTTTTCTCCCCACATGATACTTCTGGTTAAAACTTATATTGTAATTGTATATTGCATATAATATTGCAATATATTTATTTGTTCTGTAACTTGTAACGGTTCATTAATAGTGAAATACACAAGTCATTTGTTTTGAGAAAAAGGTATGTTCATACAGACAATGTTAGCCAAAATGACTGTGTAAACTTCTACTTCATGATCACAAATGTTGTTTCTTGCTTCCCTTTGCTAGTCAAGCACTCCACAGGAAATAATGAGAAAGATTTATTTTTCGCCGACAGTATGTAATTATGTCGTGTGCCAGATCTCACATCCCAGAGTTCATTCTTTGCTCACTTGATGTTGCTTTCATATAATTCCAGTTCTTACAGTCTAGCTACAACTACATGTAAATATAATGTAAATACCAACAGATCAGATGACTAAACTACCACTGTTGGGACATCATTTGAATTCCATAAAGAAGTACTATTTTAAAACACTTCCCCACAAACGATTGAACTCTCTAACACATTTGAACCACAATGCAACAATTCATGAAGTTTATTTTTACGAAGCATTCGTAAGACATTTAATTTCTTGGAACTTTCTAGATCATCATCCATAAAGGATTCTGTTCAACATTGAAACATGTAGGGTACATGAATAAAGAATCAACTAATAAGTCCAGGAAGTGGAGTACTATCACAGGCTATGTATTTTCATATTTTGTGAATCTGGATAACAGTTATCTTTTTTCCTTCTCGAGAGTCTACATTGAACTGATAGTGAGCTTTTATCTTTTTTATTTCTTTCTCCTCCATAAAAATGGTTTGGAGGATGCAAATTAAAAAAAAAAAAATATGGAATCCTAACTTACAGATTTTTTTGTTGTTTTTGTTGTGTTTTTTCATACTCTCAAGAGGACACTGTTTTAGAATATTAGTGTTGGATTTAAAAGTGCCATTACCAAGCTCTCAGGAATACTTGGGCTGCTTGTAAATGTGTACATCTGAATAAAAATCTAATTCAAACGTCCTACCTTACAACACAGAGAGACTGTGTCTGTATTTTTTTCCCCCACAGGTAATTGTTTTGTGTATTGAACAAGGAAAATTGTCAGTTCTATTAGTTCCAACACAAACTATAAATCTCTCTCACATACCCTCCCTCCCACACATCCCTCAAATAAAACAGACAATACTTTAATAATTCAATGATGATAAAAATGTAGAACTCCTTAAAAAAGAACAATTGATTTGACTCAAGTCATAATAGTTTACAACTGAAAATATACAACAGCAATAAGAGTGAGACCCAGAGCTGAGACACACATGTGGATAACAGATGTCAGAGATGACTTCACGCCAGCTGAGACTCTGGCAGTATTTGATCAAAGAAGAGATAAAGGATCTGCTGCTTTGAAACTGAACTGCTGAACTCATATCCAAGAATATGCAATGACCCTAGACATGATGAAATGTACTGATCTGACTCCAGGTAGAGCAAAATGAAACATGGTAGAATCCAGCACTTCTGGATGTAAGATTAAGGTAATCTCTGTATGATGTGTATACTGATGGACACTTTCTAACACCACAATGTTTCTTTCTTTCCAGGTTTTTTCATCTTGAAGTTTCTTCATAAGGAAAGACGTCTTATTCATGTAGTCTTAGGGAAGCTTTTTTCTTGGTAAAAGAGTAATTATGAGTAAAATCAGTGAGAAGAACTTTGGCATAACATCCTCAAAAGTCAAATTCATAAACATGTAAGCACAACCTTTAGTCAACAGGTATACTCTAGGTCAATTATACCACAGAAAGTAAGAATATGACTAGAATAGAATTAACGGCTTTAGCTGAGCATAAACAAGCTAAAGGGAATCTTTTTGATTTTAAAAAAGTTCTCACTGAGAGGTTGTAAACAGGATATAATTTCACGTAATGTTGTTAGTATTCATAGAACTTTGCATTTTTAATACATGTTTTACAAATGTGTAATTACACATTAATAGGAAGATGACTGTTTGATAACAGAATATGGCGCACATGCAGTGAAGTATGTCATTGTAATGAAGTCATTATCCATGCTTAATGAAGGTTTTAGAAACTATTTGCTCTGTATGAGGTGTGACCGGAGATACTTAAAATGGAGACCCTATAGTTGCTGATGATTTGCAGCCTCCACATATTGGAGACCTCGTGGCTCTACAAAGATGAATTAATGAAAGGCCCCCTTCCCTCCCTCACCGTATTAATGACCTGGCGTCTCTGTGATTCTGGGCAGATTGCAGGATAATTACATTTCCAGATGACAGTGCCCAGATAAAACAATTACCAGTCCGGCAGACATTTAGACTCTTCAACAGGGACATTAGAGCAGGTCTGTAATCTGTCTGTGCTGAATTAGGAGGTACGTCAGAGGATGCCTGTGAACAATGCTCCTCATCATAAAACCTTTACATGCTTACCTATTCCCACTGGGAAGTGACAAGTTTATTCATCAATTTGAGTAAAAACATTACAGAAGTTTATCTTTTTGTTTTTCAGATACTTATGTTGTTAAATTCTGTAACTGCCATAAACTCACCTTGCTGTGAAAAAATGAGGGTAAATATGTACCACTTGTTTGAGTTTATGTCTCGATATTGGGAACAAAATTCTGGGTGGTTAGAGTGAGTCAGGACTCAAGGTGACAAATCTAAGTCTTTCAAACAATTAAATCCTTTGTTTTAAATTCTGATTAACTAATGAGACTGAGGAGTGAATATATCTCTGCAATTCAACAAATATTTTCCAAGTCATTCAAAGCTGAGTAAAAACAAAAAACCAGAGAAGCACCATGAGACCATATGAATCAAATAACAAATGTAGGCAGGGGAACTTGAGCCACAGGGGATAATCCCTGTGATTTCCAATCAGCTCCCCATGGCTGGACCACAGGCAGGAGTGCATTTTGCAGCTGTGACACTCGGGTAACTCATTGACACTGATTCGTCTTGGTCAGGATACTGTGATACATTGTGCTTTTATTGATACAAAACAGGTGCAGATCTGTGCATGTCGCAATAGTAGGCAAGCAGTAGAAATAAATATATTGCATATGTCCCAGAGGTCAAAGTCAGTCCGTGGAGATGGGTGTTTGAGGGAAGGACTGACCTTAGACACATCAACTCTCTTCCACAAAGGGATGTTGTGTTTGTGTGCCTGGATAAAATTGGAATTGAAAGTAACCTAGCAGTGCATTGGGCTCTATGTCCTTTCCATTTCTGAGTTTTGTTAAAACTTTGTCATGCAGTTGTTGATACCTGTATTTGAATCACCACCAAGTAATATATATATATATATATATATATATATATATATATATATATACATTACTTGTGTGACATTTTTTTTAATACCCGTAATTAAGGTAATAAATCTATAATAAGTGAAAATGACAAATGGGCAGAGGAAGGAAGAGCTCTTCTTAATATATCTTAAGCTCCAGCTAAATAAGTATCACTATACCAATTAGCTAGAAGAGAACAATCTATCAAGGTTCCAAAATTATGGGGCCAAATCACACCACGTGCCATATAGATATTGAAAAACACAGCAATGTCAGGAGTGAGGAACTATGTATGACAAGACAGCACTCTGACCATCTAACAGAATTGGACAGATGAGTGGGATTAACTTGTCTTTTTCCCTGTAATCCGAAAACACTAAGGAAGGCTCTCTACTGGTATAGCCACAACCGTCAAGCTGCAAAAAATGATGCACCACAGACATCTTCAATCACTTCTTAACAATAGCGACATCATCTCACATCTGTTTATCAACCTGCTATAAGCATAATGAAATGTTTGCTGCAACAAAATTAATTGAATTCAACCCCATGCTGCTGTTGGTAATTGCCTGGCAATTTCGCCAAAAAGAAATCTTTGCCTCCACTTTGAAGAGGCGCACTTGGCTGGCAAGGCAGTTGTCAGATGCTGCAGTCACAGAGCTGTTGTTAGCACGGTTAATGGCACTATGGAGAAAGGGGGTCGTTCAGCAGTCAGACAAAAAAAAGAAAGAAATAAGGGAACAACAAAAAAAACTGGAGTGTGCACAGAAATAGATGCAGAAAAATATCCATGGATTTTTGGATTGGGTCCATGGAGAAAAAATACAAACCTGGCAAACTTAACTTTGTTATGGTCTGTGCTAAATTATTAAACCATTAGCAATATGTTTATTATGTGCAAGACTCTAATAACTTGTTAATTCTTTATTAAAACTGATAGAAATATGCATTTGCAAAAAACTCATATTTTTTTAAAAGGAATGGCAAAGAAATTATTTTATCCAAACCTGTTTAACTTTGTAGTAGGTCCACCTACCATGAGTTTTGGAGTCAGGTAAACATAGAATCAGGATTTCTTTTCTGTCAACATGTTGAATAAAATACAATTGTGAAATGTTATGCACCACTAATAAACAGTTTCAGAGTTGTGTGTACATCATGGTGAGGTACGTTATTTACTGATTGATTAATCCATGCAATATAGAATTACTTGAGCTAGTTTTGGGAAATAGCATTATATTGTAAAGTAGAATCAAATGTTTTTTTAAGGTGATGTGGTATATGAGCCAAACATTATTTAGGTCTTTGTTAAAATTATTAAACGGTAGTCTTCATGCTACACCAAATAATATACAGCAGCTGGATAGGGAAAATTATTATTTTTTTTAAAAAAAAATGCCCAAAGGCAATTGTTTTCATTATACATACTCCTTGAAAGTGGTTTCCAATGGTTATTCCAAAAGGAAATAAAAAAATATACAATCAAGCATGACATGGGAGTTTAATGCACTTCTCGATTGTATACTTTACTTTGGTAGTTTATTAGATCCCTGTCATCCCATACAAAATCAATTTAAACAGCTCAACACTTTAATCTGAAAGCTATGTTCCTTAAGTCATTACAGTGGCATTTCCCATTATGACAGAATCTATTCTAGTTAATCAGATGTTATCATCTTCTGACATATATGGATGCAGTGTAATTACCTAAATATATCTCATGTTCTTGATGAGCCATGATTTTTTTTTCATGAATATTAACTTACGCATACATTTTGAGTGTATAGTAGTAAGTAAAATAAATGGGCTGTTGAAAAATTCTTTTAATGCATTGCAGGTTATCCTGCTCTCCCTCCCTCAGGTTTAGATTATTTCTGTAATTCTTGTTGTGCTATTGTCTGGCATTGTGTGAAGATCAATAGAATTGTCATTCTTTGTCATGGTGGTGGGGGTATAATTTTCCCCCCTGCTGAAGTCACAGGGCTTTTGTAGTGGTGAGAATTCTATTTATGTGTTTACTTTGGGATTGCATGTTTACAATGTCAGACACCACCCAGTGAATAAGCTGTCTGGCATTGTCTTAGGCACCCACCTCAGATTCACGTCTTCATTTTGCACCTGTTGACCTGGATGTGCGATTGACAGTCTGAAGTGGAGATGTGTTCTGCCTCGGGAGATGAACAGCAGTCTAGGAAATTTAAAAAGTGGTGACAGTAATGTCAGGACTTTGACTTCTCTTTATATTAGTCCTGACCATCAAATTGAAGCAAAACCCATGTGATATTATGAGCACTGTTTACTCCTTTACATATTTCATGTTTCTATAGGGGTTAGGGAATCTGAATATTGCTATTAATATTAAATATGAATAATTGTAAATAATTGTACACTTTTATAGAAAAGGCTTAGAAAAGATTGGCTAAGACCTTGTCTTGGTGATTACTGCAGAGAATGTGTCTAACCACGATTTGTCCTTTCCGCAAATTGCCTTGACGGGTGTCAAAGGACACTGGTTCGTCATTTCGGCACCTTGATATCAGGCTGAATGAGCGTGAGGAATGGTGACAGATTGGACAGTTCTGATTCACAGTGGCCATCTGCATTTCACAGCATGCAGGAAAGACGTCTTGGGAATTAGGGACATGTCGGCGGCCTCTGGGGAGATGCACTTGGGAGTGAAGTTGGGTCAGAGTTGGGGGGGGGATGCACCCGTTTGGAATAACAACTCTGTCAGCATGGTGCTTCACAGATCACATCAATGATGAAATATATAATGTGAGGCCATGACTCACCCAGAGCCCTCCAAACGTTAAGCCTTGAGGTATGGAATTAAAAGTGTATATTAGGAACACTGATATTTTTTTACTATTCAGGTAGTAGTGTGAGCAAGTTCAGTCTATGTGGAGGCTGACATTTTGTCTGCAGCAAGGTCAGTTCATTCAGTCCAGCGCCTCTTCAAAAAAGAACTTGGTTAGCCAGTGCTGTGTATGCTCAGTTCTACAGGAAATGTAACTTTTCCTTACCAGCCCTTTATCTGTTTAGTCAGGAGATCAGTGTGAGGCTGAACTGGGGTCAATACATAAACATGAGCCTGAAGCTTGGATTCAATCAACATTTGTATTTAAGTCTGACTCACAATGTTCGGGCACTATATCGTCTTCACAAAACATTTGGAAAGTTAATTTTGGTGATTGCTGAACCCACCAATCAAATATGTTCAGTTAATCATGAGTCAAGTTTGAGGCAAGAATTTTAGAACAGTGGATGTAGGAAATGTCAGTACAGAAAAAGATGGCTATTTTTATCTCCACTCTGGTTTTTGAATGACTGTGATGCAAATAAATTTTAAATTTCCTCCTTTTTTCTTTAAAAACATTGCAGCCGACAATTTTCCTCATGCATATTTTAATATGTTTGAGATAAGAGACAACCCCGTGAGCAGAAAATGTGAAACAATATGAACCTTGCCTTCCACTCATTATGGTTTAACATTAGTGGTATTATCATAATTTGAATTTCATATTTACAACACCAATTTAATGACGCATTGACCATATCATTTTTTTTCAGTCAACACAATCCTCATTTAGAAGCTTAATCTTGCTTGAAACTACCCATGGTAAACAAAGCTGTTCTTTGATAGCGTGAATGGCAAAATCAATTTGTATGGGACGACACATGGAAAGGGGGTTTTGGGTGGTCTTGCTCAATGTGGTCAAGAGAGATTAAGGGTACAGCTCTGACCTGTACTCTGTAGAGTGTGTCTGTTTGGTAGCAGAGGTGAGTAACCTCACTGATATGTTCATGGCCCACTGTAGCTTCCTCCTCTGACAAATCTATAGCTATCTAAGCTTTCTTGGTGGGTGGGTCACCCCAGCCAACTGCACCTCTATTAATCACAGCAGCCACAGATGCTTGGGTTTGTGACAAGTGTGATTTTCCGGGGCCATAGCAAAAACCCCAGGCCCCTCTATGGGTGTCCTCCTCTCATATTTCACTTTCAACCTCTGATCTCTCATTCCTTTTCAAATTGTTTATTTCTAATGAATAAAGAACACTTAACACTTCCCCATAGACCTGTCTCACAGGTTGGAGGTTTTTTCTGCTCTCAACAATTGTACAACTAAGCTGTAGAGGCACTTCTGAAGGAGCCTCAAAAGGGGATTGTCACTTTCTGTCTGCACAGACATGCCTAGCTATTGGCAGTCCAGACACGTGTGTGGAGGCGGTTGGGGGACCTGCATTGGAGAGCTGCGAGGAACGCCTTTGAATAGTAATTTTGTGAGAGACAGAGGGAAAAGACAGCAAGCTTGTCTGGTTGTTAAATTCGGGCTGAGCCCTTTTCATCCCCCTCTGGCTTTGGACCTGAGGTGGCAAAAGTGGATTAGGGCAAGCTATCAAAGCTTCCGCTCAACACCATACTGCTGAGGTTTCGCAAACCTACCGGTGGAGCTCGAGCAATACTGAGGCCTCCCTCGACGAATCACCTGCAGTACCATAACACAGATGGCATGGTGTGAGATATATCAGCGTTGCCAACTGTGAAAGTCGTCTAACGGTGTCCAAGTGGGAGCAGGCCAGGCGGTAAGCAGGGAGTCATAGCTAATCCATCAGTGCCCTATCTGTTGACCTCCTTGCTCAGGTAATGTGCATTTTACCTCTTGTTCAGCCCCTGCCTTCAAAGCCCTCTGTGAGTCGATGCTTTCCACATTGCTGTGGCAAAAGCTAATTGCAATGTGGTTCCGGTGGCATTAATCCCATTACCCCTCCTGTTTCAATGAGCTGAGGTGGAATCCTCTCTGGTGAAGCTGGAGGGCCACCACCAGAGCTAATGGCATGATTATGCAACAGGTGAGGGAATATAATGCAGCAGATGGAGAGATCACAGCATTATCAGCCTTTGTTCTCTGTATATCCCTCAACCCCAAGACATGGCTAATCTTACACAATCCCAGTTAAGGACCATCTCCCTGGTGCAGCCAGGTCTGATTCTGAAAAGCCCACAGCGCACAGATTTAGCGGGCACATGAGATGAGGAAGGGCATTACACTGGGGATGGGGTACAGGGTGTGTGTATCTCTCCTCGCCTCACAGATTATTGGCCAAGGCTCATGGCTAAGGGGGGAGGAGGGGGGACCGTGTCTGATCACCTGCTTTCGATGCAAACCATTCCTCTTTGACTAAGAACAGGCAAAGTCATCCCAGAGGGTCACAAAAAATCCTGTTTTCCATATTATGCTGAACCCCGGCCGAGCACATCTTTCTCGAAATGGCGTTTGCAGCATTTGCTCAGCAGCTTTATTCACGTTTCAGTCTCTCTCTCACTCTCTCTCTCTTTTAGGAGCTCTGTCAGCTATTATATGCAAACTGGCATATCTGTGCTTGTCACATTGGATGGGGCTCACTGACCTCAGCAAATTCTCTCCACCAACTCTTAGTACGCACAGCATTTTAATGATGTTCCCTGCATTTAATACAAGTGCCTGAAATCCATTGTCTTCCAGGGTATACTTCATTGAAATCATTACATGACCAACGGGCAAAAGGAAAAAGGGATATTATTTCAAAAAGAACATGAGCATAAACAAAAATCCATTTACAATTTGAGTTTGTTATGCATCCAGGCAAAGTTGGCAACCTTTGATGTTGGTAGGATTCGACACTTGTTAGTTTCCTCTGGTTCTAAAATCTTTTCCTTTTTGCTTAGTGTTGGAAATTGTTAACAATGGTGGAGCAGGAGTACAGTTAAATAAAGTAGAAGAATAACAATATGAAGATCCCTGCTGGAGATTTGTTCAGAATACATTTTCACAGGTTACATCTTCCCAAAATTCATCTCAGGGAAAAATAATAGTGTCCTCTGTGCAGCAGAAGTAAGCATTATCCTTCATAGTAAAGACTTTCTGATGGACCTGGTTCACACTGACTCAAATTCTGGTCATAATTAAGGCCATTACAGGACAAATGCAAATTCTTTTCATGCTTTAGTATGATATCCATGTACACGTTTCTATTGGTTGAAATCGCTGGATGGAAACAAACCTTTCTGTGTACGAGGCAATCATTAGACTCTTACAGTACCATAAACTGCAAGTTATGCAGCCCAGTGTGTGTGAGCATAGACTGTGGGATTGTGCAAGCAATATGTTGACTTAACTGTGGCATGGTGTGCTTTTTGAGAGTCAGCTCTTCACTTGTCCCTTGCAATTGAGGATGAGAGAGTATTCATGAAGCTTCCTGTCGGCTTCTGTTTTTCCTGTATTTGTCGGCTGCTGCCTGTAACTTATTTTCTGCACCAGCTGAGCTTCCTCAGGCTGTCCATTTAGCTTTCACCGCTGTGTTATATCATTCACAGAGGTTATTGATTTTACCTTTTATGCAGTGAAGGAGAAAAATATACAAAAAAATAAAACAACTGGAGATCTCACAAATAACAGAAAAGATGACTACAAGGACTAACATGGCAGATGTAAAAGGAAATGAAACATCTATAATGGCAGTGATTGACTATGTCTGTGAATGCAAAAGCCTCATGTCTAAACTATGCTGTATGTAAAGGTTCAGACAGCGAAACATATTGAGTCACTACGGGATGACTGACCTTGTAAGGTTCATGTATCACGTTGTTGATATCTATGCAGACACAGTACATTGAACAAACTGCCTTCCTGAATTCTCAGAAATGCATTGGCCATATGAATGGAGGCTTCAGTCAAACTAAATGAAATGTCGCATGAAAGGACAATGGTTTATAAAATGGTGTCTCTTGATCAAGAGAATTTAATGCTGGTCAGAAACAGCTGCCTTTGCCTCGATGTTTTCTGAAGACTATGAATGACCCACACATTCAAAAGTTTAGATCAAAAAGTAAAGGATCATGTGCAAAACATGTACAAAAAATGTGGAATGTCCAGGGTATTTCTCAATTGTATATGACAATTGGAGTTCAGGATCCTCACAGCCTGAGGAAAGAAAAGTAGCCATAGCCTGCAATAACCTAACACACTTTTTTGCCATAACCTGCTTGTTTTAGACGCCTGTCTGCTCTAACACATCTAATTCAAGTGATCACTTATAATCACATGTATGCGAGCAGAGATACATCTAAAACATGCACTTTTTACAAATCGCCTTCTCAAACCTGTTATCATACCTTTCATTCTCTTGTCGTGTCTTTGATATGCCGTCAGGTGGAGTGCGGGAATTCATTAGATTTTGCTAGTTTTTTTTAGAGCTGTGTTCCCCAGCCCTAACATGTGCACTAATAAAACCATTTGGGTATTCACGTCAAACACGACAGAAATGTACATCAGTCGATGAGATTTTCTATGTAGCTATAAACCTCCTTTGTGTTTTCATCATTGGTTGCCGATACAAGGAAGATGACCATATTTGGATCCAATGACATTATGCTCCAGGGAGAGAGCTTTCCAACGATACCTAACATGACAGGGTTTGAACACGCGTCACGTCGCATGTCGCTAATAAATGCTAACTTTTGGTAAACCCTAGATAAACTTGTGGGCACAAGGAGACAAAACACAATGAAATTAAGATCTTAATATGAATTTTGCACAAATCTAATACATTATTCTAAATAAAAACATGTTTTTGAGGCACAATAACCCAAAATGCCAATATTGACCAGTGACGTCAAAAACAAGTTTTTTTTGCCTGCAGTCTCTCTTTAAATTGATCATGGTTTATGCTGTTGTCTCAATGGTCCTTTGATAAAGAAAAAATCACATGAATGTATGAGCTAATGTAACTCACAGCTCTGATGGACTTTTTCCCCTACCCTGCCCAGTACTCACACTTAGTAGAAGGGTTTATGTGAGTGATTTTCACCCATATGTCATAGTTGTTTTTTGTTTGTTTGCTTAGATCATCTAAGAGCTTCTGGACAACTGCACACTTAACCTTGTGTTCTGCAGTAAAAGCTTAATAGCCGCCAGTGCAAAGAGAAACTCAAGGTGAAAAAGGGACGTGGAGAGAAACTCTAATTAAAAGTTTAAAATTAGCTCCATTGTCATTATCCTTGGCAGTGTATCAGGATGTTGCAGTGAGAACTTTTAACTTAAAGGCTGTATGAAGCTCAGAAAGAGGGTTCTGCAACTGGTAAACAAGGCTTGTTTTGGCCCATCTGGTTCGGGCTCTTACAAAGCTCTTACGAATTAGGATTCTTGTTGGTATAGCAGTAGAACTGACAATATGGTGTGTGGTGACAGAGGCAGGACTTAAAATCCTCTACTAGGGGGACATACCAATCATCTTTCCCATCCATTTCATTCCCCTATTCCATTAATGTTCTCCCTTCCTCAAATAATATGCAAAGTCATTGGGCAGTATTCATGCTGGCCTGTTATTAAAACAGCAAGGTTTAACTGATCATAATCATAAACATACACTTTTAAAATGTAAAGTCATTTTATTAGCCCCGAAAAGTCGTACAAACAATTCCCAGGACTACAGTTCTAATCTGGATTCTGATCTGTACAAGCTAGATGAGGCCTTTTACCATTTTTATGAGTCATGACTTATTACTGTTAGTTCAGCAAGACACTCTGCTATGTTTTTAACAACTTATGAAGTTGTAGAAATGCCTTTGCAACCATGGCAATTATTTATAGTGAGAACACATTTTACAGTGGCTTTTTCCCATTCTTCGGAAGGAATTTGGAAAATCAGAAAAGCAGAACAGTTCGGATAATGGGCTACAGATTGTATTCATATCATCTTCTGCTGCCACTTGTTCTCTTTCTCCCTGGCAGCTGCTCCATTCGAATCACCCTGCAAGTGTCACTTCCATTATTCCTGAAACAATTTGTGACTTTTCCAAAGTGTAGAAAACATGCAATGTCATTCCTTTGTGTTCATCAGTTCCCTGAATGGCGGTGTGTCATTTTCTTTAACCAAAGGCAGCAGCATGTTTCTTTGATTTCACTCTAATGTGATCATTTTTTTAAAAAAATCAGCAGCCGCTGTTGATGTGATGTACAGCATTGCCACAATTGCTTTCTTTATAATAACAAAGATATGATTATCAACAGTAATGAAATTATAAAACAATTATTTTGAGGATGAGCATAAACGTTACTGATGTTCTGCGCAGTACACTGAAAATCCCTTCCACTTATAAATTCTTCTAACAAGGACAATGCTTTTACTTACAGTACATTTTTATTCCAGCCAAATCCCAGTCCGTCTGCTGATTATAATCTGTTGACTATATAGCTTAGGCTTAATATATTGTTTCTCTGTTTCCTTTTGATAGAATTTAAAGCCTAGGTTTGGAAGGAAAGCTACCTTATTGACTTATTTTCAAAAATCAAATCATAACTAAAGCCACTGAAATAGTTGGTACATACAAGCTACACATAGATGCTTGTGCCCACACATTTCTCTCTGAGTAGTTGTGAGTACTTGCACCATAATAGCACAAACACTTGCATTATTTCACAACTACCTTTTCCTGTGAAATTGTCCCTGGCTTACAAGAGCCTTACATGGGGCAGATTGTCAAGGGGAGTCTAATAAATGTAATGGGAAAGAGCTGAAATAAACTAGTTTTGTGACTGCTACTTCAAATGCCATTACTGTAGATGATTAAATTACAAGGGGTAGTAAAATTACAGGGGAGACTCTTTTTCTACAAGTGCAGTTTGAGAACAACATAAGACTTTGAAATTGCATAGAGAATATGGTATGTTTGCAGCATATGGGCTTTTATTCTAATGGAGGGCAATCCCCATCATGTTTACTTTGTATGAATCTGCTGTACACAAAGCATCCCATTGGGACTATAAAGACATTGTATATTGAACTGAACCGAATTGACTAAACAAAGAGTGAATTGGGTGGTAGATATGTGCCTCTCAACGAATAAAAAATGCTTGTTTTGTTGTTTATTTGTTTCCTTTATTCAGTCTGCTGCAAGATTTGTTCTTCTGTGAAATAGCTGACATTGTTATCTAGCGAAATGGCTGTCATTTTGGTGATTTTTCAGCAGAGGACTCTAGTGGTGTTAACGGTTGTCACAGACAGCTGTGAGAACTGTCTGCACGTGCTGTCATAACAACCCCAGACTATGCATGTAAAAACATATCGCAACTTATTACAACCACTTGACATCCTGCCTGCTGTGGTCAAGTGTGTCCTCTCGCCCAGTGCTTAGACATGCCTTATCCCTTTAACCAGGAAACAGAGATACAGGCACTTTGAGCATGTATGTTGGTGCTTTATGCAGTATTCTTTGACTATAGTAGGATGTCACAGAGATGACGATAAAGACGCTGTTTCGGCATAACCAGTGCATCAGATGAACAGGCCAGGAGACACTTCTGTTGCCTGAGCTGTTGATAGCGCTGATTTGATTTGGCTTTGTGGGGGTGTGATGTATTGTCCGTGACAGCAGAGCTGAGGAGCACGGGCACAGTTTGGGGATGGGGTCCCTCTGTAGGGAGCATAAAGGGAGCTCACCGGGTCCCTGCTGTACTTTTCTGCTCCACACGCTGACAGACACTGGATAAACAACTTGTCTCTGTGTCCCTTTGGTGTGAGCAGAAGAGAGCATTCAATTAGTCAGGTCCAACTAGGGGTGTAGATGAGGAAGAAGAAATTAGCTTAGAAATTAGACAGCCGTGTTTGGTCTCTCTTCCCTATCCCCGCCCCCCTCCCCCGCAGTTTAGCTGAGTCACAGAGGACAAGCATTTTGCAGCGTCTGTAGTACACTCAAAGCTAATGTCCCCTCACATAAACCAACAGAAAGGTCTTCACAGCTCAATTTTGAATCTTGGTTTGATGGATCAGGCATTCCATGGAGAAGGTAACATTAATCTTGGTTTATGTTTAGCAGCTGGTACATTTTTATGTATTGATATGGAAATTATTTTTGAAGCAGTGAGGCTAATTTTCACCAGTTACTTTCAGGAGCCACAAGATAATAAACTACATCTGTTCAAGAATTCAACCTGTTCAACCAAATCCATTATTTATCCAAGCTGCGGAGTAAATAGGGACCTGCTTGATTTATTGACTGAAAGACATCACAAATGAAAGACACAGGTAAACAACCAAGTATGATTGAACACTGAAAAATAGGTGTGGAGATGTTCTGAAAGAATAGCATTATTTGAAAGAACCCCTATAAAAGCTATATGTTATTATGTCAATAATAACATATAGCATTCAAACATACAGTAATGTCCTCAGCTACCTTCAACAATGGGATGTTCCAGCTGTGCTTTCTGTCACTGGTTTTTTAGGGTCAGTATGTTTTAGTACCCTGGTAAACATAGGTTTAAGGTCAGCGTTTCTTACTCATTTAGTGGAGATGATAACTGCAATGAGTCTGGTACATATTTAAAGGCTTAAAGTCTTCCTTTTTTGTGGATTCTCAAGAAAAGACACCAGGGAATCAACTTGCACCTTTGGTGTGAGAGTATTTAATTAGTCAGATCGTTTTATTAAAGGATGCCAGTAAGTACTGTCTTGCCTCACTTTCAGCTACTTGCACTTTTGCAGCTATGGATCCTTGTGAAAAGCACAGTTGCCAAGTTTTTTTTTTTTTTTTTTTTTTGCAGTTTTTTGCAGTTAGTTTTTTTTTTTGAGTTGGGCACAGGAGCCATTTAGTAGTTTAGTTTGTTCAATAGACTGTAGATTGCCAGTGCAGCTTAGGTCAGAGAATATTGAATAGATGAAAGAGGATTTAGGTTGGACTGACTTATAAGATCATAGATTTGTTGTTTATATAAAACTAACCTGTAGTTTATGACTCCAGGTAACACTTACGTATTTAAAATAACCCAATAAATGCTGACCCTACAGAATAAGCTGTTGATTATTTGTAAAGCATTTATTTGTAACCAAAGAGACACATTTTTCTTTCAAAATTCCTTAGCAATGCAAAGTGAGCAGAATAACAACCAAATTGTGCAGCCAAACTGAGACAAAATTGTGCTGCATGTGCATTACATGTTGTAAATTGGTCAATTTCTTCACATCAGATTGAAATTACATTCCACTACAGCTGCAGTCACAGTACAAAACTTTCCTCCTCTTTCTCCTGTCTCACTTCTTTGTTCCTTCGCTTCAAGTAATGTGCTGATAACAGACTTCATTCCAGTACAGAATTTATCATCATTAAAAGTAAGCCAATTAAAACATTACCCATCGCTTAAGCTGATGAAGGTGAGCCCTGCCTTCTCAGTCGATCAGAGCTTGGACAGCTGTTTCCTGCTGGTGTGTCAGAGCTGTGATGGAGTGGCTCGGCCGGAGCATCACCAGATCTGCTTCCCCAGGCCAGACATCCAGGAGCGGCCGTGATGCTCCGGGGGCAGACGCAGCAGTCAAATATTTCAGGTACTCTGATACCACATTGAAGTCCTGAAGCCCCCTGGAGGATAAGTCACAAAAATATGTGATAGCCTAAGGTCAGTCCCAAAACAAAATATGCCAGCACCCATGTCCCTCAGAGCTGATCACAGAAAGGAAGGACTGTTTCACAGGTCTCATTTGTTCAGTGGCCTGCTTATTGATCGTCCTTGCGAAGATATCAAACACAGAAGGGTTCGCTCATGGAGCAAAAATTGAGTGAGGCCCTCTCATATTTCAGCAACTGACAAACATGGCCTGATGGGCCATGGGGAGATGACCTTTAACTGGGAAGCAGTTTTGCGGGTCAGGAATCTTTGGGTTCATCTCATGTCAAAGCCTGGTAGGACTTGATTAGGGTTATAGTGAGAAAATAGCGAGCTGTACCCAAAGCATATCCATGGACAGAATCGATTATATTTTTGCTTACCATTCACCCATTGTCAGGACAATTCACACAAGCCTATATTTTTCATGTTTTCTGTGTACATATCTGAATCTTTACCTAAGGGTACACAGTTCAATGGTGTAGTAGCAGATCCATACATGAGAATCAATCCTGGAAGGTGGAACCTAGTGATTTCAGCTTCTGTACCATAGACCCAGGCCAGATAAATACACACATAAATAATCATTTATTCTGTCTGATTCTCTATAGTATGAAGTGTAGGGTTGTTTTTTCCATAAATTGGGTGGGGTGATAATAGTTTCTCATCAGTATTAAATGCAGTGATAATAGGTAAGTTTAGTGTTTCCATTTTGAGAAAACTTCCCTAATTTTTTATCATTTAAATTATTTTAATAGATTCTATTTTGTTGAGATTTGAAAGTCTGTAGCAGTAAAATGTGCACAGTGAATGCTCAGGGCTTATTATCTTTTAAGTAAGCATCATCCTTATACAAACCTTACATAAATTACTTGAAATATGTCCTGAGGCATATGAAAGTGTTGCAGTGTTAAACAATTATTAACCAGGATTATTATTTTGCATATCAGGAACTGAGGATCCGTTATGCGCAGCACCACACAAAAACTAACAAGATCTCCTGGTGACCATATTTAATTGAGCAGCGTGCAAGTGCATCAAAGCAGTTTTCTTCACAAATGCAGTCATGGCCCATAGCAAAGGACAGGATGCAATGTTAATATGAGCATGCAGAGTTTGTCCAAAGTGCCTTGAGTCTTATTTTACTAGAGCAAACTTTAGTTAATTTCTCAAGGGAATTGACTGTAATGAGTGTGGCAGAGAAGGTCAGCTATGTTTGATGAGAATAGCCATGAGTACAAAGTTATGCATTACGGATCTCCCCCTAGAAGAAATATGCTCAAATGTTTCCCAAAATTACTAAGTATACCATTGGTTCTAATCAAAGTAATATTGGTTTCAAATATTGATCTTCTCCTGCCCATATATTGAAGGCAAAGATAATGTTTTTAGCAGCTCGCCATTAAATGATGCTTCAGGCTAACAGCTTGAATGTTAATCAGTGAAATGTATATTTGGCCCGCTTAAGTGAAGTGCATGCATGCAGACACATCAGATTTCCATGCAATTATATCCGTAGCATCACGCAAGTTCTAAAGGTTCGGGTACATGGGGTAGTTACCATACTCCTCATAAACGGATAAAATGGTGGTGTTACATACTTTATATATGTAAATATTTAAATACATTTGACAAAAACACACAGCAGCTGCCTCATTTTGTTACTTGCATTAATTGTGTGTGTATGTGTGTGAGTGTGTCGTGCAGAGGGTGCAGCTGAATATACAATGAGGACATTCTGCTAAATCTTCAAAATTACATGCATCAGACAGCCATGTGCTGCCAGGCCTGTGAAGGCCAGTGAATTATTTAGTAATGTTAACATGAAGGAGGACCTCATACCACCAGTGAGGTGAATAAAACGTTCATGAGTTACCCCTCAAAATGAAATTCGACCCATGGGAGCCATAAGGGACCGTCTCAATCGAAGGGGTCTCACAGTCATCAAATTATACTGATGAAATCCATACACATGCCCTCACATCTCATGTGACATCAGACTCCCCACAGAATACCCTGTAGATTTTTATTTCTTCACATTAGTACCCTATCACTCAAACACAACGCACGTAATGACCTGATGAGTGTATATATAAAGAGCTCTCTGACATGCCCCCCTTCCCCCAGCAGAGTCATAGGTCACAGTCTATGGCGGGCCCATGAGAAGATGTCTGGGTGCAGAATGATGGATTCTGTGGTGATGTCATTCATGGTGAACTGCAGAGAGCTGGGTTAAGTGGACCTCAGGGGTGAGAGCACAAAACTTGGCTCTCTCTGCAGTCAATCATTAGCTTCCATGTTTGCCCACCTAAGCATTTAACTGCATGTAAGAAGCAACATGAAGAAAAAATTACCAAAATTAACAAAAACCATATTTGATGTAATTCAGTCCAATTAAATATATCACATACCAATACTGCAAAGAAACCTAGCCATGTATATATTTGGTACAACACATTTCATGATTATATTTATCTAAATATCTTATTATTTTATTGTTAACAGTCTGTTACACATAAATTGATTGTAAAAAGTAAATTAAATCTGTATTCACCCAGAGGATTACCCTGTATGGAAAAACATACACTTCCCCACTTCTTGAGGTGTTCCAGTTGGTTAAAATGTACCATTAACTTAATCTGATATGCTATTTATGGATCAGGGCTTTGAATTGCTTGATTTGTAATATGTTGCATCTGACAACTGCATCATTCCATTGTTTTTTTGCTGACATGCAGTTTGCAGAGCATGTAAACTGATTGGCACTACATCAATATGATGTAGGTATATTAGTAAGCCCAGAAAGCCATAGATTACATTTTACTGTAGCAAAGGGAACATTTGTTGGAACTGGACTGGTAGCAATTTCCTCAAGTGAAAATAAAATCTTTTCACATACGACACCTTTCTTATTTAGGATATTTGAGTCAGAATTTGAACATTAATAAAATATTATGAATTTTATTAAGTTCATGTTTAGCTTTATAAATGTTCTTAATTTCATTTCATGTCTTAGATGGGATTGAATCAAAACATGACATATAAGCATCTAAAACATATAATAGATTGTAGGTGAGTGTTTGGGGAATGGCAGAAAGTGGTGCACAGTTTTACAGTCCATTTGTTGCTGTGACAAAACAACAAGGATGCGGTGCTAAACTTTGCAATTTCACCTTGTAATGGTTTGCGACACTTTGGCCCTTTCTTTCTGACTCCTTACCAGCAAAAGTTTGCACTTTTGCTCAAACAGAATTACCCTGGCAATCACCAACCCTTTTACCCCTCCAAGATTTCTTGGAAAAATACTCTCAAGGTTAAAAACATGACCTGGATTTTCCGTGAAGGGAGACAGCAAGCCATCTGTTCAACTTTGAAAGCTCTCTGACCAAATATGCTGAGTTTACTGAGACGTTTTATGTTACCTGATTAATTTAACTGACATATCAATGTTTTGGAAAAAAGAAAAAACAGAAAGCTTTGAGTTGCAGCCTGGGTTCAAAGGATCCAGCTGAAGGACTGGTAACTACATGCATTCAAGTCAGAGAGACACTGACAATGCTGGCACATTTCTTCCAAAAACTCACTCACTGCATGCTCATCACAAATGTTTCTTACCTACACCTTTTCCTACCAATATCGATTGAGCAAGTCAAAGGGATATACAAACAAGAACAAACAAGTTTGAACATTCAGAGCATCTGGATAATATGTGGGAAAACTGCAAGACATTTGTCTCAGATTTTTCAGAAGCCAGGTATTGGTTTATGATTTCTGACTGTGGTTTAAGTGTTCCTTGCTTTAAACCCACTTGGATATACCAGAGGGTGACTGAATGCAGGGGAAATGGTAAACTGTAATCAAGGACAAAAGAGGCACATATATGGTGTTGGAATGGCAGGTGCCATTAACAAGGTGCCTTTTGATTCTCCTCTTATTTTTAGTATATGTCAACATGAAGCTCACCATTGCACTTTTAATATTTGTGAGGTTTGTGTAAGGTTGTGGTTCCATATGAAGCTAAGCAATGCACATTAAGTATCTGTGAGGTTATTTGTTATTAAAGCTAGTTTTTATTTGGGATGATGCCAGAGAAATAATTTATCCATCAGTCTTTGAGAAGGTTCATAAGCATACATAACAGCTTTTTCTGGAACAACACTTCAGTTATGTCCCTCTGCCATAATAGCCATTGAATTGCATTGGATAAACTTCCATACAAACATGAAGATTTATTTCCAAAGGAGTGGGACTTTATGAAACACTTCATGTAATATGTGTTTTCTCATTCTACATGAAATGTGTACTCTTTTTAACAGGACAGTTATTGTTGATGAAACATTATCTATTGAGTCCTTGACATTTTTCAGAATGAGAAAGTGCACAATTCTGATTGGTGATAAATCTGTTATATCACATGATCTGAGCCACTGGAATGGCTCTGTCAAAATATCTATGGTAGGTTTTAAATAAAGACTGACAGTGAGTGAGTATCAGAAATGTGTGGGAATCATAAGTGCTCCTGAGCTCCTGTGCTCATGTGAGGTTTGTCACCGTCACTCAGGGTTTCCCCAGGCAGTGTTACAGTGACCTCTGCTGAAAGGACCCCACTATTGTGACGGGATGGAGATCAGCTCATGTTTTCTTCATTAATACAAACTGTACCCATCAACACTGTCAGCAACCTGCCTTCTTACTTATATAATTGAAAGACCTGGAATCCACCATTTTGTATTGATGTCCAATGGTTTGCAAAATGGCCACTAATCACAATGACAACACTCTGACCTTGATCTGTCATAATGTATTCATAAATATGAATCACAAATAAATCTAAGAGTTATTTTTTCTCCACAAACTTAGCTTGCAAGTTCTATGGTCAGAGAAACAAATTAAAAAAGCGTGATGTTATTGGACAAGAGTAACAGTTTTACTATGGGGACAAATTTAGGGGCTCATTGTGATCAAATTCAGGGCTGAATTTTAATCAGAATAATATGAAAAAAAAACACCCAAACAGGCTGCCGTGCTTTTTACAAAAAAGCGATTTTTTTCTACAAAAACTCCATGATTGCTTTTCCAAAACTGCTATTAACAGTGTATTGTACATTGAAAATATGTTTTTACAAAGCCAATTTTATCCTATTGTAGTACATTGTGCCCTATTTGGACTTAAATTATGTACTACATATCAAAACAAATTTTCTCCCCCTCTCTTCCCCTCCTCTCTCCTCTATTTGGTTAAGATATGAGGTGGACTATACAAAAATAAAGACTGATTGATGGATGGATGGATGGATGGATGGATGGATGGATGGATGGATGGATGGATTGATTGATTGATTGATTGATTGATTGATTGATTGATTGATTGATTACTTCACTTGTTTGCTTGACTGAGTGACTAACTGATGCAGGCTTAAGGACAGAGCTTTTGTAGAGTGGATTGTTGGGGCAAGGCTAAGGATATTAAAAAGTGTATAATGACATGAACTGAAGACTGTCTAGATCCTTAATGATATTCTTTGTTAAAGGAAGCTCATCTGCAGCATATTTGTTATACAGCAGTCACAATATTTAACTATGTTCATTGTTGGCTGTACAATAGCCTGTTTCTTTTTTCACAAATGAGATAAATCTAGCATCATGCATATTAAAATAAAGAAAATAGCATTATTCTTCTAGGCTGTTATTAAGTCCAAGCTCTACCTCCCTACTGGTAGAAAATGATTAGTCTATTTTGACCCCATGCAAACTAATTAAGTGGTACCTTTATGTCCAGATCGAGCATAATCTTTCCACAGACTATACAGTATTCTACATAAAGTAATGGGACAAAACAATTGAGCCTGATGAACAGGGGCACTGGAGCTTCAACAATCATAATGCAAAAGGAATCACGCTGTGATTCAAACTTAATTAAATGATTGATAATCATTCATGTGTTGACTGACTCAAAAGTGGCGAATGTAATTCCACCCACGGTTGGTTATGCTGTTGGAGCTACCTGGAGGGGGTAACCCACAGCAGGAACTCTTGAACTTGGGTAGGAGGGAACTGACTCATCTGTACCTCTGAGAGATGCAGGTCTGATTAGCATTTTAAATACCAGGTGTCTACTGTCTCTTTGGCAGTGGTGCTCAGGAACTGGGCCAGTCATGACACTGAGGCATGGAGCAGCATGCAATGCACAAGCCTAATGGGAATTTGAGTTTTTTGAAGTGGAAAGTTGGGAGATTTTATGACTTCTGAGCAGGATTCAGAAGGGGAAGACTTTGTAGCAATTCTTGAAAAGAAGTGGAGACTTCATGTTGCAATGGCATAAGGCAATGGGATAGTGCAGAGTAAATTATTAAAAATATGTGACCTCTAACAAGTGATAAATAATATTCTACCCTGTTTGTTAAATTCTCAGGCCCAAATTCACTTCACTGTGCTGTAAAGTATTTCCTAATCATACACTCCAAACAGCTGTAGACCTACTGAGTAGTTTCCACTCTATGGGTAATTGAGTTCTCTTTCACTTGAAAGATAGGAAATCAAATAAGAAGCAACTCTAATCATTAATTATGAACAAAGATATAGATTATAGTTCTGTGCAACATCTTTGTATGCCACTTTCATTCCAGCAGGAAGATACTATGATGATTTTTAATCAAATGGGCTCCTGTTCTCAAGTGATTGACTGCTCGTTGGAACAAATCATGAAATTATGTTAATCCTTGCTCTGAATAGTACTTTTTTCAGTTTTTCAATGTTCTGTAATTTGCAGTATCCTGGTTCCAAATTCAGGAAGAATAGGTATTAGTAATTATTTATTTCAGTCATTGGTGCAATTTTCCAAGCTCTCAACTTTCTGAAGTATCAGATGGAAAACTTTGAATTTAAAATGAGAAGTGGTTTTGTGGAGCTTCCTCCCAATTTGAAACTCGGAGATTCAGGGAAGTACTGCATGAGAGTGGAGACACATCACAGAGGGGAAGTGGCTAATTTGATCGTATCAGATTCCATTAAGGCACGACGAAGGCAAGTAATACTTCACAGAGAAAGAAAATCCCACATTGCATCGTCCTCATCCAGACTGCCTCTGAATCAGCCTCTCTCCTCTTCCCTGCTTTAGAAAATATTTCCTTACACGCATCAAAACAGTAAACGGATGTTCCATTTTCTGACTGTATTTTAATTGTTGTCAAGTGAACATTGATCATTGATCAGTTGGCCTTATTTGCTGCCTCTTGGCCATGATTCTCTTTCAGAGTAGATACCCATTACATACCATTGTGTGTGTGTGTGTGTGTGTGTGTGTGTGTGTGTGTGTGTGTGTGTGTGTGTGTGTGTGTGTGTGTGTGTGTGTGTGTGTGTGTTTGAATGCATGCCTGCACATGTGTGTATGTGGTTGTACAACACTGTAAAAAAGTATTTGCCTTCTGTCTGATTTTATTTGTTGTTACACTGAATGCAGTCATCGTTATTCATTGTTAACACTGAATTCAGTCAGATGTTTTTGTTGGGTATAGTTGTATATGGAGGAAGTCTTCAAGAACACGTGACACCAAATTAAAATTCTTCTGTCATTTGTTTGTGTAATAGGCAATGAAATGTAGAATTGTAAAAAAACAAGCTATTCCTTCCTAGTTAACTCAAGCCTAGTAAACGAACAGTTAGGACCAGCTGTTTTACTTATTTTATTTTATCATACTACAATCAAAATAAATTCTTGCGGACCAGTGGAAATACCGCCAGAGCCATACTGCCCAAACTGTTAAAGTAAGCAACAGTAGTAATGAATCTAAACTGGAGTGGCTCTCCTTAAAATGAAATGTCACAGGAAGTCATAAAGAGCCCTAGAACAACATCAAGAGTTCCTTCAGGCCTCATCTCTCCTTAGCTAGGGTCACTGTCCATCACTCCATCACAGAGAAGCTCTGGGCCACAATGGGTTTCATGGTAAAGTAGCTGCAGCAGAATGGATCACGATGCTGGGAAGCTTCCACACTCAACACGCTCATCCCCTCACACCTGCACTCAATGAATGAGCACAGCTGGCGCCACTCTAGGGGAATCCAGCCGGGGATTTAAGAGGAGCCCCATGTCTAAGCATTAAGAAAAGAGCTTTTCTCCAAAAGCATCAATAACCTGTGGCTTTTGTTATGGAGTCCAAAGGAACCTGCCATCTTACCCTCCACATTGCCTGTGCAAGGGAAACATGCTGCCTCTCCCAGATTAATTTATGCAGTTTTCTACTATGTGTCAATGGCACATGAATGCTGTGGCCTGTTTTGGCCTGGGCTGTGTTGTTAAAGTCTGGTGTGGCCAGCTGTATGCTTGGCACTGCTGTCATCTTATTTAGCTGTGCAGCTAGCTACTGCTGTAAGGACTAGGACTGTGTCTGAGCAGTGTGTTCTTCTATTATATTTTCAACAAAAACATTTTTTTCCAAATCTGACCAGAAGCCTCAGACTAAAAATAGCTCACCGAAACTATTGATGAGAAATTCATGCTACAGAAATTGATAAATATTTTTACTGGAATCAGTGCATTACTGCAGCTGTTGTATATTATATATTAAATTTGAATGGAAACTGTGATCCTTCATGATGTAAAAGCATTCTCCTGCAGTACTACAGATAATTGTTCATCACACAAGTCCTTTGTTCATTCAACCATTGATTCTTAGAATTACCTTCCTGCCAAGCCTATATACTACATTAGCAGAAAGCTATTTCCTCCATCTCCTTGTTGAGTTACTGTGAGAGCAAAGTTCAAGAAATGAGGTTACATTCTTTAGTCAACAGTATAACAGTGGGAGGAGGTGGGATGAAAGCAAGCTAGAAAAGACACTTTGCAAAATCTCTCGCCAGATAATTTTATGGTTGATCGTTTCTATTTTAATACAAGATTTCTTTTTATTCAAATATAAATGTAAATTTAAATAAATGTAAAATGATTTAATCCCTAATATATAATAATGCATATAGTAGTTAAAAATGACTCATGCACATTCTATGTCAACTAAAAGTTTTATAGCTATGCTGGCATTATTCCTGGATTGTCCAGGTCTAGTAAGATTTTCAACCCATTCCTCAATGAGTCCATAATTGTAAATACATTTCAGCGATGATAATTTTGGTGAGGGAAGGTGAAAACTTTATATGTTTTCAGATTTAATTGCGGGGAAATGCAGGAGTGACATAGTGAAAAAATCAGTAACTGTTGTACAGCTGTGAGCTGACCTGGGATCATTAGCAAACCAAGACAGCATGTTCACAGAAAATGGGGAGGAACAGACAGGTTTGTGAGCAATGTTGATGGACAGTAATTTGTCTCTTGGCTGCCAGAGGCAGGAGTTTACCTATTCTACCTTTAACACAGAGTTACTTACCTACAGATTAATGAGTAACTAAGCCAAATAAGGGAGCATTAATTGTATTAAATCAAAGCCAGCCTGCACATGGCCCTCTATGGCACAGTATATATTACCATTTTAACTTTTGGTATGGCTAACAACCCTTTTCTGACTAATCGGGGAAAAAAGAAATGCAAAATACAGTTAAAAAACACACAGTTGGTTATCAATACAACAGTCTGGAACATTTGGCCTAGAGTAATCACACACCAAGATAAACGTGTTATTGTTTCTTTGATATAGAGATACTCTTGTCCAGGATGGATTACACCAATTAAATCCAGCTTGATATTTACCAAATAAATTTAATCCATTCTCAAAGCAGTTGCATAACAAATTCAAGCAACATTTTAAATGAATAAATTCTTATAAGTGAATTAATTCTTTCACTGAATAAAGTTGGGACAAAAACATTGCCTAAAAAAGTTGCATGTGTTTATATAACTAAGCACCAAGATAAATTAGCATAGCATTTATTCTGATTTAGGCCTAAAATTGTGTCATATCGTCATTACTCTACACAGATACTGCATGCATGTGACACAAGACTAGCTAAGCTCACTTAAATCCTAACTTTTTTATTGTTTTCTTTTTTCATCAATATATTAGTCACTATGCAAGAAGAATGTAAAAATTAGGCACATGATATGATCCTATTGTGGCCTCTATCATGTCAAATTGAGTGGACTACGCCACTCCTTGTTATAAGGGTGAGAGAATCCTGGATCATTTTGGTACAATGAGGGTCCCAGCAGGTTCAAAACTAGAAGAAATTAGGGAATGCACAGCTGATGTGGCTGAAATGTTCTTTATTTCACAACTGTATTAAAACACGCAGTACATTTAGGTCACACTCAAAGATTTGCAAGTGATTAACACAACAGGTTCAAGAGTACAATAAGATAGGCAGAAGCTCCTTTAGCAGATCATATGCTCATATATTGGTGTAACAACAAGTAAACACCACACACACTTCTGTAATTTGCACTGCAGAAAAATTTACTTAAGCCAAAATGCTGCCTTCTAGGACTTAACCGGCCTGTTCACATACGCCAAAGTATGTTTGCTAACTTATGTTTGCGTATGGATCCAACCATACTGGCCTCCAAGTATTGCACTAGCCCATATATTGTACTCGCACTTAAGTATTGCACTGCCCCTCTATTGCACCAGATCATTACATATTGCACAAGGCCACTTATTGCACAGGTCCGTATATTGCTCCAAATTGTTAAATATTACATAGGCCCATGTGCTGCCCCAACAAATTACATCACACAGGCATATATACCATCCAAAATATTAAATATTGCATGGGCCGTATCTTGCATTAAGATGTTGGATATTGCACAAACCTCCAGATCATTCAAAATGTTATAATATAACATTCTGAATGACATGTGTAATATACTGTATATTATATTGCACATGCCCATATGTTGCATCATTTAACCACACATCTACCATCATTATAGAATAACTATATGAGAAAAAAAACATACTAGTAACAATTCTAAGATAAAATTTTTAAATTTCTATACATCAATTTGTTCAACAGTTATCCCTTACTAATGTGTAAAATATTCCCCAGTGAACCAGTTTTAGATAAAAAAAGATATTGTAGAACTACCAGTAGAGCTTTAGCAAAGGCCTAGCACAAGACAAGGGCACAATTTATAAATCACAATGGCATTTGACCAAAAGTCAAAAATGAGATGATGTTCAAACTGCAAACAAGACACATCCATGCGCGACAAAGAAAGAGGGAAAAAATACCTTCTATCACCCTTCCCTGTCCCAGGAGTCAGTGTCCAAATGTGTGTCAGCTGCCGCCCTATTTGTTGCAATGAGAGATTCAAACAAACACCTGGTGAACAACAGGGTCCACTTTCAACATGGGATGCAATATATCTGCATGAATCAAATGCATTCCCTGTCAGTTAAAATGCCAAATAGATACAGCACATACATGGTTAACCATAAGAGAGCATTGTTCAAAACACACCATTACCTTGATTTTCCTGTTTGTTCCAGCAACAACAGTCTTGTATGTAGACCTGCTACTGCTGAAACTCGACCCTCACTGATAGCAAACAATTCTTAATTACCGCACAGGTGAACGTAAAAAGTCATGCGATGTTGGTAGAGCGGACCCACAGCTTACATAGTTCTGACTTCCTAAAACCCAGCTGGGTCCAAAGCCTCACAGCACACAAATATCACATTAACAAACGGAGCAAATAAAAGAGAACACAAAAGGGAAACTGTGTTCGTATTGGTTACACCATTACAAAAACGTTTGACTGGTCTCTCTCATAACTCTCTTATAAGAGACAAAACAAAATTTACAGGCTGGTTGACTTAAATCTGATTGCCTGATCCCTGCTGAGATCAGAATACCAATAGAAGGATTTTTTAATGACATTGTTTAGCATTATTTAGCATTAGGAACAAGGTGTGATACAATACTGTGTATGGGTTGCTCTTGAATTGTATATGAACATTTAGAGCTGTCTCTGTTTTGTGCTGTTGGAAGTTGATTTACATTACATATCATTTCTTAAGAAGGCAATTCAGTTTTTACAAGATGCATTAACATCACATCTCTTTTGGTTAGATTGCTCTCTGAGGTTGTGGTGCATTGTATTGATCGTAGGCTTCTTGTAAACCATCCACCTTCACAGGACTCTGTTGTAGAAGCATAACATCTCATTGATCTTCCACAGATGAAAACAAAGCTTACAATTGGCTGAGTGACATGAGTTCATCTGTGAATGGTGCAACCTAAAGTTGTGTTATACACAACCTTGAAAGCTCCCAGATGGGAAGCAGATGATCCACCCTCACTGCTTGCAGTGTCAACTAGTTGACCTACCGTATCATTGGAGCTGAAGCCTGGGAACACTTGAATAAGGCCAAATTGAGAAGCCAGTTCACAAAAACAATGTTTTAACTTAAACCCTAGGCTCTCTTAGAAGTATTTTAATGAAATACTACACTGTCCTTTCCCACAAACACCATATTTAAATGACGTTGTCAGGGTACAGTATGGATTCAGGCGCAGACAGAGTAAAATAAACCAATGTTTATTTCAGCCAAATGAAACGTCCAAAAACGAGGTCAAGGCAAGTACGGGTCAAAACCAGGAGATCACAAAAACGGCACCAAAACACAATCCAAAAACACGGTAGGGAAAACAGGCAAAAGTCGTAATCAGGCAGACACAGCAATCAGGTACAAATCAGGATCCAAAATCAGAAAAACAGGTAAACAGGCAAAAGTCAGGACAGGCAGGTCAGAACAGGAAAAAGGCTTGTAGCTTAACTGGAAACAAAGTAACAGAGACAAACTCACGACAAACAAAGAAACACAAGGGATATAAATGCAACAGTAACGAAGTGAAACAGGGAACAGGTGAGCTAATGGGCAGGTGAAACAGATCAGTAGCTAGCAATGAATCAATTAAACAATCAAGCTGTAACAAGGGGGCGGGACAAGAACATGCAGCAAACAAATAAGCACATAGACAGGGAAAACAAGGAAATGCAAAATGAAACAGAACTAAGCCACCGGTTTACTGACAGACGTCTTGTGCGCACACACAACTGTGCAATATTATTGTTTTCTGATGTCGTACTTCTAAAAAAATATATTTATTTTCAGTCATTTTTTTTTTCTTTTTTAAGTCTCTTAGGCCAGGATTAAATAAAAACTTTAACAAGTCTTTAACCACTTCAACTCATTTTTTCATCACAAAAACATTTTTAAAGTTAAACATTTTCAAAGTTAATTTTGTTGCTGGAAACACTTTCGGATATTATTCTTGGAAATTTTGTCTAAAACGCCAAATTGTATGGGACACAAAAAATTACAATAGCTTTGTTTGACACAATGGCCACCTGAATGCTATTTAACTCTACTTTTGTGTATTTGTCTGTCTGCTGTATTAAACTTGCAATAAGTGTTATTTTATAACACATATTTATCTGTGGAATCGAAAGTAAGAAATGAATATTCACTGTTGAATAGTAACTGCTTCTATTTTCATTCCTTGCTGGAAAAGGGCCATAACTGTCAAGCACAACACAAAGTCACTCACTCAAGTGAGTCAGACAGTGTGCAGGTTAGTCAGTGAGATTGGATCATTACTGTTTCTGTGACAGCTTTGTTGAATGTACCTCTGATATGCCAACCATTCAAGGTCCACCTCATCAAAAAGTGACACATCTAGTGACATCATGCAGTCATTAAGGCTGACACTGGTAATTAAATAATTCCTCCTTGACACACCAGTGATTTTTGTAGATTTAAAAGACTAGAAAAGTGTAAAAAATGTTTTGGGAAAAATATACTTAAATGTTGTTGATATAAAGCGAAATTGAATGGCCTTTGCCTTAGTCTGTTGCATTACCCATGTGACCCCACTGTGGATCAGCCTAATTTGCAGAAGACGTCACTGCATTGTGGGAGAATCACATTGCCTCTCCGCGTCTGTAAAATTATTTACAACATTACAAAGCAACAGCCCCAGCCAGATCCTCCCTGGTTTAGTGAGCAAAGTTCAATCCAAGCTCTCCCTTTGAGATTCCTCAGTCGACCATTTTATTTTTAAAACATTCCCAACAACAAACTACGTACTAGCTTTTCACCAGAGATTGGAGTAAAGCCATGCAAGATGAAACAGGAAAAAAACAACGCTGCATTGCTGAGGCGAGTAGAGAGACAAAGTGAAGGCGAGAAAGATAAAGGCTTAAAGAAGTTAATTACCACAGCTACCTCTGCAAATTCTGCTTGCAGAATATAACTATGGAACAAGTATAATGGATTCTTGACATGAAATTAACTGTGAACTTACCAACGTGTTGCAAAGAAAGTGCTTCCAAAGATGATGATGAACAAAAACTAAAATGGTTTGAACGGTTTGACTGCTAAGCAACCTTGTAATTATACTAGTCTCAGAAAAGTAGATGATCTCAGATTTAATGGACAGGTTTAGCGTTTTTATATATATATATATATATATATATATTATATATATATATATATATATATATATATATATATATATATATATATATATATATTTAAAACAAGTGGGAATAAAAGAGTCAGTTCTTAAAGTTAATGATTTTAAAAGGTGACACTTTCACTTGCTAACAGCTTATCCTTTTACCTTCAAATTATATGTGTGTGTGTGTGTGTGTGTGTGTGTGTGTGTGTGTGTGTGTGTGTGTGTGTGTGTGTTGGCAGAGTAATGGACAGCAGTCTGTTTCTTAAGACACTTTGCACTTGACACACTTAAATTAAGTAAATCAGTTCCCTTATATATATATGTATGTATATATACATAATGAAGGAACTGTTTTAATGCAGTATCTTCAGTAATGTCCTGTCTCAGATCCCTAGGGAGTGTTCTGTATATCAGTCATTATGCAGTCATAGTCAATTGTCTGGATCATAGTTATAGATGGCTGGGTCCATTATTGTCCCTTTATTGAAAATGTGTCATTTTCCTAGATGGTTATTATGTCTTCGTCATTATTATACCATTCTGTATTTTTTTATTGAACAATGCTAATACTTGCAATCGTAATTTGCTGATCAGCTAACGTCCCCTCCGGTGAACATTACTGAGACATTTAATGTTCCCTCTAATGTCAGAACCTGGAGGCATGTGGGATAATGGTACGTGAAGCTGAAGAAGCAGAGGGCTGTTGGTCTTCAGACTCTTGTAAACACACACAGCAGGATATGGGAATAAGGATAAGAGATAGGGATAGGGATTTCTATGAAAATTTGCTTACTTGGATCAGAAGATTTCAATTATGATTGCAACAAAAATGGGCCTGGAATAATTCAAAATAAAAATAAAATATATAGATAAATCCAGACATGTAGAGTGAAATTGGATTTTGCCTGAGAATCTGAGATCTTGAGCAGACCTTCACTGTAATGCATATATGGTAAGCCAAAAGGTGAGTAAATGCCACTTTCACTAAAAATAGATTTTTTTTTGATGCCTCACCTCTCAACTTTTTCTGAACAAATCTTGTGAAAACTTAATAAACCAACCAAAAATGGATTACAATTAATTATTATTACTATTTTCATTAAAAATGATATGTGAAAATGCCCAATTTTTCTGAGCGAAATAGGTTTTAGTGAGTGCAGATCTAGTAGATATGAGACAGTATGTCGTGTGTGGCTGAGACTTTCTACTGTAGAGTTCCAAGAAGTATGTGAAATTCTGTACTTCTCACAGAAACAAATATTTTGCTTTAATTCATGATAGTGTAATATATTGTGTGTCACATTTAGAGGGTTAAGTCAGAGTGCATTTGCAAGTATTGAAGTTACCTATTATGCTATCAGAATTTTTTTTTTTTATTTCATATGCATTTTTAATTAAGCCTTAAAA
Organism: Albula goreensis; assembly: GCA_022829145.1. Taxonomy (NCBI): domain Eukaryota; kingdom Metazoa; phylum Chordata; class Actinopteri; order Albuliformes; family Albulidae; genus Albula; species Albula goreensis. Next base: position 32,835,653 of record CM040744.1, read on the forward strand.
ACAAAGAAAAAAAAAGTCTGAAAAGGTTAATTGACTCCATTTAGCCTGGAAAAGAGGTTTTGAAAACTTTAGATAGATTTAATGAATAAGGTTTTCCACATAAATATGACACTTGTGGTATAAAAGTAAGCAAATGTTAAATTACAAATTCCTTGTTAAGACTAAACTCAATACTGACTGAAATACATGTTTCAGTTTAGTGTAAATATTTAGAGTGGGGTCCAAAAGTCTGACACCACCAGTGGAAGAAGCTTCAATTTTGCATTTTTTCCAATTTAATGCAATTGTTTAATTACAAATTATACTAACAATTTGAGTGAAAGGTTGTATCTTTGAAAAATGTACATAAATTTCCAGAATGTCTTATTTTCCAGTATGTCCCCCTTTTCCTTTAATGACAGGGTGCACTGGAGTATGGCCTTTAAGCACGCACAGCTTTCTTGGCCTTTAATGGCCTAAGATGGGGTCTGACCTTTTCTACAAAGGGATTGACAGGGTCAGGGTCACACATTTGCTTAAATTTGACCTAGTCATTGTGCAGAATCTTCAATATTTCTTTTCCAGTTTAAATGTCATAACTTTTCTTTGTTTTAAAATGTTTCAAAATCCTAAAACTTTCAGATTATTTCCTGATTATTTCCCGGTTAACATAAAAAAGGTTTGGAAAAAAAAATTCAATGTGGTCTAAGACTTTTGGACCCTACAGTATGTAAGTAAAAAACAGCATTTTAAATATTTTCTGTGAAAAAACAATATGAGACTACTGTTTGACATAGAATAGGCCAACATAGCTACAGTGCCATCACAAGTTTCACATCAGTGAATAAATCAATGCATAACCTTCACTGATATCCAAAACATGTTTGGATTTGTTATTGTAGTATTCTTCCATAACCATTTTATTACATCAATGCCATATAAACCATTTTTTTTTTTTAATAATGGAAGCTAAAAAAGCAAGCCTTTCGTTGCTTTTATGATCATCAAGTACATATAAATACATAACTTCATACATAGCATTATTGTATAGACATCATCACTACAACCTGGACAGACTGTCTTAATCTAGAATTCATCATAATATCCTTTAAATGCCCATGGTTTGAATGTACTGTCTTTTTTAAAACTGTCTGAACCTATTACTAGTGGATTTTTTTCCCATTTTCTAATGCAAATTCTGTGAGATTGACAGGGTCACTGCATTTTCTCCACTGAGATATAAAAATGGATGGCTACATTTATAATAGCTGGATGACACAGAGTTTTACATTCAGAGCTCAGCTTCCTCTCCTACCAACTCTGAATAGGTTAAAAAATTATTTTCCCAAGAAACATCCACCTGAATTAACATTCAAGGCATGGAACTATCTGTCCCAAACAAAAGCTGTACAGAGACGGGCCTATTTAGCATTTACTTATTTGTTATAGAGAGGAAACAGGCCCTTTAGCAGGGTCAGTGGAGGCAGTGGTGTCATAGAGAGAATGCAAATGTATGGACTTGTTTCCTGGAAGCTCCAAAGGGTGGAAGACCAGCGCAAAGACAGTCATTCATTGAGTAAAATGAGGCCCTTTTTCACTCCTTATATCCTAGAAAAAGTCACAAACCTTCTTCACAGGTCAAATTTGACATAGCGGCCTTTAACATTACAAAGCGCTCATAAAACAATGATTATCTTTCAGTTTATCATTTTACCTAAAAACTAATTTAATATCCATTCACAACCATAAAGTCTACAAACGTATTTTTGTGGTCATGAAACCACATTTACCTTACAATATAGCACTCATTTTCTCTAATTCACGCATTATATTTCCTATGATAATTATAGGAGGTGCAAATATGTTATCAATCTGCAGTAGACTAGTAGTAGACGAGTAATGGTAGTAGACAAACTTTTACAGAATAAATGTCTGTACCTGTGCATCATAAATCATTGTGACATCTGTGGTTTTATGTTGGTAAAAAGGAACCACATAACCCTATGTTAAAAAAGGCATAAAATCACAGTTTATGTTGAACTAATTCCTTGTTTTGGGTCACATTTGACCCTCAAAACATCCCGTAATGGTGAAATACCATATTGTCAACAAAGAATACATAATATTTTCTGTTGGATAAAATAAAAGCCACAGGTACAACAAAAATTCAGAGACCTTCAACATACAGTAGAATTTTGAACGTTGGTTGTGTTTATATAGCTGTTTTTGAGGATATTATATAATGTTTGAGTCCTATAAAACAACAAGAAAATATTTCTGACATAACTTGAAAAGGGGTCAAATTTGTCCCTAAGATATGAGGTTAAATCTGACAGTGATCACAGACTTGATGAATCAAACAATGACATTGGGTCGCCACCCCTCTTATTGGTCCAGGGATGAAATGGGTCTGGATACTGTAAGTGATTACTAATAATGAACCCTACAAGAACACAATATGAGTTTAATTAAACACCAAAAGTAAATTAAAAGCCTGTATCACTGTCATTAACGCTTCTTCAACAAAACGCAATATTTGGGTCTAACCAAATTCTCAAGACTTCAACAGAAATTAATTAAAAAAAAAACACAGCTCCTGACAGTTAAGGCACTCTACATTTGCAAAACAAATTCTCAACTGTTTCTTGTTTCATTTAATTTCCCAAAACTTGCATCAACCTCACTAACAACATTGTAAAATAATAATTAATGGATAAATATTTCATAATCTCTCATAATTCTTTCATTTTTAAAACATCCTAGGCCATGTATTTTTAATAAAAGTGAAATAAACCTCCTGCAGTAATAATTTGAATAAACAGCTTTTATGATTACCAGTTTTTGTACATGACACATTGTTACTTTCTGCAGGATTATATTTCCCAGCACATCCAGTCTGGTAGAGCAGGGGTCCCCAACTACTGGGCCGCGGACCAGTACTGGGCCGTGGGTCATTTAGTACCGGGCCGAAAAAAAAAAAAAAGGTTTATTTAATTAAATTAGTCTGTAAGATATTTTATTTTGAAAAAAAATGACCACTGCTGTCCGTGCTATTTACATTAGTCCGTAGAACAGTGCATTCGGGTTTTACGCGAAGATGTGGTCCTGAAAAGCCTCTCATAAGCAAAATCACATAATTCAAGTCTAATATCCCCATTTAAATTAATTGAAATGCTTGAGATGCATTCTGCAGTCGCATAACGTCAACTAACTTACTCAGAAAATTCGTAAAAAAATAGAAAGAACTAGTGGGAATCTATGAGAGAGAGTGGATATCGTATTGTATCGGATAATGCTAATGGTACAGTATATACTTACATTTCTGCTAAATACATGCTGTACACTACTTTAAATACCACTCGTAATTTCCTTTGCCAATTCAAATATTATTTGGACCCCCCCGGTCCATGAAAAAATTGTCTTGCATGAAACCGGTCCGTGGTGCAAAAAAGGTTGGGGACCGCTGTCGTAGAGTATGTGTCACTGGGCCAAGGCCCAGAACTCGGAGAGCCCAAAATCAAAGCGATATTTGTTCTTGGTGTTGCATAAACTTTGACACAGCTGGAGCTCATGATAAATGTGCTGATTATGTGGTCTGCAGTGGCTCATGTGGATCAGAACCGCTAGCTTCCTTTGTTGATTATTTATATTCTAGCCCATTATGACAGCACACCTTTGGCCATTCAGATTGCACCTTTGCAACAATGTCTTGTTTTCACAAGCACACATATATCTGTGTCTGTGGCTTTATTGCTTCTATCAATTAATTTGTACTTCCCAAAAGACTGGAGCTGAATGAATGGGGGATTCTCAGAGAGCCAATAGGCTTCTCAGGCAGTGATTTGGTTTACACATAACATGCCATACCTTACCACCTTGCTGAAATAGGACTGAATTAAAAGGTGCTATTCTGATTTGTACTGAAAATCACCCCATACCCTTTTTACCTTTGGATGTGTCTTGTGTATTTTATGCGAAATTCTATTTTAAATTATGTTTTCTTAATAAAGGGAATTGGCAATGAAAGCCTTCAGTACCTAAGAGGTTTGTTGAGCACCTGCTTGAAGAACTTAAAACAAGAGTGCCAAATTAATTAGCATTTTCCCCTCCACTGTTGTTTACATTTTTAGCTATTGTTTTGTCTCCTGTAATAATTTAAGGTAATTAGATTTTCATTGGGACTACATGGAATTCCAGAATGTCATTTGGGTTCATTAAACACTGTTCTGTTAATGTCTTTTATATTAAATACTTATTGCGCTACTTTGCATTCTTTAAACATGTCTTATAATGTTCAGCATTATGTATGCTTAGAGAGCCTCTGCTGTGTTCTGTTTGTTTCATTGGAGAAGGCTCAAGTGATCTGCCTCAAGTGTTTTCTTCAATAAAATCTGTTCAAATAAAATGAATTGCCAAATTAAACTCTTTATCTTTCAGAGATTTCAATCACTATGGTTCGCCATAAAATCATGGACATAAAATTCTCAAAGACTGGTTATCTGATACTGATTTAATTAGCTTTTTAAGTTTAAGCAGTACAATGAATTACACAGGTCAAAAACATACATTTCTCTGCAATGTTGTGCTTACCAATATTTTATGATGACCTAGATTTTCACAATGAATGCCCATAATTGTATAAGGGGGGACATTTTGTGCAGGTACATAATTTCAAGGCCCTAAGGACAAATGGGCTTCTGTCCTCATGAGAGCTAAACTATCCAGGATTGTGACAAAAATCACCACAAACTGGGTGATTATACAACAAATAGAAACTCATACTGCAACAAGCAAGTGGTGTGGAAGATACCAATGAAAGTGGTGTGGAAGATACCAATTTAAAACAATCACCTAACAGTGTAGAAAACCCCACTTTGCAGTGTTCCCAAAAGCATTCACGTTGCAAAAAGGTATCAGTTTTCACTGTACAATGCAGCTGTACAGCACAGTCATAGACTTGCTCCTAAATCCTGGTACATAGATGGATCTGTTAAATAACAGTGCTTGGTGTACATTCTTGGCAGCAGTCTTCGTGAGGCGTTGTTCACCAGCTGGCATCTTCCTTCTCCGTGGGTGATGTGCACAGTGATGGAGAGGCACAGGCCCCTGGGAAAAACACTTGCTAGGCTTACAACAGGTCTTCATTAAAAAGCACAAGGGGATGGGCATGTGAACTTAAAGGGATGCCTTAATGAGCTGTAAACTATCTACACTGCGGCATCTGTGACTAATCTTACAGGGAGTGAGAATAATGATTTCCTGCCTTTGCGCTATACTGCTACGCCAAGCAGTGGAACAACAAGTCGATATTTGGGAATCCCTTTTGTTGATCATCTCTTTCTTCTATAGATGTTGTGTGTTCCAATCTAAGGAACCAATTATAATTTACTGAAAAATGATTGAACCCACTGGAGACTGGTAAGATACTCTGTATGTTTTTAAAAAAAATGAAAGCTACAATCAGACAGCTGCATATTCATTTGCCATAGTAGCGCACAACATAATGAATGTTCAGAGACCAACATCAGTTGTCCTTGAAAATTCTTTAGTGGTCGTAAAGACTGAAGTTTGTCTGGAGCTGGGAGATTTACCAGAGGAATGCTCTATGATGTATGGAGAGAATGTGCTGTCACCTTCCACCCTATGATGCTGCACTTCTCTTTGCGGTTTATATGATTTTCTTTACCAGAATTGCTGTTTGCTGTTTGCGTGTAGCTGTGAATAGAATGATCTGTTTCACTGCATAAATAAAAATGTAAAAATCACCAAGCTCAAAAGCTTCTGTTCACAAACTGTATTCATAATGTTATGAGTAGAGTATCTTTGCTCTGTTGCTAAAGAGCAATAGGGGAACTGCTAAACAAAACTATGAAAAAGCAAGTGGGACACACCACACTCAGGGAATGGAATTAGGGGATATCATTTTCTGCTATGTCAGATGGGAGCAAATTGGCACCAGAAATGCAAGCTTCAAGTTGTCAATTCGGTCCCTTGATAGACGGTCCCTGTAATAGACAGAATGTATTAAGGCGGGTAAAAAACGTGTGAAAAAATGGAGTGAACAGATGGTGCCGTAAACCTGAGCAGCACAGCTAATTGTGTTATAAAGCATTACTGCCACCCATCTCTGAAACATTACCTAAACTGAATATCTAATCATTGGAATTCCCCGGTGTGTTGGAGACATTTTTTTTCCCTAAAGCAAATACGCATAACCTAATTATGAACCCAGGAGAAGGTCGCCTTGTTCTGCTTGAGCTCCACATAGATGAGACATGTGATGCCATGCCCCCCACCCTTTTCACCTGTGAACATCTGCATTGCTGGTCTGCTTCTTGGTCTGCATGTCTGTGTTGTGCTTGTGCCAAAACATAATAACTATGTTGTCTCTTTTTCTTTTTTCCCCTTCCATTCAAGATAAATGGTAAAAGAACCATGCAATGAACTGTACTCTGAACTTTGCCCTGGATATCACACTGGTCAGAGAGCTCTGCCCCCTATATGAGAAATATGATATGAAATACAAGGGGAAGCACTGCCTGATTACACCCCACCACCAAGGGATCTTGGTTACATCACACGCTTCGCAAAGTGTGAATGAAGCAAATATCGGATGTATATAAAGCATGAAATGACCTTGATCATTTTCAAATGCGGGAAAATAACCCATAGTACAATCAGCTGAGCAATCCTGTTTTTCACAGAACAAAAATAAGCCTTTAAATTACTTCCAAATGTATCCCCCATCCTCGTCCTAGTCCAAACTGCACTCTAATTCACCCCTAAGTCTGTGACAAAATGCTCTGTATGGGTGCTCTGTCTCCAAATACACCAACTCAGGGATAATCTACAGCTGTTGACTTCTCCAGCTCTCCCTGGGGCATTATTTAATAAAGGTTTGAATGAAGTCATCCAGAAGATGCATACTATGATAATATAGGCACCATGCCAAAGAGGTAGAAAAGTACTCACTTCAGTCACACTGGGTGCACCTGAATCGCAAAACTTTTCCTGTCAGCTACTTTCCCAGAATTATACATTTTTCATGCATGTCAATGATTGTCTGCCCTTCAATAGCGGCTAATTGTAGTCACTCAAAAAGGCAATATTTTCTCTTTAAAAAAAGCACAGAGAACCAAGTAAACTGTGACCATTCTTGAGAAAGGGTTTAATGTGATATCTTCTGCAACGGAATGCAGAAATTCTCTTGAAATGAGCTATTTGTACTGGGGCGAGCACGGCTGTGACTGTGTGTTTTTGTAGTAAAGCCAATTGGTTCCGGTTTCCCAGCCTCTGTCATCTGCCCGCAGGCGATCTGAGAGGGTTTATTTCCTGAATTTGTTTTACCTCACCCTCCCTCACCTCCTCAAATTACCGTACTTCTCGTGTTCCCTTGAATTTTTATCTGAAAGGAGTAAGCTGTTGGAACGGAGGAGACATGCTCTAATTTGGATGCCACAGTGAAAATGCAGCATTCAGTGTAAATATTGGCAGCTATCACAGACTAAAGGACTGAGATTGTGTCAAGAAAACATCAGCACCTGCTTGCTTAATTTGACAGCTTTTCGTAAGTCCTCACTGCAACTGTTTTTTAACTCTGTCCTGTTTATGAAGAATTCTAATTATGTGATATATTTTTACAATGCAAGACTGACTGGCTGGATAATGTGCTATATGGTTGAATATTGCAGGAAAAAGGGTTAATGCATGTTTTGAAAAACTTCATACACTAAATAGAACATTTAATGACCTGTGTGACATGTTAAGTTCCAAGAAGGTGTCCACTTTTGTGCAAAAGCATACTATGGAAACAGAAAAGTAAATATTAAAATGTATACACTGGGTCTTATTATTACAATAAATACAGTTATAATAAGTAATGGCAGACCTACCTAATATAGTTGTTGCATACAGAAAGTGCAAGTAGGAAAGTAGGAATAAACTCTTGTTGACAGAATCCATCTGATTCCAAACTGAAGATACCCTTGCAATATACAGAAGGTTCTGTATTTGTATTTGCAGTTGTTTTTCCAACAACCAGACAAGGCTGAAGGTCTTTTTTTCTTCAAAGATGGTTGTTTCATGAAAGTTCCATTTGATGGTAACTGAACATTTTCTGGTGAAAATATCTGCATATTCTTAAGTTGACAATGGGAGACAAAATTGGCCAATCTAAGAATGCAGTAACAGCAATTCAACAGCAAGTTTTGGATTTTTCTAACAACATAAGTTTGGTGACATTTGAACTGGTCTTGCTGTGATAGCTGACAACATGTTAGCTAACAACTTGAACCAGTACAAAAAAACCTGAGCTCTACACAGTCAGTGAATTATTCGCTATTTTGGATTGTTTACCTCATTACTAATACAGTAATGGACGAGCCACAAACAGGACATTAAGTTGTTCAATCGTTGTGTACAAATAAGTCAAGTAAGGACCAGGCTGGATTGAGCTTAATTACTTCTCAGTTGATTCACTTCATATGAACTGCTTAGCAAATTTAAAGGTATATATCCATTCAATTGCATAGTTTACAGATATGGCTAAAACAATACTGTAAATCATTGAGAAAATATATATATATTTTGTTTTTTAAATTTTTTGAAACCAGTCTTAGCCTTTGCTCCACCAGAACTAATCTATAATGGCTAAGGGCAATAATTTCTCTATAAAACTTCCACAGCAACACATTGCCTATATCACATGTTTTCAAAACAGCCAAAATGTTGCCAGTGGTGTTGATATATCATTATTTTCCCATGGATTCACAGTAATGCTCCCATTGGGCTCATGGAATTTGGAGAAAGCAATTATAGTACCTACCAAGGTCCCCCTATCTGTATTTAGACCACTTTACTCAAGTCTGCCATGTGGACTCAGCCAGAGTTTCACCCAAGTTAAAAAATTCAGCCAGTCTCTGAGTCAGCACCAATTCCAATTATATACAACTCTGTGCAAGAGAGGAGTTTAATAGTGGGAACTGAGCACAGGTTTGTCAGCTAGCTACTATCTAAAAATCTGTTTTGTTTGCCTAGAAGTAATGAAAATGTTATGGATACTTCAGTTAATTTATAAATACATATTAAATGCCGAGTCACTGCAATATTAATAAATACCCCTGTGATTGTTTGGTAGCACACTAACTTTAATGGTCACCATACAGTACACCCCTTTATCTCATGCAACTAAAAAAAAAAACCTAGAGTATCTAGACATGATAAAATGAAAACCAGGTGGTTGCTACTTAAAAAGAAAAAAAATCACCAACTAAGGTACAGTAAATTGGCCCACCACTTTGCTGATGTTTATTTGTATCATTCAGTAAAAATCTTACAATGATGTTATCAATCATTTTTACATACTAGGTGACCAAAACATAATACATTCATCTATGCATTTCAATGTATAGTCACGAATTGTACATTAATTATACATCAAGCAATGCTCAAAATATTGTGCCAAATTCCAGCTTGGATGCCACTGAAGTGTATTATTTCTTAGGTAAGTTTATAGCTCTGGCAATGGTGGACTTAAACATAAAATACACTTAAGTGGCACATAACTGATGTGAAGTCAGCACAAAAGCAATAAAATCTGCCAGCTAGCAAAGAGGTCTTTGGCAAATTACAGTAGCATTTGACTATGCTTATGTATGTATTGTATTAGATATGTGAAAACTTGTGTAACTGAGTAGTTGCACAGCTATTTCACATGGCTCTTCTGCTTTTACAACACGTGCAGTTAACCCATAATAATTTGTCAGTTTATACTGAAAACCAACTTTATTTTGACTTGAATAGCATATTAAACAGAAAATTGATTTAAAATCTAACCATTTTTTCAAAGGGGGGTGAAAAAATGTTCTTCATAAGAGGTCGAGGATACAAAAACTCACATTTAAAAATGTAATATTATTGAATTTTTATTTAATTAATGAAATAGAGAAAAAATAGAATTAGAAAGAAAACAAAGATTTTGTGACTAAAATAAAGAATGCTGACATTTGAAACATGCTTAACAATTAACATATTTTTTCAAGTAAAATATTGACAGTAAGCAGATGAGATTGGCAGCAGGAGAAGCATGTCTGTTCTCAAAGAGGATATCTAAGCAACCGAGGTGCAGACACAGTTGAGAAGGTAGTATGAAAAATTTAATCAAAGAAGATATTTTATTTTATTCAAACTTATGTGACACAACCCCATTAAACTTTGCATTTCAGTGACCATTTAATCATCTGAAGAGATGTATGTGTAGATTAAATCATAGCAAACACTGAGGACAGATTTATTAATGGAACCAATAACTGGTACATTCTTAAACACAGAACCGTCATACTAAACACACAGACAAAAACTTTTTAATTATTTGTGATCACAGAGAGTACAACAGTTTGACAGAAAAAAAACTTTTGTCAAAATATTTTCAGTACCTGAAAAATTCCCTAATTAGGTAAGGAGCGAGAAATTCCCAATTACTAACTCTAGTTAGTAGTCAAGTCACTGTACTTCTATGTGCACAATTTCAAATTGTATTTTCATTGAATTTTGAAATAAATTCCTCTGATGACCATTGATGTCTGTTTTCTTTACGACATGAAAGCTACAAGAGGACTTGCAGCTGTGTAAACAAAGGAAGAAAAGAGAGGGGACTTGCCAGCCTTGGAGCTGTAACTTTTGAGTGAGGAGGACAGGAGGCACCATTCAAAGACCATAATCATCATCACAAATTAAAGATTCAGGCACGCTTTGAATAAAAATGATAAACTCGTGGCATTGCAGAGATACTAATGAGTATGGCATATTTACGTCTGGCCCCATTGTTTTACACATCATAGCAAATGTCCTTATTCGTAATGCACTGTGGGAAAAACCACCATGCTTGAAATGTTGAAGGTCGAAAGCTTCATACCATTCATCATTGCTTGCACGGCAGTGACTGCATCATACATTGCTGGACTGCATGCAGATAATGACACTAATCATAGACCTTCCCTCTCAAGATATGATATATGACTCTTCTGTGGGCTTTAGGAAAAGTAAAGTATGTTGCAGTTAAATCTCCAGGAACCATTATATGTAATGGAAATTATCGGTGCACTGCAGCTGTACACAAAGATGTGGGTGGGGGTGGGCACTGGATGAACATGAAAATGAGGCTCAGCTGAATTATCGTGAATGTAGCCCGTAAAATTCAGATGGAAAGCGCTTACAATACACAAACTGCATAGTTAAACCAGTAGCGGAAAGGCTATATGCCCAACACTATGGTATTCATGCAGGACTTCCCCATTCCAGTATAGAAGTGTTGCTCAAATCAGAAAAAGTTAAGCCAGATGAACATGCATCATTCACATTTGGTTTCAAAGTAAGCCTCATTTTATTCAGACAAGCAGCTCTTAATATGGCTTAGGTCAACTCTCTCAGTATTCTAAATCTCTTTTTATATAGCTGTATATGAAAAAATCAAGTGTCATGTAGTATAACATGCCTTGAAACTTTCATACAGTATTTCATGCCTTACATTCACATTTTATATCAACTCTGTTTCATTTTTATTATTAGAAGGTATGTTGTCATTGCACAAAAACACCAGTTTTTGTACAATGCATAATCCAAAATATGTTTAAGGTTAGTAAAATATCAACCCATTGAATCATCTGTGATGGAAAGTGGTATGCACAATAACCTTGTGTCTTTATGTATCTTAAAAGCTGCCCATTCATTTTCAGATGAACCTCAGAGCAGAAGGGGTTCTCTGTACTCTGTATCATGTTATGACTTCAATTATAATATGGAAGTGTCCTCGAGTTCAAAAGGCATCTTAAATTACCCCAGGCCTTTTCTTCACCCTCTAATATTGCATTGGGCAAGAAAGTCATGCAGGATTCAAAAATCCTTCCTCTGATCTTTCATTGTACAGCTTAGAAATATTTGCAGCTTTGTAGAAAGCATGTATACTGTAAGATATTAAGTGTACATTTTATGTCTAGAATTTCTCCCAAAATGTATGATCATTAGTATAGCTGTTATTGCATTGTAGCAGATGAATAGTTTTCCACATTCAGAGGGATAATAAGCTGAAATCATTACAGTCTATGACAGCAGGAAACTACATCTGAACTCTGACCCTTTGGTTGAGCATCTTGCATAAAACTTCAGAGCCTTTTACAATCCACACTTGTGTCCATAATGTATTCTGACAAGAAGCTCAGCAGGTCGCTCAATTTCCCTAATTAGGTTTTGACACATTAATGACCAAAAATGTTAATGAAAATAGCACTAGGGACCAGCAATGGAATGTGAGCCATCACCAATGTTCACTTCCAGACTTGATTCCTCTGTGGGATTTGAAGACCTGCATGTAGGAAAGCAAATGTGCTGTGCCAGATTTCTCTCTGCAGCTCACTCTTAAAGAATCCCATTCAATGTCAAAAACCAGCAGTGCTGCCTATTTTAAATGTGATTTACCACAGGGAGAATTTTACTATATAGTCCACTTTTTTCTTGGAATTGCACGACTTACAGGTGCATCAGGTCAAGTGAAGCTGGTGGGTCTTTCACTAAAAAGAGATAAAAAACAAAAAAGAGCCAAGACATTTCTAATTTCTGGGCAAAGCATATCAAATTTGTTCAGTTTAAAGCCTGCCTTTCCCTATGTTAGAGCAGTCTGTCAAGATGAGGAACATAGATTTTAACATATTTAAGTCAGTCACAGTGGCATTTTGGGTAATGAGGCAGGGTTTACAGTGACCACCATCCGCCCTCCATTGGTGAAGCTTGTTATAAGTCATTCACTAAGGGCCTGATTGAGACCTGCGCTTAAGAAACTTATCATTGCAAGAATGGGAGACTTACATGAAAAATGCACTAACGCACAGGTCTGAATTTGGCTCTAATAGTTTTGGTCATGTACAGTACTATCCCTAGTGTAGGACATGCTATGGACTTTATGCCAGGGCATTGGATTGTCACAGGCCACTTCCTAAAGCATATTACAACTGATCTAAAATAAGGGAAATGAGAAGTGCATGATTGTATCACAGGGTTTAACTCACAGTGCTTTCTTCCTTCATAATAATCATGAGCTTGGCCAGGGCTTCCCGCTTTCAGTCTTCTGCATATCAGTGACCGACTTAATAGTAAGACCCATCATATGGAAATTGCTCAAGGATTTGACTTTTTGAGCCAGTTGCCACATAGCTTGTTCACATGTCTACATTTATTTACCTAAGCCAATAATTATTACAGTAACACATTATACATACTGTGATTATACAGTCCATTTCAAATGACTGTGATTTCATGTCCATTTGTTGTTTTATCATTTTCATTTGTCATTAAATTGTGTCATTATTTCTGAAAGATTCATATGCAAATGTTATGTAAAGGTTCTGAAATCTGTGGTCGAAGTCATGGAAAGAGTGAATACGGGAGGTACTAACATCTGATAACGAAAGAATCTATGAAAAGCATAGGGTTCCATCCCTTGTTATCTCTGTCCTGTACGTCCAGATAGCTTGCTCTGTTCTGTCTGACAAGCCATTTACATCAATTAACCTTTATTTTAATGTCACCCATTATTTTGATTGTCTGCTTGGCACTTAGGAGCCTGTTATCCGACCAGAAAGCCTGATCCAATTTGCCAAAAAGTTAAACCAGAGCCCACAGGATTTGCTATTTGTATATTAAATAATCACATAACGGTCTAATAAAAAGACAAAACGGGTGTGGATCAGGGCAGCGCTATCTCCACTGGGAGCAGCAGTTGCAAAAACAACTTCACAGGCAATTAGTTCTGCCACCCAAGACAAGATAGCCAGAGAGGACGTAGTCAAAGAACATTTCTCAGTTAATTGTCTGTCAAACCCCTGTAGGCACCATGAACAGGTTAGTCTGCGTGTCCGAGTCCTAAAATTAAATTGAAATGGATGGTAGATATACAGTGTAATTCTTTGACTATTCACTTTACAAGGGCATAAGTAGGAAGAAATGTTGTGAGGAGACTCATGAACCATGGAATGGAATCCATTCTTAAGTCCTATAAAAACAGTTGACTTTCAGCAATAGATATGCTATTAATAGCTTTTAGCTATGAAACTTGTAACTTGATGCAGTGTTTTGTAACTGACACAATACACTGTCCACCTCTCATGATGGGAGACAGCTAAATGTGACCCATGTGCAATCAGATTTTCTCCCAATTTTCAGACGGAGGTACAAATTTTACATGGGCTCAACACTGCACAGTGTCCTCCTCTAGAGAGTCTGTGTGTGTGACAAATTAGTAAGTGCGGCTTATGCAACAGAACAGTGCTGGATGATTTTGGTTTGGCCATGGCTCAGGTTTTACACTACGGCAAAATTCTGTTCCGTATGGACACATAGACACATAAATCGTGTGTTCATGTGTATTTGCAGGATGTGAAAATGTAATGGTTATATCACCTAAATAAACCCTAAAATATATTGCAAAAAGTATACAAGCATGATGTTGTGGGACACATTTTATATTTTGGATGTAGGTAACTGAATTCTATAACTTTTCTAAAATTATGGTAATGATGTTAATCTATTCATATCTGAGGATAAATATTTATGCAAAGTTTTTTTTGTATTAGTAGTGTTGCAGCGATATTGACTGGGCTTTTATCTTTTATCTATCACATTAAGCATGGCTTTTTTTAATTTTTTGAAACCTGGCAATAAATGTATTAGGTTGACATTTTTATTGTGTTATGAAAATATTTTTATATATTATATATTTTATATATTTACTTTTAGCACTTATAGATGTAACCAACGAGTGCTAACAGCACATATTGGTATGGTGGTGTACAGATTCTATGTGGCATGTTGACATCCTAAATGCTTTAATGGTAAACATTAATAACTGTCTAATTGCCACTTTGTCCTGCAGTGTTTGCTGAGAAAAGAAATGAGGCCTTGGGTCAGATTAAAAAGAGAGTCTGTCTGTGCCATCCCCCATAGCTCCCCAGCGTTTGGATTCCGCTGACAGATCTGATATGACAGAAACACAGTGACAGTGCACGTTAGCAGGGAGAAAGGACATATTCACAGCACCTTCATACACATGCTTGCTTCCATTGGATGAAAATTCAGCTGTAGTGACATCACCGCTGACGCAATGCCATTCAGAGTCTTTATGTCTGGAAGTTTTCCTGCCATCCATGAAGCAGGGGGAGAGAAAGCAGAGCTGGCAGACAGACTGCTCCCTTATTCATGATCCCTCTCCAGCAGTGCTCAGCCCTGAGCTTCCATCACATGATTCACAACAGGGAATGTTCTTCAAACACAAAATCTACAGTTGTTGAAAATTCTCTGTTGTCATAGTTAGATGACAGCACCATGCCTTTTTTTGGTATCATTCATTGTTTACAAAAGGCAACACATGAATTATTAATGGACCTTGAATGTTATGACTGTTATGGTTTTTGAGTGCACTCCACATGTGGCATTCTGTTCTCCATGAAGCTCTCCATAGTTACATGTGTTTTTATGCACTAAATGTGTTCTACCCGAAGTCCAAATGAAGAGACAAAATAACAGCTGAAGAAAAGAACTTTACATTACATTTTTTCTTACAAATCCAAGAGGGAAATGGACTTACTCTAGACTGTTTTTCAATTTGGCCCTGTCTGTGAGGGAATGGAATCTACTCATCTGAAAGCCATAATGTCTTTTGTGGAGACATAGTGAACTCACCTGATTGTGTGTGTGAAGACTGAGGAAATGAATTCAGCTGTTTCTATCCATTGTAAATCATCTACCCCAATGGCCTATAGTCTCCTGTGGTACAGTCTTCAAAATGTGTTAAACTGTGTCGAAACCCTAAAACAAATGCTAAATCCTCAATTCCATGAACATTGTCCATGTGTTACTTTACTCCAGTACAATTTCAATTTCCTTCTCATTACCGCTGCTGCCGAACACACTAAATTGTGTTTGCAGAAAAAAGAGAAAATTTGCATTTAATTGTGATTCAAATGTAAGGTTTTGAATTTAATTGAATCAAGGGGTAACTATATGCAAAGTCACCCCATCTGTGGCCAGCAACTGGAAAATATGTGATTGTGTTTTCAGGTTTGACTTTTACCTCAGGCCTGCACCCCCTGGCATGCTATTAAATATTTATTTTTATATTATTATTTTATTATATTATATTATTATATAATGATATTATATTATATTTATTATTGCATTTGCACAGCATGCAATGCTTTATAGTGTACATATTGTTAAATCTAACACTGCATTTGCATCTCTATAGGAATACTGATATAGCAATATAGATCAGGATTTGGATACTAATTTGTGATATTGATCTACTATGTTGGTTTGTGCAGATGAATGCAGTGGATGAGCTTTGCTAAAAAAAAATTGTTACAGTCACTAACAATGCACAGTGTAAAGTCAAAGGAATGTCCATTAGGAAAGGTTTTGTGGAGCTTGTGCCCATCATGCAATTATTATTATTATTTTTTTTATTTACTGTATGACAGCCCAAGATTCACAGTTCAATTCTTTGTCTCTTTGTTTTAGGAAAAATGAAGATGGCAATTATTGATGATACATGCTTTTTATGTTTGTTTTGATTGTGAATCTGTTCAATACATAGTTTTCATTCAAAAGGAGGGTGTACTAAACTGTGAGAGGCTGCAGGTAGCCATAGCAACAGAAAATTATTATTTTAAATGCGAGAGAGGGCCTTTTTATGGAGCTGTCCTCTGGCACATACAATAGAGTACTCATATTCTTTGTGAATGTATGTGTTATGTGAATTTGTTGATTCTTAAGTACATATTCATGTTAGGATTATTTTAAACTACACAACCTATATAATTTATAGAAACCATTTCAATGCAATGAATGACTGCAAAACATAATTTTCAATACCGTAGACACTGTGCTGCTTATTTGCCTAAACATTTGGCATAAATAAGATGCCAGCCTAACGACCTAAGTAGCCAGCAATGTTTACACATAGTTCTGCAATATAGCTTGAAATGTTGCTGACCTGGTCCACTATAATGTTGGGGCTTAGTAGCATACCTGAAATAAACAAACAAACAGGTTACAGATGAAGTATAATTAGAAACAAAACAGTTCCCATATTGATATTTGGAAATGAGTAAAATTCCATGTCAATTGAGCTAGACCACTATTAATGCTTTAAGCATGCAAATTAATATCAGTTACAAAAAGTTGGCTTGGTTTTCAATTTGCTATCTCTGTGTCATGTTTCCTTTTTGCCAAGGGCAGACAGAACAGCTTGCACAAAGTATTACTGACTTACTAACAGCAGCCATATATCCAGTATTTAATTAAATTCTGTACAATATTTTGTGTCTCTGCTGTAAAAATATTTTCCTTGTGCCATATTAGAGGGGAAATAATATTCTCTCTATCACTGAATATAACATTTTATATTGTGACATTTTGTGATATTGATGGATGCTGTTTTATTATTATTTGATTCAAATATAAATGTAAAAATGTCCAGAATTATCATGATTATTCTAAGAGAACTTTTGACATCTTAAACATTTCAAAAGTGTGTGATACATCCAACTGGATACAGGCAAATTTGAGTGCATTGCACTTCCAAACAGGCATGTCATTCTTCAGAGCAAACTAATCAGTAGATGCCAAGTACATAAAACAGTCAAAGTGGAAAAATGTTTCTTGGAATATTCCTTTACAAATTTACATGTTGATAAAATATTTTTAGGAAGGGATTAAACAGTCTTCCCAATGACTGAGTATCATATTGTTACTGGACAAAACAGGTATAGCTTTTTACAATATAAAATGAACTTTTTGTTACTTTGTTATCTGAATGACAAAGCAATCTGTGCTTCCTCATCATTCATTATCTTTGCAAAGTGCAAAAAAGAAAGGAAGGACAATTTATAAAAGAGGAGTAGGAGGTGTGATGTACATTGTTAGAACGGGAAAAAAAATCTTGTTACAGTATGAAGCAACATTCCACTTTATTGTTCAGCCTGTTGGCTTTGAATAATTGAACAAGGTTATGTAGCTAGCCCTATATTATGCAACTGATACCTGAGTGTAGTACATATACGGCCAATTTAATTGGCCTGTTCAGACCAACCATATTTTATTTAAAAGATGATCCATTGAATTTTGCATGCTGACAATATTTTTAGTTTCAGTACATTACCATCTTTTCAACAATAATTGTAAAACAATAATTGTAAAAATGCCTTCTTTTCTCTGACTTAAACTGATTGAAATATAAAATTATTAAAAATCAGTAAAATAAAAAAATGTATATTAGCATATATTACTATATATTGTGAACATTGTGGAATTCCTTTTTTGTTTTTTGCAATTTTCTTTAGCAATGGACTTTTTTACTCCAGGTTTTGTCACTTTCTGTCCATGTTACCATGTGACCTTCAAGATGTTTTTTAATATATTTTTAGCAACATATTTTCCAGTTATGGACGATAGCTGCTCCTGTGTGCATTTCTATGTCCAATATCCTTATCACTGTACTAAAGCTCCACGTGAGAGACTTCTCACTCACAGAGTTCTTGAATTGAAAGTACATGTGTGTGATTTATTGCTTTACCAGATGAGAGCAGGGAATCCAAGAACAATCCATTACTCATTGATATTCTTTTGTTTGCCTTCCTTTGTCTTGTTTTGGAATGATGTTGCTACAGAACTCCACAATTACAGGGTAATTCAATCTCTACAGCTTAGCTTTACTTTTACTCAGAAAGAATACCAATATGTCTCAGGTCCCAGAGTGCATTTTTCAGCAGTCATATCAGTGATTACAGCCCATGCCACTGCAACTACAGGTGGATGAAAGATTCACAATTTACTGTTAAAACTTTTCAGTGCCACCATCTGAAAACAAGTCTGCTTATCAAAGTGGGTGCCATAGTTGTCCAGCTGATTTTTTATTATTATTTTAAATAGCTGGGTACATTTTATCCAATTTTCATTCATATTCTTCCTTCCTGTTTTCCTCCATTGCTTAGGAACTTATCAGTATACAAATAAAACCTCATAATATTTGCCAGTGTTGTAATGGCAGAGGATATGACCTGTTCCTGTTTTTATAACAGCATAAGCTAACAGTAAAACTTTTCTAAAGTGTGCTTGGAAAGTTTTGCTCTCTGCCTGATCATGTGGCAAAATATTTGAAGATCTATCATCTTTACATCACTGGGTCTCAAGCAAGCCACACACTAGGGATGCAGGTCAATGGGCTTACCAAAGTCTAATCAGTTGAATTTTATTCAGCCAATAAGAAGCCTGGGAGAAACCAAGTCCCCATATGTGATTGGCCACAAACACAGAAATGGCACTGTAATGTAAGCTACAGGTGAACAAATAAGCTAAAAAATCTTCAGCAAACTATGCCAAATACAGCAGCAATGCTCTCAGCAATGAGTGAACTTTGTGCGCCTGCATTTTGTCAACAGTTAAGCAAAAGGGAATCCACATATTTCCTGAGATCATTACAGAAACTTAAAAGCTAATGATGAGAAAACATTAATGGAAAATGTCAGGAGTATGTTGTACATACTCTACTGGTCATAGAGAACCAACACCTTTGTAAAACAAAGACATAACAAAACAATATAACAACTCTTGCCTCAAAACTGGAGAGCAATGTGGTACTGAACTACATACCAAATTCAGGGAAGGTAATGGGATGGCACACCAAATTTGGACACCATATGCTAGCTTGATCAGCCCCTGGGGTACTGTATATACACTGAATAGAGGGGATAAACAAATCAATGTGGAATACCCCATTGTGAGCAACCAGGGGTGATTATTCCATAATGATATGCTAGTTAAACCGAATTTAGAAGCTTGTAAATGTTAGGGTAGCTGTGTTACACAAATCATATTTCTTGTATATTGTTACACAGGCAAACTTGTGAGCTGTGTGCAGAGGTAGTTTGAATGGCTGGATTTCAATTGCATTTGATGTGTCTGCATTTTTTCCTCTTGTGTTATTAATCTTGATCTTTCTGAATTTCAGGCTTCTACCTCACCTTAAGAATTACCCCTGAAACCTCTGCTGGAGTGTTTATTCATAGATGTATGCCAGAGGTCAAACCCAAGAGGATGGTGGCGTGGTACATAAGGTTGTGTACACAATGCATGGAACGGTTGCTTGGAAATTCTATCACATCTCCCTGACAGTGATGCAAGCAGATACACCCTCAGGAAAGGCAAACTGTGAAACATTAATGTAGAGCACTCCACACAATGAAGTCCTATAGGACAGACTAATTTACTGTGGGTTTCAGGTCAGTTTATTCTAGGAACCTCAGTAGTCCTGTAGGACATTGTTATAAGGCCTTTTCCCTTGTTTAAAAAGGTGAATTAATAAAATGAGGAGAATTCACTGGGTATTATCAGATGAGCTTGTTAAATAAGCAAACCAGTGTCTTAATGTTTCTTCAGAGCTGCACCATATAATTTATGTTACAATGAAATTCAGTCTCATTGCTTGAAGTGCATGGATATTACTGCTTGATAAATGCTATTGTGCTAGTAAACTACTTTAAATCAAATGGTCATAAACACTGTTGTATGAAAGTTCTTTGGTGTATTGTGCCATTTACTCCTTCAGGCAAACTCCACTATAAATGTATAATTATAGTAATTTAATACAGGAATGGAATATACCATTCATTCTGAAATATTTATATTGTACATTAATCAAAATTGGAAAGGTAAATTTGGATGCTGGATAGTAGCATCTTGAGCAACCAGAAATTTGCAGCAAATTGGGGAATGAAGCACCTGACTTTTCTTGCCCAGGAAAAAAATGATACCCAAAAATGCACACTTCTACAATACACAGTATTTGGAAAAGCTGAATATACACTCTCTCTGCACCTGGTCACGTCTCACAAATATGGGCATCAATATTAACATTATTGTTATGGGTCGAGGAAACAAAAATTGATGGCAGATTGAAATGGGTTGTGACAGATAAGTATTATGGATTTTAATGGGCATTGATTTTTTTTCTTCCCCTTCCAAATTGCCAGAATGGTAAAACATTTGGTACTGGGGTGATGTAAAGGATATATGATAGGACTTTTATATAGCACAGCACCACACGCCCACCTCGGATCAATGCCTAACTGCACATGGCTGGCTTAAGATGGATTATTTTCCACCTCTGGATGCAATGGAAAAATTGCTTTCCAACCAGAATTTTTAGTGGGGAATAGCTGCTGAAATACCATTGTTAAAAAAATAGAAGGTGGCACTTATTCCTGGTGCAACAAATGTGCGTGTCAGTCTGTTGCATATGTATTGCAGACTTCAATGGTACACGTTCAATGTGTTCCTTTGGCTATTCCAAGACCCATGGCTTTAACCACAAACCAGGCCTGCCCATATATCAACAGTTCAATGGCCCTAATAATATGACTAATATGGTATGCTATAGTCAGCTAATGACAGTGCAGGTGTTAGCAGGGGAAAACATTGTGAAGTCCAGATGTTAGTTAGCATAATATAGTTGCAGCACACAATATAACATCATTGCTTGATGATGATACCAATGTGGGTCATGGTCCAAGACCTGAGCAGCTTACACACAATCTGTTAAGTGAAATACATTGAATAATACTGTAAGGAAGTCACTGTTGTAAGTCACTGTGGATAAGAGCATCTACTAAATGACTGTAATATAAACCAGCCAGGTTTCATGACTATTTCAACTGTTCTTGATTAAATTAGAAACCGTACAGGAGGAGCATGGTTTTGGATATATTATGCCTTCAGATGGTCCTTCCTTTTAAGGATTCGAAGGCCAACACCACATTTCTGCCCCATTAGCAGCACAGCAGCAATACAAGCCGGAAACACCCTGGAGACAGGAGAAACAGAGCAATAGTAAAGAAACGGATGAATTGCCCAGACAATAGAAAGACAGAACATGGGCAAGTGACCTTTTAACATCTTGCTGTTGCGTATTTTGCATGATGGGAGAATGAGTAGATTGACATTACCATGAATACACCCTCTTAGGAGGTGCACCACAGCTCCCAGTGAGACGTCAGAAGGCCACGTTTCCAAAGACGTCAAACACGTGCTGATGTCACATAGCCATCATTTCAGGAGTCCTTTCAGCCACGGATTGGTGACAGCTGCCTTGGTCATGCCTTTCACAGTGAGGTGCCTCAGAGACCAGCCTCAGAGAAAATGGTGCTAATTTAATTATGCGCCTTGTCTGTCTCTGGGTTCCTCCAACATATATCTCCTTTCTCAGCCCTTTTTGCCAAGAACCAAATATACATTTCATGCCATGCTTGTTTTTACAAAAATCTGCTAATTTCTTTATTTTTTTCTGAGACATATCCCAATAAATCATGCCTCTTTTGCACAGGTGGCTCTTGCCAAGTGTTCAACCTTGCAGGCCTTGTAATGCACCCTGACAACCCCAATCACCCCATCAGCCAGATCTACCTTTTGTCAAACCCTTGTTCATAGATCCTCTATTTAAACCTTTCATCTTCAATCACATTTTTTTTCTCCCGTGTTAAGTATGCACCCACAGTCCCCTGGAGAGATCAAGGCAAGCAGAAGCCCCTGTGCTGCTTTGAAACTCTGCTGCACGGTGTGATGCTCCGTTCTCTGCCGCGTGAGCCTGCAGTTCAGGTGCCAGGTGAATTTACAGCAAGCTCCCAGTGGGGCCAGCCAGGGGCAAAAGGTGTCCTGCCCGATGCCCGTCCTCATCGCTCCAGCCCTGCTGTAGAGAGGACAGTAGTGTTCCAGCCCCTGGGAGTTCAATCATAAGCTCATGACATGCCCTGGATTCAAACCAGCTCATGAGCTTAGAGCAAACTATATCTGGAACCTTCAAACATTTCTGCTCGACAACACATCAGGATATATTTTATTTTTACATAATTCACTGGATGTTGAAAATGTTCATCATTTTTATTTAAAACACGATGCTACCAAGAACAGCTTAGAATGCATTTGATAATATTTATATTGAATACAATATTGAAAATGATCAGGAAAAAAAATCTGGATGAAATTTCGTATGGCACATTTTACAATCCAAATGGAAATAGAATGCATTGGCCATATTCTTTGATTGGCCTGCCAACAATACAAACCTTGTAGCAACAAATAGAAAAAAATCATATGTTATTTCAGGAAAGGCTCCTGGGAATTCAGGAAAAAATACAACATCCAAGTCAATGGAAACTCATTAAAATGACGCATGAAGAACAGGCAAATTAGACTGGATGAAGTATGTATGATGAATGTGCTGCATGGAAAAAGGTAATAGGAGGCTTATTTTATATACAGTGTGTCAGCAGTGAAGACCCTGCATAAGCGTAGACTAGATAATGTCTTAATTGATTTGGCTGCTTTCTATTTTACAGCCATCTAAATATGTCTCTGAGCAAACAGCACTCGGTGGAGCGGCTGTTTTTATGAGTTTGCATATTACCTCTTGCTGTATTTTTCCCAAAAGTGGCTGAAATTGCTGAAGGCACAATCACAGACTTCTGGAAAGGTGGCGACTGCTGCACATGTCTCACAAAATGCTTGGTTTCCCCAGAAAACCTTTCATGTGTACATGTTAGCCCTGGTCATAGGGGAGGGAAACTGAGGTGAAGTTTGAATGTTTCTGTGTCTCAGAGACAACTCTTTCACAAACCTTGGATTGTATTCAGAGAATTCTTGAAAATGTTTGCAACACACACAGACACACACACAAACACACACATAAACAAACAAACATGCATCATATTTATGTATGTCTGTATTTGTGTGCATGTGTGTGTCTTTGCTGCAAATATTTTTCCTCACAATCACAGCTCTGTAAATTAATTCAATCTTCATGAACATCAGGACATCTCTCAAAGAATTGGAGTGATTTTTTCTTGAATTATAGTCCGATATCCCACTGGAAACAATTCACAACATGTATCATAGCATTCCAAGAAAGTTTTCAGGAGAATTAACTCTCAGACAACATTGAATGTGTTTGGAAGGAGTTTATTGTGATGTGCCAAGCTATATATCAGTACAGAAATTTGATCTTGGGCTTGGAGTCCAAGGTGGCAGTGTCATGCCTCAGTATTTTGGGTGGGGTGAACCCCCACTGGACCGCTAGAAGAAAAGGAGGAATGCAGAAGAAAGGAAAGTAGACATGAAGATGGTTATTAAGCAAGTAACACAACATGTAGGACAATAAAAATGAAGTGCTAAATCTCTGAAAGTGATTTATAAATGTAGTTATGGAAACATAAGGAGTGAAGAGGTGACTGGTGAATGAGAACGGTGAACATTGTCATGTAGCTCACTGGGGTTAGACCGTTTAACCGCATGCCTCATGCTTTAGACATCTCCCTCTTTTCTGTTTTGAATGCTTTTGAGCTTTACCATCACCTGATATGTGTGCTTAATGTGCTCACAAATTACACACAATGGGGAATTAGTGTTTTGTTTGATAGCAAGGGTGTAGCTAATCTCAAACTCTGTCAGCTTCCAAAGAACACAAGGAGACATGAGTCCCATGATTACATGCTACATAATATAGAGCCTGTGGTAGGGTAGCCCAAAGTTAATTGGGAAATATTCTCTTACCTCTCGTAAATATACAAACATCAAAATTAATCCTCATTTCTCAATGCACCGTCAGAAGACCTGGGTGGCATGTTTTCTTGTCTGATTTATTAGGTACACCCCCTTTATTTGCCAAGAACAATTTAATCTTCCACAATGTACCTGCTTGTTACATTCATAGATGCAAAAGTAACAGAGCAATTGTTAATGCTACAAAACATAGCTTTGTTTTTATTTTCCAAATTAATTCCAATTTTGAGACAATGGATTCTTTGAAGTAAAAAATATTTATTCATCATTTAATTGAAGCTTACAAATCCAGCAAGACATTGTTCATTGGATGTGCTACACTAATAGCAAATGAAAAAAAATGTTTGTGTGAAAGTGGACTCCTGAGTGTGCATGTGTATAGATAATATAATTAGAGATGTTATAAAAGATCAACAGAGAAAGACACTGTGTGGTTGCATTTTGATGCCATCTCTTTCACCAACCAACTCCCTTATAAAGACATAGGGTTCATGTCGGTTCTTATACATTAATGGTAATTAAACCTTTGTTATTTATCTATACAATTGTAAATAAAAGAGACAGAAGCAGTGGTAGATAAAGTATGCACTTAAATAATATACACTGCCAATGATAAAAAACTTTTCTATTTCCCAAAAAGTAAATTATATTAAGTCACTTGTTTGCAAGAACTACAGTAGCACAACAAAAGTAGTCCATAAAATTGATGACTTAAACAAGGACCAGCAGCTCTGGAGGGAGTGAAACATGGAAGGAATGAAAAGGGTAATAAATGTTGGATAATTATGATTATTACTTCTGTTACCTGGCTAATTTTAAATAGCTTTGATAAGATTACATGAAAGCGAGAGTTAACTATCTTTTACTTGCTTGGTTGTTTTTATGAGCGTAGATCAAATTCTAACCTGTGAATTAAATACATCAAAATGAACAAAATAAGATAACATCAAGCTCAGCCCACTCAAAAGCTAAATACCTTAACATGCAATGAGGTTAAATTGAACAACATAAAATTGGTAGCTTCTACATAGCAGTAGTAATTTTATTCTGTGTTGTCTGTTTTCATCCACTGAGAGAGTTTTAATTGGCATCCTGTACTTTAACCGTCTTTTCTTCTGTTCATTGTTAACAGTGGTTGTATGTTGAGCAAAGTTGGTTGCTATGCTAAATGAGCAATTACATTAAGATGCATAGCCTATATTTCATTGCACCATTACACCCTTTAAGACAAATGCTGGATGAGGCCATACCTGAGACAGGCATCCAGTCACAACTAATTTTAAGATTTCTGTAAATTAAACCTTTATCCATCATCAACTCTGTTGGTGATAAATTACATTTATCACATTATATTTACAGTCATTACAGTCATTTAGCAGATACTTTTATCCAAGGTTACATACAGTCAATTGGGCCAGTCCCCCCTTGGGGCAAAGTGGGCTTTGGTTGCCCTGCTCAGGGGCTTACGGCAGTGTTTGTGCTGTGGCTAGACTGGCGCTTGAGCCCCCAACCTCAGGGACCTGGTCATGTACCTTAGCCACTTGAATACAGGCTGCCCCAATAAATGATTGCTTTTGTCTGGACCGTGATTATACCTCACTTTTGTTTTGCAGTATATCCGCCATGATCGTAATTCCTTTCCACTTTCAAATATTAAGATCTTAATATTTCTCAATTTTGGATTATCTCAGCAGCAGGGATGTTGGTAGACTTTTAGCACTACTGGGGCACAGGCCCCCAGTGCCCACACCCTCACACTTGCAATTTATGACACATTTTTAAAAACTAGTTATTTTTCCTACTGGGGCACGTGCCACATCCCTTCCACGTCCCTGCTCAACAGTTTTGAGCACAGCTTGTTAGCAGAACCTGTCTAAGAGCATGTATTTGTAAAAACCGGGTAAAATGAGCTGTCTCTTCCACTTGTGCTATTCAGACAGCAAATAACAACTGTTCCTGATGTTTTCAAGAATATTAAAGCAGGATAAAAATGAGCGCATTTATATTTCACTTAAGTGCTGACATCTGCACAAACGGCATTAATTCCTCAGAGTGAGTATGTACTAAATAACAAATGAATCACACTAACATATGTGCAGGGAAACCTCACATCTGTATTCTTTTTAATACAGGTATATGCATTTTGCATTTCTCCATTTTGAATGCCCATGTCTATTAGGTCTATCTTGTTACTCAGAAATGCCCTCTGTCTCTTTGAGAGAGTGCATAGAAGTATGCATCCATCTTTATAATCGGGCAAGCCTCTGCTTTCTTCCACTGCACAGTCCATCAGCTGCGCAGTTATTGCATCAGAAGACTACATTTGCACAGTTGGCACAGATGAACTGCAGATTCGCAAACCACCAGAGGAATCAGTCTTCTGAAATGAGATATGAGCGATCCAGCCAGCTGAAATCTTCTCTTCCGTACAATGGCTAATTAGGCACCATGCTGCAGGGCTGCCAGCCTCAGTCAGTACTGGCACAGACAGAATTCAGCAGCTGATTAAAGGGCATGTATGTGTACAGAAAGCTTGTGCTGTAGGCAGAAGAACAGCTAAAAAGTCCTCACATTTGTATTCTTAAACATTCAGGTAGTAAAGTGAAAGTGGGTGTGCAACTTCTCGTCAAGGTACCAGCTCACTGTGGTATAAATCAAACAGAGCAGGGGAAGCAGTACACTTCTCACATGAGCAAAACTATATTTATTGAACACCAGTGTTTCAGCACTCCATGCCTTTGTCATAAAGAGGATGGCATTAGCGGCCAAAATGTTAATGTTTAATGAATTTGGAAGTATTTTTTAAAATTCTAAATTTTCCAAAATTTCTTAATTGATCTGTCTTTTAGGGCTGTCTTTTAACACTTTCCTCTAATTTTTGATAGCATATATTTCCATAAAACAATTAATGAATTTAATGTTTGACTAATCAAAAGGTATCACCACAGGAGCTGTCTTATTTTTAATTTTCAATGTTGAAGCCCTGGAAATAAAATTCTCACCACACATTAATGAAAGCAGTGCAGCACAGGTTGGGATTTGGCCCACCTAAAATACTCCAGGGCTCCCAAAAACATTATAACAAAAATTATTTTTTACTTCAATAAATTCTGTGAAATGAGTAATCAAGCACAGCAGAATGCTGCTATTCCTTCTTGAAGCAGATGAATAGTTTGCTGATTTCAAGACACCCCTTTTGCCTGAGAGATTTAATTCATTTCTTGTAATTGGCCAATGGAATTGTAATGAATGAGTCTCTACCCCTATGATACATCTCAAAGTTTCACTCTATAGCAAATTGGTGGGTCACTCAATGGTCTGTATGCACGAATATTTTAAATTTCTAACATTACAAAAAATTAAAAGTACAAAAAAACAAATAAGCACGATTCACAAAGCATGCTTAAACACCCCATTCTGTAATTACCCTGATCTAAAGATAAATACTACATAACCTTAAATGTCCTTCAAAAGTATTCAAAACAGGCCATTTATATCAATGCAACCAAGGTTTTTTATTCAAATTCTTACTTCATGCTGCAAAATGTAACCAAATTTGGCAAATTTGAGTTCAGTTCAATTCACTAAATGGAAAATTATCAACGAGTAATTATGAACAGAAAATGCAGGTAAAGTATGTATGATGTTTTACTAGAACAAAAAAAGCATCAAAAATTGGTTATTGATTGATAGTGAGTACACATATTAGCCATGCCAGATAATCGAAATACCCTCAAGATTATTCAGTAGTTCAGCCAGACCACTTTGCAGTCAAACCATCCATTCCATAGGCCATGGAATGAATTCTGTCTTACCTTATTTAATCTTGATTCACACTTTGTCATTTGCAAACTGGCTGTCATTATAATCAACTTTTAGCCCAATTTTAATGAATATTAAAGCAAGAGCAGAGAGTCTCTCCTGGGACATTGGTGATAACTTAAAGTTTTTAATTAAAGACATCTTGCCGAACAAGCACTCATCACTCCAAGTGACTGCTACAGGGATAGTTAGCTAGCGTATTGTTAGTGTGCAGCAGTGTTAAAAATATTACCTACTGTTAAATTACGCAGACTATGATTGGACAACAGGAATTTGTGAAACCTCATGCTCATCAATAAAAGAACTGTTCCCTCACTCGACAGCATATTTAGATTGGAAGACATACTTAAACAAGTGTGATCTGAATGTACAGCTTTCAGCTTGTCCCTCCTGATGGCAGAGAATCCCCATTAAGTCTCAGGTCCAGGTGTATTCACACCTCTTGCACCATAAAGTCCAGGGTCAAATTACTTTAATAGGCTTCTGCCTTACTAATGTTGGCCACCTGTCACTATTAACATAAATTAAGACACAATATGCTTTGAAACTGTGGCCAATGTCTCCCTTTTTTTACATAACACAAATTCTGTTGACTTACAGAAAAATGCATTTACCAAGACCATGGAAGGAGACATTGTCACATTTAGCTCAATTTAAATTGTAGAATGTTAGTTGAATACAGCCCAAATGATGCAATTGTGCATGACAGTTGGAAAGTATTATGATGATGTTTTTGGGGATTCTGAAAGATGAAAATGATTTGAAGAAATTGTGCACTTGAATAGAGTCCAGCTGTTATTAGCAGCTGTACTTTATTAGTGCTAAGGAACATTATTAGATTACAATGACATCAATGCAATTTAAACTTTATTGACATGATTAGATTAAAATAACATGCAGTGTCTTTCAATAATTTGATCTACGTTTTTTTTTTTCAACGGACTGTGTTTCGTAGTTCGGAAATGGTTTTTAATCTACAAAAAAAAAAAAAAAACTACTTTCCTGACCCTAATGATACTACTATTCTTTGTATCTGTTGGAGGGGAAACCAAATTTGTTTCTCTTTGGAAATTATAATTTTGCTGCAAATTTCTCAAAGGAACATAGTTATATGCAGTTTTAATGTTGCTATATTTAGAGTTCTCTTTTTGTGTGGGTGCTGAACTAGATGACCTCTGGCCCTCCCTTGTGTTCTGCCTACAACAGATTCATATGCAACATTTTAGTTTATGAAGTAGTTGTTTTATGAATATATATAATAGCACTGCATTGACACAGGGCATGTTAACTTAATGGTTCTGAGCATCAGCTTGTGTGAATGTTCTGACTGTACAGGATATTACACTTGCAACCCACATTACATGTTTGAGGTCTTAATTCCTCTATGTTTTCAGTGATCTGACACAGTTTTAGAAACAGAGGTTGGGGAAGAATTACCACAGAGTAACAGCAGTGAGCAAACATGGAGCAATATTGCATGTGTTGTTTGACCTTTGTAGGCAGGAGATAGCTCCCAGGGGCATGGGTTTGAGTTTGAAGCTGACTGTTACCACTGCAGGCATTGTCTCATGGAATGAGACTTAAATCTGATTTTTATGTATTGGGGTGACCTACTACTGTGCTGTTGTGCAATGACACTATGTAGTGGCTGGGTATGATAACAGCGGTCTTTGTGTCCCCTTGCATTCATATCTTATACAGCCATGCCATGGTAATTGCAGAAATAATAGAGCTTTGTTGCTGTGTAACATTTTCAGTTGCCTTATTAACATTTTGTTGATTATGTCTCAACCTATGCCCATACTGCTTCACTCATGTGCTAGCCCATATGCATGGGAGATATGGGGGTCACTTATGGCTGACTATGGAGCGGTGCAAGCTGACTGGAGACTTTGCCCCAAGGCAACAACTTCCTTCGATTGAATCCTCACCAATTTCTTTGACTGAGACACACACACATGATTTCTTTACTTATTCTTTACCTCCCATACCCCATTACAAAGACATCTATGTTAAAACATGAATACATATTATTATGTCATTCATTCTTTTGGACAGCTTCTTATATTTTTCCTCCCCAGTTGGAAATTTCAAGTGCCCCCAAGCTTTTTCTGAGCCACCTGTACCCACAGAAGGAACTCTGTGGCTGATGACATGCACTCCTCCAAACATGATTGGCAGCATGACAGTTATTATCTATATTCTAACAGAAAATCAAGCTGCATGAGAGCAAGAAGGGTAGATATCTAAAGCAATGTTTGGAGAACCTAGTTTCGCAGAAACCTACAAAAAAACACAGAAAACTAGAATCCATGCTAACTGCGGCACATTGTGTCTCACTGCTGTGAACTTTGTGAGTTCCTCCTTTTCACTCTATTTTCTTTCCAGTTTGGAATGTTC
This sequence comes from Albula goreensis, assembly GCA_022829145.1. Lineage (NCBI taxonomy): Eukaryota > Metazoa > Chordata > Actinopteri > Albuliformes > Albulidae > Albula > Albula goreensis. The sequence goes on from CM040744.1 coordinate 32,866,508, forward strand.
AATTACAGCTGTAATTTCTACAAGTCCAGTACTGAAATATCCTGTATCAATTGTAGCCCAGTAAGTGTATCCTCTGAAGCACTTTCGTTTAGGAGCTGCTTCCCTTCTCTCTGCAGTCTATCAGACGAACTGCTGCCATTACCATCGCTATTGACTGATAAGGCAGGTGAAGCCCTGCTGATTAAAATCCTCCCTCCCTGGGTGATACTATGGGCAACTGGAAATTTTCTCATTGGATTCCTGGCCAGAAGTAACACAAAGATACTGTAACGATTTAAGGGGGAAAGGGCGGGAGCAGACCTTGCCGTCACTCCTAAAAAAAGTAATAATCATGTACTATTATCATTATAGAAAATACTCTGAAACAATGGAATGCATTACATTTCTGTGAGGACGTCATGTGTGAATTTTGGAGGTGGTAGAGCAATAGAGCAAGAACAGAATAACAAAGTGGATGAAGCATTACCAACTTTATTTCCTATAGTTTTTTATATAAATGAAAAGCCAAGCCTGCCCAAGACTTCATCTCTAGATCCATTCTGTATGTATCTTTAGGGAGCGTAGTTGCCTTTATAGACAGTTGAATAGCACATTATTGTTATACTTAAGTGAACTTGCAAGCTAGCTGGATATTTAAATGGACACTTATGCCAAAGAAGTTATGTCATTTATGCTAGTTATAACCAGTGAGGAACACAACTGATGACAATACTTTGAGGTCTGAGGCTTTCTTGCATTGAGTAGAGTTGAAATGGGACTAGAACTAAAAAATCCCTATTCTCATTCACGATTCAAGATTTATTATCATCATACTTTTGACAGTATTTTAGTGAAAAACTCTGCAGCCTCCATGCCTTTGCAGAAGAAGGAATAAACACAAAAAATATACAGAAAATACAAAAAACATTTACAACACGTACTTGCCTCATCATACTGTACACTTATTACATTCATAATTGACCATTTTGGGTTTTACTTTACCCTTTGTTTTCAAGAAAATAAGTCTCACCAACTCAGGATTTGGTAATATTAGCAGAAGAGGGTACAGTGTTTCATGATCACTGTGGAATTACATTCAGACATTACTTCCCAAAAAGAGCAATAAGAAAGAAATAAACCTCCTTTGCCCTAACTGGGAAAACTGTAAACTCCTCTGTGAGGAATCAGAATGGATCAATAGCTTCAAACATGTTATGGACTTCCTGTTTAAGCTGAGCCAATCACAATGAGTTGATGAGATAGCCATAGCATCCCAAGACACACAGCACAGTAGAATTGATTTAAGAGGTTGTTGGGATTTTTTTATTTGCTCTCTGTCTCTCCTTCCTAATGCAAGTTCATGGACATAGCCAGACTTTGCCTTTATCATGAAAATGTAATCATAATAGACTTTCAGTGGGATTCAATGAATAGCACTTTAGGGTTGACTTACTGAAGGTATACATGTACAAAACCGCAGTGTTGGGGAAGCTACTTTGAAAGCATAGCTTTACTAGCAACCAATTACTTTACACTGGAAGAAGTTGACCGACAGTAAAGCTACCCACAGGAGAAATCTTAGAAAAAGTAGTTCTAACTACTTTGTAAAAAACAATGTTCAAATTGACAATGTACATGTGATTCAGAATTATAACAAAATATACTACAAAAAAAAAAATCACATGCCAGCAAAAAATGCCACTCAATTAACTTTATTGCAAAAAGAGCCTATTTGTTCACAGGCCATACATAAACCAAAAAAAAACACTGTTCATGGAAAGGTGAAAGGAATACCAGCTTTGGTGTTGTACACAATGTCCATCAGTCAGACACCTGCCTTCCAGAACTAGAGTCCAGGTGGGGGTATTGCACCAGCAAGAGTACTCAACAAGGTAACTTCTAAAATAGCATGCAACAACGTCTCTGAACATTTGTTAATACGTAGCAATAATCAACACTTATGATTAACTGACACCTAATATATTCAAGTTTAGTTTTACAAATACAGATTCCAAATTTCAAAGACTATAGCCAAATATTTTTCACATGCGACCTGACAATCCAGCTTCCTGAGATCTAAATCTGTCCTAAACAAAACAATCCCATCTGGGCTTTTCACAAGGACAAAATGGCAAAGAATGTTATATTTTAGTTACAAAATCTGGATTTTGTATTATCTGACAACAACTAGCACTGGTCTAAAAACATGAAATTGTTTTCTTACTCATCAGTTTTGTAACATCTGAATGCTACTATCTTAACAAGTAAAACAGTCTTCATCCTGTACCTTTTTAGACAGTATGAACAGCTTGAACACTGGTCTAAACAATGGGCCTGTCTTTTTACTTGTCAGAGCAGAATCTCTTGTTTATACGATACATGAGCAGTATTTCACAATTGTTATCCGACAGGTGGTTCCGTTTGGCACTGAAAATGTCCTTGCCAACATTGAAAAGCCACTCACATGCAGCATTGACTGGGACACCGGTGTTGAACTTCATGAAGTCTTTTCTCATCTTTGACAAAGATGAGAACACAATTAGTGGGATGTATCCAGGGACTTGTGTTTGCCATCTTTGCTGCAGGGAGTGTATTTACTCTCGGCTTACATAGCTCACAGGTAAAAACATAGGTTTTGTCAGTGGAGCTAGTCAGTGTCATGTATTTGCTTAAGTATTCTTCTTCAGACTGAGATTCGGGAGGTTTATCCATGATGACGTTGCCGCTGTGTGAGCACTGAGCAATTCCCGCCCTTTTGCACATGCACTACTCAAAGGTCAAGTGTGATAGTGGCTTCCTGACAAATGCGTTGCCTGGGCATGCCTTCACAGCAGTCAGGATGAAAGAAAAAGGGGGCAGGGCCGGTCAAAGGGGGTTCAGTTACAGTAGAGAAGCAATGGTAAAATAAAAATAATCATTCCTTTCCTTTTATGGACCAAAATTTTTTGTAGTTGTCAATAGTTAACTACACAAAAAATGGCAAAGTAATTTAACTACTTGTATCACTATGCAAATATGAATGTAGCTGATGTAAAATGTAGTTAAACTACTTGTTTAATTACATGTAGTTCACTACTCCCCAACACTGAAAACACGCAAAAGTAATGTCTGAGATGTTCAGCTAACAAGAGGAATGTGTATGCTAAAATTAAAAAAGATTGTGAGTAAAAGGTTTTGGTAATTTTCTCCTAATTTATTTTCTCCTAAATTATCTTCAGTGTTAAATATTAATGTGTTAATCTTAAATGTTAGTTTGCTACCCAGTGCCCTGTGACTGAAGGAAAGTTTTTGAATTTAAGTAAAAGTAGAATGTTGGCTTTCATATTTTTTTGCTTTTCTATCTGTCCCTGACGCTAGTGCCTCAGGCATGTGTTCAGTCACATAGGAAGACACATGCTAACATAAAGCATTACTTAATCCAATGATCAAACCATGCTGTTTTACAGAAGCATGAGCATGGAGGCAGAGGGAAAAGCCCCCTTTCAGAGAGCAATGCATTCAGATTCTTCATTTCCTTCCAGACAGCACCACTAAGTATTGTGGGGACATGGCTCTGAGTTAAGAGGCTTAAACATGCTTTGAAATGCAACATACCAGCAGCTATACGTAACCACATGGTGGGTGAGACTTCTATCATTTCACCACCAAGTGATAATCCATGATGTGTGATAGTTTTTTCCACTATCTTACTCTATTCTGAACAATGAATACAGTGCAGAAAGTTCAAGAAATTGATTGAATTGGCACATATTATTATAATATTGAATGAATAAGCACATATCGTTACAAAATGTCCTTGCAAACACAATTACAACCAATAATTTTGCATATTGAATTTGGCAAGAATGTAATTTACAGCAGTTACAAATGAAGTTTTTTTATTATTTAATAACCATATTCAGTTTGAACAAGAGACTATTTTAGCCACCATTTATTCAACATTTGCATTTTTCACCAAGTTCCCATGACAGCTGAGTCTATCTTTTAAATTCTGTTCCAGGAACCAGGGAATTAATCATTTAAATATGCAGAAGTATTACTTACATTCACTGTAGAACAGCTGGTTCATGCCCTTAGATGACTAGTAATAGTATTTCATAGAAATATACTGCACCTATAAATTTAAAACATTTCTATGAATTGCTTTTTGTTTTGCTTAAGGCTGCTCAAGCTTGCTTTTTTGGGGGTTAAGGCCAGAGTCCACAGTAAAGAATATTGTGGACATTGCTTGTGAAATGCACTCTTAAAATTAATTTGATGTAATTTGGTTGTTTCTTTTTGGCATAACTTATGTATCCAAAATATTAATATGACATCACATCCCTATATATAGAATTTATATAGGAGTGGGATGTACCTATGTCCTGTAGGTAACATAGGTCCAATTATCAGTGTGCCAAAACATCATTGACTTTGAACCAATAACATTTGTAATATAAAATACCAACAGACTATTTGGTCTTCAAATTTACTTGCTCAGCTACTTAACAAGCTGCTTTACTGTTTATTGGAGCACTTAATCGGTATGCACTACCCTAACAACACACCAGCTGAGGTTTTAGTCCCATTAGATACATTTCATCTTCCTGCTAATATGGGGGGGAATCTAGGAAACAATGTTAATGTGAAGACCTACCGTTTGAATAATTGAAGCTTAATATAAATGGCATATATGCTTAGTGCAGGCCTAAGGATATAGAACAGAAGATCTGAAAAGCTACCAGTGTTACATATAGCTAAATATGATCAAACTTTACCGATATAAGACAATATAAGAGACTTAAATTTGAAAAATATGAGACATAAAAGTGCTTAAATTTAAATTATTTGGCCCTCCCCCGTTCCTATTTTTTTTTTTTTTGGTATATCAAACTAAGTATATGTAGTCATTTTTTAATTAATCTGGATAACACATGGAACATGCATACATGTGTTATCATGTTGTTATCAATGACATCTACAACATAGTGTAGTCCATTAAAAATACAGATTTTTTTCAAACATTTCATTTTTTCACCTCATGTCACCCTCTTGTTTAACAATGACAATGAGTTTTCATTTTACAGTCAAGCTAACAAATCTTGGCAACTTTCATTACTTTCATCATAAAAAAAAACAGTGTCAGATTATTTCAACTGAAAACATGTTTGCGTTTCCAGTTTCTTGGGCATCCCAAAGGGGGAAAAAAGCTTAAGTTCCTGATGCAATATGACTTTTTCAATCGTTTGAGTTATACAGATATATCTCAGGATAAGTAATACTTAGCTGTAGTCAGTTTGTTTTTACACAAACAAATATAACAACATTCATGTACAGAAAAAGTAAAACTCAACAGTACTTTCACAGAATAATTGTCAAAAATAATTTTGTTTGATTGCAGAGAAGAATTTGAAATGTTGGAACAGTGCATTGATTAACGTATTGTCAACGAATGAAAGCTGCACTAATTGCTGCTCATTGTCACCCACATAATGGGCCAAGTTTCTCTTATAATACCTAGCAGAAATATGATGCGGGCCACACTTCAGGCTAAATATGGGAACGAGGGAGTCTAACATTTTTATGGATCTCAGTTTGATATGTTTGAGAGTGGGATTTGCACACACTCACTCACACACACACACACACACACACACACACACACACACACACACACACACACCGGATGCAAGTGAACTGAAAGACCAACACTTCAATGCAATGTGTTTTTGTGGACAAACAATCACACGTTAACACAGACCCCAAGCATGGCATTTTTCCAGACTTCTAATGAGTGACCATATGTTTGACAGACTCATTAATATCAAAAAATAAAACACAGCCAGATGAAAAAACCTCAACTGGATGTTGAGGTAATTGTTAAAATTTATGGCAAAGGAAGCTCTTTTATCTGAATGCCTTTTTCATTGATGTAGAGCCCTGCCCACCTGCCAATACAGCCCTACAACATAAAATCACATTTTTTCTAATTTCAGATAGACTTGTGTCACATGCTGTTTGGCACTCTCCCCCCTACACATTGTCAAGGAAAACAAACATCACTCCTGCCAACTGTTTGTTTTTTGTTTAACATGACTTTTACTTTCAAGGATATTTTTCATCCCATAGTATGTGATACACCACCACTTTATCTTCAGTAAATCATTGTTATAGTATATTAAATGCCCTTATATGAAGATTATTTGAGTATCTGAGAGTCTCTCTAGTTCTTAGTTGTCTTGCAGGAAGTACGGAAATAAACAATGTCACCCTGGGCAGGAACACACAGTGTTGAGGTCAGATCATTTAACACTTTGTCAAAACCTTTTTGTAACTGTGTCATTGACGGCCCTTGAAGCATTTCATGTCCTTTTGTTGTTTAATGTCTAGTAAAGAAATAAAAATAAAAGAATAAAAGCCACAAACTGCAAACCTTGCCCAATTGTTTATCTGTGTGCACTCCTGTTATGGGATTTCGATACACTGGAGTTTCCCATGGGACATAGGAATATCATTGTCTAAGTGATGTAGCACAAGTGGCACACAATAATAGAAATTTCCATGAATGGAACAAAAATTGCATACATACATAGAATATAGAATTTTACATAATTTCCTGATCATCTTGCAACACTACAACATACAATAAGGGGGAAAGCCAAAAGAATATTATACCAAATACACTAGTGGCAAGGATATTGATAGTTGGGGATCAGTTAAGAGTGTGTAATTGGCATTTATTTGTGAAAAGTAGAGGTTAAAGTTACAGTTTAGTAAATGAATCAGGGCTGAATCAGTATTAGACACCAGTTTGAACATGTTATAATCCAGGATTACCCTGTTGCTGCTCTGTGGGTGAATCTTGCTGGCTGAGGCGAATGTGTGATGTTTGAAATGTTCCCACAAAATCCTATTCTGGCTTATCCCAGTAGGGCAAGGGATCAAGGCAGATTTGTTAGGTCCACATGGGTTCTAGAATGGCTTTTGGCCATATGTGTCTGACAGTGAAAATATTTTTAAATGTCTTGTTTTGACTACCAACATTACAATCATTAATCATAGTCATGACCAAGGTTGGGTTTAATATCAACAGGGTGTTTTCTTGAAAAATGTATTCCATGCGAAATTCCAAGTTAATTTACAATGTCAGACTTGTGCCACTGCAGAAAAAGACAATCTCCTGGTCATACACTGTAGATGCCCATCCAAACATGTGACATGTCAAAATATTTCTTAAACCTGTTCTTGAATGATGTTTTACATTATTTGGCATTCACACAGAAACTGTGGAACAGACATTCTAAGTCATTTTTAAAAGGGTGGGCAAGGTCAATAAAGACAGCTGAAAATAAATCACAAAAATATTATACTGATTCTTCATTTTACTCTTATTATAATCAGTGCCTTGTTTCAAATTCATATAAATAAGAACATTACTGCATGTTTCAGTTCTAAGTGAAGCTGAAACATCATGCACAGCTTTACACAAACAGTGCTCTTATCATATTAAAATTATTGTGGTCATATCTCAATAAAACAATGGTCACTCTTTTGAGTTGGTAGAGACCATATTAACCAAAAGCAAGAAGATTATTGTTGAAGAAAATGTGATCATTTACCCAAACTCATGGTCCAGCGTTTGACATCACATCACTGCAATGATTCAATGAATGTGACCTTTCTCATGAAAAAGCTGAATAGACCTATACTTGCACATAGTATGGGTCTAATCATTTTAACTTGAAGCAACAACACCAGTTTAATCTCCATTTTCACTCAATTAATCCTGCATGGAGTCTGAAAATCTCTAAATTGCCTGTTATCTGGATCACCTATATTCATCTCTCTAGTCTAAAAACAACTTTTTCTCAATTTCTTTTCTGCACCTACTATGGCACTTGATTATATGGAAAAGGTCAATGATCATGAACAAAACTATTGATTGTGACCCTGCCAACTCTATTTGGCTGCCTAAATCAATTGGATGTGCTTTTCACTCTGGCTAAGTGTGAAAAGGATTAAACCTTGCCCTGAAAATCAAGAGACCAAGAGCATGCTGAAAATTGGAACAGGGGAAGTCTCAACACTGATTGACAACTATTTATATCTACAGCAGAAAAGTAATAACTGCCATGAGGAATAATTTTTTGATACACATTCTGCCCCCATTTCACTTACAGCAGTACTTCCATTGGGTCCACTTCCATTTAGTGTTCCTGGGTTTGAGAGCCTCTGTATTGCTATATCACTACGAGTCACTATTTTGTCAATGCAAATTAAGTTATTTCCATATATTTTGTTGATCACTGATTGCATCAAATTGTGTTGCAATTTATGGCTAGGCACGCAAGACTTCTTTGTAATAATTAAACTATGGGCATTTTCAAAGACCCAAGCATAACAGGCATGGAGATGGAGAGGACACTGTCTATACCACAAGAAGCCATGCAGCCATGCAACTGAAAAAACTTTTTTGCACAGACCCTTTCACAAACACCAAAAGCTACCCAATGTACCAAAAGAAAACCAAATAGAAAATGTCAAAAAAAAAAACAGAAAATATAACTCTCAAACACATAAGAGATATTAAAGAGATAATACTAATAGAGAGGATATACGTTCAGGCATCTTTTAATGATGCCCTCTGATTGTGAGTTTTTAACATGTGGTGGAAGTGAGCTCTGGGGAGCAGGGACAGAAAATGTGTGATGGCCATCGGATTGCTGTGGTGTCCTCCTGAATGGACAGAGGAGTGAGGATGAGGAGGTCAGGAGTGCAGGACGTCATGGGTGCAGGGTGATACAAGATCACAGAAGGTCTTGAAGGTTAGAAGACAGATGTAGAAATTCTAAATTCCAGATTGACATGAAATCAATTTGCAATCTATCTGTTGTAAATGGAGTTATTATAATCGTAGGGACATTATCATCATTGTTGATATAGAGCCAGGAATCATTGCATTAAAGTGGCTATAATGTGACTCATGTATCAGTGATACATGATAAGCACAAGAATATCCATGAATCCACAGATGGTAATTTTGGTATTTCAGTCCCATAAATAACTGGGGAGAAGGAGAAGAAGAAGCAAAATAAGTGTGGGGAACCGACTGCCATAATTAGTCAAGTTCTTAGCTCTATTGCTGAGGATTATTACTTGTGAAAATAAGCTAATAGTTATATCTATATACAGAAATGCTAATAGTTATCCAAAAGAACAAATCTGAGGCAAACAGCTGGATAGCTAGATGCATGGCAAAAACACTTGGCACAATTAAACAGAAAATTAAAGATGTTAGCCTTGAAAAAATAAACCACAAATATCCATCTTTGTCTTTATTACTACCAATGCAGAATAAAGACAAAGATTTATTGTATCTATTCAAAGCCATTGTCAGTGACCAAGTGTACCCTGTAGTGCAAAGCTTATATCCAAGATGACATCACCCCCAGACACACTGCTGGACTGATTCAGGAGTGGTTTCATGTACTTCAAGGTATAGTCACATATATAACACCCTCCATGGATAGAGGTCAAGAGGTTTTGATGGAAGGTCCAACATACCATTAGAAACTCTTATAACAACCTTTGAAAAAGTATTCCAGGAATGTGTAGCGCTGTCCTGAATTGAAATTAAAATTCGCTCATGAAGGTTAATGTATTTTGAGGTTTTCTTTATTGTGTCTTCAACCTGTATACTCATGTAGAGTTAGAGTATGGCAACTAAATAGATGCTTACTCTATATACAATATATATATATATATATATATATATATATATATATATATATATATATATATATATATATATATATATATATATATATATATATATATATATATACAATCCTGACAGTGCTGCTTCCCCCTACTTAGTAAAATAAAAATTAAATAATTTTGTTTAAAAGTGCTATTCAGTGAATGACTGAAGAACATCAATCAGGCCCAATGGAACATAAAAGGACATAGGAAGCATTAGTGATAGAACATAAACAAAGATCTGAACAAAAGGTTTCCTCTGAAAATAGATTGAGGTCAAGGCTGTTTATTCGTATGCTTCATTACAGTGATTGGATTATCCATTAAGGATTAAATGATCCTTTCATGCAGTTATTTTAATGCCCAATCCAAATTGCTTACTTTTGTAAAACATGGAAGAGAGCTAAACTGTCCCTTGTTAATCCCTAGTGTTAACTTGTAAGGCAAAAAAAGTACACAAAGTAGGATGAGTTGTCCCTCACTCTCTTCTGAGTGGATACTTAGTGATAGCCACACTGTTAAACCCTAGACAGCAAACATTAACAGGAAGGGTTTAGACTGACCTGCAAAGAAGGGTGAAAGTCAGGCTTCAATTTCAGTTTTCAGTCGTCGTGTTGGATGCTGTTCTGATATCTGCAGCTTAGCGGGTAGAGAAAAGGCTTAGGCTAGCAATCAGTCTCTGTTTGCCTCCCCTTTTTGTTGACTAAACAGGGGGATTCAGTGGATAGAGGAACTGAGCTGAAGGACACTACAATTTTCAGCTCTCCTAAAGGCAAGGTATCTATGTCACATGTATTGAGAATACTTTCACACACATGAGCATTTGCAAGCCAAGGAGTCATTTATTCAGTGGGTGGACTTTCCAAAAACACATTTTGCCTCCTTTTGTTAAAATGCACCCTAATGTAGGAGTGTAGGTATCAACCTGAATATGTATTTGTTACATAAAATGCATGGTCATTTGAAGTGGTACTCTCTATTAAGCCTTTCAATCCCCAAACATTAATGCTTTATGTGCAAAGCCATCCAGCACTGTTGCAGGGTTATTGTATTTGATAGATCAGCATTGCTATTAGACCAATTTGTCTGAGCATCTGCAGCGTGAGGGAACCGGGAGGCTAGAGAAAAGCATTAGGTAGTAATGGGGAAATTTACAGAGGATATGCTTGAATAACTGCACAGATCTATGGATTTCCAATGTTATGTTAATGGTGTCATTTGCCACAGTGGTTTTAGATCTCATCCATAATTTATTATTGAAATAGCAAAGATAACAGCAAGCAAAGCCCCATTTCCCACTTGACCACTTCTTGACTGACTGGCTCTGTTATGTTCTTTGCACTTTGTCAACCTCCTTTTTTCTTTGTTTGTCTCTATTTAAATCTATGGGGATGTTGGGCAGCAGTAACACCTGGTGCCAGTTTACCAAATAATGTGTTGTATGGAATGCTGTATTGTGTGTAAGTTGTTTACAGGCCTGTAAAGGATATATCGTGCTAACTGAGAATTCCCCCTGGCAGCGCTCTGCACCAGGAGATGCCTCCGAGGCGTGCATTCATTTGCAATGTCACTGTATGATGTACTAGTACACTTCACAGAGCAGAATCATAGTTTCCCATTTCTTTCCAGTTTACAACTCATCATACGCATGCATATGAAGTATATGGTAAATATATGCACAAAGTGCATGCACACTGTGAAAACACATACACTTTACAATGTTCAAGTTTTTATCCCTGCAGAAAGAAGGATTAGAAAGCTAGTTGCCACATTTACTACTCCATTATTCAATTTTTAGCTAAAAAAAATAATAAACAGCAGTATGATCTAACCATGGTTAAGACTGCCTTGAAAAGTCTGTGGAAAAGGTGTAAAGGAGCTGAAGTGTAAGTTTATACATGGATGTAAATTATTGGAGGCATGAGTATGTTAACTGACTTCATGATTTATCATGTTGGTTATAAGCTTAAACTTTTGGCTTGCATCATTTAAAATTCTTTCTTTTGTCCTTAATAAAATTAGTCTGCATGATGGAATGTTTTAATCTCTGAAAGCTGCAATTTCATTCAAAGGAATGAATGTTCTCCACCCCACTCGATATCACAAAAATGAGGAGGGACAGGATTGATCATAAAATGCAAGTGGTGACATCAGAGTGAATAAACCCTCAGCAATGGTTAACACTGACCTGATGGGGGAAAAAGAGAGCAATCAATTGCTAAAGAAGAGTGTAAGAGCTGAAATCCTTACACCAACTTCATCCTCTGCTTTGAGGATTCTATGTTCTGTTTAGGGAGGAACATCGTGAGGAACATCATCATTGTTCTGTTTTAGCTTTTTTATATTTACATGTGTGCATTTTACAGAATTTTGCATCACCTCTTATATACCAAAAAGGTGTATGTTTTGGTCTCATTGATTGTAGACAGGAAATTAATTATAAATAGATTGCTTCAAACATAGTACTAAGCATTCATTGTGTGCTGATTTGTTTCTGCTGTAGTTGCCACTTGATTTTCACAGACAGTGTCGTTAGGAATGGTAAGCATGCAATGCTACGCTCAGAGCTGAGGCCTTAAGATGTCACATTTATTCAAGCTATACTGCTTATTAAAGCTTCTCTGCTATTTCCCTACACTACAATAAGTTTGATTTAATGTGCATTTGAAAACAGAGAGGACTCACAGGGCTGTTGAGTATGGATAGATTGTCACATCTGTATGTTAGCATATGCAAACAATTTACACGGTTTGTGATTTTGATTAGTTTGTGGAGCTACTGTGCAAAGCACTGTGGTGTGACCGCTGCATGCCATTGTTGAAACTCGACGCTAATCCAAGCAGTGTTACAGTGTGGTTTGAAGCACGGGTTTATCTGTTTGCTTGTTCTTGTTCTACATTAATATTGCAATAATGTAGAGCCTAGTGCCAGTGTCATAAAATGTGTGGTTGTAATTATACAATAATAAACAGAGTTTCAATGATTCAATTCAGGACAGCAGTAATCCTTATTAAATCAAATTTCCTTTTTTAAATGTCTTCTGACAGCTAAAAAAAAATAGCCCCTGAATTCCACATTCATACCTGTTGCATTAACCCCTGATTGCAAGCTATTTCGTACTTGCACATGTTCCATCTGGAGAGAGAACACAGAAGATGTGAATTCCTTGCCGTACATCTAAGTGAGGACATGGGGCTCCACACCACATGGCCAGACTCTGCTGCCAAAAAGCACTCTCGTGTTTGGACCAACTTCAAGGCAATCTTACCGTGTTGCCAGAGAGACTGTGGATTCTCAAAGACATGTAAATGGACATTTTTGCATTGCAATTAAAGCAGAACTATATGGTATGGTTTCCATGAATTTGTACAATATAATGTATGAGTAGAGTATCACATTAAATACAACATGTTTTACACCAGATTCATCAGGATTGTCTGTACATTCCAGGTAATTCCTTTAGTTGGTGGCTTAGCATTGTATGAATTTGCAGAATATTCCATATTATGGGGATTTCACTCAGAGTTTGATATGCCTCAAGGCACACTAAGATCGGGAGATGTACCTGCATGACTAACATTGCAACTAAGGATTAATTTCCACTGACCTGCAATTAAGCACAAACATAGTTATTTAATGAGTTGTTGAACTGATAGAAAATACAGTTGGGTAACATGTAATTCAGACATCTCGTTTTGTTCAAATAACAAGCTAGGTATGCTAGGTAGATGCACCTCTAGAACTGCATTCAGGGCAAGTGTAATTGCCATCTCAATTTGATAGATTGCAGTTCTGCAGAAGCTGACTACACTTCAGTACAAGGTGTGTCCATCCTTAACATAGGTGACTTCTCTGGTCTTACTCTGCTTGGGAATAGTTTTGACAACATACAAAACAAAAAGGCTTAAAAAGATTACATGTGGATTAATTCTATAGTCGTTCTTTAACTGTATGCTAAATTGTATAATAGAATTGTAGGAATAGCACATTTGAATACAGCTGTTGCTTTCCTAGTCTTAATATTGGTCAGATGATGTACATTTATTATTTTCTTTTGTGTAGATCAAGGAAGCATGTGTCTTTGTATCTATCTTGGGGGTAGTCATTCTGAATGAATAAAAAGCTGGAAATGATGCCCACCTTCCATTCTTATGCCGTGCTGTCTGAAGCATACAATACACAAAGCCAATGACTCCTGACAGTGAGGGTGTTGGGTCTGGATGGATCAAAGTAATAGGGTAGTTGGGAGTTAATGGGATATGATATTTATGTGATAGTGATAATCATATCCTTTTCTTGTCATCCCTATTTTAAAGATGAAATAACCTTGAACCTTTGTTTTTAAAATCTGCCTTTCTGTTCCTCATTTTCCGTTTTGTTATTCTCCAATGAATAGCAAAATGGAAGTGAAAGAACCTGTTGAGACCATCGGGGGTAGATAAAAAGTGGCATGTTCACAGCAAAGCATACTTAAATACCAATTTAGCGTGATGATGGGAAATTCATTGAGTCTTTTCTGTTTGCCTGTATGTGCTGAAGCCTTCATGAAGCTATGGCAGGGGCATGACACAATATATTATTCTAGAGCAGTGGTCCCCAACCTTTTTCAGTCCAAGATCTACCTATATCCCCTCAGGATCTACTATCTTCAACACATGCACATACATATAAACACATCCACACACATACACATACATACTCACTTATTCTTAGTGTCATACCTGTGCTTACACAGCCTCTGTGAGTCCCAGTCATAAATTCACATTGCCAGTCTTAGACAGTGTGTCAGGTGGACTGTCTTGATTATATTATTTTTATTTGGGAAAAAGCTATCTCACACAGGTATGCAGATCCACAATGGGCTTGTACTTTCAGTGCAAATCATCAGAAGACAGTGTGTCAGGTGGACTGTCTTGATTAATTTAATTTGGGAAAAAGCCATCCCACACAGGTATGTAGAACTAAAGTAGGCTTTTACTTTCAGCACACATGTCGTCAGAAGAGGGTACTTTTCTCTGCTTACAATCCCCCAAAAAGCTTTGTCCTTTGCTGTGTCCACTGCTGTGTTCAAACACCTGCTGAAACATTGCTTTCAATTCTCCAATGTCCATTTAGACTTTAGAAATTATCAGGGAGGAGGTCCAAAAATCTCTGAAGAACTTAACATCCACTCAACCATCTTACATCTGCATGTACAATTAGGTCACTGTATGCAGTGTCAGGCTCATCAAGCAATGTTTTGAACAGCTGATGGCAGTGCTTTGGCACAGATAGAGTTAACAATCTTGACAACGATTGACATTACATGGGAAAAGTCAATGACTTTGAGTGCTTGTTGGTGGATAATGCAACAGGAGTTTACTAAAGGAGAGAATTCTTAATCACAACACAGTGCAATAAAGCCAGAATGGACACCTCGCATAGCGGGTGCACCATCAGTAAGGATTGAAGCAAGTTTTTTGATTGGAATGTTTTTCTCTCTAACATACCTTTTGAATTTGGTGCAGATATCATGGCCAGTTGTCCTGGATTTGAGCAGCAGGAGGGTTATAAAGTCTTCCTTCATTGCTGAATCTTTGAATGCCATGCAAACAAAAACAAAGAATTGCACAGTATCAGTTATGTCCAATGATTTGTCAAAGTGCAAGGAGAAATATTCACATTATGCAAGATCGTGGTGAATTTGCTGAACCACGTTTTCAGAAACTTTGAATTTTTCTCAGTACTTTAAATACCACTCATAATTTCCTTTGCCAATTTAAATATTATTAAATATTAATATTAAATAATATTATTTTAAAAATACAACTCGCGTTAAAGTGCATATTGTCATGTACATTTTTGAATCATGTTTCAAGGGGGCAGGATTTCTTATTGTAGCTGGCTATGTTGCTATATCATTGCTGTATCACCTGTACTCACACTCAGAGAAGTAAAATTGAAGCTTGTGCATTCTTCCGACATGTGCCAGTTTCCACAAAGCAGACTATAGTGCTACTCATTATCTGAAAAGCTGAATAGCAACCTATTATTTATTAATGGCAACTGGTAACCTGTGGGAGCTTTGCACATTATTGAGGGAATCTAATACATGGAAACTTTTTTTTTTAAATTGTATTCCACCATTTCCAGGAGAGGGTCAATTGTGTTACAATGGTATGAACTCCAAGTGATACTGGGCAAATGGCTCAACTTCATTTGCAGAGAGTATCTTGTGTGGCTGTGTATGTGTGTGTCTGTGTGTGTGTGTGTGCGTGTGTGTGTGTGTCGGTGTGTGGATTTTTTTCCAGAGCAAAACCTTCAAGGGTTACAAATATGACTTCCAGAGGAGTTCAGACTTTTTATTTGTTATGTGGAGGTAAGGGAAAAAATATGGCTTTATTTCCAGAATAGTAGGATGTTTTGACTTGAATAACAGATAGTTAGAAATGTAGCCTCTATTATGAGGAAGGAGCAGCTTTTGCATTTTCCTGTGATAGTTCAACAGTAAACTAACATCAGCTAATACGTGGAACATTTAAAAGACAATGTGCATCAAATCCTTATGATTCAATCATATAAATGATACGTTTTTGAGTTCAGGCCATTAATGTTTTTGACTCTTAGGCCTAAGGCATGCCTGACTAAATGCACTTGTAGCAACTCATTGTGAAGAACTTGGACGCCAGGTAGACATCAGGAGAAATTCCAAGAATTTATGACTTTTAAAGACTACCCAACAGCCCCTGGAGCTAAGGAAGGAAACAAACAATCAAATGACTTCTTATATTCGTAAGTTTTTTATTTGAGCATGTCATACAGTATACTCCCACATAAGTGACCAAATGGATTATCCAACATCCTCTAGTGAATTTTAATGTAAATTTGGAATTGAGCTTGAATTAGCCAAGGTTCATTGTTACTTGATGTCTGTGTTTCAATTTTTATATTGAAAAGTGAATACTTCATACACTCACCAGTGAAATCAAACACTTTGGTAATAAATAAGCCTTTCAAATGGTATATTTAAATTTTGCACCTTCATGTTTTGATTTTTTCCTTGCTGCCATGCTTAGTTTACTTTGAAACAAGTTCTCTGACATTTCATGAGTCCACCACATCTTTATATTGATATATACACTGCATCTCTCACTTTGCCTTGAGATCAGAGAGGATCACAATCTGCTGATCTCAGGATTGGCCACTGCCTTCATCATCATTGGTGTGAGTGCAGTGGGGAAACATAAAGAATAAAGATCGGTCTTTGTTCCTTTCCTTCAAAGAGATGGCTGTGTGAAGTGGCTGAGGTGCCATTCGTTTCTAATGCTTAGTCAAGATCGAGAGTCATTTTGCTCTTTTGGAGCGATGCAGCTCTCATGAAACGTTATGAGAATAGAGAGGTGAAAAGGGAAAAAAATCAATAGCGATGTAACAGTCCGAGGTTAATGAAACTCTGTGTTCTACACTAAATGGATGTAATAATATCTGAAGCTTCCTGTGGTGAAGGCAAATAACAGAGACTTTGTGGAGATGAGAGATAAGCACCCACACTCATCGGCGGGTGGAAATAGATGAGGCAAATTTTATTCCGCTCACCGCAAAAGGCCTTCAAGCACAATGCACTTCTGAGAAGATGCTAGAATGTCCTTTTAAACATATACACGCACACATGCAAATCCACCCCTAGTACCCCCTATTAAATGCATCTTACCTCAATATTTAAGGCAATCATGCCATGCTCATCTGAGAAAGTGGGAGGATGCCCCTTAAACACTCTCTCTCTCTCACACACACACACACACACACACACACATCTATGCAAATCAAACTTGAGTGCCCCCTATTAATGAAAATGCATATTACCTCAGTGTGTAAAGGAATAATGCCATGCACAATGCACATGATAAATGCAGAGAATGAGCAGTATCTCAGATCAACTTAAAAAAATTAACCATTCAGGCAATATTTAATTTATTCATGACCTCATTCCCATATGTACACACACATACATACATTAATATGTTTTTAGTTTGCTGCAAGTGTATCAATGAGAGCAGACTATGTCTGCGTAAATCAATATTATTTACCCAACACATATTTACAAGCTGCAGGAGAAAAGTGGAGCTCAAAATTGACTTTATTTTCTTGCTTTACACGCCACCTACCAGACAGCATGCTCGTGAATAAGATGATAAATTATCAATAAGCAACATTTCTGGCATTACCTCTGAGAAACTTGTCTCTCAACCGCATTACAACAACCACGCATAGTTTAGCCCCTCAGATGGGGGATTTTAGCTCTTGTGGGACTCCACAGACTGACATTAAATCGCAAGGAATGGATATTGCTGGTAATTCATGTGTTTGCTATATTGTTTATGTACTCCTGCCATTGCAGGTGATTTATCACCCAGAGGGGAAAGCTTTCCAACTGGCACACAATGCAATCAAAAGACAGCAATGATGAAATACGAATATGCTTAGCTATGGATGATTCTCGTCTAGTGTTGGCAATGCACCTGTGCTTTTTCCACAATGAAAATTTGTAGGTTTAAAAAAAAAGACCTCAAGGTATGTGCAAGTCAGAATAATTGTCCATTGCTGTTTTAACAGTTCCTCTCCTTACTGTTACTGATATACTGTATATGTAATAACCTGTGAACTGCCAGCTGTTACTCTACCTGTCCATCAGTCATTCCCATTCATTGGGCCTCTCTTTTAAGTCTTCCAAACAGAATCTTTCTGCAATTATGAAGACAGCCCTTTTTGAACTGCTATGAACTGTATGTTTCCTTTTTGAAATCACAAAAGAAAATAGCGCTGGATTTTCCATGAGTATGACTCATTCCAGTCAAAGTACTCATTTGATTACCCAGGTGACTCATTCACAGTCATTGTCATCCTTGATGAAAAATTGCTATTAACAAAGCCTTGTTCATCTGTCACAGATTCATTTTTCAATATCTGTTTTGTCTTAATTGAAAACGGAAGACTCTTTGATCTTGTGTCTTTTAAGTGTGAAGGGAAACAATGCTGTGATATTTAAGCATTGCAGCAAATTTCCATGATTTCTGGAGTTAATGTAAATTAAATTAAATTATGACGCATGGGCAAAATGTGAAACAAACCTGTTTGCATTTCTTTCTCTGTACTAATTCTCATCCAATTTTAGCTGTCTGGATGTTTTTCTTCTTAGGCCTGTCCAAACTAAATACCTTTTCTTCAGCAGAAAGTACCAGCAAAGAAGGTTACTACTTCTCATTTCCAAACCTTTTCCATTGTGAGCCTAAAGGTAAAACAACTGTAAGACTCCTTATGAATTTGGGGTGTGTTCAGAATCAGCCATGGTGGTTGATTTTGTTAGTTTTCAGATATATCAGAATTATGTTCATTTCTTTATGGCTGGTGTGTCTTCATGAATGAGGTAGAATAATTTTCTGCGTGTCCTGTGCTCTGAACAAACCTAGCTTTGTGCTGGTCTGTTTAGGCCTCATCCTGGAAAACATGGAAAACATACCTGTAGCGCATATATGAACCCCATCAACACAGAACTTTATAAATTTATATATATTTCCCATTGTGGATACTTCCCCGAAGGTCTGTGGCACCCTGAGCCTCTGCTTGAGTACCTGCAAGCACAAGGCCTAATGATTTACGTGTATATCATTTTCTAGCATATGCACATCTTGATCCCTGCTTGTGCAAAGCGGAGTGCATTGCAAAAATCTGACAAACAATCTTTGTGGAAACAAACCATTCTCTTAAACCAAACCTTCCTTTAAGAACTGTAGAAAGGGAACATGCTTGAATATCACAGTAACAAGCACAGGGCTGGGAAATGGTCCAAGTTAACCCCATGATACTCTTATCCAGATTAATGTTTTTAATGCTCTCAATTGAAAAAAGATGGGGAGCAGGAAAAGGAAGAGCCAATCTTGTGTGATAAAAGCAACAGAACCCTAGAGTGAATCCACAACTGACACATTCCTTATTTTCTCTCCTTGCATCCAAGATATCGCTATCAACATAGGCACAGAAGAATGCATAGGTTTGTAGTACCATTGTGTGAGTGTGTGCAAAAATGAAAAATAGATAATAGTCTTAACACAGCAGTGGGAGTAAGAAAGCATTTCATTTCTTTTAAAACTCACCAGACCTGTGCTAATGCAATCACAAAAGATAAGAATGATGTAACATCTTTAGAAATGCTGGTGAGGACTTTAGCATTCAATATAATGCTGAAATTAAATATTTTAACAGATTTTTGCAATTGTTAATTTACCCACTGAAATGGAAATAATCTTCCCATCTTCTGAAACTGGCCTAAGAGTTTCTGATTGGAGTTTGGCGATCTGATAGAGGATAATCCTGACATTCATAAAGGGCAGTGTCCCATATGATGATTTTGAATTCCATGTTTGGGGATATTTACCAGCACATTAGTTTTAAAACCAGCTACCAGGTTTCAATATTCAGGATGTTCTTTCACTTGAAGATAGATAGCACAGGTTTAAAGAATTTTTAAAAGCAGAGTAATCCATGTCAATTATGGGAGACAGAACCAGACTTTGCATTTCAGTTATTGGTCCACAGTAACTAATTCTATCACCCCTACACAAAGCCATGCTTTCCCTCTGTGATTAGCTTTGTAGTCCACCACAAATGAACATTCATCTTGCAGACAGCTGGACTCTCATCTACAAGAATGCAGGGAGTTTTTTTTATATCTTTTCCCCTTTTCTCCCCTTTTGAATTGACTAATCAAATGCACAGACTACACTGATCACTGTTAATTCATGATAGCACAGAAATGTACATCGTGTCCTCTGAAACCAGTGATGTCTGCTGCTGCTTTTTTCACACTGTACTCCACAAGTTGATATTGCACACATGAGTGAGAGGAAGGAGGAGCATAAATCATGTGTAGTCTTGTACAGGCAGACTGTGGCCACCTGATTAAGCAGTGGGGTTTGCTGGAGAGCAATGGAAAATGGTCATCCCTGCCAACTGAATCTCTCCTTCCCTGGGTGATACTAGGGCTAATTATGCGTTTCCCTGCAGGGTTGCCAGGTGTAGTCGACAATGGTACGGGCTGGCTTTGATACCACACTGCAGTGCTCATCCACACCTGGGAAATGTAGAATGAGCCCACCAGCAATGAAATGTTAAAGTACCTTACAATACCATAAGAGTTATTCTTAGACGGGTTAATGCAACAAATAGGTGGTGTCTTAAAATAAAATGCATTACAAGGATAATAGCCTGTATTTCTTCTGTGAGCTGCTCACAACTGAATTAGAGTAGGTACCAATTCCTTTCTCCCAAAGTTTGTTTCTGAGAAAAACCAAAACAGAGCCTGAATAAGACTCCACAGTTACAGTGAATCCAACACAGCGCAGTACCCAACGGCATGGTTTCACACTGAACAAAATACCCCAACATAGAGAACAGACTGAGCACAACATGACAGTATAATTCATTAAACAAGAGCTTAGAGTGTTCTGTTTGAATCATGACATCAATGTGCAATTAAAATTTACATTTAAAAGGTTTGTTTGTTTTATGAAAACAACAATCATCAAAATTAAACATCATCTAAATGATTTATTAGTCATTTGCTTGGAGTAATTTACTCGTCATCAGATGCAATCAGACTTTCAAACTGCATTACACCCCTGTCTTCAGTAAATTAGTGTTACATGTTTACCAATTTGTGTTGTCTCCCTATTCTAATATGTTTGATACTACTAATTAAACACACTTCATGGTGCTTGTTTTCTATTCACAGATTATTAATATGTGTTGATATTAATTCAATAACTGGATCCACACAATAAGAGGACATCCCTGATCCCACCTCTAAACCAGATAATTCAGGTTGATGAGATCATGTTTAAAAGACAACTCTCTTACAAGGAAAATGGCAGGTCTACAGTAAATATCTTGCAATATCATGACTCGATGTATGACTTTCCCAGTGTCTTTGGGGACCAGAAGGAGGTCCGTGGATTCTGTGAAGGACTAGTAAGAGTCAGAGGTAGAGAATATGACCTTTGCGCAGTCACAAATGCTGCAAGTGTCACCTCGTGTAGCATATCCTATCCTATAGCTTCCTATGTCAAGGGCTCTCTTTGGACAGCCCAGCACAAGCTGTGTTGACAATGGGAAACAAAGATCCTGTACATCCAGCACCTGACCACAAGACTCTAAGGAAGCATTCATGGGAAGCTCTCAGTGGCTACAATGGGAATGGTCTCTGTCCACCTCCTGTCATAGCCCAGCAGAGGGCAGAACAGAACTTATTATAATTAAAATGCTCTCTTAATAATGACATGATACATAAATGTTAACCTTATTTTCACTGAACAACAAGTTTGCAATGAATCATGGGCAATGTGAGCTTGCAAACTCTGCTCTTACAGACTTTGACTGAGGGTGCATCCAGGCCTCAAAAGGACTTCCCCCAAATGAAGTTTGCTGGGGAGGTTTACAAGAGTGTAACAAATACTGAATTGGGACACAGCCTTGGTGTGACTCTGGCCCACCTGCCCTTATCTGTAACAAAACAGAAACAAGCTGTGCAGGGATGGCTCAGCTCTGCCATTTAACTACAGAGCACACACATATTGGCTGCTGGAAATTCAGAGAGTTGATTTTGTTTTACCTTTATCTAACAAAGCAGGTTATTGAATGCTCTTTCTCATTTCTCTTTTTTCAATAATTACCCCAATAAAAGGTCAAAGTACATCCCACAAACTGCATTCAAAGGAATGAAGAAATCATATAACTATAATTCAAAGTTCACAATAAAAAAACAATTAAAATACTTTTCTAGGGTATGACACATTTCGGGGCCTTGTCTTACTGTCTGCAGCCCCACCATAAAAATGCTGCATACTTGTGGTCCTCACAAAAAGTGCTTTTACTACTTTTTTCAGATCTGGTTTCCATCATGTCCTCTCAGTGATTTCATGATCAGAGCATTGTTCACAGTCATGAATGGTGGCATTAAGATGGAAGATATCTGAATGACATTAAAGTGGATGCTGTAAGCAAACCCTGCATATAAGCTTTTCAATAAACACACATTAACTGCACTGGAATTCTAAACATCAAAATGTCTGGTAGAAAACTATATGATTGTTGTCTAGTGGCTGTAGGGAAATAAGAGCTATACACCTGCTTGTTTGCAGGGGTATTTATCGAATGACTACCAACTAAAAATCCTCTGGTTCAATATATTACTCTGTAATAAACAACCTACTCATTTCAAGTTTGTTTCGGAGAACACAAATGTCAACACTGGAGTATGATTTTTTTTCCCTTTTTATTTCCATGCTGCTGTGCAAATCAGTGTTCATTTGTTAATTGCCTTACAATTATTTAATTTCTGCTGTTTATGTACCACATTTATTTGAAAAATTCAACATTCTATTTATTGAACATGGCTGTGATTTCTCAAAGAACATGGATGTTTATTGACAGAGGATTAGCTGTGTTTTGATTTTGCCTTATTTTTATTCAAAAACACTGCCTTGAAAAATTTTCATCTTCAGGCTTTATACAGACAAGTAATTAAAGCACAGTTGTACAACCAGCAGTGAGTCATGTTCACATGAAATGTTCTATGATTGAACCTCAGCACATCTACTAAGCAACCAGCGTATTTAATGCGTGACAAGTTATAAAAGACTTGTTTGTTTATCCAAAAGAGTACATTTTTTGGTGATGGAATTCCTTTCATATTGGAAATAATGACAAACTTTTTAAACTTAACTATATAACTAAATTTCATATTCATTGCTTACTTTGTAGATATTCACTTCAGAAAATGGTGTTTAGTTGTGGAATTTTCTATTCTAAACTATGAATTCCAAATTGAACTTTTTAATATAGCATATTATATGTTAATAGTTATACTTATTATTAAATTAATAGAATTGATAGTCAGACTATCATAATCTATTGTATGTCCCAGGTTATTGTTACAGTGCCAATTGGATAAATGATAGGGTCTTTCTAAATGAAGTGGTCTGATGTTGTTTCAGTCTTGACTCATTCTGGGCCCCAAAACCCCCTTCCCAAATGGTATTAATGCAAACTTGAATTGTTAAGTTTTGGTCTTCTCTTGATTTCATTTTTTATGATGTTGACTAGAACACTGATGGTTATATTTTATATTAATAAGCAAATTGAGCTGCTTATTTTGCACAAGGACAACACGGCTACACTCACAATCCATGTCTGCAAATATTAAGAGACATTTGTTTTCATATTGCAAAGGGGGAACCTTGAATGGAAAACTATATTTTGAATATAAGTTTCCTTTCGTGTTTATATCTAAATGAAAATAAAGCAACATTTCAACATAACTGACAGAGTGTGGGTCATATTACATTCAGTTCTAGATGCCTATGTTAACACACTCTTGAGCAATTTTTCAATTTGGTTGGATGAGGTTTTCAAAGCTAAAAAGTGATTTTACGTTCACAAGACTCTCTCTAAGCATTTGCAAATATACACTTGTTAAAATTGGTCTGCATATAACAAAATACCGTAATGACAAATTACAGTTTGACCCATTTATTTCAAAAATAAAAACTACTCTGAAGTGATACAATAGTTGTTTCCTCCTGTTCCAGACATAATAACATTTAAATGTAAATGGTCTGACTGTGTAACATGGCGGATGAAATACCTGCTATACGAGCAAAGCCAAATTGGACAATTGTTCATTGGAAAAACTGGAGCTGACAATCTGTGTTTCAATACCCTACAACTGTGTGTGAAGACAGCTGTCCAGGTAGTGATACTGCCGAGAGAGGGAGGGAGGCAGTATTGGAGAGTTATGCAAAACGAACAGATTGAGTAGTAGCCACATTCGTTAATTGCTGTCTAGAATACAAGGTGAATATTTTACATTTAAGAAATATGTACCGTGCGGTATCTTATTACCAGGGATATAGCACCTGTTTAAAACAGAAGACCGAATTAAGAATAAAGAAATAAAGGGTCACACTTTTCTGTAATGCGCCACGATTTTATCCAGACCCCAGCCGGTTCTGCATCACTGAAAGCACAAGCTATTTACAAGTGGCGGGGCTGGGGTTGGGTGGGGGGTGTAGTGGGGCTGGAGAGTGCAGCTGGGCTACAGAACTAAAACATGATGAAACAGCCAGTGTAGTTAGTTACTTCCCAAAAAGTCTGCACACATAGAAAATCTATTTAACTTTTAATCAAACAGCATACATTTATTGCTGACCAGATAAACAAAAAATCTAGACAGATATCTCGATGGAAGAGAAAAATGCAACGCTCATCTCAAGTACATGGATATCTATTCACCTTTACCTGTGCATTTTTGTATAGGGGTAGGGGGTTTCAGATGTACAGCAGCTGAATAATTAAATCAAGTATTCTCAGTAGTCAGATGTATGTCAACCTGAAAATCTAAAATGACAAGCTCTCAGTATGGTAATATGACTCAGGGTTGAACTTCAGGTTCATATGTGTACTACACAGTCATTCACAGGCAATGCTATTTTCAGTGGTCAAATCAAAATTGAATGGCTGGTGGTTGTTTAACCCTTAATAAGAGCATTTTATAAGAATAAGCAGGTCAATTTACTGGGATAATTGAGTTTAAAATGAATGTTTAACTGAAAAGTATGAACAGTCCATTAGATTTTATAATGTGTTTTAAGGAGCTGTTTTTTAGGCCCGATGAATGTTCAAATGAACGGATTACATTGACTGGGCCAGGACAAGCAAATTGTGATAGAGTAATGTAACAGTGCAAAGGGGGTGACTGGCTTCACTGAGAGTTCCTTTTTCATATTTTAAATGATTTTTCTCTGTATTTTCTCCCTCTTCAGAATGCCAGGGACTAATATACCAGGGTCCTCACTGTAACCCATTCTGTCAGTTTTGGAGAGTGCAGATAAGCACACACTCTACTTGAAAACATGTACTGTAGGCCATTGCTTCTTTTCACTCCTCAGTTTACTGGTCAAGAGTTCAATGACACAGAGTTGGAGGATGGCACTGTATGTACAGCTTGTGCAGGCAGACCGTTGATGTCTGATTGAACAAGAGGGGGTTGATGCTGCCCAAAAGGACATGGACATCCTGCTAAATGAAATTCCTTCCTCCCTGTAGCTTCACTATGACCAATTATGTGTTTCTCTGCAGGGGCTGCCAGCAACAGTCATCATTGGCGCAATCTAGATTCAATACCAGACCACTGGACGCATCAAAATTCAAGTGCCTTAATAGAATAAGCAACCAGCAGGCTGAGTTGTCTTTTTAAATTACACTTAATATAAGGAATGCATTCTATGAAGCCCAACTGATAACAGAAGTAGTCAATATATATTGCCCGTTGCATTAAATGCATTCACATATTTTGAGAGTGATTTCATCAAATTTACCCAGGTGCAACACAGCTACTTCCAAGTTCAGAATACTGTTATGAACAGTATTCAACACCGGATGGAGGTGTGTATTGTTTTGACACACCTGTAAATATATTGGCTGTGAAGGCTTGTATCTGCATACAGAATACAAGAACAATTCAGTTTTTTTTATTTTTACATTGTCATATGGGGCATTTGTAGATTGGTATCCTTGTTAGTTTACAGTTTGTCTCCAGTATAATAATTAGCATTCTACTCTGCAGCAAGAGCATGCTGAAAACTTCTCCAGTTGATTCAGAAACTCCTATGAATATGACGGATGCAATGTGTGGATTTTAAATCTGTGAGACAGCAAGTCTTCTCAGTCCCTGGGGCTTTTCCTTTGATTCAGTGACAGTGTAGCATTTTGGCTGTCGTCTCCTCACAGGCTACTTAAAAGAATGATGCATGTTTTTTTGCTGTGAGTTTATATTTGGTAAAAAAAAAATTGCCGCCATGCATTTCTAACCGAATGTTGGATGTTTAAGACACAATGGTTCTCACACAATGGTCCATTTTAAGGTAAAATGGTTCTTTTAAATCATTTTACTTTTCACAGAATGGTCTTTTTTACTCTGAACCTTTGGTTAAAAAAAGAACTGAAGCATATGTCATAAAAACAATGGGATTATTTGAACTGATACTGCAGACCAACCACAGCACACCAGAAGGTGTTGTATTTTAAGAGGGAGATAACAGGACACTGCAGGAGGAATAGCTTTCCCACCGTTTCCCTGCATCATCATAGCCCAGTTCAGTCAGTGGGGCCTGACATCGATGTTCCATCAGGGCAAATGTCAGGCAGCGTCTGTGAAATATGACCACTGAACATTCTTCAAAAGGACCTGTAGGACACACTGTCGCAATATTTCAGAAACTAATGTTTTAAAGTTACCTTTACTGCAGCTCGGTGGGAGGTCCTAACAATCAATGCCACTGCCATGTCCGCATGCACCTAGATGACATGTGAGAGATGGCACCGCTGAGATCATTAAAGAATGATTTGCAGTCACGCTTTGTGGCACACTTGCACCAAATGAAAATGTTTTCAGGGCATCCTATGTAATCTGCAGTTGCTACTTAATTCCACTATGATGACTAAATTATTCCCTCACCCCTTTATCAATTGGAAAATAACAAGGATGGCACATCGAGTTTGGTTGATGGATATGTAGAGTGATTTGTTATGGAATGAGAAGCAACAGAGCTCATTTGAGGGCAGGCAGCAGGGTAATGATTTGAGTAAGCCTCTATTGCTCTTACAAAATAGACTATGGATTTAGATGTCATCGCTACTGCACTTACATCGAGACGAAAGCTGATTTCAGCCTCTGTGCAATAAAGAATCACACAAGTGGTGAAATGCTGCAGCAATTGTTCGAAGTTTAAAAGTTATAACATTGTAGTGTGTGGCTCAAAGCCATTAACATTAGAATTAATTGCACCACTTTGCAGTGTTCATATTGTAAGCTCTTTTGTGTGTACACATACACATGCAATGCTGGGCGATGCATCGGAGTGATGTGCTCCTACTTATCTTGAAAGCTACATCTAGCAAGATAAAGAAAGAATGTTGTGATTGGGAAGACAAATATTCAGGTACAAACAGGGCAGATGCAGGTAACAAATCAATTACTCCACTTCCTGACCCGATTCTCATTGACAAATAGCATGGGTAACAACCTTTGAGTCTATGTTGTGTTCAGAGTTATTCCTTGTCTATAAAAGGACTATGAGGGAGGTTACATTTTCAGGTGATTCCTTCCTTGAGGTGTTCCAGCGTTGCTGTGATTAATGTTGAATAATGCCTGATTCACCATTGAATGGTTAATATCATTCAGACCTTTCGAATTATGTTTATTAAAAACCACAAAAAAGGTTCTTCTACACAGCATTAGCATCAGCTTGTTGGAAAGGTTTTAATCAGTATTGTAAAGTGGATGTGCTGGATGGTAATTCTGCAGTTCAATTTATACCTTTGAAGATGCAGATAATGAGATGTGCAGATGATAAGTGACAACGAGAGAAAGAAATTTCTTTGACTGGTTAACACACAGGCAATACTGGCACCAATGTGAATATTGATACAAAGTCCAGAGAATTTGAATTCATTATATGCCTCCATGATTGTTTTTTAAATTTACTTTTGTTAACAGCAACTGATGCCTCCCATATGTTGAGATGTTAATTAATTCATACTATTATATACAAATATAAGTACAGCTGAATCACCAGGTATCAGATAGCAGCAAGGTGTTGAGCAAGCTAGAGTTGTTGGCCTGATAGTAACACTTACTGAACTGGAAGTTATGGGCAGACCGCAATGGGGGTAGAATCACAGTCAGACCACAGTTCTGTCTCATTTTTAAGAGGCAAAGAGACTTAGTCATCCTCAGGATGCTCTTTTGGGAATGAGGGTATCTGATTTGTGGCAGAGTCTGAATTCATCGCAGGATGTGAATCCCTGCCATAATAAAACGGGTGTGTGTTGAGGAAGAGCAGACACAGTGAGAGCACTAGTGGGTAATCAGTGTTTTGTTGTGATGTGCTTTTTCTCCTCTCAGGTCTTTGGTTTGTTGAGATAAGTCCATGCTGGTTTCCAGGCTTCAGCAATATGTCTCTGCTGGGCTTCCTGGGCTGGGGGTGCTTGGTTGCTGGGTGCTTGTGGGAGGAGAGGAAAGGGGGGTTTGGTAGATGTTGGGACTTGATGGGGGCTTGTATTTTGGGTGTGGGGATGGTGACGTTTACTGCAGCTCAGTCACAGGGGCCCAATCACAGAGATCGGAGAACGGCACCGATCCCATTCCTGGCTGGTAAGAGGCTTCCCACCTCGCCACCAGGCCTGGCTCCATATGAAAGGCAATTTCAGAGCAGGCGATTCACTCGCCGATAGCTGTTTACTATCTGACAGCGCCAACTCCCGGACGTGGAATTGAAGCACGGAGAGCAGGAGGGGTGTTTTCCGGCAGAACAGGGGTGACATCCTATATAGGGCAGGCTAGGGACAACTCTGATCCAGGCTGAGACTGCCACTGAGCTGGCTAGCTGTCTGATTACATCTTTGTGGCCAGTCTCTTCCCCCACGCATCACTGCAGAATTACTTTGCACCTGGGAGCTTGTGAGCATGTCCAAGTGCTGAAATTTGTCAGTATGATTCACACCATTTTATGTGTGTTTATGCTATTTTTTTCCTCACCTTCCTCCCCATGAGCAGTCTTTGAATCAGTGACTAAATAAATCATGCTGTTTTCAGTTCCTTTCTATTGGGGAAAGTTGGCCGGTCTTAGTTTGAATTTGTCCCTGTTTAATGACAACCCAGCGAATGTGAATGACGCCTGGAATAAGCTGTTCATTGAATATATTGTACATTGTATCTGTGATGGAGATATTCAGAATACCAGAACTTCCATTTATACAACACAATTCAGGACAAAAATGTCATCAACACACTCCAGGGTACATGCCATTTTTAAATTTTCCAAAATATGATCACATGGGGTGAAATTTTGAGATTTTTGAAATCTCTTTAATAGGATATGTCTAGTCTTTTCTTTAATTTTGATGGACAGCTTCCGGCTCCAATTGAAGCAGGAACTTAACAGTTAAGCTTTTTAGTGTGTCTGATGTGGATGGAAGCTACTGTCTTCATTGAAAAACCATGACTGAAGGTATGGGTTTTAACCACATCTGAGATTTCATTTAGGCTTGTTTGGACAGTTCCCAATTCTAGGTAGCATGCACATATCTTGATCTTTGCCTGCTAGTAGTTGGAGGTGGCAATGCAATGTTTAATTACCTAGCAACAGAAACCTCTCTGACTGACTAAATTATTTATCACGATGCTAAAATATCAATACTTAAGTTTATAGATTCTGAGAAATACTTCAGCCATACATCTGACCTACACAACATGTAATTTGATGTTATCTATGATATTTGTTGTAATTTTGTCATAATTTTATGAAATAATAAACAATGTGATTCATTATTTTGGGAAATGTAACTAAAAACAGATTACATTGATTTTCAAAGTAATCTGGATTTATAAATCTTTTTTTATCAGTGACTTTCCACCACTGTGTATGATACATCGGCTCAGTTAACCTTCCTCGCAGCAGGGGTCACAGCACTTTCAACACACATGCTCTTCAAAAGGGGGCAGGTGCTGAATGTCTAATGTTCTCTCAGAGAGAATCAAGAAGTGATGACTTTATGATAGGATCATCTAAAGATTAAACAGATGTTGGTCCTCTTGAGAATACTTAGATACCATTCTTGGGAAGAATTGTATGGATTTTTCCCATTTTATCAGAGGGTGAATGAGTCAGTTTGGCAGCATCCCCATGGATCCTCACATTTTATTTTCCTGGAACATAGATGTGTACTGTGTGTTGCATTCAACACCATTCAGTAATGAGTACTAGATACACACGTTTTCATTTTCTCTTCTTTTGGTGTAAATGTTTTGATCAACTATCCTGACCTCACTGTTTTGAATATTTCATTTTAATTCTGGACCTCTACCTTGGTGATCCCTCACAAGAAATTGCATATGCACCTATCCATCGGACCGAGAGTGCTATTTGACATTCTGGGACCTCCAGGTCCCTGAGGAGTGACTGCATGTCTCACTGAGCCTGGGTCCTCATTGGTATAGACTGAATTATGGCTCATTACTGCAATAAAGCCTGTGACATCAGTGTGCCCCCTATTGCTTGTTTGCCCTGGTCACAACTTCATTATTCCTTTTGGTCATGAATTCTTCATGACTCCCAGAAATAAGAAGGCCCCTTTCAAAATGCTGTGCAGTCACGTCATCCACCTTCAGCACAGGCATGAGAGATTATGAAACACAGTGGAAAGTAGGTACCATTACAAGAATATTCCATCACTCACAAATAGCATTCATCATGCCACCTCCATCCTACATATGGAGTTCAGTGGTAAATTACTAATGGGTTAACTGCCACCTTTTCACCTTATTAATAGCTTAATGTCATACCAAGTTTAGGGCAGCCATCTGGTGGTTCAGCCGCCTCACTGCATTATGGGGACTGCAGCAGCTGCATGATTGACAATACGAGAGAGTGAATCAATAGAGCCTCCCATACGCCCTCATTATTTCGCTGTGCACTGTAACTCAAGGCGACAGTGTAATGAAATTTTAAATAGCTATACAAGGAGCGACGCCTGACCACTGCCGAATAAGTACCTGACAATAAACCCAACCCACGCGAGACACTGTCGTTACAGAGAATACGAAATAAAAACCGACGCTTATTTCTTCATGCCTCCAAATCAGCCCTCCAGTAACGTTTCAGTGGCTTTCTACCACAGAACATAATGTAAAGACAGCAGTCTTTGCTTGCCTGAGCTGCGTTCATAAAAAGGAATCAGCAGTCCAAAGCCTGGGCTATCATATCCGTGGCATCGGCAGGTCTCGTCTCAGTGACAAAGCCTGGGCCGGGGCCTCCCTCCGCCGCTCTGTTCCCAGCCACCCTTGAGGCACAGATGGATGTTATCTCTTCATTCCCAGCTTGAATCCCCAGGGCTGCACTGAGGCTCCAGAAAAGGAAAGGAGAGGGATTCAAACTCTGAGTGGCTATTCTTCTCCAATAAACATGAGCAACAAACCAGTAAAAGAGGAATGATAGTCATTGATAAAAAAAAAAACAGAGCAATCAGTGTAGCGCTATGGGGTTGCTGTTCCTTTTTTCAAGTGCTCCAGATTCCTGCCTTTTTCACAAGCTATTGAACTGCATGCAAGAAGAGTGTCTCAGTCTTCCTTAACCACAATCATCATGATGAGGGACTGCACACTTTTACTATGAACCAGCAGTCTATTTAAGCTTCTGTGTGCAAGGAAACACAGAAATGTGTGAATCAGGTCATTGTTATGGTTTTAATCATTCTATTGCAGCATACCTGTTTAACTACCAGGTTTTTATTCCAAGTCAACACCGAAGATCAAATTGTCCTCTGCTGGCTTTCCAATCAGTCTCGCCACTACAAGTGTCTTGAGCTGTACACCACTCATTGACCCTTTCATTCATATTTTAAACATAGGTCACGACACGTTTGTATGTTTGTCGACTGCATTTGAATTCTCAATTCCCAAGACCAAATATCGAGTCCTTGAAAACTGTGTACACGTCAAATGCTTCTCAACATTCACAGAGGTCATTGCACAAACACACACACAATTGGTCTTTTCCATACTCAATACTCCCTTTGGAAGTATTTGAATATGTACATGCCCCTACTGAGAGCATTACAGCAGTGTGCAGAGTCAAAAGCAGTAATTGAAAAGGAAAAAAGAAAAGCAAAACAGAGAGGAATATAGCGAGAAGGTGTCAAAAAGAACAAAGGGAGAGAAAGAATTAAATATAGGAGATGCCTCTGAATGATGACGGGCACTGAAAGGAAATAAAATTCTCCCCACTGATGGGAAGGTCATTCCATTATTACCTGACTGATATGAAAACTGTATGATTAGCTACCTAGCTCACTATTACTAGAAAAAAGCTAACAAAAAATGTGTGCTTTTATAAACATTAGCCAACCTCTTCAGCAAACATCTTTCATTGTAATTCTTTGTCATGGTAATTAGTACTGAGTATCAAAATGTGACTTATCCCTGACAACAGAAGAGGTAAGGTAGAAATGAGAGTAGTCTTCATGTCAATGGGATAACAGGAATAATTCAAGGAGGGAAGTATGTAGGAAAGGTACACCAGCATTGACTGTTGACAAATGAAGTTACAGTTCATAACACATGTTTTGAGTCTTTGTACAATGCTACATAGTATAGATGCTAAATAAAAGAGAACTAAACAGTAGCAAGTTAAAAACTATGTATGCTATGCTGTCAAATTTTGCTAAACCATTTGGTTGGGGAGAGGGATCTAATGAACCCTCATGGACCCACAGTTGGACTATACATTGCCAAACTAGTTCAAAATACTAAATATTTGCCATCTCAATAATAATTTGCAGAAATGCTAACTCATTGTAGTATTTATTCCCATGCAACTATTGATTAATTAATTTATAATAATCAAAGGTTAAACATCAACATTAATTTTATTGTGGTTTGCTAATTTGCTTTGGTCAACCATTCAAAGCATTTTACTTTGACAGATGGAGGTTCCTGTAATATGAAAGAAGCCCATAGGTGAGCTTTGGCGCTGCTGATACATTGTAACACTCATTTTGTGATGCAGTTGTTTGGGCGTTTCTCTTCACATTTCTCTTCACACACCTGTGCCAGCTGATCCAATTGTCATAATCTCTCCAGGTTTCTTGTGACATACTAAATCTCATTCACAGAGGAGTATGGTGCTTAACACTGTCTCGTTTTGATGTAAAGAAGTGTAATTTATCCAAGGTGTGACTGACAGACAATTCTGTATAGACTAGTGATAGGCCACTACAGGCTCCAGAGTTGGCAAATGTACTTTTCATAAGTCAACTTTTCACTCTCCATTTACAAAGCATTACGTGGAAAAATCAACAGATCTTCATAGAAATTCCCCAAGACTCTTTGAGAAACTGTGATTAAAGATGTTAGAAAGTTCTTTGTGTTAATTCAATGTCCACATGCCCTTTGAATCCCATACAACTTTGGCATTTCTTTGAATTCAAGTTACTTCAATAGCATGTTATTTAAGAGTCTTTCATTAAAATTCCACCCTTGTGATCAACAGCCACAATTGTCTCCAGCTGATTCTGAGAAAAATATCCCACTCACCAATTATAGTGGCCTGATTTAAATGAGCAAGACCAATTTTTGGTCAGGCTTATTATCAGTTAAAGTTAGAGACAGGGTTGGAGAGGCCTGTAGTCCCAGAGTATTCTGGGGTGGAAACCTTTCCTTACTGTCACTTCTCAACTGCTGTGATCTCTTCTTTCCTTTGATGAGTCGGTAGGTTTCTTCCCTCTCTCACAACTACATTGACGGTCTGTCTCTGTCCCAGAAGCTATGCAGCCATAGAAGGTTCCTGGCGGGGTCACCAGTATGTAGAACCCCTGATCTCTGTCTCTGCTGCTTCCCCCTGCCCTCTCCTAACTGTCTAATTTGGTGTTGACTCTCCATGTCTTCTCTGCTCTTCTCTGAATCCCGAGCATGCTGCTGCCCGGTCTCTGCAGCCTTGCTTTTATGGGGGTTCAGGCCAGGGTATACTGAAATGTGTGTTGTGGCAAATGTTTGAGAAATGCACTACGCAAATACAAGTTGATTGATTGATTGATTGATCACCCTGAAAACTGTAAGATAGCTGATTTTAAATTTGACACAAGTATTGACTTTACAGTAACCCAAATGGAAATTAAAGGCAAAAAAGTGTTTCATTTCAAGTGGCCAATGAAGACATTGTTTAAAAAGTAAGAAATAAATCAAAACAACACATAACCTATGTGATGGCTATTCTTTGCAGCACACGGTTTTTAAAATTTGTACTGCACCGTACGTGTCTTCATTTCAAACAATATGTATTCATCCCTTGGTTAGTCTCAGCATTGTTTTTCTTGGTGATCAATGCTTAAACTACAGTACTCTATTACTTGCAACCCTATATAAACTTTCATGATGAATAATTGTATCTTTGGCATAGACAATTCTTTCTGCTGATTAAAGTATTCTGTTTGTCTGTAATACACACACGTTTCATTTCATGACATACACAGTAAAAATGCAGAGCTATATGAAAGCTCATTATTGTAGCAACAGCACACTTGTATACCAATCAAATCAATCCCCAGCCCCCCACCCCCACCACTCCTCTCTCTCTGTCACTCTACCCAGAGTCTCTTCTCTGGGCTTCATTGTGCTGTATGATAATCTCATGCTTAGCTTCTTGGCCAGGTTTTGTCTGTTTAAGCCTTTCCTGGGGGGGCCTTGATCTCCCCCTCTCCCCTATCCATTTCCCAGAGCACCTCTGTCTCACGTGGGTGGCACCCTTTCAAATTTATGCATGGCATGTTTATTCCACCGCTAGCACCATCACCCATTATCCTGCATGAAGCTTTCAGCTCCATTTCAGAGGCCTCCCATGGAGCAACCTGGCTACAGAGAAACACTGTACAGCATTACACCTGAAATTTCTTTATTATTCTTGCTGAAATTCAACTTTAATAGTTTGTTCATTACAATGAATAACAATACAATACTGTGGCTTTATAAATAAAGACAGATTGCATACAGGGTACCAATACACTCTTAGATTGGATTTTGCTGTGAAGAGAAAATATTGGAAAGATTGGCAATAATTCAGGATTTTAGATCAGTGAGATTGAAAATTAAAAACAACATGTAAGTAAACATCAAAAAATATCAACACTGTACACTGATGTATCAGAGCACTCATACACATAGGCATGCAAGAAAACAATGCTAACCACCCAAATAAGCAATGATGTGTACATTCTAATGCTTGTTGTAAACATGCCCCAAGGTAGCTTAGCATGCAAAGAAATTAAATCTCATTATCACCTTCATTGCAATGCAACACTGTAATATCAAATGTCGATCATTTGAGCTGTCATAATTGAGTTAATTACAACATATGGCTGTGAGAATATCCTGTTGTGAAGTGTTTTCTGTAACACTGTGAATCTGTTACCTTAAACAACAGTCATGTATCTCTTTTAGTGTGTCGATCATGTGAAAAAATCCTGAGGGGCATAGTTGTATTGTGTTCTTACTAAGCAGAGAGAATATGTCGACAATCTAGCCATTTCTTTAAAAAAAAAAAGAAAACACCCAAAAGATACATCAAAGATAGACACAGTCAATGGGAAATATGAAGCTTCGACTGTTTTTGCCTCGGCCAACGCTGCTGTTTGTTGATTGATTTGCTGAGAGATATGAATTGAAAATTGAGAATAAGAGAGCATAACTGAACACTTTAGTGTGATATTTAGTATTACACAATTGGACCAGCTCCATATACACTATCAGTGAGAAAAGTTGTTGTGTTCTCATTGGCCACTGATGAACAGAGGGTGAGTAAACCTGATTCCATTAGTGTTCAACACATTCATCCCATCATGGTAAAACTCAAATATACAAACAGGAAAAGAAACACAACAAAATGGCTGCCTGTGAATGTCATGGCTCTGAAAAACAACAGCAGCTGCTTCATTCTACTGAAGCTACACATTAAAAGAAAATCTTGTGATTTCAAACAGGTGTGCAATTAAACTGACCTGTTGAGAGCATTGTCTGTCTTTACCTAAGGCGAGCTGAAAAGACCTACTCAGACAGCAATAAGAGGACATCATTTCAGCAGTCTCCATGTCATTAAGCATTAGCCAGCCCAGGGCATTTGCCTAGCTTAGAGAGAGCAAAGATCCTGTAGTGTGTGTGTGTGTGTGTGTGTGTGTGTGTGTGTGTGTGTGTGTGTGTGTGTGTGTGTGTGTGTGTGTGTGTGTGTCTGAACATGCATGCATTCATGCGTGTTTGTTTGTGTGTGTGTGTATGCAGAAATCCTGTTTATGTTGATATGTGTGTGTGTGTGTGTGTGTGTGTGTGTGTGTGTGTGTGTGTGTGTGTGTGTGTGTGTGTTTATGCAGAAATCCTGCTTATGTTGATATGTTCATGTGTGTGTTTGTGTGTGTGTGTGTGTCTGCACATGCATGCATTCACGCATGTTTGTTTGTGTGTGTGTGTGTTTATGCAGAAATCCTGTTTATGTTGATATGTTTGTGTGTGTGTGTGTGTATGCAGAAATCCTGTTTATGTGGATATGTTTGTGTGTGTGTGTGTGTGTGTGTGTGTATGCAGAAATCCTGTTTATGTGGATATGTTCATGCGTGTGTTTGTGTGTGTGTGTGTGTGTGTGTTTATGCAGAAATCCTGTTTATGTTGATATGTCCGTGTGTGTGTGTGTGTGTGTGTATGCAGATATCCTGTTTATGTGGATATGTCCATGTGTGTGTTTGCGTGTGTGTGTGTGTGTTTATGCAGAAATCCTGTTTATGTGGATATGTTCGTGTGTGTGTGTGTGTGTGTGTGTGTGTGTGTGTGTGTGTGTGTGTGTGTGTGTGTGCAGAAATCCTGTTCATGTGGATATGTTCATGTGTGTGTTTGTGTGTGTGTGTGTATGCAGAAATCCTGTTCATGTGGATATGTTCATGTGTGTGTGTGTGTGTGTGTGTGTGTGTGTATGCAGAAATCCTGTTTGTGTGGATATGTTCATGTGTGTGTTTGTGTGTGTGTGTATGCAGAAATCCTGTTCATGTGGATATGTTCATGTGTGTGTTTGTGTGTGTGTGTATGCAGAAATCCTGTTTGTGTGGATATGTTCATGTGTGTGTTTGTGTGGATATGTTCATGTGTGTTTTGTGTGTGTGTGTGTATGCAGAAATCCTGTTCATGTGGATATGTTCATGTGTGTGTTGTGTGTGTGTGTGTGTGTGTGTGTGTGTGTGTGTGTGTGTGTATGCAGAAATCCTGTTCATGTGGATATGTTCGTATGTGTGTGTGTGTGTGTGTGTGTGTGTGTGTGTGTATGCAGAAATCCTGTTTGTGTGGATATGTTCATGTGTGTGTTTGTGTGTGTGTATGCAGAAATCCTGTTCATGTGGATATGTTCATGTGTGTGTTTGTGTGTGTTTGTATGCAGAAATCCTGTTCATGTGGATATGTTCATGTGTGTGTTTGTGTGTGTTTGTATGCAGAAATCCTGTTTGTGTGGATATGTTCATGTGTGTGTTTGTGTGTGTGTGTGTATGCAGAAATCCTGTTTGTGTGGATATGTTCATGATTGTGTGTGTGTGTGTGTGTGTGTGTGTGTGTGTGTGTGTGTGTGTGTGTGTGTGTGTGTGTGTGTGTGTGTGTGTGTGTGTGTGTATGCAGAAATCCTGTTCATGTGGATATGTTCATGTGTGTGTTTGTGTGTGTGTGTGTATGCAGAAATCCTGTTTGTGTGGATATGTTCATGTGTGTGTTTGTGTGTTTGTGTGTGTGTGTGTGTGTGTGTGTATGCAGAAATCCTGTTCATGTGGATATGTTCGTGTGTGTGTGTGTGTGTGTGTGTGTGTATGCAGAAATCCTGTTTGTGTGGATATGTTCATGTGTGTGTTTGTGTACTGAAGTTGCCCCAAGGATGTATTTTCCAAATGAGAACAGCAGCCTTTACTGTCATCACTTTAAAAGCTTTAAATGAGCAAAAGACAAGGCCTTGTCACCCAGGCATGTCTTCACAATGACAAATGTGCTCTTTCTTTGGATTTCTCTTGTCCTTTGTCTCATATTGCGCATTATATGATCAATTCAGGGACAGAGAGGTTCAGTACTTTCACATTTCTCAGGGCCTGTCTGTGAAATGGATTCCCCTTGAGGTTTCTATTTGCTGTTAGCAGATGCTTTCTCTCAGTCTAGGGGTCCAACTGCAGACATCTGTGTAGAACTAGAACTATCTTACTGCTCAAATATCAGGCACATGCCATAATAGCTGGGTGGTGGCACAGTTTTTTTGGTGGTTGTTGTTTATCTGTCTGTGTCCATAATACATTAATGCATTTATACACCTCCGTAGCTCCAAACTTCAAACACATTCCCTTAGTCTCCCTCAGCAGTTGCTCTTTTCTAACTAAATGCTGTTTTCCAGTAGTCACAGTTACAAATTGCATTAATGTGTGTTTCCCAACTGCTTATCTGTTAAGAGCCCAGCCTGGAGATTTAGATTTAGAGGCATTTCTGCTTCTCATTTTAAACTGTCCCTCTTTTTTAAGCTTTTCGCTTAGGCTATACTTAATTAGTTTCTGATCTACCCCAGACACTCAATAATTTATCTCTACCTTGCAGCACTTTTTTCATTTATGTTTTTGTATCATAATATTACAAATATTTATCAAGATAATTGTTATACTGAATATTTTATTTAATTCATCAGACAGCAGTAATGGCATTCCAGTTACGTAGCGAAACCCTGTTAGTGAACGCACTGCCGCGTTACATAAATAAACAAGGGGATGGGGAATAAATATGTATATCATTCTGTCATTTTGAAATTAATTGCCATCGTCAACCAACAGTCTAACTATGGCATGCATGTTTATGAATAGCTATGCAAAGCCTGTTGTGTCAATGGCTTGAAAACCCAGGAGAGCTTACAATTTAAAACAAATGCATTTACATACAAATATATTTATTCCATTTTCACATCTCTAGCTTTTGATGTATCAATGTGAATTTTATTTCTATATTTATTTTATTTTTTGCAATCAAAGAGGAATTTTCCTTCGGTTAATGAGCCAGCAATTCATGCATCGGTGCCAGTATGGTTTCTTCAATAAGAAACAGCTCTGAACTTCACCTGCGAGCCTCAAAAAGGAGAAGGGGCAGTGAGAGTGGAACCATCCAAATAACCTGATGCACCTGAGTGTTTAGACGAAAAAAATGGCTGGTTCTCCAACCTGCATTCATTCTTTCTGCAGCTGTTAGGAATGAAAAGAGGAGCCAGGCTGGTGTTGGGAAGCACCAAATCCGGCAGAAGAGCCAACCTGCTGTGTTAAATTGTTTGCCCAAAGTGTGGGCTTCTTTGCAGAATAACACATGACTGAAAGCCTTTTTAAAGACGTGTCAAGCCCCACATAGACAAAATAAATGAGCAGCTACCTGTGCTGCTCCACTGGCCAGTTCTAGCAGGAGGCTGACAATTGCAATCCAAATGTCCATCAACAAGAGGAGAGGAAAATGTTTTGCACCTGCTCATGCTTTGATCTTCATGTGCATGTATAGTCCCCAAGACATCACATGGTGCCCAGAAATGTAATTGTTTCATTTTTTATTCAGCAAATAAATACTTTTTATAAATAAAGATTTGTGCCAGCTTTGGAAAGTAAGAACATGGGCACAAAATAAAAAAGGCATTTTTCTGTGCATTTTCTCTCCATATCTTGCTTCCTACCCAGGCAGAGGAGGTTACATAAAAAAGTTTAATTTATTGTCCAGTTAAATTATTCAACTGCAACACAATGCTAATATTTGGAAGTAAAATGTACACAAATGTTGGACATACTTCAAATATACTATAAAAATAGAAGTTGCTGTACAGAGTGTTTGCAAAACCTACAACCTAACTGGCCTTTCTCTGGTTTACATCGTCATATCAGCTTGCAAAACAGAAAATCCCTCAAATCCCATTGGTGGCAAAGCTTATTGAGCTCACAAAGCTAGTTTGGTGTCTAAAAATCACTGTATCACTGTATCCAATTGCATGGATTTATCATGCTTTTTCCGCCCAGACTCTTAGCCAAGAACAACCACTTACTCACAAATTGTTTCTCTCATTCTCAACTAATGCCCTCAAGTAGTATCACCTGAACCTTCTCTCAAAAAAAAGCAGGTGTGCTTGAGCCTTCCTCCAAGGGAGAGACCTAAGAGTTCTGCTTTTATGGTTAATACAGGTCTTTGGAATTCAGTCTGAATCTTTGTCTTATTCGTCAGCCTCACCTCAAAGAGCAGCTAAGCAGTGTCACTGTGGACTCCCACTCATTTCTATATTCCCATGGGGTGGATGTTATGACTGCTGCATATGCCAGCTTGCATGGCAGCCAATGTAACATTTTACCTACTTTGTAGGTTTGGCTCCAAAAAAATATGTAAGCACACACACCGGGCACCCCCCACCCACCAGCAAACATTTTCCATTTTCTCTGTGCTGTGTTTTTCACTTTTCCCTTACGATCAATATTTGACTTATGAGCAGTGCCTGACAAACATTTAGTCTTTCATAAGGCACCAAAGCTTTATGAATGTCACTCTGCACCTGTAAGACATCCTGTAAAATGCTATTACCCTGTCTTAGTGATGGAATTTCACTGTGCACTTGGCAGCGGGCCCCCTGTTGAAATGATGCTGCAAAAAATTAAATAAATATATTTATAAAAATGAACCAAATACATTCCTGGGTATTTTTCATGTAGAGCAACTATCTAATAAAGGAGGAGTGCATCATTCTGGCACATCTGCTGTGACAGCCTGTGTCAGCAATTAGCAGACACAGAATTCAAGGGGAGGCAGCACACACAAACGTACGGCAGGAACTGTGCATCTTAACAGGGCGTCAGAGACTAAGGGATAACCGCTGGGTGTCAGAAACATGGAAAATTTTGGATAATCTACAGATTGTGTGAAGGGGACACTCAGTTGATTTGAGCAACATTCAATCCATCCATCAATCACCTAAAAGTGTTCTCCGCTACTCTAGGTATTTCCCATTACTCAACCCACAAGCATTGCATTTATCATTTCACTGCCAAGTCATCCCATTTCGTGCGGGTGCTGTGAAATTCACAGAGCTGAGAAGAAAAGAAAAATGGAGGGAAGTCAGACTGCATGGTGCCAGGCGGCCAGAAACCCGAAAAAGCCTGTGTTCTCGTGTTCCATTTTGACCAGGAGGGGCAAAGGCACAGCATGATAGAGACAAAAACAGCACCACACAGAGCTGAATTGCCAGCTTTTGAAGTCAACCGTTCTTCAGAGAATGGAAAGGGGGGGAGACAGAACAGAAGAAGAGGAAAATTGGCCACCATGTGCCGCATTCTGGTAACCTCACAGCTAAGTGCTCGTATCGTTACGGCACACAAGAGGAGAGTCTGCTCAACGATGGTGGCATCTATCATGTATCACTTTGTCTTTTCTTTCCTCCAAGTGTAATGCACTCAGCCCACCCAGCTGTCTTAGTGAAAACAAATAATTGCATAGAGAGATTGATGCTTCTTCTCAGGCTGTCTGCTTAGCTCCACAGCTGCCAGTCTGTCAACTTATTTTTTCTCCCAGCTCTGCCGTTTGCCATTTTTGTGTAAGTATTTGGATAAAAATCACATTCAGTTCAATCTGTTTTTTTATCACTCATGACAGACTTTCTCAAGGTGCAGTCACAGAGCTTCCACAGTATTTGCCAGGTTTCCTCTTCATTTTCATCTTCCCTATAATTTATTTGAAAACACCAGCAAAAAAAGAAAAGAGGCGGGAAACGAAAAACTCGGCCACTGCAGTTCTCCTTGACTTGTACAGATAATCCCCCGGGACAGAACGGCCCTTTGAATGGCTCTTTGTATGTAATCTCAGTTTTCACAAGCACTGCTAAGGAAAGTCTTCCACAGTATCAACCAAATCAGGGAAGATCAGCCCTGACAAACACATTAATCTGTGTCAAACTCCAAAGCCAAAGATGGCAAACAACTTTCACACTTCACAGATCTGACTCTATTTTCATTTTCAGATATAGATAAAATTTTACTCATCCCTCAGTTGTTGTTAAACATATCTGGGATTTTTGTATAAAACAACATGGAAGGGTAATGCCTGATTGCAGAATTAATTTTGTTTTTATATTTCTCTCTTGCCTTGAAATGCCATGTAATCTAACACACTCTAAGATTGATTTTTGAGCTTGTGTGAATCAGCACAATCATAAAAAGCTACAATGTCTCTCCTTACATGGCCATTTTGTTTAAATCTCAGCACTCTAGACTGTGTTTATCTATAACCATTATTGTTATGTTTTTGTTTGAAGAAATTCTTGCCAGGCTCGCTCATTGTTTGTGATTATTTTGTTTTCTATTGTTTTGCTTGGGATCATCACACAATGCTCAAACTGACACCTTGTGTAGTCTGCAAAGGGTTTAGTAATGGTGACATGACATGAAGTCACCATTTTCTCAAATGAAATATTTTCTGAGAGAAAATAGTAACTTTGTTTTTGTTGTCATTGCCCTTGGAAAAGTTGTACAATAGAATGCAAAAAGATCAGCTAGAATGGACATTTTTAAACACGGGTTTGTAGTCAGGAAAGGAAATTCAACCATAAAAGTGACATTGAATGGTTATTTTTTAGATTTATTCTGACTTATTTGCTGATCCTACGCATTTCACTACACATTGGACTTTAATTCATTCCGAGTCAAAGCTCCCTGAAATTGAAGCTTGTTTTGTTTGTAATCACTTGGTGACTCAGTACCAGAGTGTCAATAAAGAAAGCCATACATAACGATATAAATGTTTGAAATGTGTTTTTATCACCAAGTTGTTTTTTTAATACTGGACTGGGATGCACATCACCACCAATGCTACTGATAGCAAAGATTATCAGCAATATTTCAAATAGCTCTTTATCACATCACCTGCATTCTGTCAAACCTGTCAGATTCATGTGCTTCCAAAACTAAGGTCTGTGTGTATGGTTTACTTACACAGCAGTGATTGTTGTGAAATCACTGTACTGAAATAAGCCCTGAAGTTCACAGGTTTTTTGGTGTGTTTTTGGTTTGGTCTGATAAATGGATTTTAGTGCTGTAGGGTAGAAATCATGATATGACATGATGTTTTACCAGCTGGATGGTTTCACAGAATGAACACATTCTTATGGTGTAGGGAACACCATTGAAACATTGTGAAAAATGTTGTTCGTTTCTTCTTTCAAATTGTGAAGAAGACATTTCAATCTGCATCCTGCAATCCTACAGAACATGACAAAAAGAACAAAGGTCATATTAACAACCTTTTATGCTTGAATACTGTAGGAATGAAAGTTGCTTGATAGTGACACTGCCAGGCAGCAGATGGCAGTCGAGAAATGATTCTCCTCATGACCATCAGTGCTGGGCAGATTCAAATATCTTATTATCAGATGAGATCTCTTAAATAATCTGGGTTGGGCTTCAGTTAATGTAATCTAATCATATAATTAGTTTTGCTTGTAATTTTCATTTAAATGTTTTATTAAATAAATGTACCATTCTCAAATGCGACTGTTCATAGTTCACAGATGTAATCATCAGTAATTATGAAAGCGCTATCATGGGATGAACCGAGCAGACAAAAGTTGCAACTCCCTACACATTGCATGTTTGATTTCATTCATTTTTATATGAAAATGAGACCCTTTCAGCTAAGGTTGAGAATAAAATTTTGAACTTTTGCCTTATTTTCCCACTTGCTTACTCTAGGGGAACTGAAGAAGATTTTCACTGAATATATTTTAGCTAGTATCGGGAGAAAAATGTTATAAAAGGATCGATGTAATGAAATATTTACCTTTACTCTTTCCTGGACAGCCACAGCCCTTCTGGCCCGCGGTTATCAGCTGGCACTGCTCTTTCAGCATATTTTCAATCAATTTACAGCCTTAATATTGAAAATAACATTTGCTTTCTCAGCTTTCTTCTTTATATTTCTTTTGGAAGAATGTGATTTTAGTCAATTATTTTCAAAACCAGTAAAGCATGGTTCATGCATGAGATGAAGTAAGAAAATTTAAGCAAAATTAAAAGACCAGGAAATTAAAGTTTGAATGACATCCTCGTTTTACCAGGTCCAGACAATCACTATGTGTTATCACACTGATCTCTGAGATGGAACTCATTGTGTTATTTCAGTGTTTGTTGACAGGACAGAATCAAATACGTGCCCTTATCTGCTGTTTTCCAATGGGAGTGGAACAATGCTATCATAGTGTTTGCTTGGCTGCAATTCACCAGGGCTAGAGAGGATATGCAGGGATGTATGACAACAGAGGAAGGTATCAGTGCTAGCTCCCTTATATCAAGGCTTTCAACTCTCATATCTCTCTCTCTCTCTCTCTCTCTCTCTCTCTCTCAGTACTGAAATAATCTCCGCTGCCCAGTCATGCTTGGCCTCAGCAGGTGTCTGGCCCTTGTCACTGGACCTGATACCCATCAAGGCATCCCTGAGAGCTC
This sequence comes from Albula goreensis, assembly GCA_022829145.1. Taxonomy (NCBI): domain Eukaryota; kingdom Metazoa; phylum Chordata; class Actinopteri; order Albuliformes; family Albulidae; genus Albula; species Albula goreensis. Next base: position 32,911,367 of record CM040744.1, read on the forward strand.
AATTCATGCCTGGCCATGAGAAATTGCCATGGCTTCACCAGAACTCAATGTGAAAACCCACTCAGATGGGAAAAGAAAATATATACATACCCCTCAGACTCTACCTCTCCAGGTCCTGCTGGAGATTGGATGTCTGTCGTCTGTATGCACACAAAGCTGAGGATCAATGCCTACTGACTCTGAACCCTCTGTGGTGTGCTGTCTACTCAAGAATGGAGTTACTAAAATATCAATCACATGATCTTAGGGCTGCCACAGTGGTGATGAGATAATGGGCTCTTCTTTGGAAATGTAACGTAATTTCTAACATGTCATTTTTTATTGTATTTGCATTGGACTGCTTTAGTGATTTGGGCCTATGCTGTGCAGACTTTTCCTTTGCTTTTTCAAATAGCTTATTTTGGTATTCTTTCTGTTTATAAAGACTATGGCATTCTGGTACTGATTTTGTTAATGGCCTTCCAGGGTATAACATTGCACATAAATGCCTGCAACCTCTCTGTTAAGCTCAGTCTCATTACTTGTAAACACAATGTTGTGACATTAATACAAATACATTGACAACAACTTCATTCTCTACTCTTCCATTCTTCATGGTCTGCATTCAAAGCCAACTAAAGTTAAGACTGAAGAAAGGGATTCATTATAAAGATTTCTATGACACTATCTGAAACTTTTGCTCTCTCTTTCACCAAAAAGTAATACAGGTATTCGGCTCTGATAAGGTTTTAGACAATATCAACCTTCTCTGCAGCTGTCATATTTGACAGAGACTGTGATTCATTTTCAACTTTATTCATTTTTAGGGAACGTACAAAAATCCTTTTTGTTGGGTTTTTGCTGTCTAAATTGTGCTGTCAGCTAAAAAAATTGTCTGGTGATCTTGTAAGAGACACTTGCTCACTGACTTCCTGATGGGAAATAATACATATATATTTCAGGGTTTCATGATGCAGGGAGTCATCTTTTGGGTGATTAGAATGCCTGCAAATTTGGGCTGAAAATGAGAAAAAAAGAAATAGATGTTAATGTGGTGCAAGATTTTTACATTGGCAGTGGACTGCTGACAACCTATAGAGAGACAGGGGCAAATGCATTATGCTGTGTGGGAGTAAAATAAATGTTTAGGTTTGCATTATAGTGATCAAACCTTTTCAACACACATTATCCTCATTCAAAATAGACAGCAAACTGCTAGTGGAAAATGAGGATAAAGGGGAACCATTACAATGTACAGCTAATGCACAGACAATTGGATGATTGTATCTGCATGCAATCCAGAGTTTCCTCAATCTCCACAATCCTGTAAGCAAAAAACGGATCAGAGTTCATGTCCAGGCATGAAGATCCAGTCAGACTTTTGCAGCTGTTATAAGTTTCACAGAAAATTCTGCTTACACAGTTCATTTACACGGGGGATTAGAAGCCAAGAGAGGTTATCTTTCCAGTGTATATCACATCGATCAATTTGTTACAATAGCCGCTCCTCACTTTTTCACTGTACAGTCTCATCTGCAGTTGACAGTGGCTAGGCCTGCCGACTCCAAGTTGGAATATTATGCAATTGCAGTTGATGAAAATGTACCCATTTAACTCAGCCTGCATCCCTTCATGCTCCTCTCGTGGTATGATATTGAATATTAACCTTGTTGGCCCCCACTGGTTTTGTTTGATCATATACTGGAGGGACGGCAAACTGTTTGAAATGATATTCCCCCCTTTCGGTTCCTCAGTGAGTTTTGCGAGCCGCTGTCACGAAGGATCCAATGCTTCATCAGTCATCACGACACGACTGTCAGGCGGCCAGTGAAGAAGTCATCACTGCAGCTCCGGGATCCCCCATCCCCCACCCTCCACCCCTGCCTGGACAGATGTGATAAAAGAGCAGGAATCACAGCAGAGGAGTGTTGACACGCAGGGGCACGGGCACAGGCGCAGGGCATTGCAATCTTCACAGTCTTGCATTAGGCAATGAAGTGCCTGAGTTAATGGACAGCACTAGGGTTTCCCCCTGAGGGGAAGGGCGCTAACTTCATCATGATGTAAAGGGGAGGACATCTGTGCGTGCCGTAATGTGCAGTGTCAGCTCTGCTAGGGCTGAGAGGCTAGCCCACGTGCTCCGACTCCTCTCCTGCCTCTACCGCGAGAGCCGCTCTCCTTTCTCCACAAATAATGAATCCTGAACATTACCCTCAATAAATGTGAAATCCCCTCCCTCAATCCCTATTCTTAGACTGAGCGCTCAGATCCGGATCAAGTTAGGCTGATTAGATGAATATTCTTAGGAGCAGTTACAGCAGCCTGCTTCCAATTAAAGCAGGGCATGAAAGCTTAATTCGTGGTGAGGTTTAGACAAATTACCCTCCCAAATATCCCAAATCTTATGTAAGGATTCCTGCAGGCAAACTGCCACTGATGTGATATCTAATTTAAGAGGCATTGCATTCATGAAATAAATTGTGTAAAAGCTGTAAGAGATTTTTGTCCGTGCACATCTCGAGTATCCACCACATGTTGTGGGACTCAGGTCTAATCTCATGTCTTTTTGTGAATGAAATCAGATCTGCTGGTCATCCCTTAGCAGTATTTAGGCTAAAACGATGAAATTGCTCCATATGTTTTGCTCCCTTTTCATTTACCCTATTTAACCTTCATTTAATCTTGGTTTTTCATCTCATATTTCCAAATAACCAGGCACAGTGATATTTGCATGACCTTGTTGCAATGCTTCTTCTGCATTTATTACGGGCCATTCATGGGTCAAAGGAGCACTTGAATTCATGGAGAGCATTGCGAGGAAAAACACTGATGTTAGGCATGGGAATGGGTGCTGGGATGTTGAAATGAAGAAAATCTTCCCATTGGCTGAGGGGCACAGTGATAGCTTTTACCACAACTCTGCATAGGAGGTGACTCATGCAAGACACATGGAGATTCTTTGACTTTCTCTCAGAGCAGAGCTTTTGTCCTGAAACAACTTCCTGTCTGTAAAACTGAAAAGAACTTTGTCTCCTCGCTGACAAGGATTTCAGTTTTGCAAAGAGTGATAGAAAGAGGCTTGCACTTGGCTTTGCTGGTAATTGTTTTTTTCTTTACAACAGAGGGATTCCTTGTTGTCTCCAAAGCAGTGAGCTATTCTCATCTGCCCTTTGGTGTAATTTGTAATCATCAACATCTTACAGCGCAACAGACTAATCATTTTGAGACAATGACATTCACATCCTCTGCATTCATTCTATGCTCTCTAAGCAAGGCCTGTATACAATGAGGGCAGTATCAGCAACTTTAAAATGTTTAATGCATTTTAACACTTTTTTGCGCATTGTCCATTTATACAACTAGGTATTTTACTGAAGCAATTCCTGAAAAGGAACCTGCTCAAGGGTAGAACAGTATTTGTACTTTTTTTTTTTACAATTCCCATAAGCTCCCGAAACATTGTGCTACTCTTCCAATCATTACATTTTTTTTTTTTTTTTCAAAATGCAAGCTATGTCAATGTGAGAAATGGAAATAATCATGGAATCCAAACAAAATCCAAAATCATTTCACCCTGACATAGAATTCACTATGCTTCAGGAAATATCCATAATTCAGTTTCACACTTTGTTGAACATTATATGTCTTCATAAGATCTCCTAAACTCTCTAAAAATATTTACGCATTCATTGCATTCATACAAATACATCTATATTTATGATTCAATGTGAATACGGACTGACTGATGCTCCTGAAGGCTGGAATAGTGTGGCAGCTCTTGTCCTTTGTCAAACATTGTTATGGCTCCCATGAGTCTCTATTTAGCTAATTGTTCTGTGTTTGTTGTCTAATCCTGCAGTGTAGTCTGTTGGTTCTGATTTTGTGAGGTTGTGCTTGTCTGCTCTGAATAGAACACATTTTCTTCACCCTGGCATAATCTGTCTGTCATTTGTAATTCATCTTATTTTATATGTACTTGCCTATAAATGCCTGCTTGCGTCATTATAATGTGTATCTCCCTGGTGGCTGTGAATTCCCTGGATTTCTTTCTGGATCAAGCCATTACCAGTAGCCCTACTGAAGTGAATGAATGAGCAGCAATTTATTGCTGAGGGGATCTAAACAACAGCCACAGCCTTATATACAGTAATATACAGGGAGACATAGAAATTCCCCATTGAATAACAGTGCATTTAGTATTCCCCATTTTGCATTCAATGTTGTAGCTCCAACATTAACATCTGAATTATGTAAGAATAATTCACATTTTAACTGTGGCTGACTCACACAATGTTAACCATAGTTTATATATCATTACTGTGATCACAATCAGTGTAAACCCCAATATGGTAAAATAGCAATTTACATTTGTTACATATTGGCCTGTGACATTTTGAATGTTTCAGCATGATGTTGTCATTGTTTTGTGTGCGTATCTCCCTCTAGGCTGTACATTCCGTAGATATCTTGCATGATGAAGCCAGTACCAGTGTCCAGCACGGGAGGAGGAACTAATACAATCTGCAGGTCCAGGGAGAGAAGGGGAATGAGGAAGCTTGTAGATAGCAAAGGAATTGGTCACAAGAAGATAATGCAGGAGACACCATCTATAACTCTCCAGCCACCAGCCTTGTTTCACCATTTTTCTCCTTTTGTTTTAAATTATATCCCTCTTTACTTCATTTTTTTTCTTGATTACTATTCTTTACTTACCCCTTCCCCTTAATCCCCACAAACAGCCTCTGCACCTTTTGAGTTAATGTACACATATATCTAATATCTAATATATATCTAATATATCTAAATACCATAATACAGGATGAGAGGGAAGTATCGCTTGGAAAAGAATCTCTAACAGAATTTGTATTTTTTGTGTTATATTTCATCAAGTATAATCTTTTCCTATTGTTGACCATTGTACTTATATTGTTTGAATCTTTCTTATAATAGCTGCATTTTGAGTATTCTCAAATCCAATAAGATGTGTATTATCACAACTACATTCATTATGTTTTGTATGTATCTTTTATTTATAAATAGAAATAACTTTAATGAAACATCCTATACTGAGGATGGATAAAACAATATGACACCCATGCCCTGTTTTTCTGTGATTTTGATTCAGGGTATCAATTAATTATTGACTTTGGGTCATACAGCTGGTTTAGAGAGGTATGGTTTAGATTTGAATGACTTTGTTTGACAATTGCATGCTCTCCAAAGTTCCTAATTACCCACACATGGAATATGTAAACTTCCATTTTATGAGCATGGCTGAAAATGGAGATCTCAGGCTACATGTCTTTGTATTCCATATAGAGTTGTCAAATATGATTGTGTCACATTCTTTATATCAGTCAGTGACCAAACATATGGTGTGTTGACAGAGTACTAAATTGATTTCCTCTTGAATTCTTTATTCCCCATTCTTCCACATGCAATGTCCACTGGAGCAAGAGAACAGAGCCAACATTTGGCATCTTTTTGTTTCAGCTGAATTTGCAGGATTTCACCCCTGCTGACACCAGGCGATTCCAGTCCGAGAAAGAGGATGAAAAGCCCATGCAATTTTTCCCTGCGCTAATTTGAATGCTTTGAGTGACACAAAAAGCAAGCAAAAAATAAAAAGACAAGAGAAGAAAACACACACTGCCCTTCCTAAGCCAGTATGGCTTGCCTGAACAAAATGAACATTTCTGTGTCATGTGTTAGCCCTCACTCCTGGCTGGGAGACCCAGAGACGGAACCCCCCCAGAGGTGGGGAGAGAAAGGCGTAGTGGGAAATCAACACTGACTTCCTCTTCAAAGTCTGCAGGGTAGTGGAGAGGAGTGATGGTACAAAATTTACTGGCTGTTGCTCGCAGTGGAACAAAATAATCCATTTTAATTATAACATGGGTATTCATTAGAGCAGGCCTTGCTTCTCAACCCTGGTCCCGGAGGGCTGCAGTGACTGCAGGCTTTTGTTCCAGCCAGCCACTTAACAACCTGATTCTCCTAATCATTGGCCTGATTGAAACAATTTAACTTCCCAATATTACACTATTAGTGGCTTACAGAGAGCAAAGCAGGAATACCTGCTGGATCACTGTGCTCCCAGGACGGGGTTAAATAGTCCTAGAGAAGTAAATGAATGTACAGATATTTATTATTAAGAGGGTTTAAATAGCAGTACAGCTCTGTATACTGCAATACAAAGGGAGATGTGGAAAGTCCACCATTAATGTTTACACTGGTATCATTTGGTTCATTTGTCTTCATTTTAACAGTAGCTGTTAGCCATTAACAGTGGGATTACTCGGACTCATAAAACATGAACTGTGGTTTATGCAGTCAATCCCTGTACTGTAACATGGCAATGAGTATTTGTTCTCTTTCAGTCTGAATGTAATATGAATGTGGGCACAACCATTTTGATTTGTGAGTGACTGAATACTATTAAAATCCCATGGCAGTACTACAGGCAGATAAAAGCATGCAGGAGCAAGTCCCTGCTCTCACCCCCATAATGCCCTGCAATGTACTACTGAATGAATACACTGCAGGGTTCCTTGCATTTACTCGCAATTTCACTTAAAATTAGTTTTTTCTTGCCTTTCTTGTCAGAATCCAAAAGCTTTCTGTGTTCCTTTGGAGACGGTTGTCAAATTGTTATACGAGATGCTTGAATTTTGAGGTTTTTATTAAGTTTACTGCCATTTACAAGTGCTAGAAAGGCTAGCTAGCTATGGCTAGTCTAAGTTTGCACCAGTCTTGCTTATGAATTCCTTGCATCTTTCAGTTCCATGTTCAAATATGGATCTTAAAGAAGAGATTTGAATACATTATAAAGGTTTTTATTTTTCTGGTTCTTCCACTAAAAAAAAATGTTTTAGGAAATCATTTATCTTGGTTGTCCAGCAAGGCAATATTTCTACCAAATCAGCAAAATTCATTAAGACAATCAAAATTCATATTGTATACAAAATTGGGTTATATTTGCAATGCTTTTACATCATGGAAATGAAATGGGCAAAACATCTGTCAAAGCTGGATGGAAATTAATGGTTTAAAGAAAACCACTGCTCTCCTTCACATTGTGAATGCTGACCTTGACGTTGACCCACTAGAAAATTATAAAAGTGAAAATTCTGGTATTTCTTTGATTGTTCATTAAAAATAAGCTGACTGTTTGATTCCAGACATCAGAAATTGCTATTAAAATTGATTCTTTGGCTCTTTCTTTAAGCAATTTTTGAGTCATTTTTGGCATTTTAATGGTTTAAAAAACCAACCCTCGCTTGATGCTAAGGAGAAGATGACTGTGTCTCACACTCACATGGTACTGAACTCACAGATAATGGTGCAAGACACTCCAGCGTCACAACCCCAGATAGCCACCACAACTTATGTACTACAGCACTTCATTCTCCCCAAAAATTCTGCCCGAAAACACGACATGAACTATAACTTCTTAATCTCCAACAATCCATCCAATTAGCTTGGCAAAAGAGAATATGCTTCTCATAGAGCTTGCAGCTCTGTCTGACCAAGAAACACAGCCATAAGTTCTAAGTCCATAGTATTTCCATGTTAAACCACCATTGCTAAATACAAGTTCATGGAGACTGATCATCCACAGCTCTGGTTAGGAGCTCTGTTGCATACTGCAGATTGTAATGAGTCTACAATCGTGATCGGCAGTTCATGAACAAATGAATCATATCCTTCACAGATTTGTTCATTTGGCTCTCTCCCCAAGCCCTGAAACTTCCACCTCTGACGCCTTCTCCTCCCTCGTCTTATTGCTCTAAACTAAAACAATGACTTTAGTTACTTACACAGTGGCCAATAGCTATTTATCAAGGCAGGATATGTTACTGAAAAGCCAATCAAACAGCGATGAATTAACATACATATGTCAACAGGGCAGGTGAGCAACATCAGTTTTCATGGCTGAAACAGATTGTCATGGTTCTATATGGAGCTTTGATTCTATGAAGGAAGAACCATTATAAAATAATGTCTGCCATTTGCCATTGCAGAGTCTTTTAGGATGAGATTTTTAAGATAATAAATGTATGCATTGCATCATAAAGGCAAGAGGAGGGGCTATTCCTATACTTATATTATTCAGTTACTCTTCTGTGATATCATATATTGGCCATGTCACATGTTAAATTTTTCACTCTCATGCTGGCATTTTTTCACAGTGTATCCGCCTCCTCCACGAAAAATTTGCAATGGCTCCAATGTAATGGTAATTAAAGTGTTTTTCACAAACCCGAGTCCAGTGCTATTTTTAATCTTTATTGTACAGTATTCTGTGCGTTACGTACAATGGCATGTATGTAATCTATTAATTATAGCAGTCATATATTGGAGTGTTTGTGAAGATAGCTTATTTATTATTAATTCCTCACATGTGGTATGTAATCATGCCCATTGTGTATACTCATGATTTCCTTTGTCAGCTACTTTTATGCCAAATATATATTTTCCTGTCCTAATGAAGGGATTTTAGTGATTTGATCAAGCACAGAGCCAAGGTTCTAGCTGTTAGTGCTGGGAATGAGTTCTGCTCTAGTGTTTTATTGTCCTTCTTTGTAAATCAAGACTGTCTATAACTTCAGATGTTGGACTGAATAATGTCAATTTGTTGGGGATAGAGGTTGGGACAGAGTTTTGCTGAGAATCCTTATTTAATTAACATAATATTTAAGGTCCTGATGGAAACTACATTTTCTTGGCAGACTGTGCTTTTTTCTTCTAATTCTGTCCACATGTTCTCTTATGTTTACTGAGCACAGCATCAACTGTCAATGGGCAGCATCTTTCCCAGTCAGATTGTACAGGGAAAGAAGTCTAGACATTTTCTGCCAATTCTAATACCACACTTCTCTGCTCCTGGACCTCAGTCTGTTTCTGCACAATAATTCCCAGTGATTTCACAGAGAGTGCAGACAGTGCACATACAAGAATGGCTTTAAAAGGAAAATTGGTTTGTGGTGAGGAAGGGGTTGTCCATTTTTATTATTTTTAGGAGCCTCACTATTTGTTCTTTTGCATTTAATGAATGTGTTCCCCATTGCCCAATACACTGCGCATTTAATAATAGTTAATGCATGCAAATATATTTAAAGTGATAAACAGCTTTTAAAATATCAAACCCCTCTGAAAATCACAAACACATGCACAAAGCAACATGTCAAGTCTGCCTGATGAATTGCTTTTGAGTTTGTCATCTGATGTACTCACTCTAAATACAGGGAACTTAAAATTGACAGAACTAGAGAGTTTTAGTAGGTTTCTGTTTCTTCCTGACGAGTGAGAGACAGTGATGTAGTGTTGTTATCACATTGTATTTTTAAGCTCTGGGAGCCATCTTTGTTTAGGGTTTTCCTCAGGGTTCAAAGCATTCAAGAGCTATGTCAGACAGTACTATGCCCTACCTGAGAAATATGTCAGTCTTATACAATATTCCCCAAATGCACCTTGGCCTCGAGGATAGATTCAACTATTGGGTAGACAAGAACTCTGGAACGATTCTACCTGCTTGTACACAGACCAGCTCTGGGGTAAGAATAGGTCATAAGAAAGGAATTTGGCACTATGCCTATGGTTGGTTTTTTCACTTCTGTTAGCAGTGGTGATGGTTGTGTTGTTTTCTTGAGGAAAAAATAGGAATTCACAACTGGGTAAACTATTCTCGTAATCTCAGAATTTTTTTCTTAATTATTTCCTGAAAATGTTTCTTACCATATATTTAATGGAAAGGTAGTCCTGGTAAAGTAATCATAGAAAAGACATCCTACAGTGGCAAATTGTAAATAAATGGAGTTGTTCTGGAAAGAAAATAATTTGGTGACTCATTCGAGAAGAATGTGTAGCATTCAAATGTGACCCAGTATGGCCCTTACAGTTTTAACAAAAGGAGTTTCATCTATAGCTGCGGTGAAACAGACCCTGTACCATTATTGATATATATTCTACCCACATCTGCCTGATTTGTTTATTTGCCTGCTGAACTGGGTCTGCATGCAGCTATAAATCGGTTCATACCTCTATTCCCTTGAGTCAGCTGTTTCCAAAATCCCCCCTCTGCCCCCATTTCCGGCTTTATTACATGTTTTAATTTCTCCTCCCTTTTTGTTGATGTCAAATGGGGAGTAAACAGCGTTATCCCCTTAGCCAGGTAGGATCCTGTCTCTGGACTCTAGGGGAAAGATAAAAAACATGAAATCTTCCAAATGCATTAAGTGTTCCAAAAGCACGCTGCACAGCTTCAATGAATATCTTTTCAAATGCATGCCTACTAAACTGTAAATAAGTGAGCGAGATCACTCATCAAAGTTATGCGCTGTATCTCTGAATCAGATGTCTGTACATCTCCAGGTGTGTGTGTGTGTATTTGTGTGTGTGTGAGTGAGTGAGTGAGTGAGTGAGTGAGTGAGTGAGTGAGTGAGTGAGTGAGTGAGTGAGTGAGTGAGTGAGTGAGTGAGTGAGTGAGTGAGTGAGTGAGTGAGTGAGTGAGTGAGCGAGCGAGCGAGCAAGTGAGTGAATGTGTTTTCTGTTATATACTGCATGAGGTTAATTCAGTGGGTTTGATGTGAGGCACATTATCTCCATGCAGATGTGAACACTAGAACAACTGCATAACCCTCTTGCACTTGTTTGTTTACCCAGCCTAAAATATCTTCAAAGAGCAAAAACGATCGAAGTTGTCTTCTGCATTTACATCAGAATCCAAACTGAGCTGGATGCTCACACATGGCGTAGATTACAGATGAGAGTGATCGCTGTTCATTTGAGTACTTGCTGCATATGTGATTATACCCTGAGTCACTCTTAATTCTACTGGCCCAATTTCATCAAGTAACTTATTAATTTGCCACATGAATGTGTTTTCTGACGCATTACTTTTAACGCTTGCATATACTCCGCCAGATTTCATTCAAAGTATACATGAATATCTAACTAAACATTAGTCAACAAAAGGAATAAGAATTATGCTAAAACTGGATACAATTTTAAAACCTCAAATATTGTTTTTCACATATTTCTTATTAGTGATAGATGGTTTTGAATTCCAGGAAAATGCAAGTGTTTCCAAACATTTGGAAGGAAAAACGTTAGATCATTTTAAAATAAAATAAAAAAAATCCACAGTATATTTCCCAAGACAGCTGGTCTTTTGAGAAACAGCAAAGTTTAGCAAAGTCAAATAATTGCCTGGACTGTCCAAGACACAGCTCAGTTGCTACTGTGTAAGTTTATCATTCATTGGTATTTGTCAAACAATGTCCCTCAGTTTTGGTGAATATTGTGAATTTATTCCCTCAGCAATAAGAAAGGCACTAAGATACAAGCCACAGGAGAGATTTGCAGGTTACTATTACTTCTGACCCAGAGTCCACATAGAGTAACTGTTTTCCCAACGCTTTCCTCTGTATGACTATTTTCTATATGCTGGAGAAAAGATTCCTGATATCAAGATGTCAGTTTAAACAAACTCTTACAGTTCAAAATGTAACTAGGTTACTAAACAGCTTTTGTTTGTTCCTTTTTTCCTGTGTTTGTAAGTGTGTATGTGACAAAGGGAGAGTGAGAGACAAGGAACTGAGAGAAAGAAGAAGAGAAAATGAGAGAAGATAGCAAGAAAGAGAGCAAGCCTCTTTTTTGTTTGTGTTTGCTCTAATCGGCTTTTGAGCTGCAGGCTTTGGATGTTCCTCTCGAATGAGACTTTGGCAGGGAGTGGGACCTTATTAGGCAGAGTGAGTTCAGACAGGCTGTCGGAGTGGAAGAAATGGCTGATTCTGCAGAGAGAACTCTGCCGAGAGATGGAGCAGACAGGCCACATGATTAACTGCGTTACCCAGCCGCCTCATCCCCAATGGATATTGTTCTGCATATTCACTGTTTCATTCTCCCTTCTGTCCTCACTTAAGATCCAGTGACTTAATCAAGTAAACCTGTTCTATACAAGCTCATCGTATCGCTCTTGTCTTAAGTAACTTAAAATATGGAGGTTATGCATATTTTCCCTATTTTTTTTTTATTTTGACTTAATTGGCATTCACTTAAAACTAGAGCTCTGTTGGAGTTAAAAAAGACCTTACACTGGGTAGGGAGAAAATGGGAATGGAGTCTACATTTATATAAAAATAGTGAAATTTGTAAAGAGGTTGCTATTCGAAAGATAACACCACTTAAAATGCTCTATTGTTTTAAAAAGCCTTAAGTCTTAAGATATTTTAAGGCTCTTCAAGACACCCACTTTTTTAACATGTGACTGTCTCTAAGACCTACACAACATTTGAACTGACTTTCCGCAGCCACTCAGCTGAAATAAATTTACATTAGTCATTAAATGTTGATCTCCATTTAGAAAATAATGAATAATAATGAGTATGCATTATCTGCTAGTTTTTTGCATCATTTTTAAATTTAGTTCAGCAGAGAGACAAAAGCAATGAACTTCAGCACTTGTTTAATATTCAAAAATGCAGAGCTTGGCATTAATTAAGAGAACAGGCAGATCTGAACAGATTGGGCGTCTAGAGTTAAGTGGTGAATTAGGGAAATGAAAAAAAGGAACCAGGCAGAATGTACAACCAGCGTTGATACACAGCGGGATTCGTCCCCCAGGGCCCAGCGCTGCCTAAACAAAACTCCTCTATTTCAGAAACAAAGGGCAAGCGGGATTCACACGAGAAACAGACTGTGATGAACTGCCTCAGTATTCGCAAAGAGACCGAGGTCAGTTGTGCTCACACTCTGTTGTTTTCTGGTACCCCATGTGGGGAAAACAAGTGGGTTGACTCCAGGGTTGCAGTGAGGCGATACCCCCATCCTCCTCCCCTCCTTTGCCCCCTTTGTGAGGCAATTGAATCCTAGACCCAGAGGCAAGAGACAGCAAGCTCTCCCTGGTGTTTTCCGTATGATTGAACATTCCTGTGAGTGGTGCTACGGAGCTTGAAGAGGCCTTGCTACCATGCCCTCTACCCTGTAGGATCACTCCCTCCAGCTTCTGACTCACAGACTGTACCGCTGGGGAAAAGGGTCTTCTCCAGCCCACTGTCTGACCTGACCTGATCCAGAGAACCCCCCACAGCGACATCCCCCTAAGGTAGTACCACAGACCTCCATTATACATCATACCCAAGCTTGGAGCCTTGTGTTTGTCTAATAGCTGATGCGTCCCAGTGCAAAATGGCTGCCATGTGCGGGAGGTGGTTCCTCCATGTTCCTCCCCCATCCCCCTACTGTGATGCAGTTTGTGGCCATGAAACAAAGGGAATTATATAAATACAATCCACTATGATTACTATTAGTAGGAGTATGTCCATAGCCTCCACTTGCCTTTTAGCAGTGAATTTCCAATTTCCTGATTAAAATGCTGAGATCTTTGAATGAATCATTCATTCAGCAATAATCAGTACTTGTGAAATTATAGATTTGTTAAACATCCATATACTAAAAAACGGAAGCGTGACTACACAAAGACATTTGAATGGATACCCCCTGTCATTCTATTATTTTAATGTTAGAATTTTGAATGTAAGTCTTTTGACCCAGGGTCCCTTCCACACTAGCTCACTTCTGTTCATTTACTTAGTAATGTGTCAATTTCCCTGCCATTAATGGTGTTGAGACCAACAAAGTGTGTTTGACTCATTTTTCAGTGAGTCACTTCCCTTTAGTTCCTGTTTACTACATCAAATTCAAGCCGAACAGTATCAGCCAGACACAGCTTTTGTGTAACCCTCTGCAGTGCTCATGTAAGTAAGACTTTCAGGGAATACAGAATTGCTTGTTACCACTCAAAAGGACGTGCCAGTAAGCAATTGGCACAGCTAACACCCACCCCCACCCCCCGGTCTCCGCACTGTCTTGGTTCCGCTTGTGTGTGCTGCTTATGCTGGAGGTGGCTGAGCTGGGAGAAAGCGTGCATTGATTGATGAGGATAATTGCCACCGAGTTGCGTGGGACCATATCTCAGCAGATCCTGTGTGGGTTTTTTGTCTGCCCCATTGTCAGCTATCGTTTGTCCCATCGCTGAGACACAGCCTCGGGAGGTATTTCCCTCCCACCTCAGGCCCAAGTCTCCAATGACAGTCCAGCCAGAGCAGGGTACAGAGCTGTCAATCACAGCTGGTTTACTGTCTCCTTCTTCCTCATCTACTTTCTTTTACTGTGTTTCTGAAGAAGGTGGTGAGGGTTGGCACAATGCCAGGAGCTTCATAGAGAGTATGATTTCAGTTGACCAGTGATGGTGCAATTTCCCATCAATTTCTCCAAGCTTGTCCCATCAAGTTATGCCTTTCTTTTGAGCTCATGTTTCAAATAGATCCTTGTGGTGTGGTCTAGGACGAATAAAGGGTGTGATGATTTATGAATAAAACAGAAGAATTTCCAAACACAGCGTAAGGATGATTTTCAGGTTGGTCCTCACTTAAATTGAGATATTTTGATATTATATATTCAGCTAAATCTCTTTAACTCTCATATTCTATTTGTGCTCTTGGATAGGACAGGCAATATCAACAGAGCATGAAAGTGAAGGGTTAAGTAGATACATCACGCCACTCTCAATTGTAAGCCCCTTTCATACATATACTGCAATCCTGAAATTTTCAGGAAACTACCCAGAGGAGCTGTATGTGTGAACGCAAATGTCTGTCGTACCGGACATTATACAAACTTTATCCAGCTAGCTCCCATGTGCAAAGTCCATTTTATGTCGAGTTGAGCCCATGTGTGAATACAACAGGTAATTTCCCGGAGAATTCATGGTGAGTGAGTGTACGTGTTGATGACGTTTCTATCATGAGACCGGCACGAAACCGGAATACTAGAATTCGAGGGTGGCTGCTTCATACTCTTTTCTGTTTGCCTGTATATTGCTTTCTTGCATTGCAGAGTCTTGTATGTGTTAATCCTGTCTCTACAGAATAATTACTGAAACTCTGTTCTAAAACTATGAGTTGTTTCTATATTCTTTTGTGGTAGAAGTGCAATGTAGTCCACACGGGGTTACTATTACTACATGTTTGGGAAAGAAACTTTGAATGATTCTGGAAGATAACAGACAGACACCTTTGGAGGACTTAGCTCTGAAACCAGAGAAGCCACTGACCCCAACAGTCACACACCCACATCATCATATGGGTCAAGAAGGTTAACAAAGAGTATTAAGAATCAATAGTAATTGATATGTTTTTTTATTGATCTCCACCTATATCGGGCCTCTGGAGCCATTTGCCTTGACGTTCATGTAAATAAATGTGATGTAATTTGATTTATGAGTAAAAATTCTGTTGACATTAGGGCAAATAATGGCCACTGACCTCATCAATAACCAGCAACACCCATTTCTGAGAGAAGAAAGAAAACCAATGAATGAATTAACTTGGAAAGGTCAACTTCATGATTATTGCTGTGCATTAGCTTGCCACCAGAGGCCTTTTCAAAATGAAAGAACTAAGAAAGAAATATGTTCACCATGCTATATAAGTGTGACACAGCAGGTCTAAAGTATGAGGCTGAGATTATGTTTAAAACTAATAAACCTTTTCCAAGATTTGGATGTGTTGGATTGCAAAATAAAGCAACCTTTTACAGTCTTGAGTTCCTTATTCTCCAACACAAGTAAAAGAAATTAAAATTACAGGCATATAATTGTAGATATTCTCATAAAGCAATGTAGCCATTAAATGATTAGAATTCAAATGGCTTTAAATTCTTATGGTATATTCATCTTGGACAACAAGATAGCTATTTCATTTAAATCCATTTCATTATTATCTTTTCTGTTCACATTACTCAATGGAATGGGCTCAAGTTTAATTGGCTCCACTGGAGCCAATTAACCATAACATACCGTTGAATATTATACTCACAAATGTTTATTGATAGGATACAATTGCATGTAACTGGGTTCATTTGTTATTTATATGAGGAGCATTGCTGTTGTGCTTGAATTTAAATATTTCAGACAAACACATAGGAAAATCAATTACTGTCAAATACAAAAGTGATTTCTGACTAGTGATTGTTAATTACTACATAACTGACTGACTAGGCTTTATATAACAGTAAGATCAGTACAAAGGGTGAAGTGCACATTGTCTGTTTGCAGTGCAAAGAGGCACCATTTATCTGTCTTCACATATTCATTTCACGGCCCAGTATCCCCTCTGAAGTTCTCTGCTTAATACAGTATAGCAACGCCACTCCTCTGCTGTGCCCTGTTTTTTTTAAGAAAAGGGTACAGGGGTCTGCCAGAGAATTAAATCTAAAACAACCACTGCACTATTTGTGAGCACAAGAACAAGAGAGAGGAGTTATTGGACAGTCAGTTATTTAATACGTGTTGGGTTGCCAGCTGTGATTAATTACTCATTGGGTGGTATCTAAAACAATCCCACCACCTGAAGAGGCCCCCTGAGGACCTCACGCACAAAAAGTGGAACGGGACGGCAGTCAGAGTAACAAGAGCATCCAGGTTTTTTTAATAAGTAAGAGCAAAGCTGCCTGCAACTCGTCTAGAAGTCTCTCAGGGAAGCCTTTTTGCTTTGCTTTAATTCCACTGGAGACAAACTTCTATTATTGGTACTGGTGTTATTGTCCTCTCCACCAGCCATTCTGGGAAAAGCACACAGTGAAATGGCTGGGTCTGTAATTTCTTTGCCTTTTTCAGTTAGTCTGTTCCACTGTCCAAAAACATATTACTGAATATGGTAGGCACGTTGTGTTCATATACCATTCAATTAATGATGTAGAGAATTGTGCCCGACTGGAAAAACTGTGTCCATGCCAACCCCCCATGCTTAAAGTTAGATTACATTCGACAAAGACTAATGTCCCTGTGTTCAATATTATATGTTAGTTCCTTTGAGGATAATCAGATCTTTTCATTAAAATTCAGCAGAAGTCTTTTCCTACCCTTTCTTGCTGAGTAGGACTGCATCTGTGCTTGTACGAATGTATTTTGATGATATACAATGCAAATTACCATTACGCCAATTTCAATGGATTTTCAGTTGAGTGACACAATCTAAAATGGAATACGTAAGCATGTGTACACAGTTTTAATAATTATCTAAATAATTATCAATTATCTACCAGCAAATAAACTCAAACTGAAAATAGCAATTATGTATCATTTTGTATTTTTATACATTGTCTTTTTAGCAAAGCAAGACAGTAAGTGAACATCATTTGTTGAATATCTCAAGTCATCTCCAAGCACAATAACTACTACAAATTTCTGCTTGTTTAACAAGAACGGTAAAGCCATTACATGTCAATAGCTACAATGGTAATGGAAACAAAGAAATATTACTTTAATCCTACCTGAAAAGATCATTTCATTTTGTGCCACGAGAGAGAATACTAACACATTCAAAATAACAACATTAATGCAATATTTACATTCTGTATTATACTTTATCACATTATTCCAATAATGTGAAAAACTGATTTAGTAATTTGCCATTAGCATGCTACTTTATTTATTTATTTATTTAAATTTTTTTTTTTGCTCAATCATAACCGCAGTATGCTAGGCCTCCAAACTGTATGCAACTGCCTTTCTTTCTTACTCTGTAATCTGTTACTCTGTTAGACTGGGTAAGCACCTGAGCAAAGAATCAGTGAATGTCCTGCTCTGCCAGTGTCATATAATAATCAATTTAGCCAGCTAGCCATTTTCAAGGCAGGAAAATTGCTTGCTAGCTACATAATTTATCCAACTAAATTTATCTAGCAACCTAGCCAGTGTCTTTCTAAAATTACATTGGAAAGCTGAGTTTCTGTCATTTGAACAGCTAGGTTTGTTTACCACCTGTATCTTTGACAATGTAACTACTTAGCTCTCTGGGAAAATGCATTGTAAGATTCCAGTAATCTCTACAAGGTGAACTGGAGTTAGTTAACTCCAAGTGCTGGTTCACAAGATATGTCTTAACCCTAGTCCTAGACTAACAGAAAACTTCAATTAAAGATCTCAAATGAAAAATGTCTAGGACAAGGCAGGCTTAAACTGTGTCTGGAAAGCTGGCTCTAATGTTATTGTTGACTGTAGTCCTTCTGTAACTATAGTAAGAAATAAGAAGAAGAAGTAAGAAATATTTCATTTCCATGTTGAAAATAACAGTATGGTGTGAAACAAATGCCATTCTGTGGCATTTATATAAATATAAATGCAGACAAAATTTATATTTTAGAAGTAATGATGTGGTCACATATTGTTCAGCAGCTCTGTTATATATTTTCTCCCAACAGGCCCACAAAGTGAAATCTATGAATAGGGCACTAATGGTTTTCCACAGCACAATATGCTTTTGGTTGTGTAGAGACTAGTTTTGATGTATTTGACTCCAGTTTTTATTAACATTGATTAACCGATGCAGAAAGCCATAATGATGTGTAAGGAGCATGGGGACTTTGTTCATGGAATGTTAACACAGCAGTGCTGTATGATGAATAATAGATTACAGTATCTGTGACGCAGTCTGATAATGATGCTGAACATGACCTTTAACCCAAAGCATAGAACAGCATGAAGCTGCAGTTTTTTTGCAGTTAACCACAGCAATTCAGAAGCCAAGAGAGGAATTCCATAACGTCCATCTGAAAAATTGATCATGAAATTTCTATTTTTCACTTTCTATTACCTGAAGTCTCTGGACAAAACTCCATCTTGTTCTCCACAAGAAAAACTGCTGCACTTCTGGTGGATTAAATTTTTTTTGTCTTCAGCTACATTTATTCATAATTTACTAACCATATAAATTTATCATTGATTCATTTTGCAATGTATCAAATCTGATCTTCCATTTACACCTATTCATGTGTATTTTTTAATTGGATGTATTCATACATGCCTGTATGTTGCAGTAAATATGAGTTTGCTCTGTGTGCAGTGCAATATGGAGAGCTGTTATGATTCTGTTCCAAACCCCTCATGTTCAGTGATTTCTACTTGAGGATTTTTCCCTGAAGGAAATGTGTGTGTGTGTGTGTGTGTGTGTGTGTGTGTGTGTGTGTGTGTGTGTGTGTGTGTGTGTGTGTGTGTGTGTGTGTGTGTGTGTGTGTGTGTGTGTGTTGGTAAGGATTATGTGTGTGTGTGTGGGGGAATGGGATGTCTTTTGCAAACAGTATTATAGAATATATAAATGAATACATAACCACAGAATAATGTTTTTCTTTAACCTTTTTGTCATGTTTGTCGCATCCCATGGATGGTATCATGCTTTGATTTCCTCATGAGCCATGCAGTTTGCAGAGGCTTTTTTTGGTAATCTCTTAGAAAAGTGTCCTCGTTTGACATGTGAAGGGGTTAATGAGGCTGGACACTTTTTGTCGTGCTTCACTGCGATGACAAATCTCTAGTTTAGTTCTGCATGGCTGAATGGAATGTACTAGAGCAGCCACACACACATACACGTACATACAGTGCACATCCACAAACACATACGTGCATGTATAAGCAGCTCTTTGCTAGTACTTGCAACTTGTTCTGTGGGTACAGACATACAGACATGTACATTCCTGTTACTAAAACAGAGGCACCTGTGCGCACAGACACATACTCATATACAATGTATCAGTGCTTCATATTGGCTTGTCCAGGGGTACAAACAGCTGCAGAGATAAAAGTGTATTTACAATGGCCGTATCTCCGGCATGTGAACCAGCTCAGTGTGTGGTTGCCCAGTCTCATTTCACTCACAGAGAGTGGCAAAGGCAACAAGGTGGAGTCAGACTTCTTACCAGTACAAGAGGAATCCAAAGAACAAAGAACATTTAACAGAACTAGATAAATAATTGTTTTGTGGTGATGAGGCAGCATAGAATACATGTACTTGTTTGCAAAATATTGAAGAAGCTGGAGTTGTTCTTTTGTCAAAACTGTTCATTTAATATCTGGAATAGATATCAATTTTTATGTAAAGTGTCTGTGCTTACTGTTTATGACACTGATAGATATTCCTTACGCCTCAACATCACCCCTCTTACCAAGCAGGGCATAATTCTATTTGTTAAAAATCCATATCCTTGTTCAAAAAGGCTAAAGTGAGATGATTTAGGGAAGCAAGAGCTCAGTGAATCGATGCAAAAGGGTTATAACCTCATTTAAAAGGGCACTCACGATAAATTATTACAGTTAAATGTTCAGAGAAAAACAATAACATTAAACAAGAAATGATGCAGTAATAACATGAAGTCTGAAATGTTGGTTCCCTTGAGACTTGTACAGTACAACTTTTGAAGACAGCTTCATTCTGGACATTCTGGTGTATACACTGATATGTGCTCAACACTATACTTTGATTGGGAAGCATACCACACCCCTTCAGTACAAACATACTATCATTTCCAGGGGATGTTGGAAGACTCAAAAACTCACCAAGGAGAGATACTGCCCCCAAGTGTCCGTTAGAAAATATTACACAAGTGAGAATCAGGACAAAAGGACTGAGTGGAGGACAAACTATTTCTATTTCTTCAGAATTTGTCATGTACTCATATTTGAAGGGAGGGAAGTGTGCATCTGAAAACAGTTTTCGGCAGCTCCTTTGAAGAGGAATTATCAAACACAAAGGAAAGCATTTGCTGTGTGTGTCCATTTATGCTTATTGATTGTTTACTGCAGTCAGTTCCACTGAAGACATATTGGTGTTGCATGAAAGCACACAGAAGTATGGGTACATCTCTACATTCTGAGAAATGTTACTTCTCTTTCTGGTCGAATCAAATACCTGAGACACAGGCTAAGTGCTGTTCTGTAATGTGAAATAATCAAGAAGACAGCTGTGAAAAAGGTTAAAAAATGCTTAAGGACGACTTAATGGGACAAATAAATACACATACAGTGACAATAAAAAGGTTCTTTTTTGCTCTGTTCTCCTCATCGGCTCAGTTCATTTCTCTTCAGACTAGGAGTGGTACACGCAATGCAGATTTATTTGCGCTTCTGAAAACTTGTATTTGCATTTAGATTGTGTTTCACAGTGATTTATTACCTCACCCTTTGTGCTCACCTTAGTCATTTTGATCTTTTCAAAGACATTTTTTAATTGTGTTTGACACGATAGTATTGTAGAAGCCCACTGTCCTGTTTGTCATGTGTGATGCCATTCATTCTTCCCTGCATATATTCGGTACGCTAGAGAAGAGCATGCAGACCACATAACTAGCACAGTCTACATCCTGTCTGCATAGCTATAGTGACCATGACTGTGACCACGACCACGACCACAGCTCTGCCTGCATCATTGGACTGTGTGTCAACGTTGTGAGTCCATCACTCTCTGTCTCTCTATCTCTGCTTCTGTAGTCTGCATGAAATGCTTTGCAATTCTTGTCACCTTCAAAGGAACTTAATGTAAAAATAAATCTTAAAAAGGCCTTTGGATAGAGGAGATTCGGGGGGGATTTAATTGCCTGGATGTCCCAACTCTGCAAGATTAGCACAGTGTGAGCAGGTTGACCTGGAAGGGGAGATCTGAGAGGCAATAGGAGCAGCCAGGCCAGGGAAATTAATGGGGTATTGTGACATCCTCATTCTCTGTCTGCCAGAGGCCCAATCACTTCCATGCCACTGGTTCTTCACCCTGATTATTTATTTAATATGGGTGCCAAGCACAGGGGAGAGCCTCCTTGAGTCACACCTCTATTGATTAATGACACAGTTAACATGTGTGTGTAACCCACTTAATATGCCCTCATTTATTTTCACATTACAAATTGTTTTAATTTACTCAAATTTACCACTCCAATTAATCAAGCAGCCCCTTTGCTAGAGTCATCTGTTAAATATAAAACAGAGGAAAGAACTTATGTGGAAGTAAGGTCACAGATTTCATTAACAAAGCTGTAAAACATTTCATTTTGCCGAAGGTACTGCTGTGGGAAAGTGCTGCCATTGTTAGCCAGAGGTACAAGTTAATGAGATAACAAGGAACACATTTTACATTTAAATGTCAAACATAGCAGATCCCATTACCACAAATATGAACATTTTCAGAAAGTCTTTTTGTGTCTTAGAATTTCAAGCCCACGCCTATTGAGCAGGAAAGTTCTGTTCAGGGAGCTTTCATCCCGTTCCGGGAAGGCTTCAAAAAGTTGGACTGCAGTTTGAAATTCAAAACTTGATGATCAGAATGAATTCAAACAACGTCAACAACAGCTGAAAATGCCATAAAACTGTGCACATAAAATAACCATGTACACAATGATTTGTTAACAATATGTTCTGAACATGAAATATGTGGAAGTCATTTTTATGCACCTTAAAATTTACTAAATTGTGGTGGACTAGGATTTTTGCCAATCTCATTTGGTCTGAAATATTCCTTTGTCATGAAACAGCTGTTTTATATTGTAATGTTACTTGAAGGATGGCAACAGCTACCGCTCCCCCATGGTAATAAGGAAACAAATGGAAGTGCATAATTCAGGGAAAATTAAGATTGAGGGTTTGACAAAATATTTACTGCTGTATTGCAGGTGAACATAAATCTACATGAAACTTTTAATTCTTTAACAAAAAGTCAAGACCATTATAATTTTGACATTGTCACCTTGCCACTTCCTTTAATTGCTTTAATTGACTTAATGGCTGGCTTTGGATAGCCAGGATTTCTTATCTCAAGGATGCAAAAGTAAAACAAGCATGATTTTTCTGACCTCAGTCAAAGCCCACTGAAGACAGTACAGTTCAAAGAGTTCCCCAAGGGCTTGTTGTTTCTTTCTTTTGAAGCATGATTGATTTCCAAAAGCAATTTGGCTTCACAGGAGCATTGTTATCAGTTGCCTCTGTCAGTAACCTTCAAAATCACATTATCGTAGGGGGAATCATCTTCTTCATCTGGCTGGTCAACTTGTGAGTCTGGGAAAGCCCTCTTTGGTGGCTTGGGTACCGCGTAGTCATCAATGTGAGGGTTGTATGGATACTCGTGGCCACTGGGGTCCACCGCCGTGCCCTGGAACTTCCAGGCGTAGCCCTTGACCTCTTCAGGATCATCATAAAGTGACGAGGAGCCTGCTGTGACCGATGCCTGGGCTGCACAGCCTTCAGGCTCATCGTAAATGTGCTCCATCCTGGATTGGGTGGGCAATCTGGGGCCCTTAGACCTGGCCTTGATCACCCCCCGGATGGTAGACTCATCGATGGAGTCATATAGGGGGTCAGGAACCTCTGCACCATCCCCACAGTCCTCTCTCTCTCTGCCTGGGTCCAAGGCCATGGGAGGGTGGCCAGCCAGGAAAGTGGCCAAGAGGTTCTTGTTGATGGTGTCGAAAGGGAGGGAGTACTCATCCTGGGAGCCACGTCTGTTAGCCTTAGGTGACGGCCTGTCTTCCACTGGCTCCACCTGGTCCCGAGGCATGGAGATCTGGGAGTAGGCCTGGTCCTCGCTGTTGAGCAGCGGACAGCTGGAAATGGTCTTGACCTGGTTCTTGCGAGGGGGCGGCCTGGTGTCTAGGGTCAGGCTCTTGACACCAGTAAGCAGTTTGTCAGTAGGCACATCCAGCCTGGACCTGGTGCCCTGAGGAGGAGCCGGGCCATCTCTCATCAGCACTTCATCAATGGTGCTGTAGACACTGCTGTCCTTCGTGATGGGCGGTCTTGGGATGAGTTCAGCGTCTACCCCTCCAGAGGCTTGCCTTTGGGGGGCGAAGGTATTCCTCTGCAGGTTTATGGCTGTCTCAACAGCCTGGAAGAGGCAATTCCCCTGCTTGGTTTCAAACTCAAAGTTGCCTTCACCAGTGTCACAACGCCGACCAGCTTCGAAGGAGAATGTGACCTGAAATAAAAGGTTGGTGCTTTCATTTACACCCTCAGCTTTTGTAGACTCTTAAATATAAATGAGGGCCACACCAGGACATAAAACTCATGTAAAATGTAAAATGATATTAGCCCAAGAGGATTCAATGTTAAAAGAAAAAAAACTGAGGATAATCCCATCCTACATGTTTGACAGGTTCTTAGCTTTAATATAAGGTTCAAAGAAATGTAGTTATACAACCACTGCGGTTTTTTATGTCCTGTTTGAAATGTACAAAGAAAGGAGGAAGTTTGTTCAAAATTTATTTTCTTTTGAAATCTTTGAATTTCACAGCTGTTTTACCTTATCGCGACCAAACCTTCTGAGGAAGCGGTAAGGCCAGGTATAGAGCACCTCTCCTGACTTCACGTCCTGGAGGATGAGGCTGTCAAAATCAGCACGGAGGATGAAGGATCCACGGAGCCGGCATCTTTCAGAGGCCTCCGTCTTTCTCATCACCACCTTGAAGTCTCTTGTCGCTGGAAGAACACATAAAAATGACACCTCTGTAACATCCTGGTTTTTTTTTTAAAGAGAAACACTGCTTTCCTGCATCCAGCCCCCAGGCACTGCATAATTAGCAGCGCAAAGCTATGAATGCTATGTACAGGTGCTGAGCTGTGCCAGGTGGCCTTCCTAAGCATTGAGCATGGTGCTGTGTACTGAGCTGTGCATGCATCCCTCATTTGCAGTAGCAAAACCACATCTGCTGGATTCCTGACAAAACCTTGTTACCCTGAGCGAAGTTAAATCACCCTGAGCTGGAAACAGCAACAAATGCAAAGGCACTCGACAGCCCTAACATGGAAATGTGTCCGTATGGAAGCTAACAAAGGGAGATAAAGCCCCGTTTATGGCCTAAAGTGTCATTTCAAAGGCTGACAGACATATTATGTCCATTCACATAGAAGGTAATCTCTCTGGAATATAGTATGACAACGCATAAGTTTGAAATCACACTCTACCCCCACTTAATGTTCCGATATTGCACATAAATACCAGTAATAACCATGAGATAGGTATAAATAAAGGTAAAGGAGCATTCTTTGCTTAAGCAAAGTAACGGCAGTAATGAAAAGCCGCCTAAGTCTGTCACTGTTTGAGTGTGAAAAGGGCACCCTCAGAATGACTTCCTTCTCTCACTGTGAAGATGCTATTCATTTTCTCACAGCTTGCTTCTCATTTCCAGTTCAGGCTATGGTTATTGTGGCTTTGGAAATGCATCTTCAGCTGTTACAAGACCCAGCAAGAAGATCAGAATTTCTCAGTGAAAAACAGTCTGAGGTACAGGATGGGGTGGGGTTTTATGGGTTGTTTTTTGTGTTTTATTTACTGCAACAAAACTAAAGTTACTGTAGACTATAGACGGGGGACCTCTGTGATATTCTGTTGGTACATAACCATGCAAACGCTTCATTACAAAGTTGTGTAATTATCAATGCATAACTAAATATTCAGAAGTAAATTACCTATTTCAGATGTGAATACAGTTTAATGTAATAACATACAATAACAGAAGGTAAATTCAGTCACCTGCATTGTAAAGCTATAGGGTGGCACAGTGGTGAAATACATAAGGAAAGTAGACTGAAGCCAAGAAAATGTAGGATGGATGGATGGCCAGCTACTGCTGTTACATTCCAGAATAAGCTACCTATTGTTTTACATCAATAAAACTGATAATATGCAAGTCAAACTGATAGGAATGTTAACTAAACAAATCAGGCAATCTCACAAGGTATCCATATCCTTCCATACTGGATTTGTATATTCTTAATAAAACTACATGTACATACATAATTTAAGGGAAAACAGCAGATATATTAAGGTTTGCATATCATGGTTAAACTGGGTGAAACACACAGAGGAAAGCCCTGTGCATTTCCCACACCTCTGCTTGTCACCAGCGATACACAGTTGTTTCACAGAGTGCCTGTTCTCGCACCCCTCTCCAAGTTTCCCAACAGCACCTGTGTGAAAGACGTGGTTTAGCAGCAGTTTGCTTGTTTGTAATATGCGGGCACAGAAGCCACAGCCACGGCTCCATGGAGGCAAAGGTACATAAAAACGGTGCCCCCTCTTGCAGCTGTGTAAGTTGATATCATCTCTCAGCCTTCCCTCAACAGACAAAAAAAAGAAAGAAAAGCCTGTTTCCTTCCTGTAGAATCGAAGCACTAAAAAAGAACTTTGCTGTGCAGAAAATAGACCCGAAGACTTCCGTAAGTGGTTTTGCCTCTCAGCTACTGGGGTTAGGTTTAAACAGGTGCTTTCGTTGTACTCCTCAGTGTTGATGTTTTTTTTTCTTCTTTTTTGTAATGACAAACGTAAAAGATGTGTTGTTACACAATGCACAGCTCCCAATGCTTGCCTAAAACACTGCAGACCCCAGACTGCTGTACTTTGCACACTTAATCTCTTAATCTGTCTCAGGAACCCCACTCATACAGCTATACAGCTCTCAGGAAGTCCTGGTTGTGGAGATGGCAAAGCACAGTACATTTTTTTTTTTACAATTCACTCTTCATACTCAGGAGTGAGTGTGACTGAAAGAAACATTTTATACTGGACCCCACAAAGAATTCTGCAGTGTTGTTTTTCATTTCCATTATTTTTTGCATTATATAACAGAAGCACCAAATGAAAAGGAAGTTGTATTTAACTACGTCACTAGTAATAACGGGTCTCTACATATTGTCATATTTATGTGAATATTATGTCTGCTTTAAAATACATCTTTATTGGTGAGCTTCCAAATGAGAGGTTAGACAGACCGAATACATATAACACTGTTCCTCTAGGGCACTTTCCTTTCACACCTGACAAAAGCTCACAAGCAGGCTGAGTTGGTTTGATCCCGAACTGTAAGGAGAAAGAGGTTGAGTGCAACTTTGATTTTGTGGCCCCAGACTGTGCCACATTCCAAGGTCAAAGAGATTCTGATGGAGAATCGTTACTCATCCAATCAAGAAGTAGCAGCTGGTGGCTTGTGCCCAATGATTGACTGGCAGCTGTGAGGTCAGTGGCTCCTAGACAACCCATCTGAAACACCTTCATATCTGCCCTTAGATTTTGTTGACACCCCCATCATTGTCAGAAAACATTTCTTTTTATTGTCTCATCTGACAGATTATATTTATTTAACTTTGTGAATGTGCTTTTAAATAAACCATGACCCATACCACTACTTGACAAATTAGAATCTCATTTAGGCAGGAAGAAGATATTCAGAGAATTTTATCATGTGATTCTTTTGTAATAAAAGTATAAATTAGCCACATTTTTCTGGCTCAAAAATATCCAGCTTCCATCCTAAAAGTTAGTAGGATTACTAACAATTAATTCAAGACTCACCACAGAACCACTATGTGAACATCCTTTTCCATACAAATGAAACATGTTTGAGTCTTCAATCCTTTTCTTATCTTTTAATCCAAGAACCTGGTGTTTTACCAACAAAATGGCCAAAGTAACTTTTATTCATCTTGTCAGCAAATGGCACATTACATCAGCAGCCAATCAAGAGCATCTTGGTTAGAAAGGATCATTTTCAAAGTTGCTGCAGTCACCTTAAAGTAGGGGTACAATGCACAGGGCAAACCTATGCAGCAGTAGATTCAAAGAGATCACTAAAGGAAAATATCCTATGTTATTTTGGTATTTCTACCAACTGGGTACCAGATGGGAACTAATTGGGAACCCCTGCTAAACATTTTTACCCTTATTCTGAGTGCATCAAGATTACAGACGGCCTATGCCAGAGAAACAATACATGTTTCACAGGCACTCAAGCAGAGACTGAGCATCTGGAGACAAACTATTTATAAAGATCAATTGTTTTTATCACAACTTTCTAGCCTCTTACATATCCATAAGTGTCACCCTCCCGATGTGTACTTACACCTAACTAAATGAGTAAACAAAGCACATCATTAGCACTCTTTGTTTGTGGGCAAGACTGTGACCCTGAATTCCATACCTCAGCACATAGTAAGGTTGATGGTGGCATCTGCTGTGCTAACAGATGCTGAGAAAAGAGACCACAATCTTCAGTCACAACAGCAGCGGGGCTGGCGGACTCTGGCACCTACCTTAAAGGCCTTGTTTCTAGCATGAGGCTCTTTTGTGCATCCCCTAACTCATCTGCCGAAGATGCCTCCAGAGAGCAGCGCTACAACATGTCTTTTCATTGTGGGCAACGTCATACCCCAGAGTTACATTTGTGTGCTTCACACACAGTGTGTTTGATTTGGTTTCAGTCAATTCCCAGGGGTTCGGTAATGTGTTAGTGGGTGTACGTGTAGGAACAGAGAATAGGAGAGAGAGAGAGAGAGAGAGGGAGAGTGAGAGAAACGCCTCCACATTTTTGGCAGCATTCAAGTGGCTGTTGGATTTGTTTGAGGAAGAATAAGCTATGCAGGGAAAGAGATATGTTGCATCTTATTGGTATCTGTCTTCAGCTGATGCTTCCTTGGATCAGCATTATATGGGTTATGTTGGAAGCAGATGAATGCAGCACGATCGGATTCTTTTAGCTTTAAACTTTGGCAGTTCTCGTGTGAAAGCATTAGTGCTGGTGTTCATTCTTTAGACTCTTTCATTATCTGGTATAGATAGTACAAATGAACAACAATAATCAGATTTTAAGACAGGCAAAAAAAGAAACTATTTTGTCAGTGTCATTGACTTTATGTTTGACTGCAGTTTTGCCTCAACAGAACTAATCCTAAATCCAGTCTCAATAGAACTACACATTAATTCCCACAGGCATGGTTTTTTTTTTACATCTGACCTCTGCTGAATAACTTGCATTTATGGGAATAGCACTTCATTTCTTTTGGTGGTCCAAAACTGGGTATACCACAACTAATATTGTAACATGGCATCTTGCACTCTCAAAAACTAAAACTTACGAACTGAAATGTGAAATGATAAAAAGGACTAACCTGTGTCCACATTTTGGAGAAACTGAATGCTATTGATTACAATGGTCAGTTGTTATACATAGGCTGGACTGCAAATATATGTTTAGCAAGTGGTGTTTCTTGTACTTAACCAATAAACAGGATGCTCTAACTACCCAGCACAGTGAGCACTCTTACATAATACAATATCTTGGAGTCCAGATGATCAGATCTTAAACGCCCACTCCAGCTAAACATACTTCCTGATTTTACCCAAACTGTCATAAAATCAAACCAAAGATAGTGATGCAAGACTTAACCAGGAACTGGAAAATGAATGCCCCTTTCTTTTCTCAGTTAACTTAATGGCAAGAATGGCTAGGCCACATCTATAACATATGCAACAGCATATAGCATGTGGGATATAATTTTAGGAGGAGGGCAGAAAATGACCTCTATTGTCAAATTACTTATTCTTCAATTATTCACTTCAATTTTTCAGCATGGATCGTTGTCCAACTCCATTTTTAGACAACAGGATGTAATAAATAGCTACAAAGGGATAAGTCAAGAGGGCCAAAAGAAGCCTTCTGGGAACAGCATTTACTGTTGCAGTGGGATTCACCACACTAATAACATGCAAGGTAAGATGTTTGTCAGATTTTTGGACAATTCACTTTATCAAGCTCATGCCTCCCCTGGCTATCCAATTCAACACTATACCATGTCTCATAGTGTATATTTAAATCACCTGTCTGAGCTGAAGTGGGTATTGTGTTGGTGCTTGTTTCACAAAAATAATATGTAAAAATAATAAACAGTTTTTACTGATAATAATCAATCCATAAGAACTGTCAAAATGCACTTCATGCTGGATCTCCAGCTCTCCCAGAAGACAATCCTCTCTCAGAGCAGAGCAAATTATACTAACACCATATGTAAAGGGGAAGACCTTTCCTCACCAGAAAAACTTACACCCTTCCTGGTTTGAGATGTTCCCAAAAGACAGCATGTCTTCAGCTATTATCTATCAAGTGCTTGGAGGATTTTTGAGAACACCTTTGGCATTGAGGTGACTCTGTGGTCAGTTTATATGTTGTCAACAAGTACACTCCAGAATGTTTCTTCTTTAGGCGGCACTCACAAAATAGAGGACATCTCTGTCCTCCAGCTGATTGGCTACCCTGGGCACAACTACTCCCCACAAAAGGTTATTTCAGTGAGGGATACCTACATCAAATTCTGCAACTCGCCGGGTTGTTCTGCACAAAAGTAGCTCAACATATCTCCCTCCCTTGATCCCTCTGAGATGAAGAACTTTGAAATAGTTAGTCTGGACCTGTTCCTCATGAATTCAAGTTCACACGACATTTGTATGGGGTAGGAAATTCTGGAATTATTCCAATATGAGAGGATTCTTAGATTGGATTTTTTGGTTTTTAATATGGCCCTATGCTCAAACCAAGTAAATGGGAGTCAGCTTGCTAGCTGATGTTTTGTTATCTGATGAACTGCGATGACTAATGAATTTTCTAAAACCTGAAAAAACTGACAGTATTTCATACAAAGCATGTGGTCATATGATTGAGATTATATCTAAACACAAAAAAGTAGCAGCTCAAGCAATTAACACAAAGTATTTACATTGACCATGGTCAAGCTGTATGGGTTGATTGAAGTTACATGATAACAACCTTGCCACACATAACTGAGATCACATAAACCGATTGTGAACAATTGGTTGTCGCCCCTCAAGTTTAATAAACCCGGCTGAGAGACAACAGGGATCTCATCTGCTATACATGTCGAATCTGACAAAAAAAGAGTATTGTCATTTTCCATATGCGGCTTTTGCCAGCAGGAGGAAGGGGAAGTATTGAACAAATATGTTAATACCTGAAGTTCCCCAAAGGCAGTGACACATGTAGTTGCTAGTCTGGAGAGACAATTGTGAATTGAGAGGCTACATGACAAAAAGTGTTTTATTCCAACCTGAACTTTGGTTTCGAAATTTTGAGAACATCATTCAGTTTTACTGCATGTAAGAGAAATTTGAGCCAAGTGTAAAAATTCTGTGCATGCAGTCTGTTCTTACTGTTCCTTAACTGCGTGGGTAAAGAAAAGCTCACTGTACAGCTGGCTAGAACATAACACAACAACACAAATTGAAAAATAGATGCGACATTTTGCAGGGCATCTCAATGCAAAAAGAAGAAATAGACAATGTTTTGTAGATGTAGCAGGATGTAGCATGTTTGAGCGATAACTGGACAGTTTGCAACGGCTTGTCGGACAACAGCGTGATCTTTTTCAGCCACATAACAGGAAAATAAGCCACAGGGCACAACATTTTCCACTGCACAGAAAATATATCATCGAGAAGAGGAAGTGGCCACAAGTGATGATCTTTCGCAGTGAATGCAATGAATGTCCTGAACTAAACTTCAAGTTTGAGTCTTTGACATTATCACAAACTTTCTGGGGCCATTCACGTGCAAGCTTGACTTCATTTTCCACATGAAGTCCCAACAATTTAACAATAAATATAATTCCCTATCAACAATTTAATGATATAATGATACAATTAGGTACCCATGGTAAAATTCAGCCTTCCAGCTGACTACATTTTCTCTCTTACTGTTCAGTTTTTACATTTTACCATAGAATATAATGATCAAGAGATCTACAGCTTTATAACCGCATCCTCACGATATAGCATGGTGGGACAACAGAGAGAGAATAAATTATTTTTGTTAATACGTACACTCTCAGTACTCTACTACATACTCTAAGTGTAAATTCCTTGGGGTTGCAGAGAGGAGTTGGCAGTGGCAGGCTAAGCTAAAAATGTCATGCTGCCAATCATGTTCCTTCGTCCTGTGGCAGCGGAAAAGGTGGGGCATGCCTCTCTTCTGTTTCCACAGCTCATAAAGACATAGCATAAGATATCTACCGCTGTAATCCGTTTGCCTTTTCACTGTGTCTGTGTATCTCTGTCACTTTCATGAAATATTGAACAAGATTTCAGCTTCAACAAGGCCAGGGGATGGAGGGCTTAATAACAAGCACTTGTGGCTGGGGATGAATTCTCCCACCATCTTTTCATTCTGTTTGAAATCTAGCGCTTTCCTCAACGTGCCGTGACTGCCAAAACAGGCCTCTCCTCCCTTAGATCTGGTAATTGAAAGGAGGCTGGCCACCTGGGTCCCCTGCGCATACCGCCAGGGGTCTTTTCACATGGAAGTGAGGGCCCAGGAGTTGAAGTTCTTATGTTTGATGTGCTGGACCTCCGCTCTCTGTGTGGAGAGGGGCTTGGTGCCTCCACCGCCAGTGGGCTAAGGCCTGTCACAGCTTTTCATATATGGCATGTTCTCAGGGACAAAGCTCCTCCTGCCTCTGGCTCTTTACAGCCCTCTGCTGTGTCTTCATAGCACACAGCCACCCCCGGGCGGTCTTCAATATTTACAGCTGGAGACAGTGTGGCGTCGTTCCCAGGCATCGAGCAAAGAGCCAGAGACAGAAAAACTCCAAGCAGGCAGCAATGTCATCACTGCATGTGAGGCCCACTGACTTTAAATGATCTACCTCGTCAGCTTACGCCCATTAAATACATTTCCAACTGTTTAAGTGACATCATTGATGCAGTATTGGATACGCTTTAATGCAGCGCTAGATACTCTCGGGACTGTAGATCAATGACAAGCTTCAAATGGCTGAATTCCCTGTTCTTATCATAGTGTATTCTCACATTCTTATGTTAAAGAAATGTAAAATCCCAGGCTCTGTGCACCATTTCACCCAATGACAGGCATGAATTTAGTTTAAGAATGGACCTTAAAGGTGGTTAATTCATCTTACCAAACAGTCTGAAAATCTTCCATCGTTTTTACCTGCCTAGCACAAGGAATGAAAGACCACAGATTCTCACCACAGTCTCGCCCACTGTACAGAGAGTTGTCCTCCATAGTTGATTCTGTCTCCCTTGAGTGCCCCCGCTGGACACTGCTACGCTTGTGTGCTCCCCGCTCGTTCCAGTTCATCTGCATAGGGTCATAAAAGCCAAGCATTAAGAAAACTTGAATGTGTACTGTTCTAAAAGACCACCTTTTTAAAGTTTGTTTGCACAATTATATTCTCCTTTTTTTAGTTCAAACCACATAAGCAGCAGTGCATACTTTCTTGTATTTATGTTTTATCTTCAACATCATAAATAGGTAAAGAGAACCAGAGCTAATCTGTGGATTGTTTCATTTGACCGTTGCATTGACGCTACCCACCTGCTCTAAGCTATCTCTATGAATGTGCGGGTAATGCTAATAAAGGAAACACTGGTCTGGTTAGCCACAGAAATGAGATTGATGCTTAGTTCTTTTGTTGTGTGACTCAGTGAATTTGATCATTAGATTCCTTGTAAATATGCAATATGGGTCTGGAAACTGAATATTGGAATCAGTTTCTTTTGTTTTCAGTAACATGCCATGGAAATTTGAAAAGGTTCTATAAGCTTAACTGAGTTATTGTAAAACGACCTGTTTTATAAACTGATATCTCCATTGAGGTATGCATGTCATGTAGGCTCAAATTTGTAATTGATCTAAAATAATTCCACAAGTCAATCTTATAAATTGCTTTGCACTTCAGCGGAGCCTTTTCTTTTGGAGCCTCTGCCTGTGTTCATGTTCAGACTAAACTCACCACACTGCTGTTGTGATAGAGATTGTTCTGACACATTCAACACTTCACTGCACTTCACTGCTACCAAAACATCATACACAATACCTGTAGGGACATGTGAATGTGTGTGTATGTGAGTATCCATGTGTTGCTGTGCGCTCTGGATTTAGCTATATACTGCTAAGCAGTACAATTATTTAATCTGTTTGTTTTTTTGTTTTTTTTGATAAATTGATTTTGTAGCTGAAAGAAACATGCAGTCTCGAGTTAAATATTTAATTCTGTCACATCTCTCTGTTGTATACTGTCATAAAATAATTATGGGATATTTATCAAATTGGTCCATTTAATTCAGCAGAGTAATTGCTTACATTCTTCAGGCCTTTCACATCACTTAATAAAAGACAGCAGAACGTCCCAAAGACATGAGTCTCTCATAGACGCCCATAGATGTGACCCAGCTGCAGTGCTATATCAGTGCTTTAATGCTGTTCACTCTTCGATCCCAAGAAACAGAGCAAGTTTGGTTGGATTGGTAGACCACCTATCAGATGAGCCGTAAACTGTCATACATTTCTGCAACCATCCATAAAAATAAGATTTTTTTGTATAATTAATGTTTTATCATAATTAATGATTCATCTCATTAGCAAGGTCAGCAAGGCACCAATAAAGTGCTGTCATGGTCAGTTCAATACGAATGTTGTTTATGCATGGTTTTTAATAGTTCTACGATTCATCTCCAGAATATCAGAGATAAAATCTGGTTGCTGAAGCATCATATAGTAAAAAATACATATGCATGTGCTTAACCAATTGTTTTTTTACACTAAACATATACTGAGGGAAGTATTTCGCTTATTTTTTGTGAAAATGGTTTCCATGATGTTTAATGTAATATTTGTCATCACATTTGTCAGTCTGTGTTGACTCAGTGTGGTACATTGGCCCAGCCCTTAATTTGTTTCTTAGAGTTACAGAAAGGACACAAGAGGAAGAAGTGTAGACTGATTCATAGATTAGTGCCCAGCAGTGTGCACCATGTCTTGCAAGATTGAGTGAAATATTCATGCCGACAATGTCATTCCCAGAATGCAACCCCATCCCTCTCCCTCCCCAATCACACCGTAGTCCAGAGAATTGCCCCTTAAATATCACAGCAGACTCTGTGTGTTTTGTATCCCAAGGTACATGTTGAGTTTTGTGAAGGAATGTCTATTTTAGTGCTTATAGCGTGACCATGGAACAGGGAGTCATGATTCATGCTGTTCTAGAGTCATCTGACACTGAGTGTTTCAGCGCTGTGGTGGGAGTATAGGGGGTGCCCTACCAGTCCAATGTCTCTAACCTACTGTGAGTCCCAGGTTTGTAAAATAGGATCAGACAAGTTACTCTTTTGCTGCTGACTGTGTGCTAACAATTTGCATAATTGACCATAAAGTGTATGTGGGATAGAGTATGTCCATGTGTATTTGTCATACTATATATACTGTATACATTGCATTCGCACTTTAAGCGAAGATGTGGTCCAGAAAGGGCTTAAAACGAAATTGTGTAATTCAAGTCTAATATCCCCATTTAAATTAATGGAAATTCTTAATATGCATTCCGCGGTGGCATAACTCAGAAAATTTGTTGTAAGGATTGAACTTTTACCATATGTAGGACTCAGCTGCAAATAGCATGTGACAATTTTTTTTTTTTACCATTTTTACATCAATGTTCTTTCATTATCATCAGTTCTTTATTACCACTTTTTTTTTTTCTTGCTTTTTTTACCATTTTGACATTTTGTTGTTTCATTATCATCAGTTAAGTTCTTTTAACTTTTATAAAGATTTTTATAAGGATAGGAAGACACAGTGATTAATTTTTAATTTTATGTGACAAACTCTTCAATATCATATTAATATTAAATAATATTATTTTAAAAATACCACTCGCGTTAAAATAATGCGTAGTGCGTAAAGCGATAATTTTTTAATTGTGTTTCAAGGGGCGTTAAAGCAAATTTGCATATTTTAAGTTTGTGTAAAAAACGAATGCACTGTATTAATATATCATATGTCATATGTATGTGCTGTATGTACTATATATATATATATCTTCCATTCACATAAATTCACATTCACATAAATGCTCACAGAAAACTACAATATCTATCAGCCTGTCAGGAAAACCAGAGATCGTTACAAGTATTCACCATGTTGGTGTAAGTTTAACCAGTGAGAAGGTACAAGGCAAACGTACAGGGAAGGCGATCTCACACAGCTTATGGATCCAGTCCTCCAGTTCAGAGTTTTCAGCGGCAAACAAAAACAGCTTCTCAGTGGTCTCCACCAGGAAGGGTCCACAGTCCTTGGGGCAGCTTTCCATCTCCACTTCTGACACTCGGATGCAGTCGCTCAGCTTGATCACCTTCTTGTTCTCCTGCTTACGGAGGGTTTTGTCCCCCTTCTCCATGTTGCCTGGGTTGTCTTTGCACTCAAAGAACTCCATCCGGGAGATGG
This sequence comes from Albula goreensis, assembly GCA_022829145.1. Classification (NCBI taxonomy): domain Eukaryota; kingdom Metazoa; phylum Chordata; class Actinopteri; order Albuliformes; family Albulidae; genus Albula; species Albula goreensis. The sequence goes on from CM040744.1 coordinate 32,947,247, forward strand.
AGCATGTGCTGTCTCTGTAGATAACTGACCATACTTTCTTCCATTTCTACAGGAGAGAAAATAGGCATAAGGGTAAACACAATGGATAGTATCAATTAACGTACCCTGAGGCTGATATCTCATTAAGTATAAGACTGACTAAGAACAACAAGGACCTCCCACACATGGTAGTAATTAATGACAAATTAATCAGTAAATTGGAGGATATTCCAAGAAACACCAATAAAATGGTTCAGGTCAAGAATGTTGAATTTCGTTATTACCAGTCTACAAGTTAAAAATGACCATCCAAAATTTTGGTTCAACAAAGTATTTTTGATGTATTTATATTGATATTGTCTTAATTCCTGGTGAAAGAGTCTCTCATTGGAATAAAATAGAAAAAAATGTATTGTCACAGTCTGTGCCAGAAAAGGGTCTTGGCCAAGAATATGTTTTATATATGCTCAAAAATACATTTTGCTGTAAATGCATTAAATGTAAGGCCTCATAGTACATTGAATGGAAAAATAAAAAATCTGTGTCTCACAACAAGTTTCTTGCTTTCTCAGAAGTCATGTTTTCAATTACATTTTGAGTAAAGCTCTCTGCCATGCGTCATGAAAGTCCCGTTGTTTCACGTCTAGGAACTGTCACAATGTTTCAGAGCAAATGGAACAAACTCAGATTTGTTGACCTGCTCATCGGTTGTTACGTGATGAATGAGATTTATACACCCCTAACATTTGCAAAATATGTGTCAACTGAGAGTCTGTGGTGTATCTCAAATGGCACGATGGAAATGGGTTTTGCAAGAGGCCCTGCTACTGTGTAGTTAACATGAGACCTGATCTTTGAGTTTCTCTTCCAGCTGCCTTTTCACCTCTGTCTGAAATCTCTAATGTCAGAACAGTCTTTAGTTCCCTGAGGGCTTCTGTCTTAAGCCAATAAAAACACAGAAAAAGAAACCGTTCTGATTATTTTTCCTCTGTGTGGCATTTTCATGAAAGCTTGCGGAGAATGTTGCTAGGTAACCTAAAGTGCTCTTCAGCAAGGCCATGAAAAAACTGAGAAATCAGCTGCCTCTGACTCTACAGATTAGACATGGCCCGAGCGCGATATTTACACAAAACACCCTGCATTGACATCCGAATGCCATGTCAGTCGAATGATAGATTTTCTTTCTTTTTTTCAACTTCTATCTCATTCTTAGAATGTCAGCTTGAGTTGAATTGTCTCATGGCACCTCAAAAACTGACCGTGAGATGAAGCTATCATATTGGCAATGCAGCCAATATGCAAATCACATGCACCACATGTAAATTTGGTCAATGTTACATGTCTGCAATTCCAGACCCTGAAATAAAACTAATGACCTTTACTCTGTGATGCTTTCATACTCTAGCTCTTAGTTGTCATTGTTTTGCATGTACTTACAATTCAGTAAGATGGTTTGCATTTGTTACTATAATTTGTAACCAGAAAGCCTGTGGAAGGGCTCTGAGCTAACAGGCAGCTCCTGCACACATAAACACACAAAGCCTTGTTCAAAGCTATCCCTTGGCTATTTGGTTAAGCACAGGTTGCTTCTCTGAAAAACATTAATGGGTGACATATTAAATTGCATGTTGATTCTTTTCGAAAATCTATTTTCTGCCATTTAGTCAACATATTAGCTGTATTTTAATGAGGTTTCTTGTCAAGACCACTTTTTAAACAAACTAGTATAATTTGTCCAATTATCACCCGGTTTATGATGCAAACGTTAGCAGGATAAATTTGTGAAAATCCCAAATAGGTATACTTAACACTATCATCAAATTATCAATAAAAACTGTTGTGAATTGGACACATGGTTATTCGTAAGTCCTTTTTTGAAAATAGAACAATATGACAAACGTTCAACCATATCAAATTTGTGACAAAGAGCTTCCAGATCTCAGGGCCTCATTTGCATACTCATCGGAACATAAGTATGTAAGAGCAAGCAGAGTTATGAACAACATTTTATCCAAGCCCAAATCAAGTACTGGTGTGAACAATTTCTAAACATCAGCAAAGATTCACAAAAGAAGATATTTTAGAGACTGTATTTTTTACACCACTGTACAAATACAGATAATTCAATACACCAAAGCTTAACTCAATAAGCATTTCTCTAAGCAGCTATAAGTTTAAAGTGTTTTAACTGTTTGGTGACTTAAGGGACCACCCAGGTTCCAGTTGAGATTTTTATCACTGTTTTCACCAGTGAGTTGTAAATTAACTCACAGCTGATATTATAAAAACAGTATGACAGTTCATTTCTTTATTGTGTTTCTGAATATATATATAAAATAATAAAGGTAGTAAAATACTCACAAAAAACAAGAGTTTATTGTGATATAATAAGAGTAACTTGTCCTTTTACCCATACTTTCTACCACCTACCATCTTTATGACTCCACATTCCACAAAATTGCAAACAATTCTCTGTATTGTGAAGCTCAACTCCACCATGACTGTCTAGCTGGCAGTTTCATATCCTTTTATGATTGCTTAGTCACAACTAGCTGATCTTAGAACAATGATTTGAAGAATGTGTTGGAATATTGATCGTATTTATCACAAATGGAGTCCAAAGATGCAGTTGTAACCCATTTACCATTTGTTGTCTTTAAAAATGCATTTTCAAAAACATAAAGTGTATTCAAAAATTAACTGACCCAGACTGCCTTGTTTACGGTAAAGACACCATGAAGGCAAAAGTGTTCAAATATCAAAGAATTTATTAGACAGAGACTTCAGAGATTACAAAGATCAAACCAACCCTGGTGTCCTTCAGGCTTCCTCATGACTCTAAAAGTCAATAATGAAGGGATGCACCTTTTCGAGATTTAAAAATGGAAAGTATATATTTATATATTCTTGGACAAGTTCATACCAGCTTGGTCCGACTCTTGATATGTCCTTCTAAACATTCTATCTAGACTTTGCTTTCAAATACTCAGTGAATTTTCTCTAAATTTCAATAATTTGAAGTCAGATTAGAGCACCCATGACTGACTAATTGTAAGAGAAAATGCTGCCATCAACATCAGCCAAAATATGCTATTAAAACAAATGATGCTGAAGTACAAAGGATATCCACTTCAGGGATATGCAGCTCGAGACCCAAGCACTGCTGCTTTGGAGCATGACTGGAGGTGGAGTGTCTTACCTTCCCAAACCTCTGCTGCTGAATGTACAGCATTCCTTTCTTCCTGACATCCTCATCCATGGTGTTGAAGATCGCCTCCCCTGGGGCCTCTCCACTAAAGGCTCCTTCGAGCCGTCTGTAACCCTGCAGCACAACGACCTGATCTTGTGGTGACTGCAAGTGACGCAAGGGCCCTGAGTTCCCTGTCACTCTGACTTCCTGTACATGCTGCACCTCCGTACAAGCTCAGCCTAGTTACGCAAAAAAAGCAGAACTGTATGCATGCTTGAGTTCACAAGGGGGAATGTGTTTTTGGGTGTGTGTGTGTGTGTGTGTGTGTGTGTGTGTGTGTGTGTGTGTGTGTGTGTGTGTGTGTGTGTGTGTGTGTGTGTGTGTGTGTCTAAGAGAGAGGGGGTTTGATTGTGTGCATTTGTTTTTAAAACCACAATGTATTCTCTTGCCTATCCATTCTATTTTTGTCGCAGCATTAGTTGTCAATGACTTCAATGTGAACTTGAGGTACAAAACAACTGCATGTATGCTCTCATTATGGAGTATCTCAATTATTACCTCTCACAATGTCCCCTGCAGTGTTTTCCTAGCACAACAAGGAACATGTTCCTGGATCTCACCTTTATTACTTAATGTCATGTGACAAAAATTAATGGGAAAACTGCCAAAGTACTTCTTCTTTGACTAAGTCCATTACTCATATGTTATCAGTGGTCTGTGCATTTTGCATTGTTGTTAATTCTAAACCGAAGGAAAGCATTTCAAAAAGCTTCGATATGCAGTTATATAACAAACAATAACAGCAGATATTCAGTTTAAGGATGCTCCGAAAAATTAATGAGCAAATGAATGATAATTGTTCCAGACTCCAGCCACCACTGCTTGTTAAGCTAATTTCAAACATCTCTAAGAAAATGGTCTCCAAATTATGTTTGTTGGCAGCTATCATAAAAAGTTATAACGCATGCCTCTGGTCATATTCTAATCTGAAAACAGATGCAGACAACACCTTCTGTATGCTAATGTGTATGCTAACTGAACACAAGTCTGACTCAGAAACTCAAATAAACCCAAGCCAAATTATTCATAGATATAAAATAGGATTTTCTGCCCTCTTTATAGAACCTCTTGTTCTTACTGCTGTAATTAATCTCAAGGTGTGTAATTAATTCTGGCTATGCCAATGCTAACTATGGTAGGAAGTTCCACAGATGAATGTTTTGCTTTTGCCGAGTGATATCGGTCCTTTGGTCAACAAGGGAAGTGCTGAAGTAAAACCTGTTTAATCCCAGAGGGGAACCATCAAGATATTCTAAAACATAATATTAAACAAGTCATCAGTTCTAATTTTATTTTGTAAATTCATAATTTGACAATCAAAATCTAAAACAAATGTTTCTGAGGAAATAAACCCTTCAAACCTGCCTATTCAGTTTGTGTTGGAATGTGAAGCGTTAAATATAAGAAACCCTTTTGTCTCCTTATCAGAGTTTTTAACGCCTCTGCAGTTGTTGGGAGAAAAATGCTATGTTTTCAGTTCAATGATTGGTGGTCCAGCTATAAATTTACAGAGGGCCGAGCAATAGTAATTCAATGAGAGACTAATTTCAAATGATAGTAAATTTTACCATTTATATCTTACCTCTAAATGGAAGGGCTTTGTTATTGCTAACTTTATGACACGTGCCTGTGTTCAGCTTCATTGTTGAAGTGAAGTAACTAGCTAAACACCCAACCAAAGACATAGGCTTGCACCCTCCCAAACTGATAGAGAACTTTGTAGTGATACAGCAGGATTACCTGTAACAGCAATGGGTCAATGTAATCTACTGGCAAAGGTACATAACTGGTACCCCTGAGGTTGGTGGTTCCAGCCACAGAACACCATTGCTTGTTGGGCCCTTGAGCAAGGCCCTTAACCCTCACGTTGCTCCCAGGGGGAATTGGCCCTTGGTTAGCCCAATCAACTGTAGGTCTCATTGGATAAAAGTGTCAGCTAAATGACTGTAATGTAATGTAAATTGGTTAATAATGGTGAGGAAAAATCTTCAAAAATAATCACAGTGATTCTCAATCTGCATCTTATAGTTTGGATTCAATTTTCAACAGCCTTTCTCATGTTGCCCTCCCACCCTCTTCAATGTTATTTAACTTGTTATATATTCATAGCACTTTCTATAATGGAAAAGAGCACACAACAAAAAGCCCTTTGTTAATTCAGATTTAATTGCTTCTTTGTCTTGAATATGACTTAACACAGGTCCCTACAATTCATAGATATAGCCGCCATATTTGTCTAAAGCCTCAGCTTCTCATATTGGTTTTGGCAGTTATTTTTCTCACCTTGCTTATTTTTAGATTTCACAACCTCACTGCTCTAGCCCTGTGGTCAGAAAATGGCATCCTGTTCCTGTTCATTTTCCCTCAGCTTTGCAAGACTTCTGTCCCTGTCTGACTATCAGAAGAAGCAACTCTTAAATCACTCTATTTCCAACAAGTACCACCTAGCCAACCCACTTTCATTATGAGCAGTTAATTTATTTCAATAAATATTGATTTCATAATGGATATTTTCTGAAAAATGAAGCACCTTCCCATTTCATTGCAGAATGCCTTTTTATTTCATATTTTCCAATGCATTTGTTGTAATGCAATGAGATGGCATGACTTGCATATATATTTTAATGAATATATTTGCACAGTTCATTTGCTTGTAATGCTTTGAGATTGAATTCAGTCCCATGGTCTCTTGCAGAGTAACAGTGGCATGGTGCTGATGGGTCATGAGCACACCCTTCCTCTATGTGGATGTCATTTCCTCTATCTGTAATCATCGGCCCAGCAGCTTCCTGTTAGCAAATGAAAACCCAACAGCAAAGCTGCCTCTTCTTTGACGCAGTTCCTAGAGCCTACCTGTATATCTTCCAGGTCAGACCAAAGTAAGCACCCTTATACCAAAAAAAAAACAGAGGAAAGCAATTATCAAATACAGTTTTACCAAAGACAAGGAAATCTTTACTTTGGTCTTATTTACCATTGTGTATAAGGAGTCTTTTTATGATTATGGGATGTTCAGGTCCATTCATTACTTTTACAAAGTAGATTATTGCCAACGTGTAACTTTGCTTAAAAATATGGGATGGTATATGGCATAAGCTAAGTATATCAAATGACATTAGATCTTGTTTACCCTAAGGAAACATGTTCATGATTCTACAGTCTGCCAGATGTTATCAGTGAGAGACACATGCCACTTCTCTGACCTGAGCTCACTCTCCAGTGTACAACTGTGTGGCTCTGCAGGGAGTAAAACAGTCCTTGGCTCACTTGTGAGGCCTCTAAATGAGGACTTGGGCTTTGACTGCCATGCTTTTTGTTTGGGTTTAAGTAGCATAGTTGCAATTCAAGAGTCACAACTTAGGGAATTAGGTTTCCAATTTAGGGGAAAATGTATGAATTGAAGAGCATTTTTTACATTTTTTACCACTAAATTATATTGTTAGTAACAAATTTTAAATTCAAATGTTCTATGGTTCAGGTTCCTTTAATGACACAAACAAAACTCACCCTGATTCTCCTGATTACTTATCAACTCGTGAGTGCAGCAATCTCCAGTAGTGGAATGTTGGTTTATCACATAGGTGTGTTCAGCAACATCAGTGCTTACCCACAATGCACTTGGTCTTTGGAGGGGAACTCTTTTGCCTGCTCAGGAATGCAGTCATCTTAAAATAACCATGTAGCTCAGGGTTTTGAACATGACTCTACACTGACCCCTGGAGAGTGAATTTTGTTGACATAAACTGTACAACTCAACAAGATCAGTTTGCTGAAATGGTTTCATGAAACTGATGAAAACTTGTATCTCAGCTACAAAGTTATGGTATGGTATGACAGAACTGAGTTAAGAATTACATGTGAATTGGGGAAACTTCATCAGTTAAAGTTATGAATGGTTTTTAACAAATTTAACTTAAACTAATTGATTTATCCTATTCAAATTGTTCAAGGCAATGGGTTTCCTCAAACTATTGAACAGATCTCATCGGGTGTCATAATGTACAGGTGTATCACTGTCAATGTATGAGAGCAAAAACATGTATCTTAGCTGTTAAGTCATAGTAGTCCTCTGTGACTGAGCTGAGCTGTAAAATAACAATTGAAAATATTTCTGTCACTTTGTCTCTCAGAAATGATTTGGCTTGACATTTAAAGCCTGAATCAAAATAGTATGATTCTTTTTATATAACCCAGAGATGCTTCTTATATTTCCATATAGTATGAAGCTCATATTAATATCATTAAGAGGAAAACTCATTTTCACTTAAAAGGGTTTACCCTCTTCCAGGATCTAATCTATATGATTCTCTACACCTGCCGTACAACCGCATAGTGGAAAACAGAGTAAATTAAACTGAATTAAGAATACGTTTTTAAATGAGTGGTTTGGTGTGTTCACAAAGATCAACACATGTTTTTCATGTGTATATATGTTCTTCCAGAGATACTTTTAATTTGCCCATAAGCATTCAGAGTATTTAGATAAACATCAGCAGTTTTGAGATAAAGTTTTGAGATGAAAATAATGTAGGCATGTCTTGCTACATCAAAAGTAAAAGTGGACTGTAAATAATCCCACAATTGGCAGAACAGTATGAAATAAATCAGTAATGATCAAATATTTCAAGATTATTTAGTGAGAGGAAAGAACAAAGAACTGCCTCATATGGACACCAAAGCAGGATCAGGGATTCAGTCACCGTTTTAGTGAAGACCATGTGCGGTACTCAGTCCTCATGCTCAATGTATGCAATATCCAAATGTCTGGCAGTGCAACAGACAAACGGCCAGGAGGTAGACCTGCACTAAAACTTGCACTGCAAGGCTCATCTGTCCTGTGAAGGACTGTGGGTAAATATGGGATGAATTTCTATGGGTAGCCAGTCAGAAGCAATCAACATAATACCTGAAAAGCCATAATCCTGCTTCTATTTAAACATCAACTGTATGTAAAATATCTAAAAAAGTATGTTAATAGGACCATATTTCCGTGGGTGCCCAGCATAAGCACTTTTTCTACCTCTTTCTTCAAAAAGAATGCACAGTCTCATTAATAACTGCCAGCTTTGCCATTTGAAATATAAGCTAAATTGATGTTTATGTGGCTTTATTTATATCCCTAATGTAACAGTATTATGCTTGAACTTAATAGTTACTGTGACAAATTTTGAATGACAGAGATACATATTTCAAAACAATGATTGTAGGATCTTCATGGTAACCCATCTGCCTATTTTGTGATAGTCGCCTATTTTAATTTTAGTTTGTTAAGCTACCCAAAACAACGTTGGGGTATTTTTCCTTTGTTCACACTCACAGACTGAGTTGAAATGGGGTCCTGTGAGACACAGAGAGACAGGTTAAAAGAATTAGCATATGGCTCACCAATGTGTCTGCCTTCCAGATGGCTGGAACAGGTCATCTCTTTCAGCTTGCTGTTAAAAACTCTTACAAGCCATGATGATACTTCCTTCATCAGGCCAGTCGCTGTTTGTTTACCTTCTCACATGGAGCAAAATACCAACAATGGACACTTATAAAAATCCTCTGGTTGATCAAGAAACCCAATTTTTTCAAGTTTGTGAATCTTTGAATTGGAATGGACACGCTCACATTCTCACCCACAGCTTGATGACTTCACCAACTCCTCTGTTGTTTTCTTTATTCCGGTGTTGCTTTCCAGGTCACTGGGCTTTTACACATGAGCATTGTCCTGCAGGTTGATAAAAGAGCCACTGCAGTCTCCTGTGTTTAACTGCTGCGTGAAAGAAAGGAGCTGGTGACATCCCAGCTGAATTGATGCACATTCCTTATTTGCTTTAACCCAAAAACAAATGATAAAGTGTCTTTGACAAAATATAGTACCTAAGCAATCCATTTAACAATTTCTCTGACTGAAAGGCATCAATAAAGACTGGAGTCAGGTTAACAGTATTGTTTATATTTAGTCTGTGATTTTTCCTTGACTTGGAAACTATAGAAACAGAATGAGAAAATTGTCATAGCAACAAAAAGCCATCTTTACTTAAAGTTTGGGGAAACTTAGGTTGCATATGGCCAGAAAACAAGTATAAAAATTGACACACCATTAAGTCAATATGTATCAGTCAATATAGCAGATAGAAATCTGAGACCTCGGGGTATGTGTCTATATGGCAATTTTTGTGTCTGCATGGCACACAAGGCTTGGTTTCATGCAGAGTTCTTGTCCTCCCTTCCTCCTGTTTTTCTTTCACTTCAAGGATTGTGGGTTTTGGGATGATTTAAAAGGGCCTATAATGACAATGATGTTCATTATTCTCACATCGTCCCTGTTATAAGGGTGTATTTGTCATCCACTACAATAATTCTGAAACCTTTGACTCTTGGGGGATAAATCTGTTTCCCGCTCAGAACAAGACTGGCTATTGTGACTTGCACATGTGAGTTATTCGTTGACCCTTTCTTGTCAAGCAGAAAATGAAAAGCAAGCAGGACATTAGGAAGCACATCATACATTAAGGCTGAAAGCAAAATGGAAGCTCTTCTTTTGCACATTTCTATCTTGTTAAGGTCTTGGTGGGATTTGGCAGAATTAACTTCATTCGGAAATGCTAAGCAGCAGAGTTTTATCCTTTCAACCTGGGACATTGCACTCATGAATGTAATACCCATTACAGTATCACAAGCTTTAGTGATGTGGGTGAAGTTTCTATTTTCCCCCTCTTTCCTCTAATCAAGAGATCTCCTCCTGTTGCTGCTCCACAGGCATTTGGAAAGGGAATTTATTTTTCTCTCGTTTGCTCTCCAGCCGAAGCATCTGAGGTTTGGACTTGTGTCTTGTGACACAGAGAAGCTTTTGATATACATGTGGAGTGCTTCCTGAATGGTGTAAACCCCACACACAGCCATCCCAAACCCCACTGCAGGAGCACCTGGATGCAGCCATGCATGATGTGAAGGCTTCACAAACTGGGCCTGGCTGCCATGTTAGCTAGCATACCCTCCAGTGACTACTACACAAACACCACATCCTCAAAACACAAAGTACAGCAGTTTTACATATATTTATTAGTTGCTGTACATGGAGGGATTGTGCAATCATTTAATGGGTTTGAGTTTCCTGCAGTGCAAAAGCATGACTAACTAATGACTAAAAATATACCATTGCTATCATCATGAGGACGTGTTTTCAGTGTTACAGTGAGAATGAGCTCCCTGTGCATCTACACATGCCAGACCAGAAGCCAAGCCAGCCCGCCAGGCTCAAGGGATCCACAGGAACATACCAATCAGCCAAACTCTCGGGCTCTCCTCTGGACTATTTTTACAATTCCATCCACCATTTACCCTCTGATATTAAGGGCCACAAGGGAGCACTGTGTTCCACACAGATGGTCGGCCTGTATACAGGCACTGTTTCAAAAGTGTTCGGTTCAGGCCCACTCAATCCACACCCCCTGCCACCTGCCACCTGCCCCCTGCCTTTGTGTGGACATTGGGAGGGGGGGATGGGAGGGGGCAGTGGTCACAGTCAGAAGAGTCTGATTCAGCAGCGGAATGTAACTCTCTGCAGGCCTGGAGTCTCCTTAGTCTCTCCGTGGCACAGTGATGCCCCACCTACTGCACTCCATTGTTGCCACATGGGTAAATTCTGGGTTATGCTGCAGGAATCTTGGGGGATAATGAGAAACAGGGCACACTGACATGATCAAAATGAAAATAGCTGTTTCCATTTATGGTTTACATCTCAAGCCCTTAAGATGCACGGAATCCAATGTCATGTTTTTATGGAAGTCAACAGTTTCCCCCACCCTCCCCAGTTTTAAAACATTTCAATCTATTGTAGTTGGAGGCTGTTGCTGCTGTGAGGAATTATCACAGTATCCTATTTTACTAAATTCGTCCTCTGAAGTTTCTGGGCTGGCGTCATATGGTTGGCCCAAAAATGGTCACTGCGAACCGCCAACCTAAATCACCAAACCACAGTAGTGGCAACTGTGGCATGCCAGGAATATTTGTAGATTTGACTATATTTATGAAACCCTTCATTAAGGACATTTTGTTGAGAGTATTTTTATCTCGCACCCATATCAAATTATCATCCACAAAGAATTTCCACATTATGTGAAAAATATATACATGTGGTGTTTCTAATGGGGGTGCAGTCAGATGATTTAATGTAGCTACTGAAACTCCTGCTTTTACAACTTTGAGCCAGCAGAGGGCATGTTTATATCTTTCGACCACAGCTGCTTTCACTAAATTTGTTTTGTCTGACCCTTGATTGCAGTTCAAAGAGAATTAAAAATTACTTCTATCCTGCATTACCTTTTTATTTTATTTTATTTTTATTAACTCCCAGTGTTTTCTCTCACAACTGAATGTGAAATTCAGATTATTTATTTGTGTTTTCCTGTAAATAATGAAACTTCCTGGTCAGGTGAAAAACAGAAATGGGAACATTGTTTACGTGTGAATGGCAAAGCTGGAATTCATTCCCATTATTTACACCAATTCAATGCAGCTATCCTGTAGAACTCTGAAGTATGTCCCAATGGCTTCCAGGTGTTTGAAGTATGTTTCTTGTAGGAATCCTGCAAACCTTCCTCAAGCCCCTATCGTACATCGAACTGATGGAATTTTAATGGCCTCTGGTTTTCCACATCAGATCATAGAGACAGAGAATCTGACACATTGACGTTTCTGCTTTGCACTTAGTTGAGTCCCATGAATGAATGTTATGTTTTTCACTCTGAGCTCTCAGTCACTGTCAGTCAGGGCCAAGGAAACTTGCAGCCCTTGCAGACCCAAACTGGAACAGCTCATTTCAAACTGTTTTCGTTTCCTTCTTCACCAGTAATGTCTTTTCCTGCACAGGATATGAGGCTCTCACAAAAGAAAGCAGAGCTCAATGCCCCTTGGAGCTTTAGAAAAATTCTCTAATTATTTCTCCCCGCGTCCGTGCTTTTGGGAGCTAAAACGAACAGCTCCAGTGAATCTGTGAACAGCCGCTTGCCAGTTACTGACCCAGGGGGTGCCGTGCGAGTCTACAGCAGAACGGTGTCTGTGAAACCTCACAGACACACACGCCGACTCACACACGTGCACACAAACACACTCTCACAGAAAAGATGCAAACACCAAGAAAGAATTCTGCGTTCTTTACTTTATTTCCTTGCTGAGGAGGCCTGAGCCAGAGGCTCACGGGCTTTGCTGGTTTGATTTATTCCGTTTTGAACTCTAATTACTTTAACAGTTTGTGTTGCTGAGGGGTCTCTGGCATGCCAGTATACTCAGGGGCTGTTTGTGGTTAATGTTCTTTTATTGCATATTTTATCAATTTTACATTTCTCAGAATGTGGTCGAACAGAATTGCATTACTTCAAGCCGCCCATCGTCGTGGTTTTACAATTTTCACTTATCTTGGAGAAAAGATTGTAGAACAGGAAGTAAATAAAGGAAACATTTTTCTTACAGAAACTTCTTTTTTAAATCATATCTTCAGAGCAGTTCTCTGTGGTTAAATATTCTGTAATAACTATGTGGTTTATTTCATATATTCTCTGCCACCAGCTGCAATATTACACACAAAGAGCCACAGATCTTATACTGTTTGGCATGAGTAATTACAGTATTGACTTCATCAGTATTTACACTTGAGATTACGCATCTGCTTACAATTATTACATAAAGAAAGCTACTATAAATGTGTAATGCAGCATTATTTTTTAAAAGCTCATAGAAAAGAATAGAGTAAAATATGATGATATGTTGGATGATCTGTTTGGGGTATAGTCCAGGGTTTTTATTTCATATCAGATTCAGTTCCTAACTGTGTAAAAATGCCAGTACAGAAGCACCATTTCTGTTCGCACAGGGGATGATTGAGTCCATGTGGTAGGCTATTTTGAGGAGCAGGATGATTTGAGAGTCGGGGGCAAGATTTCACTATGGGGGGTGCTGAAGGAGTTGTATACTTAAGAGAGGTCATCAGGTCAGCGATTTAGGAACTGGCTTGTAACCTGCACATATGACAGATAGGTTTCATGGAGAGGAGGTTCAGACTAGACTTGTAACTGTGTTGTATGGCTTTACCAACATTAAAAACATCTGTGCCCTGCTGTCTCCTCTCTTAAGCTTGGCTGGCTAGCACATCTGTACACGCATGAAAGGGATCTAGTATATCGGAATGTGAGCAGAACATAAAAATGCATTACAATGCAAGGAAATGAGTTCAGTCAGACAATTCAAAATGCAATCCAGTTGGTACTCCCATGTACTCCAGATGAATGCAAGTTATGGAAAATCCTGAAGGGAATGTCAAATGTTTTTAAGGACAGTAAGAATACAGGCAGTGATAGTTCCTCACCAGGAACTAGTCATGTGTTTTGGAATGCCCTATAAGTTTTCAGTTCAGAAGCAGTCATAATTTATGTATACAGTCACAGGGGGTTTGCGATATGATCACTTTGAAACAAAGGGGTATTTATTCTCCTTGCTTTCCTGTGGTCTTTGATATAACTTGAACACCAGAGAAGATATGATGTCCTCATAATGCAAATACTAGAACATGAGCATGTAAAAGATTCTTTGACTGCTGAGGAAAATGCATATGTTTTTCACATCAACTGATATTTTCCCATTTTCCTGTTCCCTCACTGGGAATGATAGAACAGAAGTCGAATAGTGGTTGTAAGCTGAGCAGCTCAGCCCAATGCAACAAGACAGCTCAGAGATGGAAAGTGCAAACGTAACTGTGGCTTTCAGTAGAAGCCGAAGCAATGCGAAATTCAGCAGAACACTGCCTTCTACAAACACCATACTTGTTAGGGGGTAGACGTGTGACGACACACTCTTTAATAGTAGTCCTCATCATAGTCTCTTGGTTGGTCATACCCAAACATTTCTGTCATGTTCTCCGATAAAAAGGCATTCATTTCATCTGGAAAACAAAAAAAGACAATACCAGTTAATGGAGCACTGCCTATGAAAATGAAAATCTGTCATAATTTACAGTTCATTTCATTCTCCTCTGTTACTCTCTTTTAAGACTGGAGAGATCCACTTTCAGTCAGACCACTGGAACTTTATCCATAATGACTAAAACATTTAAGCATGTACAATATTTTTCAAACCCTCATACAGTAGTTTTTGCTCATTGCAGATCACATGGAATTTGAGATCATAGCTGAGAATCAAAAAATTTTATGTTGCCTTGAATAAATTGTTCACATTTTATTACAAAGCACTATGACCACAAAATTCAATGCCCCCATTTCTGAGCCCCAAAATCCACTGTGGCTACGTGTGTCCTGAGCATGTGTGTATGCATGTATGTGTGCATGTTTGTGTGCGTGTGTGTGTGTGTGTGTGTGTGTGTGTGTGTGTGTGTGTGTGTGTGTGTGTGTGTGTGTGTGTGTGTGTGTGTGTGTGTGTGTGTGTGCGTGTGTATGTGTGTATGTGTGTGTGTGTGTGTGTGTGAATGTTAGTGTGCGTACTGCTGATAAGTAGGTCAGGTGGCAAAGGTGATATCGAGTTTTCTTACCTGGCCCCAGTACTCCCAGCACTGCTGACGCAGAGACACTGCCCAGTGCATTGTGGGCCACACAGCGGTAAGTGCCTGCATCCCCCAGAGCGAGACCCTCAATCTGTAGCCAGCTGGACAGCTCATACTTCAGAGGACCCCCTCGTGACTGGCCAGCACCCCACAGAGACAGGTCAAAGTTCACACACGCAAACATTGCAAGAACGAATGGCAATTTCAAATTCAGCAAAGAGAAAAACAAAGACACAAACAACCTTTTTTATCAATCTCAAATATCATCTTCTTTACATTTTGTTCCTTATGAAAAAAAAGAAAATGTCTTAACTAATTATACCAAATAATATGTAATAATAAGTTATGTGGACTATTGGTGTCACATAATGATGCATGTAATAGTGTGTACATTCAGTGTCATATGTTGCTATTGACTTCAAAAGAATAGTTTTGATATTATTCATTTAAATCAAAGCTTCCCAAAGAACTACTGTGCTGTACGTAGACACCCTGTAGCATACATATTTTGACTTCAGTGTTGTACTTGACCATCACAGGTATAATGTCTACACCATTTAAACATTAATGTTATCACAGTTAGTGATTTATGGTGTCATGAGGGCCATTTAATTTCCATGTCTGCCTGCTCAGTCGGAGTGCACATTTTGCAGCCAAAAGCAGCCTCTCCATTCACCAGGGATTAACCCTGCCATTACTATTCTGTTATTGATGGACCTCAGGCACCTGGGATAGCCAGAGGGATCAAATTAATTGTCAAGGCTAAAGCATAGCCAAGATAGAATAGCCTGTCTAAGCCAGATCTGAAGGGTAGTATGTTGGTTATTACAAGGTTAGAGGCTGGTCATGTGGCGAGGCTGAAAGACATGTCTAGTTATGATTTATTTTGGGTGCGTACTGATGGAAACTACAAATTAACATACAGTAAAATCAGTGGTATATATATCACAGTTAAACATGGAACATCCTCACACAGCTCCTTAGAGAGACTGGAAGTATATGCAGTTACATAACATTTCATATCAGGCTGTTCCACCATACATTACATCATTCATTTGTCATAAGGTGTATTTGAAATGATCAAATTTTCATACTCTGTTCTGATTCAATGAAATGAAATTGACTGCTCTTGATATAGGGATGTGCAATACTGTAAACTGTACAATCAACTAAAGAATAAAGACAAACTAAAGACTGTTCAATCAAGTAAACTGAACCGACCTTTTCCAATGAGCGTGCTCTGGACCAGTGTTTAACTTCATGGTGCCAAAGGCAGTACTCCTTTCTTCATTCTCTGCTCATGTTCAGCTCTGTATTCATCAATGTCAAATCTAATCGGTTGAGTGTGACACAGAGAATGGAACATAGCTCCCAGGAAAGAAGTGTTTTCCTATGCTTTTTCTGTGTTCTCTGGTCTGTTAGCTTACTTTTCCAAGAATTTAACATGCCCGCATTTTTAAACAGTACTGGGAGGAATTTTCCGGCTTCTTAGACTTTTTCCCTGAATTGGCTCACATGAGTTTTGGTTTTTCTGCTTCCCTTGAGAAGGTGGCTTATATTACCGATAATTCAATAACAGTCAATTTTGATTGTTTAAATATGCATTCCTATTGTAATTATATTGTTTAAGTCGGTTATTTACATAAGATACAATGACAATGGGAATGGCAACTTCACTGCCTGATGAAAGGTAAAAATGCTAGTATGTAAAACAGGTTTTTGTACAGTAGCACCACATAACACAATGTAATGTTTTTGACACATTGATAGCTGTAATTTACTGTTGCATGATAATACTAATGTCTATGTTTTATTTTGGCATGTATTTTGCCATGCTTAAGTGTCTCCTTGTTGATGTCTTAATCATTGTCTGCCACATGCTGAACAGGCAAAAATGAAGTACTGTATTTCTCTTCAGAATACTGCTTCTTTTTTAATCAAAATCAGCTGATTTCACTTAATGTTGAGACAACAAATGTTTTGCATTAAAAAATACCATTTAAGTGAGAAACTTCATCAAACTGAAACAATGGAGGTACTGTGGAAGATGTGCCAAACTTCCTGATGGTTTGAATGATAGATTAAGCACTCATCGTCTGTCTCAGAAATATTCACCTGTACAGAAATGTGAGGGTCGTCTCCCGGGAGAATTACGTCATTGCCATCTTTCCTCCATTCAATTAACGCCATTGGAAAGGCGAAGACCTCGCAGAGGAACGCCACCCTGCTGCCGGTCACGTTTACAAGGTTGTGTGGTGGGACCTTAATGAGAGGAACTTCAAACATAAAAATCAAGATCACGAGCTAGTTCCTCTCAGTGGGTGTCTTAGCTGGCTGTGTCAGTGCATATCTTGGCACTGTAAGAAGGCAATAAATCCTTTCAAAAACCGGTGGGTGGAAGATCCTAAAATATTTCACAATAGTTGATAGTTACACTTCCTATGGACTACAGGCTGTACTTTGGGGTTTTAAATTGAGCAAACATGATTCAATAACACATGTTCATTTGTTCACAATCAAGCTTTTAAATCCTGAAACATATGGAAAGTCCTTTCATTCATAAATAGCGCACAGACAAAACAATGACTCCAAAAAGTGAAGTTCAGTGTAAGTACCAATCTGTTGTTTCAAAAATACGACACAAAAATAAACTTTGTCTTTCTATAAAATAAAATGTTGTGCGTTATCTCGGGTTCATAATATATATTTAACGGACTCTGAAGCTTGTCAGCTGACAAATGTCTGAATGATCGATACAAGCTTTGAATAATCAATACACCATACCTGTTCGGCACGGACCGCTGCCCTGAACACTCAGTCCAGCTGTGGAATATGCCGATTCTTTAAACTGACAAATATTCATGTAGGTTCTGCCGTCCGAACCGCATACAGCCTCTTGGAATTTGCACATACACTGTGGTTCGGGGACCTCTCCCAATCCAAGGTCCGAGATGTCGATTTTGCACTGAAGATCCGAGCCACAGAGACCGTAAAAACTGTTTGTGGAGTCCAAGTCGCAAGGCTGCCCCTCCAGATTACCACATTCTGAGCAGCAGCCGCAACTATCCAAAACTAGCCCCGCTCTGCAGCCCATTGCCACGGGACACAATTCTGGTGAACATTGATCACATTGAGTCTCATTTCTGCCGCCTGTTTCATCTTCTACTTTGTCAAAATCTATCCCATTGATATCTTCATCAGTGCCATCAAGCTTGTTATTTGGGAAGCTTTGTCCAGTTCTGAGGTCCAGTACTAATAATACTAAAATTACTCTACCCCATGGCATGGTGACTGTTTTAACAACCTATAGCCAGACAGCTATCTATATATCCAGACTTCGTTTTCGTAACAATCTAAAATGAATATTAATAAATGAGATGTTCTTTGTTCAACTAAATCTTCGATGTTTTATAATGTCCTGTGAATTGACTTCTGATTTGTTATTGCTTCCTAAAAGTGATTTTGCCCGTGCCGTTGTCATCTGGTGTGTAGAACTCCGCTGTCTTGTCTTCGCTCGTGAAGTTTTGCTGAAAAGGAAACTTATAGCCTATAGCTGCACTGGTGCCCCCTGTTCCCTTCTTGTACGACAAAAAAAATAGGGTGAAAGCGTTGCATTCAGTTTTTGGTTGCAGTGAAATGAATAGTAAGGTAGCCAGAGTCTACACGTCTTGTGGAAATTCAGAAAATCCTGCAAAAATAACGATGGCTGGGAAGCAGTTATCCGGCAAGGAGTGAAGCGCAGCTTCTTTGATGTCTCTCTGCTTTCTCCAGTCTCTCACGCGCCCCTCATTGATCCCCATCCCCCCAGCGGTGCCTTCTATGTACCTCGAGTTGAAATGATTGAGAACAGCGTCGTAAAACATCTCCCTCACTCCACAACCGCATGAATGGGCTGTTTAATAACCTTTTCTTTGCTCGAGTGTTAGCTCCTATTTCTTTATGCCGGCAGTTCAGCTGCAAACTAAGACGTTTAGTTAATAGGATACTACCTAAAGGCATTTACTTACCATTTTCACATGCACGATCACTACACACAATATTAACGTGTGTCCTATGACAATACTTACTTAAAAGTGTTTTATAGAACGATGACATATAGGATGTATTACTACATATTGTGGCCGGGACAAACACCACGAGGTGGCAGCAACACATAAAAATTACAAGCACGTGTTTCAGTTTGGGACTATGAAACTGCGTCCATAGCAATTGTAAGCTTAGTGTAAATCAATAAAAAAATATATTCAATGAAGTCCAAGCAGCATGCTGTGAATGGGTAGTAGGAAATGTGGTCATTTGAAAGGAAAAAGAAAGAGAGTATCTGTAATAAGTGTGGAAGAAGCTTGGAGCTCCAGTGTAACATTATACCAACATAATTTCCCCAGCGGAAATGAATTATAGCTTTTTGCGCACGGAAACTCGAGTGGAACTTTTCAAATACTGTGGAAACAAATTGTGTTCCATCTCCTCTTTTTACTGATGCCGCTGCTGCCTTGGCGTGAAAAACGTTTTCACTTCACAGTGAATAAAAAGTGTGTTAGTCACTGTAACGTTCAGAAAACATTTGAGAAGCTGAACAACAAATACAAAAATCAATTGCATTGTGACTCTATTGAAATTACCGATACAACATGCAATTGGACGGCACAAACAGATGTAACCTTTTCAGGAACAAGTAGCCTATTGCTGCTTTTATCAAATATTCCATATTATTATTATTATTATTATTATTATTATTATTATTATTACATATGAAATACATTCCAGTTAATCGTGATATTATGTGAATGAAAAATGTTTGAATTTATTTTTATTCACATGTTATGTCCTTTATCATTGGCCTATGCACAGATATACACCACTCTATGCATAAGGGGCTGTTGGGCTCTTTTTAAATACTGACTGTTGAACAAATCGAGTTTGCTTGGCCAGATTGGATTCCAGATGGGATGCTACAGTGCTTTATCATCTAAACTGAGATTTACTGCCGTATGTTCCATATTTGGGTTTAGCCACTTCCATTAAGTTCCAAAGACAATGCAACACTGTTCTGACATATTTGTGGAGAATTTTTTTTTTAATTCTGCCTAAGACGCAGATATGTCCACAACTGGTTGAGCAAGTCAGTTATTAGAATCCTTAGCATAATTTCAAGGGCCAAGTCTATGTGAAGACATTTAAAAAAAATAACCACACATCGGTCTTACATGAGATATGTCTGAAAATGACATCACCCATGTTTCTGTTATAGTGCTTCTAGCACAATTTATAAAATGAAGCTTCTGTGACCACCAGTGAGAATGTTATCGCTCCAAAGGTCTTTTTGTTTGTGTTCCATACTGCAGAACAATGATTCTCAGATACAGTGACACGTGCCTACTGTCCAGGGATTAGTTTGGCTTTCAGTTAATGTCCTGAGGACTATATTAGGTTCAACTGTCAGCATTTCTAAATGGATTGCATTGATGTAGGCTTAAATGTACAAATAACGTTTATTCTGAAAGGAAGAACAATGCTTTTTGCAAGTTAGGTTTATTTTAGGTGTGCTAGAGTGGTTATTGCTTCTAATGTTCAATGTGCAACACTAAATTACTGTGTATGGTGTAAGAAGCAGTTTTCCTTTCCATTTTGCATTCTATAAACCAGGTGGACATTCAAGTATTTGCATACACATAAAAGCTCTTTGCTCGATGTCACCGATCCTGCTCTACATTGTTACAGGTTGTAAGGAAACAAATGAGACATTTCCCTTTAAGAAACATGTAAACAAAGCCCCGCTGTTGACGTTGTAACGCACTTTGTCATATTCAGAAAAGTTGCGTATCATCTTCCAGCGTCGAAAATGCGGCTGGGTAATTGCGCAAGTGTTTTATAGAATTTAGGCATTTGTGCGCATGCTCTATCTCAGGGGGAGTGATAGGAGCATGAATGGAGCAAAATGGCGGATCATGTGCAGGTAACTGGAGGTTTATGTTTTGGAATTGCAAGAATATGTAATCATAATGGAGGCACTTTGATAAATTAAATATTTGATTGCTACTGTGACGATATATTAAAAATACGGAATTATGCATGCAGGGAAGCAGCAATTTACCTGAGGTTTCGGTGGCTAACTGAGGATGCGATCAGCTAAATAGCTAGCATTCTCATGTATTAATACTGCTAGCATTAGCCACCAACCAATACGCGCGACTAGCTGGCACGCTGACTTGTTGTGGCCTGTCATCTGTTTCATTGCTTCATGCAGGTTAAAAGTGCAAAACAAAAGTGCATCAAAAAATTGTAGTCACAGCGATGTATGATGTCCCGTCCCATAGCGAGAGTGTGATATGATAGTGTACCATAATAGAACGTGATGCAAGTGAAGATGTGAAGGAGGGACCGTGTTTCAGCACAATTTCACAAGTAAACAAGACATTCTATACGATTGGCCTGCTGGCCATCAATTGAATAAAGCATAGTATGGTCAAAATCCAGTGCGTATGATTGGAAGCAAGTTGCAGATACAAGTAACGTTAGCCAGCTCTGATGTGTAACTCAACAGCCAGTTCTAACTTACACGGGTATTTCCAGGCGTTTTGGGATGCAAGTTAAAATGCAGTTAGCGGTCTAGCTGCCTACTGCATCGCCTGCAAGGAGTGTCTTCAGCAGTAGCCGAATATCAGATGCATTCAGGTACTTTTTGGGTAACTGATATGTGGCAGCAGGTACAGGCGATTAATATTGGACATGTTTGTGGCCAGAAGTTTGCCAAACCAGGCCGTTTATCGAGCAATTAATCTTTCTAATGGATGCGTCAATGAAATAACGGGTGGCTGTCAGCCTATCTAAATTACATAGAAGTCAGTGTAGGTGTGCGCAGCGCCTTTTCTGAACTGATACCATGAAGAAGCATCTATTTTGGTGCTTGATATTTTGTGATGTGTATAATTGTGTCATAGCGGTTTGTGTATACCTTTAAACTTTTCTGTATGAATGCCTGCACAAACACAAGTGCACTTGTGTGACCCTAAGTAAATTACTGTGATCTGAATTTTGCTGATTGATATAGATCTTTTACACTTAATCACTTAACTCAGTCAGAACAAGCATACAGTGGTTTCTTTGCAAGTACTTATTATAGTACCCAGGAATGACTTGCCATAGTCTAGGTAACAAATAGAAAACAAATGACTCTTTTTTTTTCCTTGTCTCCAGTTTTCAGCTATGAATTCCATATGAATTTAATTAGAGTCAAAACGTTTATGTTGGTCATGTTCTGAACATGTTATGTTCACAAAATATAATTAAATATATCTTTAAAGCTAAATATTGTATCAAAAATGTGTAAAATTCTGCAGTAAAATTCTGCTGTATTAAAGAAATAAATTGTTGAACAGAGGTGTCAGACTCAATCTTTGCCTGATAAAAGTTAACAGATTTTGACACCATGGATATAGTGCATAATAAAAATATCAATTCATAATGACCCATATACAAGTGCAGAATATATGAATACATGTGAATCATCTGTATATTAATTAAATTGTCCATGATGGCACATGTTGAGTCCTTTGCTCAATGGTCTTAAAGCTGTTTTGACATTTGTCTCTATATTGGGTTGACCTTTTTTAATCAGCCTTTTAAACCTTAATATAGTTAAGGAGAAATGTTTTTATGTAAGGATAATGGCAGTATTCTGAGCTATGGGCATATTTTGTTTATATGTGTTGACTGAAAGTATTTACAACTGTGATGCCTCTGATGACTGCTGGACACATAGCAAACAAAATACCAATACAGAAAGTATTTGACTTGTTTTTTGAGTAAATGTTTACAAACAAGTGCATCTTCGCATCAGATATTCAGTTTTATAAACTCTGGATGAGATTTTTGGGATCAGTTCCTAGAAATTGTAAGCATGGTGACAACAAGATAAAGAGGACTCTGCAGGGTTGTCTCCTCCCTCGGCTGACTTGGCTCCTGTTAAGGCTCTGTCAAAAGGCTGGGCGTCATTGGCAAGGATGTCTCCACACTGACATAGAATGTGCAGGAGAAAAAGATACCTGAAATGTCATTTTGTATTAAATTGTGTTCATTCTGTAATTTAATTCTGACTCATACCTGCTTGTGAGCTCTGTTGCACTATCAGGAAAGATGTACATAAATGTTTATGCTGTCTCAAGGGGGAATGTTGTGGCCTTTTTTAAGGAATCACCCATGCCATGTTTTTAACTTGCTGCTTCTGTTGCGTCAGAAAGCTTTTCAAAGTGCCGGACCATTCCATCGACCTCTTACCTATGACCAATTTCACTAAAAGCATTTTGAAAGCAGAGAAATGTTTGGCCAAAAATTTAAATGAGATTTTAGTTTTTTTTTTTTTTTTTTTTTGTCAAACTCTGTTGTCAGGGGGAGCTATCCTTTAAAACAGCATGGATTATTTATTGCCTAAATCTGAATTACAGGCCACTGAAAAGGTTTGACGCATTATTGTCGTGGGTAGGCATGTTCATGAAAGACCTTTTCAACAGGAAGATGTTGTTTATGGCATGGCCTGTTTGATAGGGAAGGGAAAGAACATAGATATTGTCTCTGTTACCATAGGATCACTTTCTGAAATCACCCTGCTGAATGTTGTTGATATGAGTTAATCTGTGATACCAATTTCCTTCTCCTGCTGCAATAAGCATTGACTTTTCAAATTTCCCTGTACAGTATGGTTGTGTGTATGCATTTGCACTGTGGTTTCATCTTTTTGATCATAGTGATGTTCCTTTGCATTTGGCAGTAGATAGGAAGAGGTGATTGCCCCTCTGCATTTTGTCTGGGTTGTTTTGTAAATGCAGTGCCGCAATTGGAGAATCATCAGAAGGAGATGATGCTGGAATGTTATTGGTAATGAGTAAATTTGGTACGAAGTGTTTTCCCAAACATTTCCATTCTTTCAGGAAAGAAAAATATGATAATACAATAAGAATTGGATGAATGTTCAACTATACAATTCAAGATCCTAAAAGGAAACTTGATTATAAGTAATCTTAAGATAATAATTGCAATATTTGCAGAACATGAATAATGCAGTTTAGTCATTGTGAACATGGAACCAGCTGTATACCATCAGATTATTAAGGCAGGAGACTGGTTTTCAGCCTGATATCTAATTCATTATGTAGCTGCATAAGAACATTAAGAACTACATGAAAATATGAAGCCAGCATATTGTCTCTGGTTTTTAAGGTAAAGTGATATGGAGGCATTCGTAAGCATATAATTTGATTTTGTAAATTCACACTCCAGCCTGTAATCATGAGGGTGATTTGGGTGATAATACAAAGTGTTGACCTGTACTTAGGAAATGAGTCCCAGTAGCTTCAATGTTGCCTCTGCTTCTCTGTTGCAAAGACTATGCAGAACCATAGCCTGAGTAACTTATCTATCATGTTCAGTTCTCACCATATGTGGGAGCGTTTATTTTATCTGGGAGGGTACATAAAGTACTCCCCCTGTGTTTTCACAAGTCTCCTCCACCCCTGGCCTCATTATCATTGATTATCTGCAGTTTTTATCAGTTGGGGGGAGGGGCTGTTGGGAGAACATGCAAATGGGCTGTTCTTAAAATATTGAAGCATTAACACAGTAAGCTCTCAACAGAGGCACTGCTCCCCACTGATCCAGGAGTTCTGCACTTCAGCAGGTTCTCCTACTTCCAGAAGTGAGGAAGGAAAGCCAGTTGGGTCTAATCAATACTGTGATTAATTGTATCATGTGGATAGGTTCTTGGCAGGAATCCAAGCTTGCTGACACTGCAGCCCTTCAGCACCAAGTTTCACTTTCTCCTTATTGTATTTTGCTGTCTTATAGTTTTAGGGTTTACATTCTTCATGAAAAACATGGTACTTTGGTTGGGGAAAACTACACTTTTTTTCTGATTGCTGCTTTAACTCTATTATCACTTCCGTTTAATGAATGGAAGTGATAATAGCTGGGCATTGGACGCATAGCCAGTCTACTGGTTAGATGTGTTCATCAGTGTTTAGCAGTTAATGTAACATAATGTCTGGTTTATTCAGGAACTGCTTTACAGAGTAGATCAGAAAAAACTGTTTTACTGCTGTCTATATGAAGCACAAATCTTCAGTCCCCTGTAGCGAGCGGCATTTCGCTCCGTGTTGATGGCTCACTGAAGTCACAGATTGTCAGAGACACACTGCTGTGTGACGCTTTTCTCCTCTTCCTTTCATTTTGTGTTCCAGAGCCTAGCCCAGCTAGAGATCCTGTGTAAGCAGCTGTATGAGACCACAGACACCACGACCCGGCTCCAGGCCGAGAAGGCCCTGGTTGAGTTCACCAACAGCCCCGACTGCCTGAGCAAATGCCAGTTACTGCTCGAGAGAGGGAGCGTAAGTGGGCTCATTAAAATTGGATGGGAGTGACAGATCATGACTTTGATCTGCTAATGTCATTCTCTCAACAGATCTTGCTTTCCTTTTCCTGCTTCTTGTGCTACAAAAGAACTTGGGGTAAAAAATTACAATGACAATCTCGCTTTTGCATTGATGAATTCTGTATGTGTACAGAAGTGCTAAATAAATTCAGTGTTTTGACTTTGTCTCATTCTACCTGCTTTTAATGTGTTTTTCCATAATAATGACAGACTTGAATCCCTAGTTACAGCTTTTTTTGTTTGTTTTACTTTACCTATGTCTACTTGGCCTTCCAACTGTTACTCTTCTGATCATACATTTTGTTTTTCCTTCCAGTCCTCCTATTCCCAATTGCTGGCTGCTACATGTCTTTCCAAACTGGTTTCACGAACAACCAATCCCCTACCCCTGGAGCAGCGCATTGATATCCGTAAGTCTTGCACTTTGAAAACCTCACTTCTGTCGCAGGGCATTGTTGCCAGGGTCCGTGCAGGGGCTTTTGTGCTAAGCTCTTGCTTAGCTCAGCTGAGTTTAGGCACTAGTTAGAGCGTAGAGAGTGTGCTTTTCCAACATCTTTGCCAAACCAGAGTGCAAAATGTCACTCCCTTTGGCAGTATAAGGGAAAGGTTACTATGCTCTGACTCTCAATTATTTTAGACGTACAGTAGTAGCAATCTTTAATCCTCCAGCTCTCCAACAATGCTTTCTGGTCTTTCCTATCATTTTCTCATCTTAGTGCAGTCCATGTTTTGGGGACAAGTGTCCTTGGATTCTACAGTAAGCTAACTACTGTCAGAGCAGTCCCTCATTCACTTGATTAAATGTTTCTAAAAATCACTTAATTATAGACAATGATGTATGGGGCTTAGAATTCAAATTTTATTTTTTAAATAGAGCAAAAAGCCATTACCCCATACCTTTTTTGTCGGTGTTCATAGATCAGTATGGTGAATTGTCACATGACACGTGTTCTGCAGCATAATCACAGTCCAGTCTAAGACGGTGCTGAAAGAGAAAGCGTTCGCATGGCTGTGCTAATCAGGGTTAAGAGAATGATTCACTAGGCCGCTCACGTGGGTCAGGAGGTGACTTGTTTTGCTTGTATCTCCTCCCAGGGAATTATGTCCTGAACTACCTTGCAACCAGGCCAAAGCTAGCAGCCTTCGTCACACAAGCCCTTATCCAGCTGTATGCCAGAATCACCAAGCTGGGCTGGTTTGACTGTCAAAAGGAGGACTATGTCTTCAGAAACGTCATCGCAGATGTGACCAGATTCCTGCAGGTATCCATCCTGGATATTTGATTGTGATCAGGTGAATTCAGAGCAGGGTGAAGTCCCAGTTTGCCTCATGCAGTGAAACATTTTAAGAAGAGCACGTTCAAAAAGCCCCTTTCTTGCCTGATGAACAGGGTACCGTATCTTTATTTCTGCCCTTCATAAAGGATAAAGGCCCACTCCAGTGATACTTGCTGAATTTGTCCAAACACAGACTCATAAAACAGAAATGGGAAGTAGTAATGCATGACTTCACCAAATCAGTTAGAAAAGTAGTGCCCCTACATTTCTAAGATGACTTTACTAACAGTATAACTTCGTTATTGTTTTTTTGTATTGATAATGATCCATGTTTTTGAATCTTTGAATTTGTCATCAAAGTTTTTTGTCCAGTGACCCTGAGGGTTTGCATTCCCTACAGGACAGTGTTGAGCACTGCATCATTGGAGTCACTATTCTCTCCCAGCTAACCAATGAGATTAACCAAGTAAGTTCCTCGATGCTCCTCAGTGAAGTAAATGTCCATTTTTTCATCAATATTTCTCCTCTCGTGTGATCGCTTGGGTTCTGCAACTCAGCTTGGCTGGTAAGGCTTTTCAATTTAACAGTAATTGTATAACATCAAGATGTTGGCAACAAACTCAACTAGAGATTAACAAACAAGCACTCTACTCAGGCATAAACTCTGTCCTAACAAAAGCACCATCTATGCTCCTGGGAAGCTACTAATTTTATGCAGCTTTATATGAAAGTAATTCAATACTTGTTGAAAACAAAGTTTATATTTACCTTCAACAGTATTGTGGTTATCACTGACTTTATTTTTTGCCAGACCAGTATAGAGTAGTATAGACAGGATTAAATTCTTAATTTCAGGTTAGCATTGGCAAATGATGAATATGAGACCTGCCAAGTTAAATGTTGCTGTTGCAACAATGTTTAACTACTGCTAGTTAAATGGTGCTTTCAGAAATGGTGGAAATGCCATGTTAAATATTTATATTGTATGCACTCTGATACAAAGTTAATGTAATGTTTTTTCGATGCAGTATATGATTGTAAATGCAGGTATCAGTGGATTTAATGGTTCAGGTATTGTATATTCAGTCTTTGAAGAATTAAATACTGCCTAGTTGTCATAGCACCAGTGTCAAGTGTCAGATAGAGAGTACTTATTGGCTATGGTATGCTGTCAGCATGCAAAAGGGAAAATAATTTCTCTTGTAATATTTATTTTTTTGCAAATTCCTGGTATTAGTTACAGCTTGATTGCAATGAAGATGTTGTAGAGGGTACCATGGATACATGAAAAGCATGGCCATTTGTTGAATGTTCGGATAACATCCTGACTGGACGTTGTAGGAGAGCAGGGATTAGCAAATGTTTCTTAACCAAATTGCGCTGATATTTTGGTCTTGCTTGGCATGCTCAATTGCAACAGAAATTCTTCCTGCAGTCATATCCTCCTTTGTAGCCTTCTGCACTCAAAGCTTTAAATCTAGGCTCCCACGAGTAAATGTTGAGATTAAACCTCAATTCATAGTTTCGTTGAGTATTATAATTAAAGTCTTCCACTGAGGACAAATCGGTACCTGCTACTCAAAACCTGGTGTTTTTTATTATTGGTGTATGTTCCTTGAATAAATGTGGTTACTAATTTCTTATCCTTCACCATCATGCAAACATTTGGAAACTTAGAATATTACAACATAAAGACAAGGGGAAAGATTTTCTTCCCAGTCCTGTTGGCAATATCTCTGCAGTAGTATTTCTGCAATTGCTAGTCATACGGAGTCTTGTGAAATCTGGACTGTCTGCAATCACATATGGAATGTTGTTCGTGTCTTCTAAATTGAGAAACATGACACAATGATTGTGGTGTGTCAGAACTGAAATATGTCATATCCTGTGTAATCATCAAAGCATCCACAGTACTGAGTATCCAAATGCAGTTTTTTTTTTCACTTAATATGTACCTTTCTGAATATTTTCAGAAAAAATACTGTATTAAATAATTGGCTTGAGTCGTTAGTGCTCCTTTATGTCATCCAATATTTGAAGATGACTTAGTCTCCTAGCAACACTGTTTATTTCTAGATCCATACCAATTATCTTCAGTCGTGGAATGACATACTACGTCACCACATTGCTTTGAGACAGATGAAAGAATAACTGTAGCATTATATTTACAGTTTATGATTGATATAAATGAGAGTGCAATATGCTTTTAATTGGAGGATTTTGGTATTTATTTTTCAAAATGTGTCCTCCCCTACACAATACAAATGTATGTGTCTAAAGCAGATTGTTGAAGTAAGGACACTATGATAAGGATAAAAATTTATCAGAATCCTGTAGTCATGTTCAACTAAAGCTTTAATTATGGCTTTGTACTATTACTGCATGTTAACAGCAGAGCTTATAATATCTGCATATTGGTAATTATCCTTACAATGCATATTTTACTTTCCACAGTCCTTTTGTCTTGTCTCCATTGCTGGTACATATTTGGGTATACTTATCTGTAGACAATCTAATCACAATAGTAGTGGTGATCATATTATGTACTTTTGTCTGTTCTGCATTGCCTGCAGTATATTTTTCTGTAATAACTTGAAATATATATGGAGATCAATATTACTGTATGTGTCTGGGCAGGTAGGTACAGATGTGGCAGATACTGCTATACATCGTCTTTTATCCTAAGCTGCGGGGCACAGTTATGGCCACATATACTGCAGTCTGGTGCTGGCACCCCACATAGCCTGTGAGTCATTACTGTTGTAAAAAGAGTCAACGTCACTACTGCGTTTTGAGAGACTAAAATCTTGTCTCCAGGCTGATACAACACACCCGTTGATGAAGCACAGGAAGATTGCATCGTCATTCAGGGACTCTTCGCTCTTTGAAATCTTCACACTGTCCTGCAACTTGCTGAAACAGGTGCGAACCCCAAAGAGAGGGTCTGTCCGGCTGCCTCCACACCTCAGTAGCATTCTGCATTTGTGTGCCCTTCAGGGCAGGGACAAGGGCTTGGGTCAAGTTCTGAGGCTATGGGTTTGCTCTCTCCATTGCAAGGTGTACTTTTTCTGGCACAGCAAAGGCAGAGATGCCACTTGTGCATTCCCTTGCTACCCACCAGCTATTATATCTCATATAACAGTTTTAAAGGCAAATTTGACATTTTTTCTGGAATAAACCAATCATGAAAGTTGTCCATCACAGATTTATGCTGGTGCTTAGACACAAGCCTCTTTAGAATGGATGTTCAGAAAATAAGCAAGAATAATAGTCTGATTTTTTGAATAATTGCATCTTTAATTGGTACCCACAAAATGCAAATGCTGCTGGTTCCAAAAATAGCATATTGAAGACGTTTTTACAGCGTAGTCAACCATCAGTTCTTGATAACAAATTACTAGCCTAGTTGATCGTGTTTTAAGATTCTGAATGAATCTGCATAAATATTTATCAAATTTATCAATGCAGTCAAATCTGCATGCACCTGGTAAAGTTGGTAAATGGAAAAGCCTGCTCTGACCCTGCTGTGGTTTGCATGTGGCTTTGCAGGCGTCTGGGAAGAACCTGAACCTGAACGACGAGAGCCAACATGGCCTGCTAATGCAGCTGCTCAAGCTGGCCCACAACTGCCTCAACTTCGACTTCATCGGCACCTCAACGGACGAGTCCTCTGACGACCTGTGCACCGTGCAGATCCCCACCAGCTGGAGATCGGGTGAGAGACTGGGGACCGGGGAAAGGGGGGCCCTTCACGTTCAGGCTTCTTTTCTATGGAGATTGCCCAGTTTGACAAGGCCTCCCTCAGGTGCAGCTATTTTTGACCTCTTGACCAGCAAACGTCTAGACGGAGAACTGCTGTGTGTTAATGTTGTGTCTCAGGACTGAGTGTAGTGTAAACGGTCTTGTGAGGGATGGCACGTCTATGTGGGGCATCTTCCTGCTGTGGCCTGATGCAGTCATAATAGCTATGCTGCCTTTTTTATTCAGTCACTTTTAAATATTCGATTGATTTATTATGTCTTGTGTTTTGCATTATGTGGCTGTTGATATCAGCTTCCTGGATCTGTCACTGCTGTAAAGAACGATGTCTTTGAGACATCCACGTTGGCTTGTATCACCATGTTAATGGATGTTCCTTCTCTCTGTGTCTCTTCTCCTCATGCAGCGTTCTTGGATTCATCAACCCTGCAGCTGTTCTTTGATTTATATCATTCCATCCCCCCATCCCTCTCCCCTCTGGTGAGTGAAGTCACGCAGTGGTCAGTGCAGGGAGCACCCCCAGCCCACCAGTCCATGTGGTCAGGGTGTTTTTCTTTTTCCCTGACAGGCACGTAATTGGTCAGCAAGATCATCAGCGCTTTTAACACTACTCTGCCGTTTGTTTCCTATGTCAAGAGAAAAATGGATCTGATATGTAACTTCCTGAGGTCATCAACCTGGAGATAACCATCTAAAAAGAACCACTTAAGTGAATTGATTTTTGCTGTAGTTTGAAACCCCCAAGAGAAAAAACACAATCCGATATGTTTTCCAATGACTTGTAGACACAGAGTCTGTATTAAAGTAGGAAAATAAACACAAAGTCAGTCTCTGCCCACCAAGGGATAATCCAGATCCTTTGTCTTTTTTGTTCACCTTGCATTTTCATTGGCCAGTTTGGAATGTCCAGTTGTATCTGTATTCCCGTTCCATCGCTGCAACATCAGCAGTTGCAGCAGAACAATGCAGCTAAAACAGGCGGACTGTAGCCCTTCCACTAACCTGAAAAGGTGTAACATGAGGTTGGAAATACCCAACCAGCTAAGTCCCTTCTTCCCTGGCCACATGGATAGCCAGTAATACGCTGCCATATTTAACAATGGCAAGGTCAAGTTTAGATTCCAGGCTACCATCTATGTTAAGGTCATGGGCTTTGCGATATCTTAGGATTTACAAATCAGCTAATTGTGTAGACGTTCAGAATGTAGTGATTTTGTACACCATAAAGTCAAAGGCAAATGATGTTATCTCCATATGTAAAAAATGTGTTTCCTGCATTGCATCACTAACATATTCACCCTCATCTTTGTTCACCTATCCCCAGGTTTTATCTTGCCTCGTACAAATCGCATCCGTTCGAAGATCTCTCTTCAACAATGCAGAGAGAGCAAAGTTCCTGTCCCATCTTGTGGATGGGGTCAAGAGGATATTGGAAAACCCCCAGGTACTTTAGATTTGAGATGGATGTAGCTTTAAATTATGCATGAATATATGCTCCAATTTTCCTGTATGCATGGAACTGTACTGTATGCAACATGTACATATACCTTTTTCATGTGTATGAAAAAGTGATTGCTCTGGATTGAACTCTCTTTGGTGGAAAATTAAAAGACTATTTCATCGTCTTAAATGAGGAAACAAATGCTTTTCCTTGTTTTCCAGAGTTTATCAGACCCAAACAATTACCATGAATTCTGCCGACTATTAGCCAGACTGAAGAGCAATTACCAGCTTGGGGAGCTGGTGAAGGTGGAGAACTACCCTGAGGTCATTCGATTAATCGCCAACTTCACTGTCACAAGCCTGCAGGCGAGTAAACCTAACTGGAGCTAAGCAGCCTACAGTCACACAGAGCTAGCAGGTGATTCTGCTACTGCAACACAGCCAATAGGAGGACTTGAGTCAGCCCCCTTCCATGATGCAATTTATAATTCTGCAATTCAAACTGTTGCAAATGCCCAATGTTTCCATGAATTTGATTTTATTAATAGTTAACTTGGGTTTTAGGAAGACTAAGTTGACAGTTCAGTGATTTGGGTTTATAATTTAGTTAAGGTGGTGAGGCAAGGGTGGAAGTGAATCTAACACTTTCGGTGGAATTGCATTTGCATGCTACAAGCTGCCTCAGTTTGAACACTCAGTTACAGTTGAATGAGTGATGTGGTTCAGGGCCGGAGACTACCTGGTCCCCAGCTCTCCTGACAGGGCTAGTTTGCTTAAAAGCTTATTGTAATAAAGGTGAAGTGAAGCCACTCGATACATCCCTCTTTGTTTTTGCTTACTGCTGAATTTCTGTTTGGCTTTCCAGATCTAATTTATTTTTGCTCTGTCGGTGAGCCAAGCAATTTGGCAGCGGTTGTAGTTGTGTGTCAAGATATAAAAAGAGCATTTCATTATTTATCATGATAAAATGGCAAGACCTAAAAAAAAAGTGTGTATTATTAGTTGGAGTTTTGCAGCGTGCAGAGCTAAATTTAGAGACTTTGAAAGAAATGCCCATAAAAAGCCCAGTCTTTGTCTTCCTCACCGTATCATATTAGACCTTGTAAAACAAAAAAATAGATTCCAGCTTGAGTGTGGGATGCAGAGCCAGCCAGCCATTCTCTGGCCTGTAGAAATAATTGTGACTATTGACAAGACATTCATTTTGCCCCTGCGTTCTGTCAGCAGCACTGGGAGTTTGCGCCCAACAGCGTCCACTACTTGCTGAGTCTATGGCAGCGTCTGGCAGCATCGGTGCCCTATGTCAAGGCCACAGAGCCGCACCTGCTGGAGACGTACACACCTGAGGTCACCAAGGCGTATATCACCTCCCGCCTCGAGTCTGTGCACATCATCCTGAGGTAGGGAGGTCCTCCATTTTCTGCTCTGTGATCTCTGAGCCAGACAAACATAAACTCACTCTTCCAGAACAGGAGTAAAATATGAAAATATGTTGTGAAGGGATTTGTGGGGCATTTTTTATTACGTCAGCTGTAGTTGACGTAATGACCAACAGTAGGTCATTATGTGTACAAATGATATTAACTTTAGCCAGACATCTGTTATTGGTTATTTACCCAGGTAGGTCAGTTGATAGCTTTCATTTTACACAAAGGACAAAGTCTTTTTCCCAGTCAGATACAACGATGATTAGGTGGCCAGTTGTAGGGAGCTAAATTAATGGGAATTTGAACAGGAAACCAGGGTCAGCACGAAAAGTGCTATGGGATTTTTGCTGAGCACTGTGAGGCAGGACCTTGGTTACCATGTCATCCAGTGGATTATATGACTTATTTATCATGGTTGTAGGGCCAAGGCATACGCAAACCTGTCGGGAGCTTAGGGCAGGTTTGTGCCTCATTTTGCATTGAAAAGGCATATCAACTTTTCATAGCGACACTGTCTTGGCAGTTGTAAGAAGGAAACGGTGCATCTGAGCTAAGAGAAGTTAGAAGTTAAATTGCATGTACATTGCAAAAGGGGGAAATTGGGACAGGGAAGACCAAGAAACTCAAGCAATACTTGATCCCATATGATTGCACTACTGATTACCCTTCAAAGATTTTTTACATTTTAGCTTAAAATGCTGTGTTGTAGTCAGTTCCAAACTGCCCAGTTTGTGAATTCCAAATTGGTCATTCACCACAAACATTGCCTAAATATGAGCTCTGTAGTCAGTTGAACTCAATCAGAGCAACAGGTAAGCTAGACATGTGGGGTGTCCTATTTGACAGGGATGGACTGGAGGACCCTCTGGATGACACAGGATTGGTCCAACAGCAGCTGGACCAGCTGTCCACCATTGGGCGGTGCGAGTATGAGAAGACATGTGCATTACTGGTGCAGCTGTTCGACCAGTCAGCCCAGTCCTACCAGGAGCTTCTGCAGTCCACCAACTCCAGTGCCATGGACATCGCAGTACAGGAAGGTATGGGAGCAAACCCACAATCATGGTGCAAAGGTGACAGCATGTCTAACCGCTGTGGTGTTTGTGGCACTCACCTCCGACACCATTTTACATTTTAATTATCCTAACGTACAGGGGTTCCCAAACCTGACCCGGGGGAATGCTGTATGCATTGATCTTTGTTCCACCCTGCTGATGGAGAGCATCATTCCTTCCATTTAAATATGGTGCAGCTTTTGTAACAGTTTACATTGTGTCTATGATTCCGAAAGTTCCCTCAATGAGACATGATTCTCTAACTGCCTTTCGAAACCCAAGGTCAATTCTCAGAAAATACCAGTGGGAAAAGGAATAAAATAAATATACATATCACATGGACATTCAAGTTAAGAGCTGATGATTAAATGAATGGGGACAGGACGAACAGGCATGTTGCCAACAGGACTTTCAAACATTTGTAAAAGAAGAGCCATTTTAATTTAATCTAAAATAGTTAACTGCTTTCTACAGGACGACTGACTTGGCTTGTGTACATCATCGGGGCAGTGATTGGTGGCCGCGTGTCTTTTGCCAGCACAGACGAGCAGGACGCTATGGACGGAGAGCTAGTGTGTCGGCAAGTAATCCGGTCTTGTTTCACACAGTCATTGGTTTTTTTGAGTCACGCAGGGAAAGCCAAGCCAACCAACAAAAGATGTCTTTTGTGTAGGTTTAATCTGTTTCACACAGCAGTTAATGGTGCTTGCTCCTCAGAGAAGCGATAGGATTTTAATCCTCTCTCTACAGGTGATTCATTGGCAGCTGACTGTTTAGCATAGAATGGTGATATTGTGTCCTTTCCTCTATGATGGTCACATGACTGTGCGCATTATCTGTTTCCTGCCATGTTATTATCGCACACAGGGTGCTGCAGTTGATGAATTTGACTGATTCCCGGCTAGCACAGGCTGGAAATGAGAAGCTGGAGCTGGCCATGCTCAGTTTCTTTGAGCAGTTCCGCAAAATATACATCGGAGACCAGGTGCAAAAATCCTCTAAGGTAATTGGTTGCTTTTGCAGTGTTTACAGCCAGTCATTCCACAGTCGTATGATACAGAGGTGCCAGGGCAGATGGGAAGTCTAGAGGCATTAATGGTGACAGCCTTAGGTCAACACACATGGCATCATGGCTCACGTAGACATTCACTGTTTACTTTTAATTACACTTTTAAATTACTTTTAAAAACAGTAAACCTTGCAATGCAGCTGATCCAACACCAAACAATTATCTTTTAAAGTTTTTGTTTTATATTTAAGGTGCACACATGTTATACTGTTATGCTATTGTGTTAAAAAAAGTCTTTTGTTAATTCTTCTCTTGCTGTGCGGAGACACCAAAATGTGAACATCTCAGATAAATGGTTTACCAGTAGTTTAGCTATGTCTGTCCACTTCCATTGCCCTCCTGGAATTTTATTTAGTTTTGGTGTTCTCCAGGCTTTGTACTTCTAGGATTTCTGAACAATCGGGCTTAGTAAGCTGTGATTAAGCTGTGGAATGAATGGATAAAGCTTACAGTCCAACATATATGATTAATCTTTGAATATGTGACACTATAGAACCCCCTAAAGTAGATCTTATGGTCTCCCTGTGAATGATCAGTATCACAACTTTGAATAGCTGAGTAACACAGTTAACACTCTGTTTATTTAAACCAAGGACAGTATCCACCGAAAATCTTTTAAAGATCCATGGAGACCTTTAAAATGAGCACTGGTGTTGATAGCAGTTGGAACTAATCGGGGGTTCTATCGATGCGTTTTTGCTTGGGTTGTAATAATTAAGCATGGCGTGGAGTGTGTGTGTGTGTGTGTGTGTGTGTGTGTGTGTGTGTGTGTGTGTGTGTGTGTGTGTGTGTGTGTGTGTGTGTGTGTGTGTGTGTGTGTGTGTGTGTGTGTGTGTGTGTGTGTGTGTGAGATTATTATGAACCAGGAGTGACGTTGATAATACTCCCATAGCTTTGAGCAAAGAGAATGATTCCCATTGGAACATTTATTAGGAAGCTTGTAGGCATGTCAGTTAAATTTACTGGCTGTATTATGTTCCACTAAGTGGACTCTGTGATAAAACATTGGCTGCATTAGCTGCCAGATTTTATTCATGCCAAAAGGTATTACATTTGTTTCTGTGTACATTTCCACATTTGGTTGCATAGGGTGTTCGATCCAACTACAGCACCTAAATGGTTTGAATGAAATGGAAGTCTTAATTGTTCCCTTGATGCTCATTGCAGTGTAGAATCTTTCATTCTAAATTGGCTGAAGATACTGTATTGAAAAGCAGTTCACAAGAAATGTTTTGGTTAAACTATGCATAACACATAGGAAATGTCCAGTTAACCCAAACTTCCAACATAATTGATATAAAACAGAATCCAAATTCTGGCCAACTTTTTATTGAATATATCATTGGTTTGTTTTATCATCAGGATTACATTGTGACTGGAATGCAGTCTTGAGTTAAGGAGACTTATATAAATACCAGAGCAAAGTCTACATTTTCAGTTACGCCTCATAACAGTCTTATGGTCTCTGTTTAACTGCATGATGGCTCAAATTGGCCTGTTAATTAAAAATCAAGTATATGGCCCAATTTTCTCAAGTGATGTTTCCTGATATCCTGTATTCTGCAGTGAGTAAAACGGTTAACTGAAAGCCAATACTTCCAAAAACATCCTTAATGTTTTATCAGTATGATACAGAATTTTTGGCAGCATATCAGTCTTGGCTTTAACATTAATTTTAACTCTACAAGAAAAATGTCATACAATTTCATGCAACCACATTCTCACATACCATAAAAACTTGGCATGTCTCACTTTTAATTATACCATAGTGAATTAACTGAATTGTTTATGTTCATGTTTAGCCTCAGAAAGGTGTAAGGTCATAAGATGTTGTATCTTTATGGGGTGTCTCATTTGTAACCTTGTCACTATCCCCCAGCTTTACCGGCGTCTGTCTGAGGTGCTGGGCCTGAATGACGAAACTATGGTGCTGAGCGTCTTCATTGGGAAAATGTGCGTATAACAGAACTTCATCTCCCAGGATGCTTTGCATTTCAGTGAATGAACCTCCCATGTGGCAGCAATGTTGTGTAACTTAGGAGGGGATTTTGGCTATATTTATAAAGATTGCAAGTGTATCAGTCTCATAATTTTGTACATCACTCTTCTTACAAAGCAATGTGATTACATGTAGCAATGAAGTTTCTAGGGAATGTCATTGATTGTCATTTTGCTGTTTCTGTAAAAGTAAGTGAGTTTATTTGTGGTGTAGAATCACTAACCTGAAGTACTGGGGAAGATGTGAACCCATCACCTCCAAGACACTCCAGCTTCTCAATGACCTCTCCATTGGATATCCTTTATTGTCCATCCGTTTCCCTTCATATGTGTACATTCTGACGTTCACATTTCGTTCAAATGTGAGGTATACACAGAGACACAAGACTATGGAAAGGTTATTCCAGTGGTGTGTGCGATACAGAAAAGAACAAAGACCCAGTTTTGCATAGTCATGATTTGTTCCACCATATTTTTAACTCCTAGCTATTCATTTTATTGCCCCTCTCAGTACTACCCAGCTGTGCTGTGAGCCATGTTTTATTTCAGACATCAGGCTATAGCTTTTCTTGACATGTACTATAAGTCAACAGTATAAGTGGATCTCCTTGACTCTTAGTTCACCTACAGCAGCGTGAGAAAACTGGTGAAACTCAGTGCTGTCCAGTTCATGTTGAACAACCACACAGTGAGTACAAGACCTGATTTTTTTTCCCATCTGAGTACTGTTTTTTTGTCTGGTTTTGTTTTCATGAACAGTGAAAAACAGAAAACAAGGGCCTAAGCTCATGATTTCAGATACCGATGACATGAACTGAGTCTTGATATTTGAAGTGTTCACTTGATTAAAAAAATGTTTATTATTTAAATTGTGGCCCCTCACTGTGTGTTTGTCTGTCTGGACAGAGTGAGCACTTTTCCTTCCTGGGCCTTAACAATCAGTCAAACCTCAGTGACATGAGGTGTCGGACCACTTTCTACACTGCACTGGGACGCCTGTTGATGGTGGACTTGGGTGAGAATCACTGACTGTCTTACTGTTCTTCATTGTCCAGTGAAAAACTTGCAGCTACTTCTTAACTATTGGGATTGTGAGAATTCAAAACGATGCTATCGCGTGTCATTTTTCAACACATGCGTTCAATTCAAATTATTCCATTAAAACAAACTACCAAACTCTGCATTTAATTGAAATGGTCAATCTTTCTTACTTTTGAGATCTTGCTCATTCCGCAGTCCATTTACACTGCAGGATGCTTGACTTAAGTGATACATACAAAGTACCTCGCTCAAAACTACAGTCATGAAGAACAACATTTCAGATTACCAATGTGCATTCTGTGGAGAGCTTTCTCTTCTAGAAGTACTTTGGGAGGTGCCAGTGACTATGATGTGACTCTTTCTTTAATTATTCTCCTTTGTTTTTGGTCTGCAGGCGAAGATGAGGACCAGTTTGAGCAGTTTATGTTGCCCTTGACGGCAGCATTCGAAGCTGTCGCACAGATGTTCAGCACCAACACATTCAACGAACAAGAAGCCAAAGTGAGTGTTGCGTGGCCATGACAGAGACTGCTTCCCAGCATCACTTCCGTCATTACCATTGAACCCTGAAGTTTCATGAGTTTGGTTCCTTTGGATCTTCATTACACCAACTGTAACCAGTGATGTTTCCACTGTTCAATTTTCTCAAAGCTGTGACGTATCCCATGAATGCTACAATGTTTATAAGGCTCTGTTTGATAAACGATCACTTCATTCTTCCCAGAGAACATTGGTGGGCCTTGTAAGAGATTTGAGAGGAATTGCCTTCGCCTTCAATGCCAAGACCAGCTTTATGATGCTGTTTGACTGGATGTATCCTTTCAGTGTCTAGCAGGAATGTGACTACAAACACTGTCAAATGTGCCTTAATAGGCTGTTATTCTTAGTTCAGTATTTTGTGTAGTTAAAATAAAAGTCTTGTTCACAGAAGATAAATCTGCTGATAGAATAAAAAATATGTAGCTTTTTTCATAAGTTCTTTTTTTAATGCTTTTTCACTGTTTAAAATCAGTTAATTTTCAAAATGCATTTTGTCTGATGAATCATTTTTAAGGGTTTGATTGTTGTGGGATGTGAGTTTTGTTTCTGGCATTGTCTCAGTGTGAACTTTCCTAAGCTTCTGCCCCTCTCAGTTACCCCTCCTACATGCCTATCCTTCAGAGGGCCATTGAGCTGTGGTACCACGTCCCAGCATGCACTACACCAGTGCTCAAGCTTATGGCAGAGCTCGTTCACAACAGGTACCGTAGTCCCTGATCACAAGAGGGGGAAATGTCTTAAATCGCCCAAACAAGGTGAATATGAAGGCACCAGCCATGCTCCAGCTGGATCACAAGTGTACACTAGTTTAATAGTTCTAAAAATCATTGACACTTCACCTCAAAGTGAGCAAAGACCCTGTTTGAGTCAAAACTAAAATAACTAAAACTAATGGCCTCTTGGACCAATATATTAGACTAATGTCAGACCAAATTGTAAACCTCTCTGCTGCAATGTTCTTTCTTTACCAATGCTCCCCCCTCAGTAGCCATAAGGGAGCTCTTGCCAACTTGGTGAATGGGTCATCCATGAAAAAACCCTGACTAGAACACACTGCCACTGCATTTGAGAAAACCATGAGAAGCCTTCTCAACATGTTAATTTAGCCATTGCAGCTGAGCTTTCATCTCTCTTATTTTATTGTGATCCAATTAACTATGGTGCCATTAATACTTAAAAATACAATCAGTATTTTTAGTATTAATTTTTTTAGTGTCCTTCAGTTTTGGGTATGTCCATTTTGCCATATTTGTGTTAATGCTAAGAAACCTACCAGTTCGTTCTCAATAGAGGAGAACCATGATTTAATGTTAAGATTTAAAAAAACATGTTTCTGACGTTTTAACCATCTCAGAACTGTTAACAATTGTGCTGTGTTAACATTGCATCATGTGTTCCATACAGGTTAAGGAATGAATTTGGAATTTGTTGTGTTCATATTTAGTGTACTACACCCCTAAGTGTCTGTTAATCTGTGTTTAGGTCTCAGAGATTACAGTTTGATGTGTCATCACCCAATGGAATCCTGCTGTTTAGGGAAACCAGCAAGATGATCACTACATATGGTAATTACGACTGTGCCGACCATGACAAAACTGAGGTCATGTTGTTAAATTCCTGTTGTAGACTTTCAGAAAGAGAAGCTACAGTCAGTATTTACTATCAGATGGACTTCATTGTTATGCAAAACAGTGAAGCCCATTTTTTGTTTTTAGATACTGTCACATGAAGTTCAGTCTTGCCTTGCAGCAGACATGGAGCTGAATTTAGTTAATTGATTTAGTAGGTATTAGCAGCCAAAATCAGTAACACAACGGTGCGGTGGAAACACTTAGAAATGAGTTTCCTGCTTTAAGATGCAAGGTTGAATTTTCTGGACTTCTCTGAATTAAATATCTTTTTGTGTTGATCACAGGGAATCGTATCCTGACAATAGGGGAGGTGCCAAAGGACCAGGTGTACGCCCTCAAGCTGAAGGGAATCTCTACCTGCTTCTCCATGCTTAAGGCCGTCCTTAGTGGGAACTATGTCAACTTCGGCGTCTTCCGTCTGTATGGGGACGATGCATTAGACAATGCCTTGCAGACATTCATCAAGCTTCTTCTCTCAATCCCACAGAGTGATCTTCTGGTGAGAGAGCATTCCCAGTGTACCAGCACCCCAACACAAGCCCTCATCCAGAGATTGGAGAACGTACTGCCAGTTCTGAGATGACTGAGATGTTGTTGTGTTTTATTGTTTGTTTGGTTAAAATGAGTCTTTGATTGACAGCTCATTGTAGCTCCACCCATCATGGGGTTCATGAAATGTAATTCTACCATCATTGTCATGTCAGACAACTAAATAAGGTTAACAGGCCTGTATCAGTCCATTAAGTTGTATGTATTTGCGGATTGCCATTCATCCGCAAGTGTTTGCTCAGCACATGCTCTCGGGACGAGTTTTATCTGAATGCAGCACTTTTCCCAGTACGCTCAATGGGCCTCATTTATCAAACGTGAGCCAAACGAATTTGATCGTAAATCGCTCGTAAATGCATTTACACAAAAAATGTGTGATTTATCAAAGTTTTCGTATATCAGTTTGTTCATAGGATCCGAAGAAATTTCACGAGTGCTCTAAACTTTTCGTATTGCGTGCGTAAATGGAAAAACACGGCTGTAAAGCTTGTTTTTCGTGTTGTTGTTTTTATTTTTCCATTCACTCATTTTTATTTGATTAAAAATGAATAGCAGATTATTTGGCAGTAATATAGCAACATAGCAGTTCAAAGTCTTATATAAAATCACTATTGGGTTCAGCATTAAAACAGGTGATGTTTAATTTGTGTAATACTGATTAATGAAATTAATTAGTTTGCTTGTCGAATGCTACTGTTCTTCTATAGAATCTTTAGTTCATTATTATTATTATTATTATTATTATTATTATTATCATTCCTGGATCTTCCAGACGTATCTCCTCCAACAATTTTCAAGGTAGACATACCGAACTTGACATGAATATACTGGTCAGGTTGCTTGTATTTTTCTGAGCTATAGATTCATACTTTTAAACTATAACGCTTTAAAAAACGGCCTCCATTGACTTCACATTGGTGGAATGTTGAGCGTGTTAATGTGGCTAAGGTTACTAAGCAACAATTATAACTACCGGTGCAATTTAAGGTAGTTGAAAAAATATCCAAAGAATACAGCATGCTTACCGGTTAGCTACCTTACCAGACTTGACATTTTGAAATAACTTTCTGGATATAATGACACTGAAATGCTGTTCAGGTTTAATGATCTTAAATGACTATATCAGGTTTTGAACATAAAGTTTTGCTGTTCTTTGACTGCTTCTAGTACTTCTGCTGCTACTACTTCAGTGTTTACTGTACCTACTAAAAGTTTTAATATACTAATAATAAGTATATTAGTATATTAAAACTTCTAGTAGGTAGCCTGCATACTCTTCAAGCCCTCGGCAAGCAAACAGAGTTTCTTTTGGACCTCTTAATCTAGTTCTTGTTTGGAATTTTACATGAATTCCATAAAACACGTTTGCTGTAAATAAGGAGCAGAAACCATTGTTAAGATCTTCATTGCTATGGCTGACCTCGCTCTATTAGCTCCAAGAAAAACTTAAGCAGTCAACACGTCTCCAAAACACCGCAGAAATAGGACTGTCATAATACATTTACGTTCTTATTTAATAAACATACGTTCTTATGCGATTGGACTAATATAGCCGATGATTGACCTATTTACAGTGGAATTTGCGATCTAATTTTCTCCTGTGTGTGTTTGAAAAATAAATATAAATATTACAATTGTTGTCGTTATTTTTATACAAGGTAAAATGACGTTAGAGTTTGCGTTTGAAAAGGAGAGGGACTGCAGAGTGGAGGTAAAGGCAAGGGAGGGCACACGATTATGGAGGATCCTAATTACGTAATAGTTCTCATTTGAACAAATTATTTAACTAGGGATTCGTTCCAGGTTGATTTAGGAAAAACATGACGGTCCCAACGATGTATTGCATGTGACATTACCACTTTGGCCAACCATGCCCCCTCGCGGGCCTGGGTGCAGCTGCCCCCCTGGATTTATGGCACCGATAAG
This sequence comes from Albula goreensis, assembly GCA_022829145.1. Lineage (NCBI taxonomy): Eukaryota > Metazoa > Chordata > Actinopteri > Albuliformes > Albulidae > Albula > Albula goreensis. Next base: position 32,990,153 of record CM040744.1, read on the forward strand.
GCTGCTATACAAAAATCTACCTTAAGAATTGGAGGGGATTGATCCAAGACCAGGGGAAACAGGTCGCGGTCACCCTCCACGGTAATTCCAGCCAACGACGTCTCTCCAATAATTCGCCTCCACTCTCATGTCGAACCATTTTCCTTTAACCTGTTGCAACGTACACGGAACTTCTGGCACCGAATTTACTGCAACAGTTATTTCTTGCCAGGCTTTGGTCTTCCCCGGCCCCGACACTAAACTACTTACACTTCTGAACAAAGTATTTTTTTATTCTGTTTCCATAACAACAAATGGAAATGGACATACCAACAACAACAAAACTCCATTCGCCGCTTCAGAAAAGTTTTTTTATTCTGCCTTTTCTCTGCCATCTCTTCACACTGCCAGCAATGGGTTTCAAGCTCCTTATATGGTATGTCAGGGGCGTCGATTTATGCTAATCAAAATTTTTGTGAACGCGCTTCTCATTTACGATTGATTGGTATTAATCAACATACGCACAAAATACGAACAAATGCTGTGTTTACGCATGTTTGATAAATCCGGCGGAATGTGTTAGTTCGTAGCCGTTGACACATAAATTTACACACAGTTTTACGAAATATTGATAAATGGGGCCCAATATCTACTTATTTTGTACCATGAAAAAGTTGGACAGTGTTTACCAAACTATTTTAGCACAAACTCCTCAAGCCTCGAGGGGCTGATTAACACTCTCTTGTTGACTTGTGTTAACCCATCAAGAGGTTTTGCGCTTTACAACATAGCACATGATCGGTTCAAAGCAGGCAGTTACTGGAGCCATTGAGTAGCTCCACCTATTTTTGGTGGCAAGATACTTCTTCTCCCATCACTAATTGTATGTCTGTGGTTTTTCATTCCACAGTGTCTTTAACACAGACTCCACTGCTCTCTCCTGCAGGACTATCCTAAACTCAGCCAGTCCTACTATTCTTTGCTGGAGGTCCTGACCCAGGACCATATGAACTTCATTGCTAGCCTGGAACCTCATGTCATCATGTACATTCTTTCCTCCATCTCCGAAGGACTCACTGCACTTGGTAAATACTACTTTTCACCAGTCACTTACCCCAGTAGCAGTTAACCTTACTCCATTGATAGTCACACTCACCATCAGAGTTACTACCATTAAATTCTGTCCATTCAAAGTCCACCTCATTAAAGCAGTGGACTTGGGTGAGTGTTAAGATGAGGGTGCTCACTCAGAGAACTCTATAGACGTTTTCACATATGAACTCCAAGACATTTTCCGGAGTTGCCCTTTCACACATGTAGCACCTACTGGAAATAATCTATTTGGTTTAGGTGAGGGGTGACACCTGGGTAGAGTGTGCAGGAGACAGGACATGACACAAAAAGTACGCTGCGAGTTTGTTTACAGCACTTTGAAAATGGCAAACGAGGCTACAGACTCATCTGTAATGATGACTGTTTTTGTGTTGATATCAATACTATGTATTTGGATGTATCCAAAATATGAACGAAAGAGTAGAAAGCAATATACAGGCAAGCAAAAAAGAGTACAAAGCTGCTATACCCGGATGCTTGTATTCTTCTGGTATAACACCAGTCTCATGATAGAAATGTCATCAACACGCTCACTCTCTTGCTGTGAATTCTCTGGAAAATTACCTGCTGTATGCACACATGGGCTCAACTGGACATTACCCAGAATTTGTACTAGGGAGCTATGAGGATAAAGTCCATTATAGGACTAAATCCTGCGATAAAGCATACAGATAGGAGTGTAGAGTCTGAACACGAAGTGGTCTCCACATGAGATGTATTCGCCACCTTCGTTGAAGTCTTTGAAGTCCTGGGATTCCCATTTTTCTACATAATAATCTATCTACCTCCAGTGAGATGATTGCTGCCACATAGTCAAGTTACCTCACATAGGAATGGTGACATTTATATTTGCATGTTGGTAACTGTAGTTCAACACAGAAACCATGTTACATATCTCTAAGGCAAACCAGACACATTTCTCACACCTTGATTTTCACCCAGGCGATACATCACAAGACCACAGGCTAGAAGCCGAATAGCAAATATGAAAGTGCCCTTCCATCCCCTTCACCAGTAACCAGCAAGAGACAGTCTGTCCAACTCCACATGTTTACCCAAAACATCTCCTCCAGTGTAAACTAACCCCATCCCATCTCCTCTCTTTTCCAGACACAATGGTATGCACAGGATGTTGCTCCAGCTTAGACCACATAGTAACATATCTATTTAAGCAGCTGTCCCGTAGCACAAAGAAAAGGGCGGCCCCCATGCCACAGGAGAGTGACCGCTTCCTGCACATAATGCAGCAGCACCCAGAGATGATTCAGCAGGTAAGGGGAGAGCTGGAGACGCCTTGCACATGACATGGGGACATCGTAGGCGTATATTTGCATGTTCATTTCCTCATTAACTTATTTGCCACATGGCAGTCTGTGTTTTGGCTTTTTGTGACAGAGCAGAATTTCTACCTGGCACCCACACACGGCTGTGAAAATTGAGAAATCTTCCTCTGTTTCCCACAGATGCTATCAACAGTACTAAATATCATCATTTTCGAAGACTGCAGAAACCAGTGGTCTATGTCCCGGCCCTTGCTGGGCCTGATCTTGCTAAACGAGAAGGTAATTCTCTGTCTGTGGCCCATCGTTATGTGGCTTTCTCAAGATCTCAACTGTAACCACCAATTATTGTTAACTTTGTGGAGTGCTCACATTTATTTAAACTTGTGAAAACAAATTGTAAGTTGTGGACAAAGGGTTGCAGTCCAGCTGTGAGTTGCCAGTTAAGCACATTTGAATACTCTAGGTAAAGTTTTGAGACTGTTCCAGTTTTTAATTTTAGTGTAAAAATTTGCATTTTCATTAAGCAACTGTTTTTGACGATATGTATTGAAGATGCAGAGGCATGTAAAAGACAGTGCAGCTGAAGTATATATGTTGTAAATGTGGGAATGCGAATGTACAAAGGGTTAGTTTTGGAACTGAAACCTTTGTTCTTCCAGTGTTTGTAATGTTTATTTCAGTGTACAAGCCCTGAGTCTTAATATATACACTGTGCTTCTGCTGTGTACTAACCCTTGTATGGTTTCTGTATTTGCATTGTTTTTGTGTCTGTATTAGTATTTTGCTGATCTGAGAAACAGTATAGTGAACAGCCAACCACCAGAGAAGCAGCAAGCCATGCACCTATGCTTTGAAAATCTTATGGAAGGCATTGAACGCAATTTACTCACAAAAAACCGAGACAGGTGTGTACATTTTCATTGAATGTTTGTATGTGATGTTTGTGGTCATGCTTCTTGGTTAGATGATGCCTTTATAAAGACTTCATGGTATGTCATTGGTGTCTGTCTTATTAATTGTTGAGAAATTGTATTGCTGTATTTTTCTTTTTTTTACTTGATGTGCAAGTGTTTTAATTAAATCAGCCCACCACTGCCTGCATTTCATTACATCAACACACAACTGCCTGCTTAGTTTGACAAATTTTTACTGTAATTTTTGCTTAAAATGACAGTACATATGTTTTTATCATTTTGTGCCTGATCAAATAATAGCGTAAAACCTCTTGTGTCGACTCGCTTTCCAACAGGTTTACACAGAACCTCTCAGTATTTCGGAGGGAGGTGAATGACTCCATGAAGAATTCCACGTATGGGGTAAACAGCAACGACATGATGAGCTGACATTCCACCACCTGGCTGGCCACAGCCCCGTATCCCCCCTCTCCATACCTTCAGCCCCGCCTCCCCAAGGCCCGGATGCCTGGGGATCGCCTCCACAGCCCCACACCCCCAGCTCCTCTGCACCTGACTTCTCTCCATGCCTGGTCCCCCACCCAACCCACACACACCTGTTTTTGTGCTTTTTATATGTATATTTTAAAGTCACTTTCCAGAGTCACAGTCACAGTGACTATATACTGACAGCTGGGGCTCAAAGTCCACAGAGAGATTGAAGGACAGTTGGGGAGCAGCAAGGACTTGAACAAAGATAGAGGAAGGCACCTTTTCCAAACTCCCTCCCAGAGGAAAAAGGGCATCTTCAGGGCAGGGAGGGGGAGAGGGGGCTGGTGAATCATAGTACTCTGCTTCTGTCTGCCTTGTATAAAAAAAAAAAAAAAAAAAAATCAAGTGTACATTTTTTTTCGTAACATTTTGAACAATGTTTATAATAATTCAATTTCAAAAAATACAAAAAAACAGTGTGATTGAAATTTTTACAGTCCAGTAGTGCAACAGTGTTGAGTGCAGGGTTTGGATGTGTGTAAGGGGTACACAAGAAATATCCTGGTGATGAATCATGTTGGAATTAAGAGTGTGTGGCAGAATGGGGATTTGTGTGAGGAGAAAAAAGGGGAGTTGGGTGTGAGAGAATTTCGAATGATCATACCTGTTGTAGATTTCTATATATATATTTTTCCCTGTAACCTTTCACGTGACCTGAGCATGAAAGGATTTGTAAATACAGATCCCTGCTGCCTTGCAGATGTTGGAGGGGAGTATCTGTCTGTGTCAGTGGGCATCCTGGTCCCCTGAGTGAACCCAGGGGGTTTGTGAGAGTGACCTTTAACCTAGCCTTGGGAACGGGCTCCATTCTTCCTCCCATGTTCCATCAGCAGAACACAGAGCTCTGTCCAGTCACCAGTGGCCTTGCGGTAGGCTCTGCTCTCAGCCCTATGGACTGAAATCAGACAGGGCACCGGAGCTGATCAACCCAGGGGCTGGTCCAGCCACTCCTAGCCATACTGATGGCCAGGGTGGCCTGTAGGCTTTTCCCATCACTTTATGGCTTTGCTGTTAGTCTGCCGTTGAGGAGGAGAAGACCATGGTTGAGAAAAAAGTCTTGCACTGTGGAAGAGCTGGCATGTTATCAGGCGAAGACCACGTGTGGTTAAAATGAAGACCATAATTTCTATCGCTGACATTTTTTATAGTAAAAATCAACCTTTACAAACACCACCAAAACAACGCACTTCTTTTCAGTAACTGAAAAAATAATGCATAGACTATGGTAGCTCAAAAAGATCTTTAGAAATAAAGAGTGGATTATTTTAGCAACTTGTGCTATTCTGAACAGATGTTGCTGCTACTTGTGAAGAACTAGCTCATCTCTAACCATGTTCAACACTCATGGATATTAATCAGTTTTTTTGTTTTTTCTTTCTTTTTTTCTTTTTTTTTCTTTTCTTTTTTTTTTTTTTTTTTTTTTTAGGTTTTTTGTTCCCTGATGTGAATGTGTCCTTTTGGCGACTGTGTGTTGGGTCCATTGAGTGATAAAGTAGCTGGTTGAACTGTTTGGATGTCTGCTACGTATAGTGTAAGCATTGTGACTGCAAAATAAACATCATTGGTTTGTACTGAGAAACATTTCACTGTAACTTCCTTTCCATTGAGAAAATTCATTCATTGGGGGAGTGTAGTTAAGAGTCTACATATTAATGCTGTAAATATTACAAAGGTCTCATTACAAAGTGGAATTGCACTGAAAGGCATGTCATACTGGTGTATGTTGCACCACCTCTATTTAACAATTCACAAAATGCTTTATTCATGAAATGCAAGTACAGATTACTGTATGACAACTGAAAATTTAACTAGTCGGTCCAATAAGAAAAAAAACACTACTGCTTAGTGCAGTTAGTCTCAGTAGCGCATCCAGACTATATAGTCATCTTCCTGATCATGGTGCATCTGCGTCATGTCATCAGAGCAATTGATCAAGTGACCACTGCAACTTTTACATTTCACCTTTGCTTAATGACCTACATGGCTAGTGTGTGTTAGGACAAGATCACCTTTTGTGGTTCCTAACTTGTCAGTCCATCAATATTTAGCACCAAAGAAGGTTAGGCATACTGTCACTTCAGCTATCTGCTATGCTTAATGTAGCAGCTCGCTGAGAAATTCTGCCAGAGCAAAACCACTCCTACCTCTGCCAAGAAAAAGGAAACTGTGTGTTATTGTTGGGGGCTCCTTATCATCATCATCATCATCATCATAATTATTCAATACATTATTAATGTATGTTTTCAAACTCAAACCACTTAAGTGTAGTCAGTAAGAGGACCAGATCTGCAGGTTATGCAAACACCTTTACATTACACAAACGAGTGGTACTCATTAAGGATGACTTAAAATGCTTTGAAAATAGATATACAGCTGTTTAAATGTATATGAAAATATATAGTTGAAGACCCTGGGTAAGAGTATTTGCTAAACAAATAACAAAAACATGCCCTCACAGATCCTTCCTGGAAGCCTTCAAAATAATTCCTCAATGTCTTTTTTTTTTCTGATTTCTCTAGCTTCCCTCCTGTCTGTGCCATTCCAAGTGATTTGCACTGCCAAATTATCGTGACCATTGCAATCATATGTGGCTCATTTATTTTGGGTTTTCAGTTTGTCATAGTGAATTTCTAATGCCCTCCTGTGGTTAGAAAAGGAGCGGGCCATTATGATAATCATAATCTGTATTCCTCCTACAGGTGCAGATCACTGTTAATTTGTTTACATGTCACACAGCACCAAAACACCCCCTTAAAACATGTTCAATAATGTATTTAGAGCATCGCAAGAAGCTTGATTTGAGAAAAACATTTTATCCTGCAGTCATCGCTAATTACAAAGGGGGAATAGTCTTATGTAATTCTCCAACAATGCTTTGCAAGAAAAAGACAAAAGGAATTTTTCTCATATTGCCATGTTCCTCTGTGGTTTTGCAATTCCAAACCAATTGCCCTGCCAAATTACAGTGACCTTTAAAGTCACTGCTGGCTCATTTGTTTCAGTTCACCATAATGAATTTCTAATGCCCTCCTGTGGTAAGAAAAGGAGCAGGCCATTATAGAGGCAGGTGCAATCTTCTTATGTTGCTAACTTGAGTAAGTATAATACCGCTAACTGGCCAAAAAAATCAAGCTCAAAATGAAGATGTACTTTGGGCAACTGCCAGGAAATGGACAAGTAATTAGCAGTTGTCATTTTCATTCATTAAAGATCATATCCAAAGCTTTCAAAATAGGAATATCCTATTTAGCTATCTTCATGACAAAATTGCTTTAAGATGGCTTTGCTGCACAGGCATTCCAGCACTGCTTTTTGTTGTTTTCACTTTATCTTTTGTGATCCACAGACTGAACATTCTTGGAACAAAAAGTCCTGGTGGGTGAGTTTCTTATCTCATTAAGACAAATTCATTCCTGGTGCCTATTGCCATGAGCTGTAATTGTATGCTTACCTTATGAAAGAAAAATGTTTCTGTTGGGAATGGAACAACTAGAGTACAGTGCACTCATGCAAAGGGCCAGGGTGAAATGAAATGAAATGAAATGGTGATAAAGATACATCAGTATATCATTGGTGTTTATTTAATTCTGCCTCAAGAAAATTAGATCAGAACAGAGGTGCTACATATAAATGAATGAGACATGTAGATCTTAAATCAGATTATATGGCAATAAAAGTATGGCCCATGAGTAAAAGTAGCAACAGAAGCTCATCATGGTCCTTTACCTGTAAGAGTTGCCTTCTCTGGTGTTTAGGAATCCTTCCAAACCATTCTGTGTTGAGAAGTCAAAAGATGGCTGTGGTAGCATGACACAGATGATAACGCATATTTTAGGACAGACCAAATGTTTTTTTAATTCTACAATTACATAGAGAAACTGAAATATTTTTCTTAATGTGTGAATAGTTGTTTGAAATAATAGATATATCAGTTTTATTTGGATAGCACCTACTGTAAAAATTATATGCAGTATTAAGCACTGTTCTATAATTTCTTTGCATGCCGGTCCATGCCTTTTTTATTGGCTTGACCCAGTGTGCTTCAATGTGAAGTCAGCAGAGGGTGCCACTGTGTCATGAGTCCCTTACAGCCTCAAGCATAGCAAATGTCTTCTGTAGGTATGCACTAAATTAGGCTTTCTCAATTTTAATAAAGATACTTGATTGAAAATGGTTTTGGATCAAATGGCTGACGAATGGCTGATTTCCTGTCATCATGGCGTACATAGGTCTACAGAGATATTTTGATTGCAAGGTGGTGGCTGGATTCAATTCCCATTAATTGTGCTGCATGAGAGTTAAGAACTACTTTTGCAGCATTTTTTTTTAACATGTTAACCTATTTTAAGTACAGACTCAAGATTTAGGTGCTCCCAAGTGTTAATCCACAGAGGCTACCCTAGGCAAACTTGCTCACTGAGGTCATTTTTGGGTTGCAAGGTGAGGACATGTCTCTTTTTCCTGTTGTCCTAGCTTAGTTTTTTTGGGGAAGCTAAGCTGGGTCCCGAGGTGTCCTTGCCAGGTGAGAGCTGAGGAGCAGTGGGGATCTTAGATGAGGGGTTTGTTTAATTGCCGGGGGTTGATGACAGTCCCCAGCAGGCCAGTGGCAGGCGTCTCTGTGCTTGCTGGGACACTCAGACTGGCTTCTGCCTTTGCTGTTATCAGACATCAGGATTAAGAGAATACAAATTAATTAAGTGATGGAAATGATGATGTGCACCAAACACACAATTAAAGGTCAGGTGGAAGCTAGGGAAGATGAATTGTCATACTCTTAATGATTTAATTTGGATTTTACATTTAAAAAACATGTTTCATTAAATATATGGCCAAATGTTACCAATTTTTGATAAAATAAAAACATATATTGATCTTGTCAGTAGCCAAATTTATTGTTGTAGTTGTATTTTCTTTTTCATGAGTTGGTGATAACAACAAGACATTTGATGTGGTTAAATTTAATATTATGCTATAATACAATACAATTAATTGGTCCAAATTGTGAATCTGCTGTAACCTGAGCTTACAAAACAAAAATTGCTTTTGTGTAAGCTTTTGTGCCTGGTATGAACATCACCCTCCTCACAGAATGCAATTGGATCCAGCATGTGTGTTTTCTGTTTTCTATGTGTGGCCTTGTGTCTACTGCATATTATCTTTGTGTCAAGGCATCTGGTTTCAAAGTGTGTGTGTATGTGTATGTTGGTGATGGTTGGGGGGTTATTTGCAGTCCTGGAATGTCCACCACTACAGAGGCGAATGCTGGAACGGTCTCTCCCAAAGGATGGTTCCCCGGTCCCCCGTGAGAGCGCAGGGTGTCTGAACTGTTGGTGACACCCAGAGCTGGTGAAACGGTGGGGAGGTGAGGGAGGAGTGGGGTCCTGGAGAGAAACAGGGGGCAGATGCACGGGTGTTTAATTGTCTGAACAGAGCCAGGAGGACGACACAAATGGCAGAGAGGTGAAGAGGTTAGGAACATAATTCGGAAGCGTGCAGATAAATCAGGAGTGTCCGGCGGGCCCTGCGCTAAGGGCCTGGTACAGCCACCTGATGTTTCCTCTCCAAACACAAGTGTCCCCATCCCCCGGGCCTGGCACCCCAAGGCCTGAGAATCTGAACAGCCTGCTGCGCACCGGAGGGCCAGGGCACAGGGAGGGCGTTCACACCTTGTTAAGTTTTACAGCTAGTGCATTTGTCGGTCCCGCTCCTCTATTGCCCCTTTGACTGGCTGACCTCCTTTGATGTAAATTTCCCTGTAGAGCACAAGGATGAAGAAAGCCAGGAAAAGTGTGGATTTTCCCCCCATATCTGCGTTCATGTGAGAGGGACATGTTACAAAGGTCAGGAATATATCATCAGGAAATTATCATGAATATATTCCATATGATCCTCATGTCAGAGGAGGTAGCACAAGACCATTTGCTTGAATTGTTCACTGTGGCCAACAGCCTTCCATACTACTTAATCTCTTCATTTTGACAATATGGATGAAGGTTCAATCAAATGTTAAATTGCTTGCAATTGTTTAAACTGAGTTCAATTGTTTAGGCTGAAAATTTTTCAATAAGCAGCGACTGAAATAAACTGACTCAATATTCAAAGTGAATTCTTCTCACTTGGCTTCAGATATACTGATGTTTTTACAAAGCTACACAGCTATTTGTTTTGTATTGCATATGAAACATGCATCTCATTTGCAAGGTTTAACAGACTTGTTTGTGACATGGCATATGTGATGAAATGGGTCTGTGTTATATTCTGATTCTCCTCGGACGTGATGTCAGTCCTGGCTTGCATAGATTCCTTCACTTTTGTTCTCAAATTCTTTCCCCTTTACCTGTACATGAGAGGCTTTTGTAAATTGCATGAAGGAATGTAAAGTCAGGCGATTAAAGGGGCAGAAAGCAGGTGAGATTTCAGAGTAAGGGGTACTTAGGATGTGAAGCCTGACTTCTTCTGGAACTGGAAAAAAAGAGTAAGCACTGCCGTATCTATAGGTGAAAGACTGAGTTGCAAAGGAGGAGGACTGACGTGCCTTTAAAACACTCTGTCTGCCTTACTCTCATTTGTGACAAGCATGCTTCGTGTGTGTTAAAAGTTGAGCTGTTGAAAATGGCATCGTAGTGAAATTGGTTTCTGCAGAAAGCCACTGGCCCCTTTGAGACAGTGCGAGTGAGGCGTTCCGATGTGCTCCCAGCAGGACAGCCAGATCAGGTTTCCCCTGGACAGTCCCCCGGAATGGAAGAAACTAAATTCCTATCTCGTAAGCAAAAAAAAAAAAATCACTATAATTTAGGTAATTGCTTTTTCTTTTCTTGTCACATGGACTAGGAGGTAGGGGGCAAGAATGGGGGCGGGGTGGATGTGGGGTGGGGGTGGGGGGGAATACCTGAAACAGTGTTGTACTACCTTTCAATGTGAAAGACTTTTCTTGTTAGGTTTGAATGTAGGATTAAGTCCTTTGAGCACACCTACATTGTAGCACCTGAATGTGAAATAAAGGCCATCATTGTCTGGGCAATGCTCACCCACAGGGCCCTCATAGTAGCTGGGCTTCCCAGCCACCTCACACACTGCTTCAGCCCCAACCGGCAATTAGCCCCCCAAATCAAACTCCGGCGGTCGGGACTAATTGTTTCTAACAGGTCTTTGTAAAAGGCCATGCTGTTTTCTATTCAGGTCAGCCCTCTGTCTCCTTGTGTGTCAGATAGGGGAGGGAAATTGTTCCACCCGGGAGATAAACCGGTTTTCTTTTTTAATGCCCCCCAAACTAGACTTAATTTTCACCTTCCTTTCACGGTTCAGGTGCTGTTGTGTATTGAAGCGGTTAGTGTCCGCGGTGGGTGGGTTGGGAGAAAGATACAGTACCTCACAGGATGGTATTCAGTCCTGCCCCTCCCTGCACCCCATTAGCAGAGTTTTGAGTCAAAGGGTGTGTATTTGTACATTTAAACAAAATCATTTGTGTTCCTCCTGTTTCCCGCTGTGCAATTGAAAAGAATGCCTCCGTACTGTTTAAAGAAATTAAAATCATGCACATTGAAGTGAGAGGTAACTTTGAAAACTCCATAAAACAGCGGAACATTTTACACCTTCCACATAAGCGATGAGCTGCAGACAGAAAATGCTCACAGTTCGATCTCACTGCATTGCACTGTTCTCCCAGATTGTGTGAGTGGATCTAGTGACTTTGTTGCCAACCATTTAGCTTGGACTACTGCCAAAACACTAATAACGATCTGTCCTATGTCAGTACAGGACAGAATGTGCCATAACCACATGACAATACAAAAATATCTCAAATCAGAAATGAATGAAGTCAGTGAATTTAATATTTTGGAATAAAAAGTTGCCATTTACATACAATCATGTTTCTGTTCATTTTATTTTCTGATAAATGTGTTTGTATCCCCATTTTCCCTTGCTGTTGGTTCTTCACACACTTACGTACATATCTTAGTCCCTGCTAATATTATGTCTAGCCAGCTCATAAGCAGCGCTGATGGTAGCTTTGGGAATGATTTAACCCACTTTATAAGTTACCTGGCCTAGAGCAGCAGTCAGGGCTGTGGTCGCAGGGTATGGATACACCGGATGGTTCGGTCTGCAGCAACAGAGAGCTTGCCTGAGAAAGTGCCCTTCAGTGCGGCTTCTGTTTTAATTAGAGTGTGACAGGGTACACTGCGAGCTACGGGGGGCCCAGTGACGGACAGCCCAAGTTTCCCCCTGCTGTGGACCCCTCTGTCTGCTTCTCAATCTGACAGCCCCGTGGAGAGAGAGAGAGAGGGGAGGGGGGAGGAGGGGGGGAAAGAGGGAGGGAGACATTCTCTCTGGAATGTTAGGAGCTCTCAGAACTGACATGTAACCATAGACATTCTCAAATCTGTGTCTTTATCTCTCTGCCTGCTGACTAGCGCAGCATCTGTTGATCTCTGCCTTCTCACCCCTGGTACCTCCGAGGAGCGTCTCGCCATTCCTGCACTCTCCCAAGGGTTGTTGCTTTAACCAAAGCAAAGGACACAGCATTTCATGCCTATCCGGCAGCCTTAACCTCTTCCAGGCCGCTGTATTTTCCTTATTTTCAGAGGGTACCTTTTAAATTGATGCTCTGATTTTTCTCCTTTGACATTCTGACACTGTTTTTCTGGAAGCTGTTTATCTGCTGTACAGTTTCAGTCAGCCGTAAATTCAGCCGGTGAAGAGAAGTGGAAAGAGAAGAAGTACAGTAATGCATAGGTTTCAATAAGGCCGCCCACTTCCTCCCTGCTTAGTGTGTGCTGGAGGGTGGGGGCAAAGTGCGGTGGGAGAGGACGGTAACTGTGTAAATGTTCACCTTGAGGGGACCTGGGCCGAGGTCAAAGCAAAGGGGGTTCTGGTGGGCCTGGCACTGTGGCAGGGTGGTCCCTCACTCAGCAGCTCCCTGGATGAATTTCAAAGCCCCTCTGCACCACAGATCCTCTCTTGTCCCTCTGACTCTCCCTAAAAAAAATCACTTAATGCTCCACTTGCCTGGTTCCACTATTTCCTGAGTAATTGGCATCTATTCCTTTCAGTTTTATTTTTATTTACACCTGATGAAGTGTATTATGTCAAAATGCATCCAACATTACTCTTTATTATCTTCCTTATATATGTCAGCTATAAAAAGTTTGACACCTGTCAAAAGTTGTCCAAACTGTCTTTTCTATGAAAACAGGATGACTATGTCAACTGAGGAAAGTTTTAAGAATGATAATATTTCATGGTTTAAAAAAAGGACAGTGTTATCTGGCTTTCCCTCCCTATCTGTTGTAAGAAGCTGTCATATAAACCAGTGACATCTCTGTCCCATTTTACCATATGTCATCATGATACAACCCGAGCCATTTCTCATGTGCTTGTGAATGCACAGACCTGCACTGAACCTGGGAGGCCTCTGGCACACATCTCAGCAGTGGCAGTGGTTGAATGGTCAGTGTCCCCCTTGATCCACTCACATCACTCAACCGAATCGCCCTATACCCCACCCCCTTTATCACAATCCCATCTCATTCTGTGGACCTCATACATACGCACACAAAACACAGTACTTATGGTTACACAGTTTTACAAAAATTCAGCTTTCGGTCACATAAATATTATATTACATTTATACATCAGAATCACTATATATTATTTGGCTGCCTGGGGCAGACAGATTAGCTTTCTGGTTCACTCTGAAGGTATGTTCATAATCATAGCTGTACCACTGATAAACTTGGCTGGCAGTCCTAAAGCGATTATTAGTGGTGGCATTGCCAGGGAGGAAGGGTGACAATTGGAAGGATATGCTAAATTTCATTCCCCAAGTGAGACTCCTTTGGGTGACTGAGCAACCAATGACTGAATAAAGAATAAATACCTTTTTGACTATTAACAAAAAGATTAACTGTTGAGGTAAACTGCTTTCATCTTTAAGAAATCCTTCCATAAAAACCCTCCCAAATGCATAGCAACTCTTACAGGCTAGCCTAAGTGTGGCAGGGGACCTGGAAATTCTGTTGTTTACTCATGTTGAAGACATTGAAAAGCAAGCTTTGGATGACCGGGTGACTGAAGGATGACCGGGTCTTCATGGTGTCATGGACCTCTCCCGATGGGTCAACCAGAAGACCCCTGGCAGCAGTAACCGCTGAGAGGCACGACTAGCGGGCGGACATGGCGCTTTTGTGTCTGTGGGTTCCCAGCCTTCGTGTGGAAGCAGGGGTCCTGTAGCAACTTGCTGGGGAGCTGCGCAGAGCAGCGGCACGCAGGTGAGCAGGGAAACAGGAGCTGCACTTGTGTTTTTTTGAAGTGTTTAAGTGCTGTCTTTGGAGGTGTCCTGTTACCCTGCTCTCTCTGTGACCCTCTGACCCTCCCCCAGCATCAAAGGTAAGCCAATTACTTCCATTACTTTGTGTGCTATTGTCAATGTAATTGTAAGCTTTTGACTTGGGCTGCCCAGTGAGACTTGTTTGCCAAACTCCAACTACTCTACGCAAGACGTTCTTCCCCCCGACTAGACACTCATCCTTTACAACCCCTACACAGAAAAGCAGTTGAGTTTTGCCTTGTCTGAACTATTTTTCATGATGTTGCTGAAATTACCCTTTGCATGGCTGAGCCCAACAACATGAAACCATGACAGTGACCATGATTATTGAATATGAAAGACGTACATGCATTTAGCTTAGATGGCCGATTCTCACAATGTGTTCTTATGAGTTATGTGATTAAATGAGCTTATGACCACTTCTTTACTAGTCCTTCTCACACCCCGCATTGTTGAAAATGACTAGAGCCAGAATTTAGAATCTCATATTTTTCCTGCTATCTCACTCCCCCAGATGATCACAAAAAAATGACTGTGGCCTCTAAGCGGCTCCCCCTCCCCATGCCCACCCATTCAGTCCTCCCAGCAGAGCTGCTCTTCCGTTGCCACGTGTCACCAGCCCTTGTTTGACTTTGTCATTATGCGTCTCGAATATGTGAGTGATTGGTGGAGACGGGCCTGGAGGACAGGCCTCTGAAATGAGCAGGCAGCCACCAGGGGAGGCACCCAGGAGGCTCTGGGACACAGAAGATGAAGCTTCAGATTGGTAGCGAGGATCCCTTTCAGAGTGGGGGTTGGGGATGTGAGGAGAGATTGACGGGGGGTGGGGTGGGGGAAGTCATTCCACTCCCCTTTGAGGTCACTGGCAGGTAAGGTACAAGCGCCACTGACCCGGGACAGAATCTGCGCACAACCACCACCAAGATCTCAATGCCACCAGCCCTGAGCGTTGAAACGTAGTTCAGCAAAACCAGACTTGTATTAACTCCAGTTTCCTCTATTATGCACAGGTTTGTGTCTGAAAGTTGTCCGTACACAGTGGTGGTTGAGATATTCTGAATAATACAGAACACGTAAGTGCTCATGACACACGTCTTACTCATGAGAACCCTGACAGAACAGGACCTGCATTCCTCTTCTTCATGTTCCTGTTAAGGCTGAGCCTTGCTGGATTTGCTTATCTCAGATATAGGATGCTTAAAAAAAGAACATGCTTTTTACCGTCGCTCCGTCAGTTCAGTCGTTCACAGGAACAGCCCCTTTCTGTCCCGTACTTCCGCAGCAGTGAAAACTATCTCTTAGATCGTTCTCCTCAAGAAAAACAGATGGTGCAGGCACATTTCCAGCATCTGAGTCTATTCCAGTATTAATAAGTAAGTGTAATAACAGTATCCACTGCAGTCTCCAGCCACAAGTGGCATGACTATTTTTTTCTTTTTTGCAGGGTGCATCATATCAGGACTGCTGTGAAAGTTGTTTATTGCAATACTGATATACAAATGTGCAGGAGAGATAACACTTTCTACTTTCTACCCCTGCCACTTCAGGTGAGTCAAAGGCAAAGCATGTTTCTGGGAGTGCTACTGAACTATCTCCTCATCTTTCTGGACGCATTAAGACCCAAACTATAGAAAGCAGTATTGGGGTTCAGGCAAAAAAGTGCAGAAGATAAGGTTGACCTCATTTTAAGACTGATCGCACCACATTAAAAGTCACTTGATCGCAGCATATTAAAAGTCACTCTTTCTGTGTCGCCGCGGCTCCGGCCAGTGGCGGCTAACTCGCTATAAGTCACAACAGCGACGCTAAGAATTCCCCCTCCCACAGAAACCGAGACGATAGCGGCGTAACTGAAATGCTGGACGTGTTGCTGCCTCCCCCCCCACTCCCCCCACCCCCCACTCCCCACCCAAAGCCTGCTTGCTGTGTCGCCGGTCAGTGTGTTGTAGGGCACCACTTGTCTTGCCTTGTGGGGGTGGGCCCAGGGTGAGAGAAAATAGAAAATGGAAAATTCCTGGGTGAAGTGCAGTCGTCGGTGATCAGGTGTGAAGTGCAGAGTGGAGATCAGAGGAATAAGGGGTGGAAGGGACCGACAGCTGCTCCTTGCTCCACTCCGGCCTACTGCGCTCTACAAACCAGCTGGAGAGGCTGCCATTGTGGGGCCCAAAAACGCCTACTGTAATACAGAGAAGTGGAAAATACATAGTGGTGGTCCTTTGTTTATTCCTCATGCCATGCACACTCACACAGGTGGGAGTTCCAGCACTTAACTGTAATTAACTCTTTTATCCGTTCAGGATATTTTAATATAGTGTTTTCAGTGTATACAGGGTAAATGGTAGCTGCATTAATCTTGATTACATTATTATCACTGAGAAGATGTCTTTTCAGCTGGAAACAAATCAATGTATAATGGAAAATAACAATATTAATATAACTTTATTTGGTGTAATAGAATGTAATGAATATATAGTGAGTTTGGTTAATCTAATCTTAATGGCAAAACAAGGCTTTCTGTTTATGAAAAAGACAACATTGTACACTGTACACAGACACACACGCACACATACACCCAGACACCCAGACACACACAAATATATGCAAAGGCAACAAATCTGAATGCAAGACTGAAAATCTGAAAGTTTTACTGACTCATGACACCCTTGCTGTCAATTGATGGCAGAGTGAATCACGGAGAGGACCCTCATTGGGTCTTTAAAAACCTAAAATGGGTAAATATAAAGGACTAATGTGTCCTTGGGGAGCAGTGGTTCACAAGAATTCAGGAGCATAACGAATCTCAAATAAATGGCTATTTTTTTCAAATGCTGGTGTTAAGAGGTCACATTTTTAGAATGTTTTTTTTCCCCCAGTCTCTCAAAAGACTTTGTTTTGGTGTTGAGATCTGAAGATTGTTGTGCCCGGATACAGCTGTTAAATAAATTAATTACACCTATTTAAACTTGGTATGCAATGACTGTTCACAAGCTGTGTCTGGGAAGGTCCCAATGGCTCCTCAGGAATCTTTGTCTGACAATTGAATGCGGATCAAGCGGCAGCTTTAAAGCCATCTTGCTCTTGACACGTTGCCTTAAACAAATCGTTTTCGCCAAAGTTTATCATTCCAGTTCACCCTTTGTGAGGACACCCATCAAGCAGCTGCTTTTTCCATCTCTCCCTGACAGAACACTACATTCAGTGAATAATTAGCCCTGTTTTTTTGCTGAGCTTCGAGACCCACATCACAGCCAAAGTTTTCTCGGCTGTGTTCTCAAATGTTCCCCTTTGCTGAAACCTGGAGCCCCTTAGCCCTCTTTGCTCTGTGCGGCGGTAACAACGCTGACTGTCCTCAGAAAGTGATATGGCTCCTGCGTGACCCTGCTCCTAACCCTGCTACACATGCGTCTTCAGCATGTTCTCTGCGCAGTGACATTTTGCTCCTTAAAAATAACACAGATGCTCCGACGCGCTGGGCGGGGGTCGGGCCCCGATTGTCCCCGTTGGAATTGGGCGGCGGCCGGCTATTTTCATTGCCTTTCTGTGAGTGGCTCTTGTCTGAGTCACATTTTTACTTTTGAAGTCTGACGCGGTACCAGCGTCTTAGCCTCGTGGCTCGGAACAGTCAATCGCCCCCATCTGCAGCCCGAGGGTGTTAATCGCAGATCGGCAACTCAGGTTTCGCCTATGAAGCGCCCGTGCCTTCTAGTACTAGAGCGACAGGACTTTTGTTTTCAGCGTCTCTTTCAGTGCAAGGGCTAAAAACTCCAGTGTGACTAACTTTCACACATGTCTGATGTGAATCATCTTCTGACAGTATGAAGCCATACAAAGTAAAATGTTCAGTGTTAATTTAGTTATGAGTTTATATGGGTCCAAGTGGGGGTCACATGTCCTCTATGAGAGGTAACTTAACTGAATATTTTACTGTTTATGCACCACAACTGGGTGAAAAAACGCAGGCTAGACACCTCAAATAGTGCTTCACACTACCACATTTTTCATACCAAAATTGTTATGAATGGCTGTGTAGTGCAGTTTCACATTTTGAGCAATAAAGGAAAACAGTACTTTTTAGTACAAACAACAGAGTAGTTTTTCTTTCTTTTACAGAGAATGATCAACTCTGTGTAAAAGAAATCCATTGAACCTACTGCAGGTTGACTGTGATGATAATTCTGTCATAACAGTTTGCATTATTGTAACAAATTCTCCCTACTCAGGAAAACTAGAATAAAAATAGTTAAAATGAGGACACTTTTACATGTTATGCCATTTACTTTTTCTCTGCTGCAATTCAAGATAAGTAGGGAATATTGTCTATTTTTGGCAGTCTGGCGGGTGTAGATCAGTGAGTCATATACAAACTGGTCAAAAGCATACAAAAACAGTTTGAATACATTGAAAGACTACATTGAATTATTATTTAATTAAATTTACCCAGAAAAAAATTATTTCAAGCAATAGTAGTATGACACGAATGCAGTAAAAACATACATTTTATGATTATCAGTCTTTTTTCAGTAACTATACCAATATAAATTGAAAAATAACATACAGAGCAAAACATGCATGTGCTCAAGTTCCTGTACTAGCAAGAACCTTTTAACGGGACGTACAACATGAATATGTGTGCTCAGTGGCAGCAGTGGAATTGAACATGCAACTTGCCACTTCACCATTTAATGCATTTGACCCTAAAGTGCCTGCTAGAGCTTTGACTGATCGCTAACAGTATCTTCATTAGTCAGTGCTCAGCCCCTGTCAGAAGGACTGGCTAGGGCCTAACCCCACGGCTGTCAATGCAGCAGCAGTCACCGTGCTGAAATCCTAAGACCTTAAAAACAGATTGCCTTGCTTGAGTGATTATGGGTGCGCTTGTGATTGATTGAGGGATGACACAGACACACACAGGCACACACCCACATGATCTTCACAGTTCAACTGTATGAATAAGGATGAGAGATGACAACTGCTATCATTGAAGATAGGAGATATGTATTTCCGTTCACATATTTAGCGTTGCAATTTAAGGGTTAGGGGGGCAGGATACTGAATGTGTGTTTGGGGGGTTCTTGGGGTTAAGCGGGGGGGGGGGCAATGGGTTGGTCCTCAATACAGATAAAAGGGGAGGGGAGACAGAACTAGTTCAAATTTATTGCCTGTGTCAGCTGTGTCAAATGGCCAGCTGAACCTTTGCAAATGGTAGGGGTGTATTGTGGGGGCTGGGCAGCTCCTGTAATAATTACACATTTTTTTTACTTCACTGATTGCCAGTAGCCTCACATGTTGTGTTGCATCTTGGTGTCTGTGTAATATGGAATACTGTGCATATTTTATTTTTCATTTACCCACTAGTTTTAATGTTACATAAAACTAGTTGTATATTTTAAACCAAAGAATGTGCACTGAAAAGACTTTAATATTTGTAAATGATAATTTCCAAATGAACATGGCCAATAAAATAACTTTGATTAATTTGGTAAATCTGTGCAGCGTCTGATCAAGTCTAAGTGGGTTCACTGCAAAATCTTCCTTGAATGAACAGGTAGCTTTCCATACAATGCAGTTACACTACCTGCAGTTTGTAAGAGCAGAATCATTTTCATAAGCAAGACCACCCACTTAAGAAACCTTTGCCTCTATTTTTGTGGGGTCAGAATGAGTGGCCAGTTGTTCTTTATGGCAGAGGTTTTTACGATGCGGTTGGAGCTGTTCGGAGACCACCAATCCTCCTTTCACTGGTAACCTGGGGTACAGTGCAATGGAGATTCAAATACCAGCTTCACAATTTGACCCCTGTTTGAGATATCAAAAGAAAAAAATGCCATGCTGATGTAAATACATTAAACTAACATGACAGTCTCTGATTTTAGAGAAGCCATCCAAAGTGATTCTTTTAGATATTAGGTGAGTTCAATATCAATGTGGAAGCTCTCCTTAACAGGAAAACCAGTTTTAATATTGCAGATATGTAATGTTACCCATCTACCCAATACCTCTGTACTTAAAACTGACTGTCACTTCAAGTGCTGAGGGCCAACCTTCAGACAGTGCTTACACTCTGCCCCACGTCACAGGGGTGGTTTTACTGTGTTCCTGGACTGCGGCTCCATTTGCGCTTTAGGTATGGTAAAGCTGGCCTGTCCTTATGGGAATCTGAGAGTCTGAGCTCGCCCACCAGTCTGCATGTGATCGGATCCTCACCCTTGACTCAGAACCCCTCTCTCCACCTGTTCTGTGTTTCTGCAGCGTCACCCAGTCTTATTTTAAAAGGCAGCCGCCGAGGTTCAGTGGGGTGTCAGTGGTTTTTTGGTCCAGGGGGAATTCTGTACCTTTTCCGCTGGTGCTGTAGGTGCTGGCTGGCAACAGAGCAGCAGGTTATTTCCATCGTTGCTTTCAGGTCAGTAAAGCCCGCCGAGACACGAATAAATAAGATCGGGTTGCAAGGCCTGTGATCTCACCGTCACTTTGTAAACTAAGGGGGTGGGGTGAGGGAGGATGGGGGGGGCTCCAAGGGGTGAGTGTCGTTTCACGAGGCCACTTTTCTTTTTTTTTGCACATCCCTCTCCCAAAAAACCTTGCCGTCACCCAAGGCAGCCCATTGGAGAACTGTGAATTCCACAGTGATGAGGCCAGCTACTGCAAAAGCTCTCCCGCAGCCCCACCCCCACCCCTTACTGATTGCCTCAGGACGTAGGTCCCATAACTTGAGGCAAGACAAATGACCTGCATCTACTGTAAAGGTATTATTGGCATAACCCTATTAACTCATCTCTGCTGAACTACTGTCACATCTATTTTGTATATAAATTTACACATAACTGTTGATTCTGAAATAGATCAATCAGTATTCCTATTCAAACAAACAGTAAATGACAGTAAAACCAATCCCACAATTGAAGCTCTTTACCATCTCTCGCACAAGTCATCAAAACACTTTGTCAAGAAAATTTCTGATTGTGTCATTAACCTGCAGTCATGACAGCCTATAACAATTAGTAATCAAAGGCAACAGAGGGTGAGCGGTTGTTATTGCAAGCGAGATGATGGGAGGGGGCAGGGGAGGTGTCCTGCTGAGTGTGCCTGCAGGCTGCACTTGGTGCTGCTGGGTAGCTGAGATGCTCTAAAACCATCTTAATTGTAGCAGTGGGTCAGGGAACGGGCTGGAGCGTGGCTCAGATGTCTCCAGATGCTAGACGCATACTGTATGCTCTGGAAGCAAATGTGTTTTCCAGATACTGTGTGTAGCACTGGTGCGTGTAACAAGATGAATTTATCTACTGTCTACTGCTATACCCCTGTAAATGAGGGTGTAGATATGGATGACTGTATCTATTCATGTCTACACATCGGCATATTTTGTATTCTCCGCAAATAACACCTGTATTTTGTTGGCTTGGTCTTCAAGGCTCAGTCTTTAGCTTACAATAAGGCTAAATGATTTACTTTAATAGTTAACAGTCTAGAGATGAAAAACAAACTATAATGCATGTTCAACTTTGTACACAAAGTTTTCTGTACATATATACATACATACATACATACATAGGGTAAACAACATAGTGTAAACAATATATAAAAATCTATTAATAAAAAATACCCTATAAAAAAACTGGACTGCCCTTTATTGTAAAATCAGCTTCATTCCTTCTACATTTGAGAAATAAAGGGGTATTCAAGTTTGCTACATTAAAGTTTTCACTTGTTTTTGTGCGATACTGGACCATTTTCAGAAGGAAAGCCCCCTGTTCTCTGAGAAATGAAGGAGGTGGAATCTGCTCCTCTACAGTCAAGACCTTTGGAGAGGTGTTCAGTGGTATAGTATGGTAGGTTGGTGATTTGGGATGGCTATTCATTGGTTTGTATTTCTACTGTGTAGAAAATAATGAAGCCTAATGACTCCCAAGAGATGGCCTGGTTATCCACAGCAGATCTACCACCATGTTTAACCGTTGAGGACAGACCTTTTGGCTTGCTTATGCATTGTTGTGCATTGGGTATTGGTTACAAGCAATTTATAAATGACAGCCCTACCATAAATATGAAGTCTGTGAAGTTTGTGTAGTTTTTAATTATTTGGCATACACCGTCATGATTTTCCACACCATTCTCTTGGACATCCGATAAACTTGCTGTTTCTGTGGCAGACACACCTGCAGTTTAGCCAACAACTATTGAACATCTTTCAAAATTGTTTGCTTTAGAGACTCACATATTTTTGTGTAGATTTCAAAACATCTTTCATAGCTGAAACATGTTGGTAATTAGTGCTGATATTAGTATAACGCACATGTGTATTCCTTTTGAATTGTGAGCTGGTTACTTCAAAATACAGGCCCTTTTTCATTTGGTATTTCCATCATTTTGTCCACTCCTTCAACATGTATAACATATCTGAATATGAAAGGAAAACCATCTTGACATTGATCATTTATTATATTTTGCATTTCCATGGTGAAGGTCAATTTGTCAGAACTGCCTTGGCCAATACAAATTGATTGATGGAATGAATGCTTTCTGGAAGTGACATTAACAAGTGGAATCAATTGCTACAAGGCATTTTCCCCATTCAAAGGCCAAATTGCTTGTCTGAGAAGCTTGAATGGCGTGTTTGAAAAGTAACCCGTGAGACACAGGAACAGAGGGAAGATGTAAGCACAGGGGTTGGCACAATAAAGACTTAGACTCTGGTTACATGATGTGCCGTGTAGGAATGCACTCTTTTATAGTGAAAGCATGGTTTTAATGGTATAATTACAGAGCAACATGTCTTTCTGAAACAAAACTGCTCTTTGCTCCCTTGTAATCTTTGCTTTAACATCCAAAGTTAAACTACAAGGCATGTTTTATACCATTACTCAGGTGAGTATTTCTGCTGAGCTGTTGGGGGGAGAATCTTTTGTCTCCAAAGATTGCTTTTCTGAGAAGCATGCTGAAGAAAAATCAACAACTACTTTGACAGCTGTGATTTTCAGAAGGTACAAATTATGTGCTAGGTAGCTCAATCAGGGCTTGTAAGATACGTTCCTTGATTGTAGGATAAGCAAATATTTTTATGCCATCCTATGTTTTCTATATTTGGATTAAAAAAACACATTTTATTAATTCAAATAATCAAATTCTAAAAATGATAGTGCTTACATCCTAAAGTAAATTATTCAGAAATAAAAGAAGAAGAATACAAAATAAAGATGGTAAGTTCATAAAATTGCCATTTGTTGCATTATGATGGTTGTAATTAATCAAATTTTGATGTAGTTTCTCATGGCCATTTCCATTACATTAGGACTACTAGTCCCACCAATTTCAATTCTGTCCTTGTGGCTGTTTAAAGAATTTGCAACATACAAGAACAGCTCCAACCTGATTAGTTTAAACTGTATCATTCTTCGTTTCAGAAAATGTTGATTATATTTCAAAGGCCTTTGAAAGACCGTGGCTTCCCTAAAACAGATTTGAGTGAAACTTGCATAGTGCTACTAATTATTGGTACTTAACAGTCGGAAAGGCGAGCATCCTGTGGATAATTGTTGACACGAAGGCGATGTTGATTCCACATAATCGAACAAAAGATAACTGTTGTCCCTGCTATAAAAAAGCAGACTGATTGTGGCTACCACATTTGCAAATGGTGTGAGCCGAAACTCCTCGAACAATATACAGAGGATAACTAAATGCTTTTAAAAGGGGGTTATGTCACGCCCAGGCCTCCACAGAAATGGGAAATGCCTTTAAATACAGTGGCTGATTATGGATTGCGCAGAATCAAAATGTTAAGGCAACGCTTCTTTTTACGTCTATCACATCTGAGTTCTTGCAAGTTTGTCTACGTCTAACTGAAGATAAGTGTGTGACACGCTTTTCCATGTCATTACCCCCTTTTCGCATTATACAGGTGGAACATTTCTCGCAATGTTTTCCGTGAAGAATGTTCTTGTTCATTTACTCCTTGTTTCTTGACAATATGTTTGCTCTTATAAAATGACGTTTATAATACACCTACAAAAAATGACAGGAAAAAGTGCGCAAATTTGTGTTTTCCTGATATTAAATACATAGATGTATCAACTATAAAACCTTAGTCTGTTTCTGCCGATAACTGCAGTAAACTTTCATTGATGAGATGACTACGCCCATAGAGCCGGTTTAATTAAATTTTTATTGACTCTATACACTGCTGTCCTACAACTTTGTTCAATTGTTAGTGCTTCTTCAAGGTGACACCACGCAGTCTCCCGTTGCCCACCCACTAAACTAGACCCTCTTTACCAAATACATGGGAGGGACCTCGGCTTCCCTCATTCTTCACCTTAGCACAGCCAGGGGCTGAGACGCGCAAGGGGCGAGGAACCTTTGTAAATTTGGATATATCAGGAGACGCAGTGACAGCGTAAACACTGATCTTACAGCAGTCGCTTTCGGTCCATCCCTGCAGCGCATTCGGGTTGCAGTGTACATAATGCGTCTTTTTATACATTGCAGACAACCCTAGCAAGCAGGCCACGTAATTTAAACGTAATAATGGAATTTGACGACTCACCGGGTAGTTTTTGTAAATTGGGATACACTCATATAGTTTACGCAGCCCTAACTTTTTTTTGAAACTGGATTAATTTTTTAACCTGAGGAGGGCACCGAGATACGTTTCGAATGTGGACTTATAAAGAAACCTACCATCAATTCTTATTTTTTGATGGAGTGAATTTTCTGATTTGATCAGAGTGACCGGGAAAGGACGGGTCAAGTGGGAGCGCAAATTTCTCCTGAAGAGCATTTCTGTTGGATTTACATTCCGCAGCATTTGGGAATAACATCGGTGGACCGCTGGGGAAAAGATCAGGAGAATGTATGCAATAAATCAACGCTGCATTTACATGTAAGCATAACTGAATATTTACTGTTTACCAATATGAATATTCCGGAAAATACAGGATCAATTAATAACTCGTTTTCCATTCGTTATGGTTTCACAGATCCTTTCATTTCTTCGTGTTATGGTGTCATGCGCAGGTATGTCCTCCCGGTATTGAGACTTTGCTGTCAGGCTGTTAGTTGCTAACTTTATGAAGGGACATGTCCATTTAATTGTATCGTGATTCATTTGGTCTATACCGTATTCCGAAAGTAGTATCTTTGCAGGAATTGTGTAAGTGTTATTGACATAATTTAATTTTTGACATGTTTCAAATTCGAAGATAGTGTTATCTTCATAGTAATTACGATTAGCATTATAACTGTGACAACTTATCTGCTATTAGTGGTATATCTTATCATAGTAACCATTTTAATATTTCTTAGTTGAGGGCCATATTATTATTTCCTTGTTCAATGCCTATCACTTGCATTATAGCCGTAATTAGTTAATCTTGAGCTTAATGTTTTATTTCGACTATTTAGAGAGCATTAGAGAAAAATATGTGATTTTATTTTTCCCTTTACATAAAAACAAAAAGGGGGAGAATCACCCGTCTCCTAATTTTAACCAGTATGTGAGGGAGCAGGGTGCGGTGACGGACCAGCTCAGCCGACGACAAGTCAGGGTCTACCAACTATACAGCAGGACCAGCGGCAAGCATGTCCAGATTCAAGGCAAGAAGGTCACCGCTACCGCTGAGGACGGCAACATGTTCGGTGAGTTTTTGTGATTTTCAGCAATGCACAAAATTGGCGCATGAGAAACACACGAGCAACGCAACACAACAAGCTGTATTAGGAAGTAGATCCTGAGACCAACAATACAGCGTTAAACAGTCCGACAACACAGTAATCTCTCACTATATGTACTGTACTGTATATGTAAATAAAACTTGAAAGCGCGATTAGCCTCTGTTTGGTCGATCAAGCCTCACCTTATGTCTGCGTGTAATACACATGAAGAGTGAAAGACCTGATTAAGAAAGATAACCTTAGGCCGACACCTTTTGGTCAATATGCTACTGAGGGACGCTTATTCTCTCTCAAAGAATGTTATGAAAATTTATTTTAGGAAACTTTGCTTTAAATTGTGTAAATATCAGTTAATTAATTCCTTGCTTAAATAACCATGAACAAGGAAGCTCTGACCAATACGCTGTAACACCCTCTTCCACAAATCCTGAACTGGCCAGACCAGAATGGCTTAAGTAGTTTACAATCATTTTACACACCCCAAGTAACAAACAGACTTCATTTTATTTTACAGTAAACTATTTAACATCATCTATACATAGATTCTCTAGTGTTAGTAACACATCCTACACAACCTTCTTGCTTTAAAGCATCTCAGTCATTACTACAGAGTATTTAGCTACATAGAACATGTAATGTGTTTCTTTTTATCAGTGCCAAACTTTCAGAGTTGTAACACAATGCACCTACAGGAAATGTTTGGCAGTGTTACGTTGACAATAATCCTGCAGAGGTATAGACGTGAATTTTCAGAGGTGCTAAAAGGGTTTTGTGAGGGATAGACATTTTTGCTGGTAGTAAAATATTGGAACAGATTTTGCTTTTAAGGTTAAACTCAAAGAGTTTATTTTAAGTTATTTCAAGCTCATTTTATCTCAAATGCAGAGGATCTTAAATACTGTGCATGAAATGTGAACTCTGGGAGTCAAACTGTAACATCGACTATTTTTCTATACATTGTGTATTATGTTCCTGGTTATTATGCATTATGCTGTGTGGTGTTTCTACCAAGTTTTATACTAAGTCCTGAATGATGAGCAACCCTTTTCTGACTGAGAGCTTCTGCCTCCTTATGTGTGTCGAGTTTAAAAAAATGAATTATAATAATTTTATATAAGGCTGAACGCAATGTATGGGTGAAGCAGGTTAATAGTCAAACTTGCCTTTTCGTAGTGGCTGATTGTTGATTCAGTGGACCCTGCTTTGTATTGCAGCCAGGCTCTTTGTAGAGACGGACACCTTCGGCAGCCGGGTTCGGATAAGAGGGGCAGAGAGCGGACGCTACCTCTGTATGAACCGGAAGGGAAAGCTGGTTGGAAAGGTTTGTCATTTGTTCCCATTGTAGCCTTTTGTTTACATATTAGGAGTGTTTCAGGGTGTGTAACATCCACCCAATCCCAATCCCTCTTATTGAGATTATACCTATTTCAATTAGGCAACCCATGAGTAGAAACTGTCTTCATGTTTCCTAACAAAAATATTTTAACGGACTAAAAATCATATTTGCTAACATAATAGTTTTAATTAGTTGTACTTTTCATGGCATTCTTTTTAAATATAATCAATTGGTAGAGAACAGAATAAAGAATTGAAGCTGAGTGTGCTACCAGTATGGCTAAATGTCAGATACACCTATTAACCAGACTATAGTGATTTATTCTGCTTCAATAAACTTATGTGTTATAATATGGATGTAGGTTTTTAGAGAAACCTGTTATCTCTAATTAGTTAGGTCATCTGAAAAAGCTCTGAGCAATATATCACATTTTTCATAATGGCAGTTCAAACATGCTGTACTATTTAACAATACATGATTTCAATTTTTAAACAGCAATTTGCTTGGACAGCAGTGTTTAAAAATGGTCTCTACCATGTCCTTTAATACACATCAGATATTCATGTTTCCATTCTAATGCCTTGTACCAAGAATGTAGTCCAAACTGTAACTGTTTATTGACAATTTACTCAAAACAGTATTACCATTTAGTAACAATTGTACTTTTTTGTATTTGTAGCTATGTTATTTCCCCTTCTTGTTCATTTGTAGGCAGAGACAGAGAGCCGCAGGTTTTTGTTGCTAGCTGAGTTCATTTAGATGACTGAGCAATCAAAGGGTTATTCAGCTAGAGGATGGAGCACAGGAGTGGGGGGATAAATGAAATGGTACACCGTTTGGTCCCAGTTGATATATGACAGATGGACGTGGGAACAGCAATGCTGCACTAACCTGGGCCAATGAGAACCAGAGAGAGACCCCAGCCATGTTCATGGGCTAATGGCTGTACAGGTCCCCGTCCGACAGACTGTGTGCCAGGGACTGGGGGAAAATTCTCTTCACACCCATGAAGCAACCGGTCAGAAGTCAGTCTTCCTCTTCCTGTGGGGGAAGTGGAAAAGATGTATTCAATGTTGTCTCTTCACCATGAAAACAAAACTTTTTGGAAGAACTTTACTGTAATGGGTTTCTGGAGTGCGTCAAAAGACAGAGGTCTTGCTAAGCATATGTTAATCATGGATAAATATATGAAGATATGCGATGTAGTAGAGTAGCTTTCATACAATTAGTGTTTCTAGGAGACAAGGGTGAAGTGAATAATGTCTTTGCCAAAGTGGTAAATCACTGCCTTATTACAAGAAAAACATCAGGGGCCATTTGTATAAGTGCATTGTAAAAATAATCATTTACTTCAATGGCAAATACATAACACATTTGATTAACACCATGAAAAACACTAGGTAACAATATAACCAGGCAACATTTCCAGAAGTACAAAACTGAGGTGGAATATATTACACACATGATTCAGGCCTAACAGTGATTGTCCTGGTATGTCATTACCAGTTCAACCCCTTTTTGTAAGGCTTCTAACACAATTAAACTGGCAGCTGCAGTCATTCTGGAAGAACAATGATGAAATGTTGACAATGATTGTCCTCCTCTTCGAATGTGATTGGAATTCTGTGGTTTGAGTGTGGTGGTACATGTGCTAAGGGCTGATCCTGAGTTCAGCTGTTGTCAATCTTAGTGCAGTAGGCATCCCAGCAGCTTGTTCTGTGAAGCTCTGTTTGGTCAACATTCTCTGGTTCAGCAGGACTGTTGTGCTGGGGAATGCTTGGGCGTCCCCCTTCTCCCCACCCCAATCCTCATTAATCAGGTTATCAGCCCTCCGTTCGCCATCACTTGTCCAAGCACGAACACCCATATGCATCGCAGAAAACAGCAACTGGGCCTTCTGGTTTATATATCACTGTGGGCTGCCCTGCATTTCATTCACCCAGCTTGTGCGTCCACTCAACCACTTCACCCAAGTCTGAGGAGCCAGTGAGAGTGATGTAAAGCAGAAGGAGTGGTGTGGGTGTTGCCTAGTGGTGCTGCCATGGTGCTGTTTTGTTACTACATTCTCTCTGACTTAAAAAGTCTATTCTCCCTTTACCCACAGCCCAGTGGAAGAAGCAGAGACTGCATCTTCACCGAGATAGTCCTGGAAAACAACTACACAGCTTTCCAGAATGCTAAATACGAGGGCTGGTATGTGGCCTTCACCAGGAAAGGCAGGCCAATCAAGGCCTCCAAAACTAGAGAAAACCAGAGGGAGGTACATTTCATAAAGAGGCTCCACAAGGGCCCGCTGCCCTTCCCCAACATGGACAGGCCTAGACACTTTGAGTTCATCAGTTTTCCTCCCACCCGCCGAGCCAAACGCAACAGGAAGTCACGGACCTCTCCTTAACACAGGAAGAACTGTACATAGGACTGGACTCAACTCAATATTTTTAAATAATAACAGAAAGAGGCAACTTTATTTTTATATTTTATACTTTTAAATGCCAAAAAAAGAGATGAGATTTTTAGATGTTAATGTTAAATTCTCAAATGTAAATATGATGAAATATCAAATGAATGTATATATTTAATATTACTGTGTGCATGTTTGTATGTTTGTCAGCGCTTTGCCAGGACTGAGCAGTTGTCCTTAGATTGTAGATATGAATAAATGCTCTGACTCTATCTGCTTTTGATCATCTCTAACTTGCTGAAGTGGCTGTATGTGATCTTGCATAAGAAGGCTTTCAATGGTGCTTTTCAATTTATAGCATCATTCATATTTCAAAGTTGCATAATAAATATGAAAAAATCACATATTTCATATTATAAACTGGAGTTATGCATTTTGAGATTATATTCTGAGCTACACTGTGATTTGTTTCACACTGTTCTGGATAATAATGCTCTGATGAGAAGAGGTTCAATTAACTGAACTTATTGTACTCAAAATGTCAAGATATGTGTATATAGACATCAATCTGTAAGTCAAAAGATCTTCAGAGTTGCATTAATTTATGTATTTCATAAATACCAAAGAACTGTTTGCTGAATATGAAAAACAGGTGCAAACGTGTTTCTGTATTAAAAGAGGGTATGTGGATGTGGGGCCCCTTGCTCTTTCCATCTCTGTCACAGTAACTTTGGACAAGCTCACATCTCACACTTGTGGCCCAGGTTTCACATCATTTGTATTATTTTCCTGCACAAAACAGGTAAGTCTTTCTTTTGTGCAGTTTGGTTTGTTCTTAGCCCCACCACCCTGCACAGAATGTAAATAGTGTATATTAAGAAACAGAAGAGATAAATTGGCAGGAATTCCACCATTGCTCCAATGCTACAATTTACACGAGTATTTTTTCTATGGAAACATGTTTTCATTAATAGGATGAATTGAATGAGAACTGTAATCAGTTTACTGCTATCAGTAATTAAACTAGTGTCTGCCCCTCAGCTGAGTAAAGCCAGAGAATACAGAATCCTGCACCTGTGGGAATACTAGAGCATTTTAATCAACCCAATCTGGCTTGAGTAAAAAGGAAGTGAATAAGGCCCTCAAGGCATTTTTTTCTTTTTCTCTTGACTCTTTCACCCTCCCTCTTAGAGAGGGTTTCAGGAGAGCACAGACGTAAAAGACTGTAAGACAAACCGGGTTTCTCCATGCAGTTTTGAAGGGTTTGTCAATATTGTTCCCAATTTCTAAAGAAGCAAACTACTGGTCAAATATCATACTGGAAAGCTGATATGCATTGTCAAACAGTAGATCATTCAGGGGTACATGATGAGAGTGAACAAACTGCAATGTTACCCCAATTGTTCACATTATTCTCATATTTTGTGACGTAAACTACTGCATGTGCATCAATACCTTTAAAAAATACATCACTGGCCAACATTGAAATGCTGATTGCGTCATTAAAAATCCCATCATACACTTGTATGTTTTGAGTCAACAAAATAAAATATTGTAATTACTTTTGACTGCGGACTCTCAATTTCCAGGACAAATGATATTTGGTAAAGGGTAAATTCATTCATAAAATCTGAACAGCAGCCCATTGAACTGCAGAACAGACCTGCATTAATGTACCTTTAATGAGAAATTTCCATTCTTAATTAAATCTCAATTAAAGAAATAAAGTAATAAAATACCACAAATAAAGCAATAAAGTCTAAATAAAGTCATAAAATCATGCCTATGTTAAGTTTGTTTTCAACGGCAGCATATTAAGTCATATTTTTCCGAGTTTGCCCAGGTTAGTAAGCCAATTAAAATGGAAATTCGTTTGGCTGCCAAAGGTTACACATTTCAACTGCGTGGGTTATATTGTCCCTTCCATAGGTCCGCACATAATTTAACGGGCCTGTAATATCTGTAAAGGCCTGTTAAAGTGTGTTTCAATTATCACGCTTTTAAATAGCCACTTGATGAGGCCTTTAACACCGAGTGCAACGTCTGATCTCTTCATGGATGAAATTAGTCTTGTAATTTCATTTAGAAGCTAAATATAGATGTTACGTCAAGAACCTGAGTACACTTGTTTTCATTATAAATTATTTTCTGTGGATTGATGTACCAAATGCGGGTGCTAATTAGGTCTAGACAAATGTGAAGCATAGCTGAACATTATACTTGCTAAAATATTACAATATTTGGAAAATGAAGGATTTGTGACCTGGGTGAGTTTCTTTATGTAAACACGAAGACGTTTAATTTTCACTTACATCCAAGTTGCTTCAGTAAAATGCAATACTTTCCATATTTTTGTGAACCAGCGTCAGGTATAAACACCGCGCCTGTAAGTATGAAGATCATGGAATTTGGCACGCGGAAACGTCACTTCAATTGAAAGAGTTTTGACGCCACCTAGTGCTTAAAAGTAAAAAACACAATACCAAGACAGGACCCTAAAAAAATTCCAACGGATCGTATCTAATTGGACTGCTCCATATAGAAATACATTCAATACTCTTCACTCCGTCATCAAACTAACATCAGACAATATCTGTTCAGACAAATAAAATTCATTTGGTTTAATATTTAGTTGTGTACTATTACTGTGTCATAGCTTTTAATTGTTTAGTGATTATGCCCTTGGAGTTTGGTGTCCATTCCTCATATCCCAGTCACCACTTATGAGATATTGCTCCAGATTTGTGTTACAACTCACACACGAGTGTGTTAACCTTTAATGAATGTCTAGTTAAATCTTGACAAAAATAGTAAATTCAGAAAGTAAGCTATTCTTTCTGTGTTTCTGTGTGCGCTAAAATGGGAAAGCCACCACTGATTTGCCACTGAAGATACTGAAGTGTATTTTCTGCTGTACATTAACAATACAGAACCCAGTAAAATCCTGAAATCAATTAAATACAAATATTTTTTACATATTAGTAAAGTTAATGCTTATACATGTTATGTCAATATGATACCAGATTGGTAACTTTGCCAACAATTCTTCCTTAAGCAACAATAAAAACATAATTGTCAGTCAATCACTGAGTCATATAAACATTATTATTCAACAAAATGTCTTTTTTTTTCATGTACATAAAATCTGAAAAATGTATTAGTCAAGGTTTGTAGATTGGCAGAAGATCCTTTTTTGTATCTCGTGTTCAATTGTTTACCCAATATGCCAATATCCTTATCAACGTTTTATTCAAGTACAGTAATATTATTATGAAGAGTTAAGAATTACCTAATTAATTTCTCATTTAGCACATAAAAAAGTTACCTGCTGGCCACGGCTCAAATATGCTAACTACAATTCCAAAATGTTTTTGACATAGCCAGCTTTCTTCAACATAACTTAATCAATCTAATATTGAATAAGATGAATATTTTAGACAGATATTAATCAACATTTTCACTTTTGTCACTCCTTCCAAGTATTGCTTGAACTCCTGAACAAAATTTGTAA
This sequence comes from Albula goreensis, assembly GCA_022829145.1. Classification (NCBI taxonomy): domain Eukaryota; kingdom Metazoa; phylum Chordata; class Actinopteri; order Albuliformes; family Albulidae; genus Albula; species Albula goreensis. The sequence continues at coordinate 33,023,218 of CM040744.1, forward strand.
TCATTTGAAATTAAGTTTGAAAGAATCATGGTGGATACAATTTGTAGTATCAACCTGAATTACGTGTTGTGACCTCACAGAAATTAATTTAATTTCCAACTGACTTGCATTATTACCTTTCAAAGGAGGCCTTTGAAAATTTGTCAGTGCAAAATTGTCCTAAGGCTACAACAACAGACACAGCGGAGGATCATAACATTATTTTCATAAAATAGTCACAAAAATGTATCCATGCATACATTTGACTGTTCTCTGACTGTTTATCCAGACTAGCCAGTGTTGATCTATTCATGGCTCAATAATAGTTGTCCTCTTGTGTAGAAGAACTATTAATTCCACACAATCTCTGTCTATGAAATGTAATGATCATTAATTAATATTCCCCATGCAGAATCAAAAGAAAATTTTTTTTTATTTCTGCTGGTCAGATATAATACTAAAAATCCCACTGTACAGTGCTATGTGAAGGACTGTCATGCTGTACACATTCCCTCTGTACCCTTCCTTTATATATCAGTCCTGAGGGGAGCTTCACATTCTCAGTTGAATGCAAGCAAAGCTTTTTGCTTTTCTTTTTTCTGACATTATGCAAAGGCCTTTGGGGGTATCGGGCCATTCTGAACATGTATGTCTTTCCAATGAGGATCTCTTCTAGATGGACAAAGAATGTTTGACCTCTCTCTTTGAATGGGATCCTGTCAATGCCATTCTGGGACAGTTTTGAGAATTGAGGTCAGGTGCACCACGTGCTTTGGTGCCACTGCATGCATTCTAGTTCTTTATCCTATACAGGCAATAATACAACAAGCAGGGCACATTTGTTCAACAACAAAAACCTGTCCCAAGAAGATCAACAATCTATAATAGAGAAGGCAACAGCTTATAAGACAAACACATATTACCACAAAAAACAGATAGATAGATAGATAGATAGATAGATAGATAGATAGATAGATAGATAGATAGATAGATAGATCAAAATACTATTTTATCCTTTTAATACTTCATCACATAACTGGTGGATAAGATCACAGCCTAGCTTCCATTTTTTTTTTTTTTTTTTATGTAGAAAATTCTGATCAAGAGGCACATGTCTATATTGTTTCATCTAATATGCTCAGTGTAGCGTGGTGTGTCTCGGGCCCGTAATATAAATCAGCAATCTATTTCATACCCACAAGCGGTCAGCCCTCGGCTCAAACGCTGTTGAAATCGTTGTCCTGACAACCGGTACTCAGATGCCCAAGGAAATGGGCTGCTAATGGTGGTACGTTTCGTGTCAGGTTCGCAAGCTGAGTGCGCGTTCCATGTCACGGTTGAATTTTTTCCGCAGGGTACAATGGTTACGGGTGCTTTTACGATAGGACACACCAATCAATGCACGTGCATTTCTGCAGACATCCAGCAATGCACATTTTACCTATAAAACAATGTCCTTTCTATTTTACTCACTTTGTTACATTTTCGATTCCCAATGGCAAATTTATACTTGGTTCATAATGTTGTCAAAATGTCTTATCTGTAACTTATACAGACGTGTAAATATCTTTACATATTTGTTCACTGAAAAAAACCTATTTGACTCCGTTGTTTCATTCCGTCCTCATTACTGTCCATTAAACCAAACGCTTATACATTTCATTCACTCTGTGTTAGTTTCTGCTTTACATGGAGCTTTAACATACCATGTTCCACTTGCTGTTTTTCTCGACAAAATTGCATGACTGGTTTGTACAAAAATATATCGACGAGATTATGATTCCATTTAGACACTCCAGCGACTCAATGAATTACACGTTTGCTGTCTCTTGTCCATGGCGAATAGTGCAATGTCATGTTTCCAGAGTACCCCCCGTCATTGAGAATGGATCGAGCCAGCTGTGCGACAGGCAGCAACAGTAGAAACGCACATTGCCACTATCTAAATAGAGCAGCCTTGCTCTATGCACGCAGCGCTGCGAGGCAAGTGCAGATAACTATTCCCAACCGAAACCACCATATTCTGTATGTAACTGTGCTGAATTTGAGATTTGGCCTGTATTAACCCTCAAATATACAGTTGTACCCAGGGAATTAAAAGCAAAAGGGATTAGTTTGCTGGCTTGTTGAAGAAGGAAGAGAAGGGGATTGTTTATTTGGAAAAGGGCAACATTTGCAGGTGTGAAAAGGTAGGAGGACTGGAAATTATGTTTATCATATTACTAAACACACTGTCGTCTTAAAACTGCGATGTATTTAAATAACGTTATAACATTTGTATTACATTTAAGATGACGCATAGCCGATGATGCTGGTTTTTAGGGATTAAAGCAATGTGCAATGCATTTATGAATTGCGTAAACAGTATGCATAACTGTGAATTTATAAAGGAAATATTAATTAATTGCTTGGCACATCTTTTAATTTTAATAACCTTAAAAATATGGCAAGGATATGCTGGACCGGTAAAACAGTGGAACAAAAATAACCGGATTTTATATTTGGGATTATGCGAGGGCAATGCGATGGTTTACATAACACCATTGGCGATGGAGATAGCGGGACAGGTCCCATGCTTGCCGGATTAGGGTAGTCGAGCGGTGAAATGGATGCTGTGACAGTTAAGGGAAACTGTACAGGAACCGCAACGACACAGGTATGCACCAAAGCCTGTTTTCGAAGCGGTGCCTAGACGGGTTTAATGGTTGCACATGTGAATATTCTGTGTGGATGACGCGGTTCCGTCATCCACGTAAAAATGGGGAATTCAGAACGTAAAGTATAAATCTTCAGCTACAAGAGGCTGGGCATTCCACGATGACCATAAATGCTCCCATCTGTTTGGCACTGTATCTCGACATTACATCCGATCATAATGTTTTAATTCACAGCAATATGATCCTTAAATTAGACTGTCACAATAAACTTGTTTATGTATTTATAGTTTTAAATCATATTTTTATGACATGCTAAGTGCATCCGTAAAATAAATTAAACTCGATTGCATGGATATGATGGCCAGAGAAGTGGCTACTGCGTTTCCCGCAGCTGTGACAACAGTTTTTATTTGTATATATTCTAAATTACACAATATTTGGAAATCCTTTCTATTCTTTTAATTCAGTGCACCGGTGTGTGTAGGAGGTGTGTGCTTAGCAACAAAAACTTCGCGTAGGAAGCCTTCAGCCTGCATGAACTGAGGTTACATTTTAATCAATAATGTATCGTCATAAACTGCACTGTCTGGTACAGCAGGTATAGACAGTATTTAGAGAACTTGTTGTTGGTCTCGCATTACAGCTGTAATCATTTGGACTTTTTGTAAATGGTCACAGGGGTTTTGGAGATCTCTACAATGTTTTCTCAGTCCTAGTCCTGTAGTGAAAAAGTATACGCTGGTTTTCACTCCATTTAATGAGTTTAATTGAGCCAAGATTAACTGGTTGTTCAATAAGTCTGTTTGATGTTGGCCACAGTCGTCAATACAGTTGAATACCTGTCTTTCTGTCACTAATTCATTGAAGGGTCTCAAATGAATGAAAGTAAGTCACAGAGGCAAAATTGCCTTCTGTGAAAACAAACACATGCCCAACAACCCATTTGTACAAAGAAGTAGCACCCAGTATGTGCTAAGTGATCCAGATCAGTATTCAGTTAACAGCTCAATCAAACCTAATTAGATGAGAGCTCAGCTGGAACAAAAAACTGTATACAGTACCATGCCAGGCTTCTGAAAGCTCTCACTCTCTCTGTTTGTGTGCATAATTCGTTTAACATTGTGCATACATTTTAGAATCCAAGTGTGGATGTATTGTAGAATCAAAGCATCTGAAACATATAGCACTGTGCTTGCTATATATTCAATTACATGATTTTTAGAACATCACACATATCAAGATGTACTAATATTAGCATTCATGTGTGTGACTCACATTCTTAATCCCTTACTAATTTAACCAGTTGTCTGTTTCATTAGTTGTTCTTAGAGTTATGTTGTTCTTGCACAAGATCTCTCATATAAATATTGTGATTTATATATATTTGTCATGGTATCAAGGATCTTAGCTTAATCTTTAACTTGCACCAGAAGCTTTACAAATTGATTCCATGTCTTGTTTAAGGGTGTTTTCAGTTATAAAATTGAAATTGTGAGATTGAATTGTTACCAGGTATACTTAGATAATCTTCTAAACTGATTGCAGAAAATGTTGAGGTTGGTACTGAAACATTGTTATAGCTATATTGAAACTATGTTCTAAGTAATAGGATTTTTAAAATAAATTTTAGAACTGCAGGGAATTATTGTTGTGTTTTGGTAAGAAGAGGTCAACAAAATAACAAAACTTTTAACATATCAGCATAGTAGGAAAGCACTGGTAAGTCATGAATGTTGCTGTATGGATTATGTGTTGTTCCTTTTGTTATAGCGTTGGCTTGACATAAATAACAAGTATATCCAGAGGTGGAAAAGCCCGGCTTCAGAAAGTAAAAGTACTGCTGTGCTCCACTGCTTGCTCCACTCATGAACTAAACTAGCTGATAACAATTTTAGCACAACTCTTCAGCCAGGTATGGGAGGTAATTTCTGCATGGATTGAACAAGTAGTACTGTTATGTTCTGAAGCCTGACTTTTCCACCTCTGTCTACATTGAAGTGTACATTAAAAAACTGCCATGTATAATAATGGTCATAGTGTTGTCTGTCTGTGTTGTGAATTCTGACAAATTTTATCGAAAAGATTTAGACCCTATCACCTCAGGTTATCAGCTACTGAATAAGATACCCACTGACTAAATAGATTGAATGAGTACTGTTTGATTTTTTTCAGAGAACACATTTATGGGTGACACACATGTGTACGTACACACACACACACACACAACCATAGTTTTTGATTTCTCAAAGTCTTGCAAAGCATTTCTGTAGATCTGGCTCTTCCCTAGCACTGTGTCAGATTCTTTCACAGTTTTTGTCAATTTTACAAGGGTTCATTTTAGGGGTTCATAACCCATTTTTTACAAGGGGATGAATAATAACTCAATGGGTTAGTTATCATTCATATTGAATCACCCCTCTGCTTGCCTCAGAGCCTGACATTATTTGTTTTTTTGGTACTGAAAAATCTCAGACATCTTATCTGTGATAGTAGTAATCCAAAATGCCTCCCCCTGGCTCACTATAATTATCATTTAAAGCTTTCACAAACTTTGACTTCTTTTTAACCACTCATGTACTCTGTGTCACTTTTGATAATAATTTTGCATAATATAAGAACTTTAACCACTAGTGTGTGACATTAATTTGTAATCTGAACGAATCAACCTTCGCTACTCAATGTTTTATCCCATATGTATACCATTGCAGAGATCTAAGACAAAAGCAAGCAAAATGGTTAAGCTGAGCTTCTTGTCTGCTTGCTTAGCTGGCAAACTAGCCCCTGGTTCCCTTAAGCCTCTTAACAGAGAATTTATTGTCAACCGGATTTCAAGGGACACAGGGATTTTTAATTAAAATCAGGCACACACAGATGATGAAGTCATGTTTTTGCTCCTCAATGCAGCAGATTCTGACACATTGAAACAAGATACCCAACACTTGAACATGAGTTGTATTTTAAAAGCACAATAATAATAAGACCACTGTTTGCTTCTTTCTTACTAATTTGTGACCATCCCTGAAGTTACACTCCCATAGCTGCAACAATATTGAGTTGTGCTATTAGTAGTGTTTGAAGTGGTCTCAAGTTAGCAGACATGAGTGAAGTCTAATGACAGTGGTACTTATTTCTTGGCAAATCTGGCATGATGGATACCCTTGTCACTCCCCAGATAATTTCTCATCGCTGTGAAAATTTGTTTGCTCAGATGATACCCAAATGAAGACCTATTTTAGGCAGTGTAGCAGTCTGATTAACAGCAGATTGTTAATATGATATATGAGGTTCCTATCTTAAGCCAATGGCAACAATTTCCTCCCTGTTGTAAAACCCTATGAGGCATCGCCATGCCCCTCCCAGAAGGAAGAATCTGGAGATGGGATTAAGACCTCCATTTCTGGCTCTCAGTCCTAAACCAAAGCCACAGATTTAGGACTCACCAAAACTGTCTACTTTAAAAACCTGCTCTGAGCTAGTCCTTTTAAATGGTCAGTGTCATTTTTGTGATATCTTATCATTTTGTTTTGCAGACATTATTAAAGAGTAGTATGTTTTGAAACAGGTACTCGAGGGGTACGGTTGTGCTACAGGTGCAGATGTGGTAAAGGAGAGATGGATTTCAGGATCCATTGTTGTCCTCTTGGTTTCTGTATATTTACTATCATTGTTCTTAACCTAAAAAAATGGCATCGTTCTTCATCATTGGTAAGCCACAAAACCACAAGTGAATGCCTCTGGGGAAACAGCTTCCACTGCTGCAGTTTATAGCCTAAAAGACGATATGGGCTTCCAGCCATGGAATTTGGTGTCTGGAAACAGTTTGGCTTGGAGATGTAGTGACAAGAAGCAGAGATGTAAAGAAGGCTGACAGGGAGTGTCCCGGCGCTAGAATCCAAAGCCTAGAATCCAGAGCCGAACTCAGTTATCATAATTAGCTGTGTCAGTGGTAAAGTCTGTCAAGAGCTGGGGGGGCATTGAAATAGAGGAAGCTACTTGGGACCTGTATTGATTTATTCAGAGGACCACTTCATTCCCAAAGCAGCGCTGATATCTTCAGAGATCTTATTTAGACCCAGGAGGCAAAAGGGCCGAACTATAGTGGCTTCAAGTTATGTTTGCTGCAAAATATCATTCCTTGTGCTGGAAAGTGAATGATGCTATTGACTATTCATGTGCTGTTCACAAACTCTCTGCATAACAGGAGGCTTTTTGATTGATGTTTGATATAACAATCTCCATAATCTAATGCAAATCAAATGGTCCTTCTGAGCCACATGTTATTTTTCACTTCGATCTGAACCATTTAACAACAGGTGTTAATTGGTCTTATTTTCTTGGAAAGCTTTGTTAGAAGATAAAACCACTTGTAATAAGAGGTTCACATATTTTGCATATGTTGAAAAGTCGTGTAGATAGGATTTTCTGAGCAATACTACAGTACATAATTTTGTAGACGGACTGTCTGGCCCCCTTTGTGCATCCAGCGCCTGCTTTGTTCTAAAGTGCACCCTAAGGGCTTGTAACTATGATGTGTGTTAATTCTTGCTACATTTCACCATCCCATACCTGTGAATATTATGGCTCTTTTGCAATTCAATGCAATATTCAAGCGACCAAGTCATACCATAGGCACTGTTTCGGCACTGAGGTAGTATAAATCAGTTGAGTCTTAGGTTCTTTGCTCATCCTTGCTTGTCTTCCAACAAAGACACCCACGCGTATTATCCTTGACATTAGATTAACATGGAAAGGCAATTGAATATTTATGATGCTTATTTAATAATGAAAAGGATATTGACTGTTACTTCAGGATGTGTCTATAAGAACAATCAGCTATTTCTCTTATGTATGTAATGATGTGCATGGTTGCTTGCATGTCCCATCAGTCCTATTTTACTAGTCATCTTGTTTGACCTGTTGGAGTGTCCATGGTCTGCAGTCACTGGAGCCCACAAATGCAGAGGTAGGCTGTGCAATAAAAATTGAATCAGTTTGCATAGTGACTATGCAAAGTGGGGGGGGATTATTTGGTGTGCTTTGTAGGAGTCCAGATGCCAGCTGTTCTGCATATGGCTTTAAACAACGGCACACTAATCTGATTTTGCAGCTTGTGAGAGTCCAGGTTTCAGCAAAACCCTTGTGGGACACTTGGTGTGTCCCCAGCAAGGAGGCGGCAGTGCGAGGCATGTGGAGGAATGGTGGGACAGGGCTTGGAGGCTGGAACGACAGATGGGACCAGGGTGGGGAAGCCGCAGAGGACAGCAAATGCTGTGATAGCTCGGCTGTAATGAGGTTGCTCTCCTTAGCCCAGCTGGGGCTACACTCCGGTGGGCTAGAGCAGACAATGAAAACAGTGCGTCTGTAGGAGCCACGGTGGAAGAATGTAAACATAGAGGGCCTGACAGAATTCAGATGTAAAGCAGCCAGGCGGAACTCCCGAGTGTCTGGGGAAAAACACAGCTAATCATGTTTATACGCTCACGTTTGTGCATGTGTGAGTGTGTGTGTGAGAGAGAAAGAGAGCTACAGAGGGGTAGGAGGAGTGTGTGTGTTTGTGTGTTTGAGGGAGAGAGAGTTTATATATTTATGCATAAGGTCACACAGATATGGAGTCTCACTATTGTGAGAGCTAATTAACTATCAAGCTAAGTGACCTGATGAAATGGGTATAAGGGATGAGTTCCATCTTATTCCACCCTGATTATAGTGGGGTTTTCACATATGTGAGGGTCAGCCATTTACAGGAAATGCCTTATCTGTGATGGCAGCTTGGTTACATGGCTTGCCCTGTGCATGTGCTCTCCTGCGGGAGGAAAGGGGCCTAGCCAAGGTGATGAATTCACCAGTGGTGGCAGGGGGAACCAATCAGGCGAGTGTTGCCCTGGTGACGGCAGCATCGGGTTGATTGGGCGTTGGCTGTTCGTGCTGAGCTGAGATAAGTGCATTTCTTTTTTTGGCGGGGGTAGCATGGGGGGTTGTATGGAGCAAGAGTGACAGAAAAAGAGCAAGACAGTCCTTGCTTCTTGAATTTAAAGTTTCCTAATTCTAGTTTAATGTGTATTGTTCCTTAAATCAAAAATTGTATTTAATTTACCATTACCCAGTTACAGCACTTTTGAATGTATTTGACTTTGTTCTGTAACCAGCGCTTTCTTTTTTCTAAGCAAAGCGAAGCATTGTGAAGTAAAGTCCACACAGGAGGTTATTGTTTGCCACTGCAAGCAAGTGTTTACTGAACAAGCCCCTGTGGTCGTTGTTGTTTGCTACTTGAGGTCTCTACTGACTCTGAAAGTATTCCCACAGAGGAAGACAGTTGCTTGGTCTGAATTGCATTCATAAATGAAAGCCTTTCTATAGTATTATGTGGCCAGTGTCTAAAATTTTGACTGAAGTTTGCTTTCCCCCCTGGAACCAGCTTCTGTGATCTCAGACCATAGCTAACCTCTGATTCTTTTCACACATTAGAATACTTCTATAATGCATCAACTTTTTAGCTTTGCCTGCGTTCATGATAACACTGGATATTATTTTTAGCAACTGCATTCATTGGCAAAGATTAGACTATGTTGGGGTGCAATGTACCTAAACATGTTTTTCTTCAAATTGTAATGCATGCTTTAGTTGAAGATGTTGCACCCCCATAAAACTGTCATTCGAATTATTACATTGCCATATGCAAATGTAATATTTTTCACCCTGCAGTACATGTTGTTTATTTCTAAAAAAGGAATTGATTGTATATTGTTGATTAACAACTTAAATATTGAAAGTGTTAGTAATAAATATAGGACACTGTGTAGCTTGTTGTGTAGACTGCTGGACCCTACATGAGATAAATTACTTGGCAAGCTCAAATTCATGACACAATGCAAGTGATCTGGAGAAATTTATGTTTTGTTAGAGGCAAGCCATTCTCTTTGCTTATTCATCCGTTTCAGAGACAAGGCAAGCAAGCCGAATCCATGGCCCTCTCCTAGTTCTCCATTGGGTTGATGTGGACCTCACTTTCCTTCCATACAAGAATATCAGTGATGTCATAGGACTGGCCGTAATGAGGGTTGTGCTCATGAACACGTACTTATGATTTTAATAGAAACGTAGGTAGAGCGTCCCCCCCCGACCTTCCGGAGGGAATGTCCTCATCATCACTCAGTCATGCATACACAGCCTTCATAATTGGGCAGTGTCTCGATCCTTGTTCTCACGACTGAAATGTATTGCATCATGTTTGCCTGACACACAAGCATGCTTTGTGTTTAGCTTGTGCGCCAGAAGAATAAGCAGGGAGGCATTTCTCTCAGGAAGAGCATCAGCAGTCATGGTTTATTGAGAGTGTTGAGAATGTACCTAACATTGAAGCTGGACAACACCTTCTGCAGTTTATAGTCTGTATGTGCGTAGTCAAAATTTATGAAAGATAATTTAGTTCTGAGTATTCACTTGTAGAATATAATCAGCTTTGGACATCCCAATTTTAGAAGTTATGTAACTATGCTATTTTAAATAGCCACATATGCTGAGATTTGAAGCTGTGTGCTGTGTGTTTTGAACAACTGTAGTGGAGCCGAGGTGTTAGGCAGATCATTGCATGGTTTGGCATGAGGTATCTCTTGAGTTTCAACAGGCTCAGATTCAAGTAGCATTTGGAAGGACTGTTTAAAAGTGTAAATGGGACATCTGGGATTGAGTTTGGCTGTGCATAGTTGGGCTCTGTATAGTTCATCTGGGAAGCACAATAAATGGCCTTATTTATGGGTTAAGGCACTTACTAAGAATAAACAACCAATGATTTTTCACTGACTGTCATGGAGAGCTTATTTTATACTGAAATATTGAAATAAGTTGGAAAATGAAAAATAGAACAGTTACACTGTGACAAAACCAATCACAAAATGCTGGTGATAAAAATAAGTTGTAACAGGTGTTTATGATGTATCCCACAGCCCAAATCATATCCAAACTGTGCCCTTGATTATGGCTTTGGAGCTACAATTGACCATGGGTAAGGGATGTAGGGCTCCAGTCAGCAGTAACCCCCCTGGGCCATGGCATTGTCTGCTTGACCCTACCTGTGCCATGCTCTTACACAGTTGTCACAGTAGCTAGTGTCTCGTGAAAGTGGTGAAGAGTGCTCTGTAGCCTGCATGCCTTATTAATGGGCAGGAATGCTAGTTTGCGCCTTCGTTAACTAATGAAAAACACCGTAGTGTTGGGACGGATTGTTATTGGATATTACAAGATGTGTATGCATTTGCATTTTGCTGGTTTGTAAACACTACTTTGTTTTTTGATAGGAAAGTATCATTTAGAGTATGTTTCTGGGAGTTCATCAAAAAGTCCTCTGTTAGCATAACTTAGCTAATCTTGAACAGAAACAGAGAGAATTTCCCATCCATGGCAACTAAATACTAAGAACAAATCCACCTAATCGTAATGGCAGATGGAAGAATCAAGCAAGCTTACAAGTAAATTAAGATGTAACAGATGGAAACAAAGTTACAGTCTTGTCAGTCTCCCATGAACAGAAAGAAACAATAATACGCAGTGATTTCAATCTAAAAGAGAGCTTGGAACTGCTCACAGGGTGGTCTTTAGTCAAATACATCCTCTGAGTTCATTGCAACATTAAGTGTTGCGTAGATCCTGAGAAAAATCATGGTCATAAAACATGGTGAACTGAGAGACGTGGAGGAAGAAGAAGAAAAAGGGAGCTTGTTGGTGCAGCATGCAGTCAGTGTTTGATAGTACAGGTGTGATATTTACACAGTGTTAGATTTCAGCCCACACATAGGTGTCATATAGACAGGAGCCTTGGCAACAGCTAAACTGTGAAATCATAGCAATGGACAGACTCACTGCACACTGTGGTGAGGAAAGGTTAATAGAATGAAATGGTAAAGAGACATGCTTATAGTTTGGATTTTAATATCAAGACCGTCTCAGATTCCAGTGCATGGAGAGGCAAGCCATTAAACGATTTACTATACAATTTTACAATATGCAATTCAATGTTTGCTTGAAACAGCTGGTATATGCAGGACAAAAATGGCAAAACCTTGTGTGTCACTGTTTTGGATCTATAAGTTTATTCAGGACATGGACATGTGATGGAGAGGGATGAACATGGACTTGATCTACACCCTTTTGCAGAAGACTTATCCAGTGAGCGTAAATAATCACTTTCTTGGACGTAACATCCCCCTGAAAACTGGCATACCACCATAAACGTAAATTATCTGCCTTTGCTTTGGAATCTGGTCTGGTTTGGTGTTTGGTGCTGTAAAGAGCAGTCAGCAGAAAAAAAGGACACAACCCACTGACAATTGACTTGGAGGCAAACATCAGGCACAAAACCCCCTCCTGGCCGCCAATAAATCTGTGTAATGTGCAGCTCCGGAGAAAACACAATGGGAAGCTCAACGCAGGCCTGATTTAATCCCACAGCGCTGTTTGGGAGTCCTGTTTCAAAAGAGAGTTGGGCTGTTGGGGATCGGTCCTGGTCCTCCCACAGGTCATCGGTGACTTTTTGCTTCAAAAGAGGAAATAAATAAAAGTGGGGTGCCCCAGACAGCCACATTGATCCGGGCACTCTCATTCCACTGTGAGAAAAGAATGGAGAGAACCCCTGTGTGGCATCCCCGTCCATCCCTCGATGAATGTTAACATCCAGTGCTTTACCATCATAAAAAGGGTTTTAATGTAAGCTGTTAAATCGATGAACACCATTTACTCAATGTACCTGCATTGGGTATCAATGAAAGCCTCTAGATTTGTTTAAAAGAGGACTTTAAAATGAATCCTGGGAAAAAAATTTGAACTGTGCACACGATTATGGCTGACAGGAAGAGTCAGATTTGAGCTGGTTAGGAATTTAAGATGCTGCATCAGTCTGGGATTAGACTGACCGAGTCACACAAGGCTGACTGTGAATGTATAACAATGCAGCATTTCAAAAGGAGAACCTTGAATATCATCGTAATTCTACCCAGTAAATCTACTCCTATAGACGTGCTTTGATTTTCTAGTCTGCAAAAATGAAAGTGTGGTTGTCCTTGAATGACATGTAATTAAAACGGTGTCTCCCTCTCCTGCTCTGCCTTTTCATTACTTACTGATTCAGTTATTTTGGTGCCTCATCATAACCTGGTGAACAACATATCCTCTGATTAAACTGGAAATGTGCGGTTGCTGGTGAATGCTGTTTTTCGGATCCTCACTAGCAAATGAGCCAGGTACAGCTTAGCTAAGAACTGTGAAAGAGAGGATATGGTTCTGCATTCCTACTCGATTGGTGTGGACGTTGTGAGCTAGCTATATCGTTTGAGTGATTAGAAGCACATAACTTCCGGCAACAGATCTTTGTAAGGCTTTTTACAGGAGCTTAGAAGGGTTTTGATGGCCGCTAGAAGTTCACCGTCTTCGGACATATAAAGATTTTTCCAGCTCTTGAACAAATTGAAGCAATGAGGCAGAACATCGGATCAGTCCTTAATACAGTCTGAGCTGATCCTGTATGTCTGTATCTGGATATCAAGACTTTCCTCTGGCAGTCTGGCATTAGTTTACAGTGCAAATTAGGGGAATTAACCTTAAGCCAGTTATTTACACCAGGCATATCGTTAGTGTTTCTAGCGTAGAGGATTCACTCAAGTGCTGCAGTGGAAAGCATTTACAGAGTATCTGTAGATTTGATGGGCTTGCAAGGTAGCATGGGTGGTCTTTTTCATCTAGTAAATCTGTGCAAGAGATTCCCTGTGTCATTTGAAAAGGCCATGGTATGACTAAGCCCTAATACTTGTTTGTTAGTAGGCGGTTGCTGGGCGAAAGTCTCCCAGTGGGGAGTGGTGGACCTTGGAGAGAATGTCTGTCTCCAAGTTCAGAACTTGACACACAGGCAGAGTTGATGCGCGCTGAAACAGTTCAGCATCCTTCGCATGCTTGTACATGCAGATGTAAGATTCTACCCAAGCCTGCTTACGCCTACGCACCTGAATGCCCACGTACACACATTTGCTAAAAAGTACCACCCAAGGCATCACAGCCCTCATCTTCCTGAGGATGCAGAGAAGTATGCTTCAAATGTTTGAAATACTCTGCAGAAAGTTTGAACCAACATAGAAATCAATATCAAGCACAAATCTAGTTTGCTTTCATGTTTGGTATTGCAGTACACCCAGACAAGATAATAGTTTTCTCTCCTCTTTAACTATGCAGCTTTCAGACTCCCAATTCTACACAAGCACACATAGGTACTAAGTATTGCTACTCAGTATCGCTTTTCAGTGAAATATGAAGTCACCCTTTTTTGGGTGTTCTGTTTATATACCTCAATTTACATATAAATAAAACAGTGACACTCAGAAAAAATGGTATTTCAGATTTACAAAATCAGTAGAATTGAAGCAAAACTAAGGAGTATGCTCTGTACTGAAGTGTTTTTTAAGTAGTGACTCAAGAATGTTTGTGCTGTGGTCAGCTAGTGGTCATGAAATGTTGGTCTGCTTTGATTGCTGTCTGTCACTCTCAAAGCAGGGATTAGATTTATTTGCTTAGTATTGCATCTGTCAGAATATCCCCTCTTCCTGCTATGTCTTTTCCACTAACTTCCTCAAAGTCTGATGGACACAAGCAGCATCTCAGGTTGTGGTCCCTGGAGCAAGTCTGCTGGACATTTGAGTGCAGGACGCTGGGTATTGATTCTCCTGAGCGTCAATTGAAATCGTATCTCAAGGACAAATGTTATAGAATACCACTGTGTCTGCTGTAAAGTCTACTAGTGATCTGGGATCAACATTTTTGCATTTCAGTCATTAGACTGTCTCCTTTTCTTAGTATGCTCTTTAACCCTTTCATTACGTTCCAAGTGGTCAAATACATATTAATGCATATAACATATTAATAAATTTTTTATCTTTCTCTCATAAATATGCCATAAATAACCTTTCAAAAGCCATTTAATAATGACTGGATGTGTGTTTATTTTTGATGTGCTCTTCCTCCTTCATGTTAGATCAATACCTCAGAGAGAGTCATTAACAAAGAATAAGTAAGTGCATTGTTGAAGGCATAAGTAAAGTGTCATCTTAGGAATTTCTCTCTGAATTTAGACTGAGGGCTCTATATTAATTAGCAGGTGCAATGTGCTAGGACTGATTTAAAATGCGCCATGACCGCAATAACCAATGCAAAGTTAATTTTCAGCAACATGCCAGCAGCGCAACCGGAAAAAAGCGGAAGCACAAAGCCACTTGCACCTCTGATGTAATAAAGGGGTGTAGAAGCGCAATTTCTGGGAGTGTTCTCTGAAAACAAATGGGAGTACCATTGAAATTATGGAGTGCAATGCCCAAATTGCCATTTTCGTCCAAAGTGAAACCCTTGCGCTTAAGAGGACTCAAAAGCAGGTCTATTCAGAGCGCACACACTGGTGTGAAACGTGTCTTCCTCTGCCTTAGCTCATCCATGTTCTCTTGGGAGTTCTGGGTGCGCGTAATTTTATTGTATGTAACACTCATTATGATTGGTTGAAGCATGAAACGTCATGCCAAAGCCCTCTAATTGATATTAACACATTCTCCACCCATTGCAGGTTGAACCATGTGAAGGACCTCCGATTGCGAGTAGCACCAAATTTGATTTATCGCTTTGAACTTGTGTCCATGAAAATTGCTGTGCACTTTTGCCTCTCCTGTTATTCTATTGAATGTCTTCTAAGCCCATGGACAGACAAGAAATGTCTCAGGGCCCTATTTTGAAAGTCATACTCAAAAATCGGAAATCCTTCATTGCCTGATTCTCGCAACAGTTGATGGAGCTTGACTGATAAAGCGCTCCGTCTGATACAGGTTAGAGTTTAGAGCCATCTAATCAGCTGACAAACTGAGCAATGCCAACTGGAAACCGCTGCTGGTTGCATTTTATTGATTAGATTATAAACCCATTTGATGGGAAGGAAAGAATTAGCATCGGGCAATGTTTGAGCCCTGAACTGTCCACGTTCCATTGAAACAAAGTCTTTTGACTTCTTATTTATAGCTTTTTATGGGAGCAAGATTTCTGCTGTCATTAAAGGTTAAATACATATACCAGCGATGAGCAGGATCATATCAGTCATCTATTTATATACAGCCCATATTTACTGCTCCATGTAAAGTCTGGCTGATGTTTTTTAATGTTCAACTCAAAAGACCAGGTTTTCAGTTTAATTAATAGGCACACATTTGGAAAATGAATACAATGCTCTTTGAAAAGAGGTAAGAAAAAAATGTGGATGTAGAAATGTGGTAAATTACAGCTGTCTTATATTGAATGCATGCTCACCAATAGCTAATATGCACACAAAGAACTGACTAAGACTATTTATAAAATGAGCCTGAAATGTTAGTATCAGGTTGTATATGTATGTTTTCCACATATATGGAGTTGGAGCCTAGGTTTGGATGCAATTTTTTTTAATTAACAGTGACTAAAGCTGCTTTTAAAGTAGTGGGTTCACAAAGCAATATCTATACATTTGGCATCTACCCTTACCCCCCCCCACATACACACTCACACACACACACATACACACATACACACACATAAACAATCTCATGGATAGATGACATTTACGGTCTAACCCGTGTGTTTACTAACATTTGCCAGCAGAATTCAATCCGCTAGCACTATTCTCCAAAGAAGGTACAACTATTGTATATGAGAGTCTTGATAAGACCCAGGAGATTTCAGCATCCAATACCATTAGTAATGTGATTTGCATCTCTAACTGTTCTGCAAATACTGGGAAAGAGCTCTGGCTCTTAGCACCACAGAGACAGACAGATGGTTGTCATGGGAAGTCAGTGAACAAGGAAACGAGGGGGTATGTGGGAGGTCTCTCGAGCTGGCACTTGGCAAGGAATATTTTCAGGAATGTCATTTCATTGTCATCTTATTATTGTGACTTATACAACAGGGCTATCTAAAGACACCATGAAGTTTTGACACAGTTCAAAAGCATTTTCCCACCCACCTACTTGTCAGTCTCAAATTCTGTCGCAATTATCCTATCCAAACAGGTAGCAGAATGAATCAGCTGCTTGCATCTCCTAGCTCAGAAGCAAGCATGCCCAACTGAAGCTCTTCGCATTGCTGTGTGTGCATGTGCGCGTGTGTTCATTTGTGTATGAGTGTGCTCCTGGCTCAGCTCCCATCTCTCATTTCTAAATGCCATCTTGTGAGTCACCGTCTCCAGCATCTGGGTTGTCACTGTAGCGCAGTAGTGTTTCGACAGCATAGGTCAGGACGAGTGATGGTAGTGCCAATCACATCGCATTGGGGGCATAAGGAAATGCATGCACACCCAGACAATTTCATGCAGGTTAAAATTATCAGTCTGTCGTGTGCTTTCAGGATGCGAATGAAACCAATTGAGACAGCCATGAGATTTGAAAGCAGAGCAGGTTTAAAAAGCATCATCCCACTCTTCTGAATAGGGTCCCATTCTGTTCAGTTTTCTGTGCTTTAGAGTTTGGTAGAAAAGTGAGAATACTGAATATGTAAAATATCAAGGACACTGCTTTTGCAGCTGCTTCTGCAGAGTTAGTGCAAGTGTGCTGCAGTATTAATAAAGCGTGGAATGCGTCAGGATGCAGAGCTCTACATTATTCAGCCATTGCCAACCACCATGGAAAGACACATTTGTGAAATTCACGATGGCACATGAAACAGGAAACCACATTCTGTATGAAACTTTTATTTGTTGTACTTCTTTTGTTTTAATTCTGCATTATGGTTTAATTTTTGCACAGCATAAAAAACAAGTTTCAAAAAGGTACAACAAAATGAACACAGACCATGGTTTAGTTTATGGCTTTGATGTGTTTGGTAAAGGTTGGCTATGATACAAGAGAAAAAAGGTCTTTGCATGTGTGATAAAGCCATAACAAAATTTTACCTCAAATGATTTCCATTGAAAGTAAAATATTTTAGAGTACCCCTACTAAAGTAGATACATGGCATGAAAGGTAGTTTATCTATTCTTCGAAATGTTTGCAGTGAAGACTGGACTGGCAATACTCCAGACCATTCTCTGTGTTGAGAGTCAGAGTGGCTTCACAATGCTAATCACCTCTCCCACATGGTGCTGACAGGAATTAACGGTCTGTGCACATGTGATTGAGCGCCTATTTTCTTTTGGACGATGACCCCTGCACACTTCATCTGGTAGACTGCAGCACACCCACCGAACACTCCCAGTCACCAGAATGACACAGACCTCACACTTTTTTACATGCAGAACCTAGATTCGGTCATTGTGTGTGAACAACTGCAATTGTCTTCAGAAAAAAACACTCTAGTATTTCAAAGTCATATCAATCAGTGGTTGTTTGGAAGCCACTGTAAGAAAAAAAAGTAGTAGGTCTGTATTCTGATCCGGACTGGGTCCTTCCCCATTTAATAGAAAACATATAAAACTGAAAATCCCCTATGAGAAAACAAGCCATTTGTGTTCAAGGTGAGATTACATTAAGGTATGAATTATTTAGAATGTACTGCTGATCAGGAGCCACTGTGGATCGATATCTTTTGATGGGGGAGGGAACAGCTCCCCCATCAAACCAAATGGTTTTAAATGGCCTCCGTTTCACCATCAGTGGCAGGAGAGGGAGAATTGCTTAGAAAAGGGTGTGAAAAAATGTGTCATTCTGTCACTGGCAGCAGCAGCCCCACAGCATAGTATCTCTCTGATTGGTCCTGAATGTTGAGCCTGTTTTTGACCCTGTAAAGCCCTTTGGGCCCTTTGGATACTTCTGCAATGGAAAAGTTACATCTTTATGCATTGGATGAAGTTTGAATTTTCAATCTTCAAGGCCTTAAATATTGTTGACCTTTGGATCACATCAAATTTTCCAAGAGTAGGTCAGAGCCCATGATTATCATTATCACAAAGGCCTTGAAATTCTGAAATTCTGAAATATTAGCTTGGGAAGTCACTTGGGCAGGTTGTTCTGTAACAGCTGTACATTTTACTTAAGTAAATGCTCCACTACGATTGCAGAAATATTAAATATTATTATGAAAATGTGTTCAAAATGATTATAATGAGAATTTCCCTTATTTACCATGAATTTTATCTGTTTCAGAACTGAGTTTGGGTTCAGTCAACCCTGTCTTACTGCAATGACACAATTCCCAATCTGAGGTAAGATTACTGTAAAATGCACAGTGTGGCAGATGTGAATAGATATTTAATAAAGAGCCACATTTCAGAGCATCCTATGGTAGATCTTGAAGTAGACCACAGGTTTTTGATCTCTGTAAGATTTTCTTCCAGATGTTGTAAAAACGGAAGTCATGAGTGTTGAGCGTTATCCATGGTATTAAACCTTGCATGTGGTTTCAACTAATCCATGTGTTACACTCAGAATGACGGGGGATGGGGGATGAGCAATCAATCTCCACTGACAGGAAAGAGATGATGCCCCATTTGTCTCCTGTCTTGCACTCACTCTCTTCATCTCTCTCTCTCTCTTTCTCTCTTCCTCTCCCATCCTCCCCATCTCTGTCTTCCCCCACTCTCCCACCCTCTCCTTCCTCCATGATACAATACCCCTTCTGGAGACTTCCTGAAACCCCTGATACCTTCAGAGATCAGATAGAACATTGTAATTTGGTAGATGGGTGAAAAATCCCTACAGCTTTTACGGCAAATTTGCTTGGTATTTATCCATTGATAGACAAGGCTATCCCTTGGGATGGTCAAATTACCAGACTCTTTAATCCATTACATTAATGGATTACAGCACAACCTCTCCAATGCTTTTTGTTATTAAGTGCATTGAAATACAGCTGCTTGTATTACAGTAATTATCTGAATTGGGATGTATTGAAAAGATTACTATAGAGATATAGTGTATTTTTCTCTGTTTATCTAACACGTTTTGGACCAGCCAGTATACATGGAGTCAGTTTTGTTATGAATCAGGAAGGAACACTTGTCCTTGTTTGGCATTCAGTTAGAGCTGGAATTTGACCAGTTTAAACAGAGATAGTTTTCAATGGAAAAACCAACAAAGGACTGCATCCTAGGATATGTCTTTTTTGTTTGGGCCAACTAGAATAGGCTATAGAGAAATGCTGTGTGCAGTGTTGCTCTGTTTGTGTAAAAATAAAACATTTTCCATCTATGACACCCTTAAGATCTAAGCCCTGGTGGTAATTTGGTAATAGGCATTGGATTTTCTGATGATAAATAAACATGCAAAACCAGACCTCCAACTTCTCACCCCACGGCTCTATTGACCTTTCCACCACTGAAGAGTTCACTGTTTCATGACCTCATTTCCAGTGCTTGTGTGCTGTAATAGGCATGCCACACTGACACTAATCCATCTACAAGTCAATGATCTTCCTGTGGCGATGAGTTCCAGCTCCTATGTCCTCTTATGCCTTCATTCAGCACAATGTTTTGTATGTTTATTTTCCTTAGAAAGAACATCTTGCTGAAACAAGGGAACAGCTTTTTATCTTCCAAAATGATGCAAAAGGTAAAAATATTATTTATTTCATCCCTTATGGCCTGTTTTCATTCAGTGTACTCAAACTGACACTGTATTTCTGAGATGATTTGGATGATCATGATAATGAAGAATTCAAAGATAATAATGATAATAATAAGACGGGAGTGTCCTAGAATTCTTTTTCTGGGGTGAGTTAATGCTGAATTAAAAACAAGCCCTCAAAAACACAGCAGTGTGCAATATACTCCAGCAAACAGTCAATTTAGTCACTTTATGGCACAATATCCATTGACTCCATGAAATTACAACTCCTTTGTTCTCCAGTAATATGTTCCCAATAAAAATAAGAAACACATTTGATGCATAATACATTAAATATGTAACACATAACTTCTGGGATGCTGTGGTATTTGACGGAGCACACATAATTACAGAAAAGACTGTTTGTAGCATTCTTTCCCCCAGGGGAAGCTCAGTTCATTTAGAATTTTAGGAATATATCAGCATGCTTCATTGCTGAAGGGGTCTAGTGAACTGAAAACAAAAAAAGTGTGTATTATAACCATGATCATTTTAGGGGTCATTGTTTCTTTGCCTAGTTAGTTTTGTGGTGCTTAAAGCAGTGTTTGTTGCTCTGCTTTGCTTCTTGTTTGTTTTGGTTTGTCTCCAAAATGCTTCTTGTTTTGTGGCATGCTGTTGGTGTTGCATTTCCCTGTGGTGCTGAATTAATGGTGCATCTGTCCTTTGACCTTTGACCCTGTGTTTTAAGCAGCAGCAGACCCGGACTTCCCCTGGCAGTGTGAGCTCATCCCGGGGGCCCAGTGTCCCTGGGTCCCCTGCTGTCACCATTGTGGTAAGAGGGCCCAAACTCTTGGATTTGCACGATGTCTTCTGTTCTCACAACACAGTTTTGGCGCTTTCTTTACCTGTTTTGAATTCTCATCACGATGGCACAGTATGTTTCTTTAGTCATGGTCAGAGGGCATCATGTCACATGTGGAAGTGCACAGGTTTGGGATGTGATTCTATCCTCCTTGACATTTCTGCTGGTGTGAGTCAAGGTCTGCTAAACAATTCTGATGGTCTACTGGAGCTGAAAAGACCTGCAAGCGGGATTTCTGACTGATGTCTGACTCAGAGCTTGGATTGGTGATGCAATAGCAGAGGTGTTTGGAAAAATGGCATTGATTTTACATACCCCTGCTTGTCAGGAGCAAAGAAAGAGTGTGCACCATTCTGCAAACTCAGAGAATCATGTATTCTGCCCTAGTTCTGTCTTCTGTCCCTCCCGAGGTCATAGTGGTTCAGCGCTGAATAACATTGTCTTAGAGGCATTTTCTCTGCTCCGGATGTTTAATGTTTTCAGTGAGCAAACTCTGTCCTTTTATCTTTTGTTCATTGCTTTTGCAGGCAAAAATGGATAATCAGGTCATAGGATACAAGGATTTGGCAGCCATCCCCAAAGACAAAGCCATACTCGACATCGAACGGCCAGATTTGATGATCTATGAGCCCCACTTCAACTACTCCTCCCTGGAAAGATCTGAGCTGCCCAGGAGTCGAGAGGTCAGACATCATTACAAGCCCATTTGTTATTATAGCCTCATAGTTCTGTGTATCCAAACCTTTGATAGCATTTCATCATCATGAAGCAGGGTTTGACAGCCCTGGTCCTGGGGTGCTGGGTTTCTGATGTTTGTCACCTTGTTTTCTATCATAATTAAGATTTGAACACTTATTAAAATCCTGAACCTGAATGTTCTGGATCGATGAAACTCCAGCAAATGGTCACCTGTATTCATTACGCCCAAAAAATAAGATTGGGTCATTATGGGTTGTAATGGAGCAAAAATACAGACATTCCGGTGGCACTCCAAGACAAGGGGTTCCTGCCTGTGGTATACCCTATCAGGTGTCACATCCAAAGCACAAGTCTTTGGTATTATGCCTGTAATAGTATTAGCTCGCAAATGATATTCCAAGCCTGGCATTGCAATCACACAGTATGCCTTAGCTACATGTAGTGAGGAAGATTTCCAGTTAGCTCAGTGCTGTCTCATCACACAAGAATCAGGCTATCCTATAGTAACTGCACAGCCGGGTTGTATACGAAAGGACCAACTAGCACTATATGAGGATTTCTCTCTCCTACATAAGCTAGCAAGCAGACACACAGATGTGACTAGCACAGATGTGTTGCTGGAAATACACATTTACCTCTGAAGGTATTCCAAAATCTGTCTTTTTGTAATTTTGTACTTGTTTGGTTGTAAAACATTTGATTGAAGGGTTAGTTTCTCTTGAATCCTCATTTCTGTCAATTTCACTCCTTTTTTCTGAAAAACTCTGGCTCGGCTGTTGAGACCTGACTCCTTTCATATTTCACAGTGCAACTGAATCCAGGCATGTTGTGTTCCTGTTTTTTAGATGTCCTTGTCACTTTATATTTGTCACATATAATGTCCCTGCCACAGCTCTCTACTTTTGATAACACAGTGAGACGGACATCTTGGCAGGTTTGGAAAGTAGGGCAGGATCATGCTGCCCTTATCTACATTTGCTGAAAAAAAATCCACTTAACCTTTATGGCTTGTCAGACCTCCATCCTGGGCATGAACAGGGTCACATAGGAAGTGCCCATGTTCAGTGTCTGTGAATGTGAAAAAAGGGCAGATTCAGCCATTCTCTCTGTGTGATGGGAGTGTTAATTACCTGAGCCCTGAGCCCCAAGCATGGTGGTCACAGGACCATGCTAGTGGTTGAGTCAGGGTTGCCATCCGCCTGTATATTTGAGCACAGTCTGTAAAAACAACACAATTCAAGACAATGTCTATAAGTTCATAAAAATTGTGATTGTCTGTAAATATGTGGCAGAATTAAAGCACTTGTATGAAATCTTCCATTACAAAATCAGGCGATAATGTCTATGAAAACATAATTGTAGGTTGGCAACCCTGGGTTAAGTAAAGCCATGGTGTGAACTGTGACGGTGAGACAGCTAACCACACCCCTCTCTCTTTCTCCTCCCTTCTTTACCCTCCCCCTCTCCCCTCCACTCTCTTGTCTCTCAGAGATCCATGTCGCCCCGCTCCATCTCCCCCCCACCCTCCCCTGAGGTAAGATGAATGGCGTCTGGGCTTTCAGAGGGATGATTACCCTGCATGTAAAGCCACAGGGCCTCCCTCCAGGACTACATTACTCCCTCTGGGCTGAGCAGTAATACTGCTGCCTTGCTTTTTTCACCTCCGTCCCTGGGAGTCTTTTGTTGACTAATTTTGCATCGTCTTGCAATTTGGTAGGTGCATATCCAGAAAAATTATGGTTTACAAAGATTTTTACATGAACTATTTTTACAAATGAGAAAGATAGCTTGTTACTTTTTAAATAAAGCCCATTTTCATTTGCTACAATGAATTGATTTAATGAGAAATGGCTAGCATGTAGTCAAATAAAGATCAATGAGTTGCTTTCTGTTAATTAATGCAAAACAATCAAAATCCAGGATTGGGAAAGTTATTAAATAGATGTAATTTGTCTGCCTCTCCATTTATAGATGTGTTTATAGATTCTGCAATAGAGAGGGATTGGCCCTTTGACCCTTTCCTTCCTGGGTGTGCAAAATTAAAAAAAAGTATATTTTTTCTGATTTCTGCTGTGGGTGAATTTTTACAGAAATGCCCAGTAGTTTAAAATATTTTGACTACATGTACTGTTCCATATACCAGCATCAAGCTGCGTAACCAATGCCCTCAGGTTTGTATTTCCTATTACTACAAAATCCTCTGAATATTGCAACATGAACTGAAATATGTAAATATGTAGCCTTTTAAGCTATCCATATAAAAATCCATACAAATGGTCAGTTTAGTCACAATATGAGTCTTATGAGGTAGAAAACTAGCATTGGCTAGCGACAGTGAATGGTATATGCTGTCACAAAATTCAACATTTACAAAAATTTACAACTTGCAAATAGCAAATTTGAATATGGTAAAGAATATTGGATAAACACCATCATGATATCATCTCTACCATTCAAAATTTACCACATCAATCACAGCACTACTCTTTTTTCACAAATATCACTCTCCATCAGTAGTTTTACACAAAGACCTGTCTTAATTTTACATGCTATTGTTTGAAGCATACGCACATTGCTTTCACTTTCACTAATCCGGGTGATAGTGAAATAGATTCAGCATATCTGTCCTGAACAACATTCAGTGCAGTGTAAAAGTAAATGGGATTATATTGATTTAACATATGTCTGACTGTCACCATTCATCCTTTGGAAACCCCCCACATCCAAGGATTGATCATTACATTCACATATCTCTCAGCAGTTTTCACTTTTCTGTAGTCTATTATTTTATTGCCAATAGCTTAACTGCATGTTAATTGTGGAGGTTTATCGTTGGCCTAATTATAAATATTGAATTATTAATCAGCATATGCAGCTGGTGCCAGGATGAGTTAAACTAATTGGGTGAAGAAATGAGATTAGAATTAATGAAATTATAAAGACTTACTACTCCTCTGTAGCTAGCCAGGCAAAGGGGTGGAATGAATTGTAGATGTCATTAGCCCATCATGTGTCTACTTAACTCAGGCAGAATAAAGGGAGGAAACCTTGAAAAAAGTCTTTCTCTAAAAATACAGTCAATGTCCAATGCAAGCTTATGCAGATGTCCGATATAGGAGTGGATTAGGAGGACAAATAAGAGCATACCTTTATGTTTCCTTATCTTCCAAACTTCATCCAAGGCCTCCTTCTTATCTTACCAGACTTATTCAAGCAAGGAGCCCAAGGAGTGGCCGGAGCAGAAATCCCCCGGGGGGTCCTCACTGGGGTCCACGATTCAAACCCGATTCAAAATAAGCAGCTCCACCAAGGGCCCCATGCAGCACTTCCACCGACCAGGTACCCTAGCCCACTCTTTCTCTGGACCCCTGCTTACTTGGGCCCCTCTTTATCTATTTTGAGTTCTGTTTGTCTGGTAAATAGTCCCACTTTTTGTAATTGGTTTTGAATGGTGTCAATTTATTTTTTTCCAGACAACGGTACCAACATTTATAAGAAGCCACCTATTTATAAACAAGGTAGGAAATATGAGTTATGATTTATTGCTTTATATTGACTCTTGACAATGTCCTCTTGTTGCCAATCATGCATAGGTATATTGTTATGTATAGTATAGTGACAAATCACAATGAAGCCTGGGTTGTGTTTAGTGCAATAATGAGTTTTACTGGCTGTCTGACCCATGAATGGCTTTCATCAGTGCTTTGTGCAGCGCTCCAGCTGTCCTTGCTACCCGTGTCTCTGTGCAGATGTGTCCGTGTCAGTCCCACACAGCAAACACATAGAGGACCTCATCATCGAGTCTTCCAAATTCCCTGCCGCCCAACCACCTGATCCCAATCAACCCTCCAAGATTGAGACGGACTACTGGCCCTGCCCTCCCTCTTTGGCCGTCGTAGGTATGCTTCGCTTCTGTCTATCTACCTCACCCAGAGTGGCTTACATGGTTTGCATTCCTTTTATACAACTGAATATTCACCGAAACAATGCAACTTATATACATTATAGGTTTCATTTCCCTACCTGGGACTCAAACCTGAAATGTTTGTGTTAGAATTACAGTTCAGTATTTGCATTGATTAGGCTGTATATATGTACAAGTCAATGTTATTGACATTTTGTTGTGAATCCAAACCCTCTCTCTGCATTCATGTCTCCCTTGTCAGAAACTGGTGACATGTTATGAAATATAAAAAAGTAAACAGTCATGTTGTATGGCTTCCACCACTCCTGGGACTCTAAACAAGATGTTTGTCTATGTTTAACAAGTGAAAGTTGGAGTAAAACACAGTTGTGGTTCGAATTAAACGAATGGAACGGCATTACAACATGAACAGTCAGTGGAAACATGACATCATTTGCAGCGGCAAAGATACTCCCAGAAACTGCTATGGAAACCACAGATGTCATTGCATATATACATTTGAAGAATATCCCATTCCCGCTTTGCAGTATTTAGTTTCTTCATGAATCTATAATCATTTGCCCCTCACAGCTTGATTTGATTGATTAGGATGCGCTACCCGATCCTGGGAAGGAGTAATGATGAAAAATCAGCATGAATGTGTATGCAGCTGCTTTAATTCAGTTAAATTATTGTAATGATTTATTTTATCTGATTTGAAGGAACACTTCACTTTAATTCCTGCATGTTTTTCACTGTAGTTATTTGCTTACCGGTATATGCCTCTTTCTTGCAAAGAGTTATTGGAGATCGTAACAAGGGAGTTTGTTGAAATCTATACCAGAGGGTGTAAAAACGAGGCTGAATGTACAACAATGTCAGCTTCAGACTTCATAAATACAAAATGCCCTCAAAATAGGTTTTACAAGGGATTCCCCCCAGTGAGGGTAGTGAGTGAAGTGAGCAAATGAAGAGAATTTACCAGAATGGAATTGGGCCATTATGTGAACACTCTGAAAGCCTCTGTTCTCTCCTGCTGCAGAGTGGATGAGCTCCCTCCCCAGCAGGTGAATGCGGTGGGTGGAGAAGCCTGGCTCTCAGGCTATGTGGGGGTGGTGGGCCTCTTTCTCTCTCACTCTCTCTCTCTCAATTGTCTCCTCCCCCTCTTGCTGTCATAGAGACGGAGTGGAGGAAAAAGGCTGCTTCACAGAGGCGGGAGGAGGGGGCCGGTGATGAGGAGGATGAGGAGTATGATGATGGAGATCTGACTGAGGACATGTCCAGGCTGAGGCAGCTTCAGAGGCAGGAGCTCAACAAGGTACTGAGCGTGACAGCTGGGAGCCAGCATCTGTCATCGCTATAGCACTGTATGCAAATATGTATATATGAGCAGGGACAGAAGTACTGATGGATTCACCTCTTTTGTATTAATCTGATTACTTTGTACACCACCTCTATTATGTCTGAAGAATCTTCTCAACACAGGTGATGTCACAATTTCTCTTCCAGATCCAGTCCAACCTGGGAAAACTGATCCTGAAAGAGGAAATAGAGAAATCAGTTCCCATTCGCAGGAAAACTCGCTCACTGCCAGACAGAACACCCATGCATCTGGGTTAGTGTTTGCCACCAACAGCGTGTTATTGGTTGCGTGTGATTATGCGTTTGTGTATTATTACCGGTGTATGCGTGGGTGTGTGCATGTATGTATGATATGTGTGCTTGTTTTTGATGTGGCTTGAGTTCATGAAAGCAGACCAAAATAACAGATAACAGAAACCCATACATATCAGAATAAGAACAGACATAAATTACTGTTGGACACACTCTCCTCCTCACAGGGCAAACATTGACAGCATCATTCTGTATTTATATCTGAGAGAAATTGTTGTGGGTGGAGTGTCACAGCCAGCGACAATCACAGATTGTGCAGTTACTTGAATATAATTTTTAACTAACTCAGAATTTTTGTAAACCTTTATCCCCATATGAACGAGCAGGTGTTTATCCACACATTAGGTTCTGTCTATTTCTGCATATTTTATGTCCTCAGATGTCCTCCTGTCCTCTCTTCCAGACTGTCTCATGTGACAGAGACTCGCTTCACCCACACTCCAGAAATGCTCTCCAAAATGTCAGGCATTCCAGCATAGACTTAACAGGCACAAAGGGCATTGTGACTGACTCCATTGAGGCTCAAATAGCCTCTCCTCTCTTGCCTGTTTCCTGTTTCCCTCATCACAGCATGCAGGGCCTATCCTGAGAGTCTCCTAGTTAAGGCAGATGTAGTGAGACAAGAATTCATTCCAACAAAAGCCCCTCCCATTCACACTCTCCTCCCATCATAGGCTGGCCTTAATTATGATGTCGCCGTCTTGCTCAGACAGCTGTCAGGCTGCTCCCCATATTAAGTTAGACTTTGAGAATGGAAGCTGATGGGGACAAGGATGGTCTGTTCAGGGGACGGGATTATGTGCGGAATTCATGAAGTCAGCGAGGGTTTATGCTGTTGGAGCCAAACCTCTGAGGACACCCAGTGGTCAGAGCTGGTCACTGCGGTTAGGCACTGAATTCCCTTCTCTGGAGTTGGGGGTTGTAACAGTGCATTGTTGGCAGGGGAATGGGGGAAGGGGGTTTGGGGGTTGGCTTTCTGCCAGCTGGAGATTATACAGTGCCATAAAATTCTGACATTAGAAAGTGGCCTTATTTAGGCCCAGCGTGCATGATGCATAAAAGCCAATTAGAGCGATTAGCAGCATTTGTTGGCAAAAACCTTGACTGATTTATTTTGATAGCAAGGAAATCTAACTTCCTGGGTGGTGCTCGGTAAATTTTGAGGCTGTGGGAGTTTGCATTCCAACGAGTGTGTTACAAGGATCTGTACAGCAACAGAACTGAAACTCAAACAGTGGGTACAAAGAACAACATGCCGGTCAAACTCTCTTGATGAGGGCCAATGCAAATAAGAATGAATCTTTGTCTAGGACAGGTGCCTGTAACAGTCATTGATCTGAATGTTATTGATATTGTCTTCATCATAAAAAGAATTTTTAGTTACAAAGCCATGCAAGGTGAAATTCTACACCCCTTTTCATATTGATTGTAGATTAATTGTATTGTTTTAGTGTGTTTGATGTTTACACTATGTAAGTGTCTTGTATTAGTTACCATATTTTAAGCGAATAACTGCTTAGCAACCTGAGAGTGTTTTTCCATCTGTATTCAAGACATCTTCCCATGAGTGCAGCCATAAACTCTG
Organism: Albula goreensis; assembly: GCA_022829145.1. Classification (NCBI taxonomy): domain Eukaryota; kingdom Metazoa; phylum Chordata; class Actinopteri; order Albuliformes; family Albulidae; genus Albula; species Albula goreensis. The sequence goes on from CM040744.1 coordinate 33,052,100, forward strand.
CAATCTAGATAACACAAATAACCATATCATACAAAAAGTATCCTCTGTAGACAAATAGCCTGCTAAATATAGATAGTAACTTTATTCAGCTAAGGATGAGGTCACCTTTTGTGCCGGTCTGATGAATGAGTTTTTGGAAGAGAGACTTTTGCCAACTTTTGCATTTACATGATAGGTTTTGTGACCAAGCTATATTTCAGATACCAGAGGCAGAGTAGTGTTGAGACATTTTAGTGTAAATGTCATAAAATGTTTGAGTGTCTGAAATTGACTGTGCTAAAAACCACCCTATGAGATAAGCAAATCCTTGCTCTGCCCTTCAAAGACGTTTGTATGCTCTCAAAATCCAAATATTTTATTCAGCAGCTCTACAGTTGCGCACTACTTTTGGATGTGTTACTATGAAAGATTTTACAGAATGATAACATGCCGTGGCTTTCTATTAACACATTCATGGTACAGCCTTAACAATGATGTCAGTGTTTTAAAGTCGCTGAAAAATACTGTAATGCCATGGTGTATTTGCTTTTGAGCTCTATGCTATGCCATAATGATGCACTCATAAACTTCACGTCACAACAAATGCAGCCGAGAGATGCACAGTGACCGTGCAGCTGAATGCTGTGTCTGTCTGGATTTCTCACAGGCTCGTCCTCAAGCGCCTTCAAATCTGTCTCTCTCCCAGCATGCAGCAGGACTGGCCTCACCAGGGTGGGTATTAAGAGTGCTGGCCCAGGGGCCACTGAGCCTGTACACCAGTGAATACTCTCAGTTGTACCTGCCTGGAGATCTTATCATTCCTCCATGGAGCAGAGGCATTCTGTACGCTGCTGCAGCTGTCAGTATGTCATTATTTAGGTGTAGACACCATTAGAATTGGATGCCTTTAGTGTTATCCCAACGCAGTGGGCCGAGTTTACTTCTAAAAGGTTATTTTCATCTACTCGTAGCTCCAGTCTGCTGAGTTCTCCTCTCCTGACAGTGATAAAGGAGGAACAGGTAAGGGCAGAAACACACCATTGGTAGTTTATACATTTTGCTTTGCATTCCAAGCATTTGAGGACATATTTTAATTAATTAATTAGGACAGTTTTTGTATCGCGCCCATTCTAATTCAAGCTTCATTGTTCTCTTCTCTTGGTTCAACAGGTCTCCAGGTAAGAGAGCTCATATATGACAAGAAAGGTATCTCTTTCTTGCAAACAGTATGTTTATTTCTTCAGATAAAGCTGTATATCCATTCTTTCTTTCTTTAAAGTTTCATTTTTCACTGCTGCACATGTTGACGTGAGATTTTTTTGTTGGATTTTCACTGACATCACATCTGTTGTTGATGGTAGTGGTGAGGCTCATTGCTCATGTAAGCAGCTGGCAGCTGAGGGCTTGGGTGGAAGGGAGAATGGGAGTGTGTCTGTGATAGCTCACGCAGGTCTCCTCTGTGTTGGGTATGTCTGGGGGGATCCCTGTAGAATGGAGAGGCTCAGAGAGGGAGGATGGACAGAGGAAACTCACTGCCCAGTATGTTGGAACAGAAGGTGAGAGGGCCTTGACTAACACAATGCTCTGATTGGACCCTCAAACCTTTCTTACTCCAAAAGGAAATCTGCTCCACTTGTTTCTCGCTAGAGTCTGTTTCTTCTTCTCGAGCTGATTAAGTGTACCCATTAACATTCCATTGCTTTGTGTAGTCTTTCATCCACGGTTACTGTTGAGAAATAAAAATCAGAGAATGAGGGGGTAAGGTTTTGCTTTGGAACTGAAAGGTTTGAAGGCTGTCTTTAATAATCGAATGATTGCTTGATGTTTTCAATTCCCTCGTTTTGTCTCAGTACCTTCGGAAAAAAAACAGAGCAAACAGATGGCAAGAAAAAGAGAAAACAAATCTGTACATTGAAAGAGAGGGGAAAGATGAAGTTGATTATAAGTTGATGGAGCCTTGGGAAAGGGGGATGTCCTTTACTTCATTCAGCATGAGCTGTGCATGGGACCGGTTTTATATTTGGAGAAATACTGGGTAGTGCTTCGTCAGAGTCCGAAGCCACACTGTGTGATAATGGGTGTCCTGGGGTTGCTCTGGAGCAGACATTGCGTTTTAATGGCTGGGCCTGTGTGCTCTTACAGATCTACCCCTACGAAATGCTCATCGTGACCCACAGAGGCAGAAGCAAACTCCCTCCAGGGGTTGATAGGATGCGACTGGAGGTATGAGGATGAGGAGTTGTTTTCATCACTACAGGCCACTGCGGAAGGCTACTGTGTCTACATCCCTCAGAAACACATGTCACCGATTTGCTGCCTGTCTGTTTGTCACATTTAAGGATCTGAGATAATGAGCATGATTTAATGCATTTTGGATGAATGTCTCTGTCATTTATTAAACATTTCCTCAGTGTAGTGCTACAGTCTAGCTTGTCGCTGGAGCTGTGCTTCAGTCAAAGTTTTGACACATGTTGATTGAATCCTGGCCTGGTTCTTTTGCCTATTTGCAAACATGTCCTTTAATCCTGTGGGAGTTGTAACCAGCTTTATTCATTCTGAAGGTATGAGATATTCACGGTATATAGAGCTGGATGGGAACTGTAAATGTGTGTGATTAAAAACTGAAATGACAAAAATGGACAGCAAGGTTCTTCCATTACATTGAAGTTATGATGTCACAGGTTTGATCTGACAATGCTAGACCTATGTGAAACAGAGACTCGCATGGAAGTAAATGACAAGGAGGAGTTTTCTGTGTTTGCGCCATGACTCAAGGCCTCACAGCCAGGCCAGAAGGCTTTAAAGATGTTATAGTGCAGGAATTGACATGTGTCCCATTTGTTTTCCCTGCAGAGACATTTGGCTCCAGAAGAATTCCAGCACTTATTCGGAATGGCTATTGAGGAATTCGATCAGCTCTCTCTATGGAAACGCAATGACCTGAAGAAGAAGGTTTCCCTCTTTTAGTGGGAGGAGGGAAGCTCTCCAGAACATAAGCCACTGCACTCTCTGGGAAATGAGGCAAATATATACATTCAAGAAAATAAAATAAACAGATCATGAGCAAAATTCCTGGAAGGGACGAAAAACGAGTTTTGATCGGCACTGCTGTGTTGCGTCAAATCTTGCAAAAAGTCTTGTCCCTGGCTATATTTATATAGAAATCAACTATCAACAGTCTCATCAAAGGTCAAAGCCACTGTATCTTCTCTTCCTCTCAAATTGCAGCTGTAAAGTAGGAGTGTATGGGAATAATGACTTTTAGCCTGTACCTTGCAGAGTTAGCTTTACTTCTGTGCGATGTCCTCAGAGACAGGCTCACAGAAAGATAGTGGAGTGCTTCAGCTCTGTCTTCTTCCCTTTTGTAGGGAATTGTCTTGGAAGGTAGAACTTATTGAGTTTAGTAGTTCCTTATATGAACCACATTACTCAGTTCACACTATATCACAAAAACACTGCCACAAATAGTTTGGCTATGGAGACAATTGACTTCACTGTCAAAATATTTAGTTTAGCAACTACAAGTTAGTAGCGTGTTGGCTAAAAAGTAAGCAGTATGATTGTGTCACAAAGATTGAATACCAGCAGAAAGGATGACTTTGTTACTTTCACTGCACTGTTTTCAGTGCATTTAAAAATAGATTTTTAAAAAGCTAAAAGCATTCATTTCGGTTTCTTTCATCAATCATTTCCATATCATTAGTTCCAACCAAAAATATTTTTAAAGGAAAGGGGACGGTTCAACTGTAATGTTTAATGATCCAGTAATCATTTGAGGTGACATAAGTGTCCCAAAGACGACAAAGTCACAGGCAGGATTGCAGTTTTCAGCAGAATTATGTATGTTAGACCTCCCCAGTTCTTTCCTCTCACATGAAATGAATAGCTCAGTGTAAACATGACTCTTTCATCTCTTCCCTCTCTTTTTGTTTTTTGTCTTGCTGCTACCATGTTTTGAAGCACCTTTGAGGTTTTGTTTTTGTTTAACGAGAGCAGTATTCCTCTCTTATAGGATTAATTATTATGGAAATCTTCATTCATATCTACAAAATCACCCTGCCATTACAACACTGGACAATACCCTGGTCAAAAGAGCTAGGCACATTACTCTTATTCATTTCAGTAAATCCATAATTATGATATTAAAGTATTTGATATTTTATTTATAGATTTTTAGGCACTTCTCTGCCTATAGTTGCACATAAAAATAAGTGATGTGCAATTTTTGTTTGTTCTTGGGCAGAGCACATTATTTCTACCTAGATTGTGGCATGACTTTCCAAGAGCTAAAAAGCCTTCTTTTTACAATCATATATATCAGTATAAGAATGTAGAGTAAATAAACATCTGTCATCATTAGTATAAGTGAAAAAGATAAAATGCCTGATTGAGCGCTGTGCCTGTCTCGTTGGGGACGTGACAGAAACACGGACCCTGAGTGTGATATGTAGATCCTCTGGGGGTCGCGACTCTAGGCAGGGCCGCGACAGGTGTGCGACTGCAAGGGTCATGGCCACGTCGGCTCCATGGCCCCCAGCGCCATGCGGCTCCCCACCCCAGACATACACAGAGACGACGCCTGTGGCCCCAGCCCTCTGTGGCTTTTGCCACCTGTTGATTTGGGCTTTTTTTTCCTCTTCACGGGGATAGAGAGCCAGACAAAACAGCAAGGAAGACAATGCGCACAACAGCCGTCCGGCCTCTCCGCTCCTCTCAGGCCCTGCCGCCCATTTCCAGAGCTGGAAACCAGGAGAGGCGCCACTGCAAGGCGGCCAGAGCTCTTCCTGAAGACCGTAAGATGCAGCATGTTTCTAGGAGGCAGGATGTGGGCACACCGGACGCACCCCTCTGGATTCCCCAGCCTGTGTTGGGACTCATTTCATGCACATCTTGTACTCTGTAATTATCTCTTAGCACATATCAACTTGTGTGATCACTCTGCCGTTTTTTTTTCTTTCTTTTTCGGTGCCAGCTCCAGACCTGAGCACTTGTATTTGATTTCAGCTGCAAGGCCCCAATTTGCACTCCAAGCCTTAGAAATAATGTTAACTGGACATTTTCATTCATCTTGTAATCCTCTCATTTTCTTCCCCCACATTGCTCCGATGTTAAGCCTGTGATCATGATTGTTTTTTTCTCACCTGCTAGCAATCCCTTACTATTTATTATGCCACCTCATTCTCATGAGATCAGAAAGTGTCGTACACTTCACAATATGGATTCTGCCATGGCTGCCAGAGGGCATTAGTTACAGTAATTGTTGCAGCTTCTTTATCTTCGACTTTCTTCTACCTTTCTTTTTTATGTGACAGTGTGTTGAAAATTAAATAAAAAATAATTAATGAAATTTAGAGTGTGTGGTCTATGTTGCATCAGGGATTGAATGTAAGGTGAAAGCTTTCTTCTGTAAGGCCTGAATGTCCAGAGAATACTGCAAACCTGTTATTTTGGTTAGACGTGTAGAAAGAATGAACTGCAGCTTGGAACTGACTGATTTTAACTTTTTTTTAGCGACGTGATTTTATTTATATAGAGGATTTGACTGGTGACCATTCGTTCTAAATGGAGTTATGACAGTGTATTTTACGGGGCACGTGAGCAAGAGTGCACCTCATGTCCACCATGATGTGCCCACAATTCTGCATACAGGGATGCATTCAAGAAGGACAATTTCTTGAACTGAAAATAGTACTTCTTTGCTATCAGACACTAGCAGGCAACACAAATGTTTCATTGAAACTGCTAGGTCCTTTCCTCCCTATAGAGAGCAGTATACAGCTGCAGAACATCCCTCCTGATATATCCATCTGATGGGTTACCTCCTAATGATCCAGTGTTTATATTAAGAGGGAACGGGAGTAAGAGCGTCTGAAGAACTTTCAAAGGTGGTAGGAGGCAGCAGCAGTTCGGTTAAACTCTAACGCCGCTGTCTGCTTTCCTCTTTCTTTAACCGTGAAGCTTCATTCAAACATTGCAAAGTTTACAAAGTCGGCACAGTGCAGTGGACCTCATGTACAGCTATGCCATCTGGAAGAGGTAGAGACGGCGCCGTTGGAAACCTCTGAACGTCGTCAGCGATGGACAAACAAAAAGGTAGCCTATTTTAAATGTTTAATGCTGACACAAATGCTTTCAAAATCAGAGAATTACATGCACGCCCGACTGTTTCAGTGGCTTAGCAGAGGGTTCCATAATAAACAAAAGAAACTCGTAGCACTCACGACCTCCGAAAGACACCTTTATTGTGTGAAACGTACACAGTTTCGACCCCCTAAGATCTGACCAAAATCCAAAGGGGCCGAATTCTGTCAATTTCATTAAGTAGGTGTGTAAGGGAGCTCGGTTGTGTAGCTAACTTTATTTTTGTTTAATATGAACAGTCCATGCTTTATTTTTTCTTGGGTCTCTGTAGTGATTGGAAGTTGGCTTACTATAAAAGTTAAATCACCACGTATTGATCAAGGGTGTGCTAAAGGCTACGGATGCGAAAGTGAAAAGTACATGATGATGTTTTTTTCAGACTAGTTTTTATTGTTATTATTTTTGGCTATTTATTTTTAAAAGGGAGGGGATGTGGTGACCACAAGTCAAAACATCTTTGTGACAGCGCGTGCTTATCTACAGCCCCTGATTCTGTGGAACCGTTTTTACGGCGCTCATATATTATTGTTCTGATAGCTAAACAGATATACTGACACAGTGCGACATAGTGAAGTTAAAAGGATGAGTTACTGTTTCACTGAATTGCGTTTTAAATACTTAGATTTGTGCGTTTCATTTAGTTGGAGTATACGTTTATGCATAGCAGCCTTGTATGCACTTTGTTATGGCATAGTTACACTAGTTTTCTTGAGTTCTCTTTCTTGTCACCTAGAATACGCTTTAAAGTGCAAAGTACAAAATATGAGCCTAGTACAGCACGGTGGTTTGTAGCTCCCGACACGCCCCAAAATAGTTTCACACTCCTTTATTTAACCCCACTGTTTAAGAGGATCTCCCGGACCATGTTCATCTCAGTGATTTGTAAGTTATGAGCATGAAGTCGTGGAACCGTGCAGTTAAGTCCCGTCTACGAAGAAAAGAAGCCGTTGTCTGCGAAAAATCCTTTGGACGCCTAGAAGAGTTTATAGATTTGTACGGAGCGTGTTTTTGGAATGATAATGGCCATTATTTTGCTTCAATTTCCGACCCAAATATGTCGCGTAATTACTATAGTTTAGTGGGCAACGACTGTAACACATTCAGAGTTTGACATTAATTTGTTATGAGTCGAATCTATTTCGACGCGTGTTTTCAGGTTTTATCATGGTAAAGGAATGTATGTAATAGCTTTAGAGCAGTAATCGGAAATACCCTCCTTTTTCTCCCCCCGCCAACCCTAAATCTCCAGAGGTTCAGCGGGATTGTTTATTTAAGGACTAATGAACGTCTCGCCGGATTGAGTTCTTTCTACTGCTACAAGAGAAAAATAGTCTGCGCGTAAAGCAGCACAAGAACAATAAAATCTGACGGTATTAATGTTCTTTTCTTTCTCTTTTACCCTCTGAAAGCTGACCCTGTTTGGAAACAAAAATGACATCATGGATAATATTACATCCCAGCAAGGCTTTCCTTTTTTCCCTGTTCACCGAGTAACTTTCTAACTCCAGCCAAGGCTATCAGTTGGACGACAGCAGTTCTGTTTTTTTTTTCCTGGCTTCCCTGTTGTGGTCTGTAGTATAGTTGTATTGTCACAAACAGAAAAGCACTAAGCATCTCACCACAACACACATTCACACACACAATTTTTTCAAAATGAGACTATACCATTGAACATAGGCCTGCTTGGAGCACTGGCTTATTTTACATGCATTTACTTAAAACACCACATCTTGAGTTTGTGTGTGTATAGTGATGGACTTTGCATTCTCAGTTTTGTTATAGCTCCTGTAGAGGGCTGCTTCAGTTGTGAGACTGTGCTTCAGTATTCACTTGAGCAGATTCATCTTGACTGCATTGTTCTTCAAACAAATTCAGCTTTCTGTGGTGTGCATCATATCAAAGATATCATGCACAGCTTGAAACAATCAAGCCAAATGCCAGAGGTGATATTTCGATCACTACCCTGTGGCTGAAGAGCCCATATTTCTGATCCCAATTGTGATCATGTGTACTCATTTTGTGTGTATGTGCTCTGAAAATATCCTTTGACTTCAAAGTGCCTCCAGTGCTGGGCCTTGCATTCAGGAACAGGATGTTGTGTTGATGTCAGGATAGAGTTTTTCAATTTGGAAGATCAACATTCCTGATTCATTAGAGATGCTGTGTTACTCCCCATAAATTCTCAGGATAGAATGGCAAAGAGCTCTAAATCACAACCAAGTCCAGTGTCCATCAACATAATTTATCCTCGGGCATAAACTCATTTAATCTTGGGCATAGTGGGGACTGTGCTTCATAACTGAATGGTAGGAGAAATTACCATGCTAACCATAACTGTCCAGCATCAATTCTCCACAGTTAGATTTTTGGATGGTTTGCAGGAAGAATGAGTTTGAGGTGTGTGCAATATTTGCAATTGAATATGGTGTATGTATGGGGTTGAGTACAAGCTGGTGTGTGGCACACAGGCTACTCACAGATCTGATGCCTTCAGGCACATCTATGAGGTACTTAATCCTCATATAATTCCTATGTTTGTGCAGACTCCTCTTTTCCTGTTATGAATTGCCTAGCAGGCCTACAGACTATGACATGTGTTTCAACTCCAGAGATCCACCATTACTTTATTTTACTCCTGCATCTCCGGGACTTCCTTAGTGGTTTTATTGATAGTATCTTAATTTAGGCCCATGTTAAATCCAACCACGATTTAATCCGACTCACTGTTCCTTTAATTGTGATGCACCATTTGGACAAATATTTACTTTTTTGTCTTCAACAATATGAGAATGAATGGAAATTGGTAGTGAAAAAGGTTAGTAAGAAACAAAAACAACTTTAAACTTGCTTAATTGAATTGTATTTAGATTGAATGGAGAAGTAACTGTATTTTTATCTTTTGGAATCACCAAGGACTTTGTGTCTCCTCACATGAATGTGCATTCCAGTCATGTTACTCAGCAACCTGCTGTTTCATACGTAGTGTATTGCTCTTGGAAATCGCCAGTTCCGCTGTTTTCCAGACAATGTTGAATGAATCATTTTTTCAGATGTTCCTCTGATGAAATCATGATTTCTAGATGCTTTTTGCAGACCGTACACCAGAGGGATATTAAAATGATTTGGGGGATTCCCCTCACAGACCAGTGGGATCACAGCCCCTCTCCAGCTGCCATTTCACCTCTCCTGTCCTGACTCCTGACTGCCATCCATCCGCATACCACTTAGTTCCAGCAGTTCATTTCTGTCAGGCTTGTCTCCCCCTGAGTGGGAAGATATAGGATATGCCAGCAAGAGGCAAAGCCTACAAACACATGAAACGAGAGCTTATCCAGAGAAGGAAATCTCACGCCCCTTTCCCCCAGTACTGCTGTAAGCTGAGTGGGCTTCATAAACATTTTCAGAATTTCAAAAATTCCCCCCTGCTTAAAACATTAGTTTTGCAAAAGAGCACATTTTAAAAACCCCTCATTCAAATAAAAAAAAATGATTTCTGTATAATGTCTGCAAGGAAGAGTGGCTTTGCATAGCTGTGAATGGGCTCCTTGTGGTTTGTTTTGAAACCATTGATGACCCTGTTGAGAGCCCAGAAAAGCCAGGTCAGATTTCTGAATGTAATGAAATGGATGGATGTAATGAATGGAAACGGTTGCCAGGCAGTTTGCTTGCACTCTGCTCTCTTGTTTAAATTGTCTTGGTGTGTTGTTTTCATCATTTAAAGGCTGATGTGATTTATTACAGCCTTGATTGTGGAGAGCAACCTGTGAGGACAGGTCACACTGTGTGCAGAAGATCACTGCTGTTTGGATAAGTGGCCTGAAGAGGTTCACATGTTTCATAGGGGATGATTTTCCAAGTTTAGCATTTCAGTCTCTCAATTGTGTACAATTTCAGGGTAGCTGGTTTGTTCATTCACCCATCAGTTCTTAATGTCATAGATTTTTCCATAGATTAATTCATATGTCCAGACACAGATTCTTTCAGTTTTTCATGTGACTCCAACTGAGATGTATAATATCTCTTTTGTGAGAGCTGATTGTAATGTGAGCCTACAAAATGCTTCAGTAAAAACAAAACAAGACTGGATGTGACTTTGCTTGTTTTGTTATTTGATGGATTTGGTGGATTTAATTTTTCACACTATGGTGTGCCAACCGAAGGGTCATGCAAACCTAATTGAGTCAGCTCTCAGGGTTCTGGTGTCAGACTCAGTGAGGTTGTTCTATAACACCGCCGGATGAAGCACCATCATCTTTATTATTTTTCTTTTGCCCTCAGCCACGACTCAAGAGGTATGGCTGCATGTAGGAGTTCACCTTTTGACATGGTATACATGTCATTGATGAAGGAATTCACTTCCACAATTGGAGTGTGCATTTAAAATTGGTGGAAGTTTGAGAGGCATCTTAAGGGAGGCCAGCCAAATGTCTTTCTCATGAGGTGGAAAACAAAGAAGGAAACTCAGGAGAGGGAAGTGAGGTGAATGGAATCTTACCCCTAAGGATGAAATCTGTGGACAGAGTAAGAAAACAGGCCAAGTGCTCCTGCTGAAACTCATGAGGCAAGCGCTACTGTGTGAGCACACTGCGTAATGCACACAGCTGTGTCAGAAAAGGAGATGTTCCCAGCCCATAAAAAGCTGGATAGCTCAGATAACTGCTCTCTGATATCAATCCTTAAATGCATCTTCTTTTTACCTTCTTTTTTCTCTGTAACTGTCAGTCTGGCTTGACAAGCCAGTATAAAATTGTCTTGGTAGGCAATTGAGGTTGTAAACCTCTTTTCTTCTTTTCCTTAGCTAAACATTGATGTCTGGTTTGCTGGAATGTTTCTGTTCTGTTTGTTTTTAGCACTGCTCTGCCAAAACAGGCTTGTCTGAAGGTCAGTGAGAGCAGCTCACATAGGTGTGAAAAAAAAGGTTGATTTTAACATTAGGTCACAGCAGAATGTTACATTTTCTTCTTGTGATTGAAGACAGATTGCACAGGAAAGCCTAAACATTGGATTTAAGAATAGCAAACAGAAAACCCAGTGCTGTAAACGTGTCAAACCTGAGTAGAGATGTATTTAGAAATAGTAAATGATCCTTCAAAATGTGTCCCTGCGATAATAATTTAGATCGCTAGTGTGTTTTAGTTTTGTTTGATGTCAACTTTCTTTGTACTTCAAAGGAGAGTCGAGTTATCCCCTTAACGTTACGAGGTCCCTACTGCATAAAGCAGTCACATTGCTCTCTGGCAGCATTGTGTAGTCCGACTAAATTCTTTCAACATTGTTCCCAAAACATTACACATACCAACAGATATCCAAGTTTGGCATAAATCTGGGATTGTACATTGATATTTAACTAAGAAATTAATTAGAAATGTTCAGTAGGGAACATTTGGAGATACATGAAAAAAAAGCCAGATCAATACTAAGACCTAGGATGGAAATGATTGCCGGAGGAGAGGCTGTTGATTGCTGACCTTTAGGTCCAGTTCATATCCAATTTATTGTTCCATATCAGAATTATCTCAGATACTGAAAATATCTGGGACTGGGAAATACAGTTATTGTATGTGCTGTTAGCTGTTTTCTTTCCTTCATTTCTTTAAATTACTTCTCAGTCTTGCATTTCTTTTACAATGAAATGCCTGGTATAACCCTTGATAGTGAATAAGGGTTTGACCTGTGATGACACCATTTATACCGTACAGACACTTTCTGTGTTGTTGCCATTTACACTGGACCCTGGTTTACGTTTAATTCCGAATGAATCAAATCTTAGAAGAGTTGCTACATTTTACGTCATCTAATCTGACACACAACTTTGTTTGCCCTTGACGTTGAAAGTAAGGATGGGGTTTTGCTGGCAATATATTGCCTAATATGTAATTATGGAGTTCGTAATAAGGCCAATCCGCATGACCAACAGTGCCTCTGTTTTTGCTGTGGTCCCGGACTTTATTAAATTGCTTGTCCAGCACCTTAGAAGTGAATGTTTCTTCTAGTAACAACAGTTTAAAATTGTCCCTAGACTATTTTTCACATGAGTAAATTTCTCAGTAGAGGGAAAGATTAGCCAAATTCAAGGTGAATTTGTCTCCCACCTTGTTTTCCATTCCTCTTAAATTAGGTTAAAAACATGTGCTTGTTAGGTAGCTTGTTCATTGTTTTCTTTAAATTTTGCAGTACTACAAGACTGTGTTTACCTGCAGAATAGCAAATTTAACATAATGTGCTCATATGAAATATACACGGTTCTTGACTGACTTACAAAATTGTCCATATTCATTTATAGCCTATTGGACTGGTAGCAGGCGCAAAAAAAAAAAAAAAAAAAAAAACAGTGCACTTGACAGAATTTATTTTGACAATTAATTTCAAGCATCCTGTTCATTCACAAAACTACTGTTGAGCTAACTATTATAGCTATATCGCATTGAGATTTTTTCATTGTTGAAGGTGGAACTAAGAGCTCATTTATTTCTGTAGCTATACAGCGCTGTATTAGTTTTGTACTTTAGCATTGTGCAGTTCAGCCCTTAGGCATTTAAATAGTAGTTAACCTCTGTATAGAGTAAGCACATCATGAGTGAGGCCTAACCATGCTAATACCTTTTATACCAACGCTGATCCATGTCAGATCTGGGTAGAGAACACAGATTAACCCATTTACACGAGCAAGAGACCCGGGTTCTTCCTGGGTTTTCAGGTCTGTTTAAAAGGGATCTGAGTGGCAGGGATGAACTCTTGCCCTCAAATGAGCAGTAGCAGTGTTCTCACAGTTGCTTGTTTACTTGACTGGGCTCTTAGGTGTACAGCACTCATGCCAGTTAGTCACGGTACTAAGGATACTTTGAGAAAAATGAGTGTGTGGGGAGAGGAAGGGCACTTGGGCTCATTCTAAAGAGATACATTTCCAGAGATATATAGACTATGACACAAGGAGAGCAGAGGTGATCTCTCTGTGTGTGTGTGTGTGTGTGTGTGTGTGTGTGTGTGTGTGTGTGTGTGTGTGTGTGTGTGTGTGTGTTGGGGGGGGGGGAGTAGTGGGTAATGGAGAAGAGAAAGAGGAAGGTCAGTAGGAGAAAGTGCTAGAATATCACCCCCCTATGTTGTATGTAGCCTGTCCATCCATCCATGTCTTCTGTGGGAATGCATCAATTTCAGGCATCTCTGTTTTTTTTACTGTGCTGGGGAAGAAACATGAATTATGAAACAAAAACAACAATCGATCTCTTCAGCGAGATGGGAGTCAGGGCTTCATTCAGGACAGTGTTTCTGTTATGGGCTTCTTAGGCTCTTGGGCGTTCTTTTCATAGAGAAATTTTAAAGGCTATTGAGGACACTATAACAAGTGACTTGTTTTTTACAGTACAATGTTGCTGTGGCTGTGCTGGGCAGAATTTTCACCCCTCCCGTTTTTTTGTAAACAGAGTAATATATACAGATACTAGGGCTTCTGTACAAAGGCTTTCTGATGTTCTCTCCCACATTCTTCAGCCATTTCTGTTTACCACAGTAGCAGAAGTGGGGCTGCACTGTCTCTGCCTGTACGTAGGCTGAAGAGGTTTAACCAGAGGGAGACCTCTACTCCCTCTCTCCACGTAAGAATGTAGTCATCGCATTACTGTAATACTTATTGTTTTCCTTTGGTTTGCTGAACACGCTGAACTGTAAACCAGCACGCTCACTCATTCACAGACACACACATACATACAGACACACACACACATTTAATCTCTGAGGACTCATTGTTTTTTGTTGTGCGAATGCTGACACGATTTGTTATTGAGAATGTGGGCTTAATTTTACCCCTTTAAGTGGGATCATGAATCTGGGCTAAATTTGTTAAAGAGTTATTCATTGACAAATAAAGTGTGGAACTTTCCTAAATTAGCAGTGAAAATTTTTAGGAAGCTGTGGAATGTGGAGATAGCACAATAACTGCTTTTATCACCTTATCACCAGCCATTTAGAAGTCACTTATGCCCTATGTTGCTAGGTTTCTGTACAGTAGCACTAAATCTTTGCAGCAGGTGAATGTTTAGAATTTTCAGAAAGACCTTATTTTTACTATCATTCCAGAGTATTCAGTGACCAGGACTTGAAAAGCTTTCATCTCAGAGGGGGGTTGGGGTGCCTGTAGAGATCCAGCAGGGAACTTCTGTAGTCTCAGAGTAATTCAGTATTGTTTGGAGTCTTCTTGCAGCCCTCGGGTTCTCTACTGGCTTCATGTCACTGAAAAGCTGACCAGGATCGTAAAGATGCTCTTCACGGAGGATAATAAACCTAGTTTGTTCAGTGACCCAAAATGACCAAAATAGGAAACCTGTGAGAAGGCTGCACACCTCTGTAATTGCTCTCAAATACTGGTTTAATATCAACAACCCAACGTTTTGATCTAATGTGGTCATTGTTGGATGTATTGTTTCTTCACTACTTTTGGATGTGCATGCTGTTTCTCCAGCATGCATTGACCCAAACTATTTATGACTACTGTCTCACAATGGATCATCTTTCCCCAGTGCTGAACCGGCTGGTATCGGACCTGCAGTCATTCCTGCTGGTCTTGGACAGTGAGAACCTCAGCTACATTGCTCAGGCCCAGAAGAAGTCCATTTCGGACTTACTCACCAAGCTGCAAGACACCCCTGGTAGGTTACCGCACCCCAGAGAGAAAACAAGGGGCAGACAAGGTGAAGTCTTTGCTCTGGATTTCATTGAGATTGGTGGGGTGTAGGTGCCATTGCTCAGTATGAAGGTTTTACTTAAATGTAAAAAAAATTAAGGTGAACAATAATCATGTTGAAATAAGGAAGTTGCAGCGATGACATTGCAAACTGGAATATGCAGTATGTTGCAAAAAATGCAATATAGTTCCTCCAAGACTCAATAGTCAATAGACAGAATTTATGATAGAAAGTGCTGTGAAAAACATCTTCTGAAAAGAGCAGAGGAGAAGAAACAGTCTGCATTCATAAGAAACAATATCCTCTGTTCTGTGTGTGTGTGTGTGTGTGTGTGTGTGTGTGTCTGTCTGTGGAGCGAGGCCCTTACATTAAAAAACTGTAAAGAAGAACCGACTGCAGCTGACCTATAAATTTCCATATTGTTGTGAAACCCGGGTCTGTTCCAAATGACCTCACATCTGTGACAGTGTGGGGCCGGCGGAACGTCCATCACTAGCCAGTGAGCACTTCGAGTGCAGACAGGAGGATTCGCTGCACTTCTCCCCAACTGCCAGAGTCATGGGAAGTGTGCCTCTGGTTGACCTTTTCACCACTGTCCCTTAAAAGAAGATGTTATTTACTGCTGTCCCGCCCCATGAAGAAGCTTTAAACA
Organism: Albula goreensis; assembly: GCA_022829145.1. Lineage (NCBI taxonomy): Eukaryota > Metazoa > Chordata > Actinopteri > Albuliformes > Albulidae > Albula > Albula goreensis. The sequence goes on from CM040744.1 coordinate 33,067,550, forward strand.
TTTATGGGGAAAGACTTGAACTTGTCTGAAAAAAATGCAATCTACTAAAACTTAACCATATTAATCCCCCAGGCAGCAGAAGAAAGACAACTTAATATATGATTATAAATAAATAAATATTGCCGTCAAATGAAGCTTGACTTGACAGTTATAAATCAGAAGTAAGCTTTTTGATGACTCCATCAAAATTGTCTCATGGTTGTTGGATTTTTATGCCTGTGTTTCAGTGGAAGATGCAGAGTACATGATTATGAATTGTCCGGCTGGAGCCGCTAACAGCGATCTCAGGGAAACTCAGTCCTCAGACACAGGTATGTCTCCACACTTAAATGGCTGTCCTTGATTCCTCCTTGGAGATTCATGCTCAGAAGTCTTTTGGGCATCGGCCTCCTAAATAAAGACCACCCTGCGGCTGTGTCCCTGTAGGTGGCCTCCCGGCCAAGGCTGACCTCAATCATGTCGGAGAGCTGGCCTCCTCCGCCTCGGCTGAGTGGCTGCTTAAGGGGGTGAGTCTTTGTACCCGACATACAAGACACTGTGACCTCCACAGAGGGTGGTTTTACACAAGTCCCTTGCTGTTTGCTGGGAGACCAGAGGGAAACCATTTCTATAGCCAGTTGCTTAGGGCCAAATTGATCTATAGGCCCTCTGAGCTGCTGAGGCAACAGTGAAATAGGGCTGTATGACTTGGTCTTGGCTTCTGCAATCCCCATCTGTTGCGTTTGAGCATGGTAGTATTTTATTTTATTTTATTGTATTTTTTGCTGACCAGGACTACTGGTGATTAAAATAGCAAAATACAATAGTCCTAAAAGTCAATAAATAACAATAAATAACAAAACAACAAGGAACGCCTACTCTGCCCACTAAGCATGAGCTCATACATCCAGCATGAATCCTAGACTCTTGAAAGGATTTTGGTTTTCAGATGCCAAAGCGCTTTGGTCTTAAATCACATAACATCAAATAAAATGTTTTCCATTCTCAGAACTTTGCAATGTTCTTCAAGTTGTTGATGAAACCATTTGCAACCCATCTGGTCCAATGAACTCATGTCACACGTAGAACAATCAAGTTGCTTAAGTACAGCACATTCAATTTCCTTATACAACACCTTAAATGCATTGACCCATTAGTTCACTGTTAGTCTTGTATACAACACCTTAAATGTTGTGACCCATCCTGATGTCTTACAGCTATGTAGCATATCCTATAGTTGGAAAATTGTGTGGCACAATGATCAAAGTTGTAAAATCATCAGAGAAAGTATGCATATTTTATCCATAAAAGTCTACTTTTTTAACTCCCAACTAAAACAATGTCCCACATGCAGTGATGCCCATTTTTACCCATGTATTGCAGATGTGATGTAGGAAATGATGGGCCTGTACTGTTCCAACTAGTTCCATGAGGTCCTATGTCATTATTCTGCACTTCCATTGTATGGGTATTTCTTCAAATAAAGTCAAGTACTTCTGACTGGAGTGAGCCTTTAACAGCACAACACACCCAAGAGCCAATTTAGTACTTTTTAGACAAATATACACACAGTTCCATTTCTGGATGTCAGAGTAGAAACCTTAAAGAAATTCCAGAATGTGGAACAGCTACTTTTTGGGGTCCTGGTGCTGTGATCATGAGCCTGTGTCTCTGTTCCCTGCTCTCCCATGGCGGAGCGGGGTGGTGCGGGGAGGGAATCCAGCACAGGGTTTATTTTCAGGGCTGACCCAGAGCCTCTGACCATAATGACAAGGGAGAGCAATGGGCCATACAGTAGCAGCTGACAGGAGCCCTGGCTGCGTAGCAGAGGGGGACTCTGATGTGGCCCGTTAATGAGAGGGTCCCAGGCCTGCTGTGGTTTCTGGAGGCCTGGCTGCACGTCTCACCGATGGGTGAAGAGCAGTGCAGCGGGTCAGAGGCCAAACTCCTGTGTTTAACAAGGCCCTTTCAAGTGGCCAAGAGCAGAAACCAGAAATAAACAACAAAAACATTACGGCAACACCAAAACCAGCCATTGTGTACTGTTTTTTTGCTCACATAATCGTTTATTCACTTCAGTAATCTGTGTGATGTAGTATATGATGCCAGGACTTAGAATGTATCTACTTCATTAGCATTAAGTGCTTACCATATATGTGTGAAAAAGAATTGTAAAGCGCTTGTACATCACATTTATTATGCCTTGTTGAAACAACATCTCATTGACTGAAATGGCAAATCAAAGCAATGAACGGAAAATTCTAATTTTTGTGTAGTGATTGTGTAGTTAAAATGGTGGTTGCACAGCTCTTGACTCATTCATAAGGACTACTTCCACCATACTGACCCTGAAATCTACCCATCAGTGCCCAGCGCCTTATGCATCTGCGAGGGTATGCTCGGACTGGTGCCATTGTGGGATTACTAATCTTAGCCCCTGGAAATCAAAGGCTAGCCAAATGTTTTGAAGAGGCTTGGTATCTGTGAAAGGAAATGCTCTGTTTATGCGTGAGGCCATCTCCACTCCATCAGTATGATGCCACTGCTCAAGATGGAGCCCGCGAGAGGAAGTCGATGTTCAGGCAGTAATTATGTCTGTCTACGTGATGGAGTGATAGAACACCCACGCACTGAGGGGAAGCAGGACTGTGCAAGGTTGACCCCAGGGGGCTGTGAGCTCAGTGGTAGCAGCCCTCCGAGCAGTAATGGCCAAAACTGGAGTTGCTGAGCTGCACATACGCACCCACACACACACACACACATACATACGTGCATACTCATATGCACGGATTCACTCTAACTGCAGTAACATACATAAAGAATGTCTGTTGCTACTGGAGTGAAGTGCTTTTTGCTTCATGAATTACTGGCAGTGCTAAACAGGCATTCTACCTCATTCACTAAAATCTTGCCCATTCATTCCACTTTGTAATAAGTAATTCCAAATTACTTACGCCAAAAATGTCATTATAAAAATGTAAAAGAGCCATAAAGATAAAAGTCTTTAGGAAAATTCTTGGATTGGTTTTAGATCCAGGGCAGACGTGTTGCAAATGAAAGCTGGGTCTACTGGAGGAATACACATGGCGGAGTCAGTAAAGCTTCAATGGATTCAGTGGGTTTCAGCGGATGAAGAGTATCTTTGTGTGCTCCTGTACTAATTGCTGCTCTGTCAGTCAGTAGCTGCATGAACAGGCCCCACAGCTGCACTCACTCTCGACTTTATCACTGTTTGTGCAAAACAAAGGCTGTGGTCACCACTTATTCAGACTGAAAAAGGAGCTCACTTCTGCCCATAAAGTGCAAAGAATGTGGAATGAACGTTTACAAGCTCCGCAAGCCCGTCTCCCACTGTTCCAGCATGTGAGTTGTCCCCTTACCATTGCGAGTGCGCTCTTTCCCTCAGTCTCTCTCTCTCTTTGCTCCCGCATGGGGAATGAGGGCCCACAGCAGCCCCGGAACCCCCCGCTGGCCCACATCCTCCCTGGCTCCCCCTGCCCGGGGCTCGTAGGGGTCTCTCATCCGCAGATAGGAATCTGGATTAAATAGCACACACACTGTACTTTGCCCCATGCCCCCACCCCCTCATTGCCTTCTCCTGTTATGGATTCATTGTATACCCCAAATTCTGCAGTTACCAGTCTGACTCCAGGAGTTTCTCTGTTTAGTACTGTTTAAAAGAAGGATTATTGAAGCTTTGGTGGGAAAGGGAAAAGAATACTTGAGAGAAAGAGAGACAGACAAACATACAGAAACATCCAAAGAAAAGCAATCATTAATGGGAGTCAGTATACATATGGAAAATTTGCTAAATGCTTGTCCAAAATAAAAGTGACCAAATTCTTATTTGTCTTTAGTACTCACAATTACTCCACATATCACACTTGTAGTCTAATAATACCATGCCACTGCCAATATCACTGATGCTGTTATTCTACTGTCCTCCTTGGTTATATATTCTCCCAGTGTGTCTTTGAACCCTTATTGACACTGCATGCCTTTGGTACACATACAGTATGTTTCCTGTGGTGAGGACTGAGTGCCTGTTAATGAAAAAAAAGTATAGCATCGTTTCAGTTCAGCATCAGTGTCTGACACCCACCAATCCTAAAGCCGCCTGGTTTTTCAGTCATGGCTCCCAGTGCCAAGATGGTGGTTTGGTTGGGTTCCCTGAGGTAGATGGTACAAATTACTGATTTCAGCGCAGGCTAGAAGGCATTGTCTTCCCTTCGGCGCCTCCCGAGAGTTTTTCTCATTTTAGCCCTTGTGCTGTCTGACCTTCGGAAAATATAAAAATTCTCTGTTTCCAGTAAATCAATTGTTTTGTGAATTGGTTTCAAGACTGTAAAATTATATTTTGGCTGGATGTTTTTTCCTTAATTCAGTGTTTTGAGGCTGACTTTTCAGTTCTTTCCCTTTTTCCTGAATCAGGAGTTATGCCTTTACCTTGCACATCTAAAAGCTACCTTCTTTTTCTCTGTGTCCAATTTCAGCAAGAAGTGGCACAAACACTGCATCAACCCCCGTTTCATTTTAATCAGAAGTCGGAAAACGGTTCAATTTTTGTTTAGCGTGAGAATAAACCAATGAAACATATTTGTGTGGAAAGCTTTCAAAATTAGCTCCTTTCAGGACCTTTCAGTAATGAATGAGAACAGACCCATAGCTGGGATGTGGTGAGAACAGTTGTGTGACATCTCCCTCCCTCTGGTCCAGAGCCTGGATCCTGTGGCACCCTCCCACCCCTCAGAAGACGAGGACTGCTACGAAGAGGCAGAACCCTTTGTTCCGCCCAGTCAGCCCACGGGTATGTCACACAAGTCATTATGAGTCGAACTCCATTATAGATTCAAGGATCCATTCAGCTTTTGTAAAAAAGGAAGTCATCCCTTTGCCTATGTGCGTTTTCCAGACACGGTGGACTCAGACAGCAGTCACTACGAGTCATACGGTGAAGAAGAGGACTTTGTGAAGGACCATGCTCACTATATCCAGTGGACTGCCTCCCAGCCCTGTCTACGCCCCGTCCCAGAGTCACGGATCTGTGGCTACCTCTGGAGGAAAAAGTGGCTGGGCCAGTGGACCAAGCAGCTGTTTATCATTCGTAACAACCTACTCCTGGTAAAACCATCCTCTGCCTCTCCTCCATGTTGCCCACAGCCTGATATGTGGCATGTGATTTGCAGCATTTCATGCCGTTGTACAGTGTGTGCTTTCATACTCAGTCCTGTGATGATGCTCTGCAAGCATTTGGAATGACAGTGTTGACATTTTAAGTGCCGCATTCGCTATAATTTTCTCAATATTTCCTGCATTGGCTGGAGAGCTCCCTGAGCTGTGGCACATTTGGTGCAGCGCATGACTGCTCTTGACCGTGTGCTCAGGCCTACCACAGTCCTGTGTGACTCACTGGCAGTTTCCCCACTGATTTACTCTCCCAGGCCTGGGAAAAGACACCAACCATAATTCTCTGTGCTCTGCCCTCTCCACTGATAATCCCAGGACCAACCTCATGCCTCATGTGGTCTGTTTACTCATTGATCTTCATGCTAAATCCCAAGGCTTATCCAGGTCATCAGGTCACAGATTCACTGACAAGTTTCTGTCTATCTTGTGTGTCATAATTAACTAGCTATACTGTGGTAGTTACCCAGACAGTTGAGAAGCATATAGGGACTTCAGCAGGGCTTTTGTATAATTTAATGACCATTCTGAATTCACACAGGAAAATTAATACAATTTTAAACAGTTTTTTCACCTGAAAGTAGCCTAAGTATTAGCAAAGTTTACACAGAGAGTGTTCTTAAATATTGTGAATTGAGAAGTGTGGCTAGTCACATACTTATTTTGATAATTGTAATTGTAACAGAAGACAATAATGTTGACTAGCCAGCTATTTTGTCTAGCTACAGTTGTATAGTTTATCAACTCTGACCACTTTTGGTAATGTGCCAGGCGTTTTATTTTGAGTGTGTTCCATATAGTAAAGAAAAGAAAAAGCAAAGAAAACCCCACCTGGCTTTTGTAAAGATGGCTAAACAAATCCATGTGTGACCATTTACAAGGCTTTCAAGTTTGTAGATCACTTTGTCTCCTATTGCTGCTGGAGTAGACACCCTGTTCTCATTATGTAATGTGAAACATTCAGACTCAAGACATGAAAGTTTCTACTACCAAATTTACTTAAATGACATTTGTTGCATGAATGGCCCAGAAAATAATGCATCTTTCAGAAGTACCATTTGGTATTAATTTTTGAGAGAAAGTGACTTAGAAGTTATTGACAGTTATTCATTGTTTTCAAGTTATTTGTAGCACAATGTGGACATTGCTGCATTGTGTTGTTGTTCATGTTTCTGCAGGGAGTTTATTGATTGGTCATCTCACCTCCTTTGTAGTGCTACAAGTGTGCCAAGGACCTGCACCCTCTGCTGGAGATGAGCCTGAAGGGCTGCCATGTGGTCTACAAGTCTAAACATAGCAAGAAGATGCAGCATGAGCTGAAGGTGGTGGCCGGCTCTGACACAGTGGTCTTGGGCTTTCAGAGCTGCCAGCAGGCCGAGGAGTGGCGGAAGGTTTGGAGGTGTTTATGATAACAGCATAGCAACCACAGAGAGAGAGAGAGCAAGGGAGGGAGCAAGGGAGGAAGGGAGTGGGGGAAGAGGAGAGAGACAGGAGAGATAGAGAGAGAGGAAATGCAGGGAATCCTCCCTCAGCCTGCAGTTCTACAGTGTTACAATGGCCTCAGTAGCTCTACTGGGCTTGATTACATGGACACAATTAACTTATATATTTGTTTGTGTTGTTTCCCTACCTTGGCCAAGTCACGGTGGCTATACTTTGAAAACTGAAAGATGTAGCATGAGGTACAGAATTTAATCAAGTATTTGTTCTAAATAATTTTGGATCTTGCTGATTAATTAATTAAATGCTGATTCTGCTTATTTCCTTAGATAATTGAAGAGGTGAGTGGCTCCTCCTTCTATGAGAAGGAATCCCACAGCTCCTCATTGTTACTCGTTACATGTGACAGGCTGGACTCTTGCAGGGTAAATTTTGCGCTGCCTTCGTTGTTCGAATAGTAAATCCATTTGTTATGATAAACATTGTCTTTCGAAAAGGGTAAGTGAATGTTGTTCTAGCCTTTACAGGATGGACAGCCCTTTCTGGTTATGGACATTTCATGTATTGCAACATTATTTTCATTATGGGGACATTCGATTATGCATTTCATTTTAAGACTGGTGTGTTTATACTCTCAAAGATGTCTCTTCAATTTTGCCTCCTCTGTTACAGTCAAGCACAGTCCTTCACTCTGACTCAGATGAAGACAAGCTGTCTGGACTGCCCTCTGCCCTTAGCAGTGTGGAAATTAAAGATAAGGGTGAGAACTACCCCTGACCGCACCCCCTTTCCCCTGTTTAACAAACAGTATCATATGGAACAGATCCTGGAATGACCTCTTGACTGTGAATGGTAGCTCAACAAGGCAATGGTCAGTAAAAACTTCTCAACTGAGAATGATTATGTTGTGGGTAATGGCACCATTAAGAGAGGGTTTCATGGTTTAGTCTGGGCTTTACAATTAAGGAAGTGCTAAATTTCATTTTAAAAAATTTAGGAATGCAGAGATAATTGAGGTCACTCTGCATCTGGTGTATTAGTTGGAATGTATGTTGTGGTAGGTTTAACATTTTGGTCATGGAAGGACAACATCTTTGGCAATTTATCATTAGCCGAGATTAGTTTGCTCAGCAAAGGGACTCTTTATGTGGAGTGGATACAGAATAATTGGGGCTCACAGAGGAACAGATAAGGGTTGATTAACTGTCTTACAATGTGCTCACATATCTTAAGAGTCATCCTTACAATGTACCACAGGATAATTTTATTTATTTTCTTGGGATTTGTCCTCGTCCAGATCAACTTACATAGATTACATTTTTGTGTATTATCCATTTACACTGCTTTATATTTACAATATTAAAGATATAAGTAATGAGGTAGCTTGCTCAAAGAATACAAAAGCACTTTCCAACCTGGGAATGAAATCTGCAACATTCTGGATACCAGTTTTTTCCCTCTTCCAGTGCTGACTGGCATTTTGAATGACTGATGCACTCCATATGTTATCTTAGTAGCACTAGTTCATTTCGAAAATTTCAAATAACATTATATTGAATTTTTGTTGTATTTATGCAAAAGGAACCAGATAAAAGTAAAAACAGTATTTTAAAAATTGATATACCTTTAAGAGCAGCAGTCAACATTTTAGCTTCTGTATGTATCTGTGTATAATACATATATTTACTGAATATAAAGGTAGGTTTTTAATAGCCACAACCACTCAGTGTGTATGTGTTTGTGTCAGCTCTTGACTGTGTCCCTGCTGTCTCTGGGGTGTCCAGGTCTGCTGAACGTGCTGATGAACTGCCAGTGGCAGAGTTTGTGGTGCCAGGTGGAGGACGGGGTGTTGAAGATGTTCCGGGACGAGGTGTGTGAGGAGAGCCCCCAGTACAGTGTGCAGCTGAGGGGCTGCGAGGTGCGGCCAGGCCCAGACACAGCCCAGGCCTACCGGATCACAGTCTCCCAGCACGGAGACCAGGTGGCAGTGCTGGAGGTAATTAATCCCCCAAGTGACATCAGAGCACGTCGACTCTCATCAAAAATGTGTACAAAAATGTTAAATAAAAAGTTTGTCAAAACCCATTTCAGAAAGGTGATTGCACAGCAAACAGGGAGCCTGACAACATAATTTGTTTTTGGAGTCTGACTTAAGTTGGGAATTATAGCAGCGTAATAATATGAAATAAAAATAGTATAAGGCCTGCCTTGAGTAGTTTGTTTTTTCATTTCACTCTCAAAAAACACTTCATTCAGAGACCTGTTGCACATTTTGCGTCAGTCTATGCATATGCTCAGAGAAGAGAACCAGAGCGCAGACAGAATATTTCAATCCAGAAAATGACACGTGAAATATCAAATTAAAGTCAAACAAACCAGTAATGTGGAAAAAAGGAGCAGCGGCGGGGTGGCGGTGAGCAGCTCGCTGTACACATGGAGCATTGTGTGTGCTGTGAGGCCGCTCTCTCCATGTATGGGGACTGACTGCCCTCTGTGTTTGTGCTCAGGCCAGCTGTGCGGATGAGAAAGAGCACTGGGTCCAGCTCCTGCAGGATGGGAGCATGAGTCAGGCCGATCCTCAGTATGAACGCCTCGACCCCACGCTGGACACCCGGCCTGTTGGGGAACTCAGGTAACAAACATGCAGAACTCCACCATCCTCTACACTTTCTCTGAAGACTACACACTTTGTTGACTCTACACAGCTTGTGCTGACATTTGTCACAACTCAGAGTGCTAAACATGAATTCATGCTTTGTATTCTGGCACGTTTATCATGACATTGTTCACTTGCCAATTTCCACAGCATTAGAGGGAATCCTTTTATCTTTGAGACTGAGAGGGTTCAGGAGGAGTTCTGTAGCTATATTTCAGTCAGTTTAAAGGAGATCAGGGCAAAATGTTTCCAAAAATTAATTATTTTATCCTGGATTAAAAAGCTGTATATATTGGTGTTACAGAATGTTCTCTCCATCCCAAGACCTTTTTACAATCTTTGTTTCTTCTGGGTCCCTAGTGGTCTTTTGGCACGCAGATTCCCAACCTCCAACATGTACATCGATGACCCCTTCCATCAGCTGTGTGGAGCAGGCCATTCTCAGCCTGTCTACTCCAATTCCTCAATTATGGAGGACATGGTATGTCCCAGACTGGGTGTGAGTAGAGTCTGAGCACACTGCAGTGTGGGCATATCACCCAGGGTTAATGTGTTCCATCGCTGTGGTATGAGTGTCCAATCATTGCTGCAGACTGGCTTTCTGCTCCAAGTGGTAATGTGAGAGAGAGTGGTTTTAGGCTAAATAAAGATGTTAGGAAGGAGTCAACTGATTTGTTTATTGGTTAATATTTTTTATCTGTTTTTTCTTCTCTCTCAGTTCCAGAAATCCCAAAGTGTTTCCAAGGGAGATTCTGCAGTTTCCAAAGAAATCTATTGCAATAATGAAATCTTTGCCAACCACAGTAAGTCCATTTCATGCTCCCTGGCATTTCCAGGTACTCGTTATGAGAGTGCCCCAGCAACATTTGTACTTCCATAGTAGGGTAGTCATACTGACTGGAGAAAGTGACTTTTACACTTAATTTGTCATTTCTCTATTAAGAATGTATGGTTCTGCTCTTCTCCTGTTGGCAGAAGGACTTTAGATTGTAGGCTTACAGCCCAAATATTGCTTGTGTTTATCTGTGCTGTGTCTAAGCTGGCAATGACTGGGACCCCAGTCTTATGAATAGCTTCATACTGCTATGTCATAGTGAACTTGAATCAAGATATCCATTGGTAAATATCGAGTCAATGCCTCTTAGCTACTCACCAAGTGTCAACAAGTCTTAAGTTGTTATTTATAACTCCTGTATGGCTCGGAGTTCAGGAAGTAGCATTTATCATTGGAGGTCGGTATATAGAACATGCCTTACTTAGAGGTGCCTGTTTGGATGCAGGTGAGTGAATGGAGTTGGGCATAGTCAGGCTTGTTGTTAAGGTCCGTAGACATTGTATCTGACAGTGAGCATAAATAAGACTTGAAACTAAATTAAAGAAATAAAGAGTTCTGTATGGAAGAGAACAAGCATTTTCTGCCCCTCAGTGCAAAACATATGATTAGTGAAGAATTTGTGGCTCTACTATGGATATTATTAGCATTCTTATGCATAAAAGCTTTTTTTCTGCAAAAAGGAAACAATTCTGCTACATCTGGTTTTAATTTAGCTTGCACACAATCTAGCTGTGTGGACAGTGTCTAAATAATTACAAGGTAGTTATTACAGATTCTGTAAGCAAATTCTGCAAGACTTTCCACCACCATTCCCCATTCATGTCATGTTGTGTGTCTGTTGCGTCAATGAGATTTTGCACAAGCTAGCTTTTATTTTACACAGGCTCAGCAGCCCTGGTTTACTTCTGAGTATTTGCAAATGTGGAAAACTGAAATGATCATAGTACTTATCCATGTCATTAGAAAATAATCTTGGGGATGACTTATGAATATTGAACTGAAGAGGGATTGAATAAGTATTTATGCAGTTTGCATGATGACGATGGTGATGATAAAACTGTGATTATTTGCTGATGATTCATACATTTCTGTTGAAATTGTGAATACGGTATCTAGAATGCATTCTGGTGGAAAGGATTCTACAACAGTGCAAATAAGGTTACAGTTTGCTGTTAAGCACTAAACCGGCTGTGGGGCCTCGGAGCAGAGGAGAAAAATGCTCCCATGTGCTCCCAGTATGGAGGGGGCTGGTGGTTAGCTGTCATTTTTGGTGGTTTGGTTGTGGCAGAAGGATGTAGCCTCGTGGCAGCAAGTCCTTTTAAGGGCCTCTTAAATACACTTCTTGATTTCTTGTTTTTCTCTTGAGAAAGCCTGTGTAGGTTGCCTTCCTTAAAAAAAAAGACTGAAATGCAGAGGTGCTTCCATTCACACTCACATTCAAATTCCTAAGTTGCTGCAGCATTGCCAACATTGGACATCTTTGTTTGAATGGATTTTTGTGAAAGGCTTCTTTGTGTCATGTCATGGAGCTTCATTTGGTAACAATGCCTTTCCTGCTCAGGCAGGAAAACGTCAGGTGAACTGGAGCGAGGTGTTCAGAAGCTGGACCTGGCCGGAAAAAGAAGGGTGCAGCTCAGAGCCGGGTCTGAGATGAACCTGGTGACAGCAGGGAAGCCAGCGAAGCGCACCTCCTTCAGACAGTCTCTGGCTTTCTGCACGGACAAAGCACAGGTATGCTCATTGACCCACCCAGATTGTGGCTAATAGTAGCCGCCTAGAGGTATTACGTACATTCCTGTTTGAGATTTAACGTAAGGAAGCTTCCAGGGTTGTTTGGCATAGCTAGCACAGTGCTCCTATGCAGGGGCCTTGTGCTGAAAGCATTGCTCCCACACTTAGACGACAGTGATCCACCTTTTTTCTGTATCTGACAACTGCTCACACAGTATTAGGTTATACATTAGCAGAGGCCATGGCATGTAAGTGGTGACAGTAATGAAGTACTAAATACCATACACAGGGATAGATTCCTTTTTTCTTCCCTCTTCCAGGAAGAAAGCTCTAGCTCTCTCTGAACGGCCATTTCTCCCTAGAATCCTTGCCACTGGTGGCACCCATTCAAATGCTGTTAAAAGTACACACAGGGACAGTGGTAGGTTCATCCTCTTGATATGTGAGGAGTACAGACAACCAGAGAAGTGGTGAAGTAAACCCTGAGGTTACCCAGAGATTGCCTTCTCACATGTGAGCTCCCAAAGTTCCAACAACAACAAAAGCATTCCCTTTCTGAGGGCCTTGTAACTGTTTAAACAAGTGAAACTGCCTCATTGGCTAATTTATTAACACAGCACTAGCCTTACTGATAAGACATGGTCTACTTTGACAAGCAGAGGTCAGTGACAGCCATTGAATTACTCATGTACATTTTCAACAGCATCTCCAATTATGGCACCTGCCTAATTAGAAGGTGAAAGATATTTTACAGAACTCCACAGATAACCGTGCCAATACATTTGAGCTTCAAGGGAACACAAAAAAGGAACACTTAAGAGAATCGCAAATGTAATAACCGTGGGGTGGGATCTGCTGCACATGTTTTACAGGAAACCCTTCAAACCCAAAGCCAAAACCCCAAACTTTCAATTTCATTCCAAGAATTTTCCCTGTAGTCAGGCCCCAGTAACACAAAACCCCTAACCAGCACACACACTTCTACTGCTTTTTCCTCCATGCTTGTGAATTTAGAATCACTCAGAACAAAGAGCAAGTGACTTGGCAACAACATGAATTAGCACTAAATACCAATCACCTTGAACTAAAATAGCTGATTTTAGTCAATCAATAATTCACAGGGATCAGGGAACAGGTATTGAGGCTGAGAAAATGTACATTTTTTTTGGAAAACCATTATGTAAGCCTTCAGAAATAGTGTTTGCATTGCCAAAATTTTGATCTGGCATCCACTGTATCTCTGCTTGTATAAGTATGTTTGAGAATGCAGATGTAATTAGTAAGGTGCTGCAGGGTGGATGCTGAAGGAGCAGAAGTCAGGGCAGACTAAACACAGGGTCTGCAGTTGTACTGTCAGGCTTTGGCTTTAGTCAGAGAGTATGTTTCTGCGGCTGGTGCTGCTCTTGGCTGGTCATGCTGGTCAGTGTTTGGGCAAGGCCAGGTCTGCTGCTAGACCTGATAACTCACACTTTATCCCTACTGTGCTTGTGTCTGCAGGGAGGGTTCCTGACTCCCCTGCTACGAAGGACAGCCTCTGCAAAGAACTCCCTGAAAAGAGCGCCTTCTGCCCTCTTCATTGAGAGGGGCAAGGTCTTCCAGAAGAGAAAGGTATGTGTTGGATTAATGTCACTGAGACACCCTCTTTCAGGTTCTGAGCTAATTACATCATTAATTATTGAACAACTGAAACATGCTGATAAGTCTTTTCAATTCCAAGACTTATAGAGTGGACCCAAAATTGAATTTGAAAGAATAATATGACAAACATTGTATTGTATTAAACTGACTTATGGTGATCTGTTCCATCTGTGACAAAAATGCATAATGGGAGTTTGGTGCTAACTGTCAAAAAGTTATAGCTCTTCACAAATACAAGAAAATGCCTGGTAGGGAACAGGGCCCAAAGTTCCCTATGTTTTACCTCTGGGTGGACTCCTGCACTCCACCATATGCTAGGATTGTTTTGTTCTCTTACTTGTAACAAAGCAAATGCTGACAGTCGCATTGTGGTAAAGCTGTGTGCTTTTAAAAGTTCATATGTATTTTAATGCAGTAAATGTTCATCTATAAAAGACTGTCACAGAAATGATTCATTGACTTGAGTTGTTGACAGGCTGAGTGACAGATTGCTTATTTGAGTGACTGGTTGCTTGATTGACTAGAGAACCTATGCTTTCCTGGAGGGAGGAAATTCTAACCTTGGTGAATTCCCCTGTCTTTTTGTAGGAATGGGAGATGAAGGCCTCTGCTTGAGACTGGTTGGCCAGTTTATCCTTCACCTTGTACACATTCCCTTACTTGTATAAGTATATATTGCACTGAATATATTATTACTGTGCATGTGGATCATGCACTTTTTGTTTTGTTCTTTTTTTGTACTTTTTGTATTAATTAAAAACAGCTAAATTTGTATCAGGGCTTTCCCTCCTGTTCATTCAATGTAATTGAAAAATTCAATCGATGACAAAGCTTGTGACTGGCTTGTGAACCATGGACTCTGTCTCCATGGCCTTAAATTTGCTAATATGCTCTACTCTAGCCTTCGTTTCATCACAGTATTAACATAAATTGGAGTGCAGCGAAAACTAAACCAATAAATTAAGGTTTAAAAGTTATTTAAATGTTTCTCCAAGAAATGTCTTCTGTGTAGCCACATACTTCAGCCTCTTCACTTTTAGGCCAGAACATGGCCGTCATGCACTGTTACTACTTTCACTAAACCTCACTTGCAGCAGCTCACTGCATTGAGTCAAATGAATGAACTGAAGGAAGATAAACATTGAGTGGAAATGAATATTTTGGCATTGGGAACCATCTTACTGTATCACTAGTAATAAAGTCATACTGTATCATTAAAGGTGGTGTGTCATCTGACCAAAGTGAGCATGTTACAGTTGAACACTTGGTCTTTAGGGTTGCTTTCATAAATGGGTCATAAACCTTTTTTCATCTGAAAGGTTTATTGAAACTACCCTGTGGAATATTGGTATAATATCACCAATAACAATTTGTTGAAAATGTGTTGATGACTGTGGTTGATCTGACACATTGAATTTACATCCTCATCACCAACACTAAATGTATGACTCTGTTTAGACGAATAATTACCATGTGTGTATTTGTTCAATAAACAAATGCTGGATAAAGTGATGAAATGTGATTGCGGTATTTCTTTTGATTTAAACTATATCTGTTGTACTATATACATAAATCAGTGTCTAAGGTGATTTTGTCATGGAACTGTGAAGGGTAAATATCAACAAAGGGTGACTGGTTAGATGTGCATAGTCTTGAATCATAAGATTTGCGCATTAGCCTGAGGTGCAAGGCTAAGTAAACAAACAGCTCTAAATAGATTGCTTGCGACTTTTAATATTTGATGTGAGCAAATGGTTTTGTCAACAACAGTCCTTTAAGCGCTGTGCAGAGCATTCATTATACTTAGCATTACATGTTTGTCAATACAGTGGTTAAAAGAGCGTTGGCAATTAATGGAAATATAATGAATTGTATGTTATGGTCGCGGACGAGAGGTTCATAATGATTTTGTGAGAGGAGCCTGAACAGTAATGTTTCCTCTCCACAACTCCCGTGTCACGCCGTAACATTCAAACAGGTGCTTACCTTGGTGTTTCCAACTTTTTTGTCACGATCGGTATGGTTGTGTTTGTACACAGCTGCAACCTTCAAAAACCTATTTTTACATTATTATTATTATTAAGTTTTATTATATTGTTTTATTATTTTAGTCTACTTAAGGTGTAAATTAGGAAAGATATGTTAACTCCGCAACAGCTGGAACCTAAGTAGGATTAGCCTACAGTACTGTATTATCAATATTTAACAAGCCAGCCAGCTTGGCAGTCATAATTATCTGGGCCCAGTCTTACCTATCACATAAGACACTCCCCTGGCCTTACGACATTTGCTAGCTGCTAGCTAGCTCCAAGTGAACCAACAAAAACCCAGCGTCCGAAATGGAATGGCTGCTGTTATGATATTACACGTTGTTTACAACCCCTATTGTGGATCGCAAGGCGGCTAAATGCGTTCAAAACGAAGTTGTCCACGAAGTTAGAAGAACTCCAAGAATGGACATGTTCAATAAACTTACAACCCTTTTTCAGCAGGCGCTGGAAACCGTAAGTAAAGCTGCATGGCTAAGTAGCTAGTATGCTAACTTGTTCTGAGACGTCCCGCAGCAAGTTGCAGTTGCAGTCTCAACTTTCATCCGCGGCTTTTACAGTGGCCTTCTTTTGGTGTTTTGCCTACCAAGTTTAGGCTGACGAGTAGACATTTTTGACTACCCAGGTTGCATATGGACTCACAACTGTACGTTTTTGATAGTAGTGCTAGTGTGTCATATTAGTGTTCTGGTGTTTAGGAGCCGATTTTAGCTAGTTAACTAGCCTAGTAAGCGGTGTATGTGTGAAATTCAACAGGTTTAGCAACTTATGTAGATAGCAATTGTTTTTATAGCACGAGAGAAACCCCGTTCGTTGTTATCTTGTTTTTGTAAAGTTTTCAGTACGTCTTTACATAACACATCTGTTATGTCAAGCATAGCGATACTAGCTTGTTAACTGTTTTTTTATGTTCAGTGGCCGTTCAGTTTGTTGTGGGACCTTGCTAACTAGTGGTCCAGTACAGTTTGAGATAAGAAGTAAATGCATGAGAACTGTTGAATTCACATTTAATTGATAAAAGCTATTTGCTTTAGACCAATTTCTGTAAAGGTGTTTATTAGTATGATGTAAATTAGTCAACAGTTGAGAACCAACACAATTTTGCTTTGGATATATTGCTAACAAACATCCTGCTAAACGAGTTCGCAGCGTAGTTAGCTATACCCTTTGCTCCAAGCTGATATTGTTGCACTCTGCTAACGTGGAGAATGCCTCTGGGCAAAAAAAAAAAAAAAAAAGAAAAAAGAAACGTTCCTGCAAGTTTGAGCAGCTTTAAGGCTGCTAGTGATTGCTATCCCCCAGTCCTGGGTGCAATCTGATAAAACCATTACACTCAGATATGCAACAAACTGAAAATTCTTAGTTCTCAGGTTGTTTTTTCCTGTTTTGCTTGTCATAGTTCTGTTATCAAGTAGACAGTGCTCGTCTAATACGGCCACATTTTTGTTCTTTTTTAATCATTGTACTGACGTTTGTCACTGACAGGACACAAACGTATTTTTTTCTTTTTTGTATCTTTCAGAGGGAGCCCTCAGTGAATTTGTTGGAGTCCTTTGTAGACCACTGGAAAGGAATAACTAATTATTACATTGAAACTACAGGTGAGTGAAGAAAAGATCCATTTGTAACAACAACATATCTAGTTATGTGTATGCCATTTTAGATTTCTTGGACTAAAAACACCAAGGCACTGTTCCCCTAGAAAAAGCTGTTGTGGCACCTGCTTTCATCTTGGTTTTGATCTGCATGTTTGCTGCTCAAATCTCTGTCTGAAACCTCCTTATGGAAGCACTGGGGTGTTTATGTAAGAATTCATCTATGTTTCATCTTTTTAGATGAAACTACACCCGCAAAACAGACGGACATTCCCTGGCGTCTCAAACAGATGCTGGATATACTTGTTTATGAGGAGGAGCATCAGGAGTCCGAGGAGACAGGCCCTTGTATGGAATATCTCCTGCAGCACAAATTACTGGAGACCCTTTGCACCTTAGGCAAAGCTCAGGTGAAACACATTGGTGCATATACAGTCTCTTAGAGAGGAAACAACCTATGTATGGATAGAGAAACAAGTGTACCATTTCAGTAGGTGTCTGAAAGTGAGTGTTCATTTTGATTAATATTCAGTGAAAGTTTGCATTGTCTGTTTTTGATGTTTATTGCTTTAATCTCTCTGGCATGAATGGTCACTTCACTGTAAGGAAAAATGCAATGCCTGCTTAATGTTCTTGGATGGTCACCTAATACAAACAATCAATGTAATGATCAAGGGGGGGTTAAAATCAAAGGGAGTTGATTAGCTTGCCTTTTCCTGAATGATCATCAGGTTGCCTTCCACACCACACCTTTTGTTCCTGAGACTGTGAGACACAGGGGTGTGAACCCAAGACTGGATTTGTGTATATTTGAGTGATTGGGATACTGTATGAGGTGTTATATCTCTGTCTTTTCCTATGCGGTAGAGGAAGGAAGAGATTCTTTGAAGCCTCCAACCATTGATCTACAATAATGTCATTTTGTCTCCTTGTGAACCAATCAGGAACAGGAATCTGCATTTTATGTCAGCATTTTATGTCAGGTTTGGGGTATAAAGCTTGTACCCACACCACAGCATCTTGGTAATTGATCTGCCTTTCTTTTACCCAGTATGTTTCATACTGTAAACACATAGTACTTTTTTTGCTTTGTTATTAAATTGCTTTTAACTTAAACTTTGGAATTATGAGTCTTACTTACAAGAAGGAAAAATCCCTACATCACTATTGTTCAATATTGTCTGTCTCTCTCTCTCTCTCTCTCTTTTCAGTACCCTCCTGGAATGAGCCAGCAGGTCCTGGCCTTCTTCTCCAAATTCTTAGCACAAATCCAACAACCAGTGCTTCATATTATCAATGTGTATAGACCAGTCCAGGTGAGGAACATGTGAAACTGCTCACCAATATTTGTTGAAGGTTGTTAATTCATGGTGTTTTAGTACACCGTCAGTGTTGATGTTTGTGCTATTCATAAGTTTGTTCACCGTAAATTTGATGATAGATTTCCAATTGTCTGAGAAGTGTTGGAAGCATGTTTAATAGGTGTATACATTTGGTCGCTTTTGTTTCACTGTGCCCTTAAACAGAAGCTGATTCGGTTATGTGCACTCCCTGGGTCACAGACAGAAAAGGAGGAGGCCCAGTTTCTCTTTGTTGTTTGCTCCCGACTGAAACAAGATCCTTATGTGCTCAACTACATCCTAGAGGTACTTTGTCGTTTCACTCTGTGAAGTTTAAGAGATTTGACTTATGCCTACCAGCGATTCAGTACAAGCAACACAACTGAAAATAGGCTTGTTTTATTTATTTATTTTTTTTAGATCAGTCTACTTACTCTAAACTTTTACAGTTTTTGTGTATGATGCATCTGGAAACATAATTTCAAAACTTCATTTTAAGAATGGTAATGACAATAATAACAAAACAATAATGATATGATTCGTAATGTACGGCTCTTTACTGAATTATTTGTTTCCATATAATAACTATATTCAAGTCAACAGTGATCAAATTAGTCTGACGCATGAACTTTGTGACTGTTTCATGTTTCTCTTATCTTTGCCTGTCCCCCTAGATTAAGAGGGACGAGCCCATTAAGAAGAAGAGTTCTACCTCAGCAGATGGTGCACACCAGCAGAGCCATGAAGCCCCCAGCACAGCAAACATGCCCCACAGCCCTCCGCATGGCTCCGCAGCCCCTGACACCCTGCGGAGTGGGGAATCAGGCGCCTACGCCACTCCCCAGCAACCCCCACACCTGGCCTCACCCTCTAGGGCTCCCCCAGCCAGCAACGACCTCATCCATGCCTTAATTCACTTGACTAAGAGCCAGGTTTGCAACTACGCTTCCTCACATGACTGCAAGTCACAGGGTTTATTGATTAGTACTAGCAGCCATAAACCTGAGTGAAAATTTATAAGGTTGTGGAGAAGGAATGCCGGGCAGGCAGCGATGCAGCACTAATCATTACACCGTCCTGCTTTTTTATTTGTGCTTTTAGAAAAGTAGAGTTGTACTAAAAGCCCATGAAGGTCTGCTAGCCCTGGTGACCTTACCAAAGGAGGAGACTGCAGAGTGCCTGGCTGAGAGCACCGCACTGTGTCAGCTCCTGGTTGGGAGGCTGTGTGAGCTCTACAGCATGGTTCCCTCCTCCCTGGACCCTGCAGACATCCACAGCTTCCCCCACACTCACTGGAGGTGAGTATGGTTCTCCCACCACTCAAAAGCAATCACCACAAACAAAATCAACACAAAACCTGTGTTCACAATCTTAACTGTTGTTCTATGGAGGAAGTGGTCATTATAGCAATTATATTTAGGAATAATAAATCTTGCCTCATGTATAATGAATGTGTGTTTCAACACTCAAAAGAATATTGTAAATGTGTAGGAGATTTGACAGCAGATCGTGGTTTCTCTGTGGATGTGTATGTTCTGCAGAGCTCAGTTCTCTCAGGGCTGTTCGGAGAAGACTATGACATTTTCCGGGAGTGAGCATTTAGCGTCATTTCTGGGTTGGTTGGACTACTGTGACAACCTGGCTAAAGAAGCACAAAAGGTGAGAACAACAGACAAGCCCGGTGGTCCCAACCAAAGCTGAAAGCATACCTTGCTTGGCCTAAAGTGGTTGTCAGCTGAAGGTGCTGATGCGTTAAGCTAATGACTTGGTTCTCAAGGTCCTTTCTGCTTGAAAGGAGTGTTTAACTTTTGTTAATTTATCACTTGTTTCAAAATCTTCCAGTGGGCTAGGCTGTCCTCTGTCTTAAAATTAAATATGTTAATTATAGTACAGTCAAGTTACAGTTGGAAACACAATGCAGTCTTGCCGCCTTTGCAGGTACTTGCTGTAAAATTGGCCAAAGCAATTCACCAGCAGTGGCTTTTGGCAGTCGTGCAGCCTCAGCTGCTACAGATGTAAGTACATTTGCCCTACTTTACCTGTGTATGTCTTGGGAGCTCTGCACACAAGAGATGCACTGAGTCTGGTGTTTGCGCCCTAGGTCAGAGGCAGGCATCCTGGTGAGCACGGCCCTGCTGTCCTGCATCATTCGTCAAATCAGTGCCCCCACTTTGATGGAGGAATTGGTTTTCTTCCTCCTTGGCAGACAGATGCAGGGCGAAGTCCGCATGGACACAGATACCCACACGCTACGGTGTCAGCTCATCGAACATTGTGATCACATCTCTGATGAGGTATGTCATCTAGAGTTCATTCAAGCCACATGCGTTTCAGAGTGATGGCACACTTAAAGAATGGTGTGCCATTCTTCATGTTTTGGGGATGTTATAGTTACTGCCTCTTTGATTCATAAGGAAAATGCAACTGAAATACCTGCAATATATTGCTGAGGTAAACTTTGGCAGTTTGGCTAGGTTGTGTTTATAGATGGTGTTGGATCCAGAAACAATACAGAAATGATTATGTGCAGGTAATGCTCACAAGAGAGTAATGAGTGTAATAAGTGAAATGAGTAAATTGAAATAGCAGTTAAAATGCAAGCGATGGGCACATAGTGTGCCATGAATTCATCATCTCTCTGACCAGCTAGATTCACCTTTAGAACCACCTTAGGTTTTTCTGTAATTAAAATATTCCTACAAAACATTTAACTTGAACTTGCATATTATCTGTAGTTGTCATTCTGTGCATTCCAAATGACATTCAGTGTAATCAGATAAATCGTATCCAGTACATTATGTTGACATGAAAGGGCTGAAACTTACATATTTAAAAATATATATTTTTTAAGGGTTGGTATTACATAAAAGTTAAGTTTATAATATTTGAATTTCTTCAATAGCATGAGAAAGAGAGAAATGATTTACCAAAGACTGATCCCTTCTAAATATAAAAACATGCAGAGCAGTTCTTTTTTTAATTGCACTGATACATGCAAGAGGCACTTGTGGTGACAGTTGTCTTCACTGGCGCTTTTTGTAAACTATATTTAATAGGTTTAAATGTAATATTGGCTCTTGCTTTGTATAACTTCAAAATGGCTTGGTTTAAAATAATAAAGGATTTTTTTCTGCAAGCTGGTCAGTGTTAACAGCTTCTCTCTGTCCTCAGATCAGCATCAGCACACTACGCCTCTTCGAGGAGCTGCTGCAGAAGCCACATGAGCACATTGTGTTCAACCTGGCCCTGAGGAACCTGGAGCATCGTGGCTACATCGCCCCCACTCCAGGGGGTGCAGAGGACAGACACGCACCAGACACAGAGCCCCTGGAGGAGACCGAGTGAGCTCCCTCAGCATCGCAGCCACTCCCATCTCTCATGTGTG
This sequence comes from Albula goreensis, assembly GCA_022829145.1. NCBI lineage: Eukaryota > Metazoa > Chordata > Actinopteri > Albuliformes > Albulidae > Albula > Albula goreensis. The sequence continues at coordinate 33,089,381 of CM040744.1, forward strand.
CTTAGTATTTAAACTGTGTCCTCCATCACTGGGGAAATAAATGTTTGTTTGTAAAGAGTTTATGAGCATCTTGTGGACCTCTTGTGCTCTTGCATACTTTCACCACTTCAAATCTCTGATTTTATTTATATTGGTAATAAAAGTGGCATTAGACAAAATGTGATAATTAAAAGTGTTTTATTATGAGCAACGGGGTTTAACACATTGTCTCTGAAATTTCCGAATGGAAAATGGTTACCACAGTTTCTCCACATTGGTCATCTTGGCCAAATTATTTTACAGAGATATGCATAATAATCGCTAGTAAATGTAAAAAAGCTTCAGCTGATCTTACTTCATTTAGTAAAATCTATAGCATATATTCTGAACATTCCAATTAAATTACCTAAAATTGTACTTTTATATAAAAAGTCACTCAAACACGAAGGCAATAACAATAAATCTGAGTCTTGAGGCTCAGTAATATGTGGGTCACCAAAAAAAAAAAGATGTCGTCATGTCTGTCCTCTGAATCATTTACACATACCTCTTGATAGTATGTTATGTGCAAGGCTGGAAAAGATGCACCAAGTAGTTTTGATCTGTGTTGATTAATGTGTTGCTCTCTGATATGATTAGAAGTGTGTTCAGTTCCTCAGACAGTGAGCTCTGTATGTTTATGTCTGAGCAGAGAGCTGGAGGAGGACCCCTTCTTCACAGACATGTACCCCGAGGGTGAGTTCAACTCTGCAGAGCAGCTGCTCTCACTGCCCCAACGCCAGGTGGAGCAGCGCCCAAGTGGACAGACACAGGTCGCTGACATTGTGAACAGGTGCGAGATCACTGATTTCTCATGGTCTTTCTCATTCAGATGAAAGAAACATATTTTCCCATTTGAACTCTGCTTCCAAATAAACTGAACAGTTGTTTGTGATTTTTATCTCTTAATTTTGTTCACATGGGGATGATGTCAGGATTTTATTTCCTGTTTATTTTGCAAATAATATTATTTGCAGTTTCCTTTGTCTGGTTCCTCAAGAGGCAAAAACATCTCACCATGTCCAGGGTGCAGGATATGACACTTATGTGCATGATGCTCATGAACTGGTGAGTCTGGAACAACTATTCAACATTATATGTACCTTTACAATGCAGACAAGATGGCCTATAAAAATGTAAAATAGCATACAATTTGTTTGGTCATTTCTTACCCCATGAGTCCAATAACAGAAGAATACGAGTTCTTGCTCACACTTTATTAAAATATAACCAAAATCTTGTGTTAAAATTACAACCAACAAATGTAGGGAAATGATTAAAATACTCAACATTTTTGTTTCATGTGTCATCCTGTGATCCACCTCAGCCCCTCCCATTGCAGTCCAGTCTCACAGTCTTGGAGCCACTCTTCTGGATTCATGTTTATGTAGCTTTGGATTGTCAGCAAGAAGATAGGACATATCTGTTTATCTCGGTACTGTTGTTCAGCTCTCAGAGGGAAAGGTTGCTATGTTTGGTCATTGTTGTTTTTCCTACCACCTCTAGTATAAAGAATGCACAGCTTTTTCACTGGAATGGGGCTGGCCAGATTCACCTAAGCCCCCAGAGCCTCTTCCTGTGGGTTCAGACTTCTATGAAGGCCACTTGTTAAAAGTGCTCTTCGATAGGATCGCTCGAATCCTGGAGCAGGTAAGCTGCTGTGACTGTTTGCAGCATAGGACAGATATTATTTTTCCTGAATAGGCAGGAAATTGAGGATTACCCATTCTTAAATGTCTCCAACAGAGGCACTGGACTTTATAATCCCATAAGCACACACAACAAGATCTTTAGTACACACTCACAGCTGATTGCAGTAGAGAATGTTGAGCAGTAAAGCTAAATACAGGTAGCCCTAGAGACATTTAAGGTCTGAAAATCAGTGTTACCTGATTATTCCAAAATTTAAAAATGACAGCCTGGCCAGTGCACTGAGATTGACTAAAGGGTGGTGTCTCCCCTTTCATAGCCTTATGAGCTGAACCTGCAGGTGACATCACTACTGTCCCGGCTGGCTGTCTTCCCCCACCCTCACCTGCACGAATACTTGCTGGACCCCTACATCAACCTGGCCCCTGGGAGCCGCTCGCTGTTCTCTGTTCTCATCAGGGTGTGTGATTGAAAGAAACCCGTACCATCGCTGATTGAATACACGCAGAGATACCTTTCATACACATGGACACGGGAGGACTATCGTAAAAGCTTTATGCATATGTCCCTGGAATAAACCTTGACTTCCTATTATGTGTCTGTGGTTCAGTTTACATTTAATTGTTTTGAGCATTGCCCATTTTCTGTAAATATACTTTATAACCATAATACATGATGCAATGGAAAAAATGCTGAAAGTGCACAATGGCACTTTTTAGAATCTTTATGTATACTCTTATTTTTAAATTTGTATCTTTTTTCAGCCATTCAGTTACAAGGGAACAGGAGTGAGTGTTTTCCCTCCTCTGCTGTTCCAAAAATGTCCATTCTTTCTTCCTGCAGGTGATAGGTGACCTGATGCAAAGAATCCAGCACATCCCAAACTTCACAGAGAAGCTTGTGCATGTCAGGAAACAGCTGATGGCACTGGAGCCCGAGACAGTGTAAGAGCTCAAATACAAAACAGAGCCAGATGTGTTCACTCTCTTTTTCCTGCTATACTTAGCACTTGTTTGCAGAAGCATTGTAGCCATTTGGCTACAGTTCAGATACAATAGGAAAGTAATGGTTGCACATGAATTGCAGTAGGACCAGACATGGAGCTATGTACGAGCCATTTCCTGTTGCATAAGCCTTATGTTTTTGTACTTTCAGAATGGATCACATGACCCTGCTAAAGGGGGTTATAGTCCTGGAAGAGTTCTGTAAGGAGCTGGCTGCAATTGCGTTCGTCAAACTTCCCCCAGAGGAACACTGACACTGTCCCATTACGCTAGGGAGTTTTTAAGAACCCAAAGGAAGACTGTGTCCCATGAATGTCTCTAACAGACTGCTGCTTACTCATTGAATTGCACAGGTAAATGTCATGACATCATGGCTGATAATTGTGATGGACAGTGGATCCATAGCATTACCTTCTGGTCTTGGTTTCAGAGGCTTCGTATGGTACAAAGGTCATTGCACATCTTTATTTTACAAATATGGACAATCATGACCATGCTAATGATGTGAATTCTTATTTTGTGTTTCTTTTTTTTTTCCTTTGTTTTAAATTTGAGTGTTCTGTCATTATGTAAGATATTATCTGCTTATTTATGTATTTTAAGCTTAATCATAATTACATTTTTCCAATAATAAATAATATATATCTGATCAAAAATTCAAAGGCCACTTTAGGGAAAATAAGCAATATTGTATGACTCTGTCAACAAAAAAGTTTGATAATGCATTTGGGTGAATTAATATTATTTTCACTTTTTTCTGTTATTTGCATGTTTGTCTTTACTTTGGGGTATTCATTTTGTTTCCCTTTCTTTGGAGGAATATGTACATCTCATGTCTTACTATAATGTGGACAGGGTTTATGTAACCACTGTTCCTTGTACAGTTTTTAAAATGTATCAGTGCAAAAACATTAAACTCCAAAGGTTGTCCTTTTTATTTTGTCTCTTTCTGTGATTCACAGCCATAATACACAAATCAAAAATGAGTGATGCAACTGTTGGCAAAGGACATTCTAGCGAACAGGCAGCCACTATAAGATGAGAAGAAGCATGATACTTAGATTACCACTTCACAGAGCCAAATCCACCCAGTTTCCACTTAAAATTTTTATTGGCTTTCAAGCAGAGCTTGATCATGCTTGAGGGAGTTGAATGTATGCAATGCCAGTTTTCATTTATACACGGTCAGGTTACCCTGACCACACTCCACTGGGATCCTGGCCATTTCATGAAAGGGTATTATATATTTTATTAATATCTGATGGTAGTATTCCTGTGATATCTACATCAATCACTAAAGTGATGGAATGTTATTAATGACATGTATTGCTCCCCAGTGTTTTGACTCATAGTGCCAAGCCCTTTCAACAAATTAAAATAGATTTGATTGACAGTAGAAAACATTGAGCATTAAAGAAATGAGGATGGCAAAAATAAAGATTAAAAACACAGAGGCAATAGTGATTGTACAGTGTTGGAGTTTGGGTCAAACACACACCATTTGCACACCTTTTCAGTTTTATTCTGGGGCACAGGCTGCAGTGTCAGCACAGCTAGAGGCGTTCCATCCCACAGGGATTCATTTGCCAGAAGAGAACATGAGAAGGAAAAGGGAAACCTGGCTTACTGACGTGATGGTAGAGAAGTTTGTTTGCAGACTTGTGTGTTTTTATAGGTTTACACACAGAAGTCTGGTGTGCAGTGTTTTTGTTACCATGAGACTTGGGCATTTGTCAGGCCAGTGTAACTCAGAGGGCACACCTGTTACGAAGTTAGTTACTGCTAGGGAGGAGACTGTTTTGTGGTCTCAATTCTCTTAGTTTCAGAGCAGGTATTCTGGCTTTCTCTCCTTTTGTTTTCTCCTTCTCAGGGAAGGGAAGAAATCCTTTTGAAGGGTGTCACACTCTGCACACACTCATGTTTGTATTCATTTTACATTTCATCTGTTCATAAAATACAGCTTTCAATTTATTTTACAGTCACTATGTAGGTGGGTTAATTACCTACATGTTTTGGGGTTGTAGCAAAATGTACTGCGTCATCAAAAGATACTCTTCCACCATTGCAGTAATTCCTTATAAAATCTCTCCAAGCAACAAGTTAAATACTACAACTTCTAAGCTATAATTCCATCAAACTAAGAAAAGCTACATTTTAGCCTAGGTTTGGTGTCAATTACAAATGAAGACATGGATCTTAAAAATGACTAAATGTATAAACACCTGATGTTTAAATATTTAATATGCACCTACCATGACTATGATTGCTCAGAGGTTAAATTCAAAAGCACTGTCAAAGCTGCTTGATTGTGATGCATCTATACTTTGAAGTGCATATACTTTACAATAATGTCTAATCTTTATCTGCTTCTAGTTGAAAGTTTACAAGTACTGATTAAATATTTTAAACATCTCCTGTGAATACAGCAAGTCTGTAAACAACTTGCTTGTTTTGAACAGTTATTTTTATACCACTGACATAATAGATTGTCAAAATTAATTATGATGATTGATGATATGAATATTTTTGTATGAGATTTTTTGCTGCTCTCTCTGTCCCCAGTTGCTTGTGGGTAAAGTGATCACTCTGATATCACCTGAAGTGATCAGTATGAGTGGGGGCTGAGGGAGTGGCCTGGATGGAAGTCTCACTCTTATTCATTTGGTTTTCAGTTTCTCACTCAGCAATAAGGACACAGACTACAATCAATGACATAACTACTTAAAATAGCATCAGTTTAAAGTCATCCTAATACTGATTACTAAACTAGCTTCCCATGTGTGATTGGAGCAACATATTCCATCAAGCTACTTTTAGTATTGGTGATCTTCATTTTGCATAGTTTGCATGTTGCTTTGCTATTGTGTTCATTAAGCATGTCATCATTAATGGCTGAGAAGCAGCAGATATTTAAAAATAGCACTTTCATAATTAATTTGAGTGACAATCTCCTCAGGAGTGGTTTTTGACAGTATAATACACTATGTTTGGAGTCATCTTAGCAGAGAAAACATATTTCGCTGCATATATGAAAATCAAGCTGAATTCAACAACTAAAAATTCCATAGTTGTACCAGTGTCAGAAAAAATTGCAAGCTGATGACATAAGCTCTGGAGTTAATAAATATGTTTGAACAGCCAATGTATTGTTCAAACTGCAAAAACATCTGCTGTTATAAAGCTAGCACACCAGACTTAACCCTGACAGCCCTAATGGAGAGTATGCACTGGGAGCAGGGACCCTGAGATCATTCTTTCCCTAATCTTGTCTTTTAAATTCGGGCTGTTCACTTTGTGCCACTGAAACCTGGGGCTCTCCAGTGGGGGTGGCTGGCTGGTCTCTGGCCCCTCCCCTGTGTACTCCACAGACACCATCATGTTGAAGCAAATCCCGTCTGTCTTGCCTGGGATCCTACCACTGTGCTGCAGTCCCAGGATGCCCCAGAATTTGATATGTAATTGGTGGCAGGATGATGGCATGCATTCCTTCACCAGCCTGTGGCAGGCCCAGGTGACAATGCGGGTCTGGACTGAAGCAATGACAGGCAAATGGGCCTCTTCCACACCACCCTGCAGGACCCACGGGTTGCCGTCTGAGCCACTGAAGGTCAGGAGCAGTCTCTGGCAGATGAGGTGGCAGGGGATGTCCACAGGCAGGACTGGAGGGAACCAGGGGTTCTCTCTGTATTTCAGACCGGCGTCGATCAGGCAAAGAATGTCTCTGCACCTCAGCGGAAGGGGGGACTCCCGATCCCACCATTGGGCCTGGAGGGACTCTTTATCAGCCTCTGCCTCTGTCTTTATAGAGCCTCCTGGTGGAGACATATGGTTCACACAGGTCAGTCAAGATACTCAATGGGTAACAGCAAAGTCATGCATTACAGAAGGTACCTGCTGTTAAAGTGTAAAAACACACATTTATCATAATTCTACTAAGGATGTATGCTACAACTGGATGTGGAATTATTTAGAATTGATCCAACCTGTGACTTCTGCTAGGAAAACAAATCTGATCCACTGAAGCCCCTGCTCTTCAACCAGGAGCAAGGTGAAAGGCTGGCAGTCAAGTCCCGTTTCCTCCTTTACCTCCCTCTTCATGGCTTCCACGATGCTCTCCCCCACCTCCATCCGCCCAGCGGGGAGGTACCAGCGCCTGAAGCAGTCCTGCTTGGCCTCCTGCATCATCAGCACTTCATTCTGCAAACCAAAGTAACCAGAGAGCTGGGAAACAGAGATCCCTGGAAGGTATGAAACCCTTCCACTGCTGAGATCATGCTTATATGACATATACTCAAACAACAATTCCATAATTCACAATGTTGTTTCAAGTAATTATCACACAAATAGCTTTTCCATTGCACAGTTAGCACAGAAAAATTCAATGAAGTGGTCTTACAAAATGCAATAAAAAATGTGTATTATTAGTAGCCACTAGGGGGCAGAATGTGAAAACAAATGGTTGAGGGTATCTTAAAATTCAGACACCATGTAAAACTCTGGACTTCAAATTAGAAAGGTTAGGTCTTAATGTTTTTACTTCCACACAATTTAGGCAAGACTAGTAAAATAGCCGTTTTTATGGTGCATTACTGTTGAAAGAACGAAATTTAGACCCTTCAAAGATTGTCTATCTGCACCCACTGCAACAGTCTAAAAATACTAAGTATACCAAATCATCGACCTCCTACTAACTATTACTAACTAAAAATTTGCCAACTACTGTAATAAACTGAAATATTATAATCAAGCCAATTAAAAGTAGTAAACCACATGATTTAAATCTAGAATCTACTTAGCATATTAACTAGGAAGTGGCAGAATGGAGTTGCAAAATAATTGTTAAAAAAACTGCTCATTATGCATTCTAAGTTAAGTATACATATTTCTTGTCATAAATGAGGTTGATCTGAACAAAACCAAGCCTGTTGTGTGTGCTGTACTTCATCTTAATTTAAACCAACAAATTATTGTGTAGCAACAATTAGCTCTAGAGCTGGATAGGATTACAGCCAATACATATTACATATTAACAACCATTAATAGGGCAAACGTGACAAAAAGCAAATTGCTACTACTGTATGAACATACTGTAACATAACTGGATGTTAGTGCCATCTAATAGGTTGTTTAGAGAGGTTTTCTTCCTTGGATTTGTGCTACATGCCCCATCAGTTGGATGCATTGTTCATGCGTTTTCTTAGAACTGTGATCCATACCACTAAATTGCAAAATGTCTCATATGTGATGACCAAAACTTCCTGTTACCGAAACGCCTGAGAACAATACATTTTTGTACAATTATTCCTTATCATTGGTCTTTGGATAAGATTTTCTCTAAGTGTCTCACGTGTAATGCATTAGGAATACACACAAACAGCAAAGAGCAGCCAGACTAAAGCACCCATTTTTTCTATCACCTGTTCCATTTTATCCTAGACGAATTGTCAGTCAGGTTTTCCACATTACTGTTAATTATAACTAAATGAATTACTTCTAAATTTTAATTACATGATTTATTATCATAATTAGCCGTTTGTATAACACAGCGGACACAGCTTTTTCATCTTAGATCAGGGAAAATTAGCTTACTTGACTTTTATTACCTTCTCATTGATGATGACGGCGCTAACAATGTAGCAAACCGTTTTCCTCAAAACTACAGCTTTGACTTGTTCTGCAGCAGAATCTAACTCTTTTACTTCGACTCCTTCCCCATTTAAAATCTTCTCCATTTCAGCCTCTAAAATTAAAGCTGGTAAACACATGTCTTTCCTGCGTCCTTGCTCACACTGCAAAACATAGGAAATGGATAATCATTACCATGGCATTCAAAGATATAGTCGTGCACAAGGCTTAATGCTGACAAGCAAAGTTTAAAATAAATTGATAAATAAAATTAAATTACTATCAAATACCATATCCAAACATTTATTGAATCAATCTGACTCAACAACATTATGTACAACATGCATACGTTATGTTCTTCGAGCACTATTGAAGCATTGCCATAGAGAAAAGCCAGACCAAAACCAAACACGATCCTTGCTATAATAGCTTGAGTTCTGTTGTTTAGATCCAGCCAAGCTTTCACTATTTCGATTACATCTAAACGTGTTGGATGCTCGTTGCAGTAATCGGGTTGTGGTGGCTAGAGCTGGTTAGCTCGTCTGGTTAAATCTTTAAAATAACTTAAAATGAAGTGACATGCTACGTTTCACACATGTTAGCTGGTTAGCCAGCAAGCTAACTCAATGTCAGTTCGCTAGCTACCTGCTCCAGGCTTGCTTTAACTAGTCAGCAACTTCTTACTGGAAAACTATTCAATGTTGCTGTGTTAATATATTATGCCATTCATCCCTTTTCCCCAAAATACGGATTCTGATTCGACATGCATCTAAGGTTGTATGTTAGTTGCACTAGCTGTCTATGCAAATGATATAGGAAGTGCAATCCTATTACTGTACAACAATTGGCTGTATGGTAAGGGACTATGGGGAAATTTTGTTGAAAAATTTAAACGAACTAACTAAACCATTTGTATATAAATCTATGACAGTATTGCAGTAACACACGGAGAATGAAGGATTGTTAGATAACTGGAATTCATATGAGAATGATTACTTCTAATAATTTTCGAAGCATAGATATGTTTGCATTCTTTTCGACTCCGAAATTAGATTGTGTATATGGCGAGCAGATAGCTGACTAACGATAATAATATGAAAAAAAGTGATATCAATACATTAAACAATTTAGGTTTTACGCAGGGGGCAATCTGTAGAATAAAACAGCTAGCTAACATTAAACATAAACATTACTTATTAAATGTTTTGTTTAAGTACTTAGATAAGATGTCGACTATGTGATAAAGAGACCAGAATGACGGCAGCGGTTACGAAATGAAAGGGTTAAACTGAAAAACTCCAAAATGTTTACTGACGCAGGCTTGGCTGTATCCATTCTGGTCGAGTTCAATGGATATGCCATTCGTAGGCGCCTGAACAAATAGTTGAAGCTACATATCAATGAATCAGCATAATCCGTCATTATTGTAGTCACATGGTAATGCTGTAACGTTACGGATAAATTAAGTAGGAAAATAGTATGAACTCTGCCTAATGATAATAAACAAGATCATAACAATGGCAAAATAGATTGCTACATATTTTGCACAGTATGTTGAAGAGGCACTTCGCTAACGTTACGACTTGGAAGGCAACGCCTGGATAAAGAAGATACATTAGAGAAAGAAATAGTTTTGTCCTGATTTCTTGGATTTAAGAAGATGGATGTAACATCTCCTCAGTGGTACATTAAAGTCATCTGGGTCCTTGGGTTGTTTTATGGGCTCAGCGACAGTAGTAGAAGTAAGTACTAACGTAAGATAGCTAAACATTGTCCATAGGATGGCTAGTCAACAACAGCTAACAAGTCACTGTGGATCTACCTAGAAAACTTATTTCTGTTCGTATTGATACTAGATAGGGCAGAAGGCCACACTGTTTTTGTCTCGAAAGATAAAATGAGTAAATCCTCACGAACGAATGATTCTCATATTTATTTTCTAACTGGGGCTTTATATGTAACTGTTAATCCAGCAAACTGGAAAGCTAGCCAGTTGGGTTAGCTATTACTAGCTGTTGCTGGTCAATTTCGCTTAGCGTGCCTCCACTCATTGGATAGCTAGTAATGGCTAGCAAACCTTAGCCCGGTCATTAACTTGCAAGCCAAGTAGATCCTAAGTACTATCTAAGCAACTATTCAGGGACATTCGCTTTGGTACTTGGCTTACCCGAATTTACCGCTAGTTGCTAACCACACACAGGGGAGGTAGTTGGTCAGTTTTATTTATTTATTTATTTATTTATTCATTCATTTATTTATTTATTTCTGCCTGCCAGGCATAGCTGCTTTGCTATCTAATGTTGGGTAACTTTTACTTGTGCTGCCTTAGTCATGTCTGTTGGAAGTGATTGATAACAACCACGGTAGATGACGTTACTGACTAACCCTTGTAAAGGAATGAAGGTTCTTTTAATAACAAACTGTAGTGAAATAGTTACTTTAGTTTCCAAACGTCAGCTAATCTATCTTTCGGATACGTTCTTAGTTTAAGGTAGCGATCGGTAGTGTTAAATACCTTTTCCTCAATGATACTGCCCGACAGTTTTAGACTAGCTTTTCTTTGAGTCGTTCTGTGCATTTTGCTGCACTTATCGACTCAATTGATGACAAGAGGCATAACATCTGTCATAAAGTGTGAAGTCTTGCCAGTTATTTTACAAAAATGGGGAGGGGGAATTGTATCCTACACTTAAAAATGTCCACTCGTACAGTAACATAGAAAATGTGGGGGTAAGGATGCAGTGGGACACATTTAAGTTGTTTATCTAACGTTAATTGTGTAAGGTTCTGTGTTTGTGTATAACTACATCTAAAGCTGCACTAACCAACCGTTTCGTCTATATCGCTACATCAAACTACCTGATGGAAAATGTGAAAGCTGTTGTAACTGCTTATAGCTAGCTAGAGTTGTTTTATAGACCCCTTTGGTGATTGATGTGTCGCTCGCAAATTAGAATGATTTACAAGAAGATTTAATCAGTCTCAGTACAATTACGGTGATTGGAAATGTAATCTTTGTATGTCCGTTTTTTCGAACTATTTAACATATGTCACAATTTGAGTCACTGCAAATAGTGTACAGTTGTTTGGCTTTGATATCTTACTTTTGTCCTGAGACACAATACTGTGACTGCGGCTGACCACGTACCAAAGACTTTTTCCAGTTTTGCAGTAGTGCTTAAACTCTGTTGACGATAGCAAGATTGATTTATACTAACTTGTTTTCCTCAGGGCAATGGATTAGAACTGAAAATGCACCTCTTCTCTTAAATGTTATAAACAAGGACACGGTAAAAGATTTGTTTCAGGTAATGAACTCAACGATACATAGCATAGACTGCATAGAAACGACATACTCATTGAAGTATGCAATAATGCAACCAATGGAAATTTTCTCAGATTTTTCCGTCTCCTAATAAGTTTACAAAGTAGTTTCTTGATTATGTACTTGGGTGTACAAAATACACCAGTGAAATCTTAGGTAAAGGCACATGTCTGACACATGATTAAATACAACTTTGTAGACTAACCATATTTAAGTCTTGTGCTTTTCGTTTGTTGCTGTAATATTGTTCCTCATGCACCTATTGAATACCTGGGTTATATGTTTTGTAATTGGCAAGATTTATTAGTTTATTGATCAGCCGTATAGTTAGTATTTTCCTACTGTATTACATGTAAGCTTTGAATGAAAGAGTCTGGAGAAATCCCTCTGCAAATGGGAAGAGACAAAGTTACCATGGTTACATAAAAACCAACTAGTAATGCTGCTTGTTGTTTTTTGTGTAACCATGGTAACTTTGTCTCTTCCCTGGGTTCAATATTTTCAAAAGATAAAAACAACCCTGTCTTTCATTAAGTAATATCAAACATTTTAGGTTTCAACATTTGAAACAAAATTATAATATTGTTCTAAAGTAATTTTAAAATTGTTAAGGACACAACCTGACAGCAATCCATGTGTATGGATTATATTAAAATTAATTAAATTATTTAATTTTGACATATTCTGTGATGATTTTCTGTCTTCATTGACTTACGATTTTGGAGCAGATTAATGGATTCTATTAATATCAGCCTACCTTCTCCTGTGTTGCCTTCGTGTCTCAAAAGGCATGTGATTGCATTACTTATGAAATATTCATTTTTTAAACATATGAAACATTGCTGCCTAAGATGTTGGGCATTGTCATGCTAAACCATGTTATGTGAAACTGCAGGCAGTGAATTTGTTGTCAGTTGAGACTAACTCATGCCACCGATGTAGAAGCATTGTGGAGATCAAGAATACGGTAGCTGGGTTACCATGGCAATGGAAGAGACAGAGCATTGGATGTCATCTCCTTTGCCAAAGATGGAAACCGAGACACCCTACAAAGCACACAAATGTTGTGACCACAAATAATGTACACAGCTGCTATCCCCCATCCTTTCCTGTTAAAGTCTGCTGAAACACCAGTACACCACTCAGTGTGGAGAAAAGTGGGGTGATCAAGGACTCGGCTCCATTGGCCAATGTCACAGACTACCACTTTCATATTTGCAGACGAGTGCACAAAGTTAGGAGAAGTGTTTGTTAATGACAGAGTGACCTCTGCAGCACACAGTCATAAAACAATCATCTCCTTATCATTTAACATGAGCAAACAAATATTTTGAGATTATTAAATTAACCCCAGTGATAAAGTAAGAGTGCTTCTTAGAATTGTTGGATACAGGTGGCTAGCACTCATTGACTCTTCTTGTTGGATGGGAGTCTGGGCTATGGTTGTGAGATCCTAAGGATTAAGGACTCCCAGGGCACCTAAAAGGCCATGTCCTCAAAGAAATAAAACAACACTATATTAATGTTAGCAATACTTTGCTGTAATGCTATCATTATTAAAAATGGGGCAAGAGGGTCTAGATAAATGAGGTGCAGATATCATTGGCAAAACAGAGATAGGGCAAAATACAGTGCAAGAGGATGAATTTGTCACGGTAGTGTTAAAACTGATTAGAAAGGACACAGTAAACCAAAGAGGAGAAAATAAAATGCAGAAACACAAATACACTGTGTTTGGCCTATGTGGCATGGCTTCATGTCTTTAGAAGAATAGAGAATTCTTGTTAATTACTTAAATTCTGCATAGACATTTGGAAGTTGTTTTTTTTGTCAACACACAGCATAGCTTTTTAGGTCTGATTGGAGAATATACACCCAAGGGGTATTCAAGACCACACTTGACAATCTAAACTGTATGACACGTTTATGGGCTGAATGGCCTGTTCTAGTCATCAAGTCGTTTTGGTAATTCTTAAACATGCAGCACGTACATCCTCTGAATTTATAATCTGTGATAAAAGAAGGTGTATTACTTCTGAGGCTAAATAGTTCTTTTTAAAGTGGGGTTAAAATAGTCAGATCTTGGGAGTATAGCAAGTATCGATATATTGCAAGATTTGGTGCCCAGACTACTTTCATATGGCCTTTTCAGTGAAGATGGGTCACTTGGCAGACAGGAAAATTAATTATGCACTTTGCGCAATTGTTTACACGAGTGTGGCGAGTCATAACACATCATTACCTTCTCCGATTCATGTTAGATTCAGCCAGTTTGTGTGTGTATGTATAACCAATACAAATACCTCCTATGAATATCATTAGCAAGCTGTTTTTACTTCTCCAGTGTAGAGTGGTTTTTCAGTTATAGAAATGGGAAGCTCAGGTTAACTTTCTTTTTCTTCAGCCATTTGAATTTCTGTTTTATTCACCATGTAATACCACAGATCAACAAAAATATTTTATTGGAATAGAGTAGACATGCTAGCGGCAATTGTAGTATTTCAAGTCATGCCTAAAAAAGTATCAGTGATATGGTATTGCATTTCTGAGGCCTTTTGTTTGTACAGGAGATGTTCGCCTATTTGAATCTGCTAGACAGGGTGTTTTAACTGCTGTATATCATGGTATCAATAAAAAAATGAACAATAGTTCTTAATTATAGTGTCCAACCATCATATATGTTAGAAATAAATTACACAAGTAATTTTGTGATTTCTCTTTTGAACAAATTAAACGGCAAGTTATGTGTAGCCTACTTAAGTAAAATAAATGTATTAACAGGAGACTTGAAATTTAAAGCTTCCCTCAAATCTCAAAACCCTAGTTGAGAGTGTTTTTATTATACAGCCCTCTGACTATAAACCACTCTGTCTTGAGGCCCTACAAACCAAGGCAAATGACTTGCCTATGAGTCATCTCTTCCTGTTGTAAGCCTTTTACTTTAATTGTCTCAGGCCATTCTGAGGTTAACAACAGGGTATCCTTGGATTAGATAAAGCATGGTCCTTGTATTCCAACTATTTTATCCCATCCCCCTGGAGTATACAAATGTTTTTCTTTTATCCAAATGTTGTTGAACTAAAAATTTACTCTGAAGCTAAGACCATTATTGCTACATTCTATGTTTCCTAGCCAGTGTCCAATGTTGGTAATTAATTTTGACCAGTATTATAGATTCCACAATATAAAAGTAAAAAAACAAAACATTTTGCCTGGAAACATTTAGCCAAACTAGATCCTTTATTTAAACAGCCCTCTCTGAGACTCAGGAGTTGAGGGTTTTCTCACACAGAAGCCTGCATGGCTGGGGCTTTACTCAAATCATATTTATGTTTGTGTTTTTATGTGGAATTTGAAGACATCCCCTTCAGTCTTATTAATTGTGAGGATTGTAATTACAAGTATGACCTCAAAAGTTTGGCATACAGATTGTGATGAATATGTTTCAACAGGAGGTCCGGCTGCTTTTTCAGGTACCCAGTGAAGCAAACTTAACAAACGTTAGCCTGGAGATGTGGGGGCAGACACGGCATGTTTTGAGGAAGCTGCCTCGAAATGGAAACTCCTGTACTTGTTAGACAGTTTCAGTTCAGTTTGTTCATGTAGTACAACCTAATGAAACTGATGTGTTTCATGATTTGACATTAAATAATCACACAAAATGACATGTCATTTAATGAATATGGGCCCAAAGGTGCAGAAGTTAGTTTCCTTAGCTATCTAGCTAATTCATCTGCAGGAATTTCAGTCCTTATCAGAGTCGCCAGTACTGGCATTATCAGCAAAACTGAATGTTTTTCTTGGTAAATTATTGTCTGCTCAAGAAAAAGAAGCAGCTGAGTCAAAAGTAATATTGCTCTTTTAAAACAGGGTTTGTTGGAAGCAGCCAAATGGTCCGTCGCTAGGTACTAAGGTTGCACCAATTGTGAAATCTTGTGAAATCTAGTGATGTTTAAAATGACAATTTGGGTGGTAGCCAATGCGTATTAGCTTTTTTTGGTCTGTTTTTTAAATGTTTTTTTTTTTTATTTATTCTCCCTTTTGTGCCAGGGAAACAAAGAAATCTTCATTATCTTCATTCAAAAAAAATGAACTGTTTTAAAGTCTTTCAGCCCTTCATCACACTTTCTTTTGAATGAGTACAAATTCAATCATACAAACATCGGCCACTGCCATCGGTGAATGTCATCTTACTTGCCGATGGCTGTCAAGAAAGCGAATATGGGATGATAATGATGTATGGCCGATACATCGGTGTATCCCTATTAGTTACGCTTGCTTCAAAGAACTGATGCATGAAGTTGTGGCAAAAGGACTGGCACACAGATTTAAATCAGCATATCAAAATTCAACTCACTCATGAGTATTTCTGTTACAGGAAGGTATGGTAAATACCAAACTGATGACATTAATTAGAGCATAAACTGTATGCTACATGTCAGAACAGGAATCCTATTAGTTTTTTTGTTTTTTTCACCTAGTGTTTAATATAACACTTGTAGAAAGGACGGTCATTCACACACCAGGGGCCAGAATGTCCACTGCGAGCACAGTTCTGGCAGGGTAGGACAGGCCTGAATCTGGCTTCCATCCAGCTGTAAGAAATGGGGGAGGGGTGGGGCTGGGGAGAGGGGACCTTGAGCCATGCAGAGCAAACAGTGCTATATTAGTGGCTCTGAGCTCCTGCAGGAAGATGTCCTGCACTGTGCCACCCGCTTTTCCCCCTGCCCTCTCACCCCAGGAAAGCGAAATGGCAGCTCAGCCCCAACCTGCTGACAAATCAGGCTGGGTGGGGGGTTGGAGGAGGAAGGAGCCAGCTCTGTCTGAGCCTGCAGTACAGCACAGCCAAAGTGCTGCTTAGTTCGACAGTAAAAAGAAGCACTGCACTCAAGTTTAAAAAAAAATCGATTGCACTTTGAAGAATTGCTAGTACTTGTTATCTTCAAAGCGTTTTTAAAAAAGTGATGAATGTACAAAAATGAAATGTGGAAATTTAGCACTAGGGATGAAAGTCTCATGTTTCAGACCTAAATTGGTGTTTGAATTTTCTGTGATGAAATGTTTTCTGTTCATTTGAAAGAGCTTTATTTCTGTAACATGATCAGCCCTTCATTATTTCTGTCTAATCCTCAGACTCCGCCTCACACCAGACCTCCCAGCTGTCCTCATATGAAGTGACTGTACCCAGGCGGATAGGAAAGCAGAGGAGAGACCTGGATGGTGTTGCCTCAAACAAGGTAAGGGACCAAGGCAAAATGCAAGCACGCCTTTCTCCCATCCACTCCAATACTATTTCTGATAATTCGATCATTCCTACATCCCACATGGTATGGTGTGGACGATTGATACTTACATAATATAAAAGGTTTTTTTCATACCTTTTAAATATTCTTCCATTTTAAATTCTGGATATTTAAACTTGCAGAGTGGAATATTGTTTATTTTAAATTTATTGTCTATATTTGATTGAAATATTTTAACTGTGATAATCTCTGAATGAAGCTAATTGCAAGCTTAAGAGGACAATTTGTGTAGCTTGACTTGCACTGCGCCCACACCCAAGAGTTTAAAACA
Organism: Albula goreensis; assembly: GCA_022829145.1. Classification (NCBI taxonomy): domain Eukaryota; kingdom Metazoa; phylum Chordata; class Actinopteri; order Albuliformes; family Albulidae; genus Albula; species Albula goreensis. The sequence continues at coordinate 33,106,577 of CM040744.1, forward strand.
GCCCATAATATGGTTGATACCCGGAGACAGGTGTTGCTGGGGTCCTGGGTGAACTGTGGTTTGTTTTTCCATTCCTGTCTTTGTTGATAATGGGTTTCCTGCTGACCTGCTCCTCTGCTCTGGGCACTGGGCTTTCTGAGGGCAACAATGGAGTAAATCTGCTGAGACATAAAACCAGGGTCAGTTATCTAATCCACAGTTACATCCTCTTCAGCAGAGGCACTTCCTGGGTGGAACTCAATGGAGCAAAGGGAAGCACTTCCTCAAACAGCCTGATACCATTGAGGTCCACCCATCTCATGTTAGAAGAATGCCCCCCCTTCCCTAACCCCAGCCAATGAAAACTGTCCTTGTATCTTAATTTGTTTTGAAAGCATGGTCAGTGCTATGACAGGTATGTGTGATCGAGCCAAGTCTGTTGCACGCTGTACTCCATGGGGTTCCACCTTCAGGGTTCATTTCAGGGATGTGGGTGAGGGAGCCAGAATTCCTCCCTGGGAGGCACGGATTCTGAAGCCCTGTGAGACTGGTCGGCGTGTTTGAACATGTTCCCAAATATGTAGGAAAGAAAAGGGGCTCAAGAAAAGCACCGATATGTAAACCATGCAATGAACTGTTTAATCTTGTTGTGCAATGGCTGCTTAATCAGAGTGAGGAATGAAGACAGTGCTGACAGAACTGGGCGGGGTTTCTACCACTGCTCATGATTTGACACTGACAGTGTGGAGATGTAGCTGTTTATTTTGTAAATAGATTTCACTGTAGCTCATAGTTCCTAGATTGGTGGAACTAACAATGTTGGAGTGGGATATTGGGGAATTACTATGGCTGCAACACCCATGTGCCCCCCTACCTCATCTGCACACCTCTAAAGTGTGGGAAAGTAGGAGAAAGTGACACAGAGTCATTGCTTTTTTCTGGCACAGGAGTCTGGCTCACTCGTCCCTGTGCCTGACTCAAAAACTTCTTCTCCAGTTTGGTTCCAAAAGCACCACAGGAACCATCTGTCAGGGACAGGTGCCCAGTCTGTGTGGGGGAAGCTAATAAGAGGCGGCACGCGCTAGGGCTTGGCTCCTTTGATACCTGCAGTAATAAACACAAGCAACATAGTTTCAGTACACTCCACCTCCTGGACTTGATGCTGAAGCAAAATGTAGAAGAAATGTGATATAACTAAATAACATTTAGTGATATTTTATAATTATGTTGTCATTTAGCTGTACGTCATGCAGTGATACATTTTGCCTGAGGTCATACTTGGATCGATTTTATAAAGTTTCACTTGTGTATTCAGAATCTTTTTTTTGGCAAAATTAGCATGATGAAGGCTCTCTTCATATTTTATGGTCTGAGGTTTGTCACAGCTTCAGTTCCCAGTAAGAGCTTGGTTGGTAACCCAAATCCATACTGGTTGGCAACCCAAAAACCCAAGGCAACCTGTTTTGTCTAGTATTTGTTGGCAGTGGACCCTTATCTTCAGCCTCCAGAGTGGAGGGTTCTCTGGATCCTGCATTTTGGCAAAAGCAAATTATTGAGTTAGCGTCACACTAGATTTTTTCCCATATACTCCCATGTTTTTTTTTTTTTTTTTTTGGTGATTTTGAACTTCAGTTTGATCTAATAATCCAAATGACCTTTGACTGTGTTGACATTTTGCCAGTGTTCTTACTGGGAACTCTGTGTCAGAGACTGTCTGACTTCAGTCTCCTAGGATTTCCCCCTTGTCATTTTTGAGATAAGCTGGATTGATGGGCCCATTTATCACCATGGTTGGGTGCTCTATCTTTGGATTTGTACTGAAGGACAGCACTGTGTTGGCATAGTCATGTTCACTGAATCACATCCTTGCACATGTGAGAATTGTACAAACTGGCTGGAGTTACTGATAAATCCTGTTTGTGATTCTTACTTTATGTAAAGTGCTGTCTTTTCAAATATTTTGTTCAACATATCACACAGCAGTTGTCATAAGTTCTCCCCTGCACCTCAGGTCTGCATGAGAAATTTGCATTAAATTTAAAGAGCATGTCAACTACATCTAACACATTTAACATACACATCTAATAAGACAGATGCAACAGAGACAACATTTACACACAGAACTCCGGTGTTGAAAAGTTTGTTCAAAAGTGCTGTGCTTGAGGGGACGATTGATCTATGAGCCCGAGTTCATAAAATCGGTACAGTATACCATCGTCCTGATGGCATGAGGTGATATTGATTGTATAGTGGGTGTTGCATCATTGGTAATAGCTTTCCCCTTTTTAACTACTCGGGTCTTGCACATTGACTCATACAGCTCAGTTGTACTCCAACTATCTTGCTGTAAATGTTGGTGATTTTGTGGAGTTTTTATTACTCAGGGATAATAACACATCATGTGGCTCTATATCAAGTATAAATCATGTGGCAGAAAATAATTAACACACAAACCCCTGTTACAGGAAGGGGTGAACTTGTGGGATGTGAGCTTTTTAATTGGTTATGTGGTGAGATGGTACTAGTGGATAAATAATATGACTGATATTGGTGAGGTGATGCTAAACTTTGAATAGTGTGGCTAGAAAAAAACAGAATACATGAAAGTGTTATCCCTTCAGGGTCATGTGGCGTGCCTTTGACCTCAGAGTGTGTGGAAGGAGGAAGATGATGGTGGTGTGAGGCACAGTGCTGGGCAGAAGGGGTGGAGCAGGATGGTGCCATGTCTACAGCAGAGGCAGCTTGCACTGCATTCTCCCCTCCTCCAGTCCTCCCCTCTCTCACACTTTCTCTTCAATGTAATCTGACACTGTGGTGAATCTGACTGGGGTTTGAAGAGGGGACTGTCAACCCTACCTTAAGACATATTCTTCCTTCGTATTCTACATTCCTGAAGATTTGTTTTTATCCCCTCTTTATATACCTTTTTCCCAATTCTGAATGCACAGTGTATTTGTAAGTCCATCCCACTGCAACAACATCCATCAATTCTAAAGTCCACATGCTAGCAAATTCACCCTCAGATATGCATGCAGCTAGCTGCAATTTTTTTAACTCTACAGTCCACAGCACAGACCAAAACCTTCCCTCAGTTAGAGATGCTGTGACCAAAAGCACTCTGCCCTGTGGCACCAGTACCAACAGTTTTGATAATGATTGGCTAACAAGAAGTTGAGAGGTCAGAATTTGATTCCTAACCATGGCCACTTGTTCTTGTCATAGCTTCTGCCATGGGCCCCTTCGTTGAGCCCTTTTATCCTGCACAGCTGCAGCAGCCCCGGCCCCCCAGTCCTGCTGTTAGGTCAGACCTTTTCTCCTTATAACGGCGTAACTCAACCACGAGGGTTAAAGGAATTGCACCTATGGACTGAACCTTTCAGTTACACACGTTCACTTCCAGAATTCAGTGATTGGTTAGTTGAATGAGGCAGCTGGTTTGCAGCTGCTGTGTGGCTGCAGTTTCCTGTTTGTTGGCTCTTTTGTGACCTCTGTCACCAGTGGTGAAAAAGGCCTTGCTGTGTGTACGTTAGTCAGCTGGGGGCATGGGGACTGTGGGGCAAGGTTATTAACTGCAAAGGTGTTGCAGGCCGACAGGGAGGGAGACGCATGCCAAGAGCTTCCACAGTAATGGATGCACCACCGCAGACTGCTTCTTTACACTAGCGTGGGTTTGGGCCGCAGGCTAGTAAACTGATTTCTAATGCACACCTGAGGTGCAGGGGAGAAGCCTTTATTTAAGATTGCATTATGAAAAAACAGTGTTATTGATTTTTCTGTTTCTGTTTTGAAGGTGTCCTATGCAATCCAAGTCCAGGGGAAGGACCACATTGTCATCCTAGAGAAGAATGAGTGAGTACCCTTTTCTATAATTATATCAAACTTCACTTGAAAGAGCTTTTCATCCAGTAGATATAAAGCAAGAGGTTATTTTTCAATGGCAAAGCTGTAAGTGTGCACCTGAAGCAAATGATCATTTTAGTTAAAATTCCAAATACAAACGGAAGAAAATATTACCGGATAACACTTTTATATTTCAGTTATGCTTCTTCTCCTAATGCCTTGTTCTCCACTTGTGAGACTGGAAAATGGCACAGCCTAAGGTTTGGGATGAGCTGCTGGCAGTTGAGAGGATACCGTGGCAGGGGAGCTGAAATGACAATGATTTTAGATGATTCAGTAATTTCAGCAGTGCTGGAACTCCCTGGCCAGGCCACGTGGGTACTGACCATGGGCGGAAGGATGGGGCGAAGATCCAAGCGCTGCTCTGGAGTCCATTAGTTTAGACAGGAATGTTTTATAATGCAATTAAAAAGAACACATCAGCATTTCTGTTCCATCCATAAAAGTTGAAAACTGGCACAGCCTGAGACAGATCAGGCCTGGGAAGAGTGCCTTCCACCTTGTTCCTGTATGTGGCTTGAGAGAGATGGGGTTCAGTACTGATGCCCACTTCCTGACTGCGGTCTACATATCGACAGAAACAATTCCCAGAACCTGGTTCCAGACACTTCCGCACCAGTTAAAAATGAAAGCTCCAAATCACCAAAAAGAACGACAAAGTTTTCAACAGTACATTTTAAGGAATTTTTGAATGTCTTCATGTATGAAAACAATGTATTTTAGCAATAGAAGAACAATCCAGTACATCAGAGAGTTGTAATCAAGAAGGTTGCCACTATACAGGGATTCAATCAGACACAGTTTGATGAAAGGTGACACACACACACAGTTTGATGAAGGGTGATCCAGAACAGCTGACTGTAAAATCTCTGCAACAATATGTAGCCAACTTTAAGCAAGCAACAAGGTATTTTTAGCTTTTTTCCTCCATTGGCTTTTCTTCCCCCCACAAATCGAAGCATTTCTGAAAGTGCTTAAATGAAAGAGACAGTGGGTCATTGATGGCGGAAGAGGAATCTGTCCTCTTGTCAGCTTTGTGCCGCATAGCTATTGGCCTTGGCTGGGCCTGAGAAATTGAGCAGCAGCATTTGGCAGGTGAGTCACTCGCCCCCTTTTCTGCACTTGCTCTCTGCAGCTGGCCAGCAGATCAAAGCACTGCTGTGGATTAATCATTACCACCCCAGCAGATCGAATCACCCGCTGGAATCGCAGCTCCAGATGACGTACATCAGATACCAGATGCTCATCTCCAGTGTCCAGCAGAAGGAAGGGAAGGGAAGGGAAGGGTAGGGGAGGGGTAGGGTCATGCATCAACTGCACCTCACTCCAAACAGGTGTATCTTGGCCATATGGACATCTAGAAATGGATGCCAAGAGGTATACCTGCATCAGAGGCATGTCCCCTCTGATGCAGTTATCCCCAGTGTATAGAAGTGATCGTTCTTAAGGGCCTGTGAAATCAGTGAAAAATGTTGTTGTTATCTATGCGCTCAAACAGAGCCTAACTTCATCGTCTGGTCTTGCAGGCTGCTTCTTCCACATGACTTCACTGTATACTCATATGGAAAGGATGGCTCTCTGATCACAGAGAGACCCCGCATGCAGGTAAGACAAGATGTCAGGCATGCAGAGACCAGCATGCTTTCAGCCACGTATTTACATTCTTGCAGTAGTGGAAAACCCCGACTTCAGCAAGTAAAGTGCTGCCACAACATTGTTCCATTCATGCACTAAACCAGATGATTTAACTGATTAGCTCCCCTACCTAGCAGAGCATACAGGCTGAGCAATTAGAATCGGCTGTGTTATTGCAGGGATAAATGAATACATACATGCCAATGCTTATACTTTCTGAAGCTGGGGTTTTCCAACTCTGCATTCTTTCCAGTTTGCTGATCCTGGATCAGTAATCTGCTTTGGTGAAAAATGGTTTGGATTGGTATGGAGATTATGCAAAATGATCCTAGATTAGAGGACAGAAAATTGGCATAATGTATTCAGGAACTCTCTTACACTGCTCTCCTACACACATCTCTCAAAAAGCCCTATTTAATTGAACATATGGCATGGATACAGTTACCATCATTGTTTAGATTTCCACATCCAACACTCCTTGGGTAGAAGTTCTTTTTATGTTGGCAGGGACACAGATGTTGTTCATATGAGGAAATTGTTTAGCTGAAAACAAACTGAAGCCTTGTTGTGTAGAGGCGTACAATATCGCATCTTTAGGTAATTAAACCACACTCATACCGCTGCCATGTAAATGGGCCATGTTTGTAGCCCAATGATTCTCAGTCGCTAAGGTGCCTCTTGCTTTGGTTCTGTGTGAAGTTTTACAAAGTCACAAAAACTAAGGCACACTGTTTGTCCCATCTGTACTGTCAGGTCGCCAGGCAAACGCAGGATATTTGAGTCAGGTGTGCTTGTGGAGCCAGACTGATATAATCCTGCCATTGGAAGGCAAGGGTGAGAGTTACCTTCACTGATAAGTTAATCTCATTTTGGCGTCCTCACAGCAGGCGCTCACTCAACTTCCCTCATTCGCTCTTTGTCTTTAGTGACTGCAGAATTGACATTCACCTCAAAATCCTTCCTTTTGTTCAAGAGACAGGGATAAAAGTAATCCGGAGTGTGCACAGAGTGCGGTTGTTGGTAATATTTACAAGAAAAGAACATCTGTTTATCAGCAATAGTGGGGAAGAGTTATGATGGGAAAGGTGCATGTCTGAACAGAACAGTCCTGTTGTAATTGAATCTATTTCTGTCTGGTAGAGAAAGTACCAGGGGATTTGTTTCCCTTTCCGTTTGCCTTTGGACCAAATCAAATTACTCTAACACCAGCCGAGACAGGTCTTCTACACAGTCTTACTGCTTGGGTCACATGTCACAATCAATCTCTAAAATGACAGAAATCGCAGTTGACGAGGTGGCTTGCTACAATTGAGCAGTTGCCACACTTCACCCACAGTCACACAGTCACAGTTTCATGCTGACGGCCCACACAGGCTTGCTGCAGCCACAGTCCTGGGCGTGACGGAATCGTCATGCTGATGGGAAGTCCTATCCACTTCCCGTCAGACGGAATGAGCTCTGCTTCCCATAGTCCTCTAGGGCACATGACTCACTGCCAAACAGGAAATTGTGCCAGAACACAGACTGGGCTGTCTGCTTGCCAGGTAACTTCAACGGGATGCAGAACTAAGAGTTGGAAGAGAAACGATAAAGGAAGAGGTCATTCTGGAAACTGCTAAAAGCAATCTTGATGGCACCTCTGGTGACTTTTTATCTACTAATATCTCCAGATCTAGCAAAGGTTTTCTTCCTTCAGGCAAGCGTATTACATTTATATTTGAGGATATGTTGATATATATATATCATCAGGTACTATTCATCCTCAGCAAAATTGGGTTGATTAGCTATGCTGATGCCCTCTGTTTACAATTCAACTTTTCAAGCATTGAAAAGTAGAACTGACATTTCCCTGACCTAAAAAGAAATGTGGTTTCAGTCACCATATGTGTGTTGGCATTTTATTTCAATTTGTCCTGCCCTCAGCTTGACCGGCAGTATTTCGGCTGTCTGCTGTTCGCCATGCTCACTCTCTCTCTTTCTCAGCTGCTTATGTGGGACTTCCAGGAATTTCTGAGCAACTTCTGGCGGGAACAATTTGAACACAATTAAGCTATGTCACAGATATTGACATACAGCCAAAATATGAAAAGCACTGCAGCTTTAAGTACTACTCACATTAATTATGACTAATATCTATTCCTGGAAGTTGCTGAAAAGCTTTCAAGTTTACTGGGAATGTTGAAATCTTTTTGGTTAGAACTAGGCTTAAGAATGAAGAATAGCAAAGTTGTAGAGATTGTGGGAGGCCTTATTAATGTCATCACGCCTTAAGGCTTCTTGAAGACCGACCCAGTAATTTTCTGGAAAAAATATAATTTTAGTGTCATTAAGGATGAACATTTACTGAGCATCTACCCACATGGTCCCAGTGGGTGTTCTCACCGAATCTGCGAGTGAAGAACATAATTTGCACTAAGGAACAGAAGGACTGAGTTTTTAAATGAGATGTCCTTTCATTTTTGAATTTTAGACAAAGAAAACATAATTGTCATTAATTATCTCTAGTCAAGAGCTGTGCTTAAAGATTTTTTTAAGCTTAACTGATTTATACATCATGCTACACTATGCAGAGCACATGATTCTGCCCTCTTTTTCTCTACATTTTCTTCCATGTGCCAAACCTGGAAAGGTAACCCCATGCCTCACAATAATGCCACTACTATGCATTTTTTAATTGGCCCAGTACATTACACTTTCACATTGCTTAATCCTGTTCAAAACCTGTAAGGGGTCCTCAGCTTTGTGTAACAGCTGCTTAATGCTGAAGGCCACAACTCACAGTGAGAAAGGAAGCTTTCACTCTTTCCTGTAGTGTTTGGCCTCCAATTTCTCTGTACTCTGGCACTTGTGTGACTCTCATTCTATCATACAGTGTTAGAGGCCAGGGGTAATGTCACTTGCTATGTCCCTTAAGGGCTGTGTGATGGAGTCCAGGAAACAGGCTGGATAAGTGTTTCACACTTATTAGAACAGAGCTCAGGTCTGTATGTGGATATATTCCCATGCTTTGTGACTGTCAGACTTCTGTAAAATTGTGTGTTCCGCTCAAATACAGTGTGGAAAACCAAAGCTGCAATTGTGGGTATCATCTTTACTCATTTCTGCCGAGCTGTGGTTAGTGAGGCACCTTGTCATTGCACATCGGAGTTTAGGTCCTTTTATCTGTGCATCAACAGCTCTACGCCCTCTTCCGTTTCCGATGAAGAACCAACATGTTCAACTGGCTGCTTACATGTGAACCATGTAGATTACACAGGACACTCAGCCACAGGCCTGAAGACAGATGACAGGAAATACACTTCAAAGCCTGCACAGATTGGACAGTCAGATTGATCTTACCATAGAGTACCAAAAGCGAGAATGAGTTTGACTTAGTTGTCAGTGTGGCTTTGCTATGCTTGTCAAGCTAAACTCAAAGCTTACACCTATAGACTTGTAATGAAAGTTTAGATCTGTTGGGAGAGAGATTGTACTGCACTCAGTCAGACAAGAGTAAACAATGCCTGCTTGTGTAATTTATCATTCCATTTAATGTCCTCTTCCAAGCTGGCAGTGACTTTTGCAGTGAAATTGCAGTGGGATTTTGTAGCAGTTACCCTACAGCAATACTAACAAAAAGCTGAGTGGTTACATGATGGTGCTGAGTGAATCTGAAGTCTGTGTTCAAGTTCAAAAGTTACTTTTGAAATTTACAGCTCACAGTTTCCACACTGTACTGCCAGTGAATGCAGTTCGATGGGGGTGGTTGGGAGATTATTTGTAATACTGAAGTCATGTCTGTAAACTGTCTGTTGCTACCATAATTAGTGTGCAATCATCACTAGAGCTGGGTTAACTACTGTCAGACACAGTAAGACAGTGGCTATTCTGACACCCTCCTCTATGGCCAGATTATATATAAGATGTGGTTTGTGTTATTCAGTAGGTTCATGAGTGCTTTCACTCCTCTTCTAAAGTTATTATTCTATAGTTGTTTTTAGAGTGAAGCTCCTGACAGTGAAAACCCTGATATTTTTCACACATACTGAAACCCACCCCCACATGCACTCATACGCAAACTACATGCACACTGTGACACACAAACCTCACACATCACATATACAGACCTTTTCTGCACTTGTCAACCACCTGACCCACTGTCCAAACCACTGGGGCAGCATCAGTGTATGAGAAGGTAACAGAGCCATCAGGCCAAAGGCAGGCAGTTCAGCAGAATGGCTCACTGATTCTCCCATACACTTTTATGACGATGGATGTCACATTGCACAACTCATAAACTTCTCCAATATGTAGGATTTTCCAGTAGTCAAAGATGTGGCTCCATTGTCCCTGAATGTTTTATTTCAGGCAGGTATTTGAATATGGTTTTCCCAGGATGTCGTAGCAGAGGAATCTGGAATGTAGGAGTGGCCACCAGGAGGGGCGAGGTAATGTTGGAATGGGATTCTGTGACCACAGCGTCTCCCTCAGGAAAATTCTCAGTGTGGGAGGATGTGGCAGAGAATGAAGCCACCAGCAGCACGGGCAGGCTGTTAATGCTGTCTGCTGTTTGCGCCAGGAACTGAGTGTAGTGGTGTATTAAACAGAAATATGCTTGTGATTACAAATATATTTATTGATATTTCTTGTCAGATTCAGCTTCATTCAGTAATATTTAGGTCATCAGAAAGTATGTTTGGTTTGCATCAAATGTTCATTTAGCACATCATGAGTTTATTCTCTTTTAAAATCCATCAAATCAGAGCTTTAAAGTAAAATTGCAGGTGATTTTGTATGGTGTCTATGGTGAATGTTCTCAGTCTGTCACTTCTTTTGATACTTAATCTTTAGCTTGTGTTGGACATCATTTTTGTTTTGTAAAACTTTGTCACAGCATAGGCCTAAATGCTGCACAGCTCAACTTGAAAGCCAAAACAAAGATTATTTATTTAGCGACATGCTTTCTCCAAGGAAGGAAATATGAATAGCCTTGCATCCTTAATAAGAGAATTACAAACTCGTTTTCATGACAGTTTAAGTATTTCCTGTTTACTTGACATCACCATGGGGGCAATGGACATTTCCTTTGTAAGTACATGTATCATGCCTGTGAAGATACCTCCATTTTTCCCATCATAGAATTGAATGGCCGTGTTGTCTGGGAAAGAAGAAGGAAAAATAGGCCAGTTACAAGGCCCGAGATTCCAATAAGGACCCAAACTGAGCAGAGCCAGGGTGACATAGTGGTCACTGAAACAGAGTGTAGAATTACACAGCTGGCAATAGTGCTCCATCTTTTCACCGGAATGTGAAGCTTCTTTCTGCTACAAGTGGCATTGCTTTCCTTTGCTGAGTATGGTGAACATGTGTTTTATAGAGTTCCCATCAGAACTGAAAGTATTTCTGTCACTTGTAAAAAAAGAGGGAATGGGTGTGTAATGCTTTCTCATCCTCACTGTCACCTCAGATGACTGCCCAGGAAGTGCGCTCTGTTAGTCATGGTTTCCACATACCGGGAAGTCAGACAAATCTAGTCAGTGTGAGAGTTCAGTTTGTTCTTGGACCAAAGCATTGAGAAACTTGAAACAGGCATTGAAGCACAGAATCTGAAGAGAGACTCATCCTTTTGTGCTGGTACCACAGTGACCTCACCACTGGGGTTTCACTGCAGTGCATTTAAGCAGTGAGCATGGAAAAGAGTGAAATTACTGTGCAGTCGTTTGTCGTATTACTTTTATGGGTCAGTGAAGTTCAGACAAAAGTCTTACAGATGTTTTTTCAAATGCTGTCACCAAGTTAAGTTTTAAGCCCAGACATTTTTCCTGGAGGTGGACTCATCTGCTGGCTTTTTTCACTTTTTAGACTTTTCAGACTGTTAACAGGAAGAGTGATTCAACCCCAACCCCCTTCAGCCACCCCCTCCCCTCCAGCCCCACAAGCCCCAAAAACAAAACACTCTCGCACACAGTCCCTTATTTTACTTCTGTTTTCACAAACTAATCACCAGCTACTATGTACACAATACCACATGGGGAGTGTGTTTGTGTACCAACTTGTAACAGCAAACATTCCACACATCTTGGAGGCAAACCTGTGAGAATGTGTGGGTTTGATCAGAGAGTGAAGTGTGGAGGAAGCTGACTTGACCTACAATAGCTCATCTCATTCTCAGCTGCCCCCTGAAGAATACCTCGCATTGTGGGCATTGCACATGTTATCTGAGCCAGGGCACAATGCCTCCCTCTCTCGCGAGAAGCAGTGTCCTTGCTGTTTGAGGGCATGTTAGTTTTTCCCTCTCTCCTCACTGCCATATGCTAAGATGATCTTTACATATGGATAACTGCCTGACTGTCTGAGAAACACCTTGCATACTTAGCTCCTGCACCAATGGGCAATTTCTACTTGATTGTTTTGTTATATTTTGAAGAAGAAGCTCCAATAGCTCGTTTTCAAGCTGTGACAAGCTCCTGAGCATCACCATTTTGAACGTCCTGGAACCATATACCTGCAGATAAGGCGGGACAACTGTAGTTTATTTTTCATACCCTGGCTCTAGATTTGCTAGTTTGTTAGTTGAGAACATGATTTAAAGGATTCAGCAGCTAAATGAAGCCTGTAGTGGGCTTAGCCCACACCAGGAAAGTGACCACAGGAAGATTTCCCTCAGGCTGTTGGCTGGGAATGCACCTCCAGACTCTGCACAACAGGAAGTCTTATGCACGGTCCTGTGGGAGTGATACAGGAACTGTGTGTGAATCCTGCTTTGAGCCAAGCCGCCGCAGAGATGGACTCAGATTCCCATCTCTCTGGCTCAATAAAAATTCCTGATTGTGAGTATTTATGAGTGCAGTGGTTTATTCCTTGGCTGATTGCCTAAGGTCAACTGTTGATGGCATTTAATTGCTTGATGGTTTCTCTATCGCATTGATCTACAAAACATTTGAACAAGTAGAACAATCATTTCTGAAGCTTTGGGAAAATAATCTCTGCTGATGTTCCTTGTAGACCTGCAGAAATGGAATTGGAAAAAAAAATGTAAGAAAAACAGCACCGATACTTTCCTGAAGGTATTGAACTATAGCTCAATAGATGTCCTCTCTCCCCCCCTCAAGATGCTGAAAAAGAAGGGCTTATCAGACAGCACTCTTGGCGAGTTCTCATCCTGAGTGGAAGCCCGTGTCTCTCTGACGCGCCATTGACAGTGAGGGCTTTGTGTCCTTCGCCCCGCTCAGAGTAGACCAGTGTCTCCCCTCTCTCTCAGAACAGAGGGCCACAGTGATGTAGCCCCAACAGGCCATGTTATGTCATCACCACTTTTAGGCTGGGGGATATACTGAGGTTAATTAATACGGTTAAGTAAATATTTCTCTTAATTAACCGATTAAGGGATTAATGTCGTGGAGGAGCAAAGAGTCATGACTCCTATGGAAGGATCTACTTCTGTCTGTCGATTGCTCTGTTTATGGAACAGAAAAGTAAAACCAGGTTGTTCATCAAGCATTGAGTGAGCTTTGTTGTGAGCCCGCCAGAAATGAATGCCATTGCTTCTGCGGGGCTTGATTTGGCAGGGTCAAGTATGGCACTTTTGGCCCAGTGTAGGGCTATTACCTCTGTGTTTAGCGGCCTGCTCCTTGTTCAGTGCAGTGGTATTACCTCCCTGCCCCCCAGCAGGGACGTTTGCGCCTGGTAAGAGCCTAAACCCAGACAAGCAAGCTCCCTGCCAGCCTCACACCCGCCCAGCTTCTGCTCTGTCCAGCCTGGAGAGGAAGGATTTTCTCTGTCGCCCTCCAGATTACAGCATTTACAGGCTATGTTTAACCTGGAATGCATTCACAGAGCGCTTTTAGTAGCTACAGGAGGGCTGCAGTCTGGCATTCTTGGAAGTAATTATCAACAATCCTCTAAACAGTGTTCAGGCCATGCTTTTCTGGAGTATATTTCAGCTACACAGACTGTACAATGTGTTTTCAGCAACCTCACATGTGCAAGGCAATGATGGTAAGACGATTAGATCATCCAATTGCTGGAGCAGTGGAGGTTGCCAGGTTTTTTCGAAGGGAGAGGCCGAGGCAACACAGTGCAGAGAGAGGGGAGGGAAGCTTACACTCTGTAGCTCTACCTCTGAATAGGCCTCTTTGGAGTTATTGTGTAAGACCCATAGATTGGAATATAATGCACATAGAGGAAACTTTTGCTTAAGCACCCGACTATGTAAAAGTATATATAAAAACAACAGTCTTACATAGATCAATACTCATAAATGCACTGTTTCCAACTTTAATTCATTGTTTTATGAAAAATGATATCTACTTTTCCTCTCTCCTCCCCAATCCGTGGGCCCCATCCCAGCACTGAACAGTTCCGACCACCAGTGGGGTGTTTGCAGTCCCTGACTGCAAACACCCCACTGTGCAAAACATGGATATCTGCCTCAAGCTGCTATTACACATGGATCTAAGCATACTGCACTGAAAACAGGGTGCTGCTGCCTTCATTTTACTTGGGAAATCTCACTGAGATAGGTATCTCTTTTCTAAGAGTGCATTGGCCAATAAATGGTGTCAAATTCAGAATAAAAACATATGCAGTTAATTTAAAATACAGTTTAACACATTAAAATACAGTCAGAATGCAAACTTTCAGAACAGGAAATGAGCAGGGATTGTTGGAACCAGGAACACACCATAGTTACCAGCCATTGAAGGCAAGTAGCCAGTCAGAACATTATACAGTCAAATACACATGTGAAACACTGAGGTCGGAGCACACTGTGAAAACAGAGGAGATGGAAGAATACAAAGAATTTGACAAGGATTTCTAAAAGGTTCCACTAAAAGATGAGGGTAAAACACTGTACACAACTGAAATTAAAAGGCAAATAAAAGAAAGTGAAAGAAAAATGTCCTATCTCCTCTGATGACTGCCTACCACCTAGTGAGAGGTAGTTTGGTTGATTCATCATCTGGTCCAGACCTGGAAGGCTCCATGCTAACAGGCTGCCTTTTAGACCCCACCCCCAGCGGCAGCCCTGATGCTTTGATGGCGTGCGACATGTGGAAATGACCTCTGCTCTCTCTCTCTCACTCCTTCTCTCTCCCTCTGTCTCCCTCTTTCTCTCTCTCTCTCTCCCTCTCCCTCTCCTCGCAGGACCATTGCCATTACCAGGGTTATGTGGAGGACGTGGAGGGCTCGTCGGCAGCCCTAAGCATCTGCTCCGGCCTGAGGTGAGTTAAGGGGATTGTCGTGGCCCATTCAGCCCAGGCGGCCAGGGGGAGGGAAAGCAGATTAGGGGACAGGGGTCAGGATTACTGGCTGACCACAGGAAAAAAGACATGAGCCCTGCAGCCCCCTTCATTACACATAGCCTGCAGGTAACTGCTAGTGCCTCCTCCCAATAAAACACCCATCAAGCTGACACTCTCCACCGCCCCTCCATGAGTTCTCTAAATGCTGATCTAGGATCAGGTTCACCCTTTTATTTTATAATTGTTAAGATCAGAATTTGTATTAATGATTCCACTCGTAGATCAGCACATAAGAGCAACCTGTATCTTGAACGTCATCCTACACAGGTTTAAGGTGAAATAGGTATGAAACCATTTCCACTTGCCTTCAAAGACATTGTCTTCAGTCTCTGAAGGCAGCAGTGCTGTAACAGTAAAACATGGCCGACAGAAAAGTGATGCATGTGTTTTATTCTGTGGTATTCTAGTTCGTCAGTTTGTCTAGCTATATTAGTTTTGCCTTTGTCTCTTTTGGAGTCAGAAAGGAATGAGGCAAGCTGTTTTTGTGCTCTCTGAAGCCTCAGCTTTTCTGCACCGCCTCAGTACATCTACATTACATAACAACATGGGGTCATTAGATATAATTACAACCAACTGTTTGATATTTTTTTCCTGTTTCCAGGGCTGCGCTTAGTAGAACCCTGAATATGATAGAAACGTCCTGAAAAGCCGGGATTTCTCACAGTGTGAATCCAGCGGCACAATTGGATTATTCCGTGGACCGCAGAGAAACTGCTGGTCTGTGAAGGGGGAGCAGTGACCCGAAACATGCTGTAGTGTCAGCGTCAGCCTGAGTGCCATGAGCTGCCATGAGCCCACACAACCAAAGCAAGCTCAGCCTGACTTACACTGTCACAAACCAGAATGGGCGCCCCAGTTCTCTCACAGTGTGGCATTGCTGCTCTCATCTGGAGTAAAGATACCCATATGCAAAGTCATTAGTGTTATTTTTATGATCAATTACTCATATATTTATCATTTGTAGCAGTAGTTGTAGTATAGCGTAGTAGAACATATTTTTAGAACATATATAATAACAAATAATAGTTGTTATAATCATCATTTAATGGGAAAGATCAACTGAGTTTGCATTCTTCACTTACTGTGATCATAAATGTAGCCAGTCAACTACAAGGGTGTTGATGTTAATTTGATTGAGAGTGGCCAGTTTGGGCAATTTTGCATGATCTTGTCTATTAATGATCCAGCAGTGATTTAATGTTTAATTAAATGTTCCTGACCCAACACAAATATTCAGTCAGCTGTTCACACCACTAGTGTTTTGCTGCCTGATTTTGTAGTGATAGCAATTCCACACGGTTAAGAAGCGGGGCGATCCATAGAGGGAATGTGTTGCTTCTGCAGCTGAGGGCTCAGTAAGAAGGCCACACGGCACCTGCCAACTGCTTCAGCCCTTTGACAGGGCCATAAGCCTTTCCCTTTCTCCCTGCAAAATGGATAAGAGGCCCTGGAAGCGAAGTCAACCCGTGGTCAGTAAATCTCCCATGAACCTGATCCAGGGCCAGTGTTTGAACTACGCATGCTCCCATGACAACGGCCCCTTGCCTTGGCAACAGACAGAGGGAGAGGGCCTCTACTATCCACTCTAAAAAAAAAAAAAAAAGGAGCACAAGCAAGAGAGGGATCTGTTTATGTTTCCTGTTGTTTTGTGAGAGCACAGCACTCATATTTACATCCTAACCAACCTTAACGAGGACTGGATCAGAAATAGGGATGGTGCTCGTTGGTGTTTCTGCAGAGAGCTCTTCACAGCGGTGGTGTATTGAAATAGAGGCAGCCCTGAGTGATTTAATGAATTGAGTGTTCTGTTGTCTTTAGGCAATTCAGGAGTGAAGTAGATAATGGCACTTTCCATGCACCTTTTTCACCACATCAGGGGCTTCTCTGTTCTGAGCGCAAGCACCATTTTCATGTACAAGGGACCTTGTTTAGACCTCCTCGATTCAGTTCAACAAGTTTTTCTGTGAGAACAAACTGTTCTCAGGCATGTATAAGAAGATTGTGGATGCTATGATCAATGCGTAATTCCCTAAGTGCTGTGATTTTGGCGCACTGAAGCAGTTAATGAACCAGATTGGCAGACTGCCTGCATGCCATCAATCCTTGCCCCTACAGTAGCCCATTTTGGTTGTGTGGGATTGGCACAACCCTTGTAATAAAAAAAAAAACATTCTGGTCCATACATGTGTGCCTGCTAAAACTCCTCATCACTCATCTAGTGAGAGTGAGAAGTTTATCATATGCGTGGAACTGTATTTCTGTGGCATTGTCTATTTAGGAATCAACATTAGCAATAGTGTGAGTGCACCAAGACAGATTTCATGGCAGATAATTTCATGTTGTCCATTTTCAGGTTAATGTGTACAGACAGAGAGGTTAAAATGACAAAACATGCATCTCATATGAAGGGTCAGTGGAAAGAAGGTGCTGTCTGATGTTAACTCATAGGAATTGTATATATTGCAATGTATTGTAAATATATTGGCTTGTCTTTAATATGAGTATAATGATGAGTATACAGTAATATTTTAAAAATATATTTCACTACACTTATTTGTATTTCTTAAATATTGTTACAGGTTAAGTAACATTTAGTCAGACTTGAAGCCGGGTTGTAAGGTGGGACTGTGTCTGATTGGCTCACTGTGA
Source organism: Albula goreensis (assembly GCA_022829145.1). Taxonomy (NCBI): domain Eukaryota; kingdom Metazoa; phylum Chordata; class Actinopteri; order Albuliformes; family Albulidae; genus Albula; species Albula goreensis. The sequence goes on from CM040744.1 coordinate 33,124,024, forward strand.
TTTTCAGGGGTGTTCTCCACACGGGGAATGGCAGCTTTGGGATCGAGCCCCTAGAGGCCTCCACAAGCTTCCAGCACCTGGTGTACCGTCTGGAGGACGTTCTGTCAGAGCCACTCAAGTGCGGGACGCCTCACTCTGAGTCTCAGCCAGACCACACCCATGACCATGACCATGACCTGCACGCCGTCCCCATCAGTCAGCTGCTCAGAGTGAGTGATCACCCCCTCTCTCCTGCTGATGCATCTCTTTGCATGTCTATGTTTTTACAGGCGTGCAGTTCCCTTGTCTGTTTGTAATATCTATGTTGTTACAGGCTTGCGGTTCACTTGTCTGTTTGTAATATCTATGTTGTTACAGGCTTGCGGTTCACTTGTCTGTGCGTAATATCTGAGTTGTTACAGGCTTGCAGTTCCCTTGTCTGTGCGTAATATCTGAGTTGTTACAGGCTTGCAGTTCCCTTGTGTGTGTAATATCTGAGTTGTTACAGGCTTGCAGTTCCCTTGTCTGTGTGTAATATCTGTGTTGGTACAGGCTTATGGGTCCTTTATGTATGTAATACCTGTGTTGTTACTGGGCTGAGGTTCCCTTGTCTGTTTGAGGTTCCCTTCTCTGTCTATAGTTGGTATTGTTATAGCACTACACAAATAAAATTGAATTGAACTGAGTTAATGCCTACATGTGTTCCATATTTAGAGGAAACGGGCCGTGCTGCACCAGACACACTATGTGGAGCTCCTATTAGTGGTGGACAATGAGAGGGTGAGTGTATTTCCTTTTCATGCCTTCATTCACATTTATCTCAGATATGCTGTAGTTCCCATGAATTTAGTCAAGAAGACACTGTGTGTACCAATGCCTTTTTTTTCAGTTAATTCAGGTACCATTTAGTCTGTGAAGTAGATCAACCAATGCCAGAGTGCTTATTAAAGTAGGCATTTATGATGAAGTCAGAAATTGCATTAATGTTATCAAATACATTAGCATGTGTGCATGCAATTATTGTCCACACAGTGGACTATCCTAAACATAACACTGTAACATTACGCACTCATAGCATATATAGAGCACAAGAGGCTATGCCTAAGGATAGAGGGGGTGCACTGGACCCCGTGTCAAAAAGGGAGGATTTTTTTGGTTTAAATAAGAATTAAGAACTGAAGAATTGTCTCCGTGTCTGAAGTTTCTACTACATATTGAAAGTATGTACTGCATCATAATGAATACTGATTAGTAGGCTACATACTATTTATTGTGTATGTAGTACATGCTTTCTTAATCATGTGGTGAAGCGGTAACAGAAGTGGCAGTTTGAAAGTAAGCCACAATCGTACTATAATCAAACTGTTTACTGACCTACTTTAATGACCTACTTTAATACCACAGCTTCATCAGTTTCAGACTTTGCCATGGCTTGTGAAAATAATAAGCTATTTCTGTGAATATGGGTTAGTGTGTCTGTTTTTGTCAGTTAACAGCCAGCTATTCGATCTACACATTTAGGTTAAGTTAGATTCCTTTTTTGGTTCATGATTGGTATCTGTGATAGGTAATGATTGGCTAAAATTAATTGTAATTCATTTTTCTCCTGCTGTTGAGATGAATATTGTAATATTTTGAAAGTTACTGATAAGCAAGTACCATACAAGTTTGTATCCTCCCCCAAGTCATGCTTATTTTGGCTTAATACAATGTAAGGTGGTGCAAAGTGCCTGCTGTAGACCAATTGTAACACAATGCTGTCCTCTCTGCCTCCCTTCCTACCAGTTTTCCTACATGAACAGGAACCAGACTGCAGTGCGAGAAGAGATGGTTCAGCTTGCCAACTACATTGACAGTGTGAGTCCCAATACACAGGGCAGGAAGAGCGAGTCGCTGGTGCATAGTTCAGGGCTCAAAGCCACAGAGACATCAGTAAATCTGAGAGAGGCTACCAGGGAGAAATCTTCATTTTTATTGAAACTAGTCTCTCTGTTGATCACATACAAGAGTGTCTTTAGGGATCCTTATCACTGAAATGTTTGTATTTTCTGCAGTGCTTTTTTTGGAGGTATTACATCTGATTAACTGCCCTTCTCCCCACACTCCCTCTCTTCCTCTGTCACTTTCTTGCTTGTTTTTCCTGTTATCTCAGATGTATGTGGCCTTAAATATTCGCATCGTGCTCGTGGGCCTGGAGATCTGGAGCCACGTGAACTTTATAAACACAGATGGCAGTGCAGGGGAAGTGCTGGGCCGTTTTGTCCAGTGGAGGGAGCAGAACCTGGTGACCCGACGCAGACACGACAGTGCCCAGCTCATCTTGTGAGTCTCATTCCACCTCCAGCCTCTGCACCCTACCCACTGCACCCTGCCCCACGCACTCCACTCCACTCCATTACACTTAGGTCCACCCATTAACTTCACTCCACTCTGCCTTCCCACTCCCCTCCTCCCCACTCTGCCCCACCCACTCCACTCTGCCCCACCCACTTCACTCCCACCACCCTACCTCACCCATGCAAGGTCTCTGTCCAGTCTCCTCCTGACAGCCGTACAAGCTCTCACTGTGTGCTAGTAATTGGAGAATGTTAATCAGTTCTTTTTAAAATTTTGTTATCATTATAACTTATTGTCCCATTAGTACTGTGCAGTCATGCATGCACAGCTGAGGTACATGCAGTCATTACCAGTAACCCACTGACTTAAACTAATCATTGTCCTCTGTTGTAAGGGACAAAACCTTTTGATTGGCTGAAAAGAGTCAATGAATGACAGGAAATTGTAGCACTAGCCATTTTTGGTATCATGGCACTTCATTCAACCATCACCAGTGTATGATATCTGCTCTGTAGGAAGAAGAGTTTCGGGGGCACGGCCGGGATGGCGTTTGTCAGTACAGTCTGCTCACGGAGTCACGGGGGGGGAATCAATGCGGTAGGCTGCTCTATGTCTGTCATTTAACTGCATTCAGTATGCATCTGTCATCTCTTTAGAGGGACTCGGCTGTTTTAATACTGTTATTTTGTTTAATTTTTATTATCTTTATTGTCCTAGAAAAATGCCACTTTTAGCTCATTTTTCATTTATCTGTTGACACTACTTTATTGAAAACAATTCAGGATAAGCACCTAGCTCAAGAGTGCTCTACTCACAATTTACACCTGACACCTTGTAATTATAAACATAGTTGCATAACATGCCTAATTAAATGTGTAATCACTCTGAAAAGGAATCACAAAATGTAAGATACTGATGTATTCACTGATACAAGTGGAAAGGGATTATACACGTGAATAAGAAAATACTGGACTACTAAACATGATACATGACCTTTTTGAGTCTAGTCATAGACTCTGGCTATTTATGCTGTATTTACATTTATGTACACTCAGTCTGATGCAAAGGTCAGAAAGACTTAGTTTTTTAATATTCAGGTGCAAAGGAAAACATGAAAGGGAGTGAAGGGAAAGAATGTAATGTTGTCTGACAGATGATAGAAATGTTTTAAATTCACTCTGGAACGATGTTTGTAGTTTTGAACGGACAGAGTAGACACTCCCCTTGAGGGATATTGTTTTCATTCCAGAGGTGTTAAGAGGTGTTCGTTATATGTTTGTTTTCACTTAATACAAATCTCTACTGTACCATTTTTTTAAGAATCAAGCTGTTATGATCAAAAGCCAACATGTGACATGCAACTTTATCTCTCAGTCTCTCAATGCTCTTTTCTGGACTCACTTTGCTATTCCTCCGGTCGATAGTACACCAACGCCAACATCCAGTCCTTTGCATCGATCGTCGCCCATGAACTGGGACACAACCTTGGCATGAACCACGATGACGGGCGGAACTGCAAGTGCGACGTCAACAGCTGCATCATGAACTCCGGCGCCACGTGAGTCCATCTTCCCTAAGGCACTAGGGAATGCCTGTTTTTCCCAGAGTCCCCTTCTGCTGTGTCATAATTTTAACCCACGCCCTCCTCCACCACAGCGGCTCACGCAACTTCAGCAGCTGCAGTGCCGACGACTTTGAGAAGCTGATCCTGGGCAACGGGGGCAGCTGCCTGCTGAACATTCCGCGCCCTGACGAGGCCTACAGCGCTCCCTACTGCGGTAACAAATTGGTGGATGTAGGGGAAGAGTGCGACTGTGGATCAGACAAGGTGAGGGACAGCGTTCAGTTCATGTCACTGCTCATGTCCAGGTTTTGAATCAAAGTAATATTTTGAAGCGAAGTAAAAAGTAATATGGTTTGGTGAATTATGCTGCTGGGCAGCCTACAGCTGTTCTCTGAGAAATTAAATTAAATTAAATTATTACTTTAACTTAGTTTTGAGACTTTGTGGGGCCCCTTGGGTAGTGTAGTATGTGCTGCTGACATGTAGCTCTTCCTGGAAAGATGTGCTTTGGTCACAAAAGGGACCATCCATTATTTTTATTTTTTGATGTAATGCCTATTTGAATTTGATTTTGTTGTGGGGAAAATCAGTAAGACAGGTAATCACCAACCCACAAGGTCAATGTACAACTCTGTACATCAGACACAAACCCTTTCCCTGGGTCAGATATCCCATAGCATCACCCTGGATGCCTGTAAGCCACCCGCATCGCTGTCAGGCTCATTTATATTCATCCCGTCAGTGTGAAAGGGGAGTGCTAGCGCTGCATTTTAATCAGGCCCAGGCCTCTTTGCGCTGGCGCATTGGCTAGCCTCTGGCTGCAGATGGGGCGAGCGCTCGTGCTGCGGAAATCGATAGCCATGGCGGCTCCTTCACACTGACCCGCCGCAATGCTCACCCCCTCCCACCCCCACAGGAGTGTGAGAAAGACCCCTGCTGCGAGGCAAAGACCTGCAAGCTGAAGTCTGGGGCTCAGTGCGCCGATGGAGTGTGCTGCAAGAACTGTCAGGTAACAGGCCACTCTGTATCATTCATACTCTAATACTGCTAAGCACTGTTCTGACACAGTGGTGCTAAGCATATCACACCGGGCACATAGTAACACCCTGTAAAATGTCAGTTGAAACCATCAAGGCTCATTGCATTAGATACTCTGTGTGTTGACCCTGTTTCCCAGACAGCAGACAATGGATTTTCATCCCAGTGCAAGACCCTGCAGTACTCCAGTCAGTTAGTGTGCTTGAGTTTCTTTCCCAGACAAATTTTCATCCTCTACATATCTCCACCTCACCACCCACCTCTTCTTCTCCTCCCCCTCCTCCTGGTTTTCTCGCTCAGTTCCTGCCGGGTGGGACAGTATGCAGGGGTAGCATAGACGAGTGCGACCTGGCGGAGTACTGCAACGGCTCCTCTGCCATCTGCCAGAGCGACGTGTTCAAGCAGAATGGCCACCCCTGCAGGGACAGCCAGGCCTACTGCTACAATGGCAAGTGCCAGCACTACGACGGCCAATGCCAGGCCATCTTTGGGCCAAGTGAGTACCCTAGCACACTTTCCACTCATCACCCCCTCTGGCTTCACTGGCTCTGGAGGCCAGAGCCACACATGTCCTCACAGACACTGTAATTGGATTAATGAGTTATTTTTCCCATGTATTTTTATTTTGTCTTCTTGTTTAATGATGTACAAAGTGGACATACTTTACAGGGGAAGTGTAGTCTGGGACCTGCATTACCTATAATTTGTGTATGAGTGCCCTCTGGTGGTTTTCTTTTGCAGTTTCAGGTTACAAAAAATGAATCCTTAAATTCATCTGCCCATAACTTAAAAATATATTGCCAAGGAAAGATTGCAAAGTTGATCTGAGTAAGTCTCTTTTTTTGTGAGCAGAGGCCAAGGCTGCACCAGATCTGTGCTTCAAAGACGTGAACTCCAAGGGAGATCGTTTCGGAAACTGCGGCTACCTGGGCCATGGCTACAAGAAGTGCGAGAGCAGGTCAGTCTGAACCTCCCTCACTTTATGGATGGCCAAAACCATACCAAGCTAGGGTCTAGGTTAGAACCATGTGACCACTCTTGACCATGGCCTCTATAGGAATGCCAAGTGTGGGAAGCTGCAGTGTGAGAACGTGCAGTCAGTCACGGTCTTTGGGATCGAGCCATCCATCATCAAGACGCCTATTGCTGGAACCAAGTGCTGGGGGGTGGACTTCCTGCTGGGATCAGACGTCCCTGACCCGGGCATGGTTAACGAGGGGACCAGATGTGAGGAGAACAAGGTACAGTGACTCAGCTACAGGCAGAGTACAGCAAGATGAATCCTCGCATGTGTAATAAGAAGCTTAAACTCCATAAGCCGCTGCGTAACACAGACAATCTGCTAGCAGCTAGCCTGCCTCGCACACTCAGCCCCATGGAAAAAGACTATTGCAGCTGTGTTTGAAAGCTGATTTAGGCTCATGGTCGAATACGTAACAGGCTCATTTACTGTTGCTTTCCTTTATCCTCAGGTGTGTTTGAATTACCAATGTGTGAGTGTGGACGCTCTGAAATATGACTGTGATGTCCAGAAAAAATGTCATGGCCATGGTGTAAGTACTCACATAAAATTTGTCCACAAATGACCAATTTGAGCCCCCTTAAAATGAGTAATGCCATTATATCACTCTGTAAACAAAGAAATAAATAATCCGTATTATAAGTGAACTGTATTCGGAAAAGAAATAAAGTTGATTAACGGAATGTTTTAATTGTATGGATGCAATGAACTGTTGTTCTATGAATTATTTTTTCCTGATATGAGATCATGTTTCTATTTTTATAGCGGGTCTTTTTATTTCTGTTATTCACAGGTGTGCAACAGCAATAAAAACTGCCACTGTGACAATGGCTGGGCCCCTCCTAACTGCGAGGCCAAAGGTTACGGTGGCAGCATCGACAGTGGTCCCACATGGAACGGTGAGGAGTTCCCTCTCTGAGTCCTGGCTCCCTCTACCACAAACTGTCCGGGGGAAGTCCCAAGCCTTAGTCTACAAGCTGAACTACTGACACATAATAGACTGACACAAAATGCCACGGCTAACCATCAATGAACCATTTGTTTGTTAACAAAGAGCATGCCCAAATTTGGGCATTAGTTCATAACACTGCTGAGTTATGGGGATACTGTTTCCTAATAAGCCAATGGTCACTTATTACCTCTGACTTAGCACAAGTTTAGGCAAGGCTCCAATTAGAAGCAGAAGCATTCTGAAGGTGCCCCAGCAAACTAAATCTACTGTCAGAAATCTGAGGGCCAATCGGGCAGCCCATGACAACAAATTAGTTTGTTTTGCTGATGATCTCAGTCAGTACATATCCCTCTACTTTGCGTTGTCTTTCCATTGGCTGGGCCTAGTTTGAACACACATGGTCTCACCAGAGGGGTTTGTACTAGGGAGATTTAGAGCCAAGTGTCTGCTTTCATCCTCTTCTTTGTAGACAAAGACACATCCACGAGGGACGGACTGCTGGTCTTCTTCTTCCTGGTGCTGCCCCTGCTGGTTGTGGGACTCAATGTCTTCTTCAGGAGGAACGAACTGCGACGTCGCTTCTGCAGGAAAAAGAGATCCCAGGGCTATGAGTGAGTACCACAGCTCAAGGAGTACTGCTGTATTACAGCAGATTTTAATCTGTCAGCACAAATTCATGGTGATTTCATTCTGCACTCTACTTGGGTGTCTCACATTGTTCACCCATCGGAATACCGAAAGCAGTCAAGTATCACTAAAAAGACAACTTTTCAGGAAAGTTAAAACGTGTTAATATTAAAATAATTTTCTACATTACCAATGTAATATAGATACGTTTTAGTGACATGGAATTTTGTATGAATTCAAAGTCACACAGCCATGATGTTGCAATCCTCCATTTCATGGAACATTTAAATTATTTGGTTTTTATCGCCAGTAGTTAAATTATGTTACAATGCTCCTTTAAAATGGAAATTTAAGAAATGTTAAATTTTATTTTAAATTCAAAAATAATGGGTTATTGTCATGACAAGGGAATTGATGAGCTGTGGATGATGACAGGTGCTTAAATAACAAATAATAGATATCTCCTCATTTTCATGCTCTACCATCTGCTAAAATGTTGCTGGTGTGAGGTGAAGGCTCCCTCCCTTCGCCTGTGTGTGACCTTAGTGTTTCTACACAGGGCCAGCAGCCAACCCCCACCCCCGAGCGGGCGGGGACCGCCCCCAAGAAGCAACTCCAACAACATCGTAAAGGATGGAGTGAGTGGCCCTTCAACCTTCCCAGCACACTCTCTCTCTCTCACACACACACACACACACACACACACACACACACACACACACGGACACACACACACTGACCATTCTCCCCATGCATGAGCCATGTTAGCAACAGTAACAAATAAACTACTAAAGCTAACTAGAATGCTCATCTTACCTAGCTGAAATTGAAATCTGTAGTAAAAATGACTTTTCTACATATTACATATCTCATTGTCATGTTACTCTCTCTATATGTAGAGCTCTGTACCTTGATCTTTTTCCAGATTGTGTTTGCCCAGCTTTTGAAGGGAATTAGTCATGACCATCATTAAATATTTTGTTACAATGCAGTCAGGGTTAGATACCTAAAATGGAAAAATGTTTTTTGTGTAGATATGAATAAGTATTGGTCAATGAAGAACTATGCTTTATTTTTAATTTTTATTGTAACATTGCCTATTATGTATCTCCTCTTGGTGTGAGGTACCAAAGTGTAGAAAAACGGGTATGCTTTTCAGTATTCACACGGTATGTGGAAAATGACAAGATTCCTTTTCTCTCCCCTTTGTAAAAAGCACCAGGTTCAGTTATTACCACCAGAGGAGGTAAATGACACAGTATCTTTGTTTTGTGGAGTGGGTCTGCTGGGCATAACTGCAGCTTTAGGGACCCTGTTCTCTCTTTAGTCCTGTCTCTCACAGGGTACTCCGCTTTAGGGACAAGCCTCAAAGCCCCTCCCCTTCCCTCTCCTCCCCTCCCAGGCAGGCATCAACTGCTGCACATCATCCTGTTCTTAGTATTAATGTTTGGAGTGCTGTGCACTTATTTCAGGGCCTTCTCCAAACTTGAGCTAAAAATAAACATCAAGATCAAATGGTCATCAATACAGGTGATCATTTGATTCATATCTGTAAGCTGTCTGTATCTGAAAGTGCTGCCTTTGGAACATGACAGACATGATTGGTCAGACTGTGAATACTAATGTTCAGTAAAAGCTTGTTTTGAATGTGCTACATTTGATGTCTGGCTATTTGAAGGAGGGGTTTTGTGGTCTTTTATGGGTGGAAAGAAAACAGAGCATGCTTCTTACTATATAATTGCTAATCTGTTCAGTTCTGTACTAACCTGGGTTGTAAACAGGACACATTTTGCCTTTGAGTGTGTGTCTGGTTGATGAAGATAAGCCCCTCTTCTGCACAATTCCCTGCACAATACCCCTTCACCCTAGCAACCACCACTCTACCCTCCCCTCCCACCCTGTCGAACACATAATGCTCATAACTGTCACAGTGAAGGTGATGGTAGAATGACCTTTCATGATCTTTCATAATGACCTATGACTAACCACCAGCTTAATCAATCAAAATGTTTTGCTTTCAACAGCAAAACACAATGATTGGTTCCAACCATCAGGTAGTAACAACCTATTGTAGCTCTCCCCATTCTCCCCATCTGGGGAAACCTCATTCTCTCATTGGTGTCTCACAACTGTCACAGGAAACTCTTGCCTTGCTAACTTTGCTTTATATTTGGTTCATATTTATTCATTTAGTATACCATAACACAACACAGCACAGCACAAACTGGTAAAATTTTGGTAGTGGTGTAGTAGAAATAAATAGTTCCAGAAATAAACTGTGTGTGTGTGTGTGTGTGTGCGCGTGCGTGCGCGTGCGTGTGTGTGTGTGTGTATGCATTTGTGGTGTAGGAGATATGAAAGCTTGCACACATTGCTTTTTCAGTGTTCATAACTTTGATTGTGCACCTCCTCTCCCAGCTGTACCCCTGACAGTCCCCATGACAAAACTAAATGTCCTCAGTCACCTGAATGAGCATCTATGAGCAGAACCAATGCATTCCATTCCCTCTACCTTTAATTGCATTTTAAATACCCTCATTAATAAGGATTGTTCCGATCATATTAAGTGAAGGAAAGCACAGATCCTAGCACCCATTTTTTGCGAACGCCTTTCTCTGTGCTTCTGCTAAAGCATAATTGTCTGTCCTTGTGGGACCTTTGGCTGCTGTCCCCTCTCATTGGTGTGGATTTGTGTTTGTGTGCAGGTTGTGCAGACAAGCAGGACTGCATCTGTGCCGTCGTATGCTGTCAAGCCTCCACCACCGCCACCACATCCACGGTAAGGGAATAGGCAGGAGCATTTTCCAGCTTTCACAATGGAGACTGCAGGTGTACAGTTCAACATCTCAGCTTTCCTTTCACTTTCTCCCTCTCTCCAGACCACCTGCTGCAACACATCTTGTGCCTCAGAGACCCGCCCCACCACCTCCGGTATAACCCATGCACACTGGGGGTTCCCCCCACCAAGACACACAGTTGACCAAGAAGCTCTTTTTGCTATAAGGAACTGTGTCCGTGGTGAATCCACACGTGTTTCGGTTCACACCGAGGCCTCTAATGACCATATGATCATTAATGCAAGGAGGACCACTGCTAATAACTGCCCTTCAACTTTTCCTCAAGCTCTGTCATAGGAATGTCAAAAACACCTCACAAACATGCAAGAAATGATGTGTGTCACTTTTTATTTCAATTCAAGTATTTTAGGACATCCCTGGTTCTGAAGTGGAATGTAAACAAAGCACTGGCTTATTTTAAACTGGGGACAGGTGGAGTTTTACCTGGTTGGAGCGTTACTGCAATTTACCCTCATGCTGAGCAACACTGTGTATTACTGATATGGTTTATATATTTTTAATCTCAAGTCACTGTTTTGATTTTTCTCAATCCGTTTAATTTAGCCTCAAATGGTTTCTGCCTGAATGTGATGTTGAGATTCTACGACTTAATTTTTTAAAGGATGTCCTTGCTGATGGACAAGGCGGTCTTTATCATTGGATATAACCCTTAGACATTCCACCTGATCCACTCATACATGTACTCTTCACATGCTCACAAAAGTGCAATATCAAACAGGTTCTGGGTTGTTGGAGCTACACGTGTGCAATAACGCAAAAGCCTCTGAGATTCTGTGCATCTGGAACATGCTGGATTTGGACATTCAACCACGTACCCATTCAGCTCTGGGGCAGGCAAAATAACCTGTCTGGTGGATGGCTGTATGACCTGGACTGGACTCATTGTACTCTAGAATGATTTTGCAGTTTGGTGAGCCAGGCAGGAAAATAGCCTGTAGTTGTGATCCCTTTGTTGCTTTGTTTTATTAGTTTTATTTAATGAATTTAAAAAGGAAATGTGTTTATATTTTTTGCCAACGTAGTCATTACCTTTATGGGTAAACTATAGTCCATGTATCAGTCTTGCATATTTTTATATATATTACACATTTCATGTTTCTGATGATACTTACAGGTGGATGATACTGACGGATTTGACTGGGGAATTGCTCTTCATGTCTATGATACTTGCTTGTTAAACATAATGTATGCTCTGAAGGAGTCCTTTTGTATTTGCATTGATCCTAAGGGCTACAGGGCATTGCACGCAATTTTTAACTGAAAATTAAGAGGACATTATCAGTATCTGCCAAGATCATTTAAGGTGTGAGACACTGATTGTACAAAATCCTTACTCTGCACTGTACCATGGTGATTCCTGTTAGACTTTTTAAAAAGAATAAGATCCCATGTTCTTCCTGTCTCAGGAACCTTGTTGATCTGCAGGTCTATTATGCATAGTATGTATATGGACTTTATATTTACCAGCTTCAGATACCTGTTGCACTCTGGCTACAAATGTTTTAATGCCACTGCTGCATTAGATGCATTGGTGGGATTTCGCACTGCAATATGGCACCCTTTTCAATTCTTCCGTTGGTGCCCCTTCACATGCCTCTGTTTCTGTGCTGACACCAAATGGGGCTCAACCTCAACAGGACCTGACACGTGCCATGTAGCAACTGCAGAAATTGGTGTCGGTATAATTTGTGTTAAAAAAAATCCTGTACATATTTGTGATTTACATTTTCGTCTCTAATGTTTGCAGAATGTCTTGTAAAAATGTACTGGTATGTATCTGGAAGCCTGTGTAAGAAAAGATATAGCAATTGATAGGATGGTTTGATTGCACCGCACTTAACTCTCTTCCAGGTCCAAAGTAAGACTGTGGTTCCATGGTTGCCAATGGTGAGCTGTAGATGGCCAGTCCAAGGAAGGACGTTGGCACATTTAATGCCCTTTGATTTGGTTCACTTGCTGGCTGCTGGTGGTAGTGGTGGTGGTTTTGGTGTTGCATATTAAATAAAAACGCACTGTTATGTTGCTTTGAGTTGAAATGAATGGTTATTTTAATCTAAAATAGTTCCCCAATCCAGTGTTGGGTTTTTATTCCTTTTTTATGATATTGTTTACTGACTGTTCTGCTTTTGATTAGTGTCTGTGAGATTAATGTTATCTCCTACCATTAGAAGTGTGGATTTTTAAACAACAACATGGTGAATTTCAATACTCTCAAAATGGTAAAATAAATAAATGGATAATAATGGTGAATTTTGAACTTCTGAATTTTGAACAGAGTTTATCACTCACATGTAGCAGGCTGCTGTACCATAACATTATTTAAATTGAAAATGTGTCTTTTATTGTCATGTGTTGGCATGTTTACAGTCAGATCTGAGAAAGGGCATATGGGATGAAAATGTATTGCCTGCCTGAAAGGGGGACATCTATGAGGTACACATTCGCCTACAGTACAGTTTGAATTGTTTGGAGTTTTAATCTTTGATTTCTCAAAATGGAGCATTTTGGAGCATTACAATGTGACAAAGCATTAAATGGTGTAACTAGACACATTTTCTGACATTGGTTCTCCTTACATTTGTCCATTTCTCCATAAATTGACACATTTTCTGCTTTTAGGAGGGAATTTTGCAATTGTTTTACTTCATGTTGTGACACATTTATTACCCTTCATTCATAATGCATTCTATAACGTAATGATTGGGTATCTACACTCTTCAATCAGATTTCTTTTTCTAGCCTACAGATAATGTGAAAAAAGGAAACCTGGGATTTTGAAAGGCGTGGCACTCCTCTGCATCCAGCTGATGTGGCAGTAAGGTGTCTTGACAGTTGGAGAACTTACCCACTTGTTAATCAAATGAGAGTTCAGAGCAATGAGAAATGCTTGTTCTAAGATTATTTTCTCTTTGAAGTTTGCTGTGCAGCAAATTAATGTAATGTTGCTATGAGAAAATTGATCAAAGGCACCTATAATAATTGAAAAACTCAGAGAAGGATCCAATTTCTGTGTAGACATTGTTCAACGGTTTATGAACAAATTTTGCAGGTTTTGTAGAACTTTCAGATGCTGAGAGACATCATGGCAAAGTTTCATTGCAGCTGCGGCAAGTTATACTTCTTCAGTTCCACTTCAAACTGTTTTTTTTTTGCCACAAGATCTTTCTATGCACAAATCTGACTAACCATTGGTTAGTGTATGCAATATCACTGCCGACGATCACTCTCTGGAAAGTGTCTGAGTACTATGTACCACAAATGGGATTCTGTTTTATTCAAGCAGACTAAATAGCAAGAAAATAAATGTACATTTATCATTCTCCCTGATTATATATGCTCGACAAATTTAGATACGGAAATTTAGTCCTCTTTCAAGACTGCATGAGAAGATTCCTTACTTCAACCAGTGAAGAGGATTTTCCTAAAAAAAGTGTGGGTCTCAGATGTTCATCTGTTTGTGGGTACTCTGAATATGGAATAGCCATCTGTCATTTCTTAGTCTTTATGCCATCTTGCTAAGCTTGCTACCAAGGCGTTACCCTTCAACCACTGCAGGTTCAATACAGTGAATAAAAATATAAACATTGAACATTCTGCCATTAGATGACTGCCTTCCAGTCCATTCTGGTGTTTTGTGTTTGTCAGTCCTCACTGGTACATTGCAAGCATCTCAAGTGTCCTGGCAAAACATACAGATCAACCATCCTTTATGCTGAAGAAATTGGTGGAAGGAGTACAGCCTTCACAGTCAACCGTTTTGAAGGCAGTGGATCAAGGAGCTCCAAGTTTGGCTGTGATAATGCATTATAACCACCATCAAATCTCAAACAATTTGATGTAATGGCTGATTTTGGCTCATGTTGTGGCTTAAAGAGAATCCACTGCAACAACATGGCTGCTTAGCCAGGTACCACTAAACACCTGTATGCCCTGCTCATGTAGCTGCCAATGTAGAGGAAGCCCCAAGGCGATGAATAATGGCAGCAAGTGGAAAACTGAGAAACTACCTCTCACAAACAGTCCATGTCCAACCAAAAAGAATATATGTAGGCAGAACTATAGCATTTTGCAGGATTAACTAGCATGAACCCTGCTACCTGTACATGTTGCATTTGGCCAAACTCACAGTTCCCACAGGAATGGGGTCTGATACCTCAACATCCCTTTGCATTGTACGAGCTGCCTCATTGTGATCCTGCCTCTTCAGGATCTGTTATGGGGAGCTGTCTGTGTGTATTTTTTTCAGTTCAGCAAACAACAGGTGTTGGGGCCATCTCAGGGCAATCAAGAGAAGCACTTCCTCCTCCTGCTGAATCTTTGGCTAAACAGTTTCCAGGTGCTTCATGTAGGAAAAGAGCAGACAATGGGGCTGACAGCAGCTGAGGGAATCCTTTCCAAACCTAGTGGTACATATCCGTGATGCACAACCTGGGTTGCTGAGTGCTTATGGGATGCATGATATATTGTACAGCCTGATATGGTATGACTGTTAGATTCATATTCCTGTTTCTTTCCAAACATCAGTTAATTGTATGTAAAGAAACTTTGCACCAAAATCCTTTCAAGATCAGCTCCAATTCACTCTTCAGACAGCTAAGTCTGGTCAAATGTATGAGTTGTACTGTCACGTCTACCTCTAACTCCAACCATTGCAAATAAAGTGAGAAGTATTATCATATAGGATTATTACGTAATCTTACTGGATTTGATTGTAATGGAACCAGCGCAACTGAGACTAACTATCAGCATACATGCTTCGTACTGAACAAAAAAGCAAAGAACGATGCAGTTCTGATGCAGGTGTAGTTAGTATATCATCAGCATGCAACACCAGATAGTTACCTGAACATTTGTTTATGAAACGCGATGTTCCGTCAAATTTGTGTGTGAAATAGTAAGAGTTGTCGAATTATTATAGAAAACTAATGCAATGTATAAATAAGGTATTTAACATTTATGATTTCTTTGAATTAAAACGCAAAAACAATTAGTTGTAAAGATGTATGAAGGCAAAAATGTGTGAAAAGGACTTCATGCCGCAGAACAGGAACTGAGATCATCAGAGCCCCCCTTTCCACCGGTGCTCAATGTTAGTAACACAGATGATGCCATGGCAGTAGCTGTCCATAAATGTAAGTTAGAGCGCTGTAATGAATTTATTAGCTGACAATATGTGTAACATTAGCTAATAAGTATATTTTATTGCCCATTGTACGCTGCTGTCTTAACCGCCAAATATTTCACTTTAGATAGGTTACATGTTTTCGCTATTGTTGATTGGGGTTCCCCCTAACAATTCGTTATTGACAACTAACCTCAGCTACAACTGCGGCTGATTCTGTTGTTGTTTTGGATCGCTGTTAGCTAATGTTATCGCTAGATAGATCATTTTAGCCATTGTCGTGGCTCTGAACTATCGATTATACTGTTTACCCACTGTTAGCTAGTCAACACTGACATCGTTAACTTGGTATTAAGACATGGACGTTGGCGCATCCTTTTAAAAAATCAAATTGACGTTGGTGATATGAGCTGACGCTAGCGATATGTATCTAAAGGTGGAATTACAAGTAACGGTACTTAGTTAATTAACTATGAAACGTGAATGAATATCCTCTTCTGACGAATACTGACGAATTACTAAACTATGTCATTAGTTAGCTAATTCTCTTATTCCCATGAGTTGTGTATTACATCTAGGGATCTGAATAGGTATCCAGGTTTATCACTGATCACTAAAGCTTACTATGCTGAAACACAGACTTTTGGTTAACGTTAGTACCAAGTATAAAGTATCGAATTAATCTAATGTAGGCCTATAGCTGTTTCCATTTTATGGTTAAAAAAATGTTTGAATAGGTAACAACACTGTTTTCCCCCTGCACACAACAGAGCAAGTGATACCACTGATTTACCAGATTTGTTCGCCAATGGGCTGACATCAAAGTGCAAGGATGTTGTTGAAAGACATACCCCGGGATGCCCTGATGCGACCTCTGACCCGAAATGAAGTGGTCGGGATGGTAGTGCGTCTGACCATATTTGGGGCAGCCACCTACTTCAGCATTAAATGGATGGTAGAAGCGCTGGATCCCACCCACAAACAGAAGCTACAAGCAAAGAAAAGGGTACGATTTATTCAACTTTTATTATATGAAAAGGAACGCGGTTCACTCGAAAGAGTATAAATTAATATTTATTTTCACTATAGAAGTACCAATGTTGGTGTATGTAGTCATTTCCACATGTGTAATTCCATCATGGAGCTTGCATATAAATTGCTGATACAGAGCTGTTTCATGGGTGACAAAATGTGTTTCCCTGCAGGCAGAGCAGTTGATGAAACAGATTGGGGTTGAGGGGGTCAAGCTGACAGAATATGAGATGAACATTGCATCTCACCTGGTAGATCCACGCTGTATGAAGGTATTCTGACACAGAAACTGTTTTTTTTTTCTTTATTTATAAGTAAAAAATAACACAGATTACAAATATAAAATTTATTTAATTCAATGTTTATTTATGGATTTGCATGTCTTACTGTGAAAAAGTGTTTAATACAAGGACATATCAGCAAAGGTTATTTTATTGAGTGCAATTATTGGTTCAGTGTGATACCATTCAGGGATTCAGCTAACTGAAAGGGAAGTGGATGAAGGCTACAGTTTGTTCTGTTAAGGTGTCCTGGAGGGATATTGCAGGACTGGATGAAGTCATCACAGAATTGCAGGACACAGTCATCTTGCCATTCCAGAAAAGACATCTATTCACTGGATCCAAGCTCTTCCAGCCTCCGAAAGGTAATGACAACGAGAATATGCTTTCTTCAGTCTTCATAAGAATAAGTATGACATTTCAGCTACTGAACTCTTCTCTCCTCCCCTAGGGGTTCTTTTGTATGGTCCACCAGGTTGTGGGAAAACACTGATTGCCAAGGCAACTGCCAAAGCCTCAGGATGCCAATTCATCAATCTGCAGGCCTCCACATTGACAGACAAGTGGTATGGCGAATCACAGAAGCTCACTGCAGCTGTCTTCTCTTTGGCTGTTAAGATTCAGCCCTGCATCATCTTCATTGATGAGATCGGTGAGTCCTTCTGGCATTCTGTACACCAGCTCATGACTAGGTCTCTATGAGGAGACACCACTTTATCTGCTTCTGTTTCATAGTGCATAGGCTCCTTCCATTATTCTTTCAAAACAGCCTCAGATCCTGAAATTATGTATGCAATTTGTTTATGAAAAGAAAAAAAAAACAAATCATAAATATCATGCCATACAACCTGCATATGGAAGTGCTGCCGGGTTTGAATTCTCTGTCTGTTGTTCAGATGAATTAGGGTGTTCGGCTTGATTAATACTCCCACACTCTGAATAATTTAGATATTATGGTTGAGTCATCTGTTGTGCTGGCGTGGGCCGTTGTTATTTTTGATTGATTATGCTCTTCTGGCGCAGACTCTTTTCTGCGGAACCGCTCCAGTGTGGACCATGAGGCCACCGCCATGATGAAGGCCCAGTTCATGAGCCTGTGGGATGGGCTGGAGACTGGAGACAGCCAGGTGCCATGTCTGCCTGCTATCCCTGAGCCTCACATTATGGTTTGCAAAAGAAGCCAAAAATAGCGGGTCACTAAGAATGGAATCTTAAATCCAATGTAGAACAAACCATTTCCGTTTTCATAAGATCCAGAATAACCCTGGTTTCCTGGATAATTTAAAGTTTATTACTACAAAATTAGTCACCAAGTATTAAGAAAGCCAGTCGTGATGTAATTTATTATTCTGAACAACAAAGGATTCTGTTTCTTTTAATCAGTGCATTTTGAAGTCACTTTAAGGAAATCACATTTCACAGTTTGGCAGTGTTCAAGTTATAATGTGTTTTTTGTTTTCTGTAAATACTCCTGCCAGTCATATAACCTGTAATCTAACCACCCTTTTCTTGGACACACTTTAACTCTGCAGAGATTTTGGCAAAGTGTATTCATTTTATGCTCAGATTAGATGTATGGAGACGGTGATGTGATAAACAAGTCATTAACAGCCAATCAGAGAATAGCTCCAAGAACCTTATCTATACTGCATTTACAGTGTTGCTGTTGTTTAAATATCTGTGTAGGTGATGGTAATGGGAGCCACAAACAGGCCTCAGGATGTGGACCCAGCAATAATGAGAAGGATGCCTACCACTTTTCATATTGGCCTACCGGTAAGTCAGTTTCTATTTCTCTCTCACATGCACATTTCATTTTGTTGTGCTCTTTCAGTAATAGACTTGGAAGTAAATTCTCCATTGAATTTTTTTTCTTATAGTGTATCCAGTATATTTGGTGTCAGTGGCATATTTATTACGAATTACACTGGAAGAGGAATACACGGTTATCCCATCAGTGTTGAAGCTTCCAGTCCATTGTCAGTTTTAAACACACCACTGGCCACATAGTACTACAGCAGAGCTTGCACCAGTCAGAGCAGAAACATATGGGCAGTTGCCTGTGGCCAGGCTAATGCAGCTTTAATCTTAGGAACCCTTGCCATCCTGAACCCAGTTTAATGGGACAAAGCCATGCAGTAGACTCCTGGTCATAAGATAGCCAATGGTATTGCCCAGGCCTCAACCAGTGATATCTAAGATAAACAGCAGAGGCCACACTTGCGGCACACTCCTTTTGTGACTGTAAAAAATATCCACTAATTAAAAATTAAGCATAAATAAAATACTTTAGATAAATATGCCACTGAATGGGAAATCATCTCAGATAATGCCAAGATATATGTCTGACTCTTTAGTGAACATATGGTATTAGATAAGCATATTTCTCTGAATTAATGAGTCTAACACTTTTTAATGCCTCATATCGAGAAAAATCAATTCTTGCTGTGCACCACAGGTAATTTTTCCCCAAGTTTTTTTTATAGCAATTAGGAGCTAATGATCTGTTGGATGTGTATTTTCCTCTCATTAACATGGATAATCTCACCAAAGCCATGCCTCAATTTTCTCACTTTCCTTTGTTCTATGTAGAACCAGAAGCAAAGACAAGAAATCCTGAAGTTGATACTGGTGGGGGAGAATGTAAGTGGCCTGTCTTCATAGCTTCTCAAGGCCAGTCTGTAAACAAACATCAGTTGGCTGTTTTCTGTTTATCTGAGCCCTTAATTTAAATGATGGGTTAATTTTTAAAAAATGTTTATTACATTTTCCCACTAAAACACAATACAGAACAGCTCAGATGCAGTATGACATCATATTGTTATGAAAACAGTAGAAGCAATAGACACTAAGCCCCCACCCCCATGCCCCATTAACAAAGAGGAAATGAAATTGACATGATAACAGAAAAACAAAATTAAGAGATGACCATAGTACTATTACAGGCTGGACTTAATGAGGGAATCCCTGTAAGATAGCGGACAATATTGTAGTACCCAAATATTCCAAGTAAGGGTGCCAGACTTTGTAAAAGGGATCTAATAAATAGTGGACCATACATGTTATGTACTCACTAGGAATACACTCCATGATTTGAAGATTATGCCAGGATTTATTGATCGACATGGCATTCTTCACCCAGAATGACAAAATGTTCTTCCTGGCCACAGAAGTCAATATATCGAATGGCCTTCTGTGTTTAAGCTTAATGATGTGATTATCAGGAAGATCAAGCAGGGGGCACATAGGATCTAATTCTATAGGGACAACAAAAATAATACATAGTTCACCTACAATACTTGACCAATAACTTTGCAGCTTCTCACATGACCAAAAACAGTGAATGCAATTGGAAACCTCTGTTGTACTTAGGGCAAAGAGGAGAGACACTTGCAAACATTTTGTTTTTTAAGGCAGGTGTTATATGTACACAATGTACAATATTGAGCTGAGTGGATTTGGTATCATTACAAATCAATATTTTCATAGCATATTTCCGAACATCCTGCCAATTGGGATCATCGATAGTGATGCCCAAATCCTCCCCCAAGTGTGTTTAGTAGCCTGGGGAGTCGGGGAGGAAGAGGAACATAGGACTTTGTGAAATGCATTGATAAGATTCTTGGATAACCTTAAAGATAAAGTCCTTTCTAGTGATGAGGTAGAACTGTTAGATATTAATGTGGTATTCCTAGTAATGAAGTGTCTTATTTGTAAATATCTAACATAAAAAAAGTGTATGTTGTATCACTGTTGCAGCTTGAAAAAGGAAAGTAAGGTCTGGCCGTCAAATTTATCACCTAATTTAGTTAGCTCCTTGATTATACCATATTCTAATCCCTGAGTTTATTCTGGGGTATTAATGGTAGTGAGAGAGGAGGTTAGCTGAGAGTGATCCTCTCTGGTACAAATTGACTGCTAGGCTTTGACTGGTAGTACAAAGGATCAAGATACGTTTAAGATCAGTGATGAACAATAAAGACCGCAGAGAGCAGTTCGACTGAAAAGACTGTGTCAAAACAG
Source organism: Albula goreensis (assembly GCA_022829145.1). Classification (NCBI taxonomy): domain Eukaryota; kingdom Metazoa; phylum Chordata; class Actinopteri; order Albuliformes; family Albulidae; genus Albula; species Albula goreensis. Next base: position 33,144,858 of record CM040744.1, read on the forward strand.
ATTGATCCAAACATCCATCAGAACCACCCATTTAAAGCTTAGCCAATTTAAGCTTAAGGGTTTCTGCTTATTCCAAATGAAAGCATTCAGCCAGCCCTCAAGCACCTTAATGACCAGTGGAAGGGAAAGGGCTCTGACAGGGCTGGGGCAGATGTCAGGGACATCCAAATGATGATATGATCTGGAAAAGGGAGGGAATGGAGATTTGTGGTTTTGATAAAAATATCAGCACATCATCTGCATAGAGAATAATTTAATGTTCCCATTCACCTATGGCAATACCTGATATGAGAGCAGACTGCCTCATAGCTTCAGCTTGCGGCTCCAAAGCTATATCAAAGAGCAGTGGACTGAGAGCATTTCCCTGTCTGTTGCCTTAGTTAAGAGGAAAGTTCTTAGATCTGAGCCCATTTGCCAGCAGTGCTGCCATCAGTGTATTATAAAGGTTCCTGACCTATTTAACAAAATTCTCACTTAGGCCAAATTCTTCCAGAGCACAAAATAAATAAGACCCAGTCGAATGCCTTTATGGCATCAAGAGAAAGTACCAAGACTTGCTGCCCAGAGCCCTGTGTTACCTGAGTTCCACCCTTTGATAAAACCGAACTGATCCTCTTTAACGATGTAAGGGAGTACTTTCTCCAAATGCATAGCCAGTATTTTAGAAAGCAGTTTTTGATAAGAATTAAGAAGTGCTATTGGCCTGTAGGAGGCGCAACTGTCTGGGCATTTCCTTTTTTTATGAGTAAGAGAAATACTCGCTTCTTGAAGAGATGGGTGAAAATGCCTGTTGCAAATGAATGGTTCAGCATAGCAAGCAAAGGGTCGAGTAGAATATTGTGAAGCTCCTTATAAAACTCACATCTAAACCCACTGGTCCTGGAGCCTTCCCCAGTTGCATTGATTTCAAAGCAAGCAGTGCCTCCTCCCTTGTAACGAGGGCATTTAACATTAATTTTTAAGCTTCTGAGATCGTGGGAAGTTTCAAATCAGAAAGAAATTGGTGCACAAGAGCCCAGATTTTGCGAGGGCAGGGTTGAGTGTCAGAGGTGTCTGGCTCAGAATGGTCACCATCTTGTGTAGCTTCATCCAAAACAGATGGGGAACCTTTACTGTGTTTACGTTGGGTTCTCATTTTACTAAATGACTGTGGCCAAGCATTTTCTAAGGACATCGCATGAAGTGCTCATAGCGTTAGTGGCTGCTAATACTCGGTTGTTATCTGGATACATAAAGAAATAAAACCGAGTAGCTCAGAGCCCCGACAAAACACTGTGCTGACCTAGCCTCATCAGGTGACCCCTGATGGGTTCATTTAATTCTGAATGCCTTTGTTGAATTGTGTAGTTGTCTGTGTGGGTGCACAAAATAAAAAAGGGAGGTAATGGATTAGTTGTATCACTGAGACATGAGCAGGGTCATCTGGGATTGTGGTCTCATTAATTAATTTCATATTGTGTTTGCAGTTTAAAAATCTTACACTGGAGAGTACTGTTGCTTTACTCAGCTATGTTCTTGACTTTGACTAATGAGTCAAGTATGTTATAGCAGATACAACCCCTTGTTTAAGGTGAAATAAAATTATAGTTTCTTACATGAAGTAACTCACTTTTTGAACTGAATGTATTATGCCCCTGAATCCCTGTACAGCTCAGCAATGCCATCAACCTAAAGGAGATTGCGGAGAAAACGGAGGGTTACTCGGGCAGTGACCTGCGTGAGCTGTGCCGCGACGCCGCCATGTACCGTGTGCGTGACTACGTGCGCAAACAGCAGATGAAGCAGATTGCACAGCAGCTGCAGGAGGTGGACGAGGAAGAGAGGTAGACCTCAGAGGGCTGTGCTGCATAGGGTTCATTTGTGTATTTGCTCTGCTGTGTTACGTAGCAGTTTGACGTAGCAGTTACAAATACAGATAGAGAGTAGTAGCCAGGTATATGGGTGCAGAGTTGTGATCAGTTGTACAGGTGTAAAATATAGGTCAGAGATACAGGTACAGAGCAGTGAACAAGTTTAGAATAGCAGTCAGTGATGCTTGTGTAAAATAGCAGGATATAGGTTTGTAAAAGAAAGGATACAGGGTTTTGTTTATATTAATTCTTGTCTTTCCTCTTCATTCGGAGATTGGTAATAGTCATTAGTAGATAACACTTAAACATAACTAGTAATTGATAAAAAAAAAAAAGTGTGATCTTTAATTAGTGATTTGGTGTTGTGTAGTATTGATTTCACCGCAATTGTGTCCGTGTTTTTTTAGGCCAATTGAGGAGGACCGGTTAAGGCCCGTCACCCAGTTGGACCTGCTGTTCGGCTTGGACAAGATGAGAGAGTCCAAGCAGGCAACTGTGTGCCAGAGCTCTCTGAAAGAAGTACCGTTGGATTAAGCCGATCTGCCAGCCCCCTAACCCATCCCACCCTCATAGCACTGCCCCCAGTGCCCAAGGCCACAATGCCAGGGCAGCATCCACACACATAACCAATCATATTCTGTTTCCGAAGAGACAAACCAGCTTCTGTGTGAAAGTGGGGTAACTCTGTGTGCCTATTGTCACTATTACCACAAAATACACTGGCAGTCAGATAAAATTGCAACATTTAGAAATGTACAGCCCTACAGATTTTAAGTTTTACTTGTACTGCACATTTCTTTGCAAGCCCCTCCTCAAATTAGTTGGAAAAATTTATTCAACAACATGGATGAAAAAACCTTTTGTCTGCCATGTTATTTGGTGGATTAATATTTGTTTGAATAAGAGTTCTTGGGAATTATGCAGCAATTCAGAAAATGTATTTGAATTACTGTAACCATCACTGATATACTGTACATAGTAATTGTCAAAAAAAGAATAACTTTTAACTGTTGTTGTTGTACTGTAAATAGAAATAACCATAAGAAAAAATGATTAAGCATTAGATTTAGCAACCTACATAATACAAAATGACCATGGAAGCAGCATTACTGAAAGGTACACCTTATTTTGGTGAAAGGAGTATATCAGTAATTAACCTTATTTCAAAATTTCAATTATATTAATTTAAGCAAAGTCATTTTCCAGTCCAGCAATGTGTCTGTCTTAATATTTATGGATACCTAATTATAGCAGTTGATGTCTTGATGTTTCAAAATTTCAAATCACACATTCGCACAAATAACACAGCAGTCTTGCAAGAAGCTGCATCATATACATTACTTCTGCAGCTTATATTAATCAGATACTATTTCTTGAAGGTCAAGAAATAAATTTTATAAACCATATCTTCATTCACCAAACATTCACCAATGACATTATCATCTGTATGTATGTGTTTGATTTTTTGAATGCCTTGCATTGTATGGCCTTGATTAGGGCTTAATTAGCCTCCCAGTTTATCCTGAACACATCTTGCATACGGTGTCAGTGCATCTCAGTTTGCCGGCAGCATTGCACTCAGTATCAGTAAATATTGTAATGCTTGAGTCATGGCTAATTTTCTGTCTGAAATTGCCATTTTCAGCTTGGGGAAGCTTGCTAAATTTACTTGTGGCTGGAGTTACAGTAAGGATATCAAGCTGATGGTTTACTTTTCACATGAGTGATTCAGTTTCAGCCAATTAACCTGAACCAGTCCCCACATGCATTTTCCCTGCTGCATTTTCGCATGTCTTTAGGAACCCCCAGCCTTGGAGCATTTCCCCGGTGCTTTCTGTGAGGTAACTGTCAAATCTTGATATACATTTTGTTTTTCCATCCCTGTTACAGTACTGTGCTTTGTCATTTTTGCCTGTAGTCAGAAAGCATGGGTGAAGAATGACGTGAAGTTGGCCCATTATCGTCACCTGAATTATATCTCATAAAAAAAAATCCTTAGGGACAAACTGTGACAAAATCGAACAGTATTTTGGAAGGCCACATAAGCTGCAGTTTAAAAACCTCATGTTGTGTGACATACTCCAGAAATGCTGCCAAAAATTGTTGGACAGCATACCAAGGAGTTGTGATACAGCCATTCTGGCCACAGAGGATATACAAGCTATCAAAGTAATGCATTGATGTAGCTTTACATTTATAGAATCATAATGATATTTTCCATGCTTATCAAGTGATTTATTGTAGAAAAGTAAATCCTTTTGACTGCTCATGTATTTTATGGATATTGCACTGATTTTACATTGTGTGTTTGTATATTGATTTCCTCCTCTTGGCTTCACATATTGGAATGTGTCTAAGATTTTATCAGCAGTCTAAACTTACTTGAACTGTGAAACCCCTTAGGACAAACAGTGTTGTCATTGGATAGTTATATGCATGTCGTCATTATAGACTTGGATTGAAAGTGTTGTACTGTTGCACCCAGGCCAATTCTGTGAGTAACAGCAAAAAAGGGAGTTTCTTATTTTCTTTTCCATTGCCCTCAAGCCCATCTGTTTGAATGTATTTACTTGTAACTGAATGCATCAGTGCTTGTTTCTTTCACTAACCAGGTATCTGCATTTCATGTGCAGTTTTTGTACCCTGTTGTCTGTAGATCCGGCACTTGTGTGTAAGTGATGGTGAGTCCTAAAGGCTGGTGTTCTTGTGTTGGTTGTTCTGTGACTTGCTGATTTGCTTTAATAGCTCAGGTTGGGCTTTGTGTTTGCAATAACCCAGTGCAGCATTTTCCTAAATGTGGAACTGAGCTGAGTATCTGGTGCTTTGTGGATTAACTCTACAAGCTTGTGGCTTCATCCTGTTTCTTTTTTAATATGTTCAGGCAAGTCCAGAAAATCAGGAATTTTTTATCTGGATGTTCCATGTGTTTATCAGTCTTTCTTTTAATGGCTACTGAGTTAGTGTGTTTGGTCTATCCAGTAAACACACTCCTTGCTTTCATTTTTTTATCCTTTACTGACACTTTGTATGTTTATCACAAGTTTAGTTGATATACAGTTGACTCTCCCACATCATGGCTTCGATTTTTTGCGGGTTGGCTTTGCAGCCTTGTGTAGGAAACAGGCGTTGCACTGCAGGCAACAGGCATAGCAGGCGAAAAGTAAAGAAAAAATTAAAAAGTTCAGTCATAAATGCATCACAACGATTATGTTTATGTGTGTGCATAATAATATATTTTGTCGTTTAATACCAAAGATATACACAATTTGTTTATGCAGCTGAGCCCCTATCCCTTGTTATGCGGGAGGGTCAACTGTATAAATCTTAAATAACTGTTTCAAAGTGAAGTACAAATAATGTTAGAAAGAGCATCCTTTAATGGGCATTAAGCCCACTTAGGTCAGCAAGGTAATTTTGAAGTGGGAGAGTCTTTTTTTAATACTGTAGAAATTATGTAAGCATCTTTTTATTGCTGGCCTTTGTATAATCACTGACACCAAGAACCATATTATAGCTATGAAAATGTGCACACATTAGTTTGCTTTGATAGATCAGAAGTGGTTCACCTGCCTGTCTCCATGGAGACATCAGTATATGTTCAGAACCCGAAGAGTATCATTTTGCAATCTGGAATATGTGAGAAGCATGCAAACTGGTGTCTGGTCCAGCATTTGGCTTTCTTGGTTGTTTGTCACCCTCTGACAGCACCCTCTGGCTGCTGGCTGTGTAGGTGTGCGCTGGCCTGGTTTATGATAAAAAGGTGCAGTACTTCTTTCAATTTTCACTTCAGAGGTCTTTTTTTATGAAAGAACACCAGATGTCGCTGTTGTCCCTCTGTGGACCACATGTTTGGCTAAGGGTGTTTTTTTTTTTTAAGTTTGTGTCGATGGCGTAAAGCATTCATTTCCGCTCTACTTTTCAGTTTACATAATTAAAAATGTTGGTCATTCAGTACTGTGTAGTTGGTTGGAAGCTGTAGAGTGACAAATGTTATTTCTGTGGTCTTCAGCCATTCCTTGATGAAGAAGTTCATTCAGCCCTTCTTGTACTAACTATTGTTATGACAGTGAGCTACATTGATAGGCTGTATTCCCCTTTTTAAATGAAATCTCTTCAGTAACACACACTGAAAAGATATGACATGCAGTGCCTGTATTTATCAAAATTTAGATGTAAAACTGATTACACTGTAGTTTTGACTATATTATGGTATGAACAGAACAAATTGGCATAAGCTGTGCTCCTTTCATTTTTTACATTTTTGGCCCAAGAAGGCATTGTATTCTCCGTATTTGTGAAAATGATAATGAACTGAAATCCCAGGTGTCCATCCACCCCTCCCCGTTTTGAAATGCTCACAGTATGCTGAGTTGGCGGGGTTTAGCTGTAAAAAACACTACCATTGCACCAGTTTTATAAAGTGCTGCTTTTTTGCTTAGCTCTCATTTAATTTAGTTGATTTATCTGAGCCTTGTCATCATTTTAAGCCTCTGAACAAATTTCATTTAATGGCACTCCCTGTAATTGCTAATAATACAGTGATTGGCTGTACTCTGTTCGGTCATCAGCCCTTTGTCCAATTTCATATCTAGTATGTATGGAGCTTGGAATGTTTTGATTGCCTGCTTCATGTGTGAATATCACAAGATTTGTCTTGGCTTTATGGATTTTTTTAAAGTCATGTTTTCTTTTCGTTCTTTTATCTGTGGTTATGTGATTTGTTAGATCCTTTGCTCCTGTCTATCTCCTTTGGTCCTAACAGTGTATCAAAGGTGCTTTTAAGGATGCATTTTTCTCTTGCTGTCTGTCTGTTGCTGGCAGCTAGATTTATCTTTGTAGCTTGGCAACCTGTAAACATTAAATGACTCATGCACTGTATAATGTAGGGATTTATTATTCACTGAGTTTTAAGTGAGTTTGAAGCACACCTTATCACCCACGAGTGTAGTTTTAGGTATCATGTCTGAAATGGCTCTTATGTTGGGAGAATGTAAGTGTTCAGTTATAGATGTTCCTCCAGGATACAAAATTTGGGATTGTGAGGTTGTAGAAGAAGAGCCATTCATTCAGACACTACAACAGACAGGTGATGGCTAGACTGGGCTCATGCATTTTTCCTTCGGTCTGAATCAGGGATTAGTGTAACAGTGTGCTCCGCCTTTTAGTCATATCAGTCTTCAGAAAAAGAAACTGTTGTACCAGTGCCTCTAGATCTCCACAACCAAAGCCAGCACAAAGGCATTTGTGTAACCTGCTTTCCTCAGCACCTTTGGGGAAGCAATTGCATTTATGGACTCTGGTTTGTTTTTAATGGGTGTTACGCAGTCCCCGCCCTATTGATTTGTCAGATAAATCGAGGAATGTGGCGCACCCACACGGTGCATGTAATCGCGCAGAATTGCCATCACTTAATCACAGGGAGCACAGGGGCCTGCCGACAGCAGGAATTTACCTCCAGAGGGATCACAGACAAAACTTGATTAACTCGGTGCAGGGAGAATGGTCACAGCTCATTTGTATTTGTCGCCACCAAAACCATTTGAAGAAAACACAATATCTGTATGTTCACGTCTAAAGTGGTAACTGAACAATAAAAATGTCAACCCAAGTTGTATTGTTTTGTACTCATGCTGTGTTTTTTCTTGCATTCATACTCTTTTTCATGATCTTTTCCTTTTAAAAACATTGGAAGATTGAAGTGGCTAATTCAGAACTGCAGCATTTACTCTGGTATGAACTTATTCTTTATCCTTTCCAGAAATTGAGATCTTCAAGGGTAAGAAAAATAGTTCAAATGAAGAATTATGCATGAGCTGAAATTATTTATTTTAGTTTTGAGAATATTGCACACTGCTTGAAGCGGCGTCTAGCCCAGTCAAAGCTACCTTACTTATGAACTCTAAAGCCTGCTGTGCAGAGCCATAATGAATATATTTTAAATGTGAAAAACAGATTTTTCATGACCATGGGATACCCATAATGCTTGGAGGAAAAGTAAACACCTAAATAGCGTCACATGGTCTCACTGTGGAAAAGGTGACCTCGGACTGTATGGGGCCAAAAGTTGTTAAAATGGCCTGTATCTAGACTGAGATCTAGACTATTGGAGTTGAAGTTTAGACAACTTCACTGTGAAGGCAATCTGATTATAAAACATCAGGTGATGTCTTAAATGAGTATTAGACCCCCCTAAATTCATCCACCAAAAATCTGCTCATACAATTACAATAGCAGCTGGTGTTCAGCACAGTCGCACATTTGGTCAGTTAACCTCACTTTTATAGACCATTTTTATAACAGATTTGATCATAAGACTTTGAAATTTACAATTCTTGATGTACATGTAATACAGCATAATTTTTCTGCGGGAATATTTTGTTGAACACAAGAAATTCATTAACTGGTCTTTATATTTTCTTCACATCTTATGCTTTTCTTGCCCACATCTTTCACAGCTAAAGGGGGCACAGATTAAATTGCTTTGGTGGTGTGTGGCACGGATTGTTCAACCATTGGATAATGGCATGCCATGTTCTTGAATCATGGCCGTAATCAGAGGGTGGGTGTCCCCACGTCAGCTTTATTTGCAATGCTAGCGAGTGCAAGACAAAGCGCAACACCCACTCAGGAAACAGGACAGGATAATGATACCACATTAACTGCATTGGAGTGTTGGATGTGTGTGTGTGTGTGTGTGTGTGTGTGTGTGTGTGTGTGTGTGTGTGTGTGTGTGTGTGTGTGTGTGTGTGTGTGTGTGTGTGTGTGTGTGTTTGGGGGGCATCGGGGTCTTTTTCCTAATCTTTTCACAGTTTCAAGGAGATGACAAAGTAAACACATGACTCAGTTTTCATGTGACACTTTCATAATTAATTTCAAATAAGTTGATTTAAATTCAAAATTTCTTTATTTTGCTTTGGATTTCTGACTATGTTATAGGGTAAAACACATCTCTAGGTGGTTTTGGACTCCACCTGTGTATGCTGGTTTTTTATCCAAACCACAAGGCCCCATTTCAATAGTAACACACTGTTAATTGTTCATAATTGCTTGAGGCTGTGTATGGTGTTAGACTCAGTCTTGGTGTTCATGAAACCACAGCCAAGCTCCTCTACTGTGTACTGTGTATAGGGTTGGTAATGAAATGGAATACAAGCCCCATACACACTACTCAAAAAAGACTGAACTAATTGTTACCCCTCCAATGTGGGGTAACAGTGATGGCATAGCTGGGACCCCCAAATGCGGTTAAACAGGTGTCTTTAAGCCATCCAGAGTACAATGCTTTTGTACATTGTGTCCATTTGTAGCGTTTCTTTAAATGTTTCCATTTATAAATAATATAAATATTAACACTGACAATGCTTAACTATTGTGCTAACTCTCTCTCTCTCTTGCTCTGTTTCTAACACTAAAAAACATCTAAAAAGTATTATTTCCACCTCTGTCAGACATAAATGAGCAATGCTGTGGTGAACTGCTTCTGTCTCTTAACCAGCACAAAGAAGGTAGACTCTAGGGGATCAGTCCTCTTCATTCACATTCACTAATGAAACTTGGCAAATGAGTTAATTGGTGTCTTTAAACAAAGCCATATCGAGCATGACATCATTGCCCTTATCATCTTTGACTTTTGGATTTTCAGTACTTTACCCTTTTTGGGGAGATCGTGGGAATTGCAGCGTTATGAAAAGTGATGTGATACAATAAGATTACATTTCTGAGTCATGTAGAATGCATTTGTCAGGGCATTTAATTGTGCATGATTCATAACTTAAAATTGTAGGTGACGCAAAATGTTCCTATTACTGTTGGACACATTAAAATGGCATATTTAAAGAGGATTTTGTTTTGTAAAAGGAGAAATGGAACATCCTTTCTACAAAGGATAAGATTAACTTTCAGCCTGATATCTGAGCAAAGGCATTTTGAACAATAAGCACTAAAAGGGAAGCATAATAATATCATGCAGTGATATCTGGTATAGATGTAACATTCAAGCTCTATCCAATTAACTCTTTGTTTGCTATGTAATGTGTGCCCAATGCCAAACACCTGTTAGTGTCCATGCTATAATGTGGCCACTGAAACATTTGGTCAGTCACACCATAATTTTATTCAAACTTTAGACCTTGTGATTAGCAAAAGTGCATGTGTGTGTGTATTTTTTGGGGGCAAGCCACAGTTGACCATTATAAGGTTAAAGCCCTGTCAGTTGTAGTCTGGCAGATTCCCTATAATATTTTACTTTAACACCTTACAGGAAAAAACCTTCTCTCAAAAATGTTGAATGTACAGGAAGTGTATGCTTCAACATTAATCTTTACTTCTTTCCAGCAGAAATGCACAGCATTAAGCTGTAGGTGGCCACACCACTTCAGTGGAACCTTCAAAAACCTGCTTTTTAATGATATGAATATATAACAGGGAGAAACGTCTGTCTACACAATTAAAAGTAATCTTCTAGTCACCATGGTCGCAAATGACTTGACAGATGAGCTTAGTGAAGGGTTGCGAGGCGATTGGATTCTAGAGGCCCTTTCTTTTTTACATATTTGAGATCCACAGGGAAATTCAGTCAGCAGAGAAAATGTCAATTAATTTCTCACCACATTTAAACCCTTAAGAATTTCCATGTTTTATCCTCTCACCATTTCCCATATATGAAGTATTGCTGAAGAATAATATCAATATTTTTCAGGAAAATAACTTGTTGAATTATGTTTCTTTCTTGAACCCTTTACAACATCAAAAATAACAGCATAAATCAAAAGATGCTATTTCAGCTCCTGTTAATCATTTGGAACATTCATTAATTTGGAATTGCATTCCTATACAGCAACAAAAGATATGTAAATATAATTCACAACATCTTCATGGTGAGCGTGAGTGAATTTGCTTTGACCATTTAGCAGGGTATTGGAAGACCTTGTCTGAACCACTCCTGTGTTTGGCGGATGGTTTTATACAATACAAGCAATGATGTCTGCTGAATTGTCTCGACTTAGCTTGACATTATTTTCACCCCTGTGACTCAGTTCAAGCTGTTTCTGCAGTGCTTGACATTCTGATGTGGAATAAACAGCCCGCGGTTATTGTCTTGCCCTCATCAGGCGGCCTGTTTAGGTCTCTGCCTCTCTTCTGATTACCGTGATTAAATGGTTTGCGTACAACCTTGAGCCAGGCATCTTGCTGGCCCCACCAGCACCAAAAAAATTGAACACATAATTGAACAAGGCTAATACACATAATGAGAACGCAGGCAGTGAACATCGAAGTTGACGCATAAGGCAAACAAATGTTGCTGTGGCTTTTAAATAGTGCTCTGATCAGAGCTGTTTTATGTTTGTAACCTTTACAGATTTCAATATAGAAAGTTCAGGGTAGAGTAATTAAATTACTGTTAGTGGCAGACTTTTTACCCAGCAACATGGTTTTTGATTTAAAAATCATGTTTTTGTGTCTTATACCTGTCAGGAGCCATGCCCATACATCACATTATTATTTATTGCAGGAAAAGTCAATTTAATAAATTCATTTTAGGTTATTTGAGAGTTGCTTGATTACGTTCATATATCTTAAGATATTGGATTATATTAAAATTATAGTGTAGTAATAGCCTCTTGTAGTTTGTATTCCTGGGAAAATAAAATAAAGGGTCATGTAGCCATGTGATGAAAATTTGAGGTGTTTTGGGGGCATTGACCTCACAGTGGAAAAAAATCTCAATGACTCGCCAGATCTCAGGGAGCAGTGTGTGACTGTTCTGAGCCCAGTCACTTCAGACTTTAACCAGTCACATGCTGATTATTCGCCAGACCAGAAAAACAGTTCAGTATTGATTTATAATCCAGGGCACAACAAAGGCAGACTCAGGTGGGGGTAGGCATTCATTGCGGTGGCTTCCATTATCTTCTGTCTGCAGTGGCAGTAATTACTGTAGATCCTGAATGTGCCCATTAACGGAGAATGGGAAACCAGCATGCCAAATGTAAAGGTTGAGTCTCATGGTGAGATGTGTGGGTGGTGGGAGTGACTCAGTGTGGTGGGGACCTTTGGATGAAAGCAGCCCCCCTGCAAGGTTTCTAGGCTGTGAAAAAGGCTACGATGCAAATGCTGCTTTCCTACCGATCGGCTTCACTTCTCTCTCCCTGGCAGAATCCAATTTCTCATGTAAGCCTTTAATTGTGATGGACTTTGGGAGGGAGGAAGGGGGATGGAGTTCAATTACTTCTCTTTTTCAATATTCTTTTTCATGGGTTGAGGGAAAAATTACCCCAGAAACAAACAAACCGCTTTCACAATACCTTGTTTCTCTGGTTGTACAGAATAAATTGTTCTTGTCTGCTGTTAGTTTGAAGTTGAGCGTAGAGGTAGTTAGAAGGAGGAGTCTTCTTAACTTATTTTGTAGCTTACTGTTCATGTCGGACAAGTTGCATTAGCTACACGCCTGTTAAGTCTCATGTTTTACCGGAAAAAATAGTCAGTACCTTGATACATCAGAACATGACCTGACCCCAAGTGAAGCCTCCTTTTTATTTGTTTGGTGGCATTTGGTGTGGTTATCTGGCGTAAATTATAATTATTAAAATATGTTCAGTATAGAGTCTGAACATGAAAACAAAACAGCTTCATAAACAGCAGAGTTTAGGCCTATTAGTTACATTTTGCCTTCAAACAACAGTAAAAATGGAAACGGTTTAAAACTTTCATTTCTTCATTTTTCTCTTCTTCTTCTTGCAACTTTTTTATGATAAATTCCCTTGACGTTTTACTATACACTAAACATGCTGCTGGCACACTTTGCTTCTGAAACAGTTAAAGCAATTTCCTGGTTCCTGGTGGCTGTTCTGTATTTAATTTACTTTGACTCAACAGGTTTTCGAACATAAGTCATCCTTAATAAAAAAATGTCATGACCGAAGTAATATGAATCCACTGTTTAATTATTTATGACAACAACAAAACAAGACCAGACCTTAAGTGTTTTAAAACATGGAGTGTTATTTTAATGATTTTAATGCATTAGGGCTATGTAATTTACATTATATGAAGTTTATCATCATTATTTTTGTAGATAAAGCTTATGTATGAACTTAAATGGGAGTCTGTTTACAGTATTAAAATTATGCTAAACTGTTATATATTATGTACCTTATGTTCTCATAACTGTTTGGGCTGCAACAATATTTGCAATATAGTTTAGGCGTTCAGCAAACACTCTCATCCAGGGCAACTAACATGCTAACACACTGTCTATTCATACAGCTGGATATTACTGCATATCAATTAAAGCTCCATGCTGAAGAGTATAACAGCAGAATTGCTACCTGGGTATTGGTTGGCAACTTTCAAGTACGTTGCCCAGATACCTAACCAATGAAGCACGCTACTGCTAATAATGGTATGCAAAAAGTATGAAGTGATTTCATTCTCAATATACACAAGGCGGCAATACCCACTACTAGGCCTTCCAAAGAAATGTCCTGTCAGCTCACAATGGCTACCTTGATATTTTTCAGATTAGGTTAAAAATCTTCCTGTTCAAATCTTATAAATCTATTTTTAAACAAACTGCACATTATGTTGGTAAACATGCTCTGTGTAAATGTATTATTGATTTTCACCACTGCACTTGATAAAGAAAAATCATAAAACATCTTCCAAATGACCTCCTTACTGCCAGTCTCATCAAGTTTCCATTTTGTCAGCATGCAAGGGTAATGAACATCCTCATCATGAAATTCAGAAGTGCTTTTGCATATTCTATAGAAATGTTTTTTTTTTTTTTACATTGGCATTCCCCATTATTTGGCTGAAAGCTTGACGTCACTGAAATTACCACATTTTTGCCTGAGGAGTCCTTGAAATATTGAAAAGTATGGTCTGAATAAATTACAAAAAGAAGTCAAATTTATTAGAAGTTTTTCTTTCATCTGGTTGGAAGTTTGAAACATCCTGCTCCCTCTATATTTTTCCTTCATGTAATAAAACAAGAACTATACTGATGATACATTACTGAAATTTTCTCTCTTTGCGTCAATAAAATATTCATAATTTTTTAAACTATACCATATGGCTGATTGCAGTGGATATTAGTTGCTTGTTTTAGATTTTTTTATTCATTGAAGCTTTTTTGATCTCATAATTGGTAATTCAGCAACTTTGTATCCAAACCAATTTTTTTTGGCACTTCAGTGCAACAATTTTCAGGTCAATACAATTTCCTTTCAGAGGTCCATGATCAATACAACTGCTGGGCACAACTGTGGATATGTGGCAAGGAAAGATGTCTATGATGCACAGGGGTTTGCAGGGTGGCCTGTGTTTTAATGTACCAGCAATGCAGTATTTCATTTGTACATAATGAAACTGAATGGTATGCATAGTATTGAAATGAATACTAGATTACAGCATGTTTTCTGGGAAAGTAATTACAATGTCCATACAATTCTATGCACAAGGGAAAAGCAGTATTCCCAAAAAGATTAATGTAAAGTAAAAAGATGCTAATAGGCTTAGCCTCACCAGGAAAAAATAGGGGTTAAAAATCATCGCATTGTAGCAGACATTTCTTACAATGCTAGTATCACCAGTTGGGCCAATCTAGTGAGAGACAGCAAACAGTGAAAGCAGCGAAAGCATTAGTGATGTATGTCTGGAAGTCAGGCCCATAGGTTTGGTGTCATCAAAATACGTCATAGACTAGGGGCCAATCTGCAAAAAGTGATCTAGAAAACAACCACTAAACCCTGAACAATATATATGACCTTGTTGCTTTCACACAGCTGAAGTCAATTCTATGGTTAAATTGATATCACTAGCTGAACACACTAGCAATGTGTATTCATGTGGATGCAATGATCTGTAATGCTACATTTACTAACTGGAGAGCATGCAGAATGACCATATTCTAAGGAAAAAATCTCATCTTGAGGAATCCTGTCATTATCAAACTGATGATGTGTGAAGAATGCGCTGAAAGACACAGTGTATGTGTGAACATGTGCATATTTCAAGATGCCACTGCTTCACCCTAAGTGAAGATGAATGTGGGTGGAAAGAAAAAGAGTATTTGTGTATGTGAGAATATGACTGACTAAGCCTGATTACTTGAAGATAAATGTGCTAAAAGAGATAGACAGAGAGCGAGTGTGTGTCAGAGTATATCATGCCCTGATTCTCTTTACAAGTTGTAGAAATTGTGAAATTTTCTGTTTTTGTAATGTAATCACAATTCTATTGACCCTGTTCATCAAGGTTAAGAGCTCTTAACCTTTTATTCTCCTTGACTCTTTGCTTATTAAGAAAAGGTTACCTAATTTTCACATGAAAGGTCTTTAGGGAAAACTTTAATCCAGTGATAACCTGGCATGTGCCCCTGTGACACTCTAAACTGTAAGGTATTTCAGCTCAGGATTTAACTTGAAGGTTGTGTCCAGTTTTCTGTGGCTTAACTTTCATTTTGGAAATTCAGTACATTTATATAAATACTTTCTGTCATTTAAAAACTTTGTTTGAAGCATTGGCCAGCTTCATTGCATGTGTGATAAGTAGTCTAAAGGAAATATTCAAAACCAATACATTGCCTGTTTCATTTTCACAGTTGGCAGGGTTGATTGAATTTGTTTTAAGTGGGCTCTCCTTGTCCTTGATGTGGTTAGGATAGCCCAGTGGAAAAGGGGGATCCCTCAGTTAGAAGCCCCTGCATGGTTGGGCTTTTCTGGGGCTCACTTATCCCTGAAGCCCTCTCAACTTTTCAAGAGCCTCTGGAAACATTGCATCCTGAATTGCTGGGGAGAGAAGAGCAAAAATGATTGAGTTTTAATCTGCTGAGCGCTCAGACGCATATTTACAAGCCAGACCACACTTAATACACTGCTGCTGGTTGATTGAGTGGTTTATCTCTCTTTCTCCTTCCATCATGCAAGAAAGGCAGTGGTGGAAATACACTGTATGTATTTGCATCTTTCAGACTTTGAGATGGCAGGAACATCACGGCTGTGAAATCCTTAATCCACTGCTGTCTACTTTCTGTGTACATGTACGCACGCTGTGCATGTCTTTAAACAGGAAATGAAAGCTGTAATCCACTCCAGAGCATCTTATGCTTGAAAGATTTGATTACATTATCATTGTGCAGATGTATATTTTGATGTCAGTCTCATAGAAATGCTTATGTTGCCAGTGCTTATACTAAAAGCTTGAGAAATATTTCCTGAAAGACTGTTTGAAATACATACCCTTTTATCCACTTTTAATAAATAATCAATTCAGCTTCAGGGCAAGCTGCATGTAAATTTGCATTACGTTTTATGTTCAGTATGTGCATTACAATGCATTGTGGCAAACAGATCTAGCTTAAGTGGCTGGTTGTAATTGTGTGCACTGCTAATATGGAGATTTCAGAAGATTTATTCATTTGTCTGCTATTACACAGGTTTACAGTGTTTGCCGTTGAATGTGCTTTTTGCTAAACTAGACGTGCTCGATAATGGAACCATTTAAACTCTCAAATCTCTTCTGTATGGCATGCAAGTTGTTGTCATAAAATTATCCTGAGATGGCCAGAGAATGCTGTTGTTTGGGTTATATGACTTTATTTTCTAGTAGGAAGGCACAATGAAAATGTTCAGCAATAAAATGCTTGAAGAGAAGGAGCTGTTCAGCTGCATACACCAATGAATACATAAATGTAGATGAAGATTTGATGTTTTGTTTTTGGATCATTGGGAAACTGAAAAATGGAGGGAAATGGTTTCAGACCCCACTGCTTTGCCTGCATTTGGTCAGCATGGGCATGTAAGAAGTTTATGTTTCAGCACTACATCTTAGATTAAATTGTCATCTTTTTTAGTATATAGCTAGCTAAGTAATCCAAAGTAAACCTTTTATGGTGAAACAGTTTCATGGCAGCTAGATCATTATGTGCTAGAAGTTTTTTCTTCTGGTATGTGTATTCATTACAGAACAATGACCAGAAACCTTTCTGTCTGAATAGCAGCTTCCAGCTGGAGTTCCATCCACACAAGATGATGATTTGTCAGAAGTAGAGGCTTCTGCATGCTTGACATAACACATTCAGGAGCCATCTAAGTTCATGAAGCAAACAGAAGGTCAAAAATCTAATTTTCAGTTTTGAAGTTTTGATATTTATATTCATCATTAAAATAGTATTTTGAAGTTCATCACCCTTAATCCATTGTGATTGCAATGTTAAAAAAATTGGCTCTGTACTCTTGACATGTGCTTGCTCTTCCCTGACTGGATTCAGGCAGGTGTGAATGTGACGAAATCAGCCAGGATCAATTAAACACAAAATTGGGTCTGTGAAGCTGATGACACTGTCCCAAGAGGAGACCTTGAAAAAATGCTGTCAGAGGCCAAAAAATGTTGCTGTCTGACAGTATCATGGAAAATGTTTCTGGGTTTTCAAATGCCCTTCTTCTTCCTATTCCAAATGAAAAGAAATGAATAAATAAGTAAACAAATGGAATATGGATTGTCATCTGAAAGAGAGAATACAACTCATTATCCAGAGGCCCACTCTCTGTTCAGGTTTTCAGTGTGACAACTCTGCTACATTTGTTCTTCAGTCTGCAATTGCAATCGCAAGCGATGAATACTGGAATCAGAGCTGTTGCAAATGGAAATGACACTTTGATTACATGTTGCTTAGTTGTAGCAGAGATGTTTGGGTAATGTGGCTGGACACTGCCACTTTCCTCTAACACAGATGGCCTGCTTAATGATATTGTTTCCATTATCCAGTATAGATTGAACCAGGGACATGGACATGGACATTTCTCAACACTCTTGTGCAATGTTATTGCTTGTAGCCATCTGTTCTGGAATCACGGCATCAAGCATGCAATGTAGTATCCTGTGACATTGCAGGCACAACATCATAAATGTGGCTATAACTGCATTCCCTGGCTTTGACTGTCAGAGAAACATCAGAACCGTATGTTGCACAAATTCCAAAGCCCTGGGCTAAGGTTAGACTTTTGATACTTTTTGTTCATCATAAAGTCTCTTTCTCTCTAGCAAAGCTCAGGGTAGCTTGCCTGCCTGTTATCATGAGTGCCATGTCTGCCTTTTGAGTTGCGAGTCAGGGCATTCCAAGTTGTCAGCTTATTGCATTTGAAGTTGAGCCATGCAATGTACAATTGTATAATGGATCAATTTTAAACAGAAAATGTGTTTTTCAATTTGAAGATTTCCATTTTAGGAAGCAACAAAAAAACATCTTAAGAGCTATTGCTGAAAGGCTTAACATGGTGTGTCAGGTCAACTGTTTGTCTATTTTTATGTTTGCTATCCTGAGGTTGTGTTACTACCTTTTTTAAAGGAACGGTACTCTCCAATGTTCCTGGTAATGTTTGACCAATATTTTCTTTTAACTGTAGTTTCTTGGTTGAAGTGTACAGATGAATTTGTTTTCATTCCTCAAATACATTTTGTTATTGCAAAACTGATCCATTTCAAGTAAAACATAGCCTCAGGGAAAGTAGTAGCATGGAAACTCTTGGAGTTAAAATCAGTTATCATGTGTCTTTCTGAGCATTAGAGGGATTCATTTATCAGGATTGACCCAGAGTTACAGAATCTCTCAACAGTGGACTCTTTAGAGTCTTCGTATTTCTGCCTCATCCCTTTGAAGGTGAACAGCATGAGAATGTTGATGTTAATGGAGATAAGGTTGTAAGTATTGCCTTAGGCATCTTTGTTTCTCTAGAGATTTTTTAAAGGAAGGTTGACTGAAGTTGACAAGATATACAGAAGAAAAACAGACAACTTGTACTGACTCCAGCAACTTATTTTTAGCAGTGAGATCTGCTGTAATTCCACTGCCTTTAATACCTATAGATTCCTTTTATTTCATCTTGAATTGTCCTGGGTGCCATTGTGCATTATCAGCAAGCAATATGATGTTTCTTCAGTCACATTTACCTCAGAAAAGTAACCTTGCATTATTACAGTAGTTCCCTGTGTTCTTTGAATGAATGCACTTTGTTTGGCTACATGTAACGAAGGGAAAAAGGTGGATACTTCTACCCCTATGGCCTAGTGCTATTTGAGGATATTTGTAGTATGGCTGGAATCTGTATTTTCATTTTATGGATCTTATAGGACTTATAGGATGACAGATATGATAGAGAAGTTCATGTGGA
The DNA here is from genome assembly GCA_022829145.1 of Albula goreensis. Classification (NCBI taxonomy): domain Eukaryota; kingdom Metazoa; phylum Chordata; class Actinopteri; order Albuliformes; family Albulidae; genus Albula; species Albula goreensis. Next base: position 33,163,879 of record CM040744.1, read on the forward strand.
CTATTTACTTTTTCTTAAATCATAGTCATAGAACTCTCGGGCTGCCATGGGAATTGTGGGACTTGTGTCTCGCACAATGCTCAGAGGAGCCGCCGGAGAGCACTAGGCCTGAGGAGACCTATCCTCACCCATCACTCTGCTGGTGAACAGGTGTGTGGCGGCCGAGGCAAAGCGATAACAGGCACTAGTGGCCTCATTTTCCAAGCGGTGTGGGGAGATCCGGCATCTGACTAGGTGTCAGGTCAAGAGGGCCAGGCATGGGCCCACGCCATGGATCAGAGCGGATGTGCTCTGACAGGACCCAGGCACAGACAGACAGCAGCTGTGACAGGCACTGACAGGAGGAGAGCTCCTGGAATAATGCACTAACACAGCTGTACCATGTCATTTAATTGCCACCCCTTTTTCCCTTCTGTAAAAAGCTACTGACCTGCTGTGACAACTACTGTAGTTTCCTGTTTCTGGAGAGACTGGAATCAGTTTTTAAAAGCTGTGCAATTGCTATCAGTGCTATTGTATTCTCTATTTTGTGTCTTTAGGAATATCTGTTTTTTGCTTTTCTTCGGTTTCAAATTCATGCATAAAATATGAAGAGACAATTTGCAGAAATGTACAACAATCAGTGCAACGATCCAAATTTGAACAATTTGACAAAGTAGATTTGTACGCTCTCTTTCCTCAAAGCAAATGGCAAAACAGCATGTTCTTCAATATGAACTGAGAAGCAACTGATTACTTCATGGCGCAGTGGTTCTTTGCATCAGCGTAAATCTGAATACTTAGCAAATGCCTGTGGTGCCCTGATAGCTCCATCATTGGGCACAGGATTAAAGATTCAAGCTAATACTTCAGACAAGTGAACTCTGACCCTGTGCAGACTCCACCAGCATGCACTGGCTCAAACATAAAACCATGTCATGTTTCTTTTTCTTCTTATCTTTTTGGATTAGTGCTGGGCAGTACAGTGCAGCTTCTCTGATTTGTCTTTGTAAAGCCAACTTGGTCCTTGATTTTTTTTTCTCCAATTTGAAAAAACTCAGCTGTATTAATTTCCATTTGACAGATCTTATTTGTCTCACAGCTGAAACATCGTCAGTACATCGCAGAACAGTACACAGTCACATCCTCTGCCATCAGTCATCGTTCCCTTTCTCACTGCACCTCACTGGCTGAGCTCTGCTGACATTACATCAGAAGGATAAATAAATATACGACATGTGCAGCTGGCACAGTTCACTTACAGATGCCCTGACTGAAATCTCCCACCCTGGGCAATGCTGTGGCCAGTCACCTCCAGCTCTGTGAAGCTCCAACACTAGAATGGTCCAGTCCAGAGTACCAATGCTCATTGACACCCATTTTTTTTAAACAGGAGCATCTGGCTAGCAATAATTTAATCTTTGCAGTTTGTCGATACAAATATAGAAAACAATTAATAGGATGAGTCATCCAGATCATTGAAGAATCAGTAAATCTGCACAGCATTGATTAATTAAACAAGCGCCCTGTTCTGCTGATGATAGAAGATAATGTCAGGTCCCTGCAGGCTTTTGTTTGTAGCAGTAGCCTGGGGAGGGGAAGTGGATCTTCATTGATCGTTAGTTCACATTGTCTTCAATATGTAAAGGGCAGGCACAAACCAGAAGGCCAGTATCCCCATTAGTCAAGGGGAAGATGTTAAGTTAGCATGCTAATTGACTCAGCATGCCATAATTACCCAAGATTCAGTTGTCATGCATGGTTTAGATTTTCACATCAGTACTGGGAAAATATGGTTACACTTCAGTTCAGCATATGTATGCATTCGTGTGTGTACTCCCCATACAAACATATTTCTATAAGACATTAATTCATTTCAATGAATTAAATCAAAAGCCTTTAAGGACAGTGTAAATCCAGAAAATAAATCATATCTTTTATTTTTATTTTTCATATTCATTTAATAATCCCAGTTAGTATTGTATATTCATACTTCTGCCTGTATCCTAGAATAAGTGCAGTTGAAGCCTATGTTCTGAGAAATCACTTTTATAGTTACTACAGTTGTGGTGCCTGTTGGTACAGACAGCCACTGAGTGCAAAACAATGTAGTCATCGCAATGCAGAGATAATGACTGGAGGCTCATACTGCACTTAAAAATGCTAGCATTGTGCAGCGATGGACTGAAATGGAGGATTAGGACCTAAAGACCCCCAGAGGCATAGGTTTATCCCATTAAGATATGCTCTATCATGTCTCCCTCCAAACCACACAAATTAGCCAACAGGATTCAAACAAATCTGATGGGAGACCAAAGATACACAAACATAATTTTGCCATAGTTATGCCAACCCAGTCATGTTCCCAGTATCATGGAATATTTTATTTATACTCCTGACTAAACATTGTTACATTTGTACAAAAAAAAGAATGAAAACAGCTGAAGTCTAAACAACCTCAATGTTTTAGCCTATGTGTACTGATATTCCATGAGACCAATTAGGTTTTCCATAAAGGGACCAACTTCCCTGCTCACTTTTTACTACAAACATATATTCAATGATCTGTAAAATCTGTATCAAAGTTATATGTGCCCATTAGGCAAAAAATAGCAAAAAGACTGTCTCTTTGATTTTAATCCTTATTGTGGTTCTTGGAATTATGATAATAATTGCTCCAACTAGTGATTGAGAACATTGTGATTTTCTTTAAAACAAAAGACAAAGCTCATACCAAAACAGGTGTGTTTGGTTCATTTATGGTCCAGCTCTCCTCAGCGAGAAGGAAAACATGACAGGCGCATCATTCATTCATGACTGGCCTTATGAAGATTTATGACCAAACACTCAATATTTCATATGCTATGCACCCATGATGAATATAAAATTGTTGCAGAGGGGAAAGGTACACTGTCAGTCTGCAGCTGCACATTGGGCAGAGGCATCTGTGAGAGGGAGACGATTTCTCATTCTCATGATATGATGACAGAAATGGTTGTAGTTAATACCTTTAATTAAACCCTGACATTTCAGCAATCCCTCAACATTGTGCTTTCATTTTTTGATTGGTTTCCTCTGTATTCACAACCTTGAGTAAACTTTTACAGCCATCTTTTCATAATAACCAAGTTATGATAGAAATAAACCAAAGAACAATTAATTTTTTCATTTTTATTTAATTTTTGCTATAATTATGCCATATGAAAGAATAAATATGGCATATTGTGCTAAGTAAACCAACACTGATTTCTATATACTGACACACACACACACACACACACACTCATATATATATATATGTATATACATGTGTGTGTGTATGTGTGTGTGTGCGCGTCTGTTTGTGTGACTGTATCTGTAATGTATAATTTTATGTTTGTAGACTTCAGAAGGATCATTTCAGATGCAATTCACAGCTTGAAATCATTGGGTGAATTAGGGTTTTTCCTCTGCCTGGAGGAGAGGCTGCCTTTAACAACTGCTGTGTCTTCACCCCCAGGGGCAGTTCACAAACCTTCATCAGCATGAACAAATGTTATGCGCCAGCGAGATCTCTGATCCAGCCGCGCTGTGTGCCCAGAGAGCAAAGGCCCTAGCCTCAGATCTCCCTCCCCAGCCACAGCTTGGGCTGTGCGATGCTGAAAGCAGCACTAACCTTGCAGAAGAAAGTCATTTATTTGCCAGATCGTCCCTTTGGCCCCTGCATCAGCAGCAGAGAGTAATCTAAAAATTGACTGTGACATCACCACAAGTGGGTGTGTGAATACCAACTATGCCTCGGAGACATGCACTAGTCTATTGAAGCATGTTGTTTAATATGTTCAAGGATGTGATCTTGTTGTGCTTGAGATTTTTTATGATGTCTGAGAAGAAGCAACCAGGTTAAGAGAAAGTGGTAATTCCAGGAGCTTATTGATGACATTGGTTCCTTTAACCTGTCAAAGCACTCAGTCAATGCTGCCCCACAGTTGTGAAAAATCTATTTCAGTAAATAGTTAATTTCTAATCAGTTTGGGAATAAAACAAAATTTGGCTTAAACACAACTTTTAGAAAGCTTGACTGTGCACTCCAGCTGTTTTTTTGGTCCCCTGGCTGGATCCTGCATCTAGTGTACCAGTGTCTCATTTTTGCATCTGTGAATGAAACTTGTATGTTTCTGTTGACTGTTTTCTCTTTACTTAAGCACTATTGCTGGATACAATGGCTTGTGAATGGGCATCAGGGAATTCACTTAAAAATGTCAGCAGGGACTGCTTCCATGTCTGCACTGTATTTGCTGTGCTACAATGAATGAAAAAAACTATTTTCCCCCAACTTTTTTTGATTTGAAGTCTGACAGAATAGTTATTAAGGTACTCAAGTGAAGTCTGTACTCCTCTCAAATTAATCCATGTCAGCTGAATTCACAGCTCTGACACTCTTTAAAAGCAGTGGTGAACATCAAAGAGAATGGTAAGATTACTGTGGCTGAGCATCAGCAAAGGTGTAAGTCAGTTTGACTTAATGGATGTCCAATTTCAAAGTATTCTCTGAAGTTAACTATCACCCTTCAGTGTTCCACATTATAGGTCTTTGGTAGCTCTAGCATCTTTACATTTTCTTCCTGTTTATAGCTGGTTGGCATGTTGCCATTGGCCAAAGGCTATGATGGTGGCAGGTTGTTGATGTTTCAGGTCACACAAAGATAAATTGGATTATGGTTGTGATTGGCATTTTGAATGTCACAGTGGTATTTCTAGCTGTCGCTAGAGGGAGTTTTGGAATGAGAGAATGGAAATTCAGATTGTAACTCTTGCCACATCAGTCAAAACGATTAGTGCAACAGTAATGGATATGTAGATATCATAGAATGTCTTAACTGTATTATCAGTCTTTACAGAATAAGACTGTACAGGAGGCACTATCCCAGTCAATCAATATGATATCCAGAAAGTGGCTAAATGTGTACCAGCTTCTTATCAGGCTTCACACCAGAAGTCATATTGTACAGATGTGTTGGCAATATATCTTGTTCTTATGTTTTTAGTTTTTCTCCAAAACTAAAAATGTACCATACAGAAGTCTTTAAGCCAGGAAAAGTAATTCCAGAATTTAATAAAGAGGATTCAGATCTTTCTTTCTATACATATTTTCCCATTTAATAATATGTGGGCAGTTGCTGCATTAAAGACTTAGACATGCATGACAGAGAGACCCGTGGGCTGCTTGTTTGGCCTAGTCATCCATCTCATCTCTCTCTCTCTCTCTCTCTCTCTAACTCAGTGGTTGAACAGAACACAGGTAGTGGTGTGTTGTCACTTACATCCTATTTCACAAGAGCATGCACCTGTGCTTAACACCTACTGACAGTTCTGCTCAAATACTAAACTGTAACAAACCATGCAATCTTTTTTTGTATTATTCTTTTATTTGTTTCCTCTTCTCCAAATAACTCCTCGCCTTACATCTCTAGAGTACATCTATTATTTTTTTCAGTTTGATCCAGTACAAAGGGGACAAAGATGCCATATCGGTGTCTGATTTAGCAAGAAGAAGAGTTTAAAGGTCTTCTTTTTCATTGTCTTTCTCACCATTCCAATTTACTGCAAATTCTCTGCTGCCACTAAATGCACCCTATTCTCTGGTTCAGTAGGATTTACAATATATTTGTCAGTTGTAAAGGACACTTAGTACAACCCCACTTTAACTCTGCTGCAGGTTTGCAGAATAAATAACCTTATCTTTTGGATTTTGGATCTGTATGGGTGGTATGTAAATATTTTTGCAGTAGGAGTATATTTGAGTATGATAATATTACTTTTTGTTTAATGAACAAAAGTTGGTGAGGTAATAATGGACACCGTGCTACTGGTGAGTGACTTCATGTTCATATACTCACGCTTTACATGTTTGCAGTATCCATTTTTGATACTTCCTAATTTTTTTAGTGGTGAAACATTATTTACCAATTTCCTTATGTGGTTATGCAGATTGTGGCAAATCATGTTTTGTTCTTATCTTTAAAAATTACAACAAGATAAACAGTTTGCATTTAGACAAATACAAATATAAATATGAAAAACAGAAACACATCACAAATAGAATCCAGAGGCCCAGAGTCCATTTGTATGCCAATGATATATTTCTAAAAATCGAGGTAGAAAAAGCACACATTACTCTGCTGATTTTGATTACATGGATGGCAACAAACCCAAACATGAGTGAGTATTATCTCTCAAACAGAAACAGAACGCAGGTCCAGCTTTTCCCAGCAAAGCCATGAGCTGGAGTTACAGAAGAATGAGAAAGAGTTAATAAAACAACACAGCTCCAACAGGTTCCTCTCTTATTGGGGATAGCTCCCTGTGTCAACAACTGTTGCAACCGCCAGACGCTATAGAGTTTATTGTTGTACTCATAACTTCCTCAATCACAACTCTATAGTATCAATAAAAGTGTCTGCATATCAGGTTATGGTTATGAATTGTTTGGTCAGGAGTCACAATGATCCAGCTGAAATGTATGAAACAAAGGTCTGAATGAGCCTGAAACAAAACACATTGTGGCTTCATGTGCTTGAAAGAAATGTTTACATCTGCAGAATTTTGTGGGGAAAAACCAAAAATGTATGAAGACTTTTCAAATATATATTTGTACTTGCTCAGCATAAAACTGTACTGGTTAATAGCTAGTGAAGCATAAAACCATGTTAATTTATGCAAAATAAATCGAACTTCACAAGAACTGTATGTTTCCCCTTGAAAGCGTCTTATGAAATGTGGGTTTCATGCAGACCCCATTGGTAGATACACAATTTTGACTGTAGACATCCAATTACTGAATCTTGAAGTCAGTGTCAATTGTTGTACTGATACAGATAAATTCAAAATCAGATCATTCAGATGTGTTCAGCCTTGTCCCTTTGCTATATTCCTTTGGATGTCTTTGATCTGAATAATCCCTTAAAATGGATGCGGGGTTTAGCAGCATGGGTCCACTTGACAAAGCATGCAGTTCAACAGCTAGTCAAAGGTGTGGATTATAACACGGTAGAATGATGCTAGCATGATGCCTCCCCGTGATTGCCATACTAAACACGTATTTCAGTATGTCCATCACCCCCCCTCCCCCCCGTCCCCATCATGTTCACTTACAAGACCTGTGCTGTGTATTGACTTTATTCTTCACAAAACCATCAAAGCCAATCTAAATTACTGACATCAGTTCACTTCCTGTTTTTTATGACTTGCAATGGACTCTGATTGGCACTGTTTACAAAACACCATAAAATTCACAAATAACATGCAGTACTGTGGTCTGTTTTGCCTGAAATTGCAGCCCTCTGGTTGGTACACCAAATTGATGAAAATAGTGAGAGCCATTGCAAAATGCAGTACACGTAGATAAGCAACATAGGTAACCCAGGATAATGGGTTACTTATTTTATGAGCCTGAAACAGCACAACTGTCCAAAAAGCAATTCTCTCGCTATTCATTATAGCCTTCTCAAGAGTTCATCAGCAGCATGGAGAAGGATTTCTGTTTTTTCCACTCAGTCTTTGACTTCAGGCACCACAGGCAGAGGTCGCTCTCAGAACTCCCATAACTATAACCCTGGGAGTATGCGTCTCGTGAACCTTTGGAGGCGTTCCTTCCAAAAAACCTTTCCCCTCCACTTCCTTAAGTGGTGTTTTCAAACCTTGAGGGCCTCATGTACGCCCACTGCAGAAAGCCTGCGGTTGATGTTGCGGTAGCGACAACGCAGCAGGTCCTTGTAGGTGGAGCGCAGATCACGATTGAAGAAGGCGTAGATGAAGGGGTTCATGAGGGAGTTGGCGTAGCCCAGCCACAGTAAGATGCGCTCCAGCCAAATGGGCACACAGCTGCACTCAACCCCGCAGATGAACGGCCGGGCGGTGGACAGGATGAAGAAGGGCAGCCAGCAGACAGAGAAAACGCCCACAATCACTCCCAGTGTGGTAGCTGCCTTCTGCTCCCGCTTGAAGATTGAGATGTTGCGGCGCTCACGACTCAGCAGCCGGGACAGTGCAGCGCACTCCTCTGCCACGCCAGGTGGCTTCAGACCCTGCATCTTTAGGGCCTCACTGGCCACCGTCTCCAGGCGCTCACGGCGAGAGAAGTCGGTGAAGCGGTGCTTAGCGCTGCTCTTGCGGGCAGCACGAAAGATCTTGTAGTACATGATGAGCATGACGGCCATGGGGATGTAGAAGGCCACGGCGGTGGAGTAGATGGTGTAGCTGAAGTCTTGGCTGATCAGACACAGTCCGGCTGTGTTGATGTTCTTGGCCCAGCCACAGAAGGGAGGCAGGGTGATGGAGGCTGACACCAGCCAAACGCCCAAGATCATTTTGGCCATCAGCTGCCCATTCTGGCGAGCTGGGTAGGTCAGCGGTCGTGTGATACCCAGGTATCTAGAAAAAGTCAATGACAAGCAACGTTAGTCAAGATGACAAACTTCCTCACTAGCATCAACACATCAACCAGTAAAAGGAAAGTTAGGTCACAAAAACTATGCTGTTTAGTTCTGAAATCCAGAGCAGTTTTCCACATCAATGATCTATTATCCTATTATATATTATAATCCATTATCTCAGTGTTAACCTCAGCAGCATTATCTCCATCTTGAAAGAAGCCCTTTCAAAACAGCAGGGGCTAAATGGATTTCAGATATAAAAATGCTCTGAGGCACCGTGAGAATTAATGGTTTGTGGGAGATGTATCTTTTCATGAACCTTTTTGAAGTCCACAGACTGACAAAATAACAAACCACTTTTATTCAGACCAGGTTCAGTTTTGGTCCAAAAAACCTTAGGTGTAGGCCAGACATCTGAGAATACAAGTACTCTATAACCAAAGAGGCTGACAATTCTTACTTGCTGTCTTTAGTAAGGCAAAGTAAACATAATCCTATCTCAAAATGGGATTTCTTACACTAAGGTTCAGTTTAATTTATTACCTCTAGGTGTGGGGATTCCACAGGTCATAATTTGATTAAGTTAATGAAGAAAGCCCATTGCTACAATGCGTCTGGGATTATCCTTAGTGGTTGTAAAATGTAAATATAAAGGTCATATTTGGACATTTTTGTTTGTTTAATAAGGTAAGTGCTTCCACTTACCAACAGTATTTACCTTTAAAAGGGCATACATAAAGTGTATTGAATTAAAAGATGGGAAAATTTGAATTTAGTTTTTTTTACACATCTTAATTATTTAAAAAAGTGTATTGAAGTTCTGTGTTTCAGGAAATTTCATTTTCAACAATGTATGCTGTGGCTGCTGCCATTCTCAACAAGTCATTTCCTGTAATTCTCTCTCTTCGTATCTCTAGTAGTTTACATAAGTGAAAGGGAAACTCCTCCATGCATAGCACTGATTGCATTGATTTGAAGCCTCCTGTAATTGTCTGACTGTTTTCTGCATCTGTACTTAGAATTTGGTAAAAGAAACATTTGTGTTTGCAGTACATTGCATGTTTTTCCAACATTTTCTCTGACAAAAAGAATAATCTTTATAATCTGTTTAGTAAGGAAACATAAACATACACTGATTACATACAAGCAGATTGGCACTCATATGACATGATTGCAAGGGGATTTCAGTAGTCTTTCTCTTCTGCATGGGTGACTATGCATCATGTCACAATCAAATATTGTAATACTAACTAAAACTAACCAGCAGAAGTTAACATAACATGGATACCTCCATTGACTCTCTTGTTTTGAATAGAATAATGATGCTACCGTTATGTAGAGGAGATACATGGTTATTTATATCATTTAAAAAAACACTTAACATTACATTACAGGCATTCTTAGCCATACTTACTAAGTGCAGTTGATTTGCCATCAAGTTACATTTCAAACCTATTCTATTGTGGTAGAACATCTCTTCTTTGTTAGCGTGTGTTTGAGCTAATGGAATTACAGTATTCTCCTATTACATCTGCTAGGTTGGCAAAGCATGGTAATAATATTATGAACTCTTACTTGGGAAAGCAAACAGCCCAGTGTGGTGCTGGCTGTCACTTCTCCTTCAGGAACACCACTCATTTCAGATGGAACACATTCTAAAATATTTAAAAATCTGCAAGGTGGACTGTAAGTGTGTTGTAGGTGGGGGAGGAAGGTGGTTGTGAGGAAAAAGTAGCATTTTGAATCCCCCAAAAAAAAAAAAAAAAAAAAAAAAACAAGTCAGTATGAATGTCCTGTGGGAAATAAAATGTTTTTGTTTTTTCAATTTAATGTAATTCAACTGTTGTGGTGTCCCCTATAGCATCACAACAGACTCTGTACAAACAGAAAAAACTGGCTATCTGCTGAACTGTGCATGTCTTTCATTCCTACTCTAGCTGAACCAAAGAGGAAGAGAACCGTTTCACTTTGTCCACAGTCTGAAGCAGAGTGACCTTAACTGACTCATTTTGGAAATTCTTTAGGGCAGGAACTGCAGGGAACCTTTTAAAGGGAGTCTTTTGAACCAGTTCTCCGCATAGTTATGCAGGTACAGAGATTTTTTAACAGATGTTTTGATGTTTACATTTTTGATTGCTTAAATCTAAAACATTTTGATGGCTTGGGTTGGTAAACTGTTGACATCTACATTCCCTGCTGATTCCCCACCACTGCAACATCACTGATGCATTCTTTGAGGTTTATCTGCTGTCATATGATGTTATTAGACCTCTGGCTTCCACTGGAGGCCATACTAGGAATGGGCCTGTCTTGGAGCACAAACCATGCAACGTTGTAGTAGCATGTGACATGTTTTGAATGATGCTGAGTATGTAGGCCTGCTGTGGTTTGTTTGAGACCAAAGGAAGTATCACCTTGTATTAATATCCTTGGTTGCACAGTCTCCACAGACATGAGGTCTTCTGCAGTGACAGCATCGGCTGATGCTGTGCAGCAGGTATAAATGCGCTGTGTATGTTGTCGTTGGACGTACCATGTCTAGACACATATATCACTGTGATGGGATGCGTGTGTACATATGCCCTTTGATGGAAGTGCTACTTCCAGGTTCCACAAAGGACTTGATATCCTATCAAGTAAAATATGATGTCACCTCACCATGTTTATTTCTTCCATTCATGTGGATTGTGCAAGGCTGCTGTCACTGACTGTAAATAACAAGAATAAATGTAAACGTGTAGTCATGGTATTTGTAAAAAAAAAAAAAAACTGGCTGGATAAACTGTCTTCATTTCTTGTATTCCCCCTCTGTAGCATTTCTATCTTTGTTCTCCAGCCTAAACAGCTTTGTTTCTGGCTAACAAATACATGGGAAGATATAATTACTAGATTTAATACTTGAGCATCTCTTGAGGTACAGCCCTCCATTTACTAACACTGGCTTTATGAATTTCAGTGACAGCACCATTATATCACACTACTTGTTGGTTAAAATATAAAACAGAACAAATAACCAAATACAAACAAAGTGATTGACTGGCGACTAATAGCAAAACAGTGGAGAGAATGATTCATTTGATTCATTTGCCTCTCCAAAAGTCATACAAATCCATCCACAGGTCATGTAAAAGGGCTGTGCACACTCCTAAGGCCTGTTAAGCTGACAAACTCTATGCTGAAGTTTTCGTCTGTCTCCCTGACGTGTGCTTAGAAACAGGACAAACTGCACACTGTTACCCTGTTAACAACTCTGGCATGTTTATACACTGAGATGTACAGCGTATCTATTTTTGGAGAAGACTTCTAGGCTGAGTCTTCAGAGACATTGAGATAGGCTTTTCAGTTTACATGAAGAGGTCACTTGACTGTGGGGAAGAGAGAAGGGGCACTCAGAGTTCATAGCTGAAGATATGGAGGTATGTGGTGAGCTGGTACAAACATTGCTTATCTTTAATATTACAGCCCCACGGTGTAATGAGGAGGCACAGGTGCACCAACCGTCACAGTGCACATTGTTTTTTTAACTCCTTCCTTGTTCAACCCACTCATCTGCCATTTGTAAGTCCATCATAAGTTTGCTCAAAGGAATATAGCATGACCATTCAGAATGTTTGGTGCTAATTGAGAGCAAATATTTTGTCTGTGACTCTGTTTCTCTTCCTTCATGAACTTATTGCCATTATGTGTATCTATGCATGTGTCTAATGCCACATGATACCTCTGGTTCAAAGCTTGGCTTGCACTTACAGGCACACCTATAGCTAGCTGTTAGTCATGAAACCAGTCATTTCCCCATTCTGCATATGTGCTACACACTTAAGTCTGGATTTATACATACAGTAGGCAGTTGCTTGTGATGGGAAATTGTTCTAGTCATGAGTTGTATGCCTTCCATATGCTGTGACCAATAAATTATCATTTAAATGTTAATGATATATTACATAGGAATAGACATGAGGAAGAAATAATTCCACTTTTGTGCAAGGCATAGTAGTGGGTGCTCATGTTCTTTGTCTTCTACTAAGCTTAACTTTTGCTATGACTAATTAATGACCTCTGCCATAATTGTGATATCTTGGTAATGGTTGTCATGGTGACCATACTCTTAAACCAGAAGTCATGTTTGTTATTTTTGTATTCCTCATTTATTTTCTCAAAACTGCTGTGCTAACAGTGTAGCAGTCTTGCAATTCTTGTATGTTCCACCATTTGTGGTCATTGTACACATGTTTGTGATAATGTGAAAGTGAAATATATAGCAATCTGGGGCTTTTAAAAATACATTTGGAAAACTTAGGATATGGGGTTTTCAAAAACCCATTTGGAAAGTGCAGTTCCATTTAACAAAGTGGCAAGGAAAGTGCTGGCTTTGCGTACTTTCTGCATTTCTTTTCTTCTCACCCTTTAATGCAAGTGGCCTCATGCTACCAGCCAACAATAGAAAGAGGAAAATGACAAAATTACAGTTGCAGTGTTCCATTCCATTCCCTACAAGCAATCAGACCATATTTTTTCTTTCATGGATCATTCAAAGGGAGGCTATTTGGCCTCTGCTGGTCCATATGAGTTTAAATGGCTGTTACTGAGAGAAGACTTCAAGGTGTAAAACAGCTTCATCATGAAAAAAAATGAAAGCTTCCTGAGATTATGATGTTAACACAGTCAAGTAAATCTTTGCTGTCCTCTTTCTTGCGTCCACTACATACAACTATGATATGTTGTTTAAGTTGTGTAGAAAGTTTCAAACCGCTCTCTTCATTCTTTCTCATTCACTTGCAAAAACTTACTTAACTTACCTTAGCTATCAAGTACAGCAGTATAACAATAAAAATATATTGCAAGACACATTTAGTAAATAAGGAAATGATGCCTGTTCCTCAGACAGGATGTACAGTGGTGTTGTTTATTTTATGGCAGGATCGTTATGCGATATTACACATGGTGATCCTGTGTTAGAGGAGCAAAGCAATTACCATTCACACAGATTCATCTCATGTCATTGGATATCCCAGAATCATACAGTATAATCTTTTCAATAATAAATTGCGTTTTCGTGAAGATTATAATGGATTTCATATGGTCTATCATTTAACAAAAAGTTTAAGTGCCACCCTGAAGGTATTTGTAATTGAGGTTATAATGCACTTGTTTTGATGGGCACTTTGTTTACCTGGGAACACTGAAAAATGTAATTCTCAAAGAATGATAAAATATTCTTGCATCCTGCAGTAAAAAAATATATTTTTTATCGGTGACAGAAGAGAGTCAATACAATGCCTAGACACTTCTGTCTAAACAAACTGTGACCTGTGAACAGCTTTCCTATTCCTTGTCAATGTGTACTCAGAAGGCCATAGGAATATTCACTGTTCTCAAATATAAAATCTCTTCAAGCCAAAGGCTTGGCCCTTGGAAATGTGACATTTATGATAAAATTAACGTTCTTCTGAATATCATTATGGATTACATAGCAATTTTGGAAGAGGCCACAAATAAATCCCAATGTGAATCTGATAACAGACATCTTGAAAGCAGTATGACTGATTCGGCTTTAATCTCCAGCATGAATTGTTCTCATGTTTGAGTGGCTTGGAAAGAGAAAGACCTCTGCATCGATTGCTATTAGCCAGATATTGACCAAATATGCATAGTTCTTGTTATTAATACAGGGGTTTTGTTTTTGTTTTTTAGAGGGTTCATAACTGTAACAGCCTTTACCTCTGTGCTTCATTAGCTGTGTCAGTTTGACACTCAAAGACAGACAACAGTTGATTCCCATACCTCTGTTTGCAATTATAAGAAAACATTTCCACCTTTTCCTGATAATAAGGTTAACTAACACCACATATTTGACAAATATGAAATTCTACAAAGGGAAAATTTGAATTTCCAATCAGAAAGGAGATTTTAGCATGTGCTGTAAATAGCCATAGCCCCCGTTCAGCATCTGCTACCCTTATTCCTGTAGTGAAGAGAATGTTTAATTTGGTGAACCCAAATGGGAGGAAGCAAGGGGGTCACTGATGAGACAGGATCAGCTCACTGGCTGAATCCTCCTTCCCAGGGCACTCTAGGGATAACTATTTTCCCTATGGGGTTGCCGGCCACAACTGTCCCAGATACAATCCCCAAATATCCGTTTTGATTCCCATTGTTATGTTGAGTTTAAACAGAAAAATATTTTAATTGAATACATATGAAGGTCAGTGATTATAACACGACCTTAAAAAGCACATACATAATGTGTATTTGGTTGCATTTCCTTTACTTACTGGTTTTGTTGATTCAGCTGAACGGTGTAACTTCATAGGAAGGACACTATTCTATGTGGCACATACGCTTGCTGGGAACATTGTGGACTCCTCATAAAATGTGTCAGGAGCAGGAAAGGAACAGCTTATAACCACTAGTTTTATTGCATGTATGTGATCCATCAGAGGATGACAGGTTACAATTCAACTACCATGTGTTGAAGGCCTCCAAGCACATTAGAACAAAGATGTGGATCTTTGAAGAACCTGGCAGGGTAGAGTATACAATATGTTGTAGAAGGTTGTTGAAAGATGTTTTAAACTCAACTCAAAGCAAACCTGGTTTGTAGTCAGTCCGCTACTCTGTTCTTTGCACTGCCTCTTCTTCACATTTCATTTTAGTGGAGCAATATATCCAAAGATAAATCACATAGCATTATTTATGAAGATAAGATACTGTGCAGACCTCCTCTAAGTACAGTACATAGTGGCAAGTAAACAGTATATCTTAATCTTCAACAAGCACACCAACTAAGGCTGCTGTGACGGATACTCAGAAGTAAAACAGACATCAGCCATTAGGTTTCCACTACATGAATCTAAACTTCATGATTCTTTTTTTTTATTAATAAATCAGACAGTTCCTTGTAGTGAAAGCATATAATGATCAGTTTGACCTATAATTTTAGTTTCACATGTCCCTTATGAAACATTCTATAATTGCTTTCTTTATTTTGAGGTTTTAAAATGATAAAGCTAAAGTCGTCACATTTATGTAACACATTTATTTTTATTAGATGCGTAGGTTTACTTTGTCATAAGTATGTAATATAGAACCTGTTCAAGAATAACCGAGCAGAGGCATGATCTTGTAAATGGTGTCCATTGTCTGCCAAGTAGTTTAGATTAGACTAAGTGATGGCTATAAACCCAGAGCAAACACTATGGCTAACTAGGTTCGCAGTTAAATACCAAAATACCTTCTATCGCACTCTTTCACTTGAGTGCTTTTTACAGTTTGAGTTTTTAGAGGCACTTGGGCATCCTGCTGTGTGCATGATATTAAAATAGTACTATTAAAATGTGCTGTTCTGTTATCATTTTGTGGTATATTATGTTACCAGAATGTTTTGAGCAATGAGTCAAATATCCCTGAGCCTCGTGCATGTATTCGGTTACTCCGCATTTTCACAGAAATATTAATGTCTTCTTGTGCGGACTTATCTTTCAGTAAAAAGTAACAAGGCATCAGCAGTGAAAGAGTGCAAGTTAGTGTGGGAAAAATTATTTTAAGTTATTATAAGTTTAAAATAAGGTTAAAATTAGTTTTGAACACTATGATGTTATAAACCATAGTCTAGCTATTTATTCAATTCACATAAACTGATGGCAACATCTTTACCAAAGATGATGGATTGATGATTTTCTTAATTGTTGGTTAATATTGAAAAAGAATATTGAAACATTTTTATTTAAATATTGCAGGCTCGACAAGTGTTCTGATGAGTAATTCGGATTTAAGTTGAAGGAAACCTGCGCCCTAGCAGGCTAGTTTCAGAGGATTCATTTCCATAGTAATTGACCTGAAGTTAAACTGAGCTTGCTTTTTGAAACCGAAAACTGCTGATTTCCATTCATCCTGAGTTAACAAACTCAGGTTTTTTGCAAAACCTGCTTTCTGAAACACCCCCCAGACCATGTTACTTATTGTTTGTAAACACACTAGCATTCTGCTTTTAAATCCATACAATAAAGCAACTACCTCACATCCATTTGTTTTGCACCTAGTGTTCAACAACCTGTTCTTTAAACACTGTATACACATACTGGGGAACATATTCACCAGACTGACTGCAGGTGCACTTTTACAAGAAGATTCTTTGATATATTTCAAGAGCCCAGCAGAAACAAAGTTGCAGTTGAAGCAGATTTGAATATAATATACTTTAAGTCATTGTAATTGGCTGGAGTTGCATTTTTGTGAGTAAATATGAAATGGTTTAGTGCTGTTAGGGTGAGCAATTACTGGAGATCTACATGATCTCCAAAGGAAACCATGTCCAAGCCTGACTTACAGGAATGGTCTGATCTCAGCTTTTCCCTTTTACTGTGAACAGGTTCTGCCGCTGACTTTTCCCCAGGTCGAACAAAAGAGAGCAAGGTCAATCTTAGAGTAGGCCTGCTGTCCTTCAAACACATCCAAACAAACCGCCTGCTTCCGTTATAACAGACTAATCCATCAGCCTCTCGCAACACATTAGCATGGACTTAATCACAGTTTTGAGGGTGATGGCACAAACAGTTCCAGATTGAATGTATATACAATCTAGATTCCATGTTTACACTTTTTAAGGCTTCCAGCTCCCGACTTGCTATATGTGACTATGAGGCACAATCTTGCCCATTTCCAGGAATCCTGCCCCCTAGTCCTTAGATACTGGTTATCAGTTCCAGATTTGATGTGCATGACAGAAATTCTATTTGAAGCACGAGAGTCTGCTTGGAGCCATTTTGGAGACATTTTGTTACAACACAATCACTTGCCAATAATGAGAGTCAGCACTAAGTCAATGATTATAGAAGGGAAAGGGGGCTCTTGATCCCCTGAAGTTTGAAGATAATCCTCCATCTTTTCCTAACCAATTGGATTATGCCATACAAAACAAGCAGATTAGCCCAGACACCCACCAAATGATGTGCCTCTGGGAATGTGACATTAATACTGTTCATAGCCTTTCCCTTTGGGGAATTTATGTTTATTTGCCTTCTGTGCAACTGCTGCCTGTATCTCTGAGACAAGCCTTTCATCTGATTTCTTCCTCACACTCTAATGAGTTATCTAATGAGAAAACTAAAATGACAACTATGGCTTTCACTCCTACAATGGTAAGGTTAAGGTAATTATCCTGGTCTCATCCAACAAAAGTCCAAGGGCTAGAATAGGGTCTTTTGTATGCATTAAAACACCTAAAGTGAAAATGTTACTATGAGCAACATTTTATATTTAGACAAAAGAGACTTGTTCCACAGCACTCTTTTTCATGTGTTGCTCTATGTTAAAATCTATGTAAAAAGGTAAATACCTCATTTGGAGTGTAATTAAGCAGATGAATGGTGCAATAATGGAAGAATTTTAAAAGGATCTGTGATTAGTTGACATGGCTGTAGAATTATATTGTGTGATCTGAATTTATAAAATTTCATGATCATTTTCTGTGTAAAGCGCAACATAAAATGCTATTTTTGTATCTTTACGCCTCCTCAAATTTACATCAACTTTAAAGTATAAACCATAAAAAATAACAGAAAATATAACAGTGTATATCAGATCACCACAGCTTCAGTATAAGCATTTTGTGTGGGAGCACACAGCTTAACGAAGTCTACCAAGGGAAGCAACAGCATAATATGACATTGCAGTACATGACAGCCAGTCAAATGGCAGCACTTATTCCCTAGTTAAATCCTTTTAGAAGTCTTAAATCATGCCCTAAAGGCAACATGCTGTAGTCAAACCTACACATCCAAACCTAGAGAGAAGAAGGCTCTTTGATTCCCAATACCATGGTCAAGCACCAGGTCACCTCTTCACTGTTCTGTGCTATTAACGTAGATGCTCGAAGGCAGATTCTTTGGTATGATGATAAATGACACAAACACAAGAGCCCCGCCATCTCATGCGTGTAAGTGCTTTATCCATCCGTATTGCTTACACTCTGTTTGTTAATTCCATTGGAACAGATACCCTTTACGGGGTACAGTAATTGGTGATTAAAAGATATCCATCTGACAATCTGGACTGAGGATGACAGATCTCATCCACTAAGGTTGAACTGGAGGGCTTTCATTGCTGTGCAGGGATATTGATCTGACACCAAACAGTGACAAAGAAGATCTTTTCAGCAAGACTTTCATGAGAGACGTTCTGAGACCTCGGCAGGGAGTCTCAACCACTTTGATAAACCAAGTTTGTAAATAAATAATTCATTCATGGGACTTTTTTTTTTCTTTTTTTGTTTTTGAAGAAAAGCATTTTTAGTTTGGACAAATTTAGCCCTAGATTGCATAAGTCTGTAGTGGAAAAAGCATATCCAGCACACAACACAGGATTGGAATTGTTTATCTGTATTTTGCTGTTTAAGGGATTAGAAGAACAGCCTCCCTATGTTATTACATTCATTTGATCTGGTGACATCAGCTTTGGAGGAGATCACAGAGAGTCACGCCCTTCCTTTCTGTGCTCGGTCTCAAATGGGGAGGGGATGTGGGCATGCCGCGATAGATTCATGCTATGCTCCTCGGGAACTAGGCTGCATCCCGAGAGATACCATAATCCAGATCAGATTAACAGTGTGTCAGTCATCCAGGTGTGACTCTACATGGCTGGACCTGGTCACAGGTGACCTGGATCCTGTAAATATAGATTGCAACAACTATGGGTCGATGCAGCACAGTCCTCCTGGGACTCGACCCCACTTCAGGGACACTGAAGTGAGAAATGTCACTGGGTGACAATGCTGGGAAGACAGTGCGAGAATAAAATGGCATGGTGACATGGATAACAGACCAAATTCAAGAAGACAAGCTAATTTAAAGTTTTGTAATTAAGCCATTAGGGTTGCTGAAAAACCTTTTTAATTTCAAACAGTATCCACTGTATAGCAGACCTCTATTCTAAAATTAATTGAGGTTAAGATGGCCTAATTTTACCTCCTCTTGATTGCTAACTATTGCATTTCCCCTTGATAGTATCCCCAAATGTTTGCATGGAGGCAGTGCGACTATAAAGAGAATATTCCTTTCCCCCCTTTCACAGCTGAATTATTCATTTCTGGCTTTTTAAATATTTACAATCCGAAACAGTACCCTCAATGGGATAGAGGCCTGCACTGGGCACTATAAAAACAAACTCTCTGAATGTAACAGTAAAAAGATGAACTGAGAAGGAGGAACAAGCAAATACAGTTACCCAAACCCTCTCAGTTTTCAAACAATCCCTCTGTAATGGAAGTCAGTAAGTTGTGTTTTGACTGAGTTCACAAGTCTTGCACTTTTGCAATTCATTCACGTCTCTCTCATCTTTTAAGCCAGGCTGGATTTTTACATTTCGTAAAGTAGGCAATCAAGGCAGAACAACAAAATGGCTAAACTTGATGAATCCCCCCTTTAAAAAAAAAATCCATAGCGGGAACTTTTTCCCTGCCTTGCCATTCAGGCAGAGATGAAACAGAAGCTTTGCTGCATCCCACTGGGAATATGACATTTAAAAAGCAGTAATCCTCTATTGCAAAGTAGTGGATACTCCACTCCAGTGATGTAATCACCTTGATTAACAGTGCTGGGTCTCTTGTTGTCAAGGCACGAGAGAACACCAATATGCTGGGGTTATCTCCACCGCAGTGATCCCTGCATCTCCACACCCAACCAGCAGACAAAGTCTTTAGGATTATCTCACTTGACTGGTCTTCCAATACAGATCTCAACAGGGGCATGTGCAAAATATCTTATCATCTGATCCAATAAGGCAGCTTGATCCCACCAGTGGACATTATAATCTTCCAATTGCAACTCAAAAGCCCTCAGGATCCCCCTTCTCTCACCCCAGTAATTTCTCCACCCGTTCAGGGGTCACTTTGCCTTTTATTTTTTGTTTTCTCTAGCTATGTCCAAATCAGCCCTTGATTTGATGCTACTTTCACCCTGAAAGAGGAGGTAACACTCCAGCCATCCCATTATACAGCATCTTCACTTTTACAAGGTCTCTTCTAGCTCGAGGTCTATGGCTGATTGAGTTGTCTGCACTTTTGTGACCAAAGATGGCAGATGACAATAGTGAGATTAGTTGTTCTAGATCATCACTGTTGCCAAGACAAATCATCTCTCTGCCACACATCACACATGCATATACACACAAATGCACATACACATGTGCACGCACGCATGCACACACAAATGCACACACTCACACACTCATGCACGCACGCACACACGCACGCACACACGCACGCACACACACACACATATTTTAAGCTGTATGTTCCTTCTCAAATGCAATATTTTTGTATGTCATAAACCAAAAGGCAAATTTTTCATTCCCAAGTGGCAAGAACAGAAGGTGAAGACACTGTATGAGCTTGCAGAGGGATCTATGCCTTTTAAGGCTGGATCATGTCAATTCTGCTTATAATCATGAATATATTCTTTTTTTAAACAGTTACCAAGCTGCAAGGTGGAAAAAAAGGTTGCTCATTGAACCTAAGCAGATAAGCACTAGACCATCTCTGAATTATGCGCTGAACTGGAAAATGAGATCATTCCATGGAATTGGTTCGCCACAAAGGTTTAGAGACTCATACAAAGGGCTAAAAGCTGGCGGATGGCAGCACTGAGATGATGATCCACCCTAAATATGAGGCTGGGCTACTTGCGCAGTGGGAGGGCAGAGGCTGAGCGTGTGTACTTGTCAGTGGGGGAATAATTACCAACAGCCCACTGCATCTGATAGGATCACTCATGACAACCTCAAGACCACCGGAGGCAGGGGAATGCCTATGTGAGCGATTAACAATTACAAGGACATCCAAGTGTACGCTCAGCATCTCTTCTATTCTCTGCATGGCCTCAAAGTAGTAGGTAATCCTGTAAGATCTCCATTCACTGCCTGGCATGATAGCGGTTAGTGAATACCATATCCACTCAAGAAAGCAACATGTTTCCTATCATGAAGGCAGAAGCCTACATCACTGTAGGCACAGACAAAATATTACTTAAACTTAAAGACAGAGATACATACTAAAAAGATGCAAACTTATATATAAACCTCAGCTACAGATAGCTTTAAGTTTCAGCTACTAGTCAATACTTGTGATTTGAAGATCACGAGTATTGACACAAGTAAAATGAAATGAATTTCAAAAATGGATTGTAAGATAAATAGACCTTTATATTAGCATTACATTTATTTTAGTGTGTTTTTTCCCCCATAACATTTTGTATATGCGTTTGCATCTGCAAGCTTTAATTTAATTCACTTTGTCTCTTTTTATACTTCATTATCCTGAAGAAGTATTTTTGTGGTACAACCTCCAGCTCACCTTCCATCATTAAAAAGTAGATGCAATTATTAACAGAACAACACTGACGTATATTTTGCAGCAGCACTGCACACTGAATCAACACTCCCACACCTTAAGTGTAGTTTCCTTGCATTGAGAACTCATAAGCACACCTTCTGAATTGTTGAAATGACAATGGTTATGCATTTGTTGTTAAAATGATATTGAAGCCAGTGAAACCCCCTTTAAAATGGTCATTCGAGACCCAACTCGGCAAGACCCTACTGTCAGCATTATTATCTAAAAACAACACTACAAAAACAAGCTTAACTGTGCATCCACTGCTGCTCACTTATCCAAAGGCTCATGTGGTCTTCACATGATCCTTCCTTTTGAGGTTGAGAACTCTAGGGACAAGCTTACTGCAAACTCTTATTATTTATCAAATATACTGTTGAGACGACAAAAAAGAGGCATGGGTCCAGCAGCAACTGTGTTTATCCGCTGATATATCACACCATTTTGTTGGAAAATAGCATTGCACAAAGATCCAAGTCCAAAAAATGCACATTTCAGTGAAAGTATGAGTATATGGGCCATTCTCTGATTTCTTCCTAAAATGATTTCCCATGATGTATGCTCTGTCATATATTACAGTGGTTATCCTGTTTGTAAATTTGCTGAACATATAATAAAGGGGAATTACCAGTTTCCAACTAGGTCCATGACCTCACGCATTACTACTCTTTACTTCCCTTTATTGAGTATTTCTATGAGTAAAATCAGGAAGAAAAGTCAGTTGGAGTGGGCCTTTAAAGAGGGATAAAATAAAACTCAGTTTATATAATCTTCACATCACCCGTTATTTAGGAATTTTCTGCAGAAATAATAATATTCTTAATCCCTTATATGGCTTACACTGCTTGTGCCCATAAACATTATTCTGCTTTCACAAAAGCATTGCTAGATCCATAATAGTTTCAGTGCAATGGATTTAACTAATGAGGCCGTAGATTCAAGCAGGGAAAGATTATTTGATCATGATAACCGCTATCAGGCTCAGTGTTCGTTGAGCTTTCTGAGATGGAACAATGTGATTGATCACTTGAATTTACTCAATGCTAGGCTTATTGTAAGTTCAGTCAGAGTCTTCCATCTTCCTTCTTTCACAATCTAAACTGCAATCAGAAAAGAAATGAGTACTCTGATTGATTCAGGTCAACAACAAACCACAATGACTTCAAAAGCATTTAGAAGTATCTTTTTTCCTATGCAGAATGTAAATTTCCGCTCTGAAAATACACAGAGGGAATTGCTGAAATAAACAAACAAGGAAGTGAGGGAAGTGTATGTTGAAAGGCATTTTACATTTTCTGTATGCTGTTGCATGAATAATCAGAATATGTCTGTGCGGAAAAAAGACATTCAAGAAAATTGGCTGTTATTAATGCTTATATTTATATATTAGAGTATATGTGAATGCAATGATGCAGACTTACCTCTTGATTGGTCTTTCCATTAATAATAACATGCATATTTTAAGAATGAATTCCAAAGAATCCACTCTTCTGTGTTGCCTTACGGACTGCACAAGCTTATTAAGAATTAAGTGAGATTAGCTGTGTCAATGAACAAATACGTGGCCTGTGTAAATTGCATGATCCTTGGCTCAAATTGCATGGAAGGTGAAGTTATTGAGATATGACTTCATACAAGATATCAGAAATACTCATTTTATAATTAATGACATTACAGGGAAAGTCTGTTGTTTCCTTTGCCTGATATGGGAGCTTTTTGAAATAATTTTGCTGATGTAAAGGATATGATACATCCTGTATTAATATTTTAAAAACTCATCTGTACATTCAATCACTTGTTAGCTCTAGAACCTAGTTAAACATTGTTTAACCCTGCAAATGTATTGTTTTAGGAGATGTAATTTGTGAATAATTACTCTTTTACAATGATCTTAAACATTGACACCTGCCTTTGCAAACTAAAGGTTGTCTTCAGTAGCTGATATTAAAGCTTCCTTTTGGTAATGTTGGTGAATGTTCAACTCAGATTTTTGAATAAATTATGAAAAATTTACAGAATCACCATTGGTGTAATTAAGAGAATGAAGAAAGTAATAATCGTTTGGGTAATATCCTGAATATAGAGCACCATAAAACAAACGTCATGCATTGCAGCTATTTTATCACCAAGTGTAAACCACACAAAGTCACACAATGGCCCTCAACAAGTTTTTTACTTTGAAGTAGCTACTGTCACATGCTAAAACAAGCATCGGCGTTTTCACATCACGATAATGTGCAGACATGCTTCTGTTTGCTGACCTAAATGTGTACAGGAAGCATGGTTTTACATTTGCTCTTTCTTTATGTATGCCTTACAATAAGCAACAAAATGTGGTTTTGGCAGAAAGAGGATATTCTATAATACTGAAACCTTTGAAACAATTACATGATTACTGGTTACCAAGTTCAACAGGAACGACAAATTGTCTTAATGTGAAATAGGCTTAAATACTACAGCTAAATGGTAGTTCAGTTTTTTTTTTTTAATTTACAGCATATTCTATTTATGAATGATTACATTTATATTATATTAGTAGGTTAGAGTAGAGAAGTATTGTTTAATAAGGGGGAATGCACTGTGAGAGTATGTTTGGTGTGTACAGGCATGAGCAAAAGCATATAGGTAATTGGGTTTTTGGGTGGCTAATGGAGTAAAGTGCTTGTTTGTAGTGCAGCATTGGGTCCTGTGACTGGGTGTTTGAGTCAAATTATGGCTATGGCCAGAGGTCCACTTCGGGGAGGCAACAGCTGGGTCAGTCTTGCCATAGAGCAAAAGGAGTTAAGCCAGTTAGACTTTATAAACTCATCCTTGTATACACCATGCAGTGAAAATATATCATTAGTAATGTATCTGCAGTGTGAGAACAATCGAGTGTGAGATGTGACATGTGCACAGCTTCCTCTTCCTAAGCCTGTGAGAAAGAAAGAAAGAATCTCCCCATTGGATTTAGGTGTGGAAAAAGTAAATAAATGAAAATATATATTATCATAAATACATGAGGGCACTTTACTATGGAATTCTGACAAGAAATAACTTAACACTAATTCACTGCAAGGGTTTTAGGAACAATAGAGCAATACATATTCTAACCTGAGACAGGCATCTGAATATTTCATTAAAATGGAGGTGTGAGGTTGCATGCACTGAATGATATTACTGTGACCAAGCTCTGCCCAAACACATGCCCCTGACAACAGCTACCTTTTCACACATGAGTCTGATTTCCTTGCATTTTCCCTTTACAGTGCATGAAGCATTGCAATTCTCAATGGGGAAAGTGGAGAAAGGGATGCAATTATGTCAATTTGCAGGATGTACAATCAAACGTACAAAACTCATTTTGAATCATATTTTCATTCCAATACACCCCCCACATAAAGGGTGTGCACCTTGTTTCAAAAAGTTCCAGTGATTCACACATACAAGCACCACAACACAGTGCATCCAGCTTAGTGCCTTGAAATTAGTATTCAAATTGGGATATGTTTTTGGCGTAATTGATTCTTTCCCATATAGCACGATTGATTTTATGTAGCATTAAATATTTTAGACCAAATGTAAAATAATTGAATTAGCCAAGTATGCTTCAGTTATCTGTAGTGGTCAGTATCATTTTAGTGGTGATTTTAAAAACAGCTGTCCAATAGAAATGTAGTAAGCCACTGCATGTTTGCTTGTTGGGTAACTCCACATTTTAGTTTCCTACTGTACTATACTGTGTATACCATGGATATCTGCTATTTTATTTACTTTCAGTAATTCAGTTCTCTAAAAATATAAAGTATGAGCATGAGCATATTGTAACTGGGAGGGGGGTGGTGGGAGTCTAGAAGTCCAAAATTAATATCCAGGCATTCTTTAGGCAGTGCTCTAAATAAATATATAAATAACCAACTGAATTGAATTATCTTGGTGATAAGTTGCATCTTCAATTATATATTATTCTCCTCTTTTAAGCTCGTCATTTGCCTGCTGTCTAGAGGGTATCCAGTGCTGTGTCGAGCCTGGACTGGAACATCCAAAAGGTATCTTGTTTTTATGAATCAAAATGTTATTTATTTATTAGTCAAGGATTAAGCGAATCAACTCCGAGCACTGAGATAACTTCGCAGTGGGTATGATGTGTGAATCTCAGAATAAGTCGGAATATATGCTTTTTTTAAATTTTGAAATATCGTACATCCGTCAATACAAGTGCAAGAGTAAGGGAAAATTTACGCATGCTTATCAAGCCAGTGTTTAATCAATGCGATGCTACGGCGGTAAATACAATCAATTGACTGTTAATGCGTTTCATTGTTCTGTTAAGATCTATTAATAGACTATTGTATCTAAGATTTTACAGATTGTCGTTTCATATTCATTTTCATCTTTGTAAGTTACGCACCGTTATAGAGCTGAAGGAAAAATGAATCATGAAAAATGAAGCCTTGGCGAACAACGCCGCTTTGCATGCACTAACATGCAAACTATGTCCGTCAAACAAATTCATTGAAAAGTATCCTCAACTCTCATGCAGATACATTCAAAAAAACATTTTACAAAAATCGAGCAAGTCGGCAACATAAATATCTTGACATTTCGTGATTGCTCTATTCGTAGGTCTGTCGCCACGTCTCTGTATTTGATCCGCAGGGCGCACAGAATACACGAGTCCTACTAAGTTTTCTAAGTTGAATATGATGAGCACCTCAATGTTGGTGCTTTCCTCCTTGACAACATTTTAAATGATTTTGCAAGTTTAATATGCGTAGCCTTTGAAGTCGTTCTATTCCCCACTGTTTTCTACTTTACCCATATGTCTTTCCTACTCTCCTCCCAGAAAAAGTTAGGGTCACAAAATCACCTAAAACTTAATATTTTTACCCTGCTTCTACATAAAAATGGATGCAAGACTCAATGGCAAAGACCTTGATCTTTTCAGCTTTAATAACTATTTACAATATCACTGGCTGCTGCGGAACCTTTTCATGAAGCACAAAAACGAAACAAAAAACTTACCTGTCCACGCTGATCACACACAAGGTCATTATAGAGGCAGTGCAGCACATTACATCCATGCCAATGAAGATGTTGCAGAACACCTCCCCAAAAAGCCACTTGCCCCCAGTTAGGTCTGTCACTATTACAAAGGGCATAACCACAAGAGCCACCGAGAGGTCTGCCACTGCTAGGGATACAAGTAGATAGTTTGAAGGCTGTCTGAGTTTCTTCACAACGCAGACGGCTATCACCACCAGGGTGTTCCCCATCACAGTAACTGCTGTAATAATAGCGAGCATCACCCCGATAATAATCTTCGCTGCTGTGCCAAAGTCAAGTGGTTCCTCTCCGCACGACTTACTAGACATGGTCGTGGGACCAGTAAAGTCGTAGAAATTCGGCAATGTGCCATTGATAACTTCCGAAGCATCTTCTGTCGGACTGTAAGTGGGATCAAAGCCAGAAGTGTTGAACATCACTACGGCGAAATCCCGGTGGTGGCACAAGGGACACCTCGCCAAGAGTACGCTCCCGTCAAGCGCATTCTTGTGATCAGTCTGGATCTTGCGTCGGGTCTAGTTGCTTCTTATTTGAAATACTAATGGCACCGTCATAGAACAAAACACGCACAAGCATTAAAATACTTCAAAAGCATATTAATCCAGTCGTCTGATGCTGAGTGCTTCTCGTACAGCTCAGAGAAAGTGCATTTAATTCTCACAACGGCGCCGCCTCTTCAGGTTCCGTCAGAATGATGAAACTTGCAATGAAATAAAATGTAGGCTCATAAACCATAAACTCCGTATTTAGACCTAACATTTTTTCATTTGCTGTGGTGCTCATAAAGTTTCCCCACGCAACTTAAACCAGCTGCTTTCTCTGTAAACAATCGTGTTTTTGTCCGGAAAGATTAAGTTCAAACTTCAAAATGCTCCAATATGACTGAGTGCTTACAAACACGATACTGACTGACATCAGATAGCAACGCAGTGCTGTTATTTACTCGTGTGTGCTCGCATGAGGAGGTGGTTCAACTGACTCTTATAATCGGTCTTCAGGATCAGCGTGTCCAAATCGCATGCAGGGAGGATGCTGCAGGATAGAAATGAGTTTGCAGAAAACTCTTTTTTCATTACATTCTTAAAGTTCATTTTGTTATAATCATACATTTTTAGCTCTCAGCGCAGAGTTAATCGGACTTCAATGATAAAATCAGCTTTAAAATTACACTCCTTCAACATAAAATTTAAGACCTTAAAATAGATTTTTTTTTTTTTTACCTGTTAGCATGCCTTGAGGTCCTGCACAGATTACGTATCAATTGAGAAGTAATACAAAGTGTACGTGTCACATGATTGCCGGGAAATTGTATTCATAACATTTACCCTTATTTAATATCTGAAGCAGGACTGAATATCTGTTACCTCGTAAAGTTATTAAATGCTATCCCATACATTCAAGACGTTTCTGTCTTACATTTGCATTCTGACCTTCCTCCTTTCATCCCCAGCAATTTACTGTTCTCACACATACAGGGCCTATATTGCCTCGGTTTCTATCATGAATTAAAATAAGTAATTCTGTAATAATATACCACAGAAATCCGTGACAGCTACACATAAATCACAAAGTAGACGGCGACCGAGAGAAGCAGTGGGGTTACACTTAGGTATCTTATTCGTATTTTCATCTGGGTCGACACATTGTACCGTATTCCATAAGATAATGTAATGTAAATGTATTGTTGACATTGATCTGACGCTGCTGGTTTCCTCATGAACTTGCATATAACCAAGGATAAGCATTTTTTTAATGTAATTTAGACTCTGTGTCTTGCAGTTGCCCTTCTTTTCTCTTTGAGGTAATTCAGCAATATCATTTAGTTAACTTATCTAAGCAGGTGGTATATTGATAATTGTGAAAAGGCAATCATTTTTGTACATCTCTCACAGCCATTTATTCATTAACTTCAGTAGAATATGTTTGCACTCCACTGTGTGTAAAATGGTGTAAAACTCAAAACCTGAGATTAACTTGGTGAGAGTTGTGTCATGACAAAGGACATTTCCCTTTAACCAAAAAGTTATGTTGATTCCAATGCAAAGCACAACTTCTTGCATATTCCCCACCCTTGGTTCCTTCTGTAACCATCCAGCTGTGTAAATTGATCCTTCCGTAAAATGTATATAGCATGTATGTGTGCATTATGTACTACATGCATATAAACAATGTGTGTGAACTAGGCAAATAAATTATGGAATGTGATTGAGAGGCAGCTGGGAGAGTGCATAGCCACTCCAAGGAACTGGATGTACGTGAACCTCCAAAGAACAGCTGTCACTTGTTAACCCCTTGGAGCCTTAGCAGTTCAAGATGTTATCACTTAGCACACTGGCATCCCATGTCAGAATCTGCTGCCTGCAGCTGTTACCCAGGGTCAGTTTCCAAAGGGTATGCCAATAATGATGGTGGTCATGTTGGACTGGGGCTCTAGGGTGTGTGGTGCCTGAGGCCAGTGCCCAGTGTGACTAAATGGCAGCAGCAGACAGGGGTACAGTGAGAACATTATGGGAGTGAGAAAATGGGGGAAAGACCAGACATGGGCTGATGAAGAGGAGCCTATTGGTTGTCCAATTGGCCCTTCAGGAGAATAAGCACAGTAGAGCAGTGGTTGGTTGATTGACAGTGCAGCTGCTTTGCCCATCAGAAATGAAGGTATGATGCAGAAGGTTGGACAGAAATCCTCAACGATACATCATATTTTCAGGTGTCATTGCAGATTTGATCACTCTGGAGTGACAGGCGTGACATTTAAGAGGCCGACCTTCAGCAGGGGTACTTTCCATGCGTGCAGGGGTCGGTCCGAGCACCCTCACTAACTGTCTGATTGTGAATGAACTGCGGTCAAGCTCGGGAGCGACATTGCTCCTCGATGACTCTCTCCAGCTGAAGTGACGGCTGACTGCTGTGACAGATGCCAGATGAGCGCTCGGCCAGTTGCCACTTCTCAGCCACGCTCTCTCCAGCCCACAGCTCTCTCGACAGCATCCCTCTGTCCCAGCGGGATGCCAGCGCTACCAGATGACATTGAGGTGAGGGTGCGTTGTCATCCACGCCCTGAGAAACTTCCTTCACAGAATGGTTTTATTTTTGGGGACCTCTCCCAGGGAGATGTTTCAAGGACCTCCGATACCAGGGGTTGGCAAAGAGGGCTGTATCTGTTTTTGAAATCCAACTTTTATTGAGCTGGGTGTTGAGCTGTAGGGGGAGGTTTGAGGGAGGTGCTGTTGTGTAAAACAATATGTAAAAATTAATATAATTGACCACATTTTTTAATCAGCTTGTGAATATTGTTCAATGACTGTCCTAAAATGAAATGTTTTACTTTGTTTTTTTACATTGGTTATGTTGTACACAGCTAATTAATTTATCAAACCAGAATAATGGGTGAAAACAAAAAGCAGTACTCACACACATGCCCTCTCTGTTCTGCATGGTATGACTCTATATCTTGTTTTCCAGTATTGCATCTTAAATCTCTCATAATAATGTGCTCTTTAAGAGTGCTAGCCTAGTTTAGGGGGACAGCCTTGACCTTTCAGTGAAACCAGTTTTTTATATTTATTTCTTTTCTGCCTTAAACAAGAAATATTAATTTTTTCCACAAGTCTGGTCTTAGAAAATGAAAAGCTTATCAGTGAAATGTTCCATAAGATAAAACTCATGAACCCAGTAATCTGGTGTAGAACACTTGAGGTATTGCCTTCTTTCTTAAATTGCTCTATTCATGTCTTTGTTCACTGCTCATTACAGTTGTAATCTGCTGCTATTATATGACTGATAAAGAAAGCCCTCCTTGTGCCATTTTTTTGTTTGCTGCCTGTGTAGCTGAAAAAGGGATCAATTTCTGAAGGGCTCAATGACTGTCTCTGAGCCAGAGTGAATCACCCTGTTATTCTTGAGAGTAAGGAGGAGATGTGGAGGTGGTGTCGTTCTGATTATTTTGTAATTATAAAAGGGTATAATTGGCTCGCTCCAATCAGACGCAGAGGTCTGTCTGTTCCACCTTTTCTCTGATTGCTATCGGTTGTTTGTGATGTCTTGGGATTTTACCATGCTTAGCATTCATGACTAGATGAGGACACATGATATTTGTTTGTGATGCTGCCAACTCATACCCTCACATCCTATGACCTTAGCTTGTTACATTTTTCCAGCAGCAGAGTGGCAAGAATAACGTCATTTGATAATTATAATGACATTACCATATGTGAACAATAAGTCAAATTTTAAAATGTATATCTTTAGTTACACATACAACACCACTTAATTACTGCAATGCATTACCAGAATGAACATGACAAATTGAATGGCAAGAATAATTAATGTAAATACCATGTGAAATATTAATAAACTACAAGTCTACATAACATTTGCTTCCTTTAAAACTATATTTGATAAAGTATAAAAATATGTAAAATGTTGGAATGGAATATCCTTCTATAGCAGAAGGAAAGCCACTTTATATAAAACCATAGTAACAAAACATAACCATTAAATAACCGAATAATTCAAATTACTGATGTTATTATATGGCAGCAGTGTTGCCTGGAGCTTAAGGATTGCAAATGCTTGGGAAAAATGCTCTCACATAAGTTGTGTTTCTTATTATGTAGCCAAAGATGGAAACATGGTGCCACAATAAGTGTCATTAGTGGCTGCATTTTTTAAAAAGATGAACAATTTTTGTAATACAAATGAAGATAGTAAAAGACAAGCTATGTAAGTTGTTGTGAATATTGACATCCACTAGACAAACAAATAGCGTACCATGATCTGTAAGACGCATGGAGATTTCTTTGCAAAATTAAACAACTGTTTAAAATTAACACACTTGGTAAAACTGTGGGGCAGTGCATATTTCAGACCTTCTGCAGGAATGAGCCACTTGCTTTAAGAGGAACCAGCTGGAGGCGGAATCCCAGGAGAATGAACCTCATCTGGGAAAACTCTGCCTGATGTGCTGGAGCAAGAAAGAGGCCGAACAGCTAGACAAATGAGACTAATGGCCAGAAAACCATCAATGACAGACAGATGTCCTCAATCACCCTCTGCGGAAGCAAACAGTGCAGATGTGATGGTAGAATTCCAGAAAGCCGGAAATCCAGTTTCCTTCAGTCTGTAGCCTTCTCTGCAAGTGACATCTACTCCAGACTGCAGAATTGTTTATATTTTTAATAGACTGTGGAATAAACATAAATTATAGGAGCAATACAGTGTGGTTCTGATATATGGTATAATCTTATATTCCTATGTCCACCCTGCTTTGAAGGTAATTCTCCAAAGCAGAACCTCTGGTCCACAATTCCTTACAGAACTACACTCATTAACCGTTTTCAAGTGACTCAAGCTGTCAGTGTCCAGTTGATGGGCTCACAGGCAGGGGAGTGGAACTGACAGCTCTTTTTAATGAACACAGCTGCAGTACTGCTCATCTGAATGTGAACTGGAAATGGCATTCAACCCACTCTGTCAGCACAGTCATCATGTACATACTTTATTAAATTATTATTTTCATTAGAAAGAATTATAACTATAGTTATAATATTTTCAGTATAACTATGATTTTACCTAATACATTTTAATTAAATTTAATTTAGAAAGCCATTTGAGAGGGATTTAAATCAAGATGTGATCTGGAAATGACATTCATCTCCCACTAGACTGGAAGAAATTAAATGATGCCTACAAACTACCCTTCTGTTAATAGAGCTAGAATTATGTCTGTCCTCATGTGATCTAGTTACTCATCTCTACATAGGAGAAATAAATTCAAGGAAAAATGGAAACTATCTAAAGAATTAAAGATGGGTCAAGCCAATGCATTTCTGCAAGTGTTGTTTCTTCATCTTCAAATCTCATGTTTTAAATCCACTTCAGAAAGAGCCAGGTTGACAACAGTATGAGCTGGCCACAGAGGCAAGAGTGACATGAGACAGGTGGTCAGTTTCAGTAATCCAGCAGGAGATCATACTAACTATGGGGAAAATTAGGAATCCAAGTCTGTTAACAAGAATAATGTTTACCT
The DNA here is from genome assembly GCA_022829145.1 of Albula goreensis. Taxonomy (NCBI): domain Eukaryota; kingdom Metazoa; phylum Chordata; class Actinopteri; order Albuliformes; family Albulidae; genus Albula; species Albula goreensis. The sequence goes on from CM040744.1 coordinate 33,196,730, forward strand.
CAGAGTGAGGACTCATAGAGACTAATGCCCATAAGGGATAGCTGAGAAGCTGTACAAATGGGAAGACTATCACTCATAACTAATGTGAGTTTAGCATTCATAGCATTCAAGGCCTGAACTTCTCAGAAAGCAGATTGTAAGGTTATCACAAAATTGTCCTCAGACAAAATTATTGCTGGTATGTGTAATGGTAGACTGTTATTTGTAATGTAATATGTTGCTATTCCTTTTTAGGATTGTGTATTCATGCCTATATTTTATTGCCTGTAATAATTTTCTGTTTTATATTTCTGGAAAAAGATGAGAAAGTGTGCAAATGAATTAATGTGCTCAGCCATTTCTAAGTGCGAATATTTATACCTCAGACTTAGTCCATTCTGTCCATATTAGGCTAATCGTATTGTGTCCAGCTGCCCTGATCTCCTACGCTTTCTCTTTTTAGCCATCTCCATGGTTTGTTTTTTGGCATAATAGAAAAATCTTGAAAATTAAGTTGCATGTCTGACAGCTGAGCCAAAACAAAACCTTGCATGAACAGCTGGAACAAAGTTATTTTGTGGACACTTGACTTGAAAAATTAGGCAATGGTACAGTATCCTTGGTGACCGAAAGCAGTTTGGCATCAATAGTTTTTTTTGACAGCTGGATTGGAACAGAGGTATGGTTCAGTTTGTTTTGACTTATACAAGATGTGTAACCTAAGATATTGAAGTAATTGCACCAGGATGTGAAATAAACCAATACAACTGAGACCAATACAGAGAGTTATTGGGCGGTTAGTGATGGAACTTGGATTTTCAGTTTTGCTGAAACATTTTGCTTATAGAAACAGACTCAGTCTGGTTTGATTGAAAGCACATACACCAAATAAAGGCTCCCCAGCTGTACATGTGATGTCCTGTGCACACTTCAGTGTGCAATTAAATTTTTCTCCTCTGTACTGCAGTACCAAATTACACAAAGAGTACAAGCATTGTAATCAGTGAGGTATTCTCCATAAGAACAATTATGAGAACGTCGACTGCAGGTAAATTTAAAGCAAAAGCTTTTAAAACGTAAAGCTACCATGTATTCTGCCAGTGGCCCATGCACATTTTTGAGTTAGAGTTCCCTCAACATTCCGGTATGTAACTGGAAAATCGTCCCTTGTACTCTAGTGCCCTCCTTTGGATGCATTTAGAGCAGCCACAGGTCTTATTATCTCTGAAGTTCTTAAAAGGAAGACTGTTTGGCTATTCTTATCTGGCATACTGAAACAGAAGGATAGGGACAGTGCGATTACACTGGTGATATGGAACTGCTGTTGTACCTTGTACAAAGTGGGCGACATAACTTCCAGTGATATGGATGAATATGAAAAATATCATACATTATACGGGTATCTGCCATATAATATATTACAGCACGGAATAGCAAAGGTAGTGGTGGATCATTTGACTGAAATGCTCAGAAATTCAGGTGATTAGGTTAACTGTACTACAAGACTTTTTTTCCAGGGTGTCATAAGTAGAGACTTTCAGGTGTCAGCTGCAATGAGAAAAATGTAAATCTAGTACTTTTGATTGAGTAACAACGAGCCAATGCTCTTCTTACGAATACAACCGCGTTTTTGTGTGAGTGATCCAATGAAGTGCAAAGGCGGTGCCTCATTAACCGTACACAGATTTTCGGTTGGCTATTGTACAATGTTGGTACAGGTGTAAAAAAAAATCCTGGACATCTGCGTGCCCGTCAGCTTTTATAAATGTAAGTTTTTGTCTTTATAATCAAGTGAATCTTAATGCAAATTAGTTGTCGTTATCTAGCTCTGTAAGTGTTCTTCGCTTTGCTATTCGCCATGCTACACTCTCGATTTTTCTTTTCTGCAGTGCATTTTTTTCCAGTTCGTGGCTGTCTAGCAAATTAGCATTAATTAGCTGACTAATGCAGGTTGAAGTCGTGTAAAGTATTGGAGAAAAGGTCCGCTGCTGTGAAACTTGAGGCTGTACGTTTTTAAAAAAAACCCCACAAGTTAGCTTTGACAATAAAGACCAAACACTGTTGACCTCGGTAAGGTAAGTGGCCTGGTAAAGAATTTTGTTATTCACACGCGATAATGGTAGATAATTTAATGGTTATATCTAAGGTTAGCTAATTAGTCGGTGTGTGAGTCTGAGGATAGGAAATCTGGAAAATGAATAAAAGAAAATACATATGGCTACAGCTGGCTAACCGAGCCGTTACTGAGCAGCTAGTGCTCTGGCTGTTCATACTCCGACAGGTAGATTACAGATCGTTTGGGGAAGGAACCAAGCTAGCCAACTAAGTAACTTAAATTAGCATATATCTCTCTTATCACGTATACATTACCTGTACCAGGTGTTTGTTTTTGTTCTGTTTTTCAGTGCGTTTTAACTGTCTTAATATCAGATTTTTGTAAATTTGCATGGCTACAGAATTGCGGCCAGCCACACTGTCAACCACTGCAGGTTCCTCACGGTCTGTCAGTTTAGGTTTCTCAAAACACGTGTGGAAGTACCTCCATGACAGCTTTCATGAGCTGACTGAATGTAAGGTCTATTAGAATTTTATTTACAATCACTACAGGACTTCCGGATGAGACCTTTTTTTCCACATTTTCTAACACTTTTTGGATACAAGTACATCATTTTTAATGGGTAAGGCCACCGAAAACGTGACTTTCAAGAAGACTGGGCCAGTATCTGGGTCGTTTGTTTTGTCGAAAACTTTCCGTTTTTTTTTTTTTTTTTTTTTCCAAAAGCAGCCCCACGAAATCTCTAAACCCGTAATGGTAACGTCACGTGAGGAAATACAGGGCGCTCAGAGACACGAAAACGATCGGAGTAGAAAGTGTGCTTCATTTGGATGTCTGTTGAAACGACTTGGAATGCACTCTTTGTCTTTTAGCATTAATAACTCACAATACGATGTGGTTGCAATGTGCTTTAGGGCTCACCCGGATCACTCCTTGCATGTCTACATTCAGATAATTTGTTGAATAACATATATTTCACCCACACGCTTATATGTTCAGAGATGCCATTTAAATGCTATTGTATTAGTACTTTGGTGTTAATAGGAATCTACTGTAGGAGATTTGGAAACGTCATGGAGAACACGTTGGATTCACATCATTATTTTGTTCACAGACTGACATTTTTGCCATGCATGGGCTGATGTGTTGGAATCATATTTAGTGTTTCTGCGGTTTTTTTTAATATAAAAAAAACAAGAAATGATAGGCCTACGTCAGAAAATTTCTCAGTTAGTGGCACCAGCACCACTTTTGGATAAAAATTAATCCGGATCACAGAACAATGTTAGATGTCCACACTTTTAGTTTTACTTTTTTTTTTGCCCCCCAATGGATTCTGTCGGTTAATTAGCTAAAATAGATAATGTTCATGAGGCCGAGGTGTCAGCAGACTGATCTGTCCACTTGTTGTCCTCCTTCTGTGCACTTTGCGGTTCCTTACTCCATGATGAATATTAAGTATTTATCCTGTTTAAGGTTTGATGTTTATTATCTGGAATACCAGATGTTGGCCATGCTTTACCTCGTTTTTATTTCTCACATTTAAGGAAGAAATGGATCCAAATAAGCCTCTGTTCCCTGGGCTTCCTGGTGCCACCCGCCTGCCATGGCTGCAGCAGCAGGCGCGAGGTAGAGGGCTGCTGTCAGAGGAGCCCTCTGTAGGCCGTGCTAGGGGACTGCTGTTACCTGCAGAGACTGGTTTTGGGCGTGCAAGGGGCATACCCTTTCCTGGTCCCCCGCCAGTAGCCCCACCTGTTATGCAGTATGGCAGAGGGGCTCCACCACACCCTGTCAACAAGCACCCTGTGGGCTTCGCACGGGGGCTGGCCTTGGCAGGGGAAGAGTGTGGATGGGGCCGTGCCCGAGGGCTACTCCTCTCCTCTGTGGAACCAACTGTTAGGCCTTCAGTTGGAATGTCCCCTCAGTTGATTGGTTTGGGGCAGACAGGGCAGCAAGCGCCCCCAAGCCAGCCTGCAGTGACAGACTTCCCTGCAGACATGCCAAGCCTGCAGGCGGAAGAGCAAGAGGTGCCACAAGTGAAGCAGGTATGTCAGAGGGTCTCTGGGTGTGTCCTTTGGATGTGCTGCTGTTTTCCTTCACTGGATTTGTTTATGATTGGCAGGTGGAATCTCCCACCCCAGCAATTTCATTGGTGTCCATGTTTCGGGGGATAGGGATTGAGCCTGTAAAGAGCTCCTGGGCGAGGGGCCTGCCAGCTGTGGGTAAGTCACTAAAAGTCAGAACTTGTGTATCCACAGTGTTTGAATAGTAGTATTTATTCTGATCCAGATAAAATTAATGTCTTTGAAAGTAACTATCATGAAATATTCTTGCAGAGAATGTGTTGCTTTGCCCCATACATCATGTGGGAATAAGTAATTCATTCAAAGGTTAAAGATAACAATAACACTGCAATTTAAAATGTAGAAGAAGTTTTGAAGACACTTGAGCTTTTGCTTGAAGTTCAGAGCTCTGAAGTGGCTGTATTTGATGTGCTGATACGGGCTGTTGCATTGCCAGGTGCAGGGCGGGGTGTGCATGGAGATGCTGATGCTAAGCAGAAGCCACTAACAGCCCCCACCAGGGGCGGACACTCAGAGGAGATGGGACGAGGAAGGTGCAGACAGGGGGGGGGGGATGTTAAGGGTGGAAAGGGTGTCAGAGTCTGCCCGAGGTGCCTGTGGGCCATGTGAGGCTCATTGACCTCTCACTCCTGCATGCCCAACTCTCCAGTGGCAAAGCAGTGCAGTGGAAGGCTTTTAACATTCATTATGCATGTTGTGTTACCCGGGAGTCTTATGGTTGTCACTTCATTGCCTGAATGATGTTGACTTTAATCATTATTGAATTACGCTTTGGTTCAGTGAGCGACATTCTCAGAATGTGGAATTTTTGTGGATATCACTGTCGGACCGAGCGGAAATCTCACTTTTAAAATAAAAGTTTTTAGTTTTAACACTGATTGCATCCTGCGACAACAGTCGTTTTGCTTGAGAAAAGGCATTTGTAAATGGAATGTTTTTTCTTGTCTTGATGCCTTTTGTATTTGATGTTAGGTATATATTGAGTTAATTTTAGCTTTATAGCTGTGACAGAACTTTGTCCACTTGAGGCATTTTTAAAGACACAGAATATGCTCTTGTCTTGAATAACCTCTGCCAGTTATGTGTGTTAGGGCAGGCTCTGACTTTGATATGTGTCTGCAGTGTCCTGGGACAGATGGTGGGGGTTGGTCGAGCCATGCCTTCACCCATGAGCTGGGGTAGAGGGCCTAGTGCGTCCCCTATTCTTTCAACTGCGATCACCCCATCTGCTGCTCCTTCCCTTGAATCCTTTGTGCCAATTACAGTAAAGGGCTCTAAGCCCCCGAGCCCTCCTCCACCTGCTGTGCCCAAGGGGGAGCTCAAGATGGAGGCTCCACGGTGAGTGTTGTGGTCATGGACTCACCTTTCTGAAGTAACACTCTGACGCATGGAATTCCTTTAGCTCAGCTTTGATGTTCTAAATGATGATGTCATGATAAATCTATTGATGTCATCAATAGCATGATGGTTCTAGCTGAAAACAGACAGACACAAAATGAGTTTCTGTATACATGTGGCTTTTTTTGATATACTGCTTCCTCCTCCTTGAACACAGTGAACCGTTGGAGAAGAAAGGCTCCAAGGGAACCCCTCTGGTTGTTGGCTCAAATCACGTCCCCATTCGTTGCAGGAATGAGGCAGTATTCCAGTACCATGTCACTTTTACGTGAGTGAAGCTGAGTGAGGGAGCTTTGCTTGTTTGTGGATTGTTTGCTACAGTGTTGCCACATGTAATGACATATCATTTGTTGTACATATCAAAATAACATAGTCATTCTTAAATGGAAACGGCTGTAATTTTACTCTGCAGCAGAACTGCAAGAGGTACTGCAATGAAGTGACCCACTACTTAAATGGGCATATTGGAGTCATTGCTCTGAAATAAGAACTGAAGCAACATTAATTTTACTCTTTTTTTGAGTGACAAAAGTGGATAAACAAAAATGTAACTGTTGATTTTAGTGTGAACTCTCAGCACAGTGAATGTTTCTTTAAGACCGAACGTGGAGTCCATGAGCATGCGGTTCGGCATGATGAAAGACCACCGCTCCACCACAGGGGAGGTGATCGCCTTTGATGGCTCCATACTGTACCTGCCTGTCCGGCTGGAAGAGGTCAGCCAGCACTGAGCTCTGTGCACTCAGCACCAAAATCACAACCTCACTTCACCTTTCATTTCATTGCAGCCTGGATATTGTCCAAATTCTGAAATTAATGATTCCCTCTGTGTGTGAAAATCAAAGATGTTTTTGAAAAGCAAAACTGGAAGAGTGAACAATTAAATTATTTTTCAATTTTTAAATATTTATTTAACTTATTTGAAAAGGGTACTGGACAATATGGATTTTAATTTTAGATAAAAGATACCGGAAAGTCACTTTGTTCACTCCTGGTATACTAAACAATGGGCTTTTGTCTGAAATTTCCATTGTGTTTGCTAATGGGTCAATATTTTTATTAAGAATGAAGTGACTGATTTTATTAATAGCAGACACCAGTCTGGCTTATAAAAAGTAGGTAACTCTACAGCTTTTCAGATGAGAAAAATCTACTGCTTGTTTTTCGCATCTTCCAGCACCTGTCAGTGAGAGGCATTTGATCTAGAGTTATTGCACCTCTTCAGCTCTTCTGCTCATGCCGCAGGTGGTTTACCTTAAGAGTGAGAGGCGCACAGACAACCAGGAGATCAAAATAAAGATTCAGATGACCAAAATCCTGCCACCAAACTCAGACCTGTGCATCCCATTCTACAACGTGGTGCTGAGAAGGTGGGTTATGTGACCACAGGAACATGAACCTGCAAATGTACACTGAGTCAGGGAGGGGCCAGGATGATTTGTCACTGGCTGCAGAGTGGAAGCAGTTGTATTTAAAAGTCTTTCATTTTCAAACATCCCCCTTGTTGTGGGCATGCGGTTGTAGAAAAATGTTCTGTCACCAACTAAAGCATTGAATATTAGTTCTTAGGTCAAGGTCTTTTACACAACAGCTAAGTTTGAATATTTTCTTTAATTCTTTGTCATGCAGGGTAATGAAGATCTTGGGACTGAAACTGGTGGGAAGAAATCACTATGACCCAAAAAGTGCAGTTATTCTTGGGAAGCATAGGTAAATCTTAAAAGCCTGCCAAACACTGAATGTGTTGCAATAAAGACAGACTGTCACTTGGGTGTTTCTCTCCCCGTAATGCACTGTTTTTACGCAGGCTGCAGATATGGCCGGGGTATGCCACCTGCATTAAGCGCACTGATGGAGGAATGTACCTGTCCGTGGATGTGAGCCACAAAGTGCTGCGGAATGACTCTGTGCTGGATGTAATGTGAGTTCAATCATCGCGAGTATTCGCAATTTGGACAAAGGGCAAAAAGAAGGTTCTCTGAATTATCATCAGCAGTTCACCTTCTAGTTGTCATTTAACTTGCATGCCCCATTGCAATGAATTTTAAGTTGTTTGGCCAAAGCAAGTATTTAAAAAACTAGACTCTAGAGACACATATTATACACCTGATCAGTGGCCCTTACAAGGTTGATTTCTGAATGTTTAAACCAGCTTAGCCTCCTCATTGATGTCCTTCAAGAAAGCCTGAATGTGATTGGTCACCATCTCTGGCCCAGCTGTTTTAATTGTATTGGCAGGAATGTCATCTATGAGAAGAGCAGGGAGAGCTTTCAGGATGAATGCACTAAGGAACTGATCGGTAGCATTGTTCTCACCCGCTACAATAACCGCACCTATCGGATCGATGACATCGAGTGGGCCAGGTCCCCGAAAGACACTTTCACCATGGAGGACGGCTCACAGATCTCTTTCATTGATTACTACAGGTACCCACACAAACACATCTTTCCTAAAATTAAAATTGCACATGACACTTGAAACTTCACCGGTACAAAGAAATGAGGACAAATAAATTACGTATAACGTTCTAGGGCTTGTTTAGTGCACCACTGAGGTAATGTACTCGAGCCATGTAAAATGATTTTCTGTTGATATGCATTTGTTAAAATGACATGCCCTTTGTTTGAGTAGCAAAAACTACGGCATTACCATAAAAGAGCTGGATCAGCCACTGCTTGTGCATCGGCCAAAAGAGAGGTCAAAGCCAAGAGGAAAGGTAAAAAAAAACAATATCTCAGGATACTTGTTGGTCACCTTTACCAATGTCTTATTGGCTTAAAAATCATAAAGCTGTCAATCAGATTTCTGATTTTATTTAGTTACAATCATAATAATGATCGTCATTACCATTAAACTGTAGTAATGCAGAGTTAGTCCAGAGTTTTGATGTTTCATCCATTCTTTGATTTTTTATTACTCTCACCTACTACATGAAATTCTTTGCAATTCTTTCAAATAATTCAGTTCCCACTTTGTTACTCACTCATAAAACTGGCAGATCTATTGCATGTTTCTAGGCTGTTAGCACTTTTGTAAGGTTTGGTGCAAATGTCTCCACTCTTTCAACAGGTGATAACTGGTGAGATCCTGCTTCTGCCGGAGCTCTCCTTCATGACTGGTATCCCTGACAAAATGAGGAAGGATTTCCGGGCCATGAAGGCAAGCTGTTTTTGTTAACTTTCCCTTTTACAGTTTTTTGTGCTGCCACATGTAGTAATGGTGTTAATTTCTTCACATGACAACACTGACTATCTCATGTCTGAAGTCGTTGAAAAAGAGGGAACAGGTCATTGTGCCATTGAGCTAGCAATGCTTTTGGATGTATTTATATGTGTGTGGCTGTGCGTGCTCATGTGGAACTCTGGCTCCTCAGGATCTGACGATGCACATCAATGTGAGCGGGGAGCAGCATACTTACTTAGTGAAACAGCTACTGCAGAACATCAACTCCAACCAGGAAGCGCTTACAGAGCTGGCGCGCTGGGGCCTCGACATCAGCACGGACATCCTGGTGGTGAGTCCATGTGCCTACAGGAAGCTTGCTCAGCCTCTGTGCTGTATCTGTGCAGTCTCATTCAAAAAGCTAACATAAATACAAGTGTCACAAATAAAACTACAGCACTTAATTTAACTACTCATATAATCATAAAAATATTTAATGAGACCAAGCAATTCCGTCTGTCTGGGCTGGCCATTTTCCTACAGTCAAGAGAACATTCAGGACTGTGTCAGTGCTGGGTTTGAACACCCCTAGGTTCTCCCCTTCTTCATAACGTATGAATTCATCCGTTCATGAATTTGAAACCCTTAATGAAATTCGCAAAGCCTGAATAGATATCTCTGTTAAAGTTACACTTTGTAGTATTGTATTGTGGTATTAAATGGAATTGTTACTTGTTTCATATCCTGTCATACTCTTCTGTTCACTATACTGTTCACAACTCTCTGGTGAGATCATATGGTATTGTCAGTACAAGGGAACTTTGTCTTTGCTGTTCTTGTTAGACTCAAGGAAGGACCCTACCAATGGAGACCATCTGCCTGCAGTCGGCCTCCTTTGTGACGGCTTCTGATGTCAGCTGGTCCAGGGAGTTGGTCAGGGATGCCTCCATCAGCTGTGTGAGTATGAGTGCGGGATGGGCTTCGTTATAAGTTATCCTGTATTCTGACACATTCCCTGGACTCCCCCCAGCCTTGATAGTTTGTGCTGTCCAGAAATGAGTCATATAGTATGGACAGGGTTGCACTGATGGTCCCATCTGCTGTGGTCTGTCTTAGATCCCCCTGAACTGCTGGGCTGTGTTCTATCCACGGCGTTGTGCAGAACAGGCTGAAGAGCTGGTGGCCGCCTTTGGGAAAGTGGCAGGGCCAATGGGACTGCGACTGGACAGGCCAATCAGGGTGGAGCTGAGGGATGACCGCACGGAGACCTACATCAAGAGCATCCATTCCCAGCTGACCAGTGAGGTGAGTGACTCCAACTCTTGTTCTGGCTGAATCTGTAAGTGTTGCATTGTCAGTTGTTCGAGAGAAAGAACAAAAATAACTTTAGACAGCGATTCCCTTTGCAAAAGTATTGAATCAAAGCTGATCCATTTTTGTGACACAGTCCCTCATCAGAGCTGAGTCACAGACTCTAAGTGAGCACAGGAAGTCAAAGGGATACTCTGACATTTTGGCAATTGATACTGTTTACCTTATTAATAAAATGCAGGAACCAATGGGTTCAGTTTAAGTTTCTGTGCGTGTATTGCAGAGTTATCCTGGAGCCAATACACCGGAGTGCACTGTAGTTATGTTGGCATGGTAACTGGACATATGTGGCAATTTCTGGGAACGCTACATAGTTTCCGTCAAAAGTGAGGAAATGCTCTATTTTCCTCCAAGACATGACCTGAGAGAGTTGGGTAGAACTGTAGTTCCTTTTCCTCATGAGAAACGAAGTGTTACTAAAGATGATTAACAGCTTGTCAAATGTCACATATGTCTATTGTGGTGGAAATGAAAGGTAGCATACTTAGGGGTACTCCAGAAAAGAGGCTGGGAACCCATGGATTAGGACAACATGAGAAAAAAATGAACACCCCTGCAATACACAGGTTATAAATGGAGAACTCACAAACTAAATAGGACTGGAGAGCTCTTCATCATGAGAGACACCAGAGGATCTTAACAGAATCATTTGGTCCTACCATTGTAATTGCTTTAAGACACAGAATCCAATATGCTTCCCTCAAGCAGCAATTTAGCCATAACACCACCACTGTCTGTGCTCTAATTCAACAAAAAGCATTGAGAGTATGGAGGAAATGAGACCTGCTTCAACTGAATGTTTAGCAATAGAAAATTACACACTGCCATTTCTTACTGTGTCATTATATTGTGCTACATAGGCTTTTAATGGGAATTACATTTGTCTAGCATGTGGTATTCAATGAGGACAGGTCAGCATATCGAGCATCCTGGTGGTATTACAGTTGATGATGCCTCATAACTTTGTTTTGCTGAGTGGGGATGAGAGAGAGGTCATAAATGTGTCTTTGAGCTGCTATTGATTCACTGGTAATCCATGTGCTTTGAGGCCAGGGTCTCAGTTTACCGAAAATTGTGTTTATATGCTTTGATGGAAAAATCATTAAGTCATTCTTATGTGTGGGCCATTGGTTTGATCAAATACTTTCATAAAACTCAATTTCAGAGTGTTGCTTTGCACAACTAGCCGGGTAGAAACTGAACAGCTTTTTCTTGTTTTAATTGTGATATTACACAGTTCATGAGAATGAAGGTAGCTGGCAAAATCAATTAATGATTGTCAATAATATGCTTTAGCTGAATACCTTAATGCAAGTCTTTGATGTGCTACTATGCAATCACCTATTGAGAAATAGCCAGCGTAGCATAGAAAACTCTATTATACATTATTATTTATTGCTTTTTACAATTTTTTGTTGTTGTTCAGGTCTTTATACACTTCTACATGTGTATCCTACATCTCAGGATACACCAATACAAGAAATATGAGTTTGTCCACATTGGTGACATCTGTGATGAGTCACCACACCCTCACACGGACAGACTGGTTCATGGCTTTGCTGTGCCAAGCGGCAAATATTGAGCTGTGGTAGCAGGTTAAAAGTTAGATAACAGCTTTTTTAACCCTGCCAGTTTGCAGAGGAACCCAGAGGCTTTTCACATGTGCATAGTGGCTGCAGAAAAATGATTTCCTTTTGCTGGGAATTTTTTTCTCTTCCTTTTTTTTCCTCCAGCCCAATGTCCAACTGGTGGTGTGTATCATGACAGGGAACAGAGATGATCTCTACAGTGCCATCAAGAAGCTCTGCTGTGTCCAGAGTCCAGTTCCCTCACAGGTCAGTGACTGCAGCCATGAGAGTGCATCAAAGCTGGGGACTTCTAGCACAGTGCATCTGTGCTAGAAGTGCAAGTAGCTGGTGTAAAAGTGGTTAATGGTTGTTGATAGCCATTGAACTGTATTAGTCAACGCATTCATTCTGTTAGAACTTGACACCTTAATTGATTTCAATGTAGGCCATAAATGTGCGGACCATTTCCCAACCTCAAAAACTGAGGAGCATCGCCCAGAAAATCCTGCTGCAGATGAACTGCAAGCTTGGAGGAGAGCTGTGGACTGTCAATGTCCCTTTGGTGAGTAAAACTGCTTTTCAGAAAAAAGGTGCATTATCATTCCCTCCATGTGAGTGATATGAAATAGCACAGTGTCCTTTTAATCCTGTTGTATGGCCTTCGCCCATAGACAGGCAAACATGTTCCATTCCTCTGCTCCTGAATGCAAGCAAGACATGAAGACAGTCTGTTACATTTCACTTTACCCCTTTCTCTCTGTCCTGTTCATAGAAACAACTGATGGTTATTGGAGTCGACGTCCATCATGACACCAGCAAAAAGAACAGATCAGTGATGGGATTTGTGGCCAGCCTGAACAGGTAGTCAGTCCAATCGTGCTCCACACCTTTCCAACTTAAAGAAAGGTCATTTACATTTTTGGATTTTCGCCTTTTATATCCCAAACTCAGTTGGTTACTTAGAGGCCTTTTTTCCCCCTTTCACAGTTCATTGACCAGGTGGTATTCCAGGGTGACATTCCAGATGCCCAATGAGGAGATAATCAGTGGCTTCAGGGTGTGCCTGCTTGCTGCTTTACAGAAGTACTACGAGGTAAAGAGTTCAAACATTCAGCTTGGGGGAGTTAGACACGTTTCAGATGCACAGCTTATCTCAGTATTTGTTTTTTCCCCCATTTGATAATCAGTTCTGGTATGTTTTGTTTTGCTCTGCCAGCTCAATCACACCTTCCCGGACAAGATTGTGGTGTATCGGGACGGCGTTTCCGATGGCCAAATTCCAATGGTGGAAAAATTTGAGATCCCACAGCTGCTCAAGTGTTTTGAGACGTTCCCCAACTACGAGCCAAAGCTGGTGTTCATTGTGGTCCAGAAGAGGATCAGCACCACTCTGTACTCCTGCGTTGATGACCGCTTTGGCACCCCCCCTCCCGGGACGGTCCTTGACCACACGGTCACTAACAGGGAATGGTCAGTTCTGACAGGGTCAGGGCTGGGTTCAAACTGCATCATGTCCAAGTACATGACCGTATGTTTCAGCTGTACTATCCTGAATGTAATGATTTTATTCCACTCTTTCAGGGTGGATTTCTACCTGATGGCTCATCACATTCGCCAGGGCTGTGGCTTGCCAACGCATTACATTTCAGTGTACAACACAGCCAAGCTCACTCCTGACCATCTACAAAGGTGAGCCCAGCCGTTAACCCATTACTGCGAAAACCTCTCCCCAAGCGTGAGGACAAGGAAGTCATTACATTAGATGTGTGATTTTTGTTACAGTCCAGTGAATTATGCACAGGGTATGCCACTCAGGGAAATGCCTGCTTTAGCTTTGAAACTCTTTAGCTTTTCAAATAATTCAGCACTACTGCAGAGTGCTTTTCAAAGAGCAACTTCCCAGCCACTGCTTGTGTGTTTAAAATGGTCTTCCCTGATTTGAAAGGGGTTGAATGGGTTTAACAGAGGACTGAGAACATTATGCCCCTTGTTTCCTCTCATACATAAGTAAAATGCATTGGCTGATAGTTGAAAATTAGCAGTCTGAAATCAGATGGAGGGGGATGCATTAAGCTCAGCTGCAAAGAAAAACACTGATTTTAACACTCCCTGTAGGTTGACCTTCAAGATGTGCCACATGTACTGGAACTGGCCGGGCACCATACGCGTGCCGGCACCCTGCAAGTACGCCCACAAGCTGGCCTTCCTGTCAGGCCAGTACCTGCACTCAGAGCCTGCCATCCAGCTCTCAGACAAACTCTTCTTCCTCTGAATCCCTCTTTGCCCTTTGCAGCAGCTGTATCTAGTGTTACACGCAAGTTATGCAGTTATATGCAGAGTTTACTGCAGTGTTTATGGTATACTTTTTTTTGTACTTCCTAAAAACTGAAATTATGGTTACTCAAAAGTGGTCCCTTTGGTTTCCTGTTTGACTACTATGTGGAGTGAAGTAAAGATCTTTAAAGTTTGTCTATAGACTTTTTTTAATTCATCTTCAGTGCGTGGATGCTAGAACTTTCTTCTTGCTGAAGGATCAAATAGTTTTACTCAGAAAATGTTTACAGTGTCCAAAAATAGTGGACAAAGTGTCAAGATGAAAACAAAACTGTCAACTGGCTATTCCATGTGCAGTGTGGATTGGCAGTCACTTGCATAATATAAAAAACAAAGTTGAGCCCCACTGAGAAATGTGCGCCATACAGGTCTTCCTCCCCAAAACAGTGGTAGATGGTGCACATTAGAGTATGCACCTCTAATTATTTTAACCATGAAAAATTAAATAGAAAGTAGAGAGTGATTTCTGAAATTATATTAAAAAAACATCCAAATGTGCATCCTGGCATTTAACATTTAGTAGACACTTGTCCAAAGTGATTTGCACAGCTTGCATTTTAACATATGCTTTCCTGTGAAATAAATATGTTGATTCAGCTGAGGACTGTTCCAAACTTCTGAATGTCTTAATAACTAAAGGCAAAGAGAAGTACCATATTTCTATAAAATACATTTTAATTGTCTTTAATACTTTTTCCTCTTTGAAAGGCTAATTCCTTAATTCTACTTAGTGGGAAATTCTTCATTGGATCCGCATCCCAGAGACTGTTGATGTGACAAAGAACAATGGATGAGAATGGTTTTCCGATTTTGCAAAGCTTAAAATGCAGTGTTATAAAGGAATGTGTTGTTTCTTACCTTTACAATGGAAAGAATTAATTTGCTTATTTTTCAGAAAGCAATAACATAAGCTAATCAGATTTTGTTCTTTGTGGTTGCATTTTAACTCAAGAGCAAGAGTTCATTCATCTGGAGTTAATTTTGTGTCCAAAGCAGTTTATATTTGTAGCAAATTGTCAGTTTGAACTTCAACCCATGTTGAAAAGAAGCCTTGTAGAACCTTTTTGATTGACTAATTGAATCTGCAATCAAATGCTGCAAAATGCTGCCAATACATTGTAGGCAAATTTCTTGAATAAGGAAAAAAACTGCATAGATCTCCTTTTCAGGGTGAATTACCCATTTAACTGCCATTTGCATTTGTTGTTCGCAACAGTCCATCTCACCCATGCCCAGGCCTACAACTGAGCCTACTAACTAGCTACCTGTCATCAAACTTTCTCTGATATGAATAATGATATTTCGCTAGATAGGACGCATAATCCCTATCCCTGAACCTTTAAGGTACCTAGCTAGCCACCAGAGAGATACTAAATAGTGTCTTTCATGCCAACTTGACCTCATTATTTCATAAATTAGTGCTTACATTTGCTAATAGTTAAGCTAAATTTCTTGATAAGCTAGGGAATGAAACCAGAAAACTGCACCCCTATATTTAACATTTACACTTTGATTTTCTAAGTGTTTTGATGCTTTAGTGTGTATAGCCTACACAAAATCCAACAGTGGAGTAAATATAAGAAATGTGTGCTCAAGAATGAGACAAAGTATTGCTTGGGAGACCAAGGTGGCTTGCTATGCCCTCTTCAGGTAGATACAGGCATACTAAAATATATCTCCAGTGACATTTCAGTCTCCAGGATCAGAATGGGCAACAAGGCTCTTGTGGGCCACAAAAAAAATCAATTCATCAAATAGGTCTCTAAGTGTTACCGTTGACAGAAAATACTGAACTCATTCCCATCTGCTGCAACAGAGGCATTGTTTTTCTTTTCACTATGGCAATCAACCGTCTGATTGCCACACCACCAGCTGTCACTTGCATATGAGGAGGGCTGCATGACCCAAGTTGCCTGTAAAATGTAGTACTCTCTGTTTCACTGTGAGTAGGCAGCTGTAATTTCTCTCCTTATCTCCCCACAGCTACATAAGCTCAGGTTGTGAACAAAACAAAGACATACCTGTAAATGTGTTATGTAGACAGCATAAGTTATCACAAAGGTTTGGCTCACCGATTAAGCATTCAGTATCTCAATATGAATTGGATCCTGTATAAATATTCTATACAGAAATGGTTATGTGCAAATATGACTAAAAGAGGAGTCCACAGTGACTCAGTGAAGTTGCTGGGGCAAATTTGGACACACGTGACCAAGACACATTTTGCTCCCACAAGGTGATGTGAGCATGCAACCCCAATGGAAACACAGAACTCATGAACAGGCGACAGTGGGCAGACATCTGGGCATTAAGTGCAAGGCAAAACATGGGCAATGACACATCAGTTGATGACCATTTTCAATCTGGTGTGAGAGCAGCCAATTTAACACAGAACAGTGTTGGCTCCAAGACCTTTTACCCTAAGTGAAATTTCAATCATGTTTCAATCATTTTCAACCATATTGATTCCATAACCTGTGTATTAATCTCCTACATTATCAACAGCATTGTAGGATACCCTTTTAAATTAAGTGTACAAGATATAAAGGTTGATACACTAGATCCTGTTGTTTCTTCAACAGGTCATCCACAGGGTGTAGTCCATTCTAACCCTTCTGGCACTTGAGAATTTTAGCCCCTCTAGCACTTAAACACCCTTATCCCAACAGAAATGCACTTTGTGTTGTAAGTCGCTCTGGATAAGAGCCTCCATGGGCCTCTTTCATCATGGTTTGCTTCCTACAGAGGACCACTGTGGGCTGGATGTTTTATGGGTGATGGATTACTCTCAGTATACCCTTCACACTGTATGGAATCAAAACCCGGGCAGGGTTGCTGTTTCTGTTAGATATGTCATACAGATTGTCATACAGCCAATATAGAAAGTTGTATTCGCGTCATCCAGTTGTCACAGTAGCCCGTAAGTAGCCCATGCCACAACGTTACCTCAAAACTCACACGTGAGATAACATACAATAAAATCATGTATTTTCTTAGAAACTAGATTTATAGGAATTCCACAGCACAAACAAGAATTTTAAAATAAAGTCAACAGTTTTGGGGAGACGCAAAACTGATGATGTACTGGGACGCACAGATAGAGTACCACGAACATTTACTGTATTAAAAATAAACAGACCACTTTCAGAAGGGAATCCTCTACCCTGTTACATGTGATGCAAATCACATAGTTCCACCTTCCAAACAATGTGCCACAACAAATTCAGTAGTGGTTCTATGCAGGCGCTTTTTCTCCATTAATTTCAAAACAAACATTATCACCTGTTTTATTTCTTGTGCTTTGACTCGATTAGGTAACCTTTTGACTGCACAGATGGATTAATATTCCTTCTTCCACAGCCCTGTGGGTATGTGTTATTCCTGCAGGTCTGTATTATTATGAAAAATTAATTGACATTAGCGCCTGGAATGCATGCCTCTCCATGTATCATCAGGCTACCACTGTACCACAGCTGTTTTGATTATCCTTAACTGTTTTCATTTTACACAAAAAGTGAAACAAGAAAAGTGAACCATTAAAACATGCATGTTATAATGGCATGTCATGTGTACTTTACAAATGTATGTTTCACTTTCTTTCCTAAACATTTCTATACATTCACATATTTATGGAGGCTTTATGATGTTTAAAATTAAATTCTGTGTATTTTACCTGCAACTTGGGACGATTCTTTTAAAAAGTTAAAGATCTTGAACTGTTTTCCTCATTTGATGATGTGGATGAAAGGCTTCATAGAAAGCAAAGAACTTCTCAGTCTAAACAAGTGTTGAAACCATCTGTTTTTAGATTCAGCTGTTAGCATGAACACCAAATGGGCAGAAACTTAAAATCACAACAAGTATGATAAATGATACAACATGTGGATGTTGGAATGTCAGAAACAATTTAATGTTCAATTCCAGAGTCAACACAGTCAACCTCTTGAACTGAAAGCAAAGTACTGATCCTATTTCATGGATTTGCATTAGCTGTATTTCACCACAAGGTGGTGCCTGAACCACAGACGTCTGGCTTTGTTTCCCAACCCGTCTCTTAATAGCTTCAAACCTCTTAAACCAATAAAAGAGAACAGAAGTAGAAAAAACACAGCTGAAAGTTTAAGACATAGTTTGAGGCTCTAAGACACAATGACACAGCCTGTGGTGCAGCTGTCTGGAAGAAGCATACCCTCTGCACCCATACACAAACAATAGAGAAAATACGGAGGAATAGAAACGTGTGGAGTTTTTATGTATGTGAGTGCATGCATGTGCGTGTGTGAGTGAGTGAGAGAGACTGTCTGTCTCTGATCACCCCCTGATTCAATCCAGACTGGCTGGACTCACAGCATCTCCTCTCTCCCATCGCTGGACCACTACTGAGCCCTGAAGGACCCTGCCAGCCTTCTTCTCCAAGTGTTGACCTCTCTATGTGGAAGGATTGTGGGATTAGAAGACTTTGAAACAATAAGGGGAATATTTCACGACAACCACAAGGAAGAAAATTCCTCCTTGTGGTCTTTGTTTTTTCTTCCCTGGGGTTAATTTTTATTATTTTTTTATTCATCCATTGTCCCGTCCGCTGCCTTCCTCTAAACTGGAATAATGGGTATCTATGGGTACACAGGGGCATGGCTAGCAGTGAGGCTCTGTGCCATGCTGGTGGTGTTGGCAGCAGGCAGCACTGGGCAAAACCAGGAGAAGGGGGAGAATGGACCCTCCTGCTATGGGGGATTTGACCTCTACTTCGTTTTGGACAAGTGAGTTTTGCATCCACGTAATTGTGTTCAGACTCCTCCATTTATGCCACGGTTTGTGATGAATGCACAGCACTGTGTGAACCTTGAACTGGCTTGCATGCACATTCATCTCAGAGAAAATAATCAGGGATCCCAACAGCCTTTGTGTCTTGGGTTGTTTGTCAAAAACCTGCCAGAACTGTCTTTCCCTGGAGTTTATGTTTACTTTATTGGCAAACTGTTCAGCTTGGTAAAACTTGCAGTATATCTCTGAGATGGCAGAGGAGGGCTAACTTTTATTAAGATGGATTCAGGTTTGGTTTTTTTTAAATTTTATTTTTGTGCCATGCATTCAGATTTGCAGGAAGGTCTTCCTGCATGATTTTGATGATTGAAAATCTATTATCAGCTATGTGATGAGATGCAGCAGAAGTTCTCCTGATGAATAGCTGAGCTGTACCTACATGAGTGTATTAGTTGTGCAAATGAATACAGTTTGTCAGTATTGCTCTATAATGGCAGACTTCCCTTAGGTGAGGGCAACTGTATGCCTTGAAGATAAAGTCAAAGAGAGGTTGTTTTCAGTGTGTGGTCTTTTGAGTAGAGTTTATAAATTGAGTTTTTCCTTACAAGTAGAAGTTGTGTTTGTCTGTATAGCTTTTGCAATTTGGGCTTCAGTTTACTAATTGCACCTCTACATTAAAAACCTAGACATTTAAAATTGGCAGTGCCTCTTGCTACTGTTGTGTCGTCTTTGTTCTCACTCATAGGTTTTGAAGAGGAGGCATTTAGCATTGACAAGTAGGTTCATGGGGTTTACCATTGTGTGTTGGCTTCAGAGCTCGGCAGCACCCCCTGGTGTACCTGTCAACACAAGCAGTAACCAGCACAGTGCCAAAATTGACTTTTCAGGATACTGCAAGCTAGTAGGGGCGATGAGGCTGGATTGGAGTTTGTGTTTTAATTGGAAGACTTCCACATGTATTCATGCCAGTACTGATGGATTTCTGAATGGGGAGCAGCATTAAACTCCAGACCCAGTTATCCCTGCGAGTTACGGTGTCCAGTGTGACTGATAGACTGCAACTAGAATTCTTGTGTTTTTCAGTTGTTTGAATTCTTGCTGGTGGCTCCAGCACAATTCCTTGACACAGGTGGTGAATCACTTACATGCATCATGTCTTTAAAACTCATCAAAACGTTCATATTTATCCTAATTTCCATCTTTTTAATCTGAATTGTAGTGGCGCCAACCTTTCTGTATTTCCTTTGCCTCTGACCCTAGGGACACATTTCTCAGCGTTTTACACCTATATTTCTCGGTAAGGTTATCAATAATCTACTAGAAACAACACACTTTTATTTGGCTTGACACTGTATTACCTTTTACTTGCAGGAGTTTCCTAGATTCATTGGCTAAAGCTGTCATCCTCGTCATTCTCCTTTAAACCTTCAGTGCTCCTGGAAAAGAATCTAATGCATATATCTTGCATAAAAGTGGCCCATAACTATTGCTAGGATGTGCAAGGTTTGTGCCAACCAGACTCCTTGATGTGACATTAGTCAGAGCTCCTTGAAAAGTTGTTGGTTGATTTCCCCACTGTTCTCTTACTCTATTGTTATAGTTAGTTAGGTTGAAACACATACTGCTCTCAGAGAGGGACCAGAGACCAAACCTCAGTAAATACTGAATCAAAAGCAGATACGGACGACTGTGGTGGCTCTAGATCAGTCCAACATTTTAGCTCATAGTTAAGGCAAGGATACATGATCCCAGCACTCTGAGACACTTTAAGAAAACCTATGTGTTGTCTGGTTCTTATCTCTTTTTTCCACAGTGCTTAAAGTTAAACCATATTCCAATGCAGTGTAATTTAGTCATCCAATTGCTCAGTAAAATCTGATGAAGCACAGTGTGAAAGTGGAAATCAGTGCCCTTGTCAGAGTCTGTATTGGGTGAGGAAAAGCAGCAGCTCAGCTCTACTTTTTCACAATTAAGCCATCTCCTCCGCCTTTGCTGTTTCTGCAGCCACTTACGCAAATGAGGAGATGGTTTTTCCAGCTACCCTGGGTGTGAGCAGCAGCTCTGGGTAGACATTTCTGTGGCTGTGCAGCGTTAAGCTGAATGGAAAGTTGAGCATGCAGAGCTGCAAGATCCAGGTGCCGTGAGAAAGAGACAAAAGGAGTAAATGTGATGGTATACAGTGTTATGAAAGAACTAGAGGATTTTGGCGTTTATGAATTAATCCTATTTTGTGATGTTCCTCTGGTAGACTCATAGCAGACAATAGTTATTGTAAAGGAATACTTGATGTCTTTTGATGTGCGTATAGTGCAACAGGAAGTGTCTGACTTAACTGCTCAATCTTTATACACTAACAGGAGTCTGAAAATCTTTCATCATCTTTTGCATCATGTAATCATGACTACACTGCACTCCGATGGTCCACCTTTCAAAGGACATTGCTCAAACAAGCAGGATTCCAAGAATATGGTCATGTAACAAACAACATTTCTGAACAGCCAGTGGATGTGCTCCAGATGAGAAAGACATCTTTGGAGTAATAACTGCACTCTTAAATTATCTTTATAATGTTTTAGCACCTCTCTCTCTGCTCGTTTTTCTCTTTTTTTCCAGTGCTCACATGCAGTCTATTGACAGCTGATGAATAAAATAGTATTTCATCATATCGGGTGTGTCTCAATGAGGGAATTACTCAGTAAACTGTTCATCTGTAACACAATATAAAAGAAACGACATGGTAAAAAGAAATGAATTCTTGCTTGTGGATGACTGATATTTATGACAGAGGTTTGGCAAGCAGTTGGCAAAATGCAGATTGGAGTATTGGTTTTGACAGTGATTTTTTTTATTTTTTGGCGGGGGGTGGTGGTGGTAATTATTTTCCTTATGTAATGTCTGGGTTACTACAGTTTTATTGGTCTGCTGAGCCAATTCATTTGGTCACATGCTACAAACCTCTGCCTTTCTAGGACAATCCTTCTCTCTCTCTGTCTCTCAACATCAAGTTATTATAAGATGAGCGATGATTTGTATAGCTTTGAAAAAACATTGTGTGCTCATGAGAGACTGTGTTTGATCAGAGCTTGTGTTAAAAGGATTATGTATGAATACATTTTTAACAGAAATAAGGACATTTTTAAGGGTGTGTTAGCATAACTCACTTGGGTTCCAGTAAGCTGGTTTGTTTTTGTTATTGTTTTATTTGTGGGTCCTCTGTGTGCATTTAGTTGTTTTATTTTCCTTTTTTCAATGCTCATTTACACTGTTTATTGTCAGCTGTTAAGTGAAAAGCTGCTACACTCTCTCTCTCTCTTTCCCTCATTCCCTCCCTCTCTCTGGCCTTCTTACGGCGCTTTGGCTGAATATGAGTAAATATCTAATAAGAATGTTATGCAAAAGAAGAGGGAAGCAGCCATGGGTAACAAAACACAGTTGTCTAATCTAATTTCCATTCTTTTCTTCCTTGGTTTGCAAACTCACAAAATCAATGTAGAAAACCAACAACTTGACCGTCAGTCTGATCACTTGGATAAAGAAAATATCTTGATACCTTGTGTGAGCGAAGGTTTGTTACACCCAACGTATGTCTTTGTCCCTCAATCTCCTTTCCTCTTTCTGTGACTCGTTTGGATTCATTTCTTCTGCTTATGGTTTATTGCCCCTGGATGTCCCTGGTGTTTGCCCTGATACTTCCTGCCACTGCGTCTTCTCTGGTTATGCATCCCCATAACCCCTGACGTGCACCTCCATTCTGACTCTACATGATTTCCCTGCCTGTCCTGCTTTGGTCTGGCTTTCTCTGTCTGCCTGAAGAACCCTCTCACCATTCGGCCCAGATGTTCCCAAGCTTCAGCCTCTTGGCTGCTGCCCCTGCGCTGGGACTCGCAATGCAGCCACAAGGAAAGACGGAGCATGGAGAGCAGGGCAGAGGGAGGGAGGGAGGGAGAGGGGGTGGGAGAGCGAGGCAGAGCAATGAGGCAGAGAGGAGGGAGCTGGATTAAAAAAGATCGAAAGAATGAGAGACAGTATAAAATAATAAAAGGTAAATCATGGATGTGTTTTGGAGGAAGTTAGATTTAAGAAAGATGAGATTAATCAAGTCTTTTCTTTCACTAATAATTATTATTCCCGGAAATCAACAAGTTTTGATCTTTGCATGGTATATGTAGACTTTCCTCAATCGAATATGCTGATCAGAACTCCTGTGTGCATGTTTTATATTCAGTGCTACCATGATATCGATACAACAAGTGCACACACACTAACACTGCTCAGATAAGACTGGAGACCCCTCCTGTAGATATTTAGGACCACACATGCGATAACTAGTATGCGAACTGGACTTCTGTTATAACACCAGTAAAGTGGGATTCAATGACCTTTGGGCTGATTGTTTTTGTAACTCGCTAAAATTTAGATTGAGTGGTTTGAGACAGCTTCTTTGCCGAGTTATGATAATAAATAATTGTAATAGCTAATCACTAACTAATCAAAAAGCTAAACCGGTGCTAAATCTCTCTGAAATAGCGATGCTATCTAAGTAGGTCAAAGCCCCTCCAGCCCATCCCCTAATAAAGCAAAAGGTTGCTGGGTAATGATGTACCCATTTCCTGAGTCCCACATTCTTCATTCCACTCCATCAAAAAATAAACACCCAATCACTAGGCTGATCTCTTTTTCCCTTCCTAATGACAAGGCACTGTGTTTATACAGTGGGGAAAAATGACTTGCCAACTGCTGTCCAAAAAAATATACATATTGCAATGTGTGCTGAGTTGTTCCAGCATGTCTAAAATTGAATTAAATCCACCACACAAAGAATAAATTGGATTTTATGGGTGGATTCAAGTCACCCAGGGTTCCTCCGGTTACCATAGTATTAGCTCCTCCCAAGCCAAGCACCAAATGTCTATAGGCTGGCAGTTTGTTAAGGGAGAGATACAGTTCTTGTCTGATTGTTGGTGGCTGTTGTGTGGCAATGAGTGCCTTGTCCAATGTAATATAGTCACTGGCACACAGGAGGAATAGCAGCTGTGGTTGTCTTTGCACTATGCACTCCTGAAGGTGGAACAGCGATGACTTCATAGGTACAACTGGTGACTGTGGGAGAAAAAAGGAACAGTTGCTTTGTAAACAAAACACTATAAAATAAATAATATAACAGAATATAGCAGCCTGGAAGTCATTTCGCCATGTTAGTTGCCATTTAATTTACTGTACATTGTGACGTGGCCTCCATGTTATTTGCAAGGCTACAGTAGCACTCTTGTAAGCCTGGGTGAAAATTAAAGGGTTATATTCAATCAAAAAAGACTTGTCACTACAACATACGTTTTTTGAATATTTTCTATTTTATTGGAGACAAGTAAGCATGTCCTTTGGAATATGTTGTTTTCATTCAGAAGTATAGCATATGGCCTTAAAAATACTAATTTTTAATTTGATTGCATTGCACATGCCATTGAATAGACTAAGCTTGTTTGAATGGGTTCGCGGTCAAATATTTTATTCTGGCCTGACATACTCTGAGCTCAATTATTTGGGGGACATTCAAATGTAATTAAAGCAATGTAAGCAAGATGATGTCACTGTCAGTCATCAAAATGAGATCACTTGCTCATTACATTGTGGAATGAAAAATGTGAGCTTACAAATAATGGAAGCATGCCAATGCCAGTTTCATCACTGCTGTGTGTGGGAGACCATTTTGCACTTTGCTGAATGATTTTATATTATTAGGGGACAGCTGAAAACCTCTGGAATACAGACAATGATAATTCCAGAACTTCCGAAAAATTCCAAACAGGAAAGAGTGATGGAGAAGACAGAACAAGAGCACATTGTTGCTGGGGATGGGGGTGGGGGTAGCTTGGGAAGGAGGTACATTTGTAAGGATGATCATTTTAAATGGTCACTCATGCAGTGACACAGTGACTCTCAGGTTGCACTGAGCTGGCTCTATCTAGTTTTGGTTTTTCAAGAATTCATATCGACTCTCTCTCTACACGCACACACATGCAAACATCCACACACCAATATTAACATGAATGGATATCATTGCCCTGCTTTTGCTATTATTGTTTTGTTTTTCTTGGTATACCATTGTCTGCACACACACACACACACACACACACACTCACACATCATATTTGCATTTATCACAAACAATGGTACACTCTCCTCTGGCACTGCGACACTGGAGCAAAAGTAAAATAATAATGTAAATCCATGTAAAGATAAATTGTGGAGTTCATATAAATATATGACGTATGTCTGCATGTATGTGCGTGTGTACACCGGGGATAAGAAAAATGATCTGCTGATGAGGCAGGAAATAGAAACATTAGTGTGAGTGACTCTCACTTAGCGGTGACCTGTTGTCTCACACCGCTACTTGACAGATAGATCAGTGCAAGACAAATGCATGGGAATGTGGGGCCCATGGTATGGCCACTGCAGATGCCTGTAGGTCTACAGAAACATTACAAAGTTAAGGGACTTGGAGAAAAGAACGGACAAAACAAAAGAGAGGCAGGGGAAGCATGTTGAAGTGCAGCTGTCCCTCAGGTCAGTGAATGATTTCAGCGAGAGAGAGGAGGCATACTTTATGTGCACAATATGTTTACAACACAGTTTTCAAGGATGACTCACCTGTTTCTATTGGCTGAATGAGTTCAGGCTATGGCTTATTCCAAAAACAATTACGGCTAAGCATTCTGCTCAGGGCCAACTGAGGACACCGGCAGAAGAGCAATAGTAAGAGAAAGACAGACATAGAGAAAAAAAGAGAGAGAGAGATGTGCCATTATACTTGACATTTTCCTAACATTATGAAGAGAGAAGGATTCAGACCGCACTGAAACTAGGATGGTTATGAAATGAAGTTGTAAGTTTGCCAGGAAATACAGGGGTGTATCATGAGCGGGCAAAGGTCCACTAGATGTGGGTCTGCCTCTTTAACATAGGAAAGAGCAGCAACTGGTTTACATCCTGTGCACAACTTGTTTGCAGAGGGTGCATGTGATGTGCTCCATGTTCTTCTCATTCTTGGCTAGCTATCATGAAACAGAGGCTGATGCAACATGGTTTCTAATGCTTTAGAATGTGGAGAAATGGGCACACACAGATTTGCAGATGCTTTTTTGCAGTGAAAGTTGCAAGAATGAGCAGTTATCTCAATGACCTGTATTGCCTCTGTCACAATAACTCCCCCCAGTGAAAAATGGTCCCTCCCAAGGTTTTCTGTTCCAAGTGGGTAAAGGCCAGCTAAGTTTGTGGGTGGAGGTTTCAGAGGCTGTGGATAATCAGTGTGCAAATTTCATGTCCTAGGTCTGGAGAGAGAATTCAAAGGAACTATGAGAGAACCACCCTAAACAAATCTGTGTTTCTAGCAATGGGTTAGTTTGGATGGTTATGCTGCATGAAAAGGAAGAGGGAACAGAGGAGCTTGGCAGAGTATATGGTGTAGCTTACCACAGACTCCCAACAAAACTATGCATGAGTGTTTCTATACAGAATGCACTGAGTTGCATGCATTGACCTATAGTGGATGTGTGCATGGTTTGGTGCATGTTACTGGATCATTGGCACTCAAATCTTTTGAAATTGCTTTTTTTACCCTGTGATCTTAAAGTGGCAGTGGGAATAATGAAATAATGTTGTTGGCCTTTCAGGAAGACCGGGTATTCCCTTAATGCGGTTCTTCCCCCAAACTTTCGTAGAAGTTCTGTCAGCTCCAGCTGTGCATCATGGACTCAACCCATAATGCCTTTTCAGTCGTGAAGGTAGCAGATAGAGAGAGATGTCATGACACATACTGAGGAAAGGGCTATGGGATGTAAGACCCAGTCAGATACTATGACAAAAGAGGACTAGGGGATCTCCTGGAGATTTACCAAAGTCAAGATTTTAAGCACAGATTTCAATCATCCATTACCTCTTTCTTCCTTTCCTCCTCCTCCCAAATGGCAAAGACATTTTGCAGACTTCTCTAGACTCACTCCTGTCTGTAAGCAGTGGTAAAGTGCACTCATGGGGGAAGTAAAACATGAGAAATTAATCACTTTTACACACCAATGACCTTCAGAACATTGCACAATTGTAGGCCCTTTGGTTGACCTCTGCTCTATTTTCCTTGTTTGTTTTGGTATGTACACTCAGGTAGTCCTCTGTCTCTGCCCTTCAACTCCCCCTAACTTCCTCTGCAGCCAATAAAAACTAACCCCCTGGACGTAACGTCTCTCCACAGATCCGGGAGTGTGCAGCACCACTGGAATGAGATCTATCACTTTGTCGAACATCTGGCCCATAAGTTCATAAGGTAAAAAAAGGAAAATTATGCCAACACACAACACAGAAATAATTTACAGAACCAGCTGAAGTAAAGCGATGTCAAAGTGCTATGGGTGAAGTTATTTCTTTGGATTTGAAACTTTTTTGAAGGGTTGGGGTTGATTAAAGAACAACATATAACATAAAGTATTAAGTAAAATAATAAAGTTTCAACCTAAGCCATAATATTATATTTTATCATAATATTTGGACACATAAGAAATTATTACCTGAAAGATTTTCACCACTGAATACATTTTGGACATGGCAGATCCAAATGGAATGACAAGCACATACAGTACCTGAAATAATAATAAACATGGACACTGGATATTGTACCCTTCCTGTAGCGGAGCTGGTACTCCAGATGATTTTCTCTGAAGACAGGCATACTTCTCATTCCCAGAAGGTTTAACATAGCATTCCAGAGTGCCAGGTCAAGACAAAAACCTGACCTTTTGCCCCACACAAGGTTTTAAGGACCATGTCCTTCTATACGCCACTATATGGTACTATATATATCTTTCACTATCTAGGCTTCCATCCTTTTACACATTTACACTTTTACCTCTTATTGTGAGGCCCATTGCCACATAGACCCATGCTTAAATATGGAATGAAAATAATTTTACATTGTAAACACAGGTGTATGGATACTGCCAAGCATGTAAAATGTGTGGTATTTAATTTGACTGTTGTCAGCGGTAGAATGTAGATTACATATTACAGTAAGTTACTTCCTTGTATGCATCTTGCCACACCTGGCTTACTGTTTAGTAAGTGCTGCATTAAGGTCATTTCTCCCCCTTACTAGTCCCCAGCTGCGGATGTCCTTCATTGTGTTTTCCACTGAGGGAAGAATCCTCATGAGGCTAACAGAGGATCGGTAAGTCAATGACTGCGTACTGCATACTCCGGTGCCAGGCTCCTGTCCTTTGCTGGCCCTGGTGTGTTTTAGCAGTTAAGCGTTTAATGCAAATCCATGATTGGCTGGTGAGTGCACACACTTAATTTGAGGGACTTAAATTGGTTGTTAACTGATATGACAGCTCCACATATTGCAGCACTCAAGGACTTTAGTTTGACACCCACGCATACAGTGACTGTAGGAAAAACCCTCAAATATCCATTTTAGCATATTATTGCTTGTGGTCATAAGATAAAGTGTAAATAGAAATAAAGAAGATGGGTGACTATTACTGAAATTCGTGCAATTTTGCATCATGCATGTAATGCAAGTTCAGAATGGTAATTATAAAGATGAATTACACAGCAGTTACTTTTGACTGTAGAGTATGTAAGGTCAAAGACTCAACAGCAGCTGGACAAAATACAACTTTTAGTATCAAAGTACTGTAAAACACAAATCTCTTAATTATACTTGATTGTAAAATGTTGCTTTTCTTTACCTTCATGAAGACTAAAGGTAAATGGAATAAGCAAAGTATTATATTGAAATTAATGGTAAAAGTACTCTAAATAGTTAACCTACCGGTAGACAGTTTGAGTGGTTTTCATGTTTTTAAACTGTGATCTGACTTTGAGTTGACATAGTACTTGCATACAATGCTTTAGCTAAAAGTAAAAAAGGAAAATAAAAACCAAAGTAATCACCTGCTTTGGCTACTTCCCTGTGGTAAGACTTCAAAGGTTTTGAAATTAATATTCCATCTGTTATTGAAGGAGGACAGATGGCACAGACTAGTTGATATTGCATTTTAGTTGTTTGTGTACTTGTCCATTTGAGTTACCTTGTATGTGAAATGTAATCAGGCTACTGAACTGGCCATATAGATGTCCTGATCAGGGAACTCTGAGTTGTGCTATGCTATATTTCTTCCTTACATTGTATTGTGTATTATTATGTCAGAATTAATTTTACTTCCTGACTCATTTCAGTTTTAAATTGATTTTTTGTTGTTGTTCATATTTGCGTTCTTGTATGTAATGACCACAAAGGTCTTGGATCAACTAAATGATCCATTTGAGACAGGGTGTAGCATCTGGCTCTTGCTTTCACAAGGTACAGCTGTCATTCCGAGCAGTAAATTGGTCATGACTGGAGCCAAGCAGCTCTCAGTATTCCTAATAAAATGTCACTTTTTGCAAGATGGGTATATAAACTTTTATACATTTTTCCTCTGATTTGAAAAGACCTGTCTTGTGTTGGGTGTCAAACTGATTCCAAGGTACTGCGCAGCTCAGTGCTTATGGGTAAATCACATGCTAAGGTTGGAGTTTGGATAGTTGGAAAAATGACATCTTGTCACATATTCTGGCAGACACTGTGTGTGCTCCAGATGACTGGAAATTCAACACAAAGAAATAATTTTATGCTGAACAAGAATCATTAGATAATGTCACATGCTCTCCGTCCAAGGCACGTTCATGTAAATTAAGCTCCAAATTGGCATGTGAACCTAAAGCTTACAGGCTACAGATTCATGAATCACACATTGACCTGGAAATCAAGGTTATGCATGTACATGACTATTCCTTTCAAGGAGCAGAATCACACCAGAAACTTCTGTCTGGTCTGTTTTTTCAGTCCAAAATAGTGTAAAGTTGAGTCCCAACACTAAGAGTAAGTGCCAGTTGGCACTTGAGCTCTTAGTAGATAACAGGACCCAGCTGGTCTATGTTGTGAATTCTCACTTTCCCAGCACCCAGCGACCATAGCTCTGTCCAAGAGTTGAAATGAGACTGCACTCTCAGAACAGGGCCCAGTACTGAACCAGAGAACCCATTGCCAGGCACAGAGTCAGCCCAACAGGTCCACTGACTTCAGTGTTCGTTGTTTGCCTTGGCTCCATTAAGCCCATAGTCCTCCCCAGACACATTTGTGTGAATGGTGGTGAGATGGAGGTTTGTTCCCTGAGCGCCTTGCTGGTCTGCATTCCATCCAAACAGAAGCATCCAGACTCTTTTCACATTGCCTTTAGATTTGTTACGACACTGAACCACACAACAGTGTCATTACATCAGGTGAGATGGAATGTACATGTATCTTTTGAAACAGTGGTTGGAGGTTAGAGAATGGGGGTTCATACCTGTCTTTCTATCTATCCATCTGTCTGTCTGCCTCCTTAGGGAGAGGATTCGTAAGGGTCTAGAGGAGCTGCAGAGGGTGCTACCTGGAGGGGATACCTTCATGCATGAGGGCATCCAGAGGGTGAGGAACTGCCTGGGCATCGTTACAGCACTGGTCTCTCACTGCGCTTGCCCAAATCATTCATGGAATGGCTGTGCATTTTATTTGTACAGCAGGTATTTTACGGTAAAATCCTTTTGCTCTTGCAGGCCAGTGAGCAGATTTACTATGGGCATACAGAAGGTAAGTTATTGTAAAGAGTTTTTCTCAGCACATGAAGGGAATGAAAGCACACAAACACATTTAAAAATATTTTTTAATGCTTCATTGAGGGGCAAGGAGAGCCGTATCTGTGTCTGGATTTAAGTCTAACTTCTACTCCTTCTTATTTAATTTCCTCAATCATTCTGTGATATAATATTTGAGATCAATTCATTGATATGCTTGTGAATAACAGCTGAGGAATATTTTTATGTCTTTATAAAAAAGATTACTGTGATCTTATCTGTGGGAACCAGCACTGGTATATAGAGCTAACTGAGTCAAATGACTAAATGGGTAACAAAAAATTGGCATATGTACCAGCCCTCCAGGAATTAAATTTCCCACCCCCATTTTAGATGAATTCCAAAGCTTTTTGTTAGATGTACAAGTGCAAGGCTTTGTGACGTTGTGAATGTGTATTAACATGCTAATTCTGTGGACAGGATACCGCACAGCCAGTGTTATCATTGCCCTAACGGATGGAGAGTTGCATGAAGACCTTTTTTACTATGCTGAGAGAGAGGTAAGGAATGCCTGCATACAGAATCACACAGACCTGGATATAATCAACATCTCTCCTTAGGTTTGGCATACAAGAAAATGCAGGTGCCTATTTTAAACAAACAAATTTTTTGTTTGTTGACTTGATTTGCCAAACACAATTTGTCAACAAAACAAAAACAATTGGATGTAATTGAGGCAAAGTCAAGAGCAAATGCTGGTTGAAACCAGCCCACTGTATAAAGTGCACACACTGGGCCCAGAAGGGGGTCTAAACTGGCATGACCCAAAGTGAGCACGATTAGCCATCAATCTACCAACACTTTGATCCTCTCCTCCTCAATTACAATCTCACAGGAAAAAGGGGGTCAACACATCTGTCTGATTTATGTGTCCCAAGAAGGAAAAGGGTCCAGTTATTTGAAACGCATCTGGGTCAGGAGCCTATAATTCACCTTCACAAAATGTTGCTGCGCGGGCAGGTGTGGCTGTGTGTGGCTTGGGCCCTGTAATCAGCTACACACATGCTAGCTCTGAGATAATGGCTTCAGGCATGCAAATATCCAGGGCATGCCCTAGCATGATCGATGAGGTGATCCAGATATCTCTTTCAGTAACAGTTTCATACTTACCTCTCTCTGGGAGAATGTCAGCTCCATGAATTGGGAGATCAACTGTATTTTCTCGAGCCTTTCAGCTGCCATTCAGATTGAGTAATATAGTCCTTCATAATCTGGTGGCCCTTCTTCTTCATTCTCTCCATCCTTGTACTTGTTTTGCTGCCACTCAGTTGCAACTTTCATCCACATCAGACATGAATCTGGCTTATCTGAAATGGAACCGGCAATTTCATCCGCAGTCAGAATGGATGGTGTGCTGTAGTATAAGACGTTGACAAACCCTACGCATTGCCACTCTGTAATTGGTTCCAGACTTTGAGCTCTTTCTTGTCTCTCCCCTTGATCTTTGGATACCTGTCAGGCTAACCGCTCACGGAGCTTGGGCGCCTCGGTGTACTGTGTGGGGGTGAAGGACTTCAATGAAACACAGGTGATCTTTTAAGGCTTTTTGCAAGCACTCTGATTTACCAAAAAACAAGTAGTGCCTCATGCTTTAGCAGGAAGGGGGTTTAAGGATGGCTGGAAACAGCACAACCACAAGGCTCCAGCTGGACACAAAGGATGCATGTGATCCTGGAAAGCATCTATGGACATTTAAAAAAATTGTGGAGCTCTAAGATGTTCACAAGAATGCCAAGGGCATCTGAACAGAAACAAAAGCCTTGTTGCGAGTATTTAAGGTTTCTCTCTCTGTCTTTCTCTCTCTCTCTGTCACTCTCTCCCTCTCACTCTCATGCTCTCTCTCTCCACAGCTGGCAAAGATTGCTGACAGTAAGGACCATGTCTTTCCAGTCAACGATGGGTTTGAGGCACTGCAGGGGGTCATTGATTCGGTAAGGGTCTGTTCTATGGGATAGAAGTTAAGACAACGGCGATTCAGTTGTGATTACAGGAGGACAGTTTTTAAATGCATAAACATGGGGAAAAGTATATCTCACATCTGCATTTATGTGATATAGTCTTACTTAGCTAGTCTTACTCCTTAACCCAGTCATTCTGGTGATGGACCAAATACTCCATCTCAACAACCATACTCAACACAGCAGCTTCAGTTGGCTTAAAATATCATATCATCTTTCAAACCATGAACCCAGTGACCGCAACAAAAAGGAAAATGAGGGGCACATGAAAACAATGAAAAAAACACCAAAAAATGCAGGAGAATTTGCTCAGCCGATGAAGAATGTGGAATCTCCCCAGGATTGAAATTCTGGAAAACCTGCTGTGTCTGGACTCTGGCCCCCCCAGCTTTTGATCACAGCCACTGGGGGTCTATGCAAACAGGATCAAAGTGTATGTACTGTATCCTGTGCCGTGACATTGACCGGGTCTTCTACTTCAGCCGAGTTTCTTTGTGTTTTTCTTATCCGATGAAACCCGTTCCAAAAAAAGGCAGCAAAAATGAAAGTCCAGAGAAAAGCCACTTGTTTTCAGGCAGTGGGCTTCTCTCTGGCTGCAGCTAAGGCCTGGATTGGCTGGCTGTCATCTGGAGCCGATTAGAAGCATGCTGAAAGCCCTTGGCTCTGCCTGAAGGAAACGAGTCGGTGTGTAGTAAATCAGTCAGATCTTCCTGCACATGTCACATACTTTCCTGGACAGAGGTGTTGAGGGATCAGGACAGAAACCGAGTGCAGAGGGAGGGGTGAGGATTCAGAATTTCGGATTACAGGAAGCATCAGCTTGACCACACTTTGGACATTTAGACCTATCCTGTTTATGCTTTATATAAGGGGTCACTCGGATTCAATTTATTCTACCAATTTATTCCACCAATTATTCCAACCAAATGTGGAACTATCTCATAGGAATGGTGACACTTATTGCACATTTTGAGGTCATGTGATTCTATGATACTTCCTTTACCCTTAGTCTCATACCCTCCCATTGTCTCCTATCTGCAGATCCTGAAGAAGTCCTGTATTGAGATACTGGCAGCTGAGCCCTCTAGTATCTGTGCAGGAGGTAAGTGAAATGTATTGATCTCTAGCCTGCCCTGTAAAAAAATGGCCTTCACTGAATTAAATATTCAAAGCTCTCTCACCATGTTACAAAACAGACATTGATGATTGACTCAATGCTCAGGTAGTTCCAAGAGCTCAGTGAGCTGTGAATAACAGAGATAGAAGCCATCAGCTATCAGTAACAGAGGGCTTAATTTGGCCCAGGCCTGTGGGCTCGGATTCAAGGCCAGACAAAAAATGAAGACAATTTTATTCTTTCAGCTCTGGAGGTTACTTGACTGTTAGCTTTTTGTTTGTCACTTTAGTTTTGCAGTCCAGGAAGATACTGTTATAAAACACAAAAATGCAACATGACAAAATATGAAAACACAGTGTAGAAGGAGAAATATTACTCATTTAAAATCTTCATATCTAGACGTAATCCAGTTATGAATAGAGCTGTTTAAAGTATTTCACAGATTAAATAGCAGATTTTAGCAATGCATGCACTTAGTTTAAAAAGACTTACACATTGTTTTTTTTACATATACATGCAAATAATTTTATTTTATTATTTATTTTATTATTTTATTATTATTGAATATAGTACATGGATAAATCCATTTATATCATTTCAATAAAGTGAAATAAGTCTCTTAGTATAGTATATTAAATATGAATTATAACAGAATGCACTCCTTTTCTCTAATTTGTGATTGCCAGATGCACATGCTTAGTGTGGCACATGCAGTTATGCTATGTGTGTGCACCAGCACTCACACATTTTTGCTGTTATGCACGCCATGATGGTGATGCAAGCATATGTTTACTTGACTACTGCACAAATACAGCTTGTGATCAAGCCTGCTTTCTGGTAATACTCACAGGTTAATGCTCATCATCCAAGTGGTTATAAACTACTTGTGAATGTTTGTAAATAATAATGAAAGTATTCCTGTAAAACATTAATTTGTTATTATGCTGTTGTATGTGGTCCAATCCATTTTTACATCTACAGAAGACCCCTAAAGGAAAGTTTTACTGATGCTCTTATACAGTAGGAAATTGTCATACAACACCCTGTAATACATATTTTACATTAATGCATTAATGTAATTGATGTAAATATATTAATTTCATGTCATGTCTACATGTATTTAACTACAAGGAATGTGCAATCATTGATTACATGTCGGTCCAAACTAAAATGTCACAAAGTGAATTAAACTGGTTCAAATAGCTTTAGGTAACAAAATCTTGATATTGACATAACCTAATGTTATTAAAGGGTTGAGTTTTTACCATGTGTCATTACAAATGAAGAACAATTGGTTTGTCCTCCTTTTTGCATGTTTGTTTTTGTATGTCGTGTGTGAGGTTTTGTGTTTGATTCTTGTACTGCACTAACCGCACACGCTGTCAGGGAAAACGATGTGTCAGCTCGGTGTAGCAGAGGACACTCTGCTGAGAGCCTCTACCATCGTCTGGCCCAGAGGCCTGCAATCTGCCACCAACCTTACTGTAACATGAAGTGTTTACTCTTCACGTTTTTGGGTTTTGGGGTTTTGGCTTCAGTGTGTACTCTACTTCTCACATGTCAGGATAACTGCAAGACACTCCAACCACACAGTCATTTTTTTCATGGCTTTTGGTGAGGAGCTTCTTTTCTGCAACCGCTATGGTCAGAGAACAGACCATCACTACAGTAAGAGTCAGCTGGCACACTCTGGCCTTTCAAAGAATATCAGATGTTGACCCGATGCCAAGAATGCATGTCGGCACCTACAGTCAGCATGAACTAGCGCGTGGCGCAAGGGACTGTTGCTCTGTAAGGTGACCTCCAGAGAGTCACGGTCTTCCTCTCAGCATTCACTAATGTTCTGTCCTCTTATTGGTGTCCTTCTCATTCACCTATTCTTCTTCTCTCTCCTCAGAGACCTTCCAAGTGGTGGTGAAAGGAAATGGCTTCCTGCATGCCCGAAACGTGGAGAAAGTCTTATGTAGCTTCCGCATCAACGACACCCTAACCAAAAGTAAGTGGGAAGACTTCTCATGACTCTTCAATCTGGATTAGCCATGTTAGAAAATCACAGACTTGCACCATTGAATGATTGAATGTTGGCATTATAGGAGAGCTCTAATAAAGACGATGGAACTGCAGCTGTAAGTTAAAGGTATAAACAAGAGAGTCTGTGTTTGCTTCATTGGGGTCTGTCAAATCATCCAGAACACAAGTCTCATAGGAGCCTAGCACCAGGTTTCATCATGCTCAGATGCATGCCAGCCTCGTTTATTTGACTCCGATTGCCATTTTGGGATTTTAAAGGGCACAGTTCTTTGCCTTAAAAACACTGGGCCAAGCCAGAGGAGAGACATAAGAGGAGAAAGAAAAAACAGTACCACACACAAGACAGCAAGGAAAAAAATCCTTGAGGCATTTCCAAGTTTCCCCGGCGCCTTTACAAGCCCCCCTAATGGATGTGAGACCCACCCCCTCGGATGCACGCCACCACATAGCTGTGGACTCTGATGCTCTAATTACAAACAAAAGGGAGGCAAAGCCAGGACCAAAGCACAAACAAGTCTGTGAGTTTAAGCTATGGGGGAGGAGAGAAGGACATTTAGTTAATGGACATGAGATTTACCTACAAGAGCCAGTGGAGGGACTCAGACCTTCAGTATGGTCCTAGATGAAACAATACTCTTAAAAGTGTGCATTTAAATCTTTCTTATGCTAAGTGCACCACCCTCTAAAGAAAACTTGTAAAAATGATAAAATGACAAGTATTTGGCATTGTGTTATCTCTATATGAATATTTTCCGAGGTCTTCTAGGAGATAGTAAATGCAGTTGTTATTTATTTATACAACAAGTAACGGCTCCAAGACAATTGTAAATACCGACAGGCAGTATTAACTGTAATAAAATGTAACAATTTCTTAAGAATGGGACCCTAAGGGGGGGATCAAAGTTCCAGCCATCTGCATTCAATCTCATTACAGTCTATCACATGTGGACAGCTGTGTAGGTCAGCACAAATGGGTTCAGATTTGAAAAAAATG
Organism: Albula goreensis; assembly: GCA_022829145.1. Lineage (NCBI taxonomy): Eukaryota > Metazoa > Chordata > Actinopteri > Albuliformes > Albulidae > Albula > Albula goreensis. Next base: position 33,233,256 of record CM040744.1, read on the forward strand.
TCACGCATCGTGAAATTGCCATACAAAAAGTTGAGGACTTGCGCTGCTGGCATGTTTGTGCATGGCTAAAATACAAATTCCCAGCAGGGACATGGAAACAATTTGAAAGGGCGGAAATACCCTCTCGTTGCCCCCAACCTACACCAATTCCCTCCTCCCCCCAGTCTCCGTACCTCCAGAATTAGAGTATTTTGTGTGTCAGGCCACAGTCTGACTTTGTTTATCCCTAAATAGCCGGTTGATTGTAAACACTGCAAAGGCCATCATCTAAATAATGTGCAATTATTCCATTTATGGATGTGTGTGTACGGTGACTTAGTATTTGGGCTTCAAACAAACTAGGGTATGATTTTTGCATTCTGCTATTGCTAGACCCTCACCTCATATCTACCAGACATCGCTCCCACCCCCACTAACAAGATTAAAGGGAATGACAGGAAAGGAAATTTGTGTTGCATGTACATATGTCACACAGCTGATTAGTGCTCCAGAGTTAAGACTTCTAGAAAAAAAAGCATGAACAACACCATTAAGTCATCCTGCAACAGAAGTCAGAGCAAATTGTCAACAGTGTTTTGCATTTCAGCAGAGACTCAAGGATGGCATTCTGTGCTTCCATTGTGTTGTGGCATGCTTGCTGTAAAACCATTTTAGCATTGCTCTGGATGACTGTTTATGTCTGGAGGAGACTAGCCGTAACACTGAAACACTGTCGGCTCAAGGGAGTCATCTCCTGCTTGTCATCTGACTGGGGAATGTTTACAAAATTAGTCTTACTGGTAATTGCCAGTTATTTCTTGAAAGGGCTTGCTCAAACTCTAAGAACTTGTATTTATTAACAAGTAAAATGTGACCCCTACCATGACCACAAGGTATATAACTCAGGAAGGTTTTTGTGGGCCATATTAAAAATGCCTATTGCCAATTGCTGTAATCCTTTTGGCATTTACTGGAAGCAATACAAAGTTGAGCTCAGCTGGCACATTCACTTTGAGATGCCCCGGACAGTAAGTCAGCCCCTCTGGAGACTTTTCTGAGGGCTCTGTCCTGGACCTGCTAGATCACCGAGCCCTTCCGCATGACCAGAGTGGGGCTGCAGTGGTGAAATCAATGTCAGATATCTGGCTGAGTTCGCCGGTGACGAGAGGGCCAGCTGGCTCATTCAAGTGTTGTTCTCTCTCCTTATCCTCTCTGAGACCCTACTTCTCTCTGTCATTTATAGTGGTATTTCACTTAAGGCACAGCGATCACAGAGGGCTGACGTCACTCTCCTCTTTGCTGGCGTATGCTCTGCAGGGTCCAAGACAAACAGGTTGACTTAGGAGAAGATCTGCAACTGCTCCATTGTGCAATCAGCAAAAAACAATGTTTTAATTTTTTTAAATTGTTTTTGTTTCAAGTTGTTCCATCTTTCACAATGATCTAAAACAAGAGAAACACTTAAAATACCTCAGCTGTCTCTGGATATTGAAATACTTGGTATTTGTGGATGCTTTTTATTTATTTTTATTTAAAGGAATGGTTATGAATGTCAATCCAAAGAAATTTGGAACAGGTTATTTCAATACACAGACCTTGATTCAAATGCTGTCAATCAAGTGTGTGTCAACAAACATTTTTTTTTCATCCTGCAAAAATAAGGTACCTGGTGAGGACCTTTACAGGTTGAAATGCAATCTTAGAGCTTTACAGAACTTTTCATGCAGAGTGCATGTGTATCTCTTCTGCTTTCACTGGCTTTTGGTTTGATAAATGGAACCTCACATTCTTGTTTACAGAACCCAGGAAATGGGGCTGACTATTCATGAAAGTAGCACACTGACCATCCCCTTTGCTTCCCTCTCCCTCTAGTGGAGAAGCCTTTGGTGGTGAAGGACACCTATCTTCTTTGCCCAGCACCAGTTCTTAAGGAAGTGGGAACGTAAGACATCTTCACTCTATGCACCTGACCCCCCGCTCACAGCTCAGTCTCATACTTCCATTTTTATCGCATAGTGCAAGTTCAAATAGCAAGGCACATGGTCCTCTGTCTGACCTCTATATTTATGACTATCCTCAGCCTCAAACGTTCCTCTTAAGTCAACATCTCATTCTCCCACACTCCTCTGTGTTCCCTCTCTTAATTACATTTCTCACTCTCTGTTACAGGGCGGCCTCCCTCTATGTCAGTATGAATGATGGCCTGAGCTTCATCTCTAGCTCAGTCACCATCACGACTGTGGGCTGTGTGAGTACTTTGACATTGTACCATTTCCCACAATTCCTTGTGGTGTGACACTTCCAATTTAGCACTCAAATGTTTTAATACACAGCCAATTCATCAAAAAAAAAACACCCTGCAATAAATAATCGTATATTCTTATACAAAGAGTTTCAGTTCAGTATGATCTGGATGCACTGTACTTCCTATATCTTAGAAGGGCAGAACTCAGGGATACAACATAAAATGGTGCTCCAGAGGATCCCGCATAAGGCTACCCAGGAGAATAAGGAGGCAGATAACATCATTTAATTTCCATCTGAGCCTAATATTTTCAGTGTCAAGTACCATTTGGGGTTTTATTGAGATTTTTATTTTTTTAATTTAGGAAGGATTTACTCACACAAATTCAGTTGAGTCTTGTTTATGTCTTGGATTTAGCAGTGGTTTTAATGCATTACTATAGCATGAGTAGTGGTTGGAATACATTAGGCTGATAGTATACACTTATGGTAGCTGGTTTTATTCCTGTGGCTGTGTTGCCTTTTAACTAGACACATATCTGCTGTATATCTGTTATTGTTCTTCAAAGTCATCAACAATTTCATTAGCACTATACGCATCATCTTCATCATAACATTTTGCTCATGATTGTGCAATAACAATTATACAAACAAACAATAATTATTTTTCTCATTGTTCATCAGTATTGAATGCTTTCTGAAATGTTCCCTAGCAGCAGCTAATAAATAAAACAGTTTTTATGATCTCTCTCTCTCTCTCTCTCTCTCTCTCTCCCTCTCTCTCTCTCTCTCTCTCTCTCTCTCTCTCTCTCTCTCTCTCTCTCTCTCTCTCTTCTCAGTCCGATGGGACGATCCTGGCCATTGCATTGCTCATCCTGATGCTGTTGCTAGCGCTGGCGCTCCTCTGGTGGTTCTGGCCCCTGTGCTGCACAGTGGTGAGAAGCTGACCCTCAGTTGCAACTGCTCTTTAACACCACCAGGGGGTGCTCAAAGAGGGGGAGGGGTGGGGCCTGGTTATCATCCATGAGGCTGGGAATGCAGAAGCAACTATGCGTAGTTTAAAGGCTTTACTGAGATTCTTCAAATGCGCTAGGGCTCTCACATTTCAAGCGTGCCATCTTGTTAGCTCTTACTCAGGTTACAGGGATGATGTCTTTTCCAGTGCTGTTGTGTTAAGAGAGAGAATGCAGACTGAATTTCATTGAGCTAAATAAGTTTTGCATGTTCTCATTGTTTTTGAAGTGAACGAAGGAAGGGTATCTTTTTTAGTTTTTTAATATCTCTCTAAGCTAATTATTACAAAGGTTCTACATGGAACTCATTTGGGACATTATTCAACAGCAAACTGTTGTCACTAAAATTGAAATCAGGATCATTCTGATGCCATGAATCCTTCCCCCTGGATAGCTTCTTTGTTTACACAATTCAAAATAATGAGCAGAGGAACTAGACACCTTCAATTGTTATATGAATGACACTGACAGTGGCTAAACGCCATTGGGCAGATGGGACTGATGAACTACAGCCTGAAGGAAATGAGAGCCATTCTTCAAAACAGTCCTGAAACCCATCTGTGTAATGAGAATATGACGTAAACTGGACTTCAATAAAGACTTATCCTTAGGGGCTGGTCCACTCAAGGCTCAAATCCAAGATGTGCCTCTCCAAAACAGAGGAAACCAACTGAGCACAGCTGAAAAGCCAGTGTGAAACACAAGATGGAGAGAGACAAGACTGGATTATAAACAAATTTTGTGAAACAGCAGAGGAGGGAAAAAGACAAGGAAAAAGGAAGCAGAGATGAATATCGAACATATCACAGATATGTTTTCCTCTTCCTCGTCTCGTGTTCTCTTGCTTGGGTTAGGAATCTGGAGTGCAGGAAACAGTAAAGCTGGAGTCAGGGCTGGAATGTGTACCTGGAAAGAGGGCCTGGTGAGCGAGGGCAAGAGCAGTTTGTGAGTCTAGAGTCCGATCTTTCTGGGGACAATGTGATCGGCGGGTTACGCAAGCACACGTGGCAACTGTCACTGTCCACGTTCCTCAGCCCTGATCCTGAACACGCTGCTAATGAGAAGCTAATGAAAAGCTTGCACAGTGACATCAGTCTCCGTGGAGAAAGAGAACAGTCGCCCACCAGTGCTCCTCCCTGGCTTTACCCTGACCGCGAACAATTTGTCTGCATTATCTCCACATCTCAGGAACTCCATACCTTATGTATCACATCTGTGCCCATGTGTAGTTTTACTGCTGATCTAGAATCAGTTTGGACCTTTTTTTCAGAATAGATAACATTAGGACATGGACATAGCAAACAGGATCCTAGTTCAGTGCTTCTGTACCCAGATACTTTATTTATATGGGCCCAGATCTAATGACCTGTGTTACTTTAGCAGAATACAAAAAAATGCTCCTCCCTAGAAACTGTCTTTATATGCTGGGAAATTGACAAGAAGGAAGAAAGATGGAAAAGATGTCTGTTTTTACAGCAAAGCCTTCATTTCTTCACCTCCTGTGTCCCCTTTCTTTCTTCCAATAGATACCTTAGCCCAGAACTGTTTAGGAAAATGATCCTATGTTACCATGGAAATGTGGTCTTGCATTTCAGCCTTTGGAAAGGCACAAAGGAAAAAAAAAAGTCCAGCTTCATTACAGTATTTGTTTGCTTAGCAGGCACTGTTAGCTGGTATGACATTAAATTTAACATTATACACACTTATAGAAGCCAGTTAATGCAGCATGATTTTTTCCTGGAATGCAAAGCCATGGACATCCACACCTGTTTGACTGGTGCTCTCCCACACGTTGCCCTTTAACGGCCAAGTATCACATCTCGGATCCATTGGTCATATTGCTTTAATTACTGTGACTTGACTTTGAGCACATAGTCAAAAGGGTGAAATGTCAGACCTACAAAGCAACGTGTGATTGTTGGATATGTGTCAACAAGTATATCTATCTATATCTATATACCACTGGAATGTTATCATAATTTTAGATGGGATTTAGTAGGAGCAGCACTGAAATCAACAAGTGACTGACTGATTTAGGTGCATGTTTCCCAGAATTCAATGCATCTTACAAAAACAAAAATAAAGAGAAGAAGCACATGACTCCTCTCTTGTGGCACCTCGTGTTGTCAGATCCAGGCCCCACCCCACCCCTCTTCCTCCCGCCCATGGCCCACCAGCCCACCCCAGTTTAGGAAAACAGCCAGATGGACAGCAGATTTCTAGGTCAGCAGAGCTTCCTTGTAAATAACAGCAAAGAGGAGAAAGAAAAAAAAAAGAAGTAATTCCACAGTCATGTGTTTTCATGTAACCGGGTTTTTTGGCACACATTGAACTCATTTCTTTGACTATTTGACACACTAATAAAAAAAAGAGTTGGTAGGATTCCACAGTGGAAAGGAACGTGTGCTCCTACTTTGTTTGTTATGAAGAGTGACTTTTTTGTCTCTTTATCCCCTCCATAGATAATCCATGAACCCCCACCTCCGGTTGTGGAAGACAGCTCGGTAAGGCACACTGTGTATCTGTTTCTAAGAAGTCTGGAATGTTGGTACTGCATGTTGTTTTTGGTTTTTAGTCAGTTAACCATATTGTTTGGTAAAAACAATCTTGTGCTCTGGTAAAGTTGCCCGAGCCCCACCCCCAAACCCCCGCCAGATTGAGCATGCACACATAGGAATCAGATTGCCTCAGTCAGCATAACGTGCCCAGGTAATACCTACTCTGCAATTTAAATGAACAGAGCAATACATTTGCTGAATGAATTTGCTTTACAGCCTCAGCTACAACTCCTAGCTGCAGAGTGGCACAAACAACAGAGAATAGCCCTTCACACTTGTTATTTTTTGTATTTGACAGTAATCTTCTTTTTTCATACCTAATTCCCCTGAGTTTACATGCTTACTGTCACCAGCATATAGCATAGTTATTATATATATTGTATTTAGTGGTCTTCAGTGTGATTCTGGGCAGGATTAATCTCATGAGTCAAATTAACATGTAAACATATGACAAAACCACTGGGGTATTAACTAAACCAATATGTCTTACTAAATGACAGCAGCACTCCAAAATAAAAACATTACAAAAGAAATATTGAAACAGTGGGTTATTGCAACATTTTGTCACATGATCCATCTGCAAATGAAGCCTCCCTTTCTTGCTCTGTCTTTGTTGCTTTTCTCTCTTTTTCCTCTCTCCTACTCTTCTGTATTCTCCCCTTCCATCTCTTTTCTCCCATAGCCTTCTCTTAAAAACAGGAAATGCCAAACATGGAGGAATGTCTCCTTAGATCCTCATTCCCTGACTGTCAACAGTCTCTGCTGGAAATGAACAGGGCAAGGCTGTGACTGTAGCAAAACCTAAAAAGACATCCTCACACCCCAAAGCACACTGATCCTCTTCCCACTTTACAAACCACTCACCTTTACCTGTATTATGCCCTGTGGAACCTACAATTTTAGCCACAGTTCTGGCAGTCATTACAACCATCTGTCCTTGGCTGTTGTGGGGAAGTTTAGTTGGAAGATGTTTGTGATGAGGCACAATTTAAATAGTCAAAATTTTCTGTCAGTGTGAGTATAGAAATCTTGCAGTATAACAAGTGCTACAAGGTAATATGAGAACTAAAGGTTAGGATAACCAGTGGGACTGCAGGAATCCATGTCATTAATCACTGGAAGGAAGCAAGACTATGCCTGAACACAGCCAATAGAGAAAGAACTACTAGAATTATGGATGGAAAGTTGACATGTCATCCAAAGGTTACCATGACTATTTTTCAATGCTGTGTGTGGATGAGAGGGAATGCTGGGGTTCTTTCTAAGTTTTTTATGGAACTATCCCTACTACTACCTCTGTAGTCTTTGTCTTACTCTTCTTTATAATTGATATAGTGTGTAGAATTTCAATTGGTTGTGCTTTTCTATGTATATTTTAGGTACCAATGAACTTTAGATTCAGATTATATTGTTTACAAACTGTGTATGCCATTACATTGAAAATGACCCAGAGAAGATCTGTGTCTTACACACTCAACATGGCAAACTCATAAGGGCCAAGTTCTCCTGCTCCTTTTTTCCATCTGTACACAAATGATTGCGTGTCACCATAGTGCCGTCTTTCACCTTTATGAGCTCATTTCACATTTGTCACTCGTAAACATTCATCTTGTTTGAGAGCTACTCACCCAACACTTGCCCAAAATTTACAATTTAAATTTGATACATTCATACAAGGTTTTCAATTCCCCATTTAATATAAACATGTCATTTAATGCCTTTTGAGAATTATATATATCAATGCATTTGGGCTATACTTGACAAGAACTGTTTACAGTTTAAGTCTGTCCATGGAATAAGAGTACATGTGCAGAAAAATTTAAAAGCAAAATTCATGCTGACACCCGGAAGTTATATTTTTATGGCGATAGTTATTAAAGAATGGTGTAGCTTATCAGCCTTACTGGAAGCAGAGATCATTCGCATGTTGATATAGTGTTTGGTTAAAGAAGCCAAAATGATAAGCCTGAGAGGATCCAAATGGCCTGTTTTAATGAGGGAACCTCCTTTATGTTCTTATGCTTTTCCTGCACTGTAGTGAAACTGATTAAAACAACCAGATCAGAAAACAAAGCCGAGAAGCAGCAGATCCTTGACAGACAGATGATGTCTGGAGGTCTTTTTTGAGCACAGGGATTTGTAAACACTTGGAAGGAATTCATAAAGCAAATCAAACAAAACAAAGATCTGAACTGCCCAGTGAAATACCAATGAGGGGAGAGGAGACCTGTTTTCCTAAAGTTTGGGAAAGGTTCTAATTATGGCCACTTGCAAAACCATCTGGTTTTTAACTACCGCTCAGTTTTTTTTCATTTGGTCACTGAGAATTTACAACCTGCCAGAGGCTCTAATCGGATAAAAGAAATAATATTTCATGGCAAACAGGAGAGTGATGGACAACAACAAGAAAAACAAGAATTGTAAAACCTTGGGTGACATAGACTACATATAAAATGAGCGCACTGATTTTTTTTCCCTCTAGACTTATATCAAAACTGTATCATTGCCATGATTTTAACTATAACCACCACATTTATTATTTTTGGGTAAGGCCCTAAAACCTCCTAAGTTTCATGTTTTAGTATTTGTCACATTTGGTTTTTATGCTCACTGAAAAACAACAATAAAACTGTCACACCAGACAGAAGCAACCTGGAGGAGGTAAGGGCAGAGACAGTAACCCAGACATGGTACTTGAAGTAAGCTGAAAACTTGCTGTTGAAAAATCAGACCTCTGTGGCTTGACTGGCTTTGGGCCATCTGCGAAGAACTCTGACAAGAGTTCAGGAGGTAGGATTCTGTGCAGTTGTAGATGGTAGGTAGAGTAGAAACAGATTCTCAAACCCTTTTAGAAATTAACAGAACAATCTTGGCTTCTTTAGAATTAATACAAACTCTGCCTGATTTGAGGTTGGAACATGGATGAATTATCCACTGAGCAAAACACTTCCACCCATTCCTAGTCTCTTTCCAGTATGGATGATTATCCCATTGAAATACCATGACCCAATCTCGCCTCACTGTACTGGGTCAGCTCCAGACTATTATGAGGGCTAATCACAGCTTGAGATCCGAGGAGGGGAGTTTGATGGGTTCACTCACATCCGAGGACTCAATACGGATCACGCACCGGAAGTGGGAACCGTAGGAGCTAAAATTTGGTGTGAGGTGTTGTTTAATTTGAAGATGGAAAAATGAAGTCATGCTGTGGGTGGGCATTGTTATACCAAGCTGAAATGATGAAAGGCGGGGAGATCAGGAAGAACAGATGCACTGACTCACCCCACAGCTGGGTATACTCTGTGCACTAGCAGTATCTCAGGAGGCCTGATGTGACCTGTGTGGTATTACTGTCTGGAAGTCTGTCTTCTCCAGACAGGTTCCCCCTGTCCCCTCCCTTATTCTGTCTCTGTCTGTCTCTGTCTCTCCAGGATGATGAGGATGATGGGCTTCCCAAGAAGAAATGGCCAACAGTTGATGCTTCCTATTATGGGGGCCGAGGGGTTGGGGGAATCAAGAGGATGGAGGTGAGAGATAAAGCTATAGCATTATTCCTGTTAATTATTCTGAGTAATACCCTATAATTAACATCACCTACAGCTATACTCCAATCCACAACTCTACTGTAAAATCATCAGTACTTCCAGCTAATAAAGGGGGAGTAAATTTAGTGACCAGAAATTTTGCAGAATAAATAGCAGGCATGATGTGAACTCATTTATCAATCATATTTTGCTGTTGAGAACAAAACCTTTTGAAAACAAGTCAGTGACTTAAGAATATATCATAATGTCCACCATACCTTCAGCTATAGTACACTATTCCTTCCCTGTTGCATCAAAAAGCTGCATCACCAGAGTGAGACCATTGGCATCTGATTGCTGTATCTTGGCTCCAGGTTCGCTGGGGAGAGAAAGGTTCCACGGAGGAAGGTGCCAAGCTGGAGAAGGCCAAGAATGCACGGGTTAAGATGCCAGAACAAGAGTTTGAATTGCCACCTGCTCGTACCCTGAACAATGGCATGCGCAAACCACTGGGACCCAGAAAGTGGTACTCCCCCATTAAGGTACAACAGTGGTGCATTGGGGAGGGATGAGTGGGGGTGGCTCCACCCACTCTTCACTGGGGAGGCTTTCAGTGGTTGCTTGCTCTATGTACAGAGCAGGATGTCTTTTTATTGGTTGGATCATGAGTCTATTGTGGTGAAACCACCTCAGGGATGAGTTAACAAGCATATTTAACCAGTGCTCAGTTCCTCAACAAAGGAAGTGTTTTATATGTGAAAAACATGGAGCTGACATATACAATGGTCAGAGCATAAAACTGTTACTCCCAACAAGAATTTTAGCTCACCCCTGGAAACCTGTGGGATGGGAAAAGATTGTCATCGAGGCTCATAGCTCATAAACTTCCACACATACATAATCTGGCTGCATGTCTGCTATTCTAGAACCTTTTTAAAACTGCTTTGCTGCACAACAGCCCTTTCACAGCTATCCAATATAAACATAAGGGGTCTTTAGAAGCCTTTCACAGAGGCCAAGTATCACAGTAAGATCCCATAACAGCCAGTTCTTGTTCACTTGATCAATTTCTAAAAGCACTAACATGATGTCTCTGTCATATTTCAATGTAACTAGTGGACAGGCAGAACACGAAAATCTATGTAGGTCTCTGTAAAACAAAACAGGTGCACTGTAGAACGTTTATATGAAGTGTGCTCCGATGAGAAATTAACAGTGTTTTGGAATGGCCAAGATACATATTGCTGATAAATTGCATGGTTAAAAACAGTGCATGCCTATTTTCCAACTTCATAGTATACTTCCAGGCTTTTGTTTTCCTTTCTTTTTCCCTCTCCCCTTTCTTTGTGGTGATTTTTGTCTGCATGTGACTGCCCAGCGAACAGAGAACACTGCCAAAACATTGAGAATGATTCATGTCAGATTTCCATTTTGTTGCAAGATAATGTTATGACAAGACAGTTCCCTAAATAGTCTTAGAACATTTTGAACATTTTATGGTTCCAAACATGTTCTGTCAAAGTAACAGAAATAGTCCTGTCAACTAGCATCCAGGAAGCTGGACAAATTTACAAAGCAACTATCCAATTTACTGTAAACCTTCTAGCTTGGTATATATAACTATATATATATGCACACACACACACACACACACACATACACACACACACACACACACACGTGTGGATGGAATAGACAGCAGTGAGCTATCTTCAGTAGTGTAGCAGTTAGCAACTTTGGTGGATCTACAATTACCAGGTCACCGTCAATATTTTCAAAGCACAGGGAGAACCAGTTAGTGCTATATGTATGCATATGCTTGTCTCTCAATCACATAAGTGACGATAACTGCCCATAGGCCAAAAAATGCTCCTCTTGTTCTCTGGCAATATGTGCTAATCTTTACAACATAATATTTTATGCAGAATCCATGCAGACCAGTGAGGTAATTCAAAGAGGGGGTAATTGAATTTGTCTTCAGTTGAAACACAGAGCCAATTTTTTACAGCACTTACCACCCCTCTCTTGAGTGCCATTTGAGTTTGTTCCTTACAAAAAGAGAAAATCTGAGCACTTGCAGTAAAAACCCATCTGTCAACATGATTGATAACCATTGCTGTGGACTGGATCACTGAAAAATGGGGGAACCCACATTAACAAAAAAAAGGTTTTTGTTACATTGCTACAATAGTTCAACATCAGTTACTTGTTCCCCCTTGCAGTGCAGTAACAAGTTCCCTTTTGAGTCATAAATGACCGCCTGAAATGTGAAGAACATACTGCTTGCTATATGGCATCATTGCCTCTCTGTTTTCATAACTGTAAAAGAGTTTAGCTCTATTAACTGAAACATGGAAATAAGCATTTTGGGATGGAAGGTATGCCATCTCCCAATCTGGTATTCCATTGGTTGGCATGGCATGCACTGTATCTATACACCCCACAGAGGATGGCATGTTTCAAGGCCTATTAAAAAACTATATATATATAGTTTTGACTGTTAAGAGAACACCCTTAGTCCTGAAAAACATTCATATATGTTCCTGCTGACCTCATTTAAACACACATATCTCAGATACAACATCACATGGCCACATAATAAAGCCCTCAAACATGGGTTAGACCTTTTTTGTTTTCTTTCCTTATCATTTCCTTAATAATCCTGTTGATTACATCATCAGACATTCTCCAGTCCCACAAGGATTAATCCTCCCCATTGGTCAATATCTACTTCAAGCAATAACACAGACTCTCACCTCTGCTTATTCCAAAAACAACATCTGTTCATAGCAACCAATTGCAGCATCCACAGCAGGTGACATCTGTATCAAAACAATTCCCAAAATCTGTCAGCACAGCAACTTACTCATATTCAAGTGATGCAAGCTAAACCTTCACTATTATGTTCCATAGAAACTGATAAACTCATGTACAGTATTTGTACAGATGTAGTAAGCTACACTGTAGTTATCAGTATTGTATGTGATATTCTAAGATTTCTAAGGATGTAATATTAGGTATCAATTACATATTACTTAGTGTAGTGTTTTCAAGTGAAGAGTATGAAAGTTGGCTTTTTTACATTGAAAATGTTTTTGTTATGATTTAAAATACTGATATAGGACTGGTCAGTGTGGGGACATGAGAATAGGAACAACTGTGCAAATGGGTTGTTTATACACAAAAAAGGATAAGATGACCACACACAATCAAAATATTATCCAGTTCTGACACACAAATTTTGGATTCTCTGCTTTCCTGATTTAGCTTGATGTACTGGTATTACTCAGGAAGAAATCTGGGTCTGCAGCCAGTGCAAATTCTCCCTGCAGTAATGGGATGCTTATCTGGCAGCAGTGCAGAGCCGATTCTTGTTCACCACTGCTTGGTTTGAGCATCTGTGTTATGTGGCAGTGCGTTTAACGTGCACTCGGATAGCCATCCACACATGGCTTATCAATTAAGGGATGTGTTTCATTTTGTTCTACTGTAAAATAAGAGAGGTGGGAAGGACATGGAACTACAGAGCTGAGCTGCATGCTAATTCTCTGAATATTCCCTGGCTCTGATGAACAGGAATCCTAATCATGGTTTGTGAGCAGAACCCGGTGACGCCCAGGCCAATGGCCAGGGCTCAGAGTGACGTGTACGAGGTGTAACATTCTCATAACAGTGCAGAGGCCCACTGACTGTATCCACGCCAGGAGCGAGTTAATGCATTGTTTCATGCACACACACACAGTCAGCTGGGAATTGCTAATAGAAACCAGACATGAACTGGACTGACCTCCAGGAGACTAGAGCTGCAGAGCTAGCGGTTTTCAGAAGAAAAACAGACTCTTTTTCTCTCTGTCTTCCCCCCCCCTCGACCATCCCTACCACCAAGTTCCACATACAACCCCACCTCCCTCCACCCCCTCCCCGCACACCATTGCTGGAGCCTTGCATGATTCTCAATGAACAAGCAACCTTTTCCAAGTTCAGGCTTTGGAGAGGAGAAGTGGATAAACTAGGTCATATATTTTTTCAATTTTTTTTTTTTTGCAAATAATGCGAGGCACAGTCCAGTCCTTGGAGCACAGTGCTAATTATCCTGTGTCCACCCCTCCATCAAACCAAAAATTAAAATCAACTTTTAGCACTGAAAACATATTTGGGGAATCGGCAAAAACAAGTTGCTCTAATGATTATTGGGAGGCAGACAGCCAAGGTACATAATACATGGAATTAATCACAGAGTGAAACCTGAGCAACATCAGAGTGTTTCCTTTAATTCATTCTGGCTGTAATCAGGCTTTTATTTTATGTGGGCCTTTATTTTATGTCACTCCATGTCACTCTCACCTTAATTATGACTGTACAACAACACTATCACAAGTACGTTTATATAATAGTTTAGCAAGTTATTTTAGATGTCTGGTAGTCGGGAAACAGTTTCCTTTGCAACCTGAAGTGTCACATTCATTTCATTGCATTGTAACAGAAATGATCCAATGAAACCAGAGCTCACCAATTTGGACAGGTTTACTCTTTCTGTGAATATGAAATCTACACGTGTTAGGTTTGCAGAATGTTGTCTTTTGAGATCTATCTGTGGTAAGACACATTTGAAAATTAATACACAAGTCTAGTTCATGCATAAAAGAAAAACCATGCCTACTATAAATGATGTCTGTGTTTAGGGGATCTCTGCTGTATGTAATTGCTTCCTCTGCCACTTTCTGTTTAGGGCAAGTTGGATGCTCTGTGGGTGTTGCTGAGGAAAGGTTATGACCGTGTGTCAGTGATGAGACCCCAGCCAGGAGACAAGGTAAGATCAACGTATCAACACAGATTTTACACACATCTAATTACTCAGAATGAAATCTGATATACAACCAATTGTATCCTCTGTCAAAAACACAAAAACACACAAACCAATCAGGAATCAACGATTAATAAAGGAGACTTGTTTTTAGTTTAGCCAGGATTCTGCTGCACCCCACTCTGAATCTGAATTTAAAAAAGGAAATTGTGGGCTGTGTACATTTTTAATCCATGTATGCAGTCCTGAGAAGTCCCGCCTCTCCTGCTGCTCTTCTGCCCACAGCATTCCCAGACAGTGGGGCTCAAGTGTGGATGCTTGAACACCAGTCAGTCAGTCAGACAAGTTTTAGAACCATGGCATGGTCTAGCCAGCCCTCGTCTACATCCAAGACAGTGTGAGATAACTGCTTCAGCATCTCATAGCTTGGAGGAAATGAACCCAAATGCCTTCTCTCTTTCCCTGGCAGTCAGGGCACATTCTCATAGAGGAATTTCCTCTAGATTCTGCTGGTACCACTACACCATCCCCTCTCCCTGCCCCTCCTCCACCACCACCTCACACCAGTTCAGAGCCAACTACCCTGCACTATGCCTTCTGGGCTCTTTCTAGGTGAAGAGACCATTACATAACATGATCTGTATACATGGCATACATCCTGTGCATCACTGTGCATCACTCACATCAAAGGAGGTAGTCCACTAAGGGAACCCAAAAACTAAAAATAACATGGGGATCTGGCTCCTGCAAAATCCTTCCTGGCCTGCTGGAGGCACTGTTATGTCTGTGTCATATTTGGAAAAGAAGATCTCACTTATCTGGGTTTCAGACAGCGTTTCTATGATCCTGTACTTCTCTGTTCCAAATTGAACCCAGGCCCCTTCTTGACATACATCATGGTTTCCACTGCTGGAGCAGTTTTGATTTTTTAGGCCTTTCAGAACATTTGTCTGCCAGCAGTTTTAGCACATATGTCCATTGAGTTTTCTAATATGTTTTGCTGCTTTCTGACAACCAAATGCCAATAAAACAAACGAAAGTTGTGCTTAGGTTCAATACAGACTAATTGTTTTTGTGAACACAGTTTTGGTGACAGATTCTGTGAAACATCTTGCCCATCTGCAGTTAAGTATATTTTGTATAGCATGCTCTCTAGAGAGAAAACAGATTATACAGTGAAAGCTGCACTAAACATACAAGAAGGGAAAATAAACACAGTCCTACAGTTTGAAAGTCCACTTGTTTATGCAGTTATGGTAGAGTAGATGTATACATGAGCGGCATTAGCTGTGCGTTGTATGTCTTTGGTAAGCAACAGTAAGCAGCTAGTGAAGACACATGCTTGTAGCTTGCCTAGAGAAGGGCACACCTTGAGATTTGATGGTATGGAAAAGTAATGGAATACCTTGAAAACTGGAGGGTCAGATATTATCACTTTCATCTTCAACATGCTGAAGTTAAAAGCATTATCAGAATTATTTCTATGCATCATTCATAACTTCCTGTGCTATCGATGTATGCCAGTAGGGGATTTCACAGGCACATTTTTAACAGCAAAAGGTATTTAAAACCCAAGCATGAAGGAGTTCTGAGCAACTGAATGTCCGTCAGAAGGGCCCAATGGCGTTTTCTGCAGAAAACAGTCTGCAGAATTGCCTCTGCTTACAGGATGATTCAATTAAGCTTTGCATTTGGGGGCAGCTATTTTGGAAGCAATTATCAGTCTCAGGTTTTGTAGTACCAGAGTAGGCATCTCAAAAGGCACAGCTGTTTGCCATAAAGTGCTCATAGAAAAAGAGGCTGCTGGGAAGGCATGCAGTGAGCTGGCATCCAGTTTGAAAAGACCGTTCTCATTGCGCCTAACGTTAGGAATGCACCCAGGTCTGCTTAAGACATTAAGAGAAGTCACTTCCTTCCCCCCCTCCCCCCACCACCACCACCAACACCTCACCCCAAAACCCCCTAAAAATACAACTACTGGACAGCATGGAGGACTGTTTGATATGAACTGTACAGCGGAAGGGGGGGGGGGGTGGTTGATGACAGCTGTGGTCTTTCTTGGAGGTGGGGGGTGTTGAGGAGCAATAGGGGTCCAATTTCTCAGCCCCATCTTTCCGTTTCATATTCCCATCTACTGGAAGTTCAATGTGAGTTAGTCCTGCCATTTTATCCAAATGTGATTTTTTTTCTACTCGGTTGGGACTGAAAGCATTGTCAGCACATTTATGGAATCCACCTGGCAGCAATACCAGAGAAAACCTCTCTGGCTGCATTTGTTATAGAAGACAAACTTTCTGCTACAGTAACTGGATCTATCTTTAACCCATGAGTGGAAGGCATGTGTGACAGTAGGAATGCTGACAAATGAGTTATGAACAGGAAGGAGCAGCAGGGAAGAAGCAGAAAATAGTGTTTTGTGGTAGGCTGTAAGGCATGGGGGGCCAGGGGGTGCAATGGGATGGGCCAGGCACATCAACAGTCTGGCGCCAAGTCTTTATTGGCCCTAATGAGGTACTCGATTGACCTACACTGCCTCAGGTAATACCACTGTTGTGTCTGGCATCAAGCACTACTTTAATGTGGGCCGGATATGGTGGGTACATGAGTGAAACATGGGGAGAGGAGATTAAATACAGGAGGAGAAAGAGATGTAGAGCAAAAACAGCAGTCAGGAAATCTCCGGGCGGCCGGATTGAAAGGAAATAGAGGAGGAGCAATATGGTTGGCAGAGGAGGGCTGGTTAAGCATTAAAGGGTCAGGAAATGGATAGAATCTGAGTCTGAAGAACATTTGATTTTGATGGATTTAACGCCTAGTTTGATTTGTAAGGGTTACATCATGTCATTGAGACTGGCATAAATAGAACAGTCTTACTTGTAGTAGCCCCAAGCAAATAATCAGACTTCTAGCATTCAAAGTCCAGATGTGATTGGATTACCATGTGGACACACATAAACACATCTCTTTACTAAAGAAATTGCTGTGGGCTTTGTTTATGTGGGTGGATCAGCTGCTCCTCTTTTCAAGAGTAGGCTGAATGGCCTTTTCCCCTAATATTGTAATGCAAAAACACTAGATAAAGGGTTCTCTAATGCAGTTTGTTCAAATCTTGAAGGTGTAGCCCTATTTTCATAATGAGGCAGGACATGAAAGGATTTATGTCTTTATCTTCAGACAGGCATTGTGATTACAGTGTCTGTTTTGAACACAGAAGGTTGCAGATTCAGCCCCTAACTGAGTCACACCGAGGGCCGAAAAATGTTTGGCTCCCAGAATGAAGGGAGATGGATTATGGGTAAAGGCTCTGTGGTAGGTGGGTGTCTGGTCCAGGGGTGTACTTACAGTACACCAGCTGCTTTGGGAAATGTTCTGACCCGTTGACTCATCGTATTACACGGCTCCTTACTTGTTTTGGCAATGTATCACACTGGCAGTCCTGACCATGGGGATTACGACCCAGACAGTTTTGTATTGCAGAGTGATAGATTCATGAAGCCTTTTGCCCCATGGGATAAAAATCCATTCAATAGTTAAGCTGCAGTAATAGAGTTTTAGCTTTTCAGTCACCGCTACCCATCTCTTCCAATGCTCATTCACAAACATGACTTCCTAACAAACTGATGGATTGAATGCCATGGCAGTTTCACCCAGCCTACAGCACAAAACCTGTGTTCCATTTCCACGCCCCTTTTCTTTCTGGCGTTACGGTGCATCCATGCTGATTTTAATATCACAGGGCTTTGAATTATTAACTGTGATGCCTAGACCTCCTCTCAATAAAGCTGTCCATTCACAGGCAGGAAGGTAGTCACGGTACTCTGTAATTTTCCCCAGTGTTCATGGTTAACGAGCAGCCTCTGTTTCCAATCAGCATGGTGAGTTTAAGGCACTTTGTGGACTTTACTGCTTCCTCAATATTAGCTATGGGGTGGTGGGGGCAGGGCAAAAAGCTACAGTGGAAGCAAACAATCTTCTTTCTCACCAAGACTCATAGGATTCTGTCCCATTTTCCGTACATGGGTGGTGGGAAGTTCCCATCACGTTCAGAATGTTTCTCAACTTACCAGAATTGAGGACTCATTGCACATTGCACACATTGCTTCTACTAACGCTTCTGTCATGCAAATGAATTTGAAATGAAGTTTCATTTGGTACTGGGAAAAATAGCGAGTGGTTCAAATCAACAAACTAGCGGCGTGAGCTCCATTCAGTGTTGCTGTGTTCTTTTTCTCATAGTTTTGCTTGAAAAAAATACACTGAAGATGTCTTTGTTCACTTAATATTGGGATGTATCTATAAGATTTCCAATATTACACAAACAAGTGCTTGGTTTTGAAGACTTAAGACAATAGCTGCCTGGTTATACAAAGATTTGAATGTCATGCTTCCTGCAAGTTCAAATATGATGATAAATATTTCCCTCCACCATAAACAAACCCAATATGTACTTGGAAGCATGTGTGCCCTGAGTCCTCCAGCTGTGCCATCTGCTAACACCAGTTTAGTCTCAGTTTGAGACAAAGAATAACAATATTTCTTGGACCTCAGACCTTCTAAATGGACCCAATCCAGATTAAACCTAGTTTAACAGCATAATTGAGATATGACCAAATATGTTGTAAACTTGCCCATGTAAGTCTATAAAAACTAAACAGCCAGGAAATTTCAACTTTGAATTCTGGTAAATGTTGAAGAAGCAAGATCACTGGTGTAGGTTAGCCCAGAAAGAGTAAAATAAATAAATGGGTTGCTCCATTGCTCTGGGAGAATTTTTACCTGCACTTACAGCTACATAAACCTGTGTATGTAGGGGTGTTTTACACCACGGAAGCCCTGGTGTAAAACACCCTTTTCAACGTTATTGGAACATAACTGTGGCCGCACACATAGTGTTGTTACATCAGCTCAGGGTTTTGAGAGCCTGGCTTTATTTCAGCACAGCTAGAATCTACAACAGCAATTAAAGAAGAATCTCTCATGCAGGGACCTCCTTGCAATGAATTATTACACCGGGAGTCAAAACATCTGTACAGCAGTGATGAACCCCTAGTGGAGGAGGGTTTATACAAGAGTGACAAAGAATGATGACACCTTAGACAAAAAGGACAAAAAGTCCCTTAGACAGGGACTTTATGCTGGCTAAATGTAGGACAGCTATAACATTATGTCTTACTACTATTTGTCCTATACCAAGTTCTACATGGGACACCTTTCAATAAGTGCATGCACAGAACATACAAAGAGGTAATTTACTGAGATAGTTCAAAAGTCCATCCGTTGGAGTTCACTGGCCAGCGCTTACCTTATCAAAAAATATTATAACACAATTAGCCCATACAAACTGTAGGTGCTTTCAGAAATTATAAATAGGTCCAGGCTCTCAAAACATGCAGTTAACAGCAAAATGCAGAGTTGGACATCAATGCAATTGTTGCAATAAAATGTGCAACAATTACCAGAACATTTGACAATCACACAACTGTTCTATCAATAGAAATCCAGCTGCAGCTGTATTCATGCAAAATGTTTGTGATAGCATGCGCTTCTCCTTTAAAAGGTTTTTCATAGGAACATCTGCTGCCGCAATCTGTGTTATAAGTTCCTCTGAGCAGCAGGATAGCTGAAGTTTTATGCATCTGGCTAATTTATCACATGCCCAGTCAAAATGACATCCCAGTGAAGTAAAAGTATGACCCACTCTGGTCCCGTGTGAGTTCACTTCAGTGTGACCGGTCTGTCTTGAAACTTGGGGACCAATCATAGGGCGACAGAGTGACTTCTCCACTTCTCCCTGGGGGCAGCTTCCTCTTTATTCCTCTTTTTGTGGCTTCACTCCATGGGACACCTCCCACCTACTGCCCAATGGTGCTACAGGCGCATGGCCCAGACAAGCGAACGAGCCGAGCAGATCGCTGGCTTGACTATTCCTTTGAGTACTTGACGGTTCCCACAGCCAGACCCATTGGCCTTACCTCACCTCCTTGTTCTGGCTGTGTTTCAGTTAGTGTTTGTGTGTGTGTGTCAGTCACCGGCAGTATGCAAACTGCTCACACTGCAGTCTGTCGGACCAATCTGAGAAAACTCAGGTTCATTACACTACAACTACAGCATCAGCCCTTTTGCCAGGTCAGATCCTTTTCCACTAAAATTAAACTATGGGAGTCCAAAAATGTGGATTCAAGTGGATGATGGTCATCTCAGAATGCAAGGACAGTCTGGACTTATCATCAGGGAGCTTGACAAAAGCAGCTTTCAGTGAGCATACATAATCACTCCTTTATTAACACTAACTGTGTTGTTGCTACCATTTCTCTTATTTTATTTAGATTTTAACAGTCCTTCTGTGTTAATACCACTTTAAACTGTGTCTACTGTGTTTTCATAGTCAAGGACCTGTGTTTGTTTTTGGTGCTAACTGGACAATATGATTAGTCCAGTGCTTTGTGACATTGCACATGTCAAAATGTTGCATTAGCATATTTTGACTGGTTTAATTCATACAGGGTTAGGGCTGTACATGAAGTATAATAATGACAAACTGCAGCCTGCAGTGACAGTAATGTGTTTACCCTTGAAAAATAATCATTCTGTGACTGAGCCTGGTGATAGATATTCAGGGTGGAGAGCTCATTGACAGTCTTGCTTCCTCTCCATCTTCTTAATTCCCAGTCCTGTCTCTGTCTCTGTCTCAGCACACAGCTGCACCCAGTTCTAAAACAAAAGAATGCATTACTCATCAATGGAGGATAGATGCAAACCTGAACATCCCGATAAACATGACCCAGCTGGCCCATTTTAGCATGATGTCATCTGTATCAGCTGACCAGTGCAAGGTTTTCACTCATCAGCAACTTAAAGGGCCATTACAAACATTCAAGCAGACCCGGCAAAACCATTTGAGTTGAAATTTTTTAAGGTTTGGTAAACAACATGGTTATTTATCAGGGAATTCTATGATACTGATATCTGGTCAACCTAGGCTGATGATTGGTATTTGGGTGTTTGGTCATACAGTGTGCACTGGTCCCTGCCATAGCATATATTAAACACATTTGGCTTAGAATGGCTGTTGACTGATTAGAGACTGTTAGATGAAATATATACGATTATAAATATATAAGATGGGATCTCTGAATTGCTGATAAATACATGCCATATTTAGTTTCTAATGGTAATCTTTGTCAACAGTATGCACCAATACCTACCACTGTTGCAATCAGATTACAGGAATTTTGTTCAAACACAACTTGCCATTTTAAATCTTGTCATTGCTTTGTATTCTCAGCACATATTACATGTCTTTTTCAGTGAACACTTACACCTGTCTCTTTCTATCATTGCAGGGCCGCTGCATCAACTTTACCCGTGCGAAATCCAACACACCTCCCCGCTACCCGTTCTACAACCATCACTCCACCCCCATCTACAGCCCCCCCAGGAGCTGCAGCCCTCCTCCGCCACAAGGCATGCTGCCCCCTTCCCCTCGTAGTTCCTCAGTGTCCTCCTCCCCGTCCACAGCTACGTTACCACCTCTGCCTCCCACGCCTCCTCCCCTTTCTATCACCCCGCCCCCTTATACTCCTCCCCCAACCCGTGCACTGCCACCAACCTCACTGTACCTCCCCCCACCCCCAGCTCCACCTTCCCCTCCACCCCCTGCATCTCCAACCAGTTCCCTGCCCCCTCCTCCTCTGGCACCACCCCCCAGCCGTGCCCCTCCCCCTGCCCGTCCACCACCCCGTCCCAGTCTGTAGAGCCACATTGTTAATTGAAGTGGGAGGGACCACAGCCTCCAGAGACTGTCCAGCAAAAAGGAGGCTCAACAGAAACAACTAAATTGTCCCTCCCTCCCCTGCATCCTATTACACCCCTGTCCCTGATTACTCTGTCATGCTCAACTCCCTGTCAAACCACTCCAGCTAAGCTTTCCACATGGCTTACTTCAACTTCAATTACACCAAAAACCAGCTGAACAATAGTAGGTCCTCTCTGCAAAGAAACAACAACAGCTATGAATTTGTTGACTGCTTTTTGAAAGCAATTCAACCACTGGCCAAATAGCATGGACTAAGCATAAGTGGAAGACATGCTTTTGGCTGCTCCAATGTATCCTAGAATTCCCTCCATACAAACATAAGTGACAGATGTCCTGAAGAACACCCTGAAATCACGTTATGGTTATTCGGACCAAAACAGAGCAAAGCAAATCCCATGCACGGCCATGATGAATAAGGATTTTAATGCAATACCTGGACAATCTTCTTCAGCATCTTCAACTGCTATGTGACATCATATTTGCTTCTGATTCTGATGCTTTTTCTGAAAGACATCCTTTTGAAGTGGCAAGGGCATTATGCATCAGTTTGGAGGATCTTGAAAGGAAGGAATTCAGGAAGTGCATATGGTGGTATCTGTATTGGTGTGTTTATTTTAAATTTTCAGGGGGGAGTATTCATGTTTGTTATTTGTTTCCATAGTGACCTCCAGGTGAGATCCCTTGCTCAGGGAGGAACAATCCTGATGACATAATGACAATACACATAGCACCAAGGAGCCAGGGTTCGAGAATGAAGTGGCAAGAATAGAATACAATCAGACAAGCCATTTCCTAGCCAATGTAACAGTGCAAAATTGCCTCTTATTGTTACAGAGAGCCATAATGACTGATAGTCTCAGCAATTAAAAATGCTGTAGGGCACAAATTAGGTGGTGATCTTCTGGGAAACACAGGCAATGCCAATCACTCCTTTGCATCGCACATTACTTGCCAAAGAGAGGATTGCTCAATGTGGCCTATCTCCTGGTTGTCAATACCAGTAAACTGCACATAGGATTGTTCGCCACATAAGGAGGAAAACACAGTCAGGAATGCTAGAAAAAGGCAAACACCTGCAAGACATATTTGAAGGGGAACTGTGCTGATCAATGACTCTGTAGAAATCAGTCAGAAAGAGTTGTTTCTCATCCTTGTATTAATGACTGGGTGTAGGTGCATTTGTGTGTGTGTTTGCATGTGTGTGCGTGTTTGAGAATGCGTATGCCTGTTCTAAGCATTTACTGAATCATTTTATACATATGTATAAATATAAATGTATATCTCCCTTTTTACATTCTTTCATTGTTCAGATAACATACAGCATTGTTTTGATTTGATCATTACAAGTGAAGCAAAGGACCATAAGAACCAAGCCGGATTAACCTTATGTATAGAATTCCTCATGTGTATGCCACCTGAGGAGAAACTAAGAAATCCAGGTTTTTTGCATCAAATATGCATTGTTTTATTGTTTTTGTGTTATTTTTGTTGTCCATTTTTGATCATTAAAATGATTTTGTACATAGTGTTCTTAAATGCAAGTTTACCTGTCCTCCTACTTCCAAATGACTTGAGCTGTTTTCATCCACATTGTCCTTAGTGTATAAATTATTGTAAAGCCAACCACATCTCGTGGCTGCCTTGCATTGCTGTATTCAAATGCGCTTGTAAATCTCGCATGCCATTTTGTTGTTTCAGCTGTAGCCTTTGTGAATTATATGTTGTCAAAATTAAGACCTTCACCTGCTGGATGGTCCCTGGCACTTAAAGGCAACAAAATTTTGGATGAGTGTTCAAATCTGAGGGTGGCTCAAAATCTTCAAAAAAATCTTTGCCTTCCATTGATATTTTCATTTGTCTTCCCTTCTTGGTTCATAATGAGATAGATAATACAAATGTATTGCTGTGTACAGAAAAGCATGGCTTACACAAACACTAGCTTCCAAACAAAAGGCTCTGTGTTTTCAGTTTGTCTGTAGAGCTCTTAATACCCACTGGATCATATGCTAGCTTGTCACAAAATCCAATTCAAAGGTGATTAACAGTAGAAAGTATGTAGTCTTCAAAATTAACTGCAGCCACACTTTACACAAAGTACATTTAAGGCCTTCACAAAGAATTTATAACCCATTTATTAACATGTCATAACATGATTATAAATAATTCCTATGAACCATTCAGCAAAAATGCTATTCTTTTTCAAGGATGTCATTTTCTCTAATTAGATATGACCATCTCTTGACATAATGTTAACCCCCATAGCAAAATTTTTTACAAGTTATAATTGAATTATTTGTATAAATGTTTTGCTATCGTAATGAGTGATTGTATTATACATGCAACATATTAGTAATAAATACTGTACTTTGTGTATAGTGTGACAAACACTGGAGAAAAATAAATGACTGAATGCAGCTAGACTTCAGTGTGTTATCTGAAAGTAACAACAGCAGAAGAAGCGTCACACCTGAGTGTGAAGAGACTTCTGATGGGTTCCATGTGAGCTACAGAATGTTTGCTTGTGAAAAAGCAAGACAAATAACTGGGGAATGCTAATGAGTTCTGTCATGAAAATACTCCCAACCAGACGACTAAATGGCAGTTTTACCTTATTAAACCATAAGTGCATAATTCTAACACTGAAACATGTAGCAGTCAGTGCATTTGGCTAACATTTCATTAACATTCCCTCAATTCAATGCTAACATTAAATAGGTGAATCCAGAGCTAAAACTGGTTGTCACAGGGGGTTTTTAACCCATTATTACCACAAAAATGAAAACATTTTTGTCATGACAATGAGGCCTTTGTCTTTTTAAATTACAAATTCAAAGTATTTGCATTAGCATAGTTTTATAATCTTAGGAGTTACAATTATTTTGAAATCCTTTAAAAGGTTGTGTGCCTATGTCCCACTGAGTTTCCAGTCAACAGTGGGAAATAACCAAAATGTAAAACATATTAGAAAGATGTTGAATAAGAATCTTCTTTACTGGTAGCAAAATTTAACCACTTTTCTGACCTTATTAGACAAAGAGTGGAGGTAGTCATTCTGGATCACTGTGCTCCAGCATTAACAGCCTGTAAAACAGAAGACAGACTTACAGTAATCATGGGGCTTTATAGCACTGTAAAACTAAAAGAACAACAACAAAACCACTATGAGAACCCCTGTGAGAACCATGGTCACTTATAATTCTCCCAAATCCATCAGTGCAACTCCTCAACCAAAGATAGCTCTGTTATGTCAACTGTATTTTATCAAAAAACAAACAGCCCCCCACACACACACACACACACACACACGCCCACACATACAAGCACACACGTCTGCCTGTATGACTGCTTCCAGGGCGTTTTTGATCTTGTCTGGACAATAGCTTCCATATCTGCCTTCTGCTGTCATAGACGTGGTTTATCCCTCCAGATGAGGAATAATTCAGTCCAGACCCTCCACCTATTCTCGACAGGGAGATAGGAGACGCACTCACGGAAAGTTGGCTTTTTACAAGGAGTTTGGGGAGTACAATATGGTGTACCTCTGTCTGGTTTCGCCCAGATTTTTGTTTTTAATTCAGCAAAGTGCAAGTGATTTCTTTTACTATCCCAAAAAACAACTGGAAACAGATAGCAGACGGTAGTTTGGATGCAAGCCATGCAGAGATCAGATAAATATATCGATCTCTTAAATTAATTGCCAGAGAAATAAAAGAATGAGATCATTCATGAGGCCTCTCTTATTTTTCCCACACCCAAGCCACAACTTCCAGTTACCATCTCCACATTAAGAAGAGTCTTTCTTTTTTAAACTTCTCCTTCTCTGCAAGCCCTTCATGGAATCACCTCTACACCTATTCCATATGAAGCTGTCAACAAAAATTGTGTTCCCATGGCCCAGAGCTTTGCAAGCAAAGCTAAATCTGTTTCTTTTCTATAGCTCAATATTTACAGCAGTATCCACTCAAATCTGATGTAACCATCCCTTCTTATATGAGATTGTAAAAGTAAACTTGAAATGTTGATTTTATTCATCTTGTGTCTGTCTTTGTCTCTGAGGTATCTGAAGTTGGGTGGGGGTGGGGGGAGGGTGTGGAAAATACCTTCATGTGATGTACAGGCCCTCTCATCAGTAATTTACAGAGCAGCATTTAGCTTTGTCAAGAGTTAGTTGTGGTCGCAGTCTGCTTTATGTAAACCAATCAGTGAGCTAGATATTGAAATAAACTTTTGCGTATGTGTTACATATGCATTTAGAGTAAATGAGGCCTGAGAGATACACATCTCATTTAAATGATCTTGCCATTTTTCCAAACGGGCTTCGGCTGCAGTGCGTTTGGTGAATGGGTGCAGGTCGTGTTTCTGAGAGAAATTAGACAAATATGATTGTGAGTACATATTGTATTTCATATTTATACCAAAAAGGAAAACATCAATATCAAAAGTTCCTGTTTAACTTCATGAAGTAGTATTTTTTTAGGTTAATGTCTGAACTTATTTTTCTGTACCCACGTGTAATCAGTATAGAAAAAAAAATGTAATACCTTTCACTCACTCTAAGCCCTGCCACTTCCAAAATCTGACCATGTATTTTCAAAGCTTTATGCAAAGATTGAAATCTCAGTGAGGAGGCTCATTATTTATAATACTTGGGCAGTTTGAAAAAAGATCATTATCAGTTTGGGTTTGTTGAATATGGTGGATGTCCTGAAAGAACAACCAAGGACAAGCATGCAGCAAACACAAAATAGGAAAAAACAAAAACCTAAAAGCACACAAATCAGTCCTCTCCATTTTTACATACCTCTTGTTAATATGGTGAAGAAGAATAGACCAAGGACCAAGAGCTTTAATGTGATAGCAGGAGCTTACAGAGATGAGCCAGTCAGAGAAATTACCTACTGCAATTCGTAAAGCCCATCCTAAGTCCCAAAATCCTACTGCAGTTCCTCAGAAATGCTTAATACATATTAAACTGACTGTTATCACATTCCCTTCAAAACAGATACCATAAAAGGAGTTTTATTAGTCTCTTTTCCTGTCTATGGAGTTCTAAGTAGCACTGATCTGGTCATTTTAGTTCACAGAGTAACTTGAGTTTGGAAAAAATAATACATTTTGTTTTTTAACATATAAATGAACATATAAAAAACTGATAACAAACTAACAAATACAAACATCAAAGTAAGGAACATCTTTACTTCTAGAACAGAACTCTTGGGACACATACTGAAATTTACACCCTGAATCTGTGATCTTTGAGTATGAGCTTGCACCCGCAAATGTGTTTGATGATGGTGACTCTGCTCAGAGTTTTGTGTTATATCACCATAGTCACCAGTGCTTGTCAAACATCAGCGAGTGGGGCTGTCTTTGTTGCTGAAATATCTACAACACACAACCCAAACATGACCCAAAGTGACGTTCAAACTCACCAAGGTCTATGAAACTCACTGTGTCTATCAAGTCTGTTTTTTTTTTAATTTTTCTGCATGATTCAATGCATGCTGTGTTGGTTATTTTACAGTTGGATGTCTTATGTCTTATTTCTCATTCTCATCAAAGCCTCTATTTCCTTTTAAAAGTAGATCTAAATGAAAAAACTAAGTCTGAAAATTTTGAAAAATGGACATGGCACAGGCTGGGAAATAACTTCTTTGGACCCAAGTTATGATAGACAGAGTTCCACAGGTTTCAAACTGGTATTACTTTACAGAAGGCCTCGAAGGAGCCAAAGCATGGGGCTGAGATTGTTAGAGAGCACAAGGGACTGACTCTGCGTGAAGCACACTGTGCTCTTTCTCTAACAGACAGGGGAAAAACAGAGAGGGAAATTGCTCTGCTGGCTAAGTTTGGTTACGTTAATGACCTCCAGATGGCCATACATTGAATTATGTCACACACACACAAGAGGAGTGAGGTATCACGGAAAATATTAGAGCTCATCCAATCCTCAGGAAATGTGGACAGGCTGTGGTGAAGGCGTGCCAGGATTAATTGTACATGACATAATGGCAGAGACTCTGGGTGCAGAAGGGAAGGAGAGGAGAAGACCAGAGCCAGGCAGGGGCTTCGAGGATGGGTCAGTCATGCTCCCGTTGCAGGAATTTACCCTGGTGCACAGCCCAGCTTGACAGGAAGTGAGAACGAAGGGAAAAGAATACAAGAACCTCAGACCATGCTGTACGCATTATATTTCTTCAGGGTCCATATCCTCTCTGATAGGCTTATTTACCTTTATATAAAGTAGATGTACCTTTGTTACAAACTTGGCTAAAATAGTTAAAAGATTGGCCAACTTTTCTGTATATAACCAGTACTGTCAAACCAATCAAATTAAATGTTGTGAATTAAACCAGAAAGTAATGGTGCTGATGTTGAATTGCACAGGAAAACGTCAGCAAAACACAGTCTGGAAATCTGACCAATGTCTGTGCTGCTGGTGTTCCTGGATGGAAAGGCAAGAAAGTCCAGAAATCTCTCCTCAGGGCTCCAACATGGGAATGTCCACGGCAGCTTTGTGTGTTCAGACTTACCAGATGAGTATCCAGCCTTTTCTTAAGCCTGTGGGTATTGAGGTCTGAAGGGGAATGGGTCACTAGGGCATCCCAGTGTAGGTGAATAATATTTACACATATAAATTTCCTGCATCCCAAAAATCTTTTTAAATCTGTTTAAAATCTTAATTTACATCAGCTATGCATTAGGACCAGTATACTCACTCTGTGGACTGCAGTCATATGCACAAATTGCAAATGAATTGGCTGCATGATTTTTTACTCTTACTTATCTCTTTGAAAGTCATTATGGCATAAGCATTGTTATTATGATAGTGTTCAAACTCAGCCAACAGGTAGCCAGGTAGCCAGGTATCATCAGTTACTCCTGAGTATCTCTGCGGTTTCCTCTGCTGCTATGAGCCCGTCAGAGCTGCATGAGCCAGGATCAAAATCCAGATTTCAACTTGAATACTTCGGAAATCTTTTATCATTCAACAACAGAAAGAAAATAAAAAAAAAAATTTTCATAAGGAAATTAATTGGCCTCATTTGTGCTATCATTTTTATTGACAGAAGAAAGCCTTCAAGAAAATGTTGACCTTTTGTTCAGATGATTAAGAACACACCATGATGTTAGTGATGAGGAGGCAAACACATGCAAGGCGATTCATAATTATAGCTGCCAGAGAAATTCCCTGATACCAAGCCAGATTTGATGAATGGATCTTAACAATGGCTGTTTTCGTGTGTTTTGAATTTCAGGGTCCTTAGTTGGATGATCCTCCTGACCTCTCATTGTGGTCAGAGCACAAAAAAGCATAACATATCTAGACCAGTGTAGGAGATATGGCTATTGGAATTTAATGATTAAGCTCAGAAATAAGCAGGCGTCAGTGAGGGGAGGACCTGGCATGGAGTGTCTGGACAATGTATTGCAGCCAGGGACTGAGAGCTACACTGATGCAGTCCAGTCCTTGACCCACTTTCAGCTTCAGCCAGTACATTTCACATCTATAGCTATGAAATACTCTCTCCAAACCTTCTCTATCAGCCAAGTCAATAACAATAATCACAAGAACAAATATGCCTAAGCTATTAAAGAAAGAATAACACACACACACACACACACACACACACACACACACACACACACACACACACACACACACACACACACACACACACACACACACACACACACACACACACACACACACACACACACACACATTGTTTTGCCTGAGGGACAAAGTTGTTTTGGAGTGACAGGTTTAGTGGGACAATAGATTTCCTCATATTTTCCTCTATTTCAAAATGTGGGGCTTTTGGATGAAACAGCACTCAGAGGGTTAGAGCTGGCATGCTATTTTACCCGTGTTGGGCCTTGGTACAGCATTCTACTTCTCTCAGAGTAATAACATGATTTAGATGGGAAACCGCTGTTGGACATTAACTCGGAAAAATATAAACCTTTCATTGATGGTTTTTTCCTAATGCATACTTAAACACTTTTTACACAGCCACCAACAACATATTGTATCCCTGCAATATAACACAAGTTACAAGTTGTCTATGCAACATGACTATTGTTCTCCAAGGCGCTTGAGTACTGAGTACTGCAGTTTTTATATTTTCATTTTATTTCACTCCTTAACTTACTTTAAGTTACAGCGTTTTATCTCTACACTATCATTTTTATTTACCTTTTATATTTTATATGCTTAATGCTTTAAACTCTATTTCTTTTTAATGTATGTCTGAAATTTATTTTAAATGTATTGCTATTGCTTCTATGTTTTCCCTGTTTCTCCATGTAAAGCCCTTTGTATGAAATGTGCTATACAAATAAAGTTGCTTGTTTGCTTGCTGCTTGATTCAGCTTCTCTTTACTCTTCACAAAATTTGTGTCTCCCAAACTTTTTGGATTGCCTTTCATGTATATCAGTAACTCTCAGTATTAACAATGGCAATAAAGTTGAACAT
Organism: Albula goreensis; assembly: GCA_022829145.1. Lineage (NCBI taxonomy): Eukaryota > Metazoa > Chordata > Actinopteri > Albuliformes > Albulidae > Albula > Albula goreensis. The sequence continues at coordinate 33,263,674 of CM040744.1, forward strand.
AATCTTCTTAAAAACAACTAAATAAAACAAAAGAGAGAAACTAATGTAGTATAGACTTGAGTGAACTCATGCAACCATGTCAACCATGTGGATTTTGTTACAAACAAGACAATGTAGGAGTAATGAATTCAAAGGAAAATCGTATGGCCTAAAAGGAGAGAAAAAGCTGTGGTGTGTTTTTATTACTGACTTCCGTTAAACATTTATGGTTAAAATAGTCCGTATATGGAATGAATGACAGACGTTCTATTTTTTATATCTATTGGGCCTGATATTTGAGAGAGTGCTATTTATATTGTGATACCACAATAAACTCAGAGAGGGACTAAAATTAACACAATCTTGACTTTAAAACATGGAATCCCAGGCAGGCTTTATATAAAAATGGCTTCAAATGCATCTCTGCATTCCAGGGGAATAATCTCATGTTACTGTCGAAAGACAATTAAGAGCACCCTCCGTCTCCAACAAACTTAGCTAATGGTTTAAACTGTTCTCCCTCTTGGAAGCAGATTGACTGTCAGGCATACTCCAACAGTAATAAAAGTCAACCATCCAACACTCTGGGACTGAAGCCGTAAAAGACACACCCTTCAAGCAAAGGCCTTGAAGCTGACAAAAACACGTGTTGCCTTTTCTGATGCAACATGGTATTGGAAATAACTGCACAGCTCAAAGTTGCCTGAACAACAATGTTTGCAGTACAGACTGAAACAGAGTATTCTACTGCATATATCATATTTGCAATTATCCTAATTGTGCAAAAGGGTCAGAAGTTACAAGAGGCTCTACACCATCAAAAAACATCATTCTGTATTCTATTTCTTACTTCAAATGAATTGGCACACCCCTTTTTTAAGCACAGTAACCATGTTCATTTCAAGACAAAGCAGTTGTGAAGTTACAGTGAAGTACAATGGTGAAACAACTTGGGTTACAGCAAATCACAGGTTCTATCATTGTACTGTTCAGCAAGATTTTTAATGCCTCATTGTTTCAGCAAATTTTGTATTATGTATAGTGGACATAGAAACCGTAATGGATCATATGTATAAAAGGACAGTGTGTGACAATGTAAGATGTTCAGGTTTTTCTGGATAATTGTGTCTTATAAATGTGCTCAGTTCACTCACTGATAATCATTTTAAAACACCATTTTGTGTAGCACTGATGCATGTCTCATCTGAATCCAGATTGCGAGTACATAATTTGCCCATGACGACATTTTTACTAGCCCAGAGCTTTAGCTCAAATACACAGCAATGTAACTGGTTTATTTAATCTTTGATTGACTGAAAGCAGACCACTTTACTGCAGCCACAATGGATCTCTCAATAAACTTAAGCCTCTGCTACTCCACCATCCTCCAAGAATTAACTTTGTTTATCCAACACTGAGTTCATTTCTTGAGTTTGTTAGAGTCAGACATCCCATGATCACATTCTGTCAGTGGTGGCTGCAACCAATGTGTCAGCCAATCCAAATGATTCCACACAGAATCATGGAATGAACTTTACTTCAGACTACATGACATGGGAAGGTAAATATGAAACTTGTCAGGCTTCAGGAGGTGCAGAAGTAAAAAAGACTAGGCTCAGAAAGTAGGTCAAAGTAGCAAAGTAGGTGACTATTCTAATGACACCAACCTGGGCCTTAACAATCTCTTGCCTACTAATACGCAAAAGGTGAATTCATTGTCCAAAGATGTTTTTGTCCTGATATATCTTGCTCATTTGCAAACTCACATTGCATTTAAATTGCAGATTTATTCTCCACATACAAAACATTTAGCTGACCAACATAACTGATTGAAAGATCTGATTGTAAACTTGTAACCGATTCATCCAGAACAGAAGTGCAGCGATTTCATTGGCACATTATCTTTCCTTCGGTGTAAGGAAATTAAAGGCCTGATTGAGAGCAGCTCATATCCTGTTTCTGCTGTTTGATTCTGTTTGTTGTTAAATATTGCCTGAAAGTATTGACAGCTCATACAGGAGAGAATTGGAAATTCTGACAAGCCAAATAAAAATAAAACACGCAAAATCTTCCATACAATGAATCATGGCTGCATGATTCATGACAAAAATTACAAACATTGTAAAGGCTGCCACATTATGCTGACACATCAACTATCTTGGGTTATGTTTTCCTCAAAAACAAGATGAACAAGAAACATAACAAGGTTGTGTGAATTAATTAACCATAAATCATATCTGTATGAGCAATAATTGGTACCAGTAAGGACACCATTATGTTAATATATTAATAATATATGTTCATCCACCATGTCCATTGAAGATAAGGGTGAGGTAAATAGGCTACACACAGAAAAATGTTCTGTAATTGTAATGACAGGAGTTAAAGTCCATGGTAAGGTCAGTGATATATTTAATGTGTTTGATCTTTATTGCTTATCTTCTGTAAAATGTGGCTTAATAGGCTATTGAACACAACCATGCACATCTGACCATACTAATTAATGATCAATTTAGCATTTTAACTCATAATGAATAAAGTTAACATATGGAAAGGGGAAATTAGCACCCTGAATCAGAGAAGCTTTATGAAATACAGGCTCTGGTCTAATGAGAGAACCATTTCACCTGTGCCTCTCAGGGTTATCTAGTCTGCAATTTTGAGACACAATAGTTGTATTGCCTTATTAGTCAATGAGACCATTATCTCAGTGAGTGGGAGGGATTACTACGAATGGTAGCCAATCACTACATTTGGTAGGAGGGACAAAATTCCACAAGGTTATAAATACCTGGATTTTGGGCCTCATTCTTTTCCCTCAGGTGAATGTGCAGCCATGACTGATCCAGCCAAAGCCATGGTACTCAAAGGCTTTGGGGGAAGGCTGCTTTGAGCTTGCATTCTCTGAGGAAACTTTCTCAGGATTCTGTCAGATCTTGATCTAAAATGGCATCTGTTGTAAAATCAGCTTAATGCAGGTAGGCCAAGGCTCATCTACCCAGCAATGTTTGCTCCAAGCAAAAGACTGAGGCCCATCCTTTTGGCAGTGCTTGCTCTCAGCAAAATTTCAAGGACCACTTTTTTAGCTGCACTAGCCATAGGCAGAAGATCAAGACCTGTCCTGTGTGCAGCATTACACCTCTGCAAAAGGTCAAGATCCATCTTACCTGCAGTGGTTGCTGGCTGCAGGATAGCCAAGTCTGTCCTCACAGCTCTGCTTGCTGTTTGTCGACGATCAAGACCTATCCTCTCTGCATTCATTCTCTCCAAAGGACGCAAGCTCATTCTCTTAGCACTGATAACTGGTATCAAAAGATTCAAAACCATCCTCTCTGTGGCACTCAAGCTCTGCAGTGGATCCAGACCCATTTTCTCTGCTGTACTGAGTCTCTGCAGAGGATTCAAACCTATCCTTTGGGCCCTGCTCGGCCTCAGCGGTGTGGTGAGACGCTCATCCATGGTTGCTGTAGGTAAATGTGCTTGGCTAATGTTAGCTGGAATGATTGTTCTTGGATGTCGCTCTAAAACTGTGAATTCAGTGATGGTTGCACTGAGGAGACAATCTCACCCACTGGCCAAAGCTGTCATTGTCTTAATTGACTGTTCTGGGCCCATAATGAATTTTATTGTGGCTCTAAGTAAATGCCCTGCACCTATGCTTGAGGCTGTCCTTGCTTTTGGCAAATGTGCTGTCTCTGTGTTTTCAACCACAGTAGCTTTGAACAGATGTTCTTGGCTAATGCTATTAGCCATTGTGTCACTAACTGGATGTTCAGCACAAGTATGGGCAAGTGTCGTTGAGCTTGGCCAAATTGCACAGTCAAAGATGTTCGCAGACAGTCTGGGACAATATTTTCAGACATCTCCGCTGTCAACAACAGAGGCTTTCATTCAGTGCTATAAGTCAGTGTTATTGCTTAAAGTGGCTCTCAGTCATTGCTCCCAATCGGCAGTGTCTGCCATTATGGCTCTGAGTGGTTGCATCATACCATTTCTCTGTACCATTTTGGCTCTCAGTAAGAGCTTTGGGCCTACAATGTCAGCAGCTGTTGCACTTGGCCAGTGTTTAATACCAGTGGTTTCGGTCATTTTGGATCTGTAATTTTTCTGGGACCAAACTCTTGACCTTTCATGAGATTTACCCAACAATGAATATCTTAACTTTATAACTTTATAATGGTATAATTGACATTTTATGAATTTTACATTTTAACTTGTTTCAATTGTGATTTTGTTTTACTTAATGTACCAACAGAGACTGGTACCAATGTTTTATATCTGTCAGTCTATCATTTCGATGAATGGGGCCATAATAAAAATAAAGGTATTTTATGTTTTTTTTTTTTTTTTCCCCCAATTTGGATGACCTTTTTGTGGGCCTTTAAAATACTTTGGTTCTGCAGACTGTCACAAAAGAACAGAACAAGCATCAATGTTTGATTAATCTGAATTCATTTAAAGCCTAGTTCAGAGGTATCACACTGCATACAGCCACACTGAGATCAAACATCACATTTGCATACTTTTCATGAATTTCAAAAGTAGCCAAACTTTTATCTTGTTGGATCTTACCTTCCTATTTCTGTGTTTTAAGGGGAACATTTGAATGTGACTGCTTGAATCTGTCTGAAGTGGTTTGTTTTGAAGCTGGCCTATAATGTAGTGTGAAACTGTCACATTGAATTTTAAAGAAGTATAGCTTTTCACCTGTACAGCAACAGTGGTCTAAGTGATTCTGTTCAATTCAAAATTGCATCAGTTTTACCAAGTCATAGTACATGGTTCTATGCTCAGTGGTGTAATGCATTTAATATTTGTTGCATACAAATATGGTGTCTGTTTGGAAAATATGCAAGAATATTAATCCATATTCCCCATTCTTTCAGCTGGAACACATTTGCATAGCTTAAATGAGGAAGTTCAATATCAGGAAGTGTTCATATTTACAAATCAGTGAATTATATCAAGTGAATTTTTAGCACATAATGTCTTAAACCAAAATTCTGACTGCTTTTATTAAGCTTATTTAGATGAGATTGTGCTTTTGTCTCCCAAACTTGGCAAGAGTAGGAGGGGCTGGTGCCAAAATACAGTGCATAGTTGCGTTGAACTGAGCTTTGTCACCTCGTCTGAATGAAATTCATAATTCAGACATCTGTTTGGTTAGATTGAATCTCATACCAGGACTATTTGCCTTCAAAGTATGGATCTGATAGGTCTCAGCACCAAGGTCTATTGGTGTAGTAAAGCTGATTATTTCATTATCAGCCTACAAAAACTGTAGGTAACCTGATTTACTGCACTGGTTCAAACCACCGAAAAGCTGTTGCACTCCAAGAAAAAGTATGCTGTCGTGGAGGTTAAAATGACATGGCAGTTCTTTTACCTTGGGTGAACAAATCAACAGAATATGCATTTTACTACTGGCAATTTAAAGAGGTGACAAGAGACAGACATGGATATCATCCAGAAAAACATCACAAAGGCATTCATGTTCTGCAGGGTTTTCTTTTTGTTCCACACTAAACAAAGCATTCATACTCTGACACTTTGGTTACTTTTGAAAAAATAACATGCCAATTCCCAGTCTAAACAACAGGACTGTCTTCTGCATGGCCTCTTCTCTGCTAATTGCAATTTCCAATTAATAACCTTTGTGCTAAGGTCAAACACACGGTCACACAGATCTAAAAATGTTCTTGGAGCATACTATTCAAGCAAAGACATGGGATAAAGACAAAATGTAGAAAAAAAAAAAACTTACTGATAAAACATGTAAGATCTGAATAAACCAGCATTTATGTTCAGACAACTATGTGCAAATCAACCATCTGTTATTACAGATGACATGATGAATGTACGAATAAGTCCCAGTTTTGGGGTCAGTTTATGACTTGTAATGGAGCGGGGGTCTTTGCATGCAAACCAGTGTGGATTTGCTTGTGACCTCAGGACAAAAGGTACATTTTCTGGACCTTGCAGGCATCATACTATAACATTACTTCTCACCTAAAATAGCAGCTGCTTTGTGTAACGAGTTAACAGCATTGCACTGTGTGTTCCTCTGAAACTTCTTGGTGTTATTTACACTCCCCCCCCACCCTCACCCAAACCCAACTCATCTCAATCCCTTGCACCTTCCTCTCCCCTTTAAAAACCAACTATTTGTGGTATGGAGGCAGATATTAGACTTGGGTCTTAGTTTTTGGTTTTCATCCAGTCAATCATTTGCTACATTAGATGACTATGGTGGGGAAAAGGAGATATCTTAAGCAAAACAAATGTAATAACACACACATTCATTGAATGCACTATTACATTAACACCCTTTTGTCCCAGAAAAAGAAAAGAAAATGATGCAAAAAGGAAAATGCAAAGCAATGGTCCCGCAGTTACAATACAAAATAAATCACTGAGATGGCAAAGTGTAGGCAGGCTTTGTGCTGGCACTTGCTGTGCTCCAACCAGTAACAAAGATACTTCATTTCCAGTTTTATTGTAAACTACAGGCCCCATCCAAACAAAGGGCTCCCCCGCTGCAACAAGGCAAAATCATTTTAAAGAAGTAATTGCACAAAAAGGAGTAACATTTACAACAGCTCGATTGTTCCTACACTTGTAGAACTCACAGTAAGTATATAGTGCAGACAATAATCACAACTACATTACCCACCCCACAAGGCCTAAAATCACCAGCTTATTTCCACTCATGGATTCATTACAGTCCTTACATAGGACTCCAATGTTGCTGAGTCATCAATTACTATGATTAGGCACCAGAAGTAGCTCTACACAGAGATGCCACTATGTGCATGAGAAAATGTGCCTTCTTTTCTTCCAAATCAAACAAACCTTTCCTATAAACAGGAAAAAAAAATGAGAGGGGTAATTTGCTCCTTAATGTGTGCAGAGCATTCTGCAACATCATTCCCAAACATCAATAAATCCGACTACTGCTTTGATTTTAGCCCACAGGGCAAAACAGTGCTTAACTTTAAGAGGAAAAATGTTTAAATAGTCAACACCATCACTGGGCTTCTCTTTGATTTGAGTGAGAAAGCAGTTTTCCAGTATACAGAAAGTATGTACAAAACAAAAAAAATGACATCCCAAAATAGATATTAAAAAAATCTTTTTAAAAAAGCAAATAAATCTTTAGAATAACTTCTTCACCAACAACAAGAAAATGCGTAATTAGAAACAAGCTCATCAGATGGAGCTTGTGATAATGTCTGCACTTCATTAAAATTACCCAAGTCAATCACTTTTGACAGGGGAACCAAGGAGCAGACAAGAGCTGAACTTTTTATCCAGCTGTGAAAGATGTGTATGTACAGCACAGTTTGGATATTCTTCTTGGCGACCATGGCTAGCTTGGCACACTGACCAGGACCAGAAAATGGAAACATAGAATGCAATCAAACTTGACCTAATACAATGGAACATAATTTTGAGTTGCTAGTTTTTTAAAAGTTTTTATATGTATTCATATACACACTTCCTTTAAGCTGCCAAAATATCCTTCACTACCCACAAGGCATCTATCACCACACAATCGAGGCACCAAAAGTACAAACCTTCGGAGAGAGTTTTCACAACACACCAAAACAGCTGTTGGCACATCAGGCACAGAGGGCCACAGGTATAACGTTCATGTCAGCGAATCGCACAGCCAGCTGGGTAGACAACAAGCTGCATACATGATTCACGTATTCTCCAAGCTATTTGCATCAACCATGACAAGCAACTCCAGAACAGGGCTGTTTGCTACTTACCCTGTCGAGAGAGGAGCAAGTCTGTTAAAGTAACTCCATGTGAACACAGAAAAGCCAGCCAAAGAGCCTGCCCATACCTCACCATCATTGACATAACAATAACAATAATTATAATAACAACAATGATAATAATACAACAATGCCTTCAGCAACAAGTTTTGGAAGGAAAGAGGTTACAGTGTACATCCAGAAAGAACTGGAAAGTGAGACTTGCATTAAAAATGGCCATGGTACAAGACGCTTATAAAATAGGAAAAAGTGTTGAAACTGTTTTTTTTGTCTTGATCTGAATATTTGCATGAGAGCAGCTTCCTGGGCGGAGCTGCAGATAAGTTGATTGAAACAGTGTGGGGGGCTGGGGGAAATGAGGGTGAGGCTTCACTCAACAGTCACAGACTTGGCCAGGTTCCTTGGACAGTCCACCTGAGGTGAAGGGAAGAGGGACATTCATATATCAATACAACGCACTGAAAAAACAGAAATTGAAGGGTCTATGTAGAGTTAGTTAATTTAAACAACAATTAGGAATACATTTTTGAAAACCATAAACCCTTTCACTTTTATTTTCTTAATCCCCCTCAACATGAGCGTGTGTGTATCAGTGAGACCTTGGAGTGCTGTAAGTGAGGGACTGAGCAATGACATCACCAAAATCAACCTGACCAAAGCAGATCATATTACAATTACACCATCTGACATCTGTCTGAAATGTCCCCATTTCCCTACGTCCTCTGCATTTCCCAGTTCCTCTGGGGATCATGCACGGGTGCGAAGCAGCTGTCTGCACACAGCGCCCTCAGTGCTGTCCACATCTGGCAGAGCAGGAGACTGACCCCTGTGTTCTCATCGCGCAAGGTTAATCAGAATGGGAAGGTCTCCTGTCACCTCATCTCAGTGACGGACCATTTAGTTTGTGCCCTCTCAGAGGGCCTCGTGCACTGAAAGGTTTCTTGTTCGTTGCTCATAATGTAATCTGCAGGGTACAATCCATCCTTTCAGATGCTTCTCGTGGTCTCTGAGGGTCACTGGTGGAGGTCCCTGATTGTCAAAGCAACCGTGAAAATGAGGCATGCCTCTATGGACTGGCTCACTCCTCTCCTTCTCTACAACTGTGCTTATCTTAGACCTGCAGGCCAGCTGTGTATGGAAGAATCCTCAGGTCTAAAACAAAAGTGGCGGATCGGTTGTAAATTCTTGGTGATCACCATCGTCTCGGTTTACATAGGCAGACATATTTTTAGTGGTGTAATTCACTACATTCTGACAGTACAGGAAATCCATCCAAATACACTAGTTGGCTGGTGAAAAACTGGCATCTACTGGAAAATATTGGTCGTCTTAATGGACATGAGGACCATTCTAAACAAGACAAAATATTATGTTAAAAAAGGTACCTTATATTTACCACGTTGGTGGTTTGATAGATGTAAATAATCCAATTGTCTGCCATCTATAGCTAGCCACAACTACTATATGAGATTTTATTATTCTATTGAGCAAGCAATTCCTCTTACAACAAGTTACGGCTTAACTACTACCACCCAGTGCAAACATGGCACCACACCTCATATTTACCCAAAGTTACAAAATCTGGCTGGAGCTTTTGCTTACATCATCATGTTTGTGGCCACGTCATACAATAAATGTGAGGAGGCTGGGGTGAAGCTCTTCAGACCACACCCATTTTAGCATAATTCTCAGCCCCCATCCTCCTGCCCACAACACCACACTCTACTTCACTGAGGCAAAGGCCACCATGGTTGGAAACACTGTGGCAGGGGAAATTAAATTTTGCCTAAATAGGAACAGACTTTCAGTTATTTTAAGCTCATTTGAAATTTGATCACATGACAGGGAAAGAGAGTATTACTTTAGGTCACTGACCAAAAACCAAGGTACCGAATACAAATGAGAGGCCCTTGGTCTAATTATGCACATGGAGACAAGTAAAAGACGAGCCAACCAGACCACGCAGGTGGTCTTGCAGTCATAATATGGTAGGTGAGTGAGATCTAATGCCTGCCAGTCTTTGTATGGAGGCTTGCCTGAATAATACTGCCTTGCAGGCTGTGTTTGAAGAAGTGGTGCCTCAGTAACGGCCTGGTGTGTGTGTGTGTGTGTGTGTGTGTGTGTGTGTGTGTGTGTGTGTGTGTGTGTGTGTGTGTGTGTGTGAGAGAGAGAGAGAGAGAGACACTCACATCATAGCCTCTCAGCACTGCCAGATGGAAGGACAGCAGCTGCAAGGGGATCACACTCAGGATGCCTTGCAGGCAGTCCACACAGTGCGGCACCTTGATTGTTCGGCTCGAGTTCTTTATAGTCTCATAGTCATCCTTGTCGCAGATCACGATGGGCCGGCCCTGAAACATAGCCCAAACAGTCAGGTCATCTCTCCAAACAGCTCCTCTTTCTGAAGGACTGCATGGTGCGGCTCAGCAACAATCAACAGCTACTTCATACTGAGAGACACTGCATAGGTTTTGCATGACGCAAAGCCATATTCTATTGTTTCAACACCTCTGCCAGGGCAAAACTGGTCTCATATGAAGATTTAAAATGGCTCAGTCAGGGTCAGGATTAATTTTACTCAAATGCAGCCAATCCAACAAATGACTTGCAATTAGATTCAGTAACTGAACATTCTACACAGAATTTGACACAGAATTTTTTGCCACTTCATGATGTGGAATTTTAAAAAAATTCTTAAATTGACCTGCCTGAAATTTGAAGAGCTCAACTGCATCAGAAATAACAAATATTATCTGAACAAGCAATGAACAGGAACTGAACTCTCTGTACTTTATACCTGTAAGCATAAACTCTCACCTGGCGGGCCACCACCTGCTGCAGGGCGTTCTGGCACTTGGTGTAGGTATGGTCCCTCATGATGATCATGATAACAGGCATTAGCTTATCAACCAGAGCCAGTGGACCATGCTTCAGCTCCCCAGCCAGGATGCCCTCTGAATGCATGTATGTGATCTCCTTTATTTTCTGTACCAACAACAAAAAGACTCAGACAGTGTATGTAATGCTCTTCAGTGATGTCAGAATAAGGTTTCATAAAACACATAATGGGGGGATCTACAATGAGTTGTCAGTCACCGATTTTGAACCACTAAAAAAGGTTTTTTCTCCACAGCGGAACACAATAATTGGTTCAACTCAGTCAGGTACTGGTAGCTCTCTCTGTCCCTTTGTGGCGTCCTTATTCCTGCGTCTCTCTCTTTGCCAGCAGCCATACTGCTCTGACCTGTTCTCATGTGAAACAGCTGGTTGGGAGTCCTGGGATAACTGCTTCTAGAAGAGGTTTTGGTTGGCCAGCACTCTTCCCTTTGAACCTAATGGAAATATGTGGTCCTAATTCACTGTTACCATTCACATTTAGGCATTTGAGCAGATGCTTTTGTACATAAGTACATAAAACAGGTTACGACAGCAGTCAGAGATGGTACCAAGTTGTATCTAATGTAATAGTTATTAAACCAACCTTCCTGTAGAAAAGACATGTGACCAAGAAGAGACACCCTTTTGGGAAGGGATGTGTCAGGTGACCAAAGGATAAGCAACAATGTCTTTAAAAATCCAATGGCACTTTTTAAAAAGCATATGGGTTTTCACCCTGGTGTGCTGGTAAAATGACCACAAAAAACATCTAGACATCCTACATCCTTTGATTCCCTTGATGATATCTGCAAGAGAGCCAAGTTCTTTGTTGACCAACCTAAAATGATGTTCAATCTCTCTCAGTGAGCACAGTGTATCTATCTGGTGATCGAAATTAGTTTTCAGTTTCATGGGAAGTTAATATACATCTGTAGATTCATGAAAGGATGTTTTGGGCTGGAAAGACCTTCAACACACTAAACTTCCCTAACAACATACATAATTCAGTGCAATGCTCTCTACATTTAAAAAAAAAAAAAAAAAAAAAAGTATGTTCCTTCAAAATCTCCTGTTTCTGCAGTGCCAACTAAACTGCACCTGAGCTAAAACTCAGGCACAAACCAGTGGCACACAGCTGTACAGGATAACCAACACTAACAACAAAAGAGCAGCTCATTCCGACAACAACTAGTAGCTTGTGTACTCCCTCACACTGTTGGGAGGAACCAAAGCAAATGCAGCTGTAATGATGGGAAACTTCAAGAAAATCCCTGGCAAATTGAAATGGATCAAGTCCCGCAGATGCAGACTCCATGTCATAGTTGGCTAATAGCATTGGTTTTATTTATTTATTTTTTTTTTAGAGTGGCCTTAAGTGCCTTTTGAACTTGACTGAGGACTTCACCTCAGTGTGGCTTTCCAAAAACACATTCCAGTGTGCACAATCACACAGCTATGCGACTCACACAGAGATACGGAGTTTAGAGGGCCATTTGCTGCTTGCTTTCTCACTCGTGTTCCTTTGACCCGTAATGCAAAAGACACACGTTTCTACGACGGGCTCATTCAGAACCTTGTCCCAAAGAGAGTGTACCAAGGTTCACGCCTCACTTTTTAGCGTCTCTGATTGATCAACAAGCTACTTGGAAACAATAAAAAACAACAAAAGATATGGAAGGAATTGAAGAGTCATTTTTAATCAGACTAATATGGTGAAGTCAGGAAAATATCACAGCAAGCATTTCATCCTGGAATTCTCTGTTGGGCTTTGTGTAATGCCAAATATTTTAAGAATTTCCACAGCTTTCCTGGCCATTTGGCCATTACACAGCAGCTATGACTATTGAATACAAAACCATATTTCTCCCTAAAATAAAGGTGCCTACAACTTCAACAGAACCCCAAAAGATGAATGACAATGTTACTTTCTTGCCTTCTGTTTGTCAACACAAAGGGTGAACAGCTCCATTCCTGGTGGACTGGTGTGTCTTCCATCAGTTAACACTCGCTCAATTTGCCAGGTACACCAATACCAGCTCATTCGGAGATTAGATTACAGCAAAGCCACAGTTTTAGTCAGTGACACAATAGAAATCTTCAGCTGTCATTCATGAAACAAGGTCATTGATTACCTATGAATGTAGCTACAATTTCAATTTCCATAAATGACTGGGACGATTAAATAATTATAGAAACATAGACAAATAAAACAGATCAAGCCCTCCTTGGCCCCCGTGCTGTAAAACAGCTAAACAACCTGGCAAAGAAAAGACTGTCAAGGGAATTGTGAGTGTTCGCCAGACGTGTGTTTGTACATTACTGAGGGAAGTATGACTGAGACTGAGAGAGAGGGAGAGAGACAGAGAGAGAGGGAAGGGAGGGGGGTGTACTGACCAGGGCTCCCTCCAGACAGGTGGCGTAATGGTACCCTCTGCCCATGATCAGCACACTCTTCTGCTGGTAGAGCTCAGCTGCCAGCCGCTGGATCTCATCATCCAGACTAAGCACCTCCTTAATCAGGTCTGAGAGCCGGTGCCATAGCAGGGAGAAGCACAGGGATGGAAGAGAAAGAAACAAAATTAATACTTTGACTTCAACTGAGCAAACAGTATGGCAAATATTTTACTTTAACCACTCCAATATGTGAGTGATACACATCCCTGTTCGATGAGGTGCCAACACCATCTGCATCAATATCCTGCCAAGCGGGACTGCTTTGCTGGTTGTGAGTGGGTTATCAAACATGTATACTAAATGCCAACACTCCTGGCTGCTGCAGCAGGTTTTCTAGCACCAAAAACAAAAAAGGAGGGAAATAAGTTGCCCAAAGGACTTGTAAAAACACCTCCACCCAGCCTATGAAAAACTCAGATGACATTTAACATGTTCCAAGCCCTGGCGTAGCCTCTCGCTGCGCAACAACAAGCTGCCTTGAGCACCTCGCTCTGTGACGCCCAGGCCGAAGCTGTGACAGGTCTCTGCGGTTTGCCTGGATGCTGACTTCACATGGCGTGGTCAGAGGGGCCGATCCGATCGCACCACATGTCTGAACACTCTTGACCTCATTATTTTAACGCGTTTCAGGAGGGACGCCCCTACAAGCTCTTTGGGTCCAGAGGAGTCGTCCAAGAAAGACAATGCAGCCCAGATGCAGCCCCTCCCCACTGTAAACAGGCACTTACAGGAATGGTTTCAGGGGATGCTTTAATGAGCCTGCTCCATGAAATCAGCATTTCAGCATCAAAGCTCAACACACACATACACACACACACCATACACTGCGGAGATTTTTCCAAGACTTTTAAAGAAAACAGAACAAACAGAGGATCTAGTTTTAAAAGCTGGTAAAAAATTAGTTTTCGGTTTTCCCTTTCTTCAGATGTCATTACCAGCAGAAACAGAATCCATGTATGAGCAGTTATATCTCTGTTATGCTTTCCAACAATTTGTGCGTGTGTTGAGCGTACCTGGCAGCACTCTAAGTCCCTGGATGATTTCTCTTCGTCGTGGCTGCATGGAGATCCTGTCGTCACACATGAGCAGTGCAAACATGATCAGAGCCACAAACTGACTGGTGTAAGCCTGAAAAAAACAAAAAAACAAACCATATGAAAGGTGTATAGGAGTGTGTCCACACAGACTCACTGATAAGAGCCTGAGAATACCTCAAGGGAGTGTGTGTATGAGCATGTGTAAGAGCACACGTTTATACGCGCACACACAGACACATACACAAATACAAACACACAAACCAACAGCCTGAGGGTGTGTAGCCATGAACATCAAAACCAATAAGAATGTCTTTAGCCATCTTGCGCCAACAGAAATGCACTCCCAGAGCAGCAGCCCACAGCACTACAGGTGCTACCCAGGTGGGCTCTTATCCCAGGGAGTCCATGAACAGTGTGAATGGGGCTGCCTGACTCCGAACAAAGGACACACTCTCTCCGTGTTCTGTGTACCCGGGCAACACTGGCCAGAAATGATGAAACCTTCAACTGAGCAATCAGAATTGGCTGCCAATTCCCCCTTGTGTTTTCTTTTCAGTTCAGTCTGGAAGCCGGAGCCTTGGTCCAGCTCCTGGGAGTGCCAAGCCCGTCTCCAGTTAATAATGCACACCAGATGAGCCTGTAGAGCAGGGCCCTTCTATAGCTCAGGGGCCAGGGCCCCGTGTTACAGCCCTTTAAAGCCAACCGGCTTGGGTAACAAAAATCAGCTGTGGTAAGACACTCCTGACAAAGTCCAGTACGTGGTCCTGGAGAGGAACTATATTAAACATCTCACCTCACTCCTCATTTTCCTTTACTGCTTAATGTTTTCAGTTTTGCTGTCCCAATAAAAGCTTGCAATCCCCAGCCAGAAGCCCCATATAACATGATGGTCTTTCTGTCCCTTCTCTGCTGAGGTTTAAGCTCCAGAGAAGAGAGGTTTGCCATATTCCTGGGCAGGACTGGGAATGATGTGGCAAGCCCCAACTAGTTCTTTTGGTGACAGGGCTCAATGCCAGCACTAAGACCTGAATATTTACTGCAAAGCTTACGGCGGTGACAGCACAAGAACCGCAGCCCTCACAAGGCAGACAATTAATGGGAATGTTATGGACGGTAGCAGTACCAAGAACTCGACAGGAATAATGTGCACTCCTGTCAGAAAACGTGGGGCATGTTACCCTAGCCCTGACCTTGCCGTAAAGGGCGAAGAGCGCCCTCGCCGCACATTAAGACGTCATGGGCGCTTCCAGCAGGCATCTCAGATATTGGGGCTGTACTCACATTGTGTTTACATCTCCTGTTTCTCTGCAGCACAGGGGCAAATAAAAAAGCCACAGGAACGTACGGATGGGCAGCAGGTGGCTTTCATTTTGGGGCCCCACATCCCTCCTGTCCGTATGGCTTCAGGGGGAGAGGAGGGCCAGGAGAGAATAAACACGTGCGGATCAGTGTGGTCTGATGGTCTCTATCAGTCATCCTCCAGGCGCGTGGACCAGCAAACCCGCCCGCCTCATTTCCATCTGCCCCCTTTTGTTTCACACTGCTGTCATCCAGCAGCCCATAAGTAATATCCAGTAACTCCCATAAACCTAAACAACCCATCACGAATGTTTCTTTTCTCCCAAATATAAATGATCCCATAAAAAAAACTAAGAAGCTTTTGTGACCTAAATTACAAAGGAGTGCTTCTCAGGAAAAGTAGCTGGCTTAATGAATCACTATATTCCTGGCCATTTTGCTGGCCTATTTCTGAAGTATTACCGTCACAAAATTACATCGCAAGTGTGGGATATTTCAAAATGCTGGCTGAAGTTTCTAGCTACTGGGTTCAAAAACATTCAATTGCATAAAATGGGTAAAAAGACAAGGTAAACCATGTGCTGAAATGTACAGCTAGGACTGGATCTTCTGTTCACAGGATCTTTCTCCTCACACCAAAGTTGCCAGACTAGGGAATTTTATTGAGGTATTTTTGGAAGGCAAGGGTCAAGGTTACAGGAAATTCTTTCTAGAGAAAAGAACCAGGGTAATTTTGGGGCACTTTTTTGTAATTTGTAATTTTTAAAGTAATTTTTGAAAATATTAGTATATATTTGGGAGTAACTTAAAGTGAAGCTGTACCAAGGATCTGACAGCCTCTATCAACACCAGCTTAATCCCCCTTCTTCTCCACCCAGGGCCATTACTAGTCTGTGGAGCTGTATGCCAAACATTAGTTGCATAGCATGGATGAGTCCTGCCTAACACTGCCCCTCAAGCACAACTCCTGCACACAGAGTCATCTCAAACGCCCCTCTGACACAGACTCATACTTCTTAACAAGAGAAAAAAACCAAAACTTCCCAGTCCTAGTTTAGCTGTAGATTCTCGCTTGAGCCTGGTAAGAGCACACAGTTCCGATAAGCGCGTGTCACATATCCGCTTGGTGGTTACGGTCAATAAACCTCTCCACAAGGGCAGCCACAAACATGGCGCCGTTCTATGCGTATTAGTGGCACTGCTGTCTGGGGATGATCTGCCTTTACGAGTGCAAGAGCCATACTAAAATCAAGGGCAGAGAACCTCCCACAAGCATCCAGGTAACCAATCACCTCAGGACGTTCTATGGCAGAGAACCTCCCACAAGCATCCAGCTAACCAATCACCACAGGACCTTCTATGGCATCCATTAACAGAGCAGGAAATGGCCTTCAATAGCCACTGCTGCAGGATGCTGGCATGGGCCCCTGTATCAAGGGTAATCACTACACTGTGCACTGCATTCTGGGAGTTATACAGCCAATTAAATATAGCTAGTCATGGAAATCTCCCCTTGGACAACGCAACTCAAGTTTAATGAACTGCAAATAAAACTATTCCATTAATCTCACTAATGCTATCTGCCTGGGAGACAGCCAGTGAGGGATACAAGTCATTTGTAGCAGCCACCTGAATGCCAATCAGCCTCTTTTTGCCCAATCAGATGGCTGTTCTGCTACATGAGCAGCTGCAACTTCAGCTGGATATGACTGTCGGAGGATATGATCCTCCGTCCCCACTCAGCTGTCAGCTTTCCTACCATTTTGTAAGTGTGACGGGTAAGGGTGTAAAGACCTTACAAATAGTTGTAGAAGCATTTGCTGTATTGTTTGATTTCAGATCTTAATAAAAAAAAAAAAAAACAATCACCAGAAAAAAATTGTCAAAACACTGTTGTCAGCATGGAGAGGTACATTATGCTCAAGTAAGCAGGAGAGCA
Organism: Albula goreensis; assembly: GCA_022829145.1. NCBI lineage: Eukaryota > Metazoa > Chordata > Actinopteri > Albuliformes > Albulidae > Albula > Albula goreensis. The sequence goes on from CM040744.1 coordinate 33,281,043, forward strand.
CAGACAAGATCATGAAGCCAGAAGACTCCCCAACACTCCATTCCTCCCCTACCTTGGTGCTGGCCACTCCAATCTCGGGTCCAGCGTTGATATGCACGCCACAGTCTGTCTCCCTGGAGATGGAGCTTCCCACAGTGTTGGTGATGCCCACTGTGAGGGCGCCCCTCTCCTTGCAGTAGCGCAGGGCCATAAGGCTGTCCGCTGTCTCACCTGCAGGGGGCGTAAGAGGTTAATAGCACATTCACTACAGCATATCACTAGACCATAACTCCCCTGGTGGAAGGAATGGCGTGAAAAAGCAAAATTTACTGCATCTGACACGAGGAGCTGTAAATTCTGTGAGCTTGCTGTGGGCACAGGTGGCGCTGGGTGAGCTGCCAGGGCGGAGGGAGGTGTGGAGAAAGTGAGACTGAGCTTTTTGGTGACAGACTGGCAGGGATTTGGCGTTGCTTCCTGTCAGCCATCTGCAAGATCTTTGATAGGCCTGGTGGATATTAAAGACCAATGGGGAGGGGAAAAAGCCAAATGGCACCACCCCAGTAAGGCCTTAATAACACACACACACACACACACACACACACACACACACACACACACACACACACACACACACACACACACACACACACACACACACACACACACACTATCCTGTCCAAATAAAATGAAGGCAGTTTTTTTTTTTTTTTTTTTGCAAAAGCTACCGAAGACAACGAGGGCTCTGCTCTGGGCTTTTTTGTGCAAGGAGCACATAAAGCCAGAGGACAGAGGCATGGCAAAACGATGTATGGGTCTGCTTTATCAAAGCACATGGCTCTGATTTTCTTCTCCTGATTACACACACCACTGACAGCTCTAGTGTCTCTCACCCGATTGGCTGATGAAGAAGCAGACGTCGTCACGGAAGACGGGAGTGTTCCTGTCCAGGAAGTCACTGGCCAGCTCCACCATGACCGGCAACTCGGTCAGCTCCTCCAGCACCTGGCGGGTCTGTGCAAAATCAAACCAAACGTCACTTACCGTCCCTATGCAATGAGCACCGCCACACTCAGCTCACACTTACACACTTTATCTCACACAAAATTACACTTCCATTTTAAACAGAAGGAGATTAAACAGGGATACAAGGTATGGGGTTTGATGTTTATCCACATCAGTGGAAATGTCAACTCCACCAAAATCCATAGAGATCACTGCTGCTGGTAACACAAAAACATGTGTGAGTGAGCATGTGCATAAGTAGTTGAAATGTAAGCATCCTTGATAAGAGCATCTAAAATGACATGCAAACACACAGACACACACTCGTACAGAAATGCATATATGCACAAATGCACATGGTCCACATACGTACACCCATGTACATGCACACAGCTAAGGGGACTTCCTGGAACCCACTGTGCTCACTGGTTTTGGGGTACCCACCGCTACTCCCGCATGGTAGCTGGTCCCACAGGCGATGAGGATGAGTCGCCGACACCTCTGGATCTCCTTAATGTGATCTTTCAGTCCTCCCAGTGTCACTGTGAGCACAGACATGTAAAACTCAACTCATATAGCGTCTCATTAAAGGCACTTCTTTGTGGAATCTGTTGAAAAGCAGCAAATGTATTTCATGCAAATAATACTACCACAGTTCTTCAAGTTACTGATGAACTTCACATATTCTATGTTTAATTTCCTCATTCAATGAACAAATACTTGAGTTCAAAAATAAATTATGTAACTGGAATAACTGCCAGCAGTACCACACCGGAAACATAAAACAAAGCCCTGAAAAAGACACTAGTTCCATTTCTAGTGGTGTACGATTTATTTTATTTGTAATGTCTTAGCAGACTCAAACTGGCAGGGTCCAGGAGGCTTTCTCACCAGTGTTGTCATCAAAGTTGACCCTGCCTCTCATGGTGTTGACAACAGACTCTGGCTGCTCAAAGATCTCCTTTTGCATGAAGGAACTGTAGTTTCCTGTGGGGGGGAGGGGGTGAATCATACAGCAATCATGTGATCAGTGCTTCAACCTTTCAACCAGCTATACATGAGAGAGAGAGAGAGAGAGAAAGAGAAATGGGAACTGATCTAGAGAGCTAATATAATATATTAATAATAATTATTAATTGCTCTTATACACGTTCGCTGTGATTGAAATTGACCGCATTTTGAACCCAAACTGTCATTGAGAAGATTCTGCTGTAAATACAATGGAGGGTTAGGTAACAGGCTGACTTGCTAGGGTTTTCGAACAAGAGACCGCAGCTAAACAATGACCTCACCGATTGAAAACTAGGCCCATGGCTTGTTTTGGGAAAGAAATGTGCAAATTCAGCCTGCAGAAGGCAAATTAAGAAATAAACAAAATGAAGAGAAAGTCTTGTGCAAGAGCTTTCTGTCTCATGCAAAAATAAACAGGCAAAAGAAAACAGAAAGTTCCTGCAGTTTCCAGAGAGGAGCCATTAGCAACAAATGAAATATGAGAAAGTGTTTTGCAGCCTTCCTCTAATAGTAATTTAGGTCACACGAATTAAGTTATTTCACTGGAGCCCCAGAGTGAAGTGTGGAAAGAGAGGAGGTTCAGACTGGTGAACTGTGAAGGAATGTCTCAAAGATGGCCACTTGAAATGTACTAGCGCCCTCTGGTGGCACAAAACATATTCAAAAAGGCTCAACCCTCCCTCTATACCTTTGCATTATGTCCCATGTCTAAAGCACCAATTCATTTAATTGGAAAAGATAATGTATTAAACAACATAAGATAAAATGGTACTATTAAGCCTCAAATTAACAGTAACACCAATACTGAACTTAAAATGAAAAAAAAAAACAATATCCAAGGCACAATATGAAAGGTAGACATAAAGTAAAACTATTGACACAATGACTTCTGTGATAAAATATCAATAAAAATCCTCAAATGACCTTCCATCTTAGCAGTAGTATTACAACAGTCTGCAAAATCACATGTCAGAAAACCCTTTGTTCCCCCTACTATTCTAAAAGGGGAATTTTCAATTGTTTGGCAAAGTTAAAACCATATCGCTGGCTATCCCCATGTACCACCACCTGTTATCTAGCTCAGACAGCACCTAGTTGAGTGATATCTGAGCTCACTATTGTTGGCCAGTTGGACATACAACTGGCTAGTTAGCTTCTTTGATAATTATTTCAATTGCCAAGAAAGGTTCCAGTTGAGGCATTGCATAATGTTGCATTGTGGGTACATTTTCAAAGTTTGGCACGTTAAAAAGAATTTTTTTTAAATATGCAGTTATATATTTAGACATTTAGGGGATATATTTAGCAACCTACAGTGGGGTCCAAAAGTCTGAGATCAGTAGTGGAAGAGCTTCTATTTTGCATTCTTTAATAATTACATTTTTTTTCCATTACAAATTATATTAACAATTTGAACGGTTTGAAAAATGTACATGCATTTCAAGAATGTCAGTTTTTGGTATGTCCCCCTTTTGCTTTAATGACAGCATGTACTGGAGCTGGCATTGACTGCACAAGTTTGTGCAAAACCTGAGAACCTATGTTTTCACACGGTCTTTAAGCACACAAAACTTTCTTGGCCTTTAAGTGCCCCCACAACTGTTCAATGGAGTCTGACCTCTTCTACAAAGGCATTGACAGGGTCAATGTCACAAATTTGCTGAAACGTGACCTAGACATAGAGCACAATCTTAATTATTTCCTCTTCATTTTAAATGTCATAACTTTTCTTTGTTTAAAATGTGTAAAATCTAAAATCCTAAAACTTTGATTATTTTCAGGTTTACATGAAAAAAGTTTAAAAAATGTTCAATGTGGTCTCAGACTTGTGGACCCACTGTACATTGTCAGTTTTGTGCGCGTCTGCTCATGTGTGCCTACCTTTAAGACACTGCATAGATACAGCAATCTGTGTATTACGCAGAACAGTAATGACAGCCTTGTTGCCATTATAACCCTTGACTAAATATTAGGCCAGCGGCCAAGCCCTCAGGCCAAAGGCTTAATCAGTCAGCCTCATGGGAAACTCATTTTCTCAAAGAGCCAATGAGAAGGGTGAATGATTTAGCATATTTTCACTAATGTGGAAAGGGTACCTGGGAGGGGGGTAGAGGGTGGATTTCTCATGTATTACTGGGGCCCACGCTTCCTCCATGCTGAAACGGTTCCTTGGGCAGGATAGAGGGAGGCAGGCTCCATACGAGTGTCTGCCAGTTTGGGCCAGCTGAAGCCTGCTGATACCAGCCCTAGCACCACAGTCCACAGCCTTTAACAGCCTCTACTTAATGAATCCCAAGCACAGCTTGTCCCTGCCCGAAATTACAGGGCAGAGTAATGACCCCGTTGCCCATGGCGGTTTGGGGAGCGCGCCTACACACCCAGCAGAGACTTGCTGCAGACAGCCCCACGCAGGCGTCGCAGCTGGACTGAAGGATTACGAGGGGTTAACCACTCATGGGCATGGCCAGGTTTCAAGCCAGCATGGTTAACCACTGATAAACAAGCGAGAGTGGCAGGAACCAACATGGAGCAGCACCAAGCCTGCTGGCTGGACATGTATGTGTGTGCATGTGTGTATGAGGTATGCGAACATTAGATTATGTCTTTTTCTGCTCATCCATAGAAGGAAAATAATTTCATTTAGAACCCCTTAGAAGCAGTTAGACTATTTGTAAAAACATTACTGAATTCACTGAACACAGGGGCTTGACTTATGAATCTAGGTGCACAGGAAAAGTACCATTCAATTTGTATTCTTGTAATTATTATTTGTTATTATTTGTTTAATATAAACAAGCAGGAGTCTCAACTTTTGTAAAATTGTATTAATGGGACTGAAGCGGGTGAATTTGTTACCTTTCATGATCTGCTGCAGCTCCATTTGCAGGGTCTGGATGGCACGGGCGGGGTGGTCACCTGCCGTACGCTTGATCCGGTGAATGGAGAGCCGCCCGTCTGTCACAGCCGCCACATCATCATCCTCCAGGAAGATGACCCGGTTGGTATGCTCGATCACAGCACTGCAAGGGTGGGGGTTGGAGGTGGACAAGCAGGAAATGGAGGCAGTGAGCCATGCCATGCGGTTTTGTTATTGGTGGTTTCTTTCCCTTGCATAATCATACAAACAGATGGTGGGAGTGAGTGGAGAAATATCATTGTTACTCTTTATAATGAGATGTTTTTATTCCATGGTGATGTTATAAATGGAATTGCTTTGGCAATACTGTTCTTTATGACTATCCTGATTACACAGTCGTAACAGCCTGCAGCTTTTTCCTGCCAAGTGGTTGAAGATGTAGAGCTTGGCTTGGAAAGTACTGGGACTGGAGACCTCTGGAGAAAATCAGGCCACAGCTGGAAATGATGATGTCCAGTAGGAGGTAGTCTTCCCCAAACACATAACTCAATGCATCACTGTTTCGGCAGAGCAGGATGCAGTGTTGTAGGAGGCAGCGTCTTGTGAAATGTTAAACCCAGGATCTGATTCACTATGGTTATTAAAGATCTGTTGCCACTGAGAAAAGTGAGGGTGTTAACCCTGGTATCCATGCTGTGTCAATATGGTCAATTAACCATTACAGTCTACCTACTGCTTGCATTGCTTACTCAGCTTGATGCCAGGTTATCCCAGTTAATGAGCAATTAGTGTCCACCTGACCGTGCTGGATACTGATTACATGAATACTGTGTGCGATGAAGAAAGAGAGAGCTTGTGTGAATGTGTTTACAATGGCAGCAAACCTGGCATCAGAGGCAAAGTAGTACTCCACAGCCTTCTCATCCACAGGGAAGAGGCAGGTGTCCTGGTCTACACGGGGCATGCTGGTGCAGGGTTTCTTGTCCTTACCAGCTGAGGGAGACAAGCCACAGCAGAGCTCAGTATTTGCAAAGACAAGCACACTGGATTTAGCAACAACCTCTTGGGGTACTTCTTGTATGCTTGTGGGTCATCAGGGGCTTACATGAGCGGTACAAGACGGGAATGTGGTCTGTCGACAGCTTGTGATCACTCCGCACTCCAATGAGCAAGGGGCCCCCTCTCCTACAAACACAGGGACAAAGATTGGGATGCATGAGGAGAAACCATCATAACTGCACTTTCCTTGCTACTTTATAAATGTAGCTCCAAACAAGGCAAAACAATATGATAAAAAAGATTCTTAGGTTAGACTTTGACTTAATTACATATTTTTTTACATTAAAGACACTGAGAGCTGAATGATACTTAAAAACATGATGCTTCAGGAAGCCCTAAGTGGCCAGACATCTCATGAGTCATCATATGCTGGCTTCTGGGACCTCGGCCCTGATTGGGTCTGTGAAGCTTTGTGAGAATGTACCTGGTGCCCACAGCTTCTCCTGGGTAATGGAGGCTCTTGAAAACCAGGGCAAAGGCTCCTTCCTGGAAGAGAGGGAGGGTGAATGCCACTATGGCCTCTGACCTGTCACATCTCTAAGTTTCCAGGTGACGGCAGCATCACCAAGGAGACCAGGCACCTACCAGCTGCTGGGTGACTCTCTCCACCAGAGTGGCAAAACTGATGTCATCACTCTCCCTGTTGTCATACATGTACTTCACCAGCTTGGCAATGGTCTCGGTGTCGGTCTCTGACTCAAACTCATAACCTTTGCTCTCCTGGTAGAAGGGACAAGGGGGAAGGAATAAGAATGTAAAACTGCACCTACACAAGGTCTTTACTCCAAGCCAAACAAACTCACTTTTCTCACATGACTAGATCTCTGCAAATCAATTAAGCACAGACAATACCCTATGTACATATCTGTTTGTTTTATGTACTCATAGTAATAGAAGAGGAAAGCTAAATATTGTATGCTCACCAGGAATTTCCTTAGGTCTTTGTAGTTGGTGATGATCCCATTATGAATAACAATAAATTCTGTACAAAAGCAGGAAAAAAACAAAAAGATGGTTATCCTTGTTTCAGATAAACCTATCAGAAACACATACATCTGTGCCTTTGAGATTTTTATCAGATTACTATCAGCTGTGTAAGCTTGACTGAGCTACATCCTGTATTTAGTATATTTCAGGAAGCCTCTTTGCATGGCCAGGATTGTGTTGTACAGCATTATTAGGAAAGGTGATAACAATCATGAGACAGCAGGATCTGCATGAATATGAATATGATTGCTGATCATGTTTCCCATATCTCTGTATTAACCTTGACCATTACCAGCTAAAAAGTAAAACTGATCCTAGGTCAGCACTCCTGCACTGAGATGTTCTATGACTACAGGGGAAAAGACATGTCTGCAGTGTGTCCTGCTGTGTGAGATAAAGTCGGGGGCTGGGAGGACTCTGACCGTTGCTCTTGTCCGATCTCTGTGGGTGGCTGTTGACGGGGCTGGGGGCGCCATGGGTGGCCCAGCGGGTGTGAGCGATGCCCAGGTGGACATCGAACTCTACATCCAGGTCGATGTCCTGTTGCTCTGGCAGTGGATGAGGGGGTGGGACACATAGGGACAAGTTAAGGGATCAAATTCACAGGTTGTTCCTGAAACTGAGCAGTAGTGACTGATCATACCACTGACACTGTACAGCAATGTCCCCAAAACCAGCCAAAGGTCAAGAAATAGTGGTCCGAAGTAGCTTTTGAAACAGGAAACAAAGTTGCCTGTAGTAATTTAAATATTTATGAATTGGCCACAATGGATGGATATGAAGGGCCAGGAAACTGAACACCAACAGGGGTGAATCAAGCAAGGAGTGACAGAAATGAACACATGCACAAATATACATGCACGCACACACTCACACACAGTCACACACAGCTCTTACTGTGGATCTCTTCATCAAGTGCCTTCACTTTTCCTCGCTGCTTGATGAGTTGGATGGATTTGGAATTGGTTTCCCACTCCTTGCTGTTCCCTCCGTCAATACCCACACCTAAGAGAGAGACTCCTCACATTACTCTTATTGACATACTCATACCCTATTAGCCATGGTTTGAGACAAGTTAAGCCAATACAAGAAGAGATTATATTACATTTTATTCTATTAAATTATCTCATAAACAGAGCCTGTAGTATGGTTCATCCAGCCTGCCCATTTTGCTCACCGGCCGAGTCATAGCCACGGTACTCCAGGCGCCGTAATCCCTTGAGCAGGATCTCCAGGATCTCACGGCGAGTCCGTGGCACATGGTAATTCAGGTAGGCGAAGATTCCTGAAAGACAACATCAGGTGGGAGGAAACTGTGATGCAAAACTCCAGATATGAATCCACTTGTTTCCACTAGTATGTACACTAGCTAAAAACAGAAAGCTTTCCCTCTCTGATTGCAACACATGGTACATTCAATTCTCTGAATGTTCGCAACCAGGAAGTCCAATGCAAATCATGAAGCAGCAGTGAGTGGCAAGTCTTTCAGTCCTCTCCCACACACAGGTGCACAGACCTCAATCTATACAGGGCAGGGTGATGGAGGGCAGTGCATTTCAACAGAATTCCTCATTGTTCTTTAAAGACATTCGGCCTTCACAAAATAAAACAAATAAAATCTGAACGTAATCAGTGCTTGGGCTTATGACATGGCACTGCTCACCCAAAGGCCTGCCTGAAGGCCATACGTCAATGAAACATTAAATGAAACATCCATGTACTGAAGATAAATGGGAACACAAGAACAAATATGCAGGGCACGGTGACTCTAGCAGAATTCAAAGCAGAGACAGAAAGGAACAAGAAACAAAAGAGGCAGAAAGAAAGAAGTTGAATTCCTTTGCTCTGTCTAGTGGAAGGGGTCTAGTCCAACCGGTAATGCAATATTAACCAGCCTCAACAATCATTCAGTAATGTACACAATAAACACCTCCCTTTTCCTCAGGGCATGGTCTGAAAATGTACACAGAATGAAGAATTTCCTCAGGAAAAGTTTTAGGGCAGAGTGATAAGGTATAATTAAGCATCATAAATCACTGGAAAACCTTAAAAGCCAACAATAAAGTAAAATTTCTGACAGTTTTCATTATGTACACACTGCCAAAGCAAACTTTAGGGGACAATGTGCTCCCACATGCAGTCCAAAATAAAAGGCACTAAACCATAAAACGTATCACATTTAAGTAGCAATTACACTATCCTGATAGCAAAGAAAATAATAAATCAATAAATCATACTTTATGTCTGTAACATAACACAAATGTTAAATAAGCATCACCTTAGTCCATATATGTAAAATAAGCTAAACAAGAAAAACCAGGGCTACACCTCAAAGAAAACAAATACAGGCAGTGAAGTACACACATTACCTGTAATTACCTGATGATATCTTTAAGGAAGCAGGAGTGTGAGAGTAAACTATAGAGCAAACATTGAGGTTCACAGGACAAAGAAGAGGGTGGTGCAAAGGGATGTGTAGGGTGTACAAGTGTGAGACATTGATAGCCCATCAATGGCTCAAAGTGAGGCAGACTCAACATCTATGTTCTTTCTGGCGGTGTTACTTTGTGATGTCTAAGAACCAGGCCTGGCACAGAGGGGTGTTGCAGGACAGTCCTCAAGGCACAAGGCCAGGCATTTGGCCAATTCCTTCCCAAAAAAAAAAATCATCACCCAAGCGAATGAGCATGACAAGGTTTCTCCTGCTCACCCACCCATCTGGAGTTTAAATGCACTCCTTAGCCAAATGTGCTGCCAATTAGATTTAAAAATAGCATGCATTGCCATCTCAAGAATGAGGTATGAGGAATGAATATGAAAACTCTAAAGTCGCATCCTTTTTTCTTCTTTCACCTGCTCTAATGAGCATGAAGAGGTGAAAGAGATGTGGAACAAACCTCAAAGAGTCTAACAGTGGTCACTTTAGATCAGTTAAATGAGGAGGAGGAAGGGAGTATCATAATATCTGGACAGGGTCTGAATGTGAGGCAGAGCCTGGTGTTTTAGGGAGGATGGAGGGAGGTGTAGTGAAGCCTGCTTTTTAGGGAGGCTGGGCGGATGTGTGGTGGTTCACAGAGCCTCCATTGAGAGCAGCTGGAAAGGCAGGATGGAGGAGGCTAAGGGCAAGGGCGTGTGGGCAAGCCAAGGTGCACTAACATACAAGGCCCCTCTTTGTATAAAAAGAGGACGAGGGAAGAGGAAAAGAAAGAGAGGGGACCCATTTACATTTCTTTAGGTCCCGTGTCTTATGAAGAAGCACAGATCGTCTTCTTCTAAAGTGATATGGCAGTGATGAGTGGTTATTTTTGGATTGCCTGGTACATTCTCTCCTGTTCTTGCTCAAACGCGAGTGACAGTGTTTCTCCTTTTCAGCCAAACACCACCATACCCCTGATATTCATTCTGCTAATGGAATTTTACTAAGTGCTGACAAACCTGCTGAATTAACAAGGATAACGATTACCCCAACCCCAGAAAAAAAATCCTTTCCCACTTTGCTATCCATTACTTGACATACAACTCATCTGCAAGCTGGCAGGGAGTCAGCAGTGGAGAACCGCAGAGTGAATATCCAATCAATCCGGTCCTGTCAGTGTTACTGGCTCTGCAAGGGCCTAAAAGGTCACATTTAGAGGCCATCGCATACAACCTGTTCCCCAAGAAGACCTGCCCAAACATGAAAAATGTGTCACATCACAGCTGTTCATACATAACCTGACAAACGCTTAGTAGACGTGACCACACTTGACAAGACACTACTCAAATCCAGGCCACATATTGCCTCATTGTGTTCAAGGTTTTCCTCACTAAACCCTACGAGGTACGGAATTAGGTGTGATGAAGAGAGTGGCAATAGAATAGGGTGACTTCACTAGTGTAGGTATATATCTATCAAATCCTAAAACTTTGCTTCTTTTTACAATACACATAAACGCAGTAATAAGGATTTACACTCGCCTATACGTGACTTTACGAAATGTCTCAATATAACACACACAAATTCAACATCAAACATAGCTATTAAGGAGGAAACGCCCCTTTATAGCCCATGGAAAAAGACAATTTGCTCTATAATAGCAAGTGAATCAACTCGGCGAGTGAAGTTAAGCTACACATGTCAGTGAATCAATGTAATCGAGCCCGTTGAGCTTATATGGACCATCGCAAGTTATACTATGATATCATATTATATGGACAACCGCGGTGAAATGCTAGCTAGCTATGACAGACAGTCCACCAAGAATTATTACCAGAGGGAAAATACCAATCATCGACAGCCTTACGAATTTTCCAAAGAACGCTGACCACACACCCTCCTCTGTGTTCAATAACGTTTACTAGGGCAACAGCACGTTCGCAATGCTACTACTGAAACGTTACAATCTTAAAGTCCATAAGTCAGCAAGTCAATTGGTTGCGAGTTGTACTACCAGTGCTCAGGTCCAAGTGATGATGAATTACTAACTGGTCAGCTAATTAAGTTAAAATAACAGGACATCACTTTCAGGCCGGGTTTCAAGGAAATGGAAGGAATACAACAGCGAAACGAAACACAACAACCTCTCTCGTCGGTAGCTACTGACAGTAAGAAATTATGTCTCCTATGCTGCTTATAGTACTTAGCTAGATGCTTAGCGTAAGCTCACACATTCAGAGGCGAAGGAAGCAATAGCTTACAGTTAGCGATCTTGTACTAGCTATTGTAGCACGCTAACCCATCCCAGGCTACCCTAGGTGGCTAGCTAGCTAGCTGTATCTATCTAATATTACTAGAATTGCTGCAATTTCGTCATTATAAATCATACTTATTCATATGTTGTTTGTAGCCGTATAACTGATCTCTTGTGTAAAATCGTATTTCAATTTTATTGTATCTACTTACCACACATGTCTGCCTAAGCTCCCAAGTAGATTCCAGTTCCTCCTTAGAATGACTGTAGCGTACACGACCCGCCCCTTTCAACTTCTATTGGACAGCAGCCAGATCACACCCCCCAAAGCTGCTCCAATTGGCGTGGGAGCTGCCAATCTCTTTACTACCTGTCTACGAAGTCTGTACAGACGTGGCAGCAGGATGCACAAATCCGCCATCATACAGCCGCGTTGTGAAGCGATGATGGAGGGGGAGGGAAATTGGGCAAAAGAAAGCAAGGGTGGGGGTACCTCACCTCCCTAAACATTTCTTTGTTGGGCTGAAGTGTACCATATGACTCATGTCCATTTCACAATATTCAGATTGACCAAATATAAGTCATGCAACATTGTATGTGTGTCATCTGTGAGGAGTTAAATCAGTGTCATAAAAGAGTAAAACCATTAGAAACATTTGTTTATTATATCTTCTCAATGTAATGATTTTTGGTTTTTGCAACATCTGTTGCCTTTACAAACAGTGTAACTCAGAGGGTGACAGAAAGCTGCAGGGTGTAAGACAGTGAAGAGAGTTTTCGCTAAGCTGTAGCTCTACCTGATTTCACCCTATCAATTCTCCAATTTAGAGGAATACAAAAAAAAAAAAGAAAATGAAAAAAAATGAGTCAAAACAATTGATATGCACAAGCGTGAGAGTGATTTATGCTCAGTTCTTGTATATTGTCCCTGCTCTCATCTTACTGGCTCTAACAATGTTTGAAGATAAGCAGGAACTTCATAAATCACACAGTTGTGTCCCAGTTTCACTCCACATGAGAAACCCATTTTTAAGCTCTTTAGCCCCAGTCCCCATGTCCCAGAAGCCATGTCACACTTTTGAGATTTGACCCCTTCACACAAGCTTCACTGAAGAAAACAGTGTCCCAAATGTTTGCACTTTTATTATATAACTACTAAATGAACTGAAAATATCTATACAATAGAAGTCTTTCAAGTACATACAGATAATTTATGACCTCACCAAGTTCTTTCAGGGTAGGACAATTTAAGTGTAGAATTCCAGTTATTAAAGGGGAACTCCAGTGAAAATATAGCTTCTCTTGTGTCAGATGATCATGTGCATAATATCACCTTGTTGACAGAGACCAACGCTTACCAAATAGTGAGCACACATCCCTGCATCCTCTCCCTCTCAACTGATTGTGATAATGCCACTAAAGCACAAGGACATGTAAGCTGCTGCAGTAAATTAGTGAGGAGTAATCACCAGAAAGTAAATATTCACCAGTCACAAAACACCGAAATATTTATAAGCACATCTACCAAGTTATTGAGAAGGGATACTACTTATAAAAAGCCAGATTTTGACTACAGCGCCCCTTTAAAACAACCAGTATTGAAAACATACATAAATATAACAATATTTAGTGCAACTGGAAAGTAATACTGATTAACTTAAGCAGTATATCTGTAACGATTATGATTGTTAAATGACCAGAAAAACAACCTTCTACAGGGCCAGGGAATAACAAACAGTAAACCCGTAAGCATTGTAATTCAGAAGGCCTTGCTTTTTTCAGTGCGTTTACATCCTCTTGGATCAGTCCATGGCTTGAAAAGTATTACCAGTGACTACACAAGGTTGATTCAGTATACCTTACACATAGGCCCATCTTTGGGTTGAGACATTTTCAGTGTTCAACACATGAGACAATTAAATTCAAGGTTACTTTAATTTACTTTTACATTATTTACATTATATTTTACTCACAAGCGCAGGGCAGGTATGTTTAAGATGGGATCAAACATCACTACTGCCAAATATGTGTTTATTGCATTGAAATGAATATGTTCAGTTGTTAGGGTGCATTTTAAACTATGAATAAATCAACCTCAAACAATTAAAAACATTTCCTTTCCCCTATCAGCTTTTTCTGATGATTGAAAAACAAGATATATAAATAACTGGCTTGGACAGCTGTGTCCACCAATTCCAAGCAAGGAGAACAATCAACCGTTGGGCAACACCATGGAGTACTGGGATATAACCTGGTGTAAGGTTTTTGCTTAAACAGTATCCTTTATTACTGACCCAGCCTTCTTTCTTTGCACTCTGCCATTCTTCACTGACTTCAGTGCTCATTCATGCTGTCATATGATATATAATGGCAACTACAGGGAAAAGCGGAATGTTTGGGTCTGTAGAGCTGGGACAGGATGCTGCTGTTTTCAGGCCTGTGTCCCTTGCTGCACACCCTCTTCATCATCCTTCACCTGGAATAACACACAAACAGGATGTGGGCAAGAGGGTAAATTCCAGAATAGATGCTTATGTGTAGATGTGGGCACATGCATCTGTATACATGATATGTCAAGGTATACTGTATATGTGGGTGACATGAGAACAGACATTTCACCTGGAATCTAACCAGACCATCTGTTCCAAATTAGTTTGTAATGTGGCCATTGAAAATCATGTGTTTTATCTCACTTCAACTACTATGCACCATGCTGTTCCACATAAAAATGATGTGGAAATACTATTTTTAAACAGCTAATCTACCATGCAGTGGCATCAGTTTCAGGCTGCCAGTGTGCCTCCATGCTCCAGTGTCAGTACTAATGTTCCCACCTGCTCCACACTCTCCACCTCAGGGACATAAAACTGCAGCATGTTCTGAATGCCACTCTTCAGGGTGACGATGGAACTGGGGCAACTGGTGCAGGAGCCCTGCAGCTTCAGCTTGACGACGCCATCTTCAAAACCCCGGTACAGCACATCACCCCCGTCCTCCTGCACTGTGGGCCTGAGGGCAGAAGGGGGGAGGCATGAGGCAAGGCAACTGTAAAGTGATGGGGTCCAATTACTCAAAAGGCCATGGCCCTCAACCCTAGTCCTGAAGAGACACAGCTAGGCAAGCTGGTTTTTGTAGTTAATCAACACTTAACTGCTCAATTATAGCAGTTAATTACAGCTAACTACCCAAACCTGGATCCTAAGTCTGAATTAGTAATTGGAGAAAGAGATTTCATGACCCTTAAAATGATTGGAATTATTATATGTTGCCTGAGTTAAACCGATCAATATTTTGCTATCATGGTGTCATAATATCTAATTGACCTATGACTAGCCTGAAATGGGTATGGAACTTCAGAGGGAAACAAAACCCAGCAGTCCCTGTGACTTAGGACCACTGCACTAGTGTACTGTACCTGATGCGGGTGTCCAGGAGTTCTTTGATCATGGCAACCACCTCATCGTCATCTTCCGAAGGGGCTGCAGGGAGGCACATGGGTTTGACATCCTCTTTAGCATGAGTTGTAAAGGGGCCTTTTTTCTTTTTCAGCATGTAAGACTGTTTCCTGTTTATTTACTGTGCAGAGCACCTATTCACATCGATTCATATACCCCCTTTACAACAACCTGGGTTTAGCCCTAGATACTAAGCATGAGAATGTATTTCTTTATCTGAATACAGTAATGCTGATACAGTATCACAATCTTGCCTATAGAATTATAAAATGTAAAATATATCAAAGAGAGGCATGATCAAACAAGTTAGTTGAAAGTTTTATGTAGCTGAACTTCTATGCATCAAAGATTTAGAATTTAATGTATGGATTCTTTGTTATTACTACTGTATTTGTACTTCCTTAAAAGCAAATATTGCACTGTTTATTGAAACAGCTAGTATAATCTTTAAACTGTGGGTTAACCAAGGTAACCCTTTTTGAGCCTTAGGTTGCATGGACAGGCTCGGAACATGGGTTACCTATTTACACCAGCAGCACTTTCAAGGGTTTTTAGGTCTTTGTAATAGGGATTGGAGGGGCTGTCCATCACCTGTATCAGCCTGAGGAGTATCCTCATTGACAACTGGCAACCCTGAGGTGAAGAAGTCCATGATGGTAGCAAAGATATCAGGCTTGATTACTTTCCACTCCACATCCAAATCTGCCTAGAGGACAGAAACAATATTCAATAATTCAAAATAAGGACACATCTTCCCTCCTCTAACTGGTTTACATGTCACAATCTTTATTCAATATTGACCTCGTCAATATTAACATCTCCCACTGGGTGATAATGCCTTTCACTCCACTCAAACTGTGACACGTTTATTCTATAGGGTGAGCCCTGTCTAAAATTGTGTGACTGAGCAAATCCATCGGCAAGTCATCTAATATACATTTGCACATTTGTGAATATGCAACTACAGAATATGCATCAACAGATCAAACTGGATATCTGGATTTTGAGAAACTATCTGCAGATGTTTTCTGCAAGATTTGTAATTGTAAAGCTTCTTCTTTGATGTTTTCTTGGTCACATGCTAACCACCCATACAACTTAAGCAGCACATTAGCATCACCTACTGGGATGAAGTGCAGACGGGAGATGTCAAAAACATTTGCTATGTCTCAGTCTATTGTATTGTTATGCTGACATTATACTGCTTATTTAAATGCAGTGGATTTTCATTAATTCAATTTCTTTCTAGAAATATACTGCTATTTAGCAATACTAAATGTTTATTTGATGGATTTGTCATTTCTGTTACCTTTGTGACAGTAATAAAGTCTGGGCCCAGAAAGACACTCTTGACACCATCAATTCTAAAGAGCTGCCTATAAAGAAAATGATGATAGACAGAGAAACACATTACCAGTGTATGTTATTGGAACAAGTCATATCTGTTTTCAGTTTAACAGTACCATGACTTTTCGATATTTACGATGGTGATTATCTTAATAGATTCCTTGTTACTACGTATCTACAATGTTTAACTATAGTAAAGCAATATTTCACCAGTAAGCGATGATAGTTCTTGCATCATTTGACAAGGATCACTGCAGGTTCTGTGGAAAACTGATCCATTTTACTATGGCCGACAACTACCAGAGGTTAAGTATTTCCCACAGAAAAAAACCACAGACTTTCAAAATTCAGACAAGTCTATTTAAAAAAAAAAAACAACAGGGGCACATGAGCTGGGCTTGTTGACATACTTGTGGGCATGAACACAATGAGCCACACATCCTAATCATGCTATGTCAATATGATATGACAATATAGCAGAACACTGGGAAGTTCATGAGAAATGACTCATATGTATGACTAGTATCTAGAATACTTATTAAGCAACACTTAGTTGTAGGGCAACCAACTAAAATGCTAGCCAGCAAGCCACTGGTTTCAACAAACAAGTCCACTCACTGTAAACTGCAGCAGCTAGCCAAGTAACACATGTGTGATGGAAAGCAGCAAAGCAAGCCAACTGAAATTATCGGCATAAAACACAGATAGCCAAAGCTTCCAGGTCTGTTCACCTTCTGACTTTCTTATACATGGTCAAATCTACAAATTCTACTTCTTTACTGTTTAATCTGTAAACTATATAAACTGCTCATGAGCTGGTTGGCAATAGTCTCTTAACAAATTACCCCACTTCACTGAGCTAACTACATCTAATTTTCTTGAAAAAGACTGTATTTTGCTGGCTTGCAAACCAGATTGATCAGTAATATAATATCCACATTTTTCTCAAAGAACTTCTAAAGTAGTGTTGTCATCTTTCAATAACTATATACCTTGCCAGAGGAGAACAATATGCATCTCTTGGTGCAGCAAAATCCATTGTCCCCATCTCTAACACCATGCGGCCTGGCAAGAACTTCAGGCTGTTAGGGTTTGGAGTGTCTTGGGTCTGTATAAACATACTCCTCGCTGCAGAAAAAAAATGACAAATTTTGAATATCCTGAAACAAACCGACAACCACTTAACATACCCTAGCACGCAAAAACACTGCTTTGGTTACTTGTGCAAATGAAATATGAGTAAAGGCAGTGTAGGGATGCAGTGGTCTAGTACCTGGAATGTGCAAGGTTGGCGACTGCGGCCATCTCTTACTGACGCCTGCAATGTGCAAAGTCTTACTCAGCCCTGTGCCATGGTACCCACGGATAGAGGAGTGTGCCAGCCTGAAAATGATGTGACACATAAATTCAAATGTTAACCGTGGAGCAGAGGCAATTATGTACAGAATTCAAGTTCAATACTGTCACATTATCAAAACGAATATAATAAACAACGCACTACCAGATTACTTATGAATCTTCCAACGAACAAATTTCGCTGACATATGACACACTTTTGCTTGTTCTCTGTGATCAGTCACGTGTGTAAGAGGCGAACGCTCCTACGATTAACTTCGTGGGTTCTTTCTGCAACATGAACCGGTTCCGCATCTGATAGCAAACAAGGACCGCATTGGAAATCACCATGCACCTTGCAGTTAGCATTAAGATACACTGAAACAATAATAGCTTACTTGGTTACGTTTTAACGTTAGGATAGCAAATCGTGACCGAGGTGCTGCGACATATCTGGAGTTTTCACCAACTGACGAACTGGTTAAAATAATCACAAATGCGTACACAATTCTTAGTCCAAAATCTCAGCTAACTGCACGGCTGGGTCTGCTAGCAACAGTTATAACAACAAATAAAGTCAGGCAAGGTCAGATTATCTAAGTTAGCTAGCTAGCGACATACTATTTAAACAGCATGCTTTACAAAGACGTCGTGATGTTTTACTGTCACACCAAAAAATGCACAAAATCACTTTTAATAGTACACACAAAAATGTACAAATTACAATGAAATGACAATCATGTGCAAAATGTACCTACAGCTATAGCATATAAAACTATCCTAGTTAGCCAACCTTAGCAACCTAGCTTGCTACGTAACAGTTATTTCCGAACTGAACTCAGCTAACACGTTATGAAACGTGGAGAACAGGTTGATGATTTTGTTCCTTTCAAGCCAGACCTATTATCAACGTCAGATACATTCCACTCATATCTAAACGAATGTATCTTATAATAAATACACTTACTGTGCTGACTTTAAGGCAGAAATATTAAACAGCCGGCCGAAGCGACAGTAGGACGCCATGCTTGTGAGGGGCAAGAAGGGGAAAGTGACGTAAAACTAATTTGGTTGCGGGGCGGAAAATAAAACATGTTCTACACTTACTACCAACAACTCATAAAAAAAAAAAACTTGACATTTCCCCAATGGGCACACTGCAAAACATTGCGGTGTCTTGGATAAGAGACAATTTGATTTTTATTTCAAATTAAAGGTGTGAGTATTTTATGTAAGTACAATATGCAGGTTTAGTAAAATTTGACTAATTAAATTCACTTTTTGTCATGTGATGTGTACGGTACATCATTACTACAAACATTAACATTACATTTTAAAATAACATTCTAAAGAAAATTGAGATCTGTGACTTTATCGTTGTTTGCATTCATTTATTTATTTTTCTTATTTGATGGTACACAGCTTGTCATGACAATATTCAACAAGTGCTTTGGATTACTCAAGTATTTTGAGATGAGTGCCTTCAGATTTCCACAGAGGGGTTTGACAGCAGAACTGTTTACTACCCCCCCTTCCTATTCAACAGAGCCTGGTTCTACATAATCATACAGAAATAAAACAGAGTGTAACGATATACAGTTCTGAGTACAAGTAACAAACTTAAAAATTACACAGCAATTACAATATGGAATAAACACTTTCACACTTTAACACCTTGACTGTATGTTTGTTGAAGCACAGTCTTTTCACTGATGTGTGCAAAGTCAATCTGTTGAGAAACTATTGTCAGGAGGTGATGTCAATGGTGTGCAACGGGCCTTCAGTCCAGTCACATACCAATAGTTTCAAAAAGTTATATGCTTTAAAACCGTCCCTGCACAGCACAGGCCCGTCCATATTGAGTCCAGCAACTGGGAGCTCCCTCATGGTTCCAGTTGTTACCATGTAGTGTGTGAGGGAAACGGAAGAGGCAAGCATTTGCAAAGTGCACGAGGACCCTGTGATGCACAGGAAGATGTTTTCCAAGCACAATTTCATTTGTAAAGGGGAGAGGAAACTGCTGAGTGGGGCAGACAAGGAATGTAGTGTGAGACTGGTTCATGCAGGCCGGGCAAGCTGGAATACCATGCCTGTACATTCACATGAGCCTTTTTCCATTGACTGCCACTCTCTCCCACCCTTTTCTTCAATACACAGCATCAGCTCAAAATGACATTCTTGAAAGTCATGGTGATTGAGAACTGTAGAAATAAGGCCCATAAAGGATGCATCTTTTAGAGTCTGCAACACTACAACAAAGGTGTTGAGGTGGAGGAGGTGATAACTGAATGTGTAAGATGCTGGAGGGGATGCTGTGTGAATGGATTTGTTGGAGGGAATGTTGAATGTAAGTCAAATACAAAATGGCAACTCCACTCCTAGAGGGCCACATAGTCTGTCAATTGTGTTTCACCTCTTTAACGGAATAATTCAAGTCATTATTTGGATAGGAAGGCACCTCGCCAAGTGTACCAGGTGTAAATAAGTTTGATTGAAAAGTCACTACTTCCTGCAGGACTATGACTTACCAGGACTGGAATTGCCAATCCTTAAGGCTACTAACTCTGCAACAATTGTTCCTATTTCATTCTGTCATTCCAGGACAGCTTTCTGAAGCCAGCATGTAAAAAGTGGCCTACACCACAAATTAATTGAGGAGCAGGCTTATACCTTGCTGGTATACAGTAACCTCAGGCACATAATACCGTATGATTGTTGAGTGGTGAGATCTATGAGGTCATCCCCACGTGCTCAGCCTTACATTAGCTTCAGGTTCCACAGGGGTCAAATTTCACCTATGTGAGTGATGGGGTGATGACATCATAAGACTCACTGAGCTAAATATGATCACTCATTTGCAAGAATACCTGCATTGAGACAAAACAACTTGCATTTTTAAAATCTCCACCCCTCATAACTACAGTTTGATGTGTATGCAACACTATCCAGCATTTGGTGAATGTTAGTTATGTGTCATTTAACACTGCACTGTATGGATAACAATTGTACTTGGTGTAAAAATGTAAGTAAACCATTACCTAGGCATTACAAAATGGTCAAAACCAAACATACAGCTTACAGACACGCTCATACAATTTCAAGAGACATTCCAAGTAATATTCCGGGGCTATCCGAGGAATCGGACAGTCCACATATCTGGGAATAATGTTTGTAAAATTGCAAAGGACACAAAAGTAAGGGGAGAAGGGAGGCCAGCGAAGTAAATGCCTGCCTTGTCTCCTCAAACTTCAGCTATTCAGAGATTGTACTGTACAAAGGAGTGCCACCTCAAGATTTTCTTCATGTTTGGACCCACAAAAGAGACCCAACAAGAGGCGGAATGATTCCTAGTTAAGTTTCCTCCCTGGTCTGAGTCATACAAGGGTGTCAAACTCCACTCCTAAAGGAATGTGTGGCTCTCCTCCTGGTCACTGTTAAAACTCGGTTTCACACAAAAGAACTGCAGCACTGCATCCTTTCACATGCTGCAGAGAAAAGGCAGTACAGCATGGAAGAGCCAAGGCTGACCTCTTTCTGGCAAAAGAGCCAGAGAAAAAGCAGTCTAATAAAACATATCAGTTCAGAGTTTTGGAAATGGTGAAATGAGGTAGGAAGAATGAAAAGGAGGAGGCCATTGTCTGTGAACCGAAGGCTGGAGTTTGACACCACAGGGGATGTCATATCGACCCGCAACCAAATGACTGGGGCTGATCTGGACTGCAGGATTTTCTGCCTTTCTCCACAATTTCTGTCATGGATTCTGGGATACATTTACTTGAACCTAGCCATTTGAAAGTTGATTTATTGTGTAAAATTGTTGAAGAGGGCAGCATGTTCCTGTAGTCCACTGCAGAAGTGGATGACAGGGCAAAGAACCCGGTTTAGTGTGATGGGCTTTGGGGCTAATGGGATAAGCTGCATGGTCTGCTGTCCTTTGCTGCTTGGTGGAGAGGAGGGCTAGCGGGCAGGGTGGAGGTGGTCTATGGTGATAAAAACTCTACCCCCAGGCTTCAAGGCTTCTCCTGTGGTCCCTTTAAATGGAAGGGGGCAGAAACAAAGGGATCTACAGCGGTCACCTCTGAAGTCCAGGAATGCAGGGGCCCGACGGGTACTGAGCCCACAGCAGCCTGTCTGCTGACATTGGACACCACGCGGTGGGCTGCCACTGGCTGCTGAGGGATAGGGGCCTCAAAGTGCCGGGAGTACTTGGCCAGGGCCTGTGGGCGGAAGGGCCTGGGGGCCACCTGGCCCAGGAAGGCTTGCTCAGGGGCTGCTGGGTGAACAGGGTGCTGCAGCCAGGGCTGGGATGCTTGCTGAGGGCTTCCTGCAGACTCCTTCTTCCCAAAAGGGGCTTGGAGGAAAACGTCAGGCTGTTGCTGAGCTGGGGCAGGGGGTCGTGGAAAGGGGGCATTGGCAAACACGTCCTCCACCTGTTCTCGCCCAATCCGAAAGGGAGCTTTGGAGAAGACATCGGGGACAGGCTCAGGCTCCCTGCCCAGCTGGGAGAGCTCCGAGGAGGCGGGGCTAAGCAGGGACGGTGCAGTGTGGGGTTGGGAGGGCTGCTGGAGGAGCTGAGGAGTTTGCGGTTGGGAGAGAGGAACCTGGTAGGGTTGAGGGGGGAGCTGCTGGGGCTGATGGGAAGACTGCTGGTGCTGTTCCTGCCCAGCCCCTTGCGCCTGTTGCTCCTCTTCCTCTTCAGACTCCTGCAGCAATGGTCTGGACCCACTGCAGTCTAGGGCCCCCCGTTCCCCATCACTGGTCCCCCCACCTCGCCCCTCTTCATCCTCCTTCTCTTCCTCCTCACTGGAGTGCACACAGCCAGGATCCGTGGTACCACCTGTCCTTGGTAAATCTGTTTCTCTCCCCTCCCACAGCATGCTGTAGCCATTGGTCTCCCTCTGCAGATCTGCAAGAGAAAGGGGAGAGGAATTAAGAATTCTAACCCAGAATTAGGACCAGTGCCACATTGGAAACAAACCAATTCAACTCATATGCCATTTACAACAACAAACACCACTGAAGATTGCCATAGAGACAACACTGAAGGACATCATCTTCAGCTTCAAAACATGGCTAGCAACATGACACCTTAAATATATGAGCTCTACTCAAAACAAGTGAAGAGGAAAGGAGTTCAAACAGCTGGCCCCATTCCCAAAGGCAGCTGCATATGAATTAAGATGCTTTCCAGCCACCATACCGATGTAACCACAGCACAACTTACTGCACAAATGAAACTGACCACATACACAAAGACCAGACGAGTGACCTTGTTTCCACAACCTGAACTCGGGCAGCTGAGTTCATATTTTTTCCTTAGGATAAATAACTTACCCAGTTTACAAAGAAAGTCCATTTCCACTCTCTACCTTACCCATATGCTTATTTGTTATTTCTGAAAGATGTACAATATATCTAGCACAATAATTTTTTTTTTTATGACATGTTACTTTTCTATTGACACAAGTACACTATACAAATACAAGTTTGAATCTGTGTTGCATTTGGATAATTTACTTTAAATTTCAGAGGTGGACAAGATCATGCCTGTTAAAAAGAGGGACGAGCACACAGTTCTCTGAGGGGCACAGACCATGTGGAAACAAGGAAGACTGAGAGGGCACTAATTAGGTCCCGGCAGAGTCAGAGACAGAGAGACTGACATACAGGCAGAGATGGGCAGATACAAAGGCAGCCTTACCTGGGCAGTGCAGAAGAGAGCAGATGTTAGCCAGTAGTTCCAGGTGGGGGGATTAGTAGCGACCAGCTAGGACAAGGCTGACAGTGCCACCCAGAAGGTGAAAGACCTGGGAGGACCAGTGATTGTAAGGAAGCTCTGGTGCAGTGGAGGTCAGTGCATGAGCTCTAGGGTACAGCAGTCTAGGTCTGGGAGTCAGTGAGGAGCACCTTGAGCTGTGGGGATCAGTTAGAGCTCAGGTGTATGGTCAACTGTGTTGGAGTTGTGAGGGCCAGAGAATGAAATCTGAAGCAACTGGGAGTCATTTTCAGTTATGAAGGTCCATTTGACCTCTGTGCAGTTCTTCTGAGAATGCACTATGGTTTTGGGATGCAAGCTTTGAGTGAATTTTGGAGAGTAGCAGCCAGAGCAAGACTGCTTAATGATTGTGCCTGGTATTGTGAGGTGTAGGATGTGTTCTCTGGAGATGTGAGGTTCTGCCTGAGCATGGACGCAAACCGTGGTGTGAGAGAATGACATTTGCTGTAGCAGAGAAATCTGCATGGTACTGACCAGGTGTAGGCTGACACTATTCTCACACTTTATGGGCAGGAGGCAGGTTTCTGAGATAAGTTACCACTTGAACATCCGCAAGCTGCTGCCATAGAAATGTGCAAGCATTTATGTGCACTAGGAAGATGGTGTGAGACTGATTCATTAGTGAGCCAAGATGCCCAGATCTGTGTCTTAGTGCATGCATGTATGCCTTTGTTTTTAGCTCAGTTTAATGGAGATGAATGAGAGTATGCTACTATATATGATCATGTGAGTGTGTTTGCATGCATTTCCACCCCAAAAAATGAAGAAATTAGCCATGAAGGAAGCAAATTTTTATCAAAACAGCTGAAGCAGGATTTCAATGGAATCATTGTGATTGTGTTAGGTTCAGGATGCCAATGCAATTTAATGCTCGACTCCACAAAGGACATGACTGCCCCTCTGATGAATTAATAACCCAAGCGAGACTTGTGTTACATTCACATTTACATTTTTATTTTTACCGCCCCCTTTCTTTTTTTATTCTTTTTTGTCATTTCATAAAAATAGAAGGTACACATTGAAATATACATCATTGTTCCAACACAGGAATGGGTGTTTGCTGCAGAGTATTTTCTGTCCAGATTTCTATGATCAGATTGCGCATTATCCATTTATTTTTATGCTTTATTTTTTCAAAACACACTGGGTTACATTAGATTTTCACAGCAACACAAGTAAAATTCAACTGGCAAGGCTAGACCTCTAATGAATACAGCACTGTGGTGTCTAAGAGTAAGCACTAGGATTGCATAGGTTTGCCACACAGAAATCTGAAAGGACTCAACTGTACAACAGGAAGAATGGAGAATAAAGGAGACAGTGTCAGAGAGCAAGGCTGAGGAATGATCTGTCTACACAAGCCTAAGTTACCTCAATAAGCAGAACTACCAGCAAAAACATCTGACTTTGGTTTAATTACTGTCGATAATTATGGAAATTAAGCATGTTTTGAACATCTGCTCATATAAAAAGGGGTCATATTTGCTAACATGATATGCAGTTCATCTACAGATATTTATTGTGCAAGGTAAAATTTGAGGGCACACATTTTAGAAATGTATACCTGTGGATATGCCAATATGACAGTGTCAAAGGGGACCTGTCAAGAGTAAAAAAAATTAAATAAACAAACATTTTGGAGCCAAATTTTACATAATTATAAATGTCAAAACTCTGCAGATGGATCTGTGAAAATTTTCTGCAGGTTTTAAATGCATTAGATACAATGTATGGTATTCCAAACATAAGGCTTAAAGCAGTTTGCTGAGATAAAGTGACTATGCTTCTGTTGTTAGATACAAATTAAACATCTTTCTGAATTAGCCACATTCAAGCCCACCTGATATAAGGTCTTTGACTCTAATCAAAACCAGAGCCCAGTGACTTGTGTTACGCATTCAGAGGGGAAGGGGAATCTTAGAAAAAGGAAACAGAGACATCAGGAAAAGACTTCCTTCATGAGCCCTGTGTCAAGAAGGGGAGGAGACAGAACAGGAAAAGGGAATAAACTCCTCCCACCACACTGAAAAACAACATCCACCGTATACATACAGATAATTATACTGGCACCAACTGCAACAAACAAAACTGATAAAAACTCAAGACCTACTTCACTGTCCAACATCCAACTGGCTCTGGGCATCTGTCTGCGTGCACATCACTACACTTAAATCTGTATGAGTTTTAATTACATAAATCTAAAGCAGGGGAAGACCCATTTCAAACCAGATTTAACTGAACACAGAAATCTAAAGCAGGGAAAGACCCATCTCAAGCCAGGCTTGAGAGAACTGAATACAAAACGGTCACCAATACCATGTTAATGTCAAATAACAGCACATATTGTATCATGAGATATCTCCAAGAATGGTAAAATGGATGGTTGGTTCTTTTGCCAACATTGCTTTTGTCTTGGCAGAAGCAGAATTATACTCTGTGGCTGAACTACTTCAGAAATACCCAATTAAAGGACTTTCACACCTGGTTTCACATTGGGGCTTCCTATGCTTTACTTCAATGGAATGACCATTTATTTCCATAAGAAAGTTTCATGAATGCAATTAAATGTTGTAGTCAAACCATTGTGAAACACTTTCAACTGTATTTCCTTAGTGGTAAAACAGAGTATGGTCCCTTTTATCCCAGTTTGGAGCTGTCCCAATCAGCCTGGCTAATACAATCAATGCAGGCTGCATAGAGGTTACACACACAATTACCACAGATGCAAATAATTTATAGCACCAACCAAACTTCCTCATATGCATTAATGATAGGTCTGGAAATAATCTGCAGTGTGTGAATACTCAGGCCTATAAACCATGTCTGACATGTCAAGACCTCTGAATGGCAAAGTCAATGTTACAGCATAATGTAGTACTGCAATCTGGCTGGGAGGAAATAGCAGTTCCCAATTTTTTAAATCTTCCCATCCCCCATATGGTTTTTTTTTCCATTTCTCTTAATGCAGGGAGAATGCAAATCGTTTGTGAATCCTGTCAGCACAGATCATACAAAACTTAACCAGTAACTTGCAGTGAATTCATTTCTGTAGATGGCATTGCCACCAGCCTGGGGTACGGAGTAATTTCTCCTACTTATGGTAGTGCTCCTGCTGCTACACAGTAAGACTCCACATCCAGTAAGGCTTATTTCATAGCTTACTCATTTCTTTATAGTAGCATTTTGATTTCCCTCAGTCAATGCACTGTCCTGTGCAGCCATATTATACCAGACCAGATCAGCTTTGTTTTTGGAGACAAATGACGAGAAACAGCTTGGAGAACAATTACATAGGATGAAAACAACTGTGTTCTAACAGTTTGTAATTTTAGTAACCAGTAATGACTTCAAGCCTAGCCTTGTGGATGTGTGGTGCACACACCACCCTTCAGGATAAGAACTAGCACAATGGATGGGAAAAGCTGTGGTCAGCCACAAGGGACATTGACAGTATCACTTTATTCTCAGGCATTACAAAAACGAACCACCGCAGCTCTGTCCAGAACCAAGAACAACCAAGGTACATACATATGCAAATGAAATGGATCACTGGTACTGACATTATCAACACAGTTAACTCGGGGCCAGGGGCAATTATTAAAACAATAGGATTCTCACCTTGCTCCTTTGCTGCCCGAGGTTACTGTATGGATACGATATTGAAACCAGCACCTACTTTAAACTTAAGTTTCTGTCATCATTCCAATTCATAATTCAAAAACAACATGATTCCTGTAGAGCACGGGCAAATGTGCCTGTCCTGTTAATTTAAGACTTTTTTTGTTGCCCAATAAGTAGACAAAATTTAAAATGAGGGACTGGGGTTTAAAAACAGGTTCACAAAGCATGGTTGGATGCAGCAGGGCCTGTTCTGGTTGTTTCAGCTGGGATGCCATGCCTCCCCAAAGCCGAGAGGAACGCAGGGCAGAGGAAGGGGCAGTCTCTTGATCGGTCAGCCACAGATTCATAGAACCAACATTAAAGACAGCCCATTCCCTGCACTGTGACCCAATGGTGGAATCTAGCCCAGGCTAGCCAGTAGCCTTTAGACTGGCTCTTCATAAGGGGTCTCTGGCTTGGCATGCAGTATTCACTTGTGTTATGCCAGCCATCTTAAAATGGCAGTATGATCACTTCAGTTTGTCCCTCCCCAACCCTTAAATATTAAAAACTTGCTCTATGGCTGCTTAAAATCCACCAGCCATGTGGCCAATCAAAAAAATAACACAGATGTCTGGGAGGTTGTTTTTAAAAAGGAGGTATGTCATTGGGCAGAGTAATTATAGTGGGTACTGGGGATGGTTGGATTTGTAAATTCAGCTCTGAATTTGAAGGGTTTTGGTGTGATCTCTCCTGAAATGCCCTTATCTGGCTCACCACTTTCTATACAGGGCAATACCAGATGAAATGAACATAAAACCAAACCCCTTAACAAGGAGATGCATTTCAAAAAGGGCAAAAAAAGAATGTAAAAGAAAACGAAAAAAAAAAAAAAAAAGCAATCTTGTGTTTGACTATTTGTCTACCTATGCTGCACAAACAATGGGGAGCAATCATTTGCCTTCTACAAAACACAGAAATGGATAGAAAAGACAAAAAGACACTTGGAACCAGAAAGAGGGACAATAGATCTTTACACTCGCAAATACAGCTTCTTAAAGAAGACACAGAAATAAAGAATTTCTTTAAACTATGATATATAATCGTAAGAATATTATATATTTATATGTTGATACTCACTTCATACATTCATTCTAGAGCACTCTATCTATAGTCACATTTATTCTTACCATGATATTTGACATATTGTTTAAATATTTTTTTAACACTTTTATATGTACTTATACTATTTATTTGTAAAGGGGAGAATGACATTTGCACAGTGGCTTTATACATAGGGGACATAGCACATGTCGACACGGTGACGCGGAGCTTTGATCCAAAAGCAGTTGAACGATTTACATAATTTGGGGGCAAAACAAAACACGACAAGGGAGGGTTTCTGTACATAGGAAATGGAGAGTGAGGATGAGAATGACATGGCTAAAGATGTGCTTTAGTACTGCATATTGGAAGGAACTGTGTGAATTGCCTGTAAGGGTGATAGTTCAAAAAGTGCTCCCACAGCAAAAACGAAACATAACAAAACAGTGAATTTAGTAAAGCTCTGTCCACAGTTCACATAACTACAGCATCTGGCAATGAAAATTCGCAAGACTCCTATTCTGAAAACGCTCAATTCTCAGTGTGATAAGCTCTTATGTGTATGCCCAATAATGCTCAATTGAGAACATGTATTCTTTAAGTGAGTCCGTACCGTTATGATTATTGATTGTGGTCAAGTGCAAGGCAATTACAAAGACTTGGTCCTTTACAAAGTCCAACTCCTGTTTGAACATGTTGCACTAGCTGCTACTAATCATTTTTATCATGTATCATTATGCAGTCAATGCTTTCATTGCTGAATAATGCTTTATCCTTGTACTACACAAAAGTAACTATAATAAAGAAAAAAAACACATAGGGAAGGACATCTGAGAGGCACCCAAGTCCTGTACCTGACTGTACCAGCTCTTGTACCAACCCTTCCTGCATTCTCCATGTGTCAAAACTGATAAAGCTTGATTCGAATTAGAGGAAACAGGACAGAGCTATAGCTTTTTTTTTTTTTTTTTTTTTTGGTAAATAGAGGTCACTGACAGAGTACAAACCAATGACAATGTATACAGTATGTACATACAGTAATTTCTATACGTCTGCACCTACCATGTGGAAAATCTTGTTATTCTCCAGTAAACTCACAAACATTTTTATGTTCTGCTTCATCTTTCTAATTTTTAAAAATGCATACTGACCATAGTGTATATGACAGAAAACAGCAAGGGAGGCGCTGTGGGAGCGTAGGACCGAGTTGTGAGGGGATGCGAAGACCAAGATGTGCACTGGGAGCGCAGGTTTCAAGACAAAACTACTTGACGTTGTTGATACTTCAAACAGGCAGTAATGGGAAAGCTAGTGGTGGGAGCTGCTACTGTTAAACGTGCAACGAGGCTTGTGCATTAGACTGCTACTCAGTCCATCTTCACTACGAGCCTCAGAGAGGCAGGGATATCACGAAATGTGCAAGGAAATAAGGGATGCTGAATCCCACACTGTGGTTATAATAGACTAGCCCCACAGCTATGGTATCAGCATCACAAGTCAACCTCTGCCTGTAAAGTGCAAAGCAGTATTGGGTAAGACATCCCTGCTGGATCTGTGCGCAACCCGAGTTTTTCAGCAGAAAGAAACTAACCGTTGGCTCTAAAATCTGCATATAGGCACAGCTGCTTAAGGAGAACACGATTCAAGAAATACAGGGGAAGAAACAGAAAAGAAAATGAACGCTGTGCTTCTCTAAACGTGTTCATACCTTTGACACAAACGACTTCTCTAGGAACTTTGGAATAAACAGAGTCCGCAACTGAACTGAGCTTTATGTTGAATAAAAGTGTAACACCCATGCTGCACTAGGACCACAGAAAAGATGCTGGCACTACAGAAAGGCCAGGCAGACTCGGGTGCATACAGTACATGGGGTGCAAACAAACACAAGCGTGGCAGGCCGTGGGAAGGGGGGTGCTGATGAGCCAGATGGAGGGATGAAAAGAGATGGGTTGGAGAGAAAGAGAGAGAGACATTGAGGCAGCCAAGACAGCACAAAACCCAAGTGCACACTGGGGTGTTCATGGTCTATAGAGTTTAGATGGTAGAGGAGAGAGAAAGGAGTGACATTGGCCAAGCTGGAAGGTTTGGAGCCAGCATTTCTGGTAAGCGGCGTATGGGGCGGGTCGTAGGGGAAAGGGGCAAACTAAAGCAAAGAGCTCTTACGGACCAATCCCATCCACCCCCACCACTCTAATTCAAATTTCGCTTTCTCTCCCCCGCTACATGTTAAGTGTGCAGGTTGCCCCTCTCTCCTCCCCCACCCCACTACAGGTCGATGAGCTGATCCACCAGCAGGAGAGAGCGGGCCAGGTTGGGGATGCTGGACTCTGAACTGCCACTGTTGTTGCGCGAGTGACCACCTGAAACGTGCCAGAGACAGAGAAAGGGGGAGAGAAAGACAGAAAAGAGAGAAAGAGGAAGAGAGAGCGAAAGAGAAGAGGGTAAGAGGCAGAGAGACATTGAGAAGTAGTGAAAAAGAGGAGAGAGGAGATATGGAATGACAGAGGAGAGGGAGGAGGGGAGACAGAGAGGGAGAGACAGTGCAAGAGAGAGAAAGAGAGCAAGAGAGAGGGAGAGATACAGATAGAAATGCCGTAAAGCGGTCAGGGGTGAATAAAAGACAGGGGTAGGAAGAGAAAGAGAAAGAGAGACAGAAAGTAAGCAGGGATTAGCCCCAGGTCCCCAGAACATTTCAGGGAGAGGCCTCTGGGAGGTGGGAATAACCAGAATAGCCCAGGATAAGGAGGTGTTAATCAAGCTTGGTCGACACTGTTATTCAATGGGCAGAACCTTTCCTGCTAGTGAGGAACATTCCTGTGCTTTTGGAGTACTGAAAAAACTGCTGGCAAAATTTATCTAATATGATGACAGGAAGTTAAGTATAATTGTCAATATGATAGCATGCCCAAATGAAAAATGGGAGAAATTATTATGGTCTTGTTAAACTGAGAAATCTGTCAACATGCTTGGTCTGCCAGGCAGGGACTTGCCCCATGATGAAGGCAATAGCCTTCTGTTCAATGTACTGTTCAACCCTCTGCAGTGTCCATTCACTGCGAGACTGCCTCCTGAGGGAGACCTACCACAGAGAACAGGGTACAGGGAAACTTCTGTGCACGCGTGTATACCTGAGAGTGAAAGCAGGGGTATGTGTATGGTCGGGGGAGAGGGGTTCGGGGTCATATACACACACCCCCAATTCTGTGTCCTGCCAGCCTTACCTTGGTTGGAGTTTTTGGAGATGAGCACAGGGATGGGGTCAAACTCGTCCTCAGTGCCCTTCTCCACGCTCTCGGGCCGCTCAAAGCCCGAAATGAGGTAAGCAGAGTCTGCAGTAAGGGGTGGGGCCAGGAGGGGGTGGGTTGGGTGTGTGGTTAGTGCAATTCAGCACAGAAAGACACATGGGCAGAGCAGTTCAGAGTTACAGTGTTAGTGCAGCGCAGTGCATCTGATGTGTATCGTGGTACAAATGCATTTTAATGGAGGATCAAACCACACATGTTTCTGTGCAAGCTTTGCAAGCCCCCCCCCCCCCGCCCACACAACACAAAAAAAAATAATCTGGTAATTTAGCTTATCATCATAAATTACTGACCTGGTGGGGACAAAAAGACAAATTCCACTGCCTCTGGCTCATGATAGTAATGATGCCGGTCCTATGATTTTGTGGGTGTGGCCAAAAATGATATATTGTACATATGGCTAGCAATGAGATATACAATGCAAAAGGCTAGCAATGAGACAGGTGCATCACTGATACTCAGATATATTGTAGGTGTGGCTAGCAGTGATGTACACACAGAGGAGGTGGCACCTGCATGATGGGGGCCTTACCCGGTAGCTGCTGGGTGGCACCAAGTGAGACAGAGGCAAATTCATCCAGACAGGTAGCAGAGCCAGCAGGGACGGCGGCAGAGGAAGAGGAGGAGGAGGGGGGTGTGGATGCTGGGGGTGGCCCGGGGGTGGAGGGGTGAGAGAGTAGGGAGCAGCCCAGCAGAGAGTCTTCACCAGCCAGAGGGTCTGAATGATAAGAATGGACAGTAGGGACAAGGAGCAGGTGAGGGCCCAAAGGTTAGGGGTGAGGGAGAGGGAAAGAAAAAGTAAAACAAGATATTAGCTGAAGCAGAAGAAAAGGCAGTGAAGTTAGCAACCATGCATGACCCATCCACCAGGAATCATTGTCCCAAAACTCATTTAAGAGCATTAAGACAGAAGAACCTCTCACCCAACCAGAGGATTTAATTTTCTTATTCGGGGTGCGTTTCCATAGAGACCACGCTGTGCAAGACAGTCAAGCAAAACAATCCATGTCTGAAGAGGGTGCATCACTGTGCCCCAAAACTCAAATTGTCCAGCAGAGACTGGAGTTCATTATCATATCACCCAACCGCATCAAAAATGCAAAGCTGAGCAGGCCAGCCAATCCACCGAGTCAGCAGAAAAGCCCAACGGTGAGTGAACGTGTGTGTGGTCTTGAAGGCTGGCTAAAAAGGACACTGAAAAAGGACAGATTCCATCCCGCGCTCAGGCAGACATCAGCTGGAAACCACCATGGAAAACAGACAGACTTTGCGGCCTGACCAACACAGACCTGATGCAGGCAAAAAAAAAAAAAAAAAAAAAACACAGTGCCCTCACTCGTGCCACTAACCACGCAGCACAAGCACTACCCTCATTATTCTGGCTCCACTGTAGTCAAGAGAGTATCCAGAACCGTTTCCTATCTGTACTCTAATACCCCAAGAATGTCTACCCTCCACAACATGGCCTAGATGGCACCACTGTCCCTCCACCCTGGTACAGATGAACTAAATGCCTGGAAGAGGTCCATCAGCCACCATGGCCTCCTCAGGACCTTGACCTTAAACAACTTTAGCCATTTCTGAGGGCCCGGGTGGTATTAAAAGGACACATGCAGTGAAGCGTCTGCCTCAATAAACGTTGATGTTCCGCCTTGAGCGAGCAGTCCAGACACACTAGATGGCAGTAATAAATAAATGATGATGGGGAGAATTGGTTTGGCACTAAATGATGAAGCTGTCAGTGTTGCTCTCTCTCTGCAGGTTGCTCTCTCTCTGGGATATGACAGAGGGCACTGTGCCTTTCAGCACTGGCCTGCCCACACATGGTGGAGACAGCTGCCCAGAACACCACACGCGGATGATGACCATCGATAACTCGCAGGCACAGGGCAAGATGAGATTAATAATCACCAATCATATTTCATAATTTCACAGGAACATCTATTTAAGAGCTAGGAAGTACTGCTTGAGATAGCAGAACAGCCTACCTCAGAACAGGAACCTCCAACCCTGCTTATGACATGGCACTGAATCTGGTGTATTTTGTGGCAATCTGCACTGCATTGAACAATTAAAGCAACTGATTGCACTATTAAAGCAGTTAATTCATGTCACGTGGGCTCTTGAGTCTGAACTAGCTTCAAATTCTAAGCAGAAACATGAATAGCCCTGTAAAGACAGGGGCTGTAAAGTGTCAGTCAGCAGACATAAGAAATTCACATTCATTATCATCGCGTTCATCGTCACAAAATCACATTTTCCCTTTCAGCTTACCCTCTGCGATTCAACTGATTTGAAACGAAATGTGGACCATGTTCACTAATTTTTAATGTACACGACAGTGCTGGTGATGGCTAGCTTTAAGGTGCAGTTAGGTAAAAACTCCATGGCACGTGGAAGATCAGGAGGTAAATCGGTGAATTTTGGAGGTGGGGCACTGAGCACTGACCTGGCACACTGGCTGAGACGACATCGGGCGGGGCCATGTGACGCTGGGACTGGGGGGCCTCCAAGCCCGGGATCAGAGATTCCACACCCATCTCCACTTTACCTGCAGCTGGGAGAGAGACAGAAGCAAGTGAGTGGAAAGAAGGAGGTGGAGAGACCTGACAGCACAGTTGGCTATGGCTCTAGTGGAAGAAGAGGATGCATATTTAATGGAGGGAATGAAAGAGGGAGGAGGAGAAAAACTGCATGAGAAACTGAAAAAATGAGCAGTGTGTATGGGAATAGAACACAACAAGAGTGACTAAGGTAACAGACTGAAAGAGAGACAGGGTGAATGGTCAGAGAGTGAAAGGCAGAGTTATAGGCCACAAATTTACAACATAAATCCAGACACCAGAGTGACCCTGCCCTCAATCCTCACAGCACACTGTCAGATGCGGCTTGACTAACAGACGGACAAGGACACAGCAGCCTCTGCTCTAACCAAACAACATGGAGGTGGAAGCAAGCTGCAATGGGTACAGTGACAAGGCAGACAAACAACCAGATAGACAAACAGACAGCAAGGCCTGTTACCATTGCTGGAGCCCTCCGCAGAGCTGCCAAAGGGGTCATTCAGGGGTAAAAGGTCAGGGAGCAGCAGAGAGGTCTCTGGGGATTTCAGCCCCTCAATCAGCTTCTCTGTGAGCCGATCAAAAGAGAGGAGCGGAGAGTAGGATGAAAAGAACAGAAGATATGAAGGATGGCAGGGGTTAAGGGGAGGAGAGGGAGAGTGGTGGGTCATTATGAAATGTCACCCAGATTAGGAAAGCAGGATATAGGAGTCAAGAGACAGAGAGAGAGACAGAAAGACAGAGAGAGAGCCAGACAAAGATAGAATACTGTAAATTAGAGAGGGGCAAGCAAGAGTCAAAATAACAGTCACACATGAAGCAGAGGTTTAGTTTGAAGAGTTAAGAACTGGCTTGTGACAAATGGCAGAGGGCATGTTTTACTGAAGAAGAGATGTTAGAGGTTAAGTCCTGCCTCTCTCTACCTCATTCTCCAGACAGCATTGCGGACACCACAGATTTTCTCCACGTCATTTTTTGATGTAGCTAAAGCTTAAAAGCACATTTACAAATGATGCAAAACAAAATAATCTTTTGAAATCAGACGCCCATGAGTATTCCCATGCAGTACGCAGCATACAAGCCATGTGTTAATCTCATTATTGCAAATTTGATAAAGGACAGCAAATATGGTTTGACTATGTTCACTATTTCACAGCCATTCTTAAACAGGAGGGAATAAAGCATACATCCAAAACAGTAGCCCCTGCTGGACACAAACAGGCATTGCAAGTTGAAACATAAAATCTTCTGGTCTTTTTCAGTAAGGCCTGCCTGCATTGTTCCAGGCAAAAGTTCTCCCCTCAATGGCTCCCAAGTAAACAGTAAATGCTCTACACTGACATGAAACCCAAGAATCTTGTCCCAAAGGGTTGACAGTCCAGCTTATTCTCACTTGTAGACATGGAGTGAGGGTCAGGGTGTCTATACATAGATGGAAAATTACCTGAACGACCAAACTGCAAAAAAAAAAAAAAAAATCCTCATTCCATTTAAGAATCGGCCAAATAAGGAGTTAGTTCTTTTCAGAACACACAGTGTTAATGTGCAACAGACTAAAATTCCCAGAGTGCCATCAGCTCTAATCATTTCCCCCAACTGTTGCAGGGCCAAGAATTAGTAAAGCTACCTGACAATATTCAAATTGCATAACTCCTCCCTTGGTACTTCTGTCAAGTATGACTCTGGGAAAATTACCTCAGAGATGAATCTCAGATGCCCTCAGGCAGGTTCCTTTGCCAAAGATGATGCTACAGGCAAAGCAGGTGGACAACAGCCACCTTTTGTGGAGTTTCATGAAGGAGAATTGTTATTAGTGCTTCTGATGTTGCAGGCTGCCAATCAGATGCATGCATGTGAGTATCTTTGCAGCTACTTCCTCCCCTCCATACTTACAGTCCAGACAGGCGATTGGGACACAGGGGCAAGGGGTGAGGGTGGAGATCTCAGAACATGGAACAGCAAAGGTGTCCCTTTACCCCTTTCACTGAGGGAGAAATGCCATAGGTCACTACTGGCACTACTGCCGGGGTAACCCATACCTCTACCACCAGCTGCTCAGGGGCCATATGACCATGTTTCCATACATGCTAGCATATGTATGTTAACTGCTTACCAAGTGGGTGGATAGCGCCAAGACAGAAACTGATAACTTTCTTTGAATCCTAATACGTTTCATTTCCCATTGCCAGATCAATGTCTGAATATTTGTGCAAAAAAGCATTTGGAATGCATTTTGGAATGGTCAAAAAATCAATAATTTTAAAAATTCAAATGCAGCATTGAAGGCAAATGCATGCACATTCCTGGGTCCACAACAACATTATAGGTAAGAGAAACAGCTGTCTGTCATATGGAAGACACCTCAATGCTCTGAACACTACAGATATCTCCCATATCCTAACAGAGTGTTTAAGTGCATTTGAGGAGTCTGACACTGGGGTCATATCAGTACCAAGTGGTGATGGTACACGCTGCCTGTGTCTCTGCAGGCTTATCTGTGCTGTAAATACTGTCCTGCGCTGTGTGTCCCCTGCCTGTGCACTGGGAGTTATTAGCTCCAGAGAGGATTAGCCAGGCCCCTGCTTGCGTAAGAGCTTAACCCCTCCCCCAAGCACTAGCGCTTTAACGTGCCAGAGTTCCAGCTCCGCCGCAAGGGTCTGCTGGAGACCATGAAAACAGCCACACCGCAAGCACTCTTCTTAAACAGGCTACCTTGACCACAGCAACCATTAGGCTGGAGAAGAGAAGTGCCCTCTGGGGCCATTGGGAAGAGAGGTGAAGTGTGCAGCGAGGCGAACATGGGACTCCCAGTGTAGCTTTGAATTTAAAACTTTATAGTATCTCCTCCCGGGGCTAGGGGTCCAGGCATGCAGTGGGAGCTCTGTAATGAATGGGACTCTGTTTGAGAAGCAGGCAGGCAGCTGGAAAGAGTGGCAGGACCACAGCATGGTACAACACAACTACTGTTTGCTCCTATAGAGGATTCAGTAGATTATGAGCGAGAGTAGTGAGCTAGCAAAAACGTAATGCTCTCTTTTAAATATAATATATAAATATTCTGACTTGTATATGTGTGTGTGTGTGTGTGTGTGTGTGTGTGTGTGTGTGTGTGTGTGTGTGTGTGTGTGTGTGTGTGTGTGTGTGTGTGTGTGTGTGTGTGTGTGTGTGTGTGTGTGTGTGGATTGTCACGGTCAGGATTTACAATAAGTACTAGGTAAGCTTGTAGCTTGTGGATAAGAGCAGTTTCCACCACAACTGCTGCCTTGCTTACAGTTCACTCACTTTTGCAGGACTTTTGAACTCTCAGCTGGAATAGCAGAGCTGCTGTTCTTAAGAGTGGCAGACTGAGTACAGATAACCAATGTGGAAAAACAACTAAATCTTGTGGGCTCTCAGGCAGAGGCAGCAGTGATGAAAGTACAAATATAACTGATTTTGTTTGCATGGGACATGACAGCCACACATTGGTGACAGTGTAAGTGGTCTTTAATAATGGCATCAGGGAGCTTCCACAAATAAATTCACCTGAAGATATACAAATATTACATGTATATGCATCCAGTTGATGGATTCATTTTTGTACCTTAAACTGAGATGATTAAACAAAGACCAGTTCAAAATAACTGCAATACTGAATCTGAACTTTGCGAATAGAAGAAGTGTAGAGAATCACTTGATACTTATTACTGGGGACAACCAAACTGCACAAGCTTCAAAAATACTGCTGCATGAAAAGGACAACAGAAAACAACACAAGACCCCACAATTATTATTGCTCATTGTGGGTGAGCAATACAGTAATGCATGAAGGAGAGGAAATCCTGATTCCAGTCTGGAGCTATGCTGGAGTCCTGATGGGAATGCAAAGCATGTACCAGCACTGTGTCATTACCTGGGGTGTCTGAGAGGGACAGGGTGTTGAAGGGGTCCGGCACACTCAACAGCGCTGCCCCCGAATCCAGACTCAGAATGTCAGCAGGTCTCTCAGCTTAGCAGATCACACACACACACACACACACACACACACACACACACACACACACACACACACACACACACACACACACACACACACACACACACACACACACACAAGAACAAAGAGTGGGAAACAGAGATAGGTGTATAAGAGAAATGAGCAAAGCAAGAGTGCATTAATCTTGAAGGCAGCTCTAAAAGCAACATCTAAGATACAATCTAATATCTATCAAATGCAGCCCTAGAGGGGAGTTTTCTTTGAGCATGGCACAGCTGGGGGGTGGAGGGGGGAATAATTGGCCATGCTTCTTTTCACACAGGCACAGGAACAAGCTGAGATTTTGAGATTTCAGGAAACAGAACTGGGACTCCAGCAGCTCTGACAATTTTCACAGAGGTATCAATTCTATCCTGCCAGAAAGGGAGGCGTGATGGAAGATGATGTTAAGGAGCAGAGGAACACAAACAAGGCATTAAGGGAAGGGGGCAGATGCAGTCTGCAGGAGCAGAGGTCTTCCTCGATCTGTCTTGATGGTGGGAATGCGTGAAAGAGGCTGCTGGAGGAGGGTTGCTGAGAGGAGGTAGGGTGCGACTGAGGGAGAGAGGGAGAAGAAGACAGTACAAGATGGCATGCTCTGTGTGTGGGCGAGCAGCAGAGATGGGGAAAGTGAAGCAGACGGCAGATCTACCTGCAGGGGCGGGGAATGTCTTGCCGGAGGCCAGGGCAGCTGGGGCTGGCTGTAGGCCTGGAATGAGGTTCTCTGTGGAAGTGCTCGGCCTCTCCACTGCCTTGCCTGTGACAAAGGGGCAAAAAGCAAAAGCCCTGATAATGCTGCTTGTAGAGGCACCTGCAACACATCACTGCCAATGAGGGTTTTCCTTCCACACAATATCCAATCAAAACACACAAACTTTATAAACTATATACACATGGAATTTTACCCACTACATGATCAGATGAATTTCCTCTCATCAAAGAAACAGCTCTGCATAGAAGAGTAGAGGCTATGAGGACTCACTTATGGGTGAAAAAAAGTTGCTGTAAGCATAAGACATCACATTTTCCAGGCAGAAGTGTTTTAGAAGTCTCCTCCTCCCAGAATAACCATTTTGACATTCGGCATGTTGCCTCTGATAACTCCTGCCAGGGAAGCAGCATTACTTTGAGTCATCTTGGCTCTTATCTTTTCCTATAAAAGCAGACCTACAGTAAAGGCACATGTTTACAATGAAGCCATGCACCCCATGGCTGATAGTTAAGAGTCCCAGCTGTTCTATTATTGTCTACAGCTGGAGGTGAAGCAGCGATACCCTCAGCTTCATCAGGGAATAACGGGATAAAACACATCAGTCTCAGTGCTCATCACTGGCAACAATCATCAGTCTTGTTGTTCATAGGTGACCTCTTCTCAATAGACAGGATGCTGCAGGTGCATGAACTGAATATATGTATGTGGACTGGGCATTCCTCTAATGGCTTCGGCAATATGTAATTGGTATCATATCCGCAATGTGAAAAATAGCGAAGGCTGGTCGCTAGTTGTGTTTGCTTCCTCCCGTGTCAGTGGTGAGCGGGACTGACAACAGGGTTCAATCCAGGTGGTAAAAAAAGGAAAAAATTTGAAACAAAAAAGAAGTCTTACTGTCAGCCAACTTTGCAAAGTCCTTGTTGAGGAGCTCCTCAGCGGTAAGCTTGGAGAAATTGTCATTGCCGAAGGGGTTCCAGGTGGGCTGGTCAAGGGGACTACGCAGACCCGCAGAGCCTGAAGCGGCAGTGGGGGCATTGGTGTCACCCGGTTGGTATACACTCTGCTGGGAGGAGCATGGAGAGCCAGAGGGGGTGGTACTGGCTGACCTGGGGAAAAAAAAAGAGAAAACAAAATACAGGGGGTCCTCGACTTACGAACGAGTTCCATTCCTACGACTTGTCTTAAGCCGATTTTCGACGTAAGTCGGAATTTATACCTAAATTATATCTAAGTCAACAACTTAAGTCACTCACTCTGTACACACAACACATGAAGGACATATAAAATATAGTAATTAAATGAAACAGTAATAAAAAAAGAGAGAACAATTTCTTATCTTTATTTCTGTGTATTTTTGTACTAATCCAAATTCAGGCCTTCAGGAAAAAAAAAAAAATAAGTATGTGGAATCATGAGCCTAGACATAGCAACTCCTAGTCCTGGAGAATAACATAGTATACTTTTTTTGCTAATCAGCAATGAAATAACTGCTATCTGATAATCAAGATCTAAAATATTGTGAAGTTTCAATGGTTCTTCCTTAATTCCTAAACTCCAGTGTCCTCCCCATATGCCTATGCTCTGGAACTCACTTGGACTTGTTGAGGCTGGCCTCAGCGGCGGCTGCCTGCAGTAGCTGTGTGGACTTGCTAACGGGTACACCAAACACAGCACTGTGGGTGACATCGCTCAGGATGCGGCGGTGGCCCCCCCGCGTGTGCGGCCTTCGGGGAGGAGGGAGGCGTCAGCGAGCCCACCTTGTGGATGCCACGTGCGGGAGCAATTGGCTACAAAGGACAGAGATGTGGTGTGAGTGCAGAATGGGGAGGGGAGGGGAGCCATGTTTATGAGAAAAGAGACAGACAGAGATAAGACATAACCTGCTATCTAAAGGTACAAGTCATTGGTAGAAAGATAGAAAGTTGTTAATTAACA
The DNA here is from genome assembly GCA_022829145.1 of Albula goreensis. Taxonomy (NCBI): domain Eukaryota; kingdom Metazoa; phylum Chordata; class Actinopteri; order Albuliformes; family Albulidae; genus Albula; species Albula goreensis. The sequence continues at coordinate 33,321,753 of CM040744.1, forward strand.
GAAAATTCATAATACATCTAAACCCTAGAGACAACACTGGAGTAAACCATAGTTAGAAACAGAGAACCAGTTATGACCAAGACCAGAAGACAACCCTGACGATAATCTTGGGTGGGTTCATTCAGTTACAGCTGTTAGACACAATCATGAAATCTGCAATCAAAGACACAAGGAAATGAGGAGGACCAAAGACACATTTCCAATGAGAGGAAAAAAAATCTCAAATGCACCCTGGGTAGATTCTGATAAGCATTACTTGGCCAATCGACCAAGGCAATGCAATGGTAAGCACAAAAAACAAGATAAATACTTGGTGATGCTGTAATTGTCACATTCTTATCACTTAACAGCATACTCGATTTCCTGTTTTTCCTTAAATTCCTGAAAGTCCATTCTATTTACATTTTGAGAGAGAGCAAGGAGCATTAAGCACATTTACGGTATGTGACCATCTTGTTCAACAACTGAGATTTTTCCAGAAAAAACCCAAGGTACTTTTAACACATTAAAATTTTAAAACATACAGGAAAATGCCCATGTCATGTACTCACTCAGTTTGCATGTCTATTGCCAGCACAGAACAGTGCACAAACTCTGAACTGAAATGCTTCCACAGCGCCCCACCAAATACATTCCACTTTTTACCACCAATTAGTATTCCTTTGAAGGACCTTACTAAAACAGCTTCTGCTCCAACACTGATTAATTCTGAATGCTTGAAAGGGGCGCTTAATGTTAAGGTATCATTCGTGGAGTGCTGTGGACTTATGCATCTCAAGTTAATGCTTTCAAATAATGGCTCCTCCACTTCCAGCAAGCTATCATAACAATTTAAATTTAAAATTGCCTTTAGGTTTTTTCCACTTGGTTGTTTGGTAACGTTAATGTACAGCATTAGCTCAAGTGCAAACTGAGGGCATACATGTCTGGGAGTCCTTCTCCTTCTCCTGAATGGCCTTGATGTGAGGGGAGAGACGCCCTCCCTTTCACTCCACAGCCGAGTGGGTTGTGGAGCGTGGACAGCCACAGGCTGAGTTTTACCGTCGGCTCAGATGCAGGTGCAGCCGCAGCTGTCGCAAACTGGCCTGACAAGGGCTGCTTTGGCTGCGGCTGCTGGGCGGAGCCTGGTGATTTGTGCTGGGCGGGGCTAGGCTGCTGTTCATCCACAGCCTTTTGCAGGGCGGGGCCAGCCGTTGCAAGGACCGCTGGTTGCTGCTGCACTGGCTTAGCTTTAGATGCTGTGGCCACGCCTACTTCTGCTAGAGGCACTCCGATTGGTGGCTGTGGCTGCAATTGCAATGTGGGAGCCTGCTGGAACTGCGCAGGCTGGTGCTGTGTGTAGACATTCTGCATCATCTGCTGCTGCTGCACTGCCTGGTACTGCTGGCACACATAGATGGGCAATACAACACTCAGAGCAGCAGAGTTACATGGCTAAGCCATGTGATGGGGAGAGCTCACAGACAGAGGAAGAAATCTAGGGTTGTTAAGGAGTAGACAAGGGCACAGTGAACAGGAAAGAGCAGAATGGCCGCACAAGAGACTGAAAGCCAATATTTACAAATTGCTGAGAGCACACCTGCTCCACTTTGGTTAAGGCTGTTGAGTTGTGGTATTGTGTGTGTGTGTGCATGCGTGTGTGTATGCAGGCATGTACATCTCTGTTCACACACTTTCCGCATCCTCAAGAGAGCTCAGATTACCATAACAGGCAATGCGGTAAAAATAGAAATATCAATGAAGCAAATGTGGATTTTGCAGTGAAAATGCGCAGGGTGCCCCCCTCCCCTCCCTCCTCCATTACCGGCAGTCTGTCGCTGTGAGCGTCTGTCCTGTTTTTCTGCTGTGTCTGCCTTTCTGCCCTTTCCAGCCCTGCACAGGCACTGCGACAGCACCGATAAACAGGGAGAAAATGGCCGAGCTCTGACAGGCTGACTAATGGTCTGCTTTCACACATTTCTCAAATTTTACCTTTTCCTGGCCTCATGAGTTTACTGCTATATAACTGGCACCTCCACAATGAGAGGGCTGATACAAGTTTTGCCGTATTAGCTGGTGTGTACCAGCATCTCACAGCCAGCAGCAGTCTTGTGCTTGTCAAAGCAGTAAGACATCCAGGGCACAGAAGCAGATAGTGCATCAGTGCTCTCCAATATACAGAACAATATAGGCTCTCAGGATCAGCCTTCATCAAAGACCAGTTTAGGCCAAACATAAAAGGCTGAGAGAGATATGCCTCTTTTTTTGATGGCATTAAGGGAAGGGGGCATTCCATTCATTTTGAGCTGTGATTACACATGATGAAATCCAATGTTTCATGCATATCAGGTTATTAATACTGACCTTACATATCTAGACACTTGAGCACTTTTCCCGAGGGATAAAAAACTGAATGTGATGGTGAGAGAACTTCAGAGAAATAACATAACAACACAACATGGGTGGACAAAATAGTACTATGAGACAAAGGGGGGGAGGGGTTCAAGGACACCTGATGAGCACCCCCTGTGAATGGACTATTCCTGACAGACTTAACAGAGCCAGGAATGCTGGACAATATATGGACACAGTGTTGTACAAGAAAAAGGGAATATTCACATTACAGAGATATGACAGCAGAAACTGTTAAACGCCAGTTCGGGACGTAAAGATGTAAAATAGCATGTAAAATTTCCTGTTATTCATGCCGGAACTTTTTAACACTACTGTTCATATTACTGAGTACTCTGAATGATTTTAGGCAGGCACAGGCATTAAGCTAGATGAGCCACTCTATTTTACAGTAGTGGAGATGAGGGTTAGGAATGTAAAGAGGCCAGCCCTTTGGAAAAACACATTCATTATACAGGGAGGCAATGACACAGGGCAATTGCTTTAAGTAGGATAGAGAGAGGACTATACAACTATACAAGGGAAAAGTACAACCCAAAGAGAAATCATGACCTATAACCTGAGGCACTACTTCCTGAAATTCTGAAAAATGCACAATGGACACTTCAGAGTCAGCTCACACTTTAAGTGCACAGTGTGAAAGGGGTTGGAGAATATAAGATAATACATAATATCAGATAACGGGTATTTACATTCCCAGATCAGGCATGAGGTTCTTCGCATTCTACCTTCCTCCTGGGAAAAGTCCAAGGGAGTAAATTTGACCTCATAATTTGGTATCTCAAATCAGAAATGAATTAAGCACAAGTTTACATACATACAGTGCAGGTCTCTGAAAATATATTCAGAATGACATGAAAACTACACTATGACTTGCGCAGCTGATGATAAAGTATAAGAGAATTTAATCCATTCAAAGGAAAGAAAAACAGACATACAGGAAAAGATCAACATTTACTAGACTGCAACAATACCTTGCTAATTAAAGTAATTTATGATTTGATGTACTTTGTGTGCCATATTTTTGCTGTACCAGCATTTTCCATAGGAATTACTGACCTTCCTACTTAGTAGAATGTAACACTGCACTCTGAACTTAGTGCATGTGAACTAGATAATGAGAGTGGTTTACATACATAAATTAATATCTACTGTGTAGTCCTTTAAGAATGTAGTGTGCTATTTATACTGCTATGCCAAGATAAAGAATAGGCACTCAGGGCATTTTTCCTGAGATGTGCAACAGGCATTTCAATACATCATAGAGGATCTTAAGGAAAGCTCACTATATCTGCAATAGACTCACAGTTCACCAAGTCTACATAAAGACATACAAACAAATCAAAATAAAATTACAATAAAAAATAAAAAGTGAATTTTGTGCATAACTGCTGGTCTCACCAGCACACCTAACTACCCACAAATCCGTGATAAAGCACCATGTAAACAGATGTACAAGGCCAAAGGAGTCACCCCGCTAACGCAATGAAGTGGACAAAGTGTGCACATGAGCCGTTTGGTGAGTGGTGGTCTGTGATGTCTACTGAAGCGTGAGGATTGCCTACCTGCTGAGCTGCCTGCTGCTGGGGGCTGAAGAAGCCTGCCGCCTGCGGCTTCACAAAGAGCTGCTGGTGCTGGGGCGTGGCCTGGGCTTGAGGGAGCGAGGCCTGGGTAGGAGTCTGGGGCTGAGTTGGCATGGCTTGCTGCTGGGAAGGAGTTGCCTGTGGAGCCTGCACTTTCTGTGATTGGAGGTTGGCAGTTGGTTGGGCAGCGCCTAAGCTCACACCTATGAAATATTTTAAAGAAACAGGTCACATTTCACCATAATTTGCAAATATACATCAATATAACAAACTGCTGACTGTGCCTGTATAAGTAAACATATGTATAAACCAAAACATATGATTCTCTGACTCAAACATTATATTTCATCTAATATTTTTCTTTTGTTATATTTCCACTTTCATTTTTCATTTTCATTTGACTTCTCTCTGCCTAAAAATAAAGTATCCTTAATGATGACCAAAAACTGGGACCACTGGATCACTGTCAATGACAAAGTCAAATCTGTTATGAATCAAAAGATCAACCAGGGCAATCTAAATGCATCCCCAGAGCTGCTTGCCCACTGCAGTGTTGTCTGCACTGCATAGTGGGATAGCTGTGGCACTGCTGTTTAAGGGGAGCTGTGTCTCTTTAAACTGGGGGAATGGACGGTCTCCTAGGGCTTGTGTGTGTCCAAGGGCCAGTATGAAGAGGTCATTAAAGAAAATTAAAAGCTTTTTAAAAATGGACACGTTCACCTGTCGGGATTAACAGGCTGAGCTGGGGAAGCCAAAGAATTATGCAGCTTGTCAACATCAATGCAGAATGTCTTCCACAGAAGGACGTTACAGACAGGGGAAGCAGCTGCCATGAGCTCCATAACAAGCAGATCTTTTTAGGCATCTATCAAATCCTATCCCCTGCCATAGTGCTGCCTGACATCAGTTGGAAGAGGATGAAGTGTCAACATTGTGTCTGTGTGCATGTGTGGGGGTGAGGGGCATACCTATTGGCTGACTGGCCCCTGCGGCCATGTTGGCCCTCTTGCGGGGGGTGAGGGTGGGCTGGATGGGCAGAATGCCAGAGATGGGTTGGGGCTGGCCAGCTTTTGGGCGCTGGCGGGGAGCGATTGATGTTTCAGTTGTTGGAATGGGGTCCGTAAGCCTAGAGGAGTGGAAATTACAGCAGGTTTACAGTCAAAATCTGGGGAGCATTGCCTTTTCACAACATGACAGATGTAATTTCAGATCATTTCCCAGTTGTAAAATGTAGTGAAACGCAATTTTCTCAAACACTGACATTGACAAAAAGGTAGGTTTTTCACCTGGCTTTGGTTTGGCTCTTCTTGGCTACAGCTTCACTAGCTCTGATTGGCTCTGGAAGTTTTGTTGGAATGGGGGCATTCTGGGATGAACAAAAGGAGAGGGGAGACAAAAACTTTTGACAGGATTCCACCATCCAGGACAAACCAAATGACAGTTAAGGCAACAAAGCATTTGACTGCAAAGCAAATTTCAATTATCTTCCAGCAAGCATTATATTTTATGTGCACAAAGTATGACTGTACATGGCTAACTTTGAATTCACTTCTATTATAACTTATATTGCTTTAATGTTTCTTTGGTGCATTTTATGCTAATTAATGTGGTCAACAATTTATAATATTTTGCTGTGTCAGCCATTTGGTGGAAGGATTAGATTGATTTTTATTGATACAAGACAACTTGCCAATGGAAAGGAGCCAAATGGCAAAGCTATGTCACACCATTTGCTCTGTTGTTATGTGCACCACTTACGTTATTAAGTCTACGTGTCTACAATGAATAAAACATTACTCTGGAGAAATGTGCAAGTTCTAAAAAAATCTCTATGAATTTGAAGCACTGAAACATTACACACACATTCCCACATCTGGGTTCTCGCTTTTTTTGTAGTCACCTGACCACAGTGGCCAAGTTAACATGGGACTGTACAAGGTGTAAATCGACGCTTTGTGAACTATCCATGGCCTACACCAGGGGGGCACAACTCCTTGAAAACCGATGCACAATGAATTTTACCGAACCCATGTAACCTGGTTAATTTCCTGAATACTCCAAAACATGTCTTCATCATATTTTCAACCTCTATTTTAGCCATTAGAAGAAATATGGTCTTTCACTAATTTAGGATTCAGAAATAGGTAAAATCAAGGAAATAAGTAAGCAAATTTAAAAGAGCAGAATCCACAATCAGGACTTCAGAGGGGAACTCACATGTACATTCTGAACAGGGCAGTCCCTCCGGGCTAGTTTGAAGGAAAAGTAGGACACCTGGTAGATATCTGGTCTCTTATCAGGGTCTGGCTCAAGCATGTAACCTTTTAAAGGAATCAGAGTGAGACAGGAGAGAGAATTACACAAAGATAGGTGTTATACCAAGATATGACAGAACACAATAATATAGAAAAGAGTGAAGGAGAGATGGTGAGTAAAGCTACTTTGACAAATGAACGCAAGAAAGAAAGAGAAACGGGGCAAACACAATGCAAGAGAGATGGAAAGAGAGAGACAGAAGGAAAGGCTGCAAGACAGATCGAGGGACAGTGAAACAGTATGTCAGACAAATGGATTAGGGACTGTGAGACAGTAAGTCAGACAAATTGAGTAGGAACTGTAATACGGCAGGTAAAGCAAAAAATGCAGCAGAGACTTTGAGACAGTAGGTAGGTCAGAAAAAGCAGCAGAGCAGTGGGCCAGTGAGGAGCAGTAAAGAGTATAAGGCAAGCAGCGTCAGGGAAGCTCACGGATGAGGCAGTGCATGTCCTGGGAGTATCGGGAGTTGTCTGGAATGGTAAAGCTGCCGTCGCAGATGGCCACTTGGCTCTCTCCAAACGGCAGAGTGAAGTAACACAGCTTATACAGCAGGCAGCCCAGGGCCTGCAACAGACACACAAAACAGGAAAAATTACATTTACCACAACACACAACTTAAGTCTTAGTATAAGCAATTACACACTTGACACACAAACAAAACATTATGCTTAAGGTAGTCCGTCAACAAATAATGGACATCTGCATTGTAGAAATAACAGTAATGCTAAATTGAACTGAAGGTACCTGGAATTTTACCATTTCAGTGTGATCTAGTATAATTTTAGTGGTTCACTGTAATCTAGTCTTGTAGCTTAATAATTATCTTATCTGTAATGATCTTTTCCTCTTGAAGGACACACATGTGGTTTGTATGTTGAGTTTAGTGCAGCTAAGTACTATTTCTATAAATGCATTACTATAGGCCCCTGAGCTTGGAAAAGGTCAGTTTGATTCATGTGGACAGTCAGCCCCTTGATCCAGTTTTGTAACTGGTGTAGAGTAATGCACTCACCCAGACGTCGGCCTTGGTGGTGATGATTTTGCCGCTGTAGAGGTTGACCATCTCTGGGGCTCGGTATGACAGCGTTGTGTACCTGAGAGAGAGTGGGTGGGTGTGAGAATCTAAAGGGCAGCCATGGTGAGGGAGGGGTGGAGGAGGCGGAGTGCTGCAATGACCTTAGTGCTACCATGATTAAAAAATCCTCCCACCTACAACATGCATCAAAAGGCCTCCAATAAAAACCTTGAGTCATAAATTAAAAAATGCTTATGACAATAAATCATAAATGATTTTCCATTGATTCACTGATTGCTACCAAAAATGAAAGTCCTTCATAGTTGAACCATTTTGCCTTTTTTTTTTTTCAATGTGTTCCACCAAAATGTCTATTCAATAAACATATATTTGACAGCAGTTACAACACATTCTGCAAGTGTAACCTTCCTGTTACAATTCATGAGTCAGTCACTCTCCTTATTGATATGAATTTTGCGCTTTAGAGGCAAGGTTTTGTGACTTATTTAACCACGCAGCATCAATTATTCTCTTTATCAGCGTGGGCTGTAGATGGAGTTTGCTGCATGCAGCGACAATGAAGACATGTCTGGCAGCTCAGAGGGTGCGAGAACAGTGATGGCAGAGTAAAGCAATTGACACACAAACAAAACATTATGCTTAAGGTAGTCCGTCAACAAATAATGGACATCTGCATTGTAGAAATAACAGTAATGCTAAATTGAACTGAAGGTACCTGGAATTTTACCATTTCAGTGTGATCTAGTATAATTTTAGTGGTTCACTGTAATCTAGTCTTGTAGCTTAATAATTATCTTATCTGTAATGATCTTTTCCTCTTGAAGGACACATGTGGTTTGTATGTTGAGTTTAGTGCAGCTAAGTACTATTTCTATAAATGCATTACTATAGGCCCCTGAGCTTGGAAAAGGTCAGTTTGATTCATGTGGACAGTCAGCCCCTTGATCCAGTTTTGTAACTGGTGTAGAGTAATGCACTCACCCAGACGTCGGCCTTGGTGGTGATGATTTTGCCGCTGTAGAGGTTGACCATCTCTGGGGCTCGGTATGACAGCGTTGTGTACCTGAGAGAGAGTGGGTGGGTGTGAGAATCTAAAGGGCAGCCATGGTGAGGAGGGGTGGAGGAGGCGGAGTGCTGCAATGACCTTAGTGCTACCATGATTAAAAAATCCTCCCACCTACAACATGCATCAAAAGGCCTCCAATAAAAACCTTGAGTCATACATTAAAAAATGCTTATGACCATAAATCATAAATGATTTTCCATTGATTCACTGATTGCTACCAAAAATGAAAGTCCTTCATAGTTGAACCATTTTGCCTTTTTTTTTTTTTCAATGTGTTCCACCAAAATGTCTATTCAATAAACATATATTTGACAGCAGTTACAACACATTCTGCAAGTGTAACCTTCCTGTTACAATTCATGAGTCAGTCACTCTCCTTATTGATATGAATTTTGCGCTTTAGAGGCAAGGTTTTGTGACTTATTTAACCACGCAGCATCAATTATTCTCTTTATCAGCGTGGGCTGTAGATGGAGTTTGCTGCATGCAGCGACAATGAAGACATGTCTGGCAGCTCAGAGGGTACGAGAACAGTGATGGCAGAGTAAAGCAATTACAAACACACACACCTGAATCAATAGTGCATCATGCACGTTGGATAGAGTGCTCATTAAATGTGTTCACTGAGATCTCAGACATTAGTCTACTAGATGCCAATTACGAGAAGTTCTGACATATATGGATGTGTATGGAGCTGTACCGATAACTCAGAGTTCTAAGGCTGTGGTCAAGGCAACATAGACTAGGTCATTATATATGATATCTACAAGAACAGCATTGAGTTTATGTGTTGTTGCCAGAACACTGTCAACATTGGTCACAGAACATCTCAGCAAGCACAGGTTTGCAATGCAAGTAATGAAAGACTGTTTATCCATTTTATCAACAACTACAAAATGTCCCTGAATAAACGGCCATTGTGGATGCATCCTTGCATATTCAGCTGTACCTTGTTGTCGACCCATTAAATCACTGTGGTCTCTATGGTTACATTTTACACGTTGAACAGTATTGAAATATGAAAGGACACTTGTTCACAGGTGAAGCTGTTTATCACCTTAACATTTTTCCTCCTGCATGTGACTCCAGATACCATGCATCTCAAAACACAGTGTGGGGGTGTGTGATCACTTCATGCGTCTCAGACCACCCACACAGGGCCCTCAAAAATCCGCTACCTGCATCACATTTCTCACCCCAAACTGGCAGCCACTTCCACAGTTACAAAAACACAATCTGAACTATCCATTTTTAAGCGGTGTAAAGCACCTTAATCTTTTAAGACACAAAACATTTTCAAAGCCACCAGATGCAACCAACAACTCATTGATTTGAACCAAACATAGTTTATCCAGTCTTGATGGTGAGGGTTCCATTGAAAATGGAAAGGTAGATTCACCCATCACGGGATTTGAGAAGCCTTTGTGCCTATTCCTGCATGTCATGAGTGAGTGTTCTGGAAAAGGGGATTACTGTCATTGGTTTCTATCAGGTTGTCCTGTACTGCTGCCTTAGTCAACAATCTGAGCATGCATTATCTGTGTATTTCAGAGCATTTGTGCTGAGGTGCTCCACCCAGCTCAGCTCAGCTCCTGATTCATTTTTGTTACACTCATATGCAACATCAAATGGCTCATAATGGGACAGCCTGCATACTTTTTTGCTTGGAGATAGCTTGCTTGCTGCATGTTAGTAGACACTTTATTGAGTGGGTCATGCTTCTCACTCTTCCACTGCTATCAGATGACACACTCACTTCTTTATCTCCTCTTCTACCACTGGCACACCCTCGCTCTGTGGGTTCTGGAACTTATTGGTGGCGCTGCCAAAATCGCACAGCACGTAATGGCCTCTGTCATGAAGCAGGATGTTCTCCACCTGCAGAGAAACAGACAAAGAGAGGAGAGAAGGAGGGGGAGTCAGAGGAAGAGAGTGAGTGAATAAATGAAAGTCAGTGGGAGAGACAAAGACAGGTGAATCAAGGGTGAGATCTTCTTCCGATTTGCCAGTAAATCCTTCTCTCCCATCTGTCTGTATTGATACAGCATTAAACTGATCCACATGAACATGGTCGGTCACCACATTCAATAAGGTTTTTCAGAAATCTACCAGGGTACAGGATGTCACTGTTCACAGACCACACAGGTCTGAGGTTATAAGCATTTTCACACGGTATGAATCGCAAACAGACAAAAGTTCTCCAGAGGTTCAGGTTAACGAGTGAGAAAGCTGGGGGTAAACGCTCGTACTTTAAGGTCCCGGTGGATGATGGGAGTCTTGCACTGGTGAAGCCGGGCCACGGCCTCGCAGGTGTCACAGAAGATCTGCAGCACTTCGGCCTCTGTAAAGCCTGTTTGCAACCGCTGGTTCATCAGGTTTACAACCTGCCCTCCTGCAGGGAACATGTAAACACAGAGGCACATTCAACACACACTGAGAGCAAGCACAGCAAGCGCACACACAGACTCACACACATTTCTGTGGTCAGCTAGGTCCCTCTACAAACAAAAATGCACTCTTCTTTGGTCCACTGGTGGATATGTGAAGATGGATGCAGGAGTTTGTTATTTGGAAAACTCAGGATTTCATCCAATTTGATTCTAATTTCAAACATTCACCAGCCAGCCAGCTAGCTAACTCCTTAATCCCAATTTTTTTATTATTTTTTTATTTTTTTTAATAATACTCCTGGATCAACTCGCACTCACATTTTTGCATAAACAAAGACACATGAGTGCATATTTTTCCTCTGGTGCACCAGGTCCATATGCACCCATACACATGCATGCACACAGACACAGAGAAAATAACTATGTGCAAACACACATGATAACTTATACAAACAGAGACTCTGAATCGACATGTACACGTATCTACATGCAGCCAGATGAGGGCCCACCCACATCACTAGCACTGAACACAAAGAAAGCACCAACAAAACATGACTTCCTCTTAGCACAGAGAAGCCCTTCTAAAGCAGCATGGAACAGCTTATCAGAGCACAGCAAAGGTAATTTATAAGATAATAATAAAAATGCAAAAATGTGGCTCTCTTGAACACACGTTGCTCAGTTAAAATGTTTTCAGCTTCTTACGAACTCAACACTGTTGGCAGATGCAGCCAATTCCTCCAGTATGCTGCTCCTTGTTTACAATCACACAGCACATGGGAGTATGTGTGTGATGTATGTGTTGGCTGACTTTTTGGTGTGAAAAAGTCCTACTGCTCATCAGGACAGAGCTCGTCAGATTCAGTTTAATTGTATCATCTCATAAGTGCATTATTAAAGACCCAGGCCACAGGGGCGAGGGCGGGACAAAAGAGGTGGGCCGAGCCCAAAAAAAGGAGGCAAAGACTGACATACAGTACATAAAAGAGAAGAATCGAAAATAATAAATGAAGAGAAGAGTCCTGAGACAAGAGGCATAGTGAGAGACCAACCGATTGACTGACCAAACAGACCCATTATGAGAAGAAAAGAGGGGCAGCAGTGTAGAATAGTGGACCAGGAGCTGAACTTAAAACTCAGAGGTTGCTGATTTGAACATACGGATTGTGTGCAAACGCATGAACTGGCCAAGTTTCTCTGGGTGAGAGTGTCTGCCAAATGCCTTTATTGTAATGTAATAAGAAATACTCTGTAACTGACACATAAACAGATATGGACATACAGACAAACACATGACACAATCAGAAACTGACAGACAGACAGATAGAGAGACAGAGAGATAGAGAGACAGACAAATGGGACACAAAGATAGACAAAGACAGACAAAATAAAAGACTGACTCACCACGGCAGAAGTCCATGAGGATAAGGACTTCCCACACATCTCCCGCTCCAACCGCTGTGATGCTGGAGTCCAGGTAGCCCACTATGTTTCTGTGGCCCACCAGGTCTCTCTGCACACAAACACACATACACACACACAGGTTATACATTAGGCCTGTGAAGGCCCACAGCAGCAGGCAGAGGGGGTGTGGAGCCTGCTCCAGTCCCCAACCCAACAAAGCGCGTCCCTGTTCTCCTGTTCTCCTGTTCTGCTACTGAGCGCGTGTGAGTGTGGAAGTCACGCCGAACATGAGCGCCTGCCAAGTGACTGATAATAATAATAATAACCACAACAATGACTCTGGCGCACACAGGCTGTGGGCTACCGGAGCCAGCCAGCTTGCAGAACGGCTTTAGCATGGCGGGGTTGAGGGGGGAGCATAATTGTCAATTTTTGATCCCCAAATTCTCCAGGCTGCCAACTGTGCAAGAAGTTTGTGACACACTGTAAATTTGCTCAGTTGTATGCGTGTCTAAAATCTCTCATTCATCATCTTTTAATTTTTGGTGCATTATTTCTTTTGTTTCCTTATAATGACAGGTTCAGCAAGTCACAATCTTTAGGGTTGGGCAAGGATTGAGAAAAGGCTACAAAGAAAAGACAGTCAAACTGAAATTTATGACTAGGAATGACAATGAAGTGCAGCACTCAGGCAGCTATTCAAAGGCTGAAACATCATCTTCACTCTCCTGCACTGACAACTCCATGCAAAAACATACAGCAGAGTGTGCAATGTTTTTTTTCCTCCTCCAGAGTCATGAGAGGGTGCTTCTGAACTTACAGAATGAATGTAGTAAGGATATCCAGATCACACGCTCTGGGGAAAACACACTCTGTGCTGTTAAGGCAGGAAGATAAAATGCATGAAAATGTGCCCAGTGCAGTTAAAGGTTGGTCATGCTGGGCGTGCAAACCAAGGTCAAAAGCGGAACATGTTGACAGGTCATGGCACATGGGAAGCAGATGGCCCTATAACTCAGTGTCTCTCTGTAATGTTGGCACTGTTTGTACTTCACAGTCTTTTGTGCACTCATTTGCACTGGATTAATGGACTACATACATCTTTCATCTCTCTTTCAAGATCACCTTTGTTACCAGAGCATGTAGCAATGGAGGCCCCTCACCATGATCTGGATCTCCCGTTTGCAGACCTGCAGGTCATGCTCATTGTTGACGTACATCCTCTTCAGGGCACAGCGGATGCCCTGGTGGGTCCGAACCAGGAAAACAATGGCAAAGCCCCCTGCAGAGAGAGAGAGAGAGAGAGAGAGAGACAGACAGACAGAAAGGGAGAGAGAAAAAGACCAATGGAAAGAGATAGGAAGAGGTAGAAAGGAAGAAAAAGAGATGATGATTGAGAAATATGTCCTTCATTATTCCATAGAGACATACACCTCTTCTAGACGTCAGCAGAAGCCATCATTTGCACAGACATGCAGTGCCATGTTTATTCATACTGCCATTCAAAGTTTTATATGTTATTACTCTGATGAACTATCTCCATGGAGCCTATTTAACCCAAAAGTCATTGCAACCTGTTGCCAAGAAAACAAGCCTGCTGCAACAGAAACACTGAGGCCCTGAAGGCCTCTATTAATCCCCAGCTCAAACCTCCAACTGTCATGTAAATGTTGCATTACGACCAATAAAACACAAATGATTCATGTAAATGTCATGTCTGAGGCTTTACGCTCCATTGACCAATCTACTGAACCGTTTCTCTCAACTTTCAAGGCTATCAAGCTGGATTTAGCCAAATACAAACAGGTAAAATGTTACTTGAGAATTAAAGATGAATGGTGGTTTATTTCCCAAACTACAGTTCAAACAGAGAAATTTTGTTGATGAGAAAGCATTAACAGAAAACTTTAAAACTCTGCCTGAAAAAACCATAAAACTCTGCTGGTAACGCTTTTACAATAAATTTCCAGGTAATAAATCATGTTATTTCCAACTCAATGTCTCACTCTTACACGTCAGCATATCAGGGTCTCACAGGTGCTTTCTATAGACACAGGTGCCTTGTGCTGTAAACCAGCAACAATATCAGCTTCACGGCTCCACAGATATTCTGAAAAATGTGTGCTGCACTTGGGATTATCCCTCACTGGCAGCAGTGTGATAAGAGCATGGCTATTTGTGTTATTCAAATGTGGCCTTTGTAAGTAGCACGACTGTACCGAGCAGCAATTTAAGCAGCAATAATGTGATATGAGACATGAGCTTTGTTCAAAAACAGCTGTTAAATATGGTAACAAGCGAATAACACGTTGAGGAAGGAGCTGTGTGACACAGCGTTGTGTTTTTCGCATGTGTCTGGTGCAGGAGAGGTGCTAAGCTATGCAGGGTGAATCTTGGCATATGCCACCACTCGATTTGTCCTCCTCATGTATGTGCTGGAGTTGAAAGGAGGTGTACAAGATAAATGTGACTGAAGCCGCAGAGTATTTTTCCCTGGCATTGAGAATATTTTGTTCATTCGCTGTGTGCTGTTTTTTCAGTGTACCACTGGGCTGTGGAAGAGGGCGTCCTTTGGACCACCTCTGTGGGGGTCCCACTGACCCTAATGAACGACCTGAGGCAGGCCCTTCCTGCTGCCAGCTGCTTTATCAAGCATGACTGGGCCAGCCTGCTCATGACCCCAACACTACAGCCCAGGCTGGTCACAGTCCAGTGATGCTGCAGACATGGCCTACCAAGAACACACACTAATATACACATACAGGCACATTTGTATCTTATATGCACACATACATCCACACACACCCACATTCTCAGATATACACTCAGATACACACACTCTGACCTCATCAGCAGTAGTAGTGACATGGCTCTGCTTTGGGAAGGCATGTTGTGAAATGGGTTTTCAGTCAAAAGTTGGTCAGCTATGATAAAGACTGGCTTTAAATAGCACACTGAGTCAGCTTAGAGTCTGGGTAGAGGAGTACTGTAGACTCAGGTACTGCAGACAGAGTTCCCATCAGGGAGAGTGTGTGTGTGCGCGCAGGCGTGCATGACAGGCAGCGTGTGAAGAGGCACAGAGAGGGAGCAAGCCTGCCCATCCATCAGCAAACAGAAACACAGCACGAAGGGGCTCTGTGCTAGCAGGATGGGACTCCATGTATGTATGCACTGCTTACATACCCCCAAAGCCAAATTGTATACCTGTCTAACTAGAAAACATGTGTGCTTAGCCCCCACTTAAGTCACGCAGAAACATGGACACATACACACAAATTCACATGCCAAACCACCAAAACCACATATGGGCATTCTCACACACACACACACACACACACACACACACACACACACACACACACACACACACACACACACACACACACACACACACACACACATATATATAATGACTACAGAAAAAATCTGAAGATAAGACAGTGCACTTACTGTCCATCTGCTTACTACAAAATAGTTGGCTATAGGACATCTGAAGTAGTCAGACAAGTCATGTAGTGAAATTCATTTAGTTTCAAAGAGGAGTCAGATCACCTCCATTCTTTGGAAATACTTTGGATTTATGTGGAAAGACATTACATTTTTTGGAAAAACCAAACCTGATTTTAATCAACCAATGCATGTTTGCTTAGACCTTCTATGTGGTAATTTTAAATAGAATAATGTAAGCTATATTGAAATACATAACATTTCTTTCCCCTAAAAATATCATACCATTTTATAGTTTTATTGCCCAGCCCTAATCGGATGCTATTAGCATTTTGTGTTGTGCATAATGGTGTTATCAAAAAAAGTCTAGATTAAGATAATAAAATATTTCAAGTAATAGGGAGAGCACTTGGGCTTTATCTGCTTTTGCAACAGTAAGCACTTGTTCTCCCATTTCCCCTCCCAGCATACCCCAGAAAGATGTGGACAGTGCTGCTGCTGGAAAGTGTCCCTCAAAACGCTGAGGCGGCAGCGGCTGACAGTAAGGCCGATGGGCGGGATCAGAACCCGCTGAGCCTGATTCACTCAGCTGCTTGGTCAGGAGGTGGAGTTCAGGTTCAGCACAGGGTGCGATCATGTCGCCTGGGCTGCAGCTACGTTTCGGATGATGTAACAACATTCCTGGACTGGGAGGTTCTGTGAATTTTTGTTTGGGTGTGTGTGTAAGCACAAGACCGAATGTCTGTCTGTATCTATCTATTGTGCCTGTCTTTATACCAATGTCTGCATACTTGTTGGTATCTCTAGGGATAAGTCTGTGTGTCTGTGCAGATGCCTGTGTGTATGTGTGCATGTGCACTTGTGTGTGTGTCTATACATGTGAAAGAGTGTGCCTTTGTGTGTTTCTGTGTTGGTGTCTGTCTCTGATCTTGTGTGTGTGTGTGTGTGTGTGTGTGTGTGTGTGTGTGTGTGTGTGTGTGTGTGTGTGTGTGTGTGTGTGTGTGTGTGTGTCCAATTCTGTGGGCACATGAGCAGCTGCCGTGCTAAAGTAAATCTCTGAATGAATGGCGGCTCAGTGGCTCCGCTGCATTGTAGTGCTGTCAGCTCGGTGGCTATCGGACGGGCTGGGCTGATAGAGGCAGTGTGGGCCGCTGGGTGAGCAGACAGATATGGGGCAGGATGATATTTCAGTAATCTGCAGGGGATTGACTCTGCGCTCTCTCGCTCCTTCGCCACTGCTGCTGCTGCTGCTGCTGCTGCTGCTGCTGCTGCTGCTTTAAAGGCACAGCTTTCCAGCCGATATTCTGACCCGACTTTTTGGATGAGACAAGATCCTGGCTCACTCCAGTAATTAAATAGCCCAACTTTTCTGAGGGGTAGAACTGTTAACCCTGTGTCTTGGCCAAATTCTGACAAAGATCGTTGTCCACCTACTTTTGTTCTTCAGGTCATGATGGCAAAAGTTCTCATTTGACCTACATAGTTAAATAAAGGTAGATTTGAGATCTCCACCCAGAGCTTACAGGGGTTTCAGGCTTGCACACAGACCAGGGAACAGTCGACCCCTGAGGAGCTGAGACCGGACTGGCTCATTATATTACTTCTCCACTGCAGTAAGTCTGACTTGTGTGTTTCAAGTGGTGCCTCTACCGGTCCTTCCATGCTTTCCTGAACCGATTGGCTGTTGCAAATGCAGGGGCCTACAGCTGTTGTATTCCCTGTTTACTCCAACTGAGCTCAGACTGAACTGCCACGACACAATACTGCAGGGATACTGGGTTTTGGTGTGTTTCAGCACCGAAGTGATTAAACCGTCACTCACTGGCTAAAGAGCTAATCTCATTTCCAAGACCTAAACTTGCAACCGACTGAAAGAAAAACAAAAATCCACACACACTGCAGCTCTCCAGGAACTTGCTAGTCAATGAGGAGCTCACAGTCTCCCTTTAAAAGCTGCACTTGAATTTTCATCCTCATGACTGCGCAAGATCAGTTTGTGGCCTGCGTTGTGAAAAGGAGCAGAGTGCATGCTTGTCTGAGCTCTCTCAGATGAAAAGCAGAGGTTTCAGCAATGAACTTGACTTGTGAATTCAGCTGGACATTCCAAATTGGGAAATAAATGGGAAAACATTTAAGAGGGGGAGGGGTTTCTACTGCAGGCCATAAAACCTATTTTGTATTTATGAAAGACAAAGGTTCACAGATATGATATTAAATACAGAACATACTTCCTTCACATAATTTGGCTTTGACAGTTCAGTGGTGAGCTGCACATTTAAACATACAGAGAGAAACACAGCTGCAGAGAGAAACACACACTCAATCCGCAGCCCAGTCCTTTGACAGGCACGTGTTTTACTGTTCTCTGCATGAGGTACTGTGTTTCCATTAGGCAGACATGTTCACAGTTAATGAGAAGCCACGCTGTGCAGACCACGTATACAGGTAAAAATGACGGTTTGAATTTGGATTCCCTTTTTTCATCTTGGCTTTGCCTAACTTATCAGCTCATTAGGGAAAATGTGTCTGCATGCACTCACAATCGCACACACACATACATAGGTATGAGGTGCAGGCTGCAAAAACAGAGAGTCCAGCTGTTCCCAGCATGCAATGTCCACACTGAGCTGAGATGTAGTGAGTCAGAGAATGTGCAGTCAAGGCCTCACAGGCACTAAACACACATATACACACACTCAAATACATCGGTACACATTTATACATGCACATACATTCGGTCTCACACAAACACGCACTGATGAACATACGGATGCACACACATATGCATATAGTGCAAATGGGCTAACAGGCACCCTGGCCTTTCTCAGCCTGCAGATTGGATCCATCTAATCCTGAGATGCTTGCGTGAAAATGAGAGAGATTAACGGCCCCCCTTAAGTGCCACTAATAGAGGACCTCTCATCCCGCAGTAGTGTCAACAGCAACAGCAGAAATAACCCCTCCACACTGTCCTGAGCCAGGATAATGCCCCTACACGTGTGCACACACAGAGACAAGAATATGCTCCGCCAAAGTTACGCAAAGTATATTTGTCATTGGGGTGATGGGATTTACGCAACATGGCTGGCTATAAATAAACCCACCCTTTCCAGTACCTCGCTCACCACTACCGTTACTGTGTCTGGCTAAGCATCTTGGTGCTTGCACAGGCTCCTGTGGATGGCATGTCTCCAGGAATGTTTCAGTGGTTGAGGGGCTAGCGTACGATGCATTTCTGCATCGTATTGAGCAAGGATTTGTATCCTCTTAGTAGGTGGGACAGGGGGCAGGGGGGTTATTTTACAACCTGGATGGGGGGCTGGCCCTTAGGCCTCCCCTTAGCAATGGACCTATGGCGTTTCAGCCAGTTTCCTGGTGGTGCATGGTGTTATCTGGTACTCCTGGTGTCAGGTGTTCTGAGCCACAGCAGGTAAGCTGGCTGCATGAAGGCAGAGTAGCTTGAAGCACTGCAGAGGCTTAGATTACTGGCTGTAACTGTACACCCTCGCCGCCCTGCTGGCCAGGGTGCTGAAGGGAAGGAAATTAACCCATCTACTTCACTGCCATTGTCACAAACAAACAAACAATCCGGAAGGGGATAGTCACTAGCTTTAGAAATGATGATGTGAGATGAAAGCCTAGCCTGAGACAGACATTTTATTGTTAACATGGAGGTGGGGACAGCTTTCTTGTTAGAAAGAGTTTGCAGATTCAAAGCCCAAAATGGAACACTGCTGCTGCCTCTGTGAACAGGAATTACAACAGTAAATACCTTGCTGTATGACAGAGACAATATGTAAAATATGGACCAATTAGACCACTCTGAATAAAGTAGTCCAAACAAATAAATCACATGAACAAAGTCATACTTTTGGAAGTACTGTTATGATTAACAGGGGCAAAGCACATTCTTCTACAAATGAAAAAGTTGAAATGGCTCACAGCCGTGATCCAAGTGAGACTCTGGAGTGGACTTAATGGCAGGTCTATGGAAGCATGGACCAGAGTGAGCCTATGGGAATAGCAGTGGGGTGGGAGAGGGAGCCAGGCTCCAGTGCTGCTGAGCCCTGTGGTTCTGTTCATGTTGACTGGCTTTGCTGACAGATTGAGAGGATGTGGCGATTAATTTAACACCAGAGATCTGCTCTGCACCATGGTCATGCTCAATCACTCGGGCCTCTCCACTGAAAAACTCTGCCAACCAAGAACGGGTCTGTAACTTCCGATATACATTGAACATACGTTTTACACATACATGTCTGGTTTTGACTTGGATTTCAAGCTAGACAGCTTTGAGATTTTTGCTAACTGGAAATGCTGAAGAGCCTCCTGGACTGAGGGTCTCCAGGACCGTGACTGTAAACTCTACACAATTTTAAACAATACTGAAGTGGCTTCCTCCACTGCCAGACATCTGCAGCATAAAGCTGAGACAGGGAGCCAAGATGGTCAAAACCATTTCTGAAGTTGAGAGATGATAAACACAAGGACTAATAACTCATCAAAGCTCACAGGCAGAGAAGAAAACACCTGGCAATATCTGTAAATGTCACAAAATTATGGAACATGCCTAACAGCACCCAAACCCAAAACCATCTGAACAAACAACTGCAGCGAATACAGACTGCACATCCAGAACACTGAGAACCACAAAATATGATCCTTGGAAAAACATTCCAACTACTTTTTTCCCCTCTTTTTTTGACACAATCATGCATTTTTAAAAGCAGCACAGCCAGCATCCGGGGGAGAGAAACCACACAAGGCCGGAACCAGGAAATTGGTGACTGCCTGAAGACTGATCCAAGCTGAATATAATTTACTGCTCATGGCTGCACACAATGGGCAAAACGGGTGATACATCTGTAGTGATAAGCTGAGGTGGGGGGGCAGACAGTGAGGTTATAATGACAGGTAATTTCAGCTTTAAATGTAATTGTCTTGAATTGGGTTTCTTTTCTGATTAAAAACTGGATTGGCCTGGAGCTCTTTCTAAATAATAAAAAGACCAGTGAGAAAACCAGCAGATGTCCCTGGAGAAGGCAGACTGAGGGTAAAGGACGGTTTGTTGCCTCCTCTCCCGCTTGGCATTTTGTGGACTTTGGTCACTGCACGAATGGAATCTGCCAGTCTTGGGCCCAAGGGGAATGCAGGGAGGCGAGACGTAGGAGTGCCCTAACCAGTTAGAGGCAAGTTAGCCATCCACCAGGCTGGTGAGTAGGGTGGCAGGCCTGGAACTGGCAGAGTGTGGGCTGACAGATGGCGCCCAACCGTACCAATGATGAATAAATCACCCGCCACCCATCCATTATTCAACAGCGGGCCTTCTCAGCTGACGGGAAGAGTCACACTCTCCACAGCTACAGGTCACAGTGGCGAGCTCCCTGAGCTTGGGGGGGCTGGGATGGCATGATACAGACTCAGTATCCACCAGGCATAAGGCAATATAGTGAAAGACCACCTGTATCAGCAGACAACATGTACGCCTTCTGTCAGAATAATAACCGTTTCATGCACTGGATTACAATGCAGAAAAAAAACATCCAACTGAATAGACACAAAGTAAATTTGATGTAACTGACTTCTTTCAAAACAACAGCACATGAACGTAGAGTTATGTAGAGGCTAGGTTAGACAGTCATTCGGTCTACATACTTGCTCAGCAGAAAATGCTCCTGATATCTTGGTCACAAATGAGCTACCCCGAGGTCACTGATTTTTTTTTTTTTTTCTTTTTAAAAATTTCATCACTATTTAACAATTCTATTTGGTGTTGCTTGTAGAAAGAAAAATATAAATGATTGATGGAAAATTATAACAACAGTGAGCAACAGTATGACAAAACTGATAATTATAAGGAAGATAATTATAGGCTATTTTCCCTTTTTTAGCATTGTTTTGGTCACATTTTGTTGTAGGTTTCTACTATTTAGAGACAATATTGTGATGTCATACCATGGCTTCTGAACATACCCTCAAAACCTGATTCACAAAAAGCACAGTGCTGATTACTGTGTGACACAGGATTCAGAGTGCAGAGCAGAGCTACATGGAATATTGTAGAGAACAGAGCAAAACAAGGTACAGTGGAGAAAGAGAGTGACAGAACAACAACATAAGAACAACAAAGCTAAAGGGAACTGTGTGAAGGACAAAGCTACAGGACACAGTGTGTAACTGCGACAGGCCACAGTGTGGACAGCAGAGCAACAGGGGGTACTCTGTGGGGCAGATCAACAGGGCACTGTGTGGAGGACAGAATGACAAGGCACATTCTAGAGGACTGGGCGACAGGTTTAGGCTGCGGATCAAACCCTCAGGCCAGCTGCCAGAAGATAAAGAAAGTACACGTCACATTGACGGTACTCAAATGCTGTTGTCAGCTAGCCTTTGGCACCTCTCAGAGTGTTCGATAGGAATAAATTGGCTGTGAAATGAAGACAATTACAGCAATCAGCCCTATGTCTTAGCACCTGGCACACAGTCTACAGTCCAGAATATTTCCCTGACATCACACATCCACTAGCCTCAAAGTGGAAACACACAGCATGTGTGGGTGTGTCCAAATCTTCACATTTCTATTTGAGGACACAAGGCATCACCTGCAACAGCACCTTCATAAAAATAATCAGCAGTGCAAATCGCAGAGGCTTTTGCCAGTGTTGCATGGTCCATTTCCACAATGCTGCAACATTGACTGAGTGGAGAGCATCTGTGCCTTAGAGCTTAGCTCAGACCTCACACTCCCAATGGCAGCTACTGAGGCTTTTGTTTTCTGAACTCATAAAACAAACAGATTCGATGATCTGGCATGCCTTCAGTTTCATGTTACACAGGAAGACAAACCACTGTCCTTCACAGCCTCTGCACCCCACCCGTCCCGCGATCCGACTAACTGTAAACACCGTGCTGTCAGTGCGCCAGTGACGAGGACAGGTGGTAGCCCCAATAGCCGAGAAAAGATGCTTTATGAAAGAATGTTTAACCCATGTTTCTGAACTTCAACAGTACACTCAATATATTCCTGGGATTCAACTGTCACAAAGTACCATCCAGCAAATAGCCTCATGTCACATGGACATAGTTTAAGGAAAGTGGGCTTTCAAATCCGCGTGTTCTAAAGAACATAATATTCAGCCACAAAACGGGAACAAGCATCAGTTCAACACCATCATTCAACAAGTCATCATGCATTCCTGATGGTTAAAATATGGTTTCCAATTCCAATTTCTCATGTTTCATACATTAAATACACTGGTCTTCACAGATTGGTATTAATATTATTTATTTATTTCTTTTCTTTTTTTTTTTTTTTTTTTTACAATGTGAAGAATTGCATTTTTAATCATAAATACAGTGACCTGCATTACCCCCAACTGCTGCACTGTGTAAAAACCACAAACATAACTGTTGCAATAAAATAAAACAGTTGTTCACTTTCATTTTCCCATATTTTCATGCTAGCTGCCTTCCAGTTGGCATGGCTATTTTCACACTGTGGTGCTGAAGGGGAAAATTATGACACAGCATCACCATAAAATTCTGACAATGATAGGACTTATATTTACAGGCACATGCAGTTGATTTTATTCTAGCATCTTTAAATGGGATAATAACTGACTATATTCAGTATGGACATGTGGACTGTCAGGTCAGATTTGGGCTTGTGCACCACCAAAAACTGAGTCTGGTGGGCAAAGTTTTTCTGTCTACCAATTCCCTGGTCTAGTTAGCTACATCAAACCACTACCACTTCACTCACAGATTAAAACAAATCATGTCCAGACAGCTAGACATGACCACAATGTTTGGCCATGATTCATAAGCATATCAAGGAATGCAACTTCAAGATCAGATCACATACATGACTAGGCTACTTAAAGTAATGAACAGCAGAAGTGAACATAAAATGCAGCAACAGATGCGGCCCTCATTGCTCAATGTAGACTTACAGTAAGAGTGAACCAGAGAATCTGTCCCCACTTTGGACCCAAGTGTCGAGCGTCAGTGTTGCGCTTTGGTCCGGGCCTTGATGCAGTGCCCCATCCACACTTTCCAGGAGCACTCACAGAGCAGTGACTCAGCACCGCTTTAATATAATAGGTGCACAGCAGCCTCAGGATGTGAGAGGTGACTTGCTCCCCATCTACACCAGCCACTGAATAATACATATGCCAACAGTGATGACCCAAAACCTTCCACACAAAATCAAAACAAAATGCTGCCCTAATGAGTATGAGAAAGCCAGCTTTCGACCCTCTTTTTTTCAGGTAACGACCACAAAGAGTGAAAAGTACAGAGACAGAGGTGGAGGGGGGGTGCTATTCACTGTTCACAATGAGAGCCCAGGCAGTTCTACAGTACCGTGACTCCAATTTGCCTGTCTTGAGGCCACCTTTTTATTTTTTCACAGGTTCAGTAGTCTGCAGCTTAGGAGTAGGTGGCCATATAACACGGTCGAATCAGCCACATCATCAACATCAGATGACCAGAAAAACAAACATATAACGGATGTCTTGGCACGAGAACTGAGCCCAGAAAGCATATACTCCTGCTGCATGACAGGAAGTGGGATCCTGTGAATCACAGGCCTGCAAGGATATCGGAGGCCCAGGGGAGATCATGTAGGCATGAGGGACAAAAAAAATGTCTGGGATATCTTGGAAAGGCCTTTGATCTGCCAACAGCAGCAAGGTGCATTGACAATACAGTCTCAACCAGCATCTCCAGCAGGACGGAACTGAAGGAAATGGTGATCATTCAGATGGCCACCACCTTTGTAACTCAAATAACCGAAGTACTGCTGGAAGTGAGCCTTTCCAGTTTAGGATTGGAGCTCAATTAACTATCTAGCAAACTGCAGTGTTTTTGAAGTAGCAACTAAATTCTTTCAGTCAAATTCATTCTCGCATGAGTTCAAACAATGATAAACCCCCGGATATTTAGATCAAAGGCCCTGATGGAGTTGGAGGGTGTTAGCACAGTTACAGCTGAAACTTTTGAGTCTTGAAAGCTCATTAGACGGAGGGTGAGTAATCTGGTCTTTGGGAGTGTGATTTAATGGGGTGAGAATGGATGGTGAAGCCGCTGCTCTCACAATAGGGATAATAAGTTTGGTGGATAGCTGGGTACTCTAGACCACAAAATGTGCCCTGCTTGTCCTCTCCAAGTAACAGGCGACACAGATAAGATATCCCCTTACAATATACACGCAAGAAGGACATATGCCTGCCAAACCCTCATGGCACTCCCCTGTTCCCAGCCTGCTCACTGGTGACACACCTCACTGATGTCCTTCACCAGTCTCAATTAATTGATGTGGCTCTTCAGTAAAAAACCAACCAATTAAATGAGAAAACAGCTGAACGTTTGGCACTGGAGTTTAGTAGTGGGGTCTGGTCTGGAAGCCTTCATTCTATGTTGGACTTTGTTTCTCAATTTTTCTAAGCTCTGTATTACAGTTGACTATTTACACAAAGTCTGAAAGCTGTCCAGTATCCCTGAGACCTTATTGCAGGTGGACATAGCCTTTAAGAAGGTGACAAAAGCAATTCTGCAATCACTGGCTCAAACCACTTCAGTGGCTATGTACACCTTTCATGACTGCTGTCCAGTCTGACAAAGGATCCATAACCAACTTTATAAATATCTTAATGTTTTGTACAACAGCCAAAATCTGGCAGCACAGCTCAAAGTTTGGCCATATGCCTAAATGTACTTGTTTATAACCCCACAATTGAAACAAGCTTTACCGTGGAGTTAACCGCATTACTTGAGGCTAACCAATATGCGTATGGAAACTGTTAGATGCAAATCCACATTTGTATCTGTCTATATCATAACCACACAAGATTTTTTTTTTTAGCAACTTTTGTGGTGTCAAACCCTGAAGCCAACATTCATCAACATCACTGACTCCGTTTGTAACTATACAGTTTCCTAGGTAGGTGACGTCCTCAAACTTTCAAAGGCCTACACTTCTCTAACTATAAGACCAGTTATAATGAAGGCACAGTGAACAAAACAGAAGCACAGTACTTTAGTTCAAGGGTAACAGTGTCTTACCTTCAGCCAGGGTCTCGTCCACAGTGACCTGGTACCTCCCGATGGTGAAAACGCGTCCAATGAAACTGCCACCACTACTGGACCCACTGCCACCACCACCAGCTCCAGAACCAGGCCCAGAGCTGACTAACTCGCGACGAGAATCAAAAAACTTCTTCATTCTTTCGTTAACGTGGAAAAATAACCTCAATTAAGAAAATAAGAAGCCAATAATTCGGATACCGCTCGCAGCCGCCAGCTTCAGATTGAAATGTCGCCCAAATCACACAATACCTTTCATACACTGAACTTACCTAGAGAAACCACAAAGACAACGTTCAAGCAAACTAGGTAGCTACTACTGCTAACCAATGGAGTAGCGCTTTGTAACAGAAATTAAATAGAACAACCTGAACACTCTCTACAGTACCATCTGAAAAACAGAGGTCAATAGCAGTCTGTCAGTATCCTATTGTATTGATACTGTCACCAGCAAGAGTCCAAACCAAGGTTAAATTGACCAGACCCCTCAAATGAAAGAAGGCAGTTAGCTAACAAGTTAGATAGCTGACTTTTCCATGTAAAGCGAAAATCAATAAGAAAATTATAAAAATATAAATATCTAACCAGCTAAAGCTGTAGCTGCTTCGATTGTCTGATTGTGATGATTAGCTAAGTTAGCCAGCTAGCTAGCTAACACATTTAGCAAGATGGCTAGCTGACGAATGAATAATAGTCATTCGGCTAGCAGGCTAACAACCAGCTTTTCTACGTAATCACAGCTAGCTATAGTTTCTTTTTCAGTGTAAAAGCACATTCAATCATCTGCATCCATAGTGCCTTAACAAATAAGACAGAAGATTCATGTAATTGAGCAGGCTAACGTCGCAAAACCTCTGCAATGTTTAGCTAGCTATAAGGCTAGCTTACTACCTAGCTAGCTAAAAAATCCAGCTCCAGTTAGGACAGTTGGCAGCAAATTTTGTAATTGGAAACATCTTCATCCAGTCCTTCCACTCAATGTGACATTTTCGCGGTTTGTGTTTGTTGTCTTCTTGGAATATTTCCTTGGTCTTCTGTAAGGTCTAGTTTATATATAATATGTATTTAGCCCGAGCTTTCCCTCCTTCTGGTAAAGATAACTAGCTAATTCAATGCCTGGATTGCTCTTCTTAAAAAACAGCTGAGCAGCTCATCCCAATACCAGGAAACGCAACAAAACAGGAAATGGAGAACATTCCTATACTTCGCATTTTTAACTAGCGGCCGATTGATCTTCGCCGCAGTGAGCAGCTATGTACGTTGCTAAAGTCGGGAAATAAAAATAAATACGCTAATATGAATTACTCTCGGTTCGTGGCGAAACCTGGTAATTGTAGTCCCTCTATGGGCCACGAAGATATGGTACGGAAGAGGGAGGAGAAACGAAGACGCTCTGAACCACTGGTCTGATAACACCCCCCTCCCCGCCAAAGAAAAGACATAGAACTACAATTCCCATGTATAAAATAAGATTCTCAGATCCATGTATTTTCATTTCTACATGATATTAAATAATATGACATAACGAACCAACAGAGGGCAAGTTTGACTATGAACAATATAGGGGTATATAGGGGCACAACAAATTATTGCACCAGCACGTCTTATGTAAGTGTTGGGTAGGATCGTTGTAGTTTATTTTTTTAAGGTGGTGGGAGCTGGTTATGCATCACTGTTCATGACGCAATGGATGATACCTTATGATCTTTTTGGCAAGTTTAGAATCAGGCACGACACTGTCTTGTACGTCTCATTTGAAGTGAAGAACGTTTACAAGAAAAAAAACACACAAACTCTAATGGTATTTTAAATTCAACTGAAGGTTATTTAATTGTAGGCTATTCGGTGTATTTCCACATATGAAACAGAAAATCAGTTTATATCTCGCAGATGGCCAGCTAATTTGTACCTTTGTATTTGTTTAATTATGTTGTATCCTGCTTTTGCTTTTATGATTAAGTCTGAAATGCATACCTGAATGCATACAGCATATAGCATTATACAAGTAATATTATGGCAATATATTTCTGTATGCTATTGTTAAAAAAAATCTTTATATATTTTTACCACCTGCAGCCGGAATCCGGATTTACCGTTTTAACATATTTTGTATCATTTTAATAGAAATACTAAGGTTTTTTTCCAGAAGAGGTCGCTGTTGCATTGCATTTTATATGTACAGTGACGATTGGAGTTGGAATTATTTTTCAGTGACATTTACAAAGTCATCATTATTAGCATCACTGTGATCGATTTTAAAGCTTCTGTATAGTTACTTAAAATGTTATTTTACCAGGATGTCTCACTGAATTCTCCACTGAAATCAGTTAAAATCTACTCCAAAAGTATGTTGCAACATGTAAACATTTGAAAATTGAAACCGTCACACTTTAGGCAATGTAACTTTACCAAAAATCCAGTGCAATGTTACAAACACATTAAGCAGCTAACAGCTCAGTGCATGTAAAATGCCTAACATTCATAGGAATATGGTTGTTTTCTGACAAAGAGAATTCATTACAGAGACTGGGAAGAGTTTCCAGAAGTATAGGCCCGATAGGAAAAGAAAGCTGGATTTTACCTTGATATTATAAGTACAATGTAGAATAGGTTTTTTTGAACAGTCAAAAAATGCCTAAATGGATGTACACAGCAGTATAATAAGTTATGTATATGTTAAGTGCAAATTTTGTTGTTTATAAGTGATGGGGATACATATAATGCTTTCACATAATCAGTCTCATCAGAATTCAGACTCTGTATCCAGAATAGGGATAGGGTAACAAATATGAAAAGGGCATTAGATAAAGCACAGATTTGTTTCCTCACAGATGCTATACTGTGGAATAAATGGATGGGTGCATTATTCAGGATTCACATTCCTTTTACTGGTTGCTTGAGCAGCACCACTACAGACACACTAGCAGGCTCACACCAATAATATGGTGAATTTAGGAAGGGAAAAATATTCCCTGTCTCATCCAATAACTGTGCTATTAAAACAAACAGTATAATCAAGGTCAAATCTATGAACAAATACACTCACATATTTATTCTTCATAACATTAAGATTTGAGAATTATGTTCATACCTCAATGGATCATCACTTCATTGGGGGCAGCCTGCAGTTTAGTGGCTAAGGTAAATGACTGGGACCCCTGAGGCTGGTGGCTCAAGCCCCAGTCCAGCCACAGCAAGAACACCATTGCCATTGGGCCTCTGAGCAAGGCCCTTAACCCCACATTGCTTCCAGGGGGAATTGGCCCTTGGCTAGCCTAATCAACTGTAAGTTGCTTTGGATAAAAGTGTCAGCTAAATGATGATAATGTAATATAAATGGAACATGGTTTACACTTTAAACAGTAGACATTTTTCCAATGTAGGAAAAATATGAATACATTTCATTCAAAAAGTTATATATTGTATATATTGTGTATATTTCTCTTACATATTTTCCATTCATGTTGTGGATGTAAGTGCAATCTAAGTGCTGGCATTGTATGTCCCATTTGTCAGGGCTATGTTTAGAGATTGAACTGCCATGTTAGCTTGAACTCTCCTGATTCTCCTCAGTTTCAAAACTGGTCATCTGAAGCATCATCTGATGACACTTCATTCATTCATTCATTCATTCATTCATTCATTCATTCATTCATTCATTCATGTCCCCCAATACACCAAAAACAGTAATTCCCAACCTGGAAAGGTATAATACTAAGGTAAACAAGTGGGGACTGTTTTTTTTTTTCAAAAAGAAAGACATGATTGTTCATGTTGTTATGGAGTTCCCTCTTGACCCAACATGTCTTTTGATAAGCATATGACAAACGAGTCTCCCTCTGTGTGATAGACCCTTGCCTGCAACACAAAACTTAGCTGAAAATCCCATGTTCAGAAACTACTTCACAGCTGAAGAGAGAATAGTTCAATAATGAGTAAAACAGTAGCTCTCTTGAAAATGCTTACCTTTGCAGCTATTCTGGGTAGAAGCCTCTGATAAGATTGATCATTATTCTTATTGCCCCTCAATGTATTCTTTTCTTTTCAAGAAAGACAAAGCATTTAGTGAGGCTTCTGTCATGCATAATATTTTCACATACCAATGTTTTTTACATTTGGTATGCAAATGTGTTCCCTTTGGCACCCTATGGCAAAGGTAACTACAAAGCAAAAATCTTAGAAAAAAAACAAGGAAAATTAATTTAAGGGACTGCTAAATTCAGAGAGAATTGATTTTGAAAGTGATAAACAATGTATTAAAACTGAATGCCATACATCTGATCTGTATACCTGACATTGTAAAGAATGTGCCAGGCATTCTGTCATGACATCTTTACCGTGATGATAAATTAATCAAGAATCTGGAAGTGAGTATTTAGAGTATTTTAATGGTGTGTAATGCTTGCTGCTGGACTTGATTTTCAAAAACTATTTTTCAGCTGTTGAGTCATCCAGACAGCATTGTGTCATGATATCTATAGATGTTTTTCTACAGTCAGCTGTTCGATACATTTGTCACGAAAAGTTACCTTACATCTAGCAATACATTTTTGTGGTTGAAAGTGCAACATTTTTCTTTTTGGATGTAGCATACTCAGTAATAGGCTAAATTGAATTGTTCTTATTTCACAAAGATATTTAAATTTATATAAATACAAATATAATTTGAACATGTATGAGGAGCACACAATCAATAAAAAAGTATAATGGTTCTTCCCTGACTCATCTGTGTGAGCTATTAACATCAGGAAAAAGATGAAGGAGCCAACCAATTAAAACAGAAGTATGGAAGTGTGTTTGCCATAATGGGTTTGAGAACATAGTACAGTCATTGAGTACTTTGCTCTGTACATTTATATTGCACATAATTAAAAAAAGAAACTTAAATCAGTGCCCTTATGGAAGAGGCTCAAGTAGCTTTCATACCTCTAATTTTACAGGATAGGTTGTTGTAACAGTCAATAATTACACAGGTCTTTTTTTTTTACAACATGTTTATAAAACATATATTCAGGGTTTGACCAGTGTGCACTAATGACTATGTTGGCTGCCTACACTGTGTTGCATTTTATTCATTTTAGGTAAATGATGCTGCTTTAAGCTACAACAAAAGTTGTAAATGAAAATCAGACTCTGTAAAAATACAACAGTTAAGCAAAAAAGGAACTGCTCAAATGAAGAAGTAATAACTGACTGCAATTCACTGAGTAGCTTCCCAGGGGTACACATCGTAGCAACCCTGGAAGCTCTGTTGTTTGTCTCTAGAGATAAGGGAATGTTGCATAAAAATTGAATAACAGAAACCAAGTCTATTGCCAAAGAAATATCCCAACCTAATCTTTATTGAAGTCAAATAGTCTATTATAGCCATGTAATACTGGACAGAAAAACATTGAGTTTTAAAGAATCCATAAGACTAAGCTTATATTTCCAGACTCTGCTCTTCAGTTTTCTTGTCATGTGTTATTGCATAGTAAAGTAATTGAATAAAAATATTGAATTTGTACATATATCCAAATAAGTGACAACAGCGCCATTGTCTAACAGGTTTATCGACACTCAGCCCGAAGGTTTTGAGAATTGTCAAATAGCTCTTGTTTGTGGAAAAACCTGTGCATATTGTGAGTATGCTTTGCATAACAGATATCCATGGTGCCAGGCAACCTAGATGACCGCTGTTTGTCTTGAATTCGTATGGGGACATACCAAAACTTCCGTTGTCTTTAAATATCTACCAAATAGAAACACGAAGTATTTTTCAATTTGTTAGATATTTAGAGGGCGTCAAAACAGTTTGATTTGACACGAGCTAAACACTGCTGATATCCAAGCCTGCAGGCAAATCATTAAACTAGGAATAGGAAGTGTAATTCGAGACGTCAGCGTAATACACACCCATCCAACTCATAAAAGCCGGTGGTCCCTCTGCATCCCACCCTGAGCCTGCTGCACAACTTCTCTGGCAGGTGAGTAGCCTATGCACGCATAAAGTCATAGCGGTTGTCTTCAAGAATTAATTTTTTTTTAATTGTGCTCGATGGTTGGTAATTGCTGCGTTTTAAATGAAGTCAAAGGAACAAGCTGTGCTCAGCGTTTTACTGACAAAGTTTTAAATTATCTTGTCATCATTTAAGTTACGTGAATTTAATTATTTTACCATGGCGTTATGACATGATTGTTCTGAATTATGCAAACCAATTTCAGCATTTTTTTTTAACATTAGTGACGTCCATTCTGACTGCGACAAAATTGTGCCAGTATAAACTGAGGTTAGAGGTTAAAGAACATTAATGTTTTGTTTTCTGCTCTGCATTGTGAGCTACTCCTTATTACGGCAGCTGGCGTATTTTCTATTTAAACAAGCATGGTCGTAAATTATAGTTGAAAACTCACTCGTAAGAGATTTGGAGCAACAGTTTTGAAACAATGAATGGGGTCGTGCATAAAGGAACTCGGTAATTGCACTTTTATACTCATTTATGATTCTTTAAGATTTGTGCATGAGGTGTGGCATATGGGGATATAGAATTGCCTTTCCATTCTTTAATGATGTCTAGGTTGGAGGACTACTACGTCATTTTGGTGGCTTGTTACACCAAGAATCTTAGAGTTTCACTGTAGCTTCATAGATGCCTGCACTAAATTAATGAAGCAATTATTTACAAAATCAAATGCAATCAGCAATTAATGTGAGTTAGCCACATTTGATTATGTATTAATAATCAATGTGTAAATGAGCTTTTTCTGAGTCCAGAGGACAGGGGTTGTCATTAGCTCATATAACAGAAGGCAACATGAATTGGTCATAAAGTATCCAACGGTCTTCTTTCCTGCTCCCCCACTTCAGTCACAAGCAAGGAGTTCAGATGTATCAAGGCCATTTACAAACAGCAGTACTTACTGTCATGGTGATCTATGAGCACCAAAAGCTTGCTTTTATAATCTACCATTATGTTCTCTGTTATCTAAAATATGATTAGAACCGGGGGAAGCCCCAGATGGAGATTGATACCTGTCCTACTTATTGATTGGAGTGGATGTTAAGTTAACAGGTCATTTTAGTAGGTAAACTGACCTTTATGGCCAAGGAAAAAAAATGAGCCTTGGTCACCTGCCTGATGTAATTACAGGTGAGCTTTGTGTTGCCTAGTTACAGAGGTTCCTGAAATGCATAGTGCTTCCTGATGGTAGTGTTTAATTAAAGTCTGGTAATGTTAGTTAATGTTACCTAAATATATAGACATAGCTCCTATCTTTTGACATTTAACTTTATTATTAACATGTATTAACATTTATTTCAGTTGGGGTTAGCTCTCAGAATTTGGAGCTTTTTCTTCCTTGTTCATTATTGAAAAAGGGTATTCAATTACATGTATGCACTGTAATGAAAAGGCTGTTGACGATGTTTTACACAGACAAACATATTAAGCACAAAACAGAGAAAACACTTTAACAATTTACCTGTTCATGTTTTTTTCACTCAAAGTTAAGCTGAAATAAGATGGTGGGGGTCAGAGTTATATGGGAATCCTGTATGAAACTTGCAGATCTGACTAATTATTTTGAGCACTGTAGAAAAAAATCTTTGCATTGTCTTACCCAGACTTAATTTATCCTTTGTTTCCTGTTTCAGTTATTTTCTCATCTCGACCTTTGAGACGCACTTTCTTCTGTAACCATGGCAACAGTAAGTCTCTCCCCCCACACAGTTTGTCTGTGTCAGTGTGTGTGGATGTCTTTTTTTCCCATTGGTGTCACCAGATTGAAAGGGCAGGTTCAGAGATATGTAGGTGTCTGACTGTGCACTCGCTTGGTCTTTTATGTGACAATATCTGAAAGATGTTTTCAATGATAATTAAAAAAATATCTGTTGAGTTATGAGATACATTGATGTTTGCTCCCAAATATTACATGAAAATTGCACTTTTTCACCCTTTAGGCTTGAATTACAAACACAAATTTTCCCCCAAATACTGTAATCACACTGGAAATAGGGGCGCCATGTGCAGAATGTTCTTGTATGTCAGAGTGAATGTATGGCTGGTTAACAGTCCATCGGCCTATGTGCATTCAATCAAAACAAACGATTTACAGCTCCACCCCCTGCTACGTGGACACTCATTTCAGCATTTGCTGTTTGCTTTTTGGAGCCATCGAGCCATTTAGGTTTTCCTCATTTAGACAAGATGCAACCTTTAGACCTTGTTCAGTATGCAGCCTGAATCTGTTGGGCTGTTGGGTGTGTCACTGTTTGTCCACAGTTACAGTTTTTTCTTGTACTTTCTTAGAAGGGAACTATCACCGCTGCATCTAGGTTCAATCCGCAAGACGATGCTGAGAAACTGAGGAAGGCCATGAAGGGAGTTGGTGAGTGACACCATCTTGTCCATGAAAGCAACCTTCATTAGGTGGCAGTGTGAGCTGATTGTGTATAAGACACAGATAATAGAGAGAGCTACAGTATCCAGATTAACATCATAATACTGCTGGTCTTTGACATTGCATTTAGAATACACTCACTACTTGGACCATCACATGGAAAAATCATGCATACAGCAAGCAAGCCAAAAGAAAGAAAATCCCCTCATCCATCAGGTTTTTTTTTAGCAGTACCTTCTTTAATGAGCCATAGCTCACTGACCTACTTAAATAGATGACTTTTAATTTTATACCATTATAACCTCAGTATTCATCTGCCTTCGGATAGAGTCCAGTGAAACATCTTTAAAAAAACATTGTCAGGGTGGCGTTGGTTTGGCTTTTCGCCCTGCAAGTTCTGTTTGCAATTCTGGAGCACATTCAGTATATCTACCTCATCCCTCTGTGGGTTTCAAACTTAGAATGACCTCCTGTCCCTTGCCAAAATGTACTGTCTCCCATCCCTTTGACAAATCAGGTGGCCTTGTCTAGGAAAACTCAGATTGAATTCGTTGCAAACGTAAAATCTGAGTAAAATTACATTATTTATTTTCAATTGGGCAAGATCAAACTTGGAAAGCATAGTTCATAATACACAAGAAAAACACAAAAGCAACAACAGAAATTTTGCAGATCATCACACCTTTGATGTGACACAGTTTTATACAGGCATCCTTTAGTGGCCAAGTTACACTGTAAACCTCTGTGGCTTACATATACTGCAGGAGTAAGTTTAACAATCTGGATGTAGAAAATCTCAATGTGGATTAATTTTTTTTTAAACAACTGGGCAATGTGTGAAAATGAGATAAAATGGATGGCTTACTTCTGAGATGTACTCAGAGACAAACAGAGGCTTATCTAGATGCAGGATCCACTAAGGATATCTCTTCCTTAGCAGAGTGGTGTAAAAACAATCTCTTGGCAAATGCATTCACACCAATGCAGCTTCCTGCTTCACAAGAAATACATTCCCAAGCATATGCCCCCAAGACAGCAGTCTCCCAAGACTGAAGTTTTATTTTGATAAAAAGCCTATTTCTGTAATATGTGTGTCTTGGGATCAGGTTTGACATGCTGATTTTGTTAATGGGTGCTAACTGAATTCACTGGATTCTGGTGAGAAGCACATTTAATGTAGGCTGCATAGTAGAGGCCATTGTGGCAGAGGTCACATGTACAGCATGATAATGGGTACATAGACTAGCACACAGAGGCTCCTTCACTAAGACTCAATGATGGTTGGCAATATAGGAAGCCAGGATTTCAATGGTGCTCTGGCTATGCTTTCACAGATATACTGAACTTGGTTTTAATGCAATGCAGCCTGGGGAGAGGGCCAGGGATAGTCTGAAATAGTCTGAAATAATTCACTTTGATTTACACAACTCTTTGCAGTTTTGGGATAATTATGATGAATGTAGTGTTGAACTGATTTTGTGCTTGAAGGTATTCAGCCCTCGTCCATGAGAGTCTCAGGGTGTTCTGCTTTTTAATTACACCCATGGGTGGTAGTTTGTTTTTAAAAATGCTAGGGTCAACTAACAAAAGGCTCTCAAAAAGAGATGGGGACAAAATAGGCCACGACAAAAAGTGGTGGGGACATGTCCACTGTGTCCCTCACATTCCACAGCAGTTAAGAATGCTACATCACATAAGTGAGCTATCTGCAGGATCAACTGCTCCATTTGACTCATTTAGCACTGAAGAACAGCAAAAGCATTCACATCACTCCAGAACCAAGAGTGAGGACCACTGAGCTAGAGTGACAATAATATTCCACGTTTTTTCTCAGGCACTGATGAAGCTGCCATCATTGAGGTCCTGGCACATTGCAACAACAGTCAGAGGCAGCAGACCAAGATGGAGTACAAGAGGTTATTTGGAAAGGTAAGGACTATGCAATGAGTAATGAAATGAACATCAGGAGTAAGAGGTGACAGTCTAATAAAATGTTTGCAGTCACTTTGCCCATTTGCATCAGAATTTTTGAACTAATATATGGCTGGTCCTGAGATTTGTCTATGAGAAAGGAGGAAGACTAGGATATCCATTGCCATGCAATGAAGAAGACATCAAAGATAACTGAAAGCTCATGCAGTAGGGAGAAGTCATGTGGTATCAGTAGGGGACAGTGTCAAAGATATGACTGATTGTAATGGAATTTGACGATCACACATTGTGTGGATAAGGGCTGGGGAGTGGAGTGTTATTTCCCAGGAAAACAAAAAGAATACTGTCAGAAATTGTTCCCTTTACATCACATGATGTGAGCTGAGGGTTAATGATTAAGGACAGTATACAATAATGGTGATTCAAGAGATGACAGGGACAGGTTTGCATATTGATCAAGTCAACAGTTGGTACCAGTTTAAATGATGTGGAAAAGAGGAAGTTAGGTTATAGAATAACAG
This sequence comes from Albula goreensis, assembly GCA_022829145.1. Classification (NCBI taxonomy): domain Eukaryota; kingdom Metazoa; phylum Chordata; class Actinopteri; order Albuliformes; family Albulidae; genus Albula; species Albula goreensis. The sequence continues at coordinate 33,358,304 of CM040744.1, forward strand.
GCTTCTTTACAATGTCTGTCATGTTTATCAATAAGTCAAGAATTTATAATGATTAAATCCACCAGGAAGCTGGCAGCAAACAATATATAACTGCATTAAATGTATGAGATAACAGACGTTGAGGGGAATTGTTCAAAAAATTGATGTGTGTAGTGTTTCACAATGCTTTTTCTAGGGACCCAAAGTGTTGGCTTTTTTACTACTTGGTTCAAAAGTTGGCCAATTTAATTACAAAACCAGTCTTGTCAATTATTCAATTTATGTGTTTGAAATGTTTTGTCACACAAAGGAAACATCTTCATCTTCTCACAGCTCATCACTTCACTAGAGCCACTAAAGAATAAACCAGTAATCACCTCTCAAAAAGTATGGTGGGCCTGATTTTCTGCATTCAGCGCTGAGGATCACTAGATTAAAGTGTGAGTCTGTGGACACCCTGTTTATCAAGTTTGGAGTGACTTTGGCTGAAAACAGCCCAGACCAGCTCTAACAGTGTAAACAGCAGGCACACTGACATTCATCAGAGGTTCCAGGCTTCCTCTGTCTACATCCCTGTTCCCAGTTCAATGCGGTCAGGAATAGCATGTACAGTATTTCTGTGCCACAGCTCTGGCTCTACTGGGACTACACACAGGTAACAGGCAGTTCATAAACATTCAATTTGTGCCATTATTTTTCCATGCGTATCCAAGAGCCCGCCTCATCCTGCCTACCGCCCAGTAATCTCCAAGGTTACACCCTCAAGATAAGCAATGGGATGGCAGTGCTTGCGTTCCGTTCTCATCGATCTCATACCTCACAGTCAGAGCGACCACCATCTCCCTGTACAAACACTCCATGTCACACCACGGCAGTTAACTGGGTCATAAAGTACAGATTGTTCTAAGAGGACAAAGGTATGGTTATGCCAATATCATGAGGAGTAGGTTAGAATGGAATGGATGAAGGTGTCATTATCAGGGCAGGCAGAGAGTGTAGGATGCTGTTTACCCACTTCTCTGTGTCAGACCATGTCCATTATGTGAATGTGACAAATGCATTATACAGCAAAAACCATGTCATTGTCAAATGAGATGGGATAATTCAGTTTTCAGAGCAGGCTACCAACAGCAAGCTAGTATTCCAAGCTGAGGACATCAACACAGAACACAAATCCCGACCTTGCTCATACGTTATCATTATTTTCTGTGGAGTGTTATTGTTTTCATGTTCAGCAGCAAGGAGGTACTCATGAGGCTGACTCTGTGTGTCTTTCTCCCCACCAGGATCTGGTAGATGATCTCAAGTCTGAGCTGTCAGGGAACTTTGAAAAAGTGGTCATTGGCCTGCTGATGACCACTCCTGAGTATGATGCCTATGAGTTAAGGAATGCCATCAAGGTAAGGGACTGTGTTTTCAAGGGTGGTGTCCTGTCATGGTCAATCTTTTGCAGTGCATCACCCTTTCTGTATGTAAGCCTTGAACTATGAAAGAGTGACCAGCAACTCAGTATTCAAAATGGAGCCATAAATGGACATATGTGTCGAGATGGGGGTGTTATGTATTCGGAGAAGCCATACTGTTCAACTCTGAAATATGAAACCTGCCATACTTGTATGAAGTGCTACCTCAGAACACACATATCAGAAGGGATCTCTGAGAGACAGAGAAGCATGGACCAATAGAATGTATCTCTTTTTTAACTGGATTGATAGTGTCTCTTGGGGGGCATGGGAGTAGGGACAGTGACAGTCCAAACTCATTCTCTTTCTCTGTGGCAGGGCGCTGGAACGGATGAGGCTTGTCTCATTGAGATCATGGCTTCCAGATTGCCTTCAGAAATCAAGGCCTTCACTGAAATTTACAAGAAAGGTAGAAAACATTCAGTGGGCATACGAGTGTCAACTTTGATATCAGCAGATAAATATGCTTTTCAAAACTTACATTCTTTCATAATTGACAGTAATGTTTCAATACAGGATGCATGAGTGAATGCACCCCTAACTTACACATTGCATTTTGTTGTGCAGAATATGGGGAGAGCTTGGAGGATGACATCTGTGGGGACACCTCTGGAATGTTCCAGAGAGTTCTGGTGTCTCTGCTCACGGTGAGAACACACTTTTTCAACTCAGGAATTCAATCCCATAAGTACCTTGACTGTGATACTACACCAAGTCACAGACACCACACTTCACAGACCCCTCCTTGGTCCTCTGCAGTGGTAATACAGAATCATGAGTCACAGAAGTGGGTACAATAATCTTTGTCATGGTTTACTCTATCTACATATGACAACTTTGCCAGGTGTAGCTTCTACCCTTTCTCAGAGAACAGTCTGAAAACAATGCTAATTAAATACTTACCAAAAAAATCATTTGCATTCTCTGATTCTCTGAAAGCGAAGAAAAAGAAATGAGGAAAGAAGTTTCATAAAAGGATCTGAATCCCAACTGCGAGTCGATGCAGTTTTTGTTTGTTGTGTCACTGCTACATTTTTCTGCCTCCCTGAATCCTCTATCAGTATTCACTGTATGGTCCTATTATGACAGGAGAGACACACTGACCTTGAAATCAAGTCATCATTCTCAGCCACTTGCACTGATAGCTTTCATCTTATTAACTAAAACACAAAAATATTTGCACTGAATATTGTCACCATCTATCTTTATCAACTGTACTGAGAGCTGTCAAAATAAAACAAACAAGCAATCAAAATATACCCTGCTTATTATATTAAACATCATAAATAATAATAGCATAGCAACATAAGCACAACTAGCAAGCTGAATAGCTGGGTGCAGTGTTTGTTTTGGTGGACTGCTTCAGTGGAGATGATCTCTGAATTGGTTTGACAATACTCAGGATATTTTTTTTCTGCTGTTTATGTGTTCATCTCAGTGCACCTTACAAGAAGATGAATAAAGTAAGATAATTAAAAAAACAACCAAAGAAGCCCAAACTAAGAGCAGAAGGCACATGAGAACAAATACGTCTTCAGACATAAATTAAAAGAGGTAATTGTAGCTGCGCCTCTAATATGACTTCTAATTGAATTCCATAAACGCGGTGCAGAGCAGCTAAAAGCTTGACCCCTTACAGTTTTTAATCAGTGTTGAGGAAAGATCTGGGTTAAAAGTACAAACTAGGCTACAGAAACAGCTGATGAATTTTTACCAGGTGGTTGCCGTGTCGCTGATTATGGTATTTACTGCGAGTCCTATGGACCCATGTGTATTTTCTCATTGACAAGTAACAAATCTGTCCATTGACCTACTGATTGTTGTTCTGTGTACTGACAGGCGGGGCGTGATGAAAGCAATGAAGTGGACGAGGCTCTAGCTGTGAAGGATGCCAAGGTGAGAAGCAGCACCACATACTTTAAGCAAAGACCAAGCTGATGTCCACAGCACAGATCTAATGAATTGATCATTACCCATCCTCTGCATTTTGAACTACACAGGACATTTATGAGGCAGGAGAAGCTTCCTGGGGCACCGATGAGGCCAAATTCCTGTCTGTGCTGTGTGTGAGGAACAGGAAACACCTGCACCAAGGTACAGCCCCACCACAGACTCACTGACAGCACAGATACTGTCTCACCCAGTCACACTCTTGTCAATGTATCAATCAGTTTAACATATTATTATATGTATTTCATCTGTATTACTGCTAAAATGTATTGTAAGTTTAAGGTATTATTATCATGATAATTTTTTAATGGTATTTTTAAATTGATATCATCAATATTCTTATCAGCAAAAACAAAAACCAGCATGAGGCTACAAGAGCTACAGTGACACCTGGTGGTGATATTGTGATGTATTTGATTGTACATAATGATAAGTAAAAAGAGTAATTCTCATGATACCTTGTGGTGAATACATTTGGACCATAGATCTGAGTATTTGATTGTGTGTCCCGGAATGTGAGTGTAAGCATATGAGGGCTATAAGTCTGTAAGTGACATTAATGTTATTTCTTCAGTTTTTGAGGAGTACAAGAAGATCTCTGGGCGGGACATCGAGGACAGCATCAAGAGTGAGATGTCAGGAAACCTGGAGGACGTATTTCTGGCAATTGGTCAGTTTAGCTCCTCTTTGTGAAATGCACATAGCATAATATGGAAATTTGTTCCAATTCAATTTAAAATGTTTTATTTACATTTTCCTGTCACATTTATTTCTTTAGCACATGCTTTTGTCCAGTGTATATTGAAAAGGACATTTGGCAAGTATAAGTACAAGTGTAAATAAATACCCATGTAAAGGATGAAGTAAGTGCATTTTATAGAAATGAAATCCAAATTTAGTCATTTTAGTAATAACGTAAAAATACATGACAAAAGGAATTTAGTGAACAAAAGGTACAAATGAACATATACAGTACACTTAAATTTTCAAATGATCTAATGATGGAACTGAAGATTTGTATAGTTGTTCAGTCCCCATAGTTCTGATAAGCAAAACTGGAATCACTTTGCCAAATAAAATTGTACTCATTATGCAAAATACACACAAATTGAAGGCAGAGCTAGTTTGGGTGTGACACAACTATCATGACCTCTCTTTGCCTGAGGACACATGACCAATTTGTTGTTGGTCGGTCTGAGCTGGACTATATGAAAACTCTTCCATCTCAGGGAATGCACATGGGGACACTTGAAACTTTCCAGGCATTTAGACACCCCCTTCTGTGTAAAACACATTGAAGGATTATCAAAGCTGACCCAAAGCTCTCATTGAAACACAATCTATCTACATCTTTATGGAGCTAAAAGCTTCTGTTCTGATTAAAGAGGTGCTCCTGGGAGGCTTTCTGTTATTTAGATTTCAAAACAGGCTTTCCCTTTATACCTTGATCTTACAGAGGTTTCTGTGGCCAGTGATTCCGTTACTACTAAAACATAAGATCAGTAACAGAATTCAATTAAGCTTTTACTGATCATTTTTTGCTACCATACAACATATTTCTTTATACAGACATTGAACTGTGGTGTTACATTACTGGCATGGAACATTATTTGTTATCAACCTAAAAGTGTCATTCTGTTCATTCATTGATCCATGCGTACATTTACGTTTGCATGTTTTGTCATTGAAATAAAATTATTTGACATAGTTATTAATTGTGTTACAGTTAACTGTATCAAGTGCCGGCAACACTACTTTGCAGAGTGTTTATACAAGTCCATGAAGGTAATCCTGTGTATATTTTGCATACTTTCTCAAATTACTTTGTCTTTTGTTAGATGTTATGGTTATATTTCCCAGTTACAATACATTGAATCCATCCTGCTGAACTGTGAGAGTTACTGTGTCTGTCAATGAGTATGTCTCTTTCAGTGTATTTGAGTGCCAGACTAATTAACAGGTAACACGTAATGATGGCTATTTGCCAAAACACTGCATTATAACACTGAACTTTTCTTCCATCAAATGTAGTTGAAATAGTAATCCTTATTGCTATAGCCTCTTACTCTATGAACCTTCATGGTTTATCAAAGTGATGCCAAAGTTCTGCATTGTTAATTTTGCAGTACTCTGCTGCAACACTGTTGCAGTTGTATTTTAAAATTGTCTTTGCTCCTCTCTGCAGGGTATGGGCACCAATGACTGCGTCCTGACCCGAATCATGGTCTCTCGGGCTGAAATTGACATGGAGGACATCAAGGAGCATTTCTTCAAGAAGTATGGCAAGACCCTGTACTCCTTCATCAAGGTGAGTCACTGCACCACGTGGATCGCCCTCCTCTCTGTGCGGTGTTAACCAAAGTACGTTACATAACATTACATTACTGGTATTTAGTAGACAGTCTTTTCCAGACCAAGTTACAAAGTAGGATAACGTAAGTGAAGTGTAATATTAATTAAAGAGAGCCCTGAAGTTTTAACAAATGAAATACGGTCAGAGAGCTCTTAAACTAGCTGAAAAACTACTGATAAATTACTGAATTACTTCCTCTGTCTTACTTGCTGCTGGATTGTCTGTCACTATGACACAGGGCAGGGTATCAGCTGTTGAGTCTCCCATTAGAAAATACATCTTAAAAAAAACAAGAGATTTATAAGTTAGACTGAGTAAGGGCTGTATTATTAATTTTATTTGTGAGGTATGTTTTATTTTGGTACTGTATTATGTAGTGTTGTATGACTTTAGGATTTACTACTAGACTGTGCCTAAGACTGAGTATCTATTCTATTTGCATACACATTAGAGCTATGATTAGAAAGTTGCCATGATATTCATTTCAGTGAAAAGGCTTTCAGGTAATGGCAATGACAGAAAGTAAAAAGCTGAAAGGGTGTTGTTTTTCTCTTCATATCTTCATTTTTCACTATTGCAGCTGCAGTCAGAATACCAAATGAAAGGCTTGGTGAAGGCTTTGTCACAGCATTCAGCTGTAATGGTAACCAGCTGTAATGGTATTGTGGCCTTGCTGGTAGACTTACAAGGTATGTTTTTGTGTTTCCAGGATGATACATCAGGGGATTACCGCAATATCCTGCTGGAGCTCTGTGGGGATCAATGAGATCTTCAGGCTTGCTGCTCATGCTCTCACAGCACCCTTTTCCCTGGTTCTGTGCTTTCAGGGACCACACATTTACACGGTTAATAAAGCAACATTTTTCAATATTCACCTAAAAAAATGGAAAGATTAAATAAAATGAACATTCATCCATACTTACCTTGTTCTTGTGCCATATCTCTAGTAGCAAGCACTATGTTATTGTCTGGTGGTGGCCTTCAGTACTAAGAACTGAATACGTTCATTATCCTGAGAAGCTTAAGCAAACACAAGAAGATGCCACAATCTGGCAAGATTAGTGTAATTCCCTGTCTGAACACAGGGTGGAAACATAGTCCTTAGTGATCCGTAGACTGGTTTTTATGACTAATTTGTATTTTCGGTGGCAGTCAACATTTTTTTATTTCCCACAACCATGGGACACTGGTTTTCCATTACATCAATAATAATTAATAATAATTAAATAAAATAATAATATACTAAATAATAACTAATTTTCAGTCTCCACTGGCCTTGGAAACTGGCAAGTTGGAAGGAAAACTGCAATCCAAAAATCACAAGTAACTTAGACTCATTCACAAGTTGTCACTAAGGTAGTCAAAAAAGAATCTTCTGGTCCTGAACTCTGCCAATATCTCAAAGAGCTCAGAGTTACTTTAAAAACCATACATAGTGTGGTTCTATTCAATTTTCATTGGTTCTATGACATTACTGTATTGCCATGACAACATGATGTGAACTGAATCTTAAGCAGAATAGGTTGAAAGGTTTTTCAATTGTCTGAACCTTTATACCTGTTTAATACAAATCATGCCCATCAAATACTCAGGACTTGATTAAAATAGAATTGATTTGTCTTTTGGTCATCCATGGAATATTATAATTAACAGATTAAAAAAAACATTACATGGGGCCTTAGAGGGTCTAAGCGTAATTATATTTCTGGAGAAATAAATGATAAGCAACACAATAACTTGCCCTAGTGCTTTCATGTCTGAAACCTGCTTTAGAACTTGTTTTTCAGAGACATTTCCCTTTGATTGTACAGCTGAGTGCAATATATTTTCAGCATGTGACTGCTCATTGGTGTCTTTGATTTGTAGATTGCTTGAAATGCAGTGTAATTTTCCCTTGCATCTGAATGCAGATTCTTGGCAAGTGTAAACAAAATAGAACATCTGAACTGAGAACCTTTGACCCTGCTCTTCCCCACAGGGACAGGGGCTGATAGACATGTAAGTAAAAGTGAGGAAGTGGATCCAGTGCATGATGTGCATGCAGCACACCAGGAGTGGCTTTCTTCCACAGAAACAGAACCGGGACTGTTTTGATCTCATTTTTGTTACTTTTTCCCAGCTGTTCTACACAGCACACACCATACCAGAGTTTTCCACATACGTAAGGGCTGGGGTCTGTAGCACTGGTCCCGGAGAGCTCCAGGGTCTGCTGGTTTTGTACTTACATATTCTTAAAATGGACAACCACTTCAGATTTATCAATGGCTCAGTGGGTAAACTGTATAATCAATAGCTTTAATTGATAAATAAATCTCTGTAACAAAAGCCAGCAGCTCATATGGCTGTCTAAGGTTTGGGCTATGGACGCCTCCTCTAAAATGGATAACCGTGCAAACCTTGAACCCTGCGGTTACATTGACACCATTACTGGCAATAGCTTGAGGTCCCTGTTGGTGAGGTTGGCTCACCAGCACAATTGGCCCAGCTTCATGAGGGAATGGTAAGGGGGTAAGCTGTCTAGCTTGGTTGGTCTTGTCGTTCTCCAGCAGCCATGCTTGGTCAGGCCAGGCATTTGCAGGTGCATGAACACACTGGCTTTTTTATGAAGTCAGAAGAAAGAACTGATGAGAGACTGAGAAAGTGTGAGAAAGGACTCCTACAACATAGAGAAAACTTTGCAAGAAAATCTCCTTCTCTTCAACTCTTGAGGTTGGCAAGCACATGCAGGAGTGACATGCCTTGTATCCTTATTTCTGCTGCTCTCCATTTGTTCCCATTCACAGACATCATGTACTGAGTTCAGCACCGCAGAGACAGCACTGTGGAAATCAGCTTGGATTGTGATAGTTTTGAAACTAAGACAAGCCACCTGTCGTGCATTTGGGTTCAGAGACAGTATGGAGATCAGACCGGACCAGATGCCCCTCAGCAGGACATCTGTCTCTTGTTTATTTCTTATTTTGTTTATTTGTTACAGACATAGCGAAAAGCATTGTTACACTGTGGGAAAATCAGCATCACTGCTTTCATTTATAGCCAAATTATACTCTCAAAATCTGTCCCCAGGTATACTGCTGCAATATTATTTACATAAGAAGCAAAATACATGCACTTAACATAGTAAGATAGCAATTGCAGCAGAACACAAGCAATTGTAAATTAAATAATGAGTGCACCCATAGATGTCAAGGTCCATAAAATGCAATACTTGTTTGTTGAAACAAAAATATTTGGTAACTGGTATCTTCAGCAGCGTATGAACTGACATATGCTACTGATGAAAAAATATATTTCTGCAATCAACAATTCAAAAGAATATAATCTGAGAGAAAGGTTTGGTAAATTAATTTGTGTAAAACCTTTGATAGGCTACAAATGCTACTGCTTGACATTAAGTGCAGTTTAACTTGATACCTTTCAAAGGTAAGAAGCCTTAACCCTGGAAAGCAGGGTTCTTTGTGATACCAAAAAGGTTGGTTTTTAACAGAACTGTTTAGCTTCGTGACAGAGGAGAGAAATTAAGGGGATTTGTGAGAGGGGCCGACAATAAGTGTGAACGAACATATACAGAGGAAGCCAGGTCAATTACTATTGTATTGACCTGTGGTTTCAAAGTCACTGATAGGCAGTGGTTTATTTTAGAAAAGCTAATCTCACACCATTGTTAATCTTCGTCAGAGAAAGCAGCCCCAGAATGTCAGATTCCTTCTCCTACAGTGGTTTGCTTTGGCCCGTGGAATTGGTATTTTTGCTGTGCTGTTGGTTGAATGTCAGGGCTCTGGGATACATGGTGTACCCATGTTGGAGGATCGAGAAGCCCCCCCACCTCAAAAAGACACACTAGCACATCTGGATCTCATCCCCTGGGCTGAAGTGGGGTGATCAGCACATACCTGAGAGGCCGCTCCTGACTTGGGCCGCCTCCACACGGAGCTTAGGGCTCTAATTACTTTAGTCATTTGTCAGGAGTCTAATGATTTCCACAGGCACAACCCAAAACCTGACATTTCTCTGAACTTGGACATTCCCACTCTGTCTAGAAGAGAAGAAACCACTGTGGCTTCATGGCAATTGGTATCTTGGATCTGCAGACAGGCAAGGAACCTTTATGGAAGAAAAAAGGGAAGAGCTCATCCGCCAGCATGGGCATTGTTCTCAATGTAAGGCCAATTACTACATTAGCCCTTTTGGCATGATGGTCTTTTGTGGATCTTCTCCCCAGCAGACACAATCTTTATAAGATCGGGACGGCGACAGAGGCCACGTAACACTTTGCTGTTCCAGAAGCGCGCCGTTAACAGGCTTGTATAATTACAGTTGAGTGTTCAACAACTCTGAACAATTTGTGGTCTCCATGGTGAGGCTCCAAATTCATGAGCGCACACTGCAGCTTGGAGCAACAAAGAAATCAACTGAGCAGAAAATTGAAGGCAGACTGCCTCCCTGCATCTTATCCAGAACCAGGATGTCTGAGAGTTCAGTTCTGCTTACTTCAAATAACCATCCACGGCCAGTGCTGGCCCGATTCCCCCTTTAACCACCCAAGAGCTTGTCCTGCAGAAGCAAGTCCTCCAGTGAGAACAGTGATGAGGAGCTCAGCCTGACAGCTCTGAGTGTCCTGACAGCTCTCTGCTGATGATGCAGTATTCTTGTATGTTTCTTTTAAACATGCACAGAGTGTTTGAGGGGATAAATACCTCTGATTTATCCTTGTTTACTCTTATCACATACACATATATGAGAAACCTTATTTCAGCTGTCCTGAGTAAGTGACTCATGTGTTGCCTCTAAAAAGGTATTTAAAATAGGACATTAAAGAGCTTAAACATGTTGTATATATTTAATGCCACTACAGATCCAAATATATTGCCTGCCCTACTCTTTTCATTTAGATTTGGGAGACATTCTCTCAATATTGTTTTGTTCTGTTACTGTGAATAGTGTGATAAAAATGTGTCAAGAGTTTTAAATACAATTTAAGGCATTGCATTAGCAGAGAAAGCTATTGTTTATATAACTGTGTGTGTACATGTACATACTTCAGGAAATAAATTACACAGCTAGAATATTTCACACTGAAATATGTATGAATTTACCTGACTGAAAAGTAAGAAATGACTTCATTTTAAGATATTTCTTATAAATATAACTTAATTATAAATATAAAAAATGTTTTATAGAAAATAAAAGAAACAGTTGTGCCAAGTATTGCCAAGTATATGCTTTTTCCACTTTTTCCACAGTTTTTAACATGTGATTGTATACACAAGCCATGCTGGTTGCTACATTGTCTCCTCTCAATTCAGGAAATACATGATGTCATCTACCCCTTCATTAGATAGGGTCACTTCAGAGTGCTGAAAACCCTGATCCCTCTCCTGTCTGGGTGGTGCTACAGCCAACAACACCTTGACCCCAGAAGGCTACTATCCACAGCCAGCACCAACATGGTCTCAATTCAATGTCAGACCATGGGGCCGCATCCCAAAACATTTTCTTTATATGTGTAGCATTAAATATCATGCTTCATATTCTTACACATGCAGCATATCCATATGTGATGGTGAAAGGGGCAGTTTCTCAGTGCTATTACAGGTGTCCTTTTTCACAGGGGTGTACATGAGAAGCAAATGAGCTTCTACTGCTGTGGAGCGGGGCCTCATGTTAAAGGAGCATATTATAAGAGCATAGTGTGTAGTGCTGGCTATACATTGAACTTGCTAGGCTGTGGGACAGCTGCTGCTGAAGGCAGGGATAGCTGTAATCAGTGCTCTGAGTGATGTATTTGGTGATGGAAGCTGAGCAGGTGGTAGATAGCAGCGGAGACAGTGATCAGATTGGCTGGTTCGACAACATGCTTCAGTAACGCAACAGTCATATGCATGTTTCTTTTTAAGTCCCATTCACGGGTAGAATATATGTGGCAGTGCATATTCTCTCAATCATGTTCTAAGAGAGTACTCATGGTCCAGTGAAATCATTGTGTGGATTTGTCTAGACCTATCATAGCTTGTCCTTTGACTTATTAGGGGTGACACATATTTAGTTGTAGAATGAGCTGCTGGAAATAAATGAAGTGTTATGCTTCCCTCAGTCAGCTCCCCTGCCTTGTTTTCTTTTGGAGGCTGTATCTGTCCGCCCAAACACAAAGATGAAGGAACTGTGTGTCGCTGAAGCCTAATTAGTTGATGCATTGCACCTGGTTAAGCCAAAATTAATGGGAATCAAAACAACTTGTCCCCATCCATGCTCTCTGCCTTTTATTCGTTCACAAGCCTGCACCATTTAGCCTTTAGTTTCAATGCTGTTTATTTTCTTGCTTAAGCTGTTTGTGCAGTGTATGTTTCAAACAGGCAGTGTTTGTTTTTGTTTTCTTTTCTTTAGTGTATGTTTGTTTATTGGTCTTTGGTCAGAGTGGGAGTCCTGGGGAAGACTCACCTTTTTGTCCTCCTCAGTGGGGAGTTATTTACCAGCACAGAGCATGGAAAAGTAGCCTTCAGCAGGCACAGGTCAGGCCTTCCCGCTGCTCAGCTGCCCCCGCCCTCATTTTTAAAACCCTAGTGGAGTTATAAACAGAACAAAAGAATGAAAAAAATCCTGATTGACATTTGTAGTTTAAGATTTATAGAACTTGGAAGGCTTGTGGAAAAAAAAAGCTGATGCTGCCATTTGGGTATCCATTTTCCCGATTCTCTTCCCAAAGATGATAGGAAATGCTTTTTCAAACTTCTTGATTGTATCTATAGTTGCAATCTTGAGCTCCATGAAGCTTAAAAAAATTGGTGAATGGCACTATTACTGTGGCGTTCTCTGTGTCTTTGGGATAGCGTGCCAAGTTCTTCCCCTACCGATATGAGTGTGGTGGGGTCTCCCCACTCACCGCCTTATCTGCCCACCCAGCCCACACTAATCAGCACGAATCACCGAGGACAGGAAGTGAGAAGGAAGAAGGGGAGAGTAAACTTCCTGTGGAATGTGCCTCCGTCCTTGAGGAGAAGGGGTCTGGGTGGGCAGCTTAACCCCTCAAGGAACCTCTGTTTCCAAGAAGATGCTCCTCGCAGTAAATCATGAAATTCAGTCCACCAAATGCAACTTTCTCATTTCTTCAATTTCTTTTTTTCAATTTTTGCTCAGGTGGCATGGGCAGCAGGAGGTTGGAGAACATTTGTGATAGACACTCTAGACCACTTACTCAAAGGATTTTGAGTTCAGAGGTCTACAAGCTGTTCCTGAACAGAGACAAAGAAACGGTGACAGTGATGGACATCAATGGATACCTCATGCAAGATGAGGTCATATTCAAGTTCTTAAACTTGTTAGTAGCTAGTTCCCGTGGTCCATCCTCACCTATTATGGTTGCAGGAGTGAGACCATGTGAAGTCCCCAAAACCTTCCATTTGTGGCCCCTTCTTTAGAAGTGAGAGGCACCTCCAGCTGTCGCTCCTCTGTGCACAATTACAGCTCCCTACCTTCCAGATCTGTATCAGTCCTGGCTCAAATAACAAAGCCACTTTTTTGGGTCTTTGTTAGGTCGCAATCAAAAACTCAGATAACAAATCCTTTCTACTCTGGCCCAATGCTAAGGGGTCACATCAACAATGGCCACCTCAAGGACTTCATAGAAAATGTCCATCTTCGGCAAAAATAAGTTAAAAGGTGGAAGATTTAAAAATGGAAAACACTCTGAGCAGCAAATAAAGCTAGAATGGAGCGAACTTGGAATCCAACCAGTTAATTTCTGTTTTTAGCTCCAAAAAAGGATGGGATTGCGAAAAGATGAGGGGTTAGGGAACGCGTGTGCGACATGCTGTTACGCGCCTCCTGTTGTGACTGCCCAACACTCTCCTGCTGTGGCGGCCTCACATTCCAATTCAGTGCACACCAGAGAGACATTTGTTTTCATTCTGAGGACACGACACCACCAGAGGAACATTAGATTATTGAGTTACACAGACTGACCTTCATTGTTATATGGTAATGAAACAGTTTCTTGTGATTTATGGGCTAGCTCGGGACTCATGAGCAACATCTTAGAATTCAGTTTGAAGTTTATTATTTTGACATTTACACTTACAGAAGAATATAACCTTTTCAAAGAGAAACTACATGGTGTGAAGGTTGTGTACACCACAGGAAAACTAACCCTGAGTAAAACTTAAGCTAAAGACAAATACTAAGGAACTGTGATCTTTTCTTCAAGACCCCCTCCATCCTTCTTCATAATCTGTCGTCAGTTAAAAGACAATTAAACTAAAAGTGTTTTTCTTGTCTCTTAATTGCCCCAGCTAGCACATCTACTCCTTTATAATGAATAATTTCAGAGGTCCAGACCCTTTCAATGTGATGAGAAAATTTAAAAAGCTGTTGTCTTCTCTATACATGAAATAAGGATCAAATTAATCAAAGTACCTGACAAAAGGAAGTGGAGCAATTAGTGAATTAGTCTTGGTGAATTGCTCCTTGCAGTAAATTACATCCTCTGTGCCAGCGTTGCAGTAGTCGCCACCCACCTGTTAACCTTTGGAGATGAAACTCATCCCTCTTCGAGACTGCTGATGTAAAGGTGGCCGATGACCTCAGTGGTGCTCTGTATTGTGATTAAAATGCTCATGTTAGAGGGTGAAGCATCCAAATATCAAAAATGAGCTCCTTGACTTTATGAGCTCCAAACTCATGCGATTTATATGCAACAAAGCCTCAGGGATACAGACACAGCCATCTATCCACACTACATCAATGCAGACATAGTATTCACTCGGCTTTTCAGTTTCAAACTCCGATGCAAAAGGACAGTGGCAAGGTGCAAATTATGGTCATTTTATTTTTAACTTTCATAAACAATGGAAAGTGTTCAACTCTTTACCTCATACAACAAATTAACATACCCAACAATTTGAATATTTACATCAGATACTTGCGCCTCCTTGCCACCTAATGTTTTTGCCTAGATACATGTTCCTTTATCTAAATACTTTATTTTATGAATAGAAAATGTGATGTCTTGTTTCATGCATATTTTTGAGTATAAAACTGAAAAGCAAAACAAGGAATGCTATTTGTGCTAATTCTGCTTTTATGCCCATTTCATTGATTGTGTTTCAGTAACTCTGGAGTTCCATATTTCATTTCCCACTGTGTTTTTGGTTGGAGTGTAATGGTGCTTTTTCATGGCACATTATTGGAATACAGTAATTTGTATGTGTCATGGGACATTTGAATATCATTTCCAATCAGGTGCATCACTTCATGGTTGCAAGCAAGCAATTAATTTATGTATACAGTTCTAAAACACCTCCTTTCCCAGTGCATGTGTATGCAAACCACTTTGTAGTTGGATTAAACTGTCCTCTAACAATGGATCATTCTAAAAGAATATGTTTGGTTCACCAAGAAGGGTATTTGTACATGTGAATGCATAACCTGATTGGTATCAATACAGTTTGTAACACATCATGTGTCAAGTCCATGGATGGGTTGTTATCCAACAGGGAAATGGAACAAATCAATCTAGATCACATTTTAATTCCAAAACATTGCCATGCCAATAACCCAGTTTAAATTAATTCCAACTTAACTAAATTCCAGACTGCAGATGAATAAATTGATTTTTGAGATGCATTTTACAAAGGGAGCTGAATGGCTGTTGATATGATAGCCTTTGCTCATCCTCTGTCATGATATTTCCACTCTCTTAAAATGGCACACAAAGGTCACAGAGCAGAATGTCTTGCTGATGGAGAAATCAAAGAGCAGGCACTCTGTCCCTCTGTCACAATGACAGCCAATATCTGGGACCTATTCCAAGAACAGCAGGTTCCATGAAAAGAATACTTATCACAGAGAGCTCTTGTAATTACCAAGCTTGGGGGCTGAAGATTCTTTTCATGTGTGTATTTGTGTCTCTTTTTGAAAATGATCAGAGGAAGGCTTTGGATAAACAGCAACAGGAAACCAAGGGTCAGCATAGCTGATTAGTGGATGGACTCAAAAGATGTCTGCTACAGTAAAGCCCTTGTGGGACAAATCCTCAAAGTCAAGTACATTTCAATCACAATGGCTGGATGTTCTACAAGCTGTGACTCTGAACTTGAGAAATAGTACTTAACAATAATTTTTAAGCAAAACACAAACCAAGCTAATTCAAACACCTACCTTCAGAATCAACAGACCAACAAGTTTGCACAAAAGATACAAACATATATAAACAAATGCACACACACACATGCACACGCACACACAAACACATACGCAGGGATGGATCATGGTCTTCAGAGGGCAGCAGTGTCACTAAAAAGCAGGTAGAGAATCCTCTAACTGGATTAGAATGGTGAATGGAGTTTACAGATTTGAAGGTTTGAACTCACAGAGTGGGTATAAATAAGCCAACATTAAGCAACGAGCATTTTATCCTGGAGAGGAGACCACACTCTCCTGTGAGACTAAACAGAAGGAGGGCAGAGAAGTTATATTTCAGCACACATTGCAACTCATTTACATCACATACATCTGCAGCCAAAATATGCATCAGTCAACATATTATCACATATCTGTGGTTCTATGTGAAAGGCATGTGTTGGGAGCTGCCTCTAATGTGTCTGGGATAAAATGGCTGCTGGGCTGTTGAGTGTCCCTGGGAGTGTGTTGCAGAACATGCAGGGGATATGAGTTCATTAGGGAAAACTGAAAACAGATGTATCCTTTTAGGCCAAAATTGAGAGACAAAAACAATTCCCCCACTTCAAGTCGACAAAAACAAACAAAAAAACAAAGGTTACAAGAATTTGGTTGATCCCAGTGATAAGATTCTGGTCTTCACTCTCAAGAGATTAAACATTTCCTCTAATAATAAAATAAGGCTGGGTCCATCTTAAGTCACATTTTAGAAATTGAAGAAATTGGATAACTTTCTCCCTGCATACTTCAGGCCAGTCAGCTATTTTGAGCATCTGTAGATCAAATGAAGTTCTTGATCTCAGTTCCTTCTTGATCAGAAATAATGATTTAATCAAAGACATTCTTCTCAATAAGTGGACACTACATAATTGTTCAGACAACTTCCCTTTGGGTAGAGGCCTGCAATCAAGGCTGTGCAGTTATGCGTTTGGCATCTGTTCTGTTCATAACACACCAGACTATCCTGATCACTCCCTTTAAGAATAATATTCTGTCTGAAAACTCCAACTGAGGGTGAGCAAACTATGAGCATAACTGACTTGTGACCACAGCACAATATAAATGGGTGCTGGGCTCATTGAGGTGGAACAGAATTCTTTGTTAGCAGAACACTCCCTCTCTACTCAGAAGTTCAGGGATAGGAATAGAATTGCTTATCCCCCTGAGTCCAGATCTTTCATCCCATTCACAGGCCTGGTGGAGGCCACATTGCTCTAACAGTAATCCATACCCTAGGGGCCATAATACCACACTAACAAGAGCAGCGCGCAAACCTGGTGTGCCTTTAGAAAAAGGTCTTAGGACAGTGAAACAGCTGGGATACTATTTACTAGACGGTCTACACTTCAGGGTTTTATCTGAGCATGTGAATAACCCATGGAAACAGTCTGTACTAGGAAGGTACGTGTGTGTGTGTGTGTGTGTGTGTATACACACCACTACTTAGGATCTATAAGTATCCTTTCTAAGATGTATGTCATTGCTGAGGGACTTGGTACCGCAAAGTGATCCTCAGCATGGTGTCCACAGTTGAAGCTAAGGGGTCCTGCAGAGGGCTGGCCTACTACCTACCTGCTCCCTCTGGGTACAGCAGAACCACTGCACAGCATTCATGGGATCCAATGGAGATCAGGACTAGCTGCTCAGCTGGGGGGATAGGGAGGGCATGTGTACTATGAGGAGCCTGCAAGAAGGCCACGTGCAAGGGTCAAATGACACAACGATCCATGCCTGTATGAGGGGGAGATGTGTGTGAAGGGGATGCTGGAGGGATCACTCTGCCTGTGCAGAGCAAATTTCAAAGTGGTGAGCAGACTGCTGGACAACAACAAAGAGGAAAAAATCATACGCCGTACGCAGGGGGGAGCCCTGGAGCCCTGGAGACCTGGTTTTGGCACGTCATCAGGGAGGCCGTTGAATGCGTTGGCACTGACGCCACAGTAGCTGCACCTTCCTGAGCAAGAAAGAATAACAAAAGGACGTTGACTGCCAAAACATCCCTCAAAATAACAAGCTGAGGGAGGATGTCCTTACTCCCTCTGATTTCACATGCCCTTCTTTCCCCAGATCATTACTCAAAAATATAAATTCAGGAACTTTCCACTGCGCTGTGCATTTAGAACTCAAAATTTACTTTTTTTATTTCCAGGGGAGTATTTATCAATTTCTTTAGGAATAAATCCAGAGAAAAGGAGCTGCACACACTAAACACCCGAAGACATATGCTCCAGTTCTTTTAATCTTCAGCATCACAGGCAATTAAAGGCAATTTGGACTGACCTCCTAATTGGCAATCCCTTGTATCTAATTAATAATAACAAGCCATACATGACTGCCTTATTTCCAACAGACAGGGGTTCGCTTGTAAGAGCAATGAGATTTGAATAAAAGAATTAGAAATCATTGGTGCTTGCTTATTACAATTTAGCAGTTCAATCACTATCACCCATTTTCACTACCAGATTTTTAGAAAATGGCAAACTAAAGAAAGATGATATGTACTGATTGTTGACTCCCTCTCACTCTACCACTGAAAGATTTATTACTTCTCAAGAAACATCAGATGAAATAAAGCTATTCATGACTGGGTTCAGCAGAACTATAAGGGCTATCACTGTTATTTATGTCTCTAAGTGCCCTGGAGTGGATTCCTTGACCTTTCATTAAAATGGAAATCTGTATCTGTGAGATTTTAAAAATATCAGTGAAAATTGATTTACTTCTAGGTGAATTTGGACCTTTAAATTTAAATGTATCTTTAGTATTTGTAAAATTTATAATTTAAACGAGTTTCATATGGCCTTTTGAGTGGTGTATGGAGTAAAGTTACATGTTTGTGGGGCTGCTGGACTTTTAGATATGGCCAACTACAGCCAGGGGTCCACATTGGTGAGGCAAAAATGAACTCACCAGAATAAAGAATGAAGCCTCACCAGAATAAATGGAGGGTTAAGACTGGCAACCTTACCTGGCTGGCTGGAGCCGTACAGGTTTGTGAACAGAGTATATGTTGACTCTGCATGTATCCAATGGCATAGGTAACTGTGATTTTTATATTGTAGATCACATCTACAATATAAAAACTAGCAATGGATAGTAACCAAGTAAATAGGAGAAATCCTGTATGGTCACTTTCTCTTCCACCAGTTGTCATTCAGAGGTCAAGTGTTATGAGAAGACACTTAACAGTACACTGTAAATGGATTCATAAATGCAACCCACAAACTCAAAAAAGTCTATTTGCCCAAAACCAGCCATGAGGAGATGGGGAGGGGGTGGTATGTTCCCTTTGACAGTGCTCTGTCAAGCCTCAGTCCTATGGGTCTGAGTCCAGATGGCAAATATCAAGAGCAGGGTATCACAAAGCCTGACAGAGACCCCTCTGAGATAACATTTGTGAAGACAGATGTTTCCCCCATACAACTGCAGCCCCTCTGCTGAGACCATCCAGAAAATCAAGGGTATTTGTTTTAATACCATGCACGATAAACACTGTTTTTAAAGCCTTTTCTCGGGCCCTAACCTTGTAAAGCCAAGAGACCAGGACAGAATCCTAAAACACCCTATGACCTTGAATTAGCCACTCTGCAACATTAACGTGCTGCAGGACCAGTAGCCTCACAATTTATGAAGAAACCAATGCACAGAGACTTGTCTACAAAACCTCAGGTTCAAGTTTGTGTTCACATCAAACAATCTGGAAGTAATTACTGGCACCACAGTTCAACAAAAAAAGGAGAGCGAAAAAAAACATTCTTGGCTTCTAAATCAGAGTAATTGTCTACGGTTAGACTGATGAATCTGGCCCCTGCACACTGTTGTGAGAAAGATACAGCTTATTGCATCTGACAGCGCCAAACAAAATGGACACACCATAATTTCAACGCTTGTGTAAAGTAGTAATTTTCCACAGCTCTGACCCGTCCACTGTGCGGCTCAGACCTGTGGGCTGTTTGAAAGGCCCTCTTGTCCAGAGCAGTTATAGTCCTAGGCTGGATCCGTGGGCGTTGATGTGCTGGGGGAATACAATCGCCATAAGTGACTTATCTCCACGGAGGTTTCCAGCCAGGGCAGTGTTTTCCACCTGCGTTACATATCCCGTTTTGGACTGTGCCTGCCAAAGGACAGTAGTAATAATATCAATGAATTACTGGTTTGCGTGCATGGGTCTGCATGCATGTTTCCATCTGGTTTTTTCAATCAAAATGAAAAATCGGTATATCACTCAACAAATGAGAAAAAGACAAAAAAAAACATAAAAGGAGGGGGTGTGAGTGACCTGTATGAGGTAAAAGAAAAAATATAATCAGTTTATCATTATGAGGTACAAGGCATGACCAAGAATGCAAATGCGGAGGAGTGAAAAAAGTGCTCCAAACAGGATGACACTGAGCACACAATCAATGGCTATACAGTACAATTGCGTCCAGCATGATAGGAAACACAAGCTCCCATAAAAGCATCAAAAGAGAAAGTTTTGGGGCATATAAAATATCGGCAGTTTGCATTGCATGTGTTTGTCATACTTTAAATGCTTACTAACAACAAGTATTCTAATTTGGATATGCAGGCTGTTTGATACCTTTTTACACAGTTTCCAATCTGTTGATGTGATGTGCTTTGTCACCCTGCTGAACCTATAGTGTACAGAAAAATCTACTTTTTTAATTAATTATTATTGTACGTAAATGGGTTATTTCACTGATGATATAATTATGATATTATATCATCAGTGATATATGAATTATGATATAAACAGGGGAATCCTAGTATGCTGTTTTTTGTTATTGTTGTTATACCTGTAGTGTCATGTCATTTTTTCTATATCTATATTTTTTTATACAATTTAATTGTTCTTGGTTCTTTTTCAGGCAGAAACGTTTGGTAGTCTGTCATTTTGTTGCTGCAGGCCTGCACTGTTTCACCGTTAATGCCTTTTTGGCTATAGTGCCGTCCATTATGCTTCCTTTGCTTTCTTTGAACTGCACCATCATTCAGACTGAGCTACATGTGTTTTTCACATTGTCAAGGCTGGCATTACTGTCCTCCTCATGTGCTCAATGTGTCAGTGTGGTCAGGAGCAGCTGGCAGTGTCTGGTCACTCTTCCAGAGCAGTAAGTGACACCCAAGTGACACCCTCACCCGTGTCCCAACACGTCGCACTCCCTAGATCAAAGGAATGCTAAAGTGACAACTTTGATGCCCTTGTTGACAGGCAGGTGGTGGGGTGCTGACATGTGCTGTCATCGGGTTGTATATTAGAGTTGGAAGTGGACAGTGCAAAAAGCATTGCTTCCCCTCAACAAACACACACAAAGACACACGTTATAATTCCATTGAAACTACCTAGCAGACAACTGTCTCACTCAGAACTGAGCCACAGACACCCACCTCCAGTTAACTGTGCCAAGGCCGGGGCATCTGTGCCGCTGGGCACAGCCAGGACTGATACAACGTTCAATGCCAGCCTGGATCACATCTCCCTCTCTATACTTCTTGACACTTTCCCATTTGCAGAACTAAAATGGGTTGGCTCCACCGTTGTGCTCCAATGTGCTTTTCCTGGAGAGGGAAGCAGAAGAGATCCGATCTCAGAAGGAACCAGCTGAAGAAACATCATGGGGTTGATGTTCCCTGATGGCACATCACATGTAGGAGTGCCTGCTTTTCACTAACAGTCTGCTGCCCAACAAGGCCCAGTCAACAGCAGAGTGTTCTTTATCCATTAACAGTGGCAGTCAATTCCATCAACACCGTACTGTTGACATGTGGGCCATAAGTGTAAGCCTGCTAATTCTGCAAACATGCACACACACACTGCAGTCTGCTTCGTCAAGCATTACGCAATCTGGGGCCCTTGTACTGGGGTAGAAATGGTTACTTGGACACATGGCAAACCGGTTAAACTTAGTAACCGATCTCTGTCGCAACTCAATGCGAAAACACCGCTCCACTTGAGATGTGTACAACGCCATACGAGTCGACCGCAGCCCACCGTGGATCCGCTGGCTTGGCAAATGAGATTTATCCACTGCTGTCGTCACACAGGTCTTTAGAGAGGAAGCAACTTTTCAGCACACTGTGGTAACCGCCAGAGGGAGAGAAAATGAACACTGGAGGCCCAATTACATTAATTTTAGTCATGGTGGTTAACACTGGAGAAGCCATTATCTGACTCACCCCCCGGGCTCTACTGAAGCACTGTCTATCAGCAATGATAAATGGCTGTCAACAAAAGCCAGCTCTTTACAGATCTTTCTTTTTCTCATAGGGGAGATAAAACAGTGGGTACAGTTTCAAAGAGCCCAGGTTAGCTGCAGGGGATAGAGGGATATGATAGAAGCTGATGCATTGGAAAGTTTGCCATGGTGGGACAGTGCTAGGCATGATCAACAACCAACTGGTTACTAATGCAGAGATTCTTGGATGCTTAGTGGCCAATCATACCTCCAAACAGTTCCAATATTCATGATACTGTATTCACATAAAGAATACAGTATATCATGTTCATTTTTAGATACAATAAAATTGTAGATATTGTAATATTTTAAGCAGTAAACCATCATGAAAGTTGAGACTTTCATCATCTCATTCAGCCACCTCGGCTCAATGCCCAGATCAAAGTGAGTTGTACAGCATTTCATGGATTGGAGTAATGACAAAAAATGGCCATTTAGCATAAAAACAACAATGCAGGGTAAAATTGTAACATTTGTTATGTTGGCACTCCATTCTGCATTGCCTCTACCAATATCCCTTAGCCATATTCACGGTACAACACAGGTAATTGGTCAATATACCTTTAGTAAAGGGACTTGAGTACAGTGTCCTGTACTTACACCAGGAAGCATTGATACCCCCTGTCCATATCAGGCCAGCAAAGAAACCCTTTTTGGGAATGGGGTGGGGAAGGTTATTTGTTCCCTAATAAGCCAACAAGATTCTTAAAACTGAACCACATGGAAGCAATTTTCTTATGTTTTTCCTTGGTTCCAGTGGCTTATTAATCACAATCCCCATGCTCCGATCCTGTTGTGAAGTGGTAAACATTTGAAATTACCTCCCCAATTTATCATCTACAGTACTCAGTGTCAGGCTGGGAAGGGATTAATGAGGTATGAGGTTTGGGCTGCCTGGCCCTGGAGAACCTGAGAGTGATCTGGGGTCAGTGAAACCAGACAGGAGTTTCTGCTGAAGGCGCAGAGCCCAGCGACACAGGGCTTGCTGGATAGACACTTCCTTTTTCTTCACTTGATTAAGTCCTGTTGCACATGCTGATGGTAGAAACTGAGCGCAGTCTGTGGCCCACTGTCCGCTCTTGGCCCCTGTCTGTGTATTTAACAATTAGGCACCCCGATAGCATTGGCGTTGCAAGGATATCACGGAGCATTTCTGAGATGCCATAAATGACCACTTGCCCATTTCCCAACCTAGTACAGAACGTCTAATTGTCCAGTAATTACCTCAATTAAGATGGGGGAAGCAAGTCCTCCTGGGAACGGGCACTGAAAGAACAGAGGCACCACAGCCAATAGTTTCAAGATATTTCTCTGCTGATAATATGACTGGACTCCGCTTGTCAAGGATGTTATGTAATGTAAAGGACTTCTCTGTAGCATTCTCATGCTTCAACAAACAAAAAACAAACAAACAAACAAACACACACACACACACACACACACACACACACACACACACACACACACACACACACACACACACACACACACGAATGCTGAACTACCTGGAATGCCTTGTTTCAGAAGTGCATACTGTATGTAAAAGTGGGGTGCCATCTGCTCTTTACTGCTAATGTGCATCTATTACCAGTAACAGACTACATAGATATAATATAGCTGTCTTGTATATCTGATGATTGTATCTCCACCCAAAACTAGTGTTTTGACTCATTATATCTTTGCTAATTTATAGTGCAAGGCAAAATAGTTATGAAATCTCATTCAGTGACACAAGAAAATTGTGGTTTCCCTTTTTTCTATAATGTCTTCTATAAAGACTCTACAACATCAACAGAGAAGCACAACGATCAGACTCCTGATACAGTCATGTGCTGTGGTAACCCCAGGTCTTTATGCAATCCATATAAAAGGTCCTTGTGCCATTTTGATCAGGCAATCACAATCACACTTTCTCCTGTTGAGAGTACCTGTAGTTTGTGGTTCGGAAACAGCCATTAAAGCACAATAAGGGCTAATTGACCCCCACTGGAAAAAAAAACAAACTAAGGAAGAGAAACAGGTGCGTGTGTATACGTAACCACTTTTCTGTTTATTTTGCATCCATTTTTGGAACGGATCTCTTGATATAATGTTGGTTACACTGTGGCACAAGTGCCTAAGGGCAAACACTTCAGCAGCCATCTGTACTCAGTCCTCATACAATCCATACTCTTTCTTTAAAGTGAAGAAAGGATTATCTTTGACAGTATCTGGAAGTGGAATTCATGTATGTTTTTTTTTAAGTAGTTCATAACATTGTTTTGTTAAATGGGCTTAAATCATATCGTCCACTGTTAATACCCCCAGAATTTATGCACTGCATTCTTAAAATTGGTATTATGAGAAATTACCATTCAGTTTTAAGCACCTAGTAAAAGAAGAGAAGCCACTAGAGCATGTACAAATGGACATTTCTTAATGAGACAAGAAAACAACTTCCATGACAACAGTCAGCTCAGGGCTGCAAATGACTTTTCCACAGATATTATTTAGCTCTTGATAAAATTCACAGTAGGTGGCAAACACATTTTCAAATTATGCCATGGTTCATTTATAGGGAGGAAAACATGATGGAGAAACTCTCCTCTTGGCTGTTATCATAAACGAACACAAAACAGATCATTTGATTTATTAATACACTGACAAACAGAACGTAGCAGAATATGTTAGATGATTAAGCCGAATTCTATTTGCTAACGCACAGTCCTGTTGGATTCTGGCCTTAGTATTCATCACAGAACGGGCAACATCCACAACAGAGAGAACTTAACCTGGATTCAATCAAGCTGATTGAAGTCAGCTGAAAAGCCATGATATTCAATCAAAAACCAGACATTCTCAGGTTAATACAGCACCATAAAGCTATAAAGTGACTTTTCATAATCATCTAATCATCTCTGTGCCTTTCGGTTTGGGAAGAGATGTTTGGATTGGAATTTTTTCCAACCATTTCCTCACAGTTAAGACAACATATGTTGACCCTGATCAGAGAGAGTGCATCTTCATAATGACTTTATTAATGAATAAAATTCATAAATAGCCCCTAGCTCTTTTCACAGACTTTACACAGGAATGAGAATCTATATGGCACAAAGAGTTGAATTTAAAATGACATTTTACCATCCTTTCGGGATTAGCTTCTAAATAAAATGTAATGTAAGCAAAGAAAAAATATTTTACATACATTAATTAAATGCTCTGATGTATTATTTCTATAGACATACATGTACATTACAACAGTTTGCACTTCTGGTCTTCATGAATGTTCTTTGAAGCCACACTTGTGTTACTGGCCTTTATTATGTTAGTACAATGCAGATGTTAGTACAATAGCTTGAATTAAAATTACACTCGTCATTTCAATCCTACACCTTTAAATGAAACACCATTATGCATCTTCTATCCTCATGAAGCCATAAAAAATAATTAATTTTGAACAGGACATATAATTATAATTACCACGACACTATTTTTATTCTCAAATATAGTAAACATAGAATAATCCAGACATGAACACCCACCGTCATCCTGGCTATACCACAACTTAAAGAGATAACTCTAAAGAAAAGTATAGAATAAGTAATATAGCTTGTAATGCTGTACATAAATGCTGCATTATGATATACATATATATGGATAAAATCATTTTTAAATTTTGGTGTATATTTGATCAAACATATCAAATCATTTCCGCAGAATAGGTACTTCAGGAGTTAAATATCAGGATTTTTGGGTAAGTCTATTAGAAAAAAAAGTATGCAGGTATTTGTTGCAAACTAAGCACTTCATGAATCAGACCCCCAAAAGGCCAAATGGAATGTTCCCACAAAGCCATGAAAACAATTTACAATGTGCACTAAAAATTCTTTCACATTCTATAAATGGAAACCCTTTACCTTTGGGGAAAGAAAATACCCAGTAAAAGGGGCTTTGTAACCACGGTGATGGTCCATACCATCTTTCATTGTGATATCTCTGTGCTTGAGTAAAACCAATGGGTGCAAATGGACATAAATGGTGAGAACAGAAATAGCTTGTATTGCCAAAAAGGCTAGGATGAATCAAACCATTCCATAACCATGTAAATATTTGCTATTATTCAAACTGGCAGAGTCAGTACATTGAGGAGTATGTCTTCAGACTCAGAGTGGCTGATTCTGTGTTCCTTTCTCACCTCTCTAACAGAACTAAAGTGATTGTTCAATAAGGACATTTTATTGTCTGTGCTGGGTAAAGCCTCCATAATTGGATTTGTAAGAAATGGCTAATGGGATGATGAGGAAATGGAGATGATACACAGAGCACCTGTGGCTCTTGGGTTGTTACAACCCTTTTCAGTAGATGTTTCCCTTTTTTTGCACAGCCTGGCAACATGAAGCCCCTTTAAGCTTAATTAAGAGTGATAAAACCCTTAGCGACTGTGCTACCCTGGCATTCATGTGCAATAAGATCACCGAAATCAGACGGCATTACCTCACAACTGACATCATTACTTCCTTGCCCTGCTGTGCTGGGGCCTGTTGTGTCTTTTGACCTGGACTGAGTAAAAACTGTACATGGGCGGCCTGGCTTCCCTTTTGTTCTGCTATCACCTGTGGAGCATTATTTATATTTTTGGCAGGAGCTGCGATGGAGTTCTTTGGTTTCTCTCATATGCAAACAGCTGGCTCCTTTACCCCAGTGCACGCACCAAAGTGGGGGTTGCTCTACTTTGTCCTCCTCATGGTTGTAACAGGCCCAGAGGATCAGAGGGGCAGTACCATTCACTCAGAGCCTGAGAAAAGGGCTGGAATGTGACAATGCAGTTTCACACACACACACACACATACACACACACACAGATCGTTCTTTAGAATGTACTGCTCGACTGCAGTCCAAAATAAATCAGAATGAAGCACAAATAATGTTGTGTATATGTTCAGACAAATCCCTCATTTATTTTTTTACAAGCTCAGCATATCTTTAATCCCAAGAGACTGTGCCTTCTGATTTGCTATACCCAGCAATATAAGAGCCCTTTATTGGATAGGGCCAGGTTCCCACAGCCTGCCATTGGCCCATGGTTGAGCATGGGCGGACCAGTATGATTAATCCTGATGACATAATGAAACACAGGCTTTTCCCAGTCACAGTGGCCATTTGCCTTCAACTCAGTCCCCTTCCCATTGTCTCCTCCAGTAAAAACAGACTGTGCTATCTCCTAAAATGTTGATAATGTAGAAAGAATGAGCATGAGTTATTTGTTCAGCCATTACAAAGTGATTTCACCAGTAAAGCCCTAGTTCAGACACTATGTCACCGCCACTGGGTACATTTGAGTGAAAGCAGCAGAGACACTCCATCCACACGTCACAGCAAAGACTGCACAATCTTCCACTCTCATCTCATGAGTCAGTTCAATGGCACTATTCACACAACTGGTTTGGTCATTACAATTTCTTAAGCCCATTATAACTGAATACTCCGTGTGCTGCAAACTACTCTGAAATGCATCTCTGTCCCTTCTTATCTATGTCAACCTTGTCACTCTGTTATGTAAGGTCCCATATGGTCCCTGCTCTCTAATCCCTTGTGTGTCCCTTTTTTATCATTTCTTCTCCACATTAAAGGCGTTTTAGCCCTGTTGCATTCAACGTGCATGCATCTCAAAGTGGCTGCTGCAGAGAGGTGAAGCGCAGGTAAAATCCTATCAGGAATGAGAGTCCAGTGGATCAGATCATCTGATCCAGTCCAGACAAGTTTAGAGGCCTCAGACATACCATCACGCAGACAGTGTCCGTGGCCACGCCCCACAGTTCCAGGGAGAGGCAGCAGGAAGGGTTTAAACATACCACAGGGGGGAACTGTGTCACTGCGGTAACAATGCCTCCCATGTCCCTTGGCATCCAATGCAGAGGCAGCTGCACTCTGCTGTGAACAAGCACCATTGCCACTGTCCTGGCTGGCTACCCATAACTCAAATTGTGGGCCACACTGAAAGACCAATTCACCATGCCTCAACACAGCTATTTTTTTTTGCATGCCTTTTAAAAAAAAAACATCTACACACTCAATTTTCCTTACCTGCCACTTAGGTTCTATTCCTATCATAACATCTCAATGCTGCAACCAAGATTTTCATCTCAGAAGGGTCCTGTCTGTCACTTCTAACAACTGAAAACTGATTAGTTAAAATTTAGTGTAGTCTTTACTGAGATCACTGAGATTTGCAGAACCTGTATTGTCAAAAATGTCTGCTGGCATAATGGCTGATGGTTGAAGTGAATGATCTCTGGTGCTGATAAGGGCACTGTGTCAGAGTTTGTGAGGCTTGGGAGCATCTGGATGTAACAGAGCGAGAGGGCCTGGTGATGAGGGATGGCAGTGCGTGGGTCTGTCAGGGCTGGGGCAGCATACTGCATGGAGAGATGTGCAAGGTGTCGCAGTGGCTTTGCCAGATCCCCTGGTCTACAATAGAATGTTACCTGCTCTTCCACTCAGATGCCTCATCAGGTCTGCCGCAAATTAAACAAATCAAGCTTTGCTGGTTTAATTAATGACTGCAGACCATCTTCCACGCTCACACAGACAGGAGGTCAAAGCTTGGTCAGCCGTAAGACGACCATCTGGGCTGTACCTGCAGATTTGGACCAGGCTCTGTCAGGTGCGGTTACATGCCATGAACATATGTCACACCATCCATTACCAGCAGCCACAAAGGACTGGAAATTTCCTCTGACAGAGTGGAGTGGAGCAGCAGAAAGACCTAACGTAGTCTGGAAACTCTCAATTATGCAGCTTGAGAGGCTGCACCTGTGGCTAATTAATGCATACCAAGGGATACGTTCACCAAGCAGAAATCGCTATAGTCAGTCATAAGTAATACAAACTGGTAAATCTTCTTAGGCAAAGAGAACAATAGGGTCGCCTGGGATTTGTATACCCTCACTGTCAATGCACTTTGACAGCCCCATAACGACAGAAAACAGCTGAAACAACAGACCATTTGCTTCAATACACAGATTATGTGTACCCTGAGGTAGACAAATAAAGCTGTGCTAATTATCACATGGAATATACTCAGAGCGATTATGTGAAAAATTCTACTGTATAGAAAATCAGGTTGTATGCTCTCTTAGGTCTGATTCCAGCAAGCTTAAATAGCAGATTATGTTACCGTAAAGGAACATGAGAAAACAGTGTTGATATTATTTTGTAAGAGTTAATATGGTGTTTTCATGACCACAAACATGTAATCAGGAGAATCTGCTTTAGAGGTTGATATTATCTATAAAATCCTTACTCATGAATCTATACTACATCTATTTGTTTAAAAAGGTAGACATTTAGTTGATTTGTGCTAAAGATGTAAATCATTTGGTGCTGACAACTGGGATTATTTTCTGAAGGCAAAACCAACCATTAAAAACAAATCCATCTAACTCACCACATAATGGTCGACTTACATAAGGACAATGCGATATACGTGACAGCAAAGCCTCAGTCTACATCAGGATCATCGAAATCATACCTGTACAGAAATTTGAAATATGTCCAAGTCAGCAGACAGTTCCATCACCACAGATATCAAGGTGAGGCCAATGCCTGCCTGAACAGCATGAGCCAGGCATATTAGGTTTCCCATGTGAAAGACAGACATTCTGCGTGGAGTGCCGAAGATGAGCATTTTATTGCCTTAGCTTTCAGTCTCACAATCTCATTAAGGACAGCTGAACCCATAAATCACAAAGGTTATGCTGATATGAGGAACTGAAGATTCAGAGACTGCAAGACTTTGATTTGATCAAAATTAGTTCAAGACTGATTTTCAAGTCTCACTTGGCTGAACGTAGCACCACCTGGTGGTCATATGTTGTAGTGCTCAGTAACAAAGTACATTCTAGCAGCAGAAGCATTAACTCTTCACAATCAGGCCTGTGGGGAACAGAGGATTGGGGTCCAACAGCTCGACCCAATGGGGAGATGGGGGGTAAAAGGGGAACCATACGACAAGAGTTTCTGAGTGACTGCAGTGTGTGTCACAAGCAGGAAACACTATGCTGTTTTTAGATAAAAGAGGAATCTGCATACAGATCCAAGTGATAGGGAAGCCAATTAAAGGACACTCAGAGGGGCACTGCAGACTGATAACACAAACAGCCGAGCAAGGCACCAAAATAGCATGCCCGATGCTTTCGTTTGACCAGCGAAAAGAAAACAAAGAAACTAGCAAAAAGAAACCCACAATAAACATTTTCTTTTTGAGAGGCAGTCTCCCTCGCTTTTGTTCCCATAAATTGCCTCAGGGCTCTGTCTTAGATAAAAGAAAATAATTGATGTGATACTGAGGAGAATAATTAATTTGATTGACAAGGACTTCCCAAGAAAGTGACTCAAAAAGTACTTTGACAGACTGCAGAACCTATACAGACAAGTGTTTCTGGTAAATGCAATGGGAGTAATGTCACTGTATCCTCTCCTATACTTTATTACTATGAGGAATGTACAATGTGAGAAAAGTTTTGGGTTGGCTTAAATAACCCTGCATGGCCCTCGGTGACAGTAGCCAAAGACAGTTGTACAAAGAAAAAAATCTGTCAGTGCTCAACATTACAACAAAACATTAACGACAAGCAATCGCTTGTTTATTCTTGCTTTTTCCAAGAGAAGAGTTCTAACAGGTCAGGTCACAGAGGCAGAGAGCAGAGGGAAATAAACAGAAAACAGAAAGAAAATGCTCTTATCAGTATCAGCTGAAATCTATTATGAAGCTTCAATGCAATGGTTGTGAAATAGACTGAGACTATTTATACACGTGTTTGTCAGCAATGCCCCATATTATATGATTCACACATTAACAGCACTGTAAAGCCTTCACACACTGCAGGCTAGAGACCTTAATTCAGTTTTTTAATTACTTAGCGCATCATATAACTACAAACGATACCAATGAAATTCCTCAGAATTTCAAAGGAAACCTTTTTCAGTGAAGCACAATAATTGTAAGATACCATAGAGTTTACTTGCACAATTACCAATGAGGACACAGCCAAGCTACAGCTGACAAATTAATAAGAATTAAGTGCTGTTGTATTAGTAAACAGTATATACACATATGAATAGATGATTCACACGGCCCATTAGAATATGCTAGGCAATATTTTCACTGAACGATGAAAATTCACACGCAATGGCTCCAAGTGTTTTTGCATGAAAGATTTTGGCAAATCCAGACAACCAAGAAATCTGAGAATTTGAGTTTGATGTTCCTCATCACCGCCTGACTTTCATCATCCGGTCTTCAAAGTATTTCAACATGGAGATAGACAGTTTTGATGGTAGGCTAACATTCATAGCTAATCCTTATTACTCTCCTTATATTTGTAATACCAAAAAACAAAATAAAATCTGTATCTAAAAGGGAAATGTACTGTGAAAGCTACAGTATTTTATGAAAAGATTATTATAAAGACATTATTTAGAACAAATATATATCAGAAGATATACAGAGTTTAGTCTGTATAGGATTTTTATAATAATTTTGTTGCAGACTCCCTAGTTACCCTGCATGGTTCCGTCATGTTGAGTTCTATTGCGCTTAGTGCCTCATTGCAGGTTCATATCAGCTCTCTGCATACTTTTAAATGTGGCATTAGCTCCATGTTCGAAAAGAGTGGGCGTTTTGACCTCATCACCTCATTGCAACAAAGTGGCTCCCAACAAAAGTGAGGAATAATTAGATCCGAATTCGATCCGTGGTTTCTCCTGCCCCAGGTGGGTGTGCAGAGCCTCTAGGACTCACAATAGCAAGCTGATTAAGATTGGTCACTATGCAAACTGTTCAGCCACCCAGCCCACACACTGTCATTCACATCACCCCTCTCGTCTCTTATTTTCCCATCCATGGTTTGGCAGAAACTGCTTTTAGCCTCCCCACCAGCCAAGCATGGAAAAAGAAGATGGCTGGCAGACAAATATTTGTTTTCACTTTGTGTCCATTGCTTTCCCCCAGGTTCTCATCCTACACATATGAAATCCTGCTGTAAAGTCCTCATTATAAAACCAGCCCAGCAGAGATCATCTGAGCCAGGACACACTGTACACAGACCACAGACAATGCACAAACCAACGCACGCATCGTGATGTCAGCGGCCGGCGGGACCATGATGGTTTGTGGGTGTAGGCCTTGGATAGGATGTCGGTTGACAGATGAACATAAATGAGCAGCCTTCACCTCCATGGCGATGATGTCTGGCCAGACAGGGAGGATGGAGACTCGGTTTATGCGGCACCAAACCTCCTCCCGTTTTTATTTGTTAAGACTAATCACTGCATTTCCTACAAAGGGTTCCTGGGTTAGTTCAGGCTGATAGGACAGAGAACAACAAGACAAATGAAAGGCAAACTACTGGGGCTAACATGGGAAAGTGCTGAATTTGCTCTCAAGTTTCAATCAACAGGGCTTCAGCTTCACCAAGATTTTGTTTTTGTTCCTTTCAAGAATTTGAATGGAGGTAATTGGCTGAACATCTTGAGTCCTGTGCATTCTCAGAAGGCTGCATGGAACCAAGGCAGTCTTATTAAAAATGTGCAACACAAACAATAACAACTACATTGAACTGGAGGGAAAAAATGGGACAAGAGCCACGTAACGAGAACGGAAATTGCAAATGACTTAAACACATCGCTCAATATGCCCAATTTTCATTTTGGAGTATGAGGACAAACAAAGCCCTCTTTGTCCCCTCTCTCACATTACACATGGTCCCTTATGGTTTAGTTAGAGGTACATTCAGGCAGTTGCTGACTTTTACCCTGAAAGCAATTGCCCTCATATCTCAATGAACAACTTCCCCTTGGCTCCAAAACACCCATTCAATTGTTCTGTGCCATTTGGTATCATTAAGTAATATAAAAGGACTGGTTTCCTCCTGGCAATCTTTAATCTACCATGATACTGATGATACTGTAGTAATGGGAAGTGGGGACATGTGAATGTGGTTCAAATAGCAACAGTTTATTAGTGTCCCAGCCATTGCAAGCACACCAAAACAACACTTGCCCATCTAAGAGGAGACGTACGAAACACTTGGTTTTTTTGTGGGTACCTCTCAAGAAAATGGTTAATCTAAGCGACCATTTCCAGTAATCTTGTTATCTTTTTAGGTAAAAATAGGCAAAAGATGGATATTTTTTAGCACATACTCAAACCTGTAAAGGAACTTTTAGCCGCAAAGATGATTTGATTTCTAAGGTTACAAATCACCTACAGAAAGCAAAAACTTGGACTGGTTGTAAGTATTTAATGTTAGTCTGTTGAAAACAATCAATTTTATGGAGCCTTTCTCTCAAAACCTACATTCGGTTAAGTGAGTCAGAGTAACACTGCAGCTGCACTGACACATGTACATTACATCCATGGTGTTCCCCTACATCCCCAATTCCCCATCAGCCCAGCCCTAAAGCCAGCTGTACATTAACATCCTCATCACTATCATAAATGCAGTCTATGGGGATTGAGTCCTTATCACAGTCCTTATCATCAGGTGTATGGTTTCAGCCTGAACCCCATCTCAGACTGCAGCCAAACACACTCATGGATATAGTGTATCAAATTGGTATAATCAGTCATTAGTGTGAAACAAGAGATTGATTTGGAGAGCTGGAGAGCAAGCTGTGTCCCTCCAAATTACAGCTGGTTTTGGACTGTGGAAAACTGTGTGTATCTGTGTATTTGTTGAGTCAGCAGCAACTGCGGCTGCAGCAGCTGCCATGCTCTTGTCCCCATTACTACATGATGGATACCTACATTTTTAGCCTGGGTTTACAATAAGCAAGGATACATCAAACATCATCTCAGACAGGTCAATTATGCCCACCTGGCTTTGTCATTAGCCTTTAACTGATAAACCAGCAATTAGCCACAGTTATAAAGGGCTCAGTGGCATATTATTGAATTAGCGCTTATCTCCTGAAGGTGTATCTCACACCACATGAATGCTGGGTAATCCTAGCTCGCTCCACGAGCCCAGTCCAGTGTCCCTGGGTGCCACTTTGTAAGCTCCTCAGATAACATCACCATCATGTGCATGACAAGTGCTGCAAATTCACCTGATGCCCTACGCACCTTCTGATTGGCCCACCCACACTGAGCGTCATAGCCGGTAAAAAAGAGGTGAAAGATCAAGTCATCTGTGAAGAAGGCCTGCTTTGAAATGTGAGACCGGTGCAGGGCTTAGCAGTTGCATTAACCCAGAGGAAGAGTAGATGGCCTTGGATTATTGGCAGGATGGTCTGCCTCTATTTCCTCTTGTTTGGTTACACAGCATTGGAGCTGATTAGAAATTGGTGACATGGCTGATAGTCTGACCCACACTGACTAATCTATCACATTATGACACCAGGCCATGAATTGCATTATAGCACTTTGCTGTCAACAGCTAGGACCGATTTCATACTGCCTAGACACATTTAGAGGGAGTTATTTGCAGTGCTGGCCATATACCTTGTGTGATTTTCTTGCTGTTTTGAGTGTCAGGTATGTCTAAGCACTTCACAATGCTGTTTTTGTACATAGGAGTATCCAATGTACTGGTGCACTTTGAGGTCTTGTTTGCATATTTCAGGTTGTAGCGTTGCTTCTCTCTCTGCAGAGGGTGGACCTCAGCTTGAGTTATTTATAAAGTCAGTGGAACAGGTCCGTGCTTGCTGCCGGCCTAGATATACCTACCATCAGAAATTTCAACAATGTGCCAAGGCAAAGGGGAACAGGTTACAAAGATACTATCAGAATCACCTCCCTCACCCCCCCACCAACCCCATCTCCCTTTTTCATGTCTAAACCTGGCTGTGTTCTATTTATGCTTTTCTGGCAAACCCCACCTCTCACCTATCCTTCTCTGCAGCTCCCTGTTCTAGTCTCTCTGTCTCTCCAGTTCAAATCAACCATTAACTGGCAGGACGAGATTCTTCTGTACCTTCAAGTAAGCACCAAAAGCAACAAAATGCTTTAAGGTGTGTACCCATGTTCTTGTCTTTATCTGCTGCACGGTCAATCCACTGACAGAATTGTTTGATGCACGACAAGATTTGCCAAGGTGTAGCAAAAGTGTAACAATTAAACAGGATGCCGCATACTCAATCAAATGCACAACCAGCCCTGCCCACCTCTCAATCAACAATGTTATTGAGAAAAGTTTTAATTTCCCATATTAAATGAATGCTCCATAAATCCCTGAGGCCCCTCTGTCACCCCCCATTCCAATTTCTCTGTTCACCTCTGTTTCTCTGTATGGTATGTACTAATCTACAAGAAGATTTCAAGTCTGTAGCTGTGCTTCTTTGGGACCTTAAAACGTGATATTTTCAAGGCCACAGGTGAAAAGGGAGAGAGAGCATTAAGGAGAGAGAGATCATGGTTCAGGGGATCCTGTGCATTGCTTCTAGCCTCATGAATTGTATGAGTATCTGTCTTTGTCAATTACTTCCTTATTTGACTTTTTTTTTTTGCTTTGTTATTGTAATTAACGGTTCAAATTTGCACAGTTCCTGGAATATTATAATGTCAGATTGCCAGGACACTCACTATTATGTGAGAGACTTAAAACTTAACCCTTAACATGGGGCTTAATGGCATGGCAATTGAAAGTGTTCAAAATGCATCCCCCATATGCAATAATATTCTATAGCATGTGGAGGATGGTGAAATGAGGAAATGCTTGGTCTTCTTTCCTTCTTTCCAATTTCCCCAAGGGTCCTATTTTCTTCTTTGGCTCATCTCCTCCATTTTACATTTTTTCCCACCCTCTCAACTTTATCAAACATCAGCACGGCTAAGGCTTATTGACTCCTTCAAGGCCTGGCGCCAAGACCGTGAGCACAGACCTGGCAGGAACCGGGGGGCTAGGGCAGTCACAGAGTCCCATGGAGGACAAACGACAGACAGTGAGAATGCACACTATATGTGCAATTGCATACCCTGCATTCCAGACCCATCGGAGGCACGTCTGCAGCTTCTCGTGTGCACTGAAGCTTCTGGAAAGTCTTAGAGGACAGCTCCATTACAGTGAAGGGCAGACAATGGTGTAAACCCCAGGACATGGAAAGTGAAGGATGCGTGTAAGATTAAAGTCCTAAATATAAGGTACTGTGCTACATCAAAATCAGGATTAAACTGCAGACTTGACACTAAATTTTACAACCACCATGCAAACCTGAAACTAGCAGTGGATTCAGCTGGAAGCTACACATTTTGTACATACTTTTAGACTTAACTGCACTATTGGTGTGCAAAGCCTGTAGGGTAGGCTTGTTGAGGTTGAAGCCGTGTGGTATAAGGGTCTGATGCATCAAACCTCAGAGTGTGAGTATGCATATCAAAAAACTGAAAAGACATAACGATTTAAAAGATGAGGACCACAAACCCCATTAAGTATTCCTTATTATCATACACTAGCCTGAATTTTGGATTTATTTTCAGTGTACAGAAAAACTCATTTATGTAATACTACAAGCATTAATGTAAATGAAGCATGGTTAATTTTCAAAGTCCCATGCTGTGAAAATGGAAGTTTTTAGAGAAAAACTTAAAAACATAGATGAATAAAGGGCTCAATAAACGATTAAACCTTCCACAAAACTATTAAAATTCCAGACCCTCTGTAGTCTCTTTTAACATAAATGTATAATTCACCATGGATAAAGGTTAGGAATAAGCAGGGCTGTCCAAAATAGATATTGCAAGGGGTGTTGATGAAGCAGAAAGGTTTGGTATATTCCACAAAGGCAAGGAGTGCAATGAGGTCTTCATAGAGATGGAAACCTGCTCTCCTTATGTACTGCATAAATCAACACATCGAGTGAAGTCATGCATGCTAACATTTTAACTTAATTTGCCATACACTACATTTGAAAGTAAATCTAGGCATGGGGTAGTTGGGGGGTGTAGGGTCCTTGCCATGCAGCAGAGTATAGAAGCAGGCGTGTTGTGTTGTGTAGGGGGCTGGGGGGGCTCACAATGCAATTAGACTGAGGCTAATGTTGTTTAGATGGACCTGAGATAGGGTAGGGGCAGGGAAAAAGGGAAAGCTAAGTAAATACAGGCCATAAAAGGGCATTTTTTCAGAGCCTGAAAACAAACCAGGGGAGTTAGTCCAAAGGGTTGGCATGGAGCATGTTACTGGCAGGGGGGACCACCAGCCTGGTGAACCTCAAAAATACTTGCAAGAATCTCCCCTCCTGATGCCGTACTTGACACCTTCCTTGCATTAAAAAGTCCCATCATCATCTGCCTCAGTTCCAATAACCTAACGGCAGCGGCAGATCCATCCTGGTCTTTGCCAAAGAACACATAGTGACATTACTATGCTTAGACAAAGTCAACCTGGAAACTGTCTGACATAATGGCTCCCTTGTGCATTCTAGGGACCACCTGATTACCATGCTTACTGGAGCACTGTGAACTGCCTTAAGAACTGAGATCATGGAGGTAACTTGAGGAGATCTCACTGCAGCAGACAGGCGAGGGGTTCCAGTCGAGGCTGAATTTTCTGCCAGGGCATTATCAAGCCTGAGCCTCCAGGGGCGTTGGTATGCTGAAGAGACCAGCACTGCTGCTTACACCCAGCTAATCAGCGTGTGCACAGTGGGGCAGGTGGGCCAGGCTGGGAGATAAGGGTGCGCCTGAGGCCCTCTGTGAAGCCAGACTGCCTCTGATGCAGGACACTGCTCCATTCACAGCCATTTCCAACAGATCCCCTCAGCTCTCTCATTCTCTTGTCAGATACCCACAACTAATCTGGTTATGGCCTGGGATTGACGGAAGTGCGCATACATTTTAATGATTTTGTAAACCGTTAAATAGCTTAAATAGGTCTCTCTTGCAAAAGAGATTTACTTAGTTAAAATAATAACCATTAAGAAATAAGGGCTAAATAAA
The DNA here is from genome assembly GCA_022829145.1 of Albula goreensis. Lineage (NCBI taxonomy): Eukaryota > Metazoa > Chordata > Actinopteri > Albuliformes > Albulidae > Albula > Albula goreensis. The sequence goes on from CM040744.1 coordinate 33,396,377, forward strand.
AATAATTTAATAGTGATGCCCACTTCTCATTCATCAACACAACACATGCACAGACATAAATCTGTACACTTGCTCATAGAAGCACACACAGAACACATTAATGCACACATGTAAATAAATGACTTATCACAGACACACTTGCAGAAAAAAACACCCATGCACACCCGCATATATACACATTCATTTGCATTCAGACAGACAGACATGCACACACATACGCCTCTCAGCTTGTTCTGTGCAGCAGAACAAAGCAGGAACTCTATGCACCTCTGAAAACAGGGACTACCCATCCCTGAGGAGGAATGAAGCCTGGGTGCAGACAGAGCATTCAGGAAGGCGCTTCTGTACAGATGGAGCAGCAGATAGGCACAGGTGGGTGGAGGACGCCTCCTGAGGACAACAGCATTTGGAGACACATAACCATAACTGTGGGAGAGATTTATAGTGACAGGAACCAAGCCAGCGGCCAGCCAACACCTTATGAGTTTTAGGACTGACCTGTTTCACACAGATCACCTTTTCCATCCCTAACAAAAAACCTCCGCTTTCACACAAGTCAGCTGAGTAGGAGTCCTCAAACGCATTCTTCCATCTGAGGGATCTCTATATCTCACTACCACGTGCCACCACTTACGGATCTGTAACCTGAATTTGTGCCCAAGCCATGGAGATTATTTATAGCATTTACACAAAATGATCTTTATAAATAAGTACATTAAAAATAATCTGGCCCTTAACTACTGGGCCACTTAATGAGGTGGTAGCAGTGGTGCGTGGGTGGGGGTTGGGGGGGGGGGTTTAACTGGCCTAAACAAAATGGTTGCTGAGGCAAGCTGTGACAAGCCGCCCCACCTCAGGATCTCCTTTGGGCACGCTGTGACATTGTGCCCCTTCACCAAGCACGAAACAAGCATGGGCCGTGCCAAGCCGGTGGAAACATTTAGCCGCTGCGCTTTAGAGACTAGCCACGTGGGACACCAAGCCTGTCAAAGGGGTCTCTGTGACTCAGCGGGCCTGGATAAAGGGACTTTTTGTTGATGTTACCAATGCACTCTTTTTCATAAACACATTATACTTGAGGGCTCGGCGCATGTTAATGGCCTTGGGGGTAAAGGGAGGTCAGTATGTGGCTGGCACAGCGGGGAAAGGGGAGTGGGTGGCGGGTTTTTGGTGGTGGGAGGTAGGCATTGGGTGGGTGGTGACGGGGGGTGGCGTAATGACACCGTGCTGGCAGGGGCAAACGGATGTGTCAAGAATGGGCATACAGGTGAGGGCTGAAGGTCCGTGACACCAGGGCTGAACTGTTTTGTGAGCGGAGTGGGAGAACAGGCCAGGGTGTCCCCTGAGTGGCTAGGTAACGTCTGCAGTACACCAAGTCCCCTGGGAAGGGCGGAGGTACAGGTTGTGGTATTTTGGTCTTGTCAGAATATTAATTCATGCCAAAGTCTGCCCTGTACATGAGAAAACGGAGGAAGTTGGTCAGAAGAGGAACACAGTGGGTGTGGGGGTATTGGAGGTAGGGGTGTGGGGGCTATGCAGTCACCAGGCCTGACATAAAGACAAGCATGTGCATGCTAAACAGAGGGGCAGCCAAGACTAACTCTCACTGTTTCTGGCTTTCTGATGTTAAGGAGCAAAGGAAGACTCAAAATAAGCCATATGTATGAATATTCCAAGCATTATCTTTATGTTACTATCATGAGCGTCTTACCTGAGATATTGCTGAAATAGATACTTTATTTTCTGGCATTGGACTCTAAGGCAGGGCACATCAGATCAGTTTAGGGTTAATCCATTTGTAGCTGCTAAAGTATTTCTTTAGTTTGGTGAGTTGTGTCCTTCAGCCAAGCTATACAGTCACTTTGACTTGTGACTGGCTTCTTTCTAGCTGATCAGGAATAAAAATTTAACATGGATGTTTTTTGAATAATTCTTTTTTTTTAAAAAAAAAAAAAAAAAAAAAATCTTTGGACTATGTGAAATAAATTTCTTGTGATCTTTTAATTTTTTTCCTCAGAGTTAAGCCAGAAAACTCATCTCTGAGCTGTCAACCCCTACTGCGTCTCCAGTGTTGCTTTTTAATCGCTACAATCGTTTCATTACAAATCCAGGAGTGGACAGTCCTCCTGGGCCCTGCAAGAAATGGGAAGATGTTTTTTAGACCAAAAATCACATTGCACAATTCCTCTCAGTCCAACCCAGTGTTCAATCAAGGAAGGAGTTACAGTCCTAATCCGGGAAGCAGATCTCAAAGAACAAACCACACAGTATAATAAGAATCATAATAAACCCTAAATAAAAATAAAATGCTTTTAGTATTACAGATGCAAAAGGTTACGCTGTGTGGATTTTGCATTTTCACATTGGACATTTACAGTTTGGTCGATTACCAGTGTCACTACATTTTCCATTTTCCCTCATTCTAACACTGTTTTTACAACAATGATCAATTTTGGCAATATAGAAAAACATGTCTCATTCTGCTAGCCACTGTTTTTCCAACCACTCCTGTAGTCACCAGACAACATATTCTCTGCAGCATAGACAATCAGCTTCTCTGCACCTTTTGTCTGATATGACCTTGTGATTCTTACCATCTCCCAGGTAAGCTTATGGACCCTGCCTTAAGGCAATTCTGGTTTTGACACACAATACAAAACTACCTGGCAATATCAAAATCTGACAAGGGAAACCATACTACAGAGAGAGAGAGAGAGAGAGAGAGACGTGATCTCTGCTTAATATTCTGCAGAGTCCATCTGTATTTGCATGTTACTTTTTTCAACATTTGGCATTTGGGAACAGCATATTCAGCCCTCACATATAACAACCTACCAGCATCATTCAGATCATTATTGTGCCTCCATTAGTTTTGCTCTGCTCAATTTGACTCCCCTGCCTCATTTTCTCCAGACATCCATATTCGCATCATTGACACACCCCACTGTCCTCATAGACTGTACCGCAACTTTGGACTCCAAACTCTCCTCTCACCTGTAGGCTCTGCACACCCTTTATTACATTTTCCTGATCTTTTGAGTGAAAGTTGTCATGGCATTGTTCTCACCTTGACTCAATGCCCTGCTTTATTTCCCTGAGCTTATAAGTTCTGATAAGCAATTACTGCAGAGTGATGGATGCTCACAAAAGTCAAATGCACTGCAGCAGAAGGCTGTCACCTCAGGAGAGAGCAGAGATGGACGGACCTGTCAGAACTGAGAGATTGTGACCCCTCCTCTCTCTCTAACTCTCTCTCCCTCTCTCTCTGCTGGCGCCAGCCCAGTGTAGCTCCAGCCTCCATCCTTTTTCTCCGTGCTATGACATATTCACTCAACCAGAGGAAGCACAGGGAGTCTGACCCTTATAAATAGCCAGTCTAATGCTTGACCCACCCTCACTGTGCAGCAACCTTTAGCCCAAGGGCATTCAAATGACAGCACAGCCAGAAGCTGGTGAGGTTAACAGGGTTGTTCTCCATTCTAAAACATTAGTGGCAGCATTAAAACAAACCAGCAGCCTTTTAAGTGTACAGTAGTTGTATGCACAGTGGTTTCTGTGGTAGATTTGAGGTAAATATTTATCATGAATGAAGGCAATGCAAAAACACAGGTCAGGCACTGTGAGTGAAGACCAAAGAAACTGAATTGCACTACAGGTTGATCTGGCCCTTATTTCCCAAATAAAACCCTGGTAATTGCATAGGGGTTCAAAATATCCCCCAGTAGCACTTGAAATACTTTGAAACCAGAAGTACATCATTCTCAGGTTTCAACCCTGAGCTTTACAGAACATCTTAGTGTCTATCTTTGCTGTGGGCACTACCATTGTGGGGTCTCCCTTGGTTCTGTTTAAAGGGGTATAGGCCTTGTACGACACCTCTCCAAGCAGATACAATGGCTCATTACCAAAGCCCAAAGTAAGTCTCACCCTCTCTGATACAGAACAGTTACAAATGGCAACAATAATGTCTTAGAACAAGTTTAAAGGTAAATAAGAGGTTGCTTTGATTACTGAGTTTAGTTTAGTTTCGCTTCTTTAACTGGCGAAATAAACATACACAAAATGACCTTGTCTTGCACACAAGGCTGCCCAACCCCTTCTGTCCTTCAGACAAAAATGAATAATGTACCTTGCTTGTAAGAAAGGCCCATTTCACGAGCATTCCCATAGCACTCCTGTAGAACACATTGTGAACAGTAAGCTCACAGAGGGTGTGCAAAGGGAAAGCCTATGTACACATCTGCCTGACAAAACTGAAAGAAGCCATGTGGTTTCAAGCAGCCAAAATAATCTGCATGCATTTTGTGGTTATCGGAGTTAAGGCACAGAGCTCTGCCAAACAAGCTGCCCATATATTTGGCACAGGACTCCTCCCACGGTTGCGTCCCTCCCACAGCTGCTCTCTCACAAGCAGGCTGAGAGGTAATTCTGGGACGGGCCAAAGACCCCGGTGGACCCTGCGATCTCTGAGCGCCTATTCATCTCCTGGGTTGGTTGAGGAAGACAGCATGTGGTTCCGTTCACAGGGTAATGAGCATGATCTCCCAGCATTCTGATAGCTATGGAACGCGGTGCAGTTCCACTGTGTTGGGGCCTCCGTGATGATCTCACTCCGCATCTGCTATCACTAGAGGGGCCGCTTTTGGGCTTTAACCCTTTCTGTTAATACACCCAGAGGCTAAAACCTGGACTAGAGTCAAAAGGCGTTTATCTTTTTCCACCCTCATCTCTTTCAGAGATTAAGTCAGTTTGCAACTTTTTCCCCTGTCAGAGTTAAAAACAACAAGCGAAGACATGGAGAGAAACACAAAAAGTGATAACACAATGAAAATCTATCCAAACTGAGGTCTCTCTTATTGTACAAATAAATATAAATCAGGACTTATGTAGTATATTGCCTGCATCAATGACTCGACGAACTCAAGTGACAGAGTGACCAGCAGTTTGTTTATCTCTCACTGAGGGGCTGCCATGCAGGTTTTCATGCTGGGAGATGAGTTATGTAATGGAGAACGGCAGTAAAACACAACTTCCCATTGAGAAGATAGGATGAAGGCAAGTGAAATATTATTTTGCTTACAGCTGAAAGAGCTACGATTCCAGTCATAACTTTAAAAGTATTTTTGGTTGGATATAAAACTGAAGCACTCAAACACTGCGCTGAACCATTTATATTTTTCTAGAGGGGTCAATTACATCAAGCACTGAATCAAAGGGATTTTCAACCGAAAAGCTGCAATGCTAGCACATTTCCTCGAGAACAAAAAGAGCAGCAGGCCATAACACATAGACCAAAATTTGCTTTTTTTCAAAAATGTTGAAACAGACAAGTTGTGTTATCCCTCACACTTGACCAGTTATGAGGTTATGAATCTGAAGGCAGCGTTGAGCAATCTCTGACAGATTTGATAGACTGAGTATCCACAGATTTGCCATTGCTCCCTGTGGTCCATAACTCACCAAGAGGAAATTCCTGGTTGGAATTTATTTATTTTTATTTGAGCATTTCAAGAGTTGCAAAAATGATATTCAACAGTTATCTTCTCTGGGAGTTTATTGCAGAGGATGTGAAAGCATCCAAACAGCGAGTAATGACACAGCTGGGTCCTGATCAAGGTGTAAGTTTTGCGGCGTTCTTTGTGACTGAATGACTGCACTGGATTTCCGAATCAGTGACGTTTGAAGAGTCCTTTCTTAAGAGGGGTGGGAAGGTCAGTCTGCTTTGCACTTGCAGTTTCCTTTTCCCCTCTGTCCTCTTGATTAGCTCCTCCAACTAATGGAGAATTTCCTGCATAGAGAGAAAAAAAACCCTAAAAACAAACTGAGACAGGGCACTGGTAAACTGAAGATAAGCATTTAAGTCACGGCAAGCGAAGAGCTGCCACATAAAGCAGGCAAAAGACAAAAGGTGTGCCATTCATGAACCTGGCAAAGCCTATCATGGATAGAATAATAACAATAAACAATTTTGCGGTAGAACATGATGCAGTTGTAAAACAGTTTTCGAATTTGTTGGTCCTGTTTCCCCGCCACAGTGCTTTGTCCTGGCTTATATGTAAATAAATTTCATTCACAAAAGCAAACTGGATGGAATTAAAATAAATCTCAAGATGCAGTGCTGGCAGGCCCTGAGAGCCTTCCTGTATGTGAGGCAGTATTAAAATCTTGACTCAACCATGTTTTTTAGGTTGCTCACTTCATTTGTTTGTTTTACCCTAATGTTTGAAAACAATGGCGAAAACAATCACATCAATGCAGCGATGCTTGACATTGACTTGATGAAAGTAAGCACAGAGAAAGGCAGGGCCTGGGGGCAATGCTCTGTCTTACGTTTGTGTACTTTGCATTCTTTTTCTGTGCTCTCTGTATAATTCAGGACAGCAGTAGCGCCTCTGTACCTTGAAGCAAACATTTATTCAGAATGTGGTATTGCTAGCCCCACATTTCAGGATGCCAGCAGCCCTTCTGCAGACAATGATGTAATGTCAGCAGGGGGACAGAGGGATAGGGGTATTTATGCTATATATTTTGAAAAACAGCTATTTAAAATACGAAAACTATTTTTTGTTTTAATTGGCTTGCTTCTGCATCAAGAAAACTGATACCTTCTGGACAATCTGTTTTTCCCTTAAAAAAAGAAAAAAACATAAGACAATTCTGACAGGGAGAGGTCTCATTAGGGAAGATAAAGTGCATGCTGAAAACAGCACCAGGAGACACCCTGACACCGGGACTTGGGACGGTTCCAGATTTTATGAACTTCTCCCAAAACTCTCATTTGACAAAAAGCAATGATCCTTTTTTCCCTTTGTCAAGTGTATTACATCGTGTTTTAGACTGCATTCAGTTTCCCTGGGGCCAAGTCGCACTCTAGATTGTTGTCAAGGAACTGGAAAGCCCAATGTTAAGGGGAACACGCCAGCTAATTGGAGCCGAACATCCTGACAGTTTCCATGGTTATCAGAGAAACATTCCCATGACAAGTTGGCAGAAGGTGTGTGATAAACAGGCTCTGAAATGTTCCCTGGCCGCCTAGTTCCCGACTCCTGTAATTCACCACACTGAAGATTGAATCAAACAGCTCCTGAAGGGCTCTGGACTTCATAAACCATGTTTCCTACTTTGAAGAATGAATTGGTCTTTAAACCCCTCTAGGGCTTTGCTTTAAAAGCTTGCTTAGTGGTCCCAAGAAAATTCATGTGATTAATATGGAATGGTTCAGAACAGAGGTGAATCTTTATGAGGTATGAACTGAATGTGGTGCGATATGAACCTGATCGTTGTTATTGGCCTGACTTGCACCCAAAGATGCCCTGATGCCTATCGTTCGGAGAAGCACATGATTTTTTGTCCTGATTAAATAAACTTGATTGCTCACCTTTGTTCTGTACTTTCATTCAGAAATCATGCAGGCAAGCATAACTCACTCAAAAGTCTACATGTAAAGAGTTTAGTTAGACAAACCAGCTTTCTTAAATTTACATTTTTCCATTTTTAAAAAATCCAACAAACACATTGTTGTTCATATTAACGACAAAGAGTGTTGAAAAAATGTAATTTCAGTTTTGGGCACACAGGCCCAAGGCTACCTGTACTTAAGTCTAAAAATATCCTGCGTTCCTAACGTGAAATGAACACTTTTCATCCTCCAATGGTTTCGATATCACAAAGCATGTTGACAAAAAGGAAATTCAAGCATATTTCAGCCAAAAACCCAACTTACACCACTGCTTTGGGTCTCACCCAAGTGCTCATTAAAAAGCTTATGACCAGTGATCCATTAAGTCACTATTAAAACGCTTACAATTTATGACCAGTGTTTAAAGGCCCTACATTAAACCAGGCTCCTACACTAGGCAGTATTTCATTTCAATTGGCTGTATAATTGAGGACACCACCTGTCACAGCCTACATGACCACTGAAAGAAGGACCATTTCACTTTTAACCAGAGCGAATTCGGAAGAGCTGATGAGGTTAGCCCAGTGGGCGCACTGTTCTATTGGCTGGCCAATTTGGATGTTAACATTCTCAACCTCTGCTAACAGTGCCAGTCAAGCTCCCTCTCACCCTCCACCCCCCAACTTCCCATTGGGACCTATCTCCATCAACACCCCCCATTCGTGCCAGTTCCCCTGCCTGCTGGACTGGGACCAGTTCCGCTTATGGCATCTTCTCACACAAAGACAAATGACCAACTACCAGGCTGCCAATTCCACAGCTACACTGTTCTGCGGTGTTCCCTGCAGGCAGTCACAGGGCCCCTTCTCTGCTGTCAGGTCTCTGTGAGCTCTACCCACCAAAATCCCCACCCCCTCTTCCCACACCCTCCTGTTTCCTTTTTGTGGCTCGCTGGAGAGCTTTGGCTGAGGAATTACATTACAGGGCAAAGACAGGAAGGAGAGGTTTGGTGGGTGAGGGTGCAGGGTGCAGGGAAAACGGTTTTATCAAAATGAATCATAATGACAGAAAGCAGATTGTGCCTCATGCACAATGAAATTAAAATCTAAAAGGCACTGATTATCCTGCTCTCTAATGGAAGGTTTGACTAGCAGAAAGCACTTACTGCTCAGGTAACAGATAGGTGCCCCAGTTCTGACCGAAAGAAGACAGAATGGGAAGACAGAGAGGAGGGGGAGAGTACAGGAGCCGTCCTCTATGGTGCAAATCTCAATGTCACCGATGCAGCCAAACCACACATCCCGTTGGATGGGGGCAGAGAGGAGAGGCTGAAGGTGTGAGAGAACGGGCTCTGACAGTAGGTTGGATGAGCTGGAACTTTTCCAGTCAGAGGGGGGGAAAACAATACTACAACAGGGACTGCTGGGCTCTGCCAAAACCTAAGCATAGGGACTAACCCCCAGGGCTGCTGATGCACAGCAGATCTCAACTAAAATAAACTGCCAGGTCAGGACACTAACACAACTGTAGAGTGGACAAGCCGGGGTTCTTTCCAAGGTTAACCCCCCAAACATACACATGCACACACGAACACACACAACCCATTATGGAAAAATTTACAAAATAAATATGCTCAACAGGAAAAATAAATAACATGACAGAATTAAGGGCTGAACTTCCACATGACTTCAGGGCCAAGTTCGTAGTGAAATGCTGCCTGGAAATGATCAGATAAAGATGCCCAGAGCAGGTACACAGGGAAAAACGGCTAGATAAACATATCCAATGAGTTCACCTAAGGACGTCCCCTGCCACTCCATTACAGGTGCACATTTGTGAAGCACACATTCTCACATTGTGATACAACATGAAAGAACATGCACTACGAGTTTGAGAACGATTCAGAAAACAGCTTATGCTGATTAACACCCAAGTCAATTAGCCTGGTTATTAAGATGAAGCACTTCCTCTTAGTATGCTGACATGAACAGCCCTCTTTACTGCTCAGTGTCATCACAAGCAATCTGCAATCAGCAGTATGTGTGAGGTCTGCCACTGTCAAGACAGTATGATACATATTTTTCATACTATATTATTATATACTCATTTACTCTGGATCTACATGAGTAAGATTAATATGCCCTATATTAATGCAGGGAGGCCAAAGTAGTGTAATTACAGCCTCCTTATGGGGCCGAAAGACAACATTAATGGAATGCTTAACTGCATTAATTTCAGGCATTTTTAACAACTGATGTCATTTAACCCAAATAAAGGATGACATTTAACTGATCTGACATTTGATATGTTTCCTTTTTGATCTCTAATGTTGCCCAAGTAAACAAAGCAATATAACATTCTATTACAATAATGAATAATCCTTATTTGAAATAATAAGCATACTGTAAAGACGCAAGATGTCAAATTAGGACTGAATGTACAGTATTAACAGTGTTTAAACATGTAGTGCATAGTGGCATTCAAACTCATGGAATAGGAAGGGGGTTTCCAGCAGGTCTCTGTTTCTGTAAGTTTAAATGGAACAACAAATAATGTATGTATGTACATACATATATCTCAGAGAAAATGAAAGCTATGAACACAAAACATATGAGCCAGGATTCCTTAAGGTGATACAGCAGTCAACCAACAAGCGGGCATTCACTAGTATTCATTATATATTCATTTAACAAGCTAGCCTCATTTCATTTTTTAAATTATGTCCAGCCATCTAACCACTTGGTTAATCAATGTGTTTGTACAATGACAAACCTTACTTTTGTTAGCAAACTTATTCATTGTCCCAAATTCATTCTTTAAATCTCCCAGAAAGTATTATTATGCACTGTAATAGTGTTAAGATATTCCCTTCTCAGATTTTTACATTATTGTCATGGTGGATAGCACCACGTTTGCCTGTTGTGCCTTATAGCTTTGTTTGTTTTGTCACATGCACGGCCCACAGTTCATTGTAGGTGAATGTGTCAAAAGAACCAGGATTGTGACGCATTACATCGGGAAAAGACTTCAAGTACCTTTCTTTATTTGTTTTTAATCAGTGCTTGCTCTGTTAAGTTAGATAAAGTAGTAGGTTTGTTTGTACACTTATGAGTGATGGCCATGTTTGTGCTGTCACTATAGTATATGATTTTTTTATTATTTTCCAGTAATAAAAGTATGGTAGCATTTTGGTTTTAAGCTGGCCAGAGTTGATTTGTATCACAGTTGTTTTTTGAGAGATTAGAATCCTACTTCCAGGTTTGTAGCCATTCGGTTAACCAGTGTTTTCGTACCACTGTCTTCCATATCTGAGTGCTTCCAACAACAGCTTACTATTAAGTGTGTATATTTACACAGAGCCTTTTAACCTCAATATTTCAAAGAGCTACATGGTGAAGGAGTAAAACACCTCCATGACCATAAATTTGTATCACTGCATTGAAGCATTTGGCAACAGAACACTTACCTGCCTCTGCACTTCACACTGTCTAAAATGAAGAGGTGGGATTTAAAGAGGCAGTCAAACTGATTATAAAGCCAGGTATGTAGAACTAGTTTGGGAAATGGACCGGGACCATTTCCCTTTATTTATGAGTGGTTTTCTATACGTAGCACCTATATTGATCATTGTACATTACATGTAGCTCTCTACCCCTTTCTGTTTATTACCAAGAGCAGCCAATACAACCACACACATGCATGCATGCACACACGCACACACACACACACACACACACACACACACACACATACACATACACACACACACACTCATCCCAGCATGACCAGTACACTGACTTTAAGAAATCATTTGCTTTCCTTTGTAAAGTGCTAGTTCAACTCAAAAATAGGATTCACTTTTAATAGGACTGATAGAATACAGAACCAGTGTGACAAATTATGCACAAACAGGTTTGAGGGTAATGGCAGACCATTTATGTTATTCCTCGAGGCATAAAAAAAACAGACTCTGAAAAGTTGTTGCACCCAGAGCCAGAGGTCTAATACTATGTATTTAAGCTGCTACCGCCATGGCATGTGAGCAGCGAAGCTGGCCAAAGGGACGGGAAGCAAAATGGTCAGTATGAGGCTCCCAGACTGGGAGCACTGGGTCAAGTAGTGAATTCCATGAAACTATGAGTGAGGTGTTGAAACCGATAAGTCAGGGAGGGAAGTGACAGACTGCACACTCAGACACTCAGACTCGGCACCCCCTGAATATCTCCGTCTCCCGGCACGCCAAGCATTCCCTTGATTGTTCTTCCTCATTGTGCAGGGTTGGCGTGAGTCGTGGGTGAGATAAGCATCGATTATTTTTAGTGCCTGCGCACTCTTGCAAAGTCTAGTCCACCGACTACCACTTCGGCTTGAGGTCCCTCATGTGTCGGCACTTGTTATAAGAGCAACAGAGAAACCCGTTCTGCGCTTCCTCAACATACGCATTCTATTCAGGCGAGAGTATTACAGAAAATGCACTTTCTCGAGTGGCCAGAGGGGGAAATAATCGAATTTCCACGGTAGCTGAAATGCCATAGCTACTGCAACCAGTTAATATGCCCTCTCATTCAAGGCACGTCAAGCCTGACAGTTGAACAACTGGCAGGGAGCAGAGGAGGAGCTCCATTAGCATGGGTTTATAACTGTCATACCATCCCTCTGCTTGCTGCCGACCCGCCACATCTCCTAGAGCTTTCTTAAACTCTGAGTCAGAATTTATGATAATTAATGGCACCTGGCCAAATGCTGTTCATTATGTCTGCAGCAGCCTCTGACATGTGAGATGTGCTAACAACTGCCACCATAAAATGACTGGAAATCCTGCTGTCTTTAAGCTTTTTATGACCACAGTTTAGTCATGCCACATGACAAATTTATGCTATACAACTATATATCAGAAAATGTGCCCACTGAGTCCACACTGACAGCTGCTGTTCACTCTGAAGCAAAGTAAAACTGGAGCCTTCAATGTATTGTTTGTGAAACTGTTACACAAGTTCCTGAGTTAAAATGGAGATGGCTATCTGCTCAGCCCGCATTGAACAAGTCATTCAAGTTCCTTTGGAAAAAATCAGGTGACAGCAACACCCTGACGGGTTAAGATTCTCCCAGTCTACTAAAGTATTTTTTTTTTACTCAAAAGCAAAAGCAGAAACCACAACCCAGCTTCAAAACCTGACTCTCTCTGTAAAAATCTGGGATATTTGTTTTTCCATCCTCAAACACTCACTGACCCATGCAGGTTTGCCATATTTTGACAATAAAATACTGAATTTAACATTCAAATCATGAAGACTTCAGGGGCACAAAACTCCCATTGGAGCCCTAAAAAGGCCAGGGTGGGTGGTGGGCCAAGGGCCAGGACAACCCATGTGCATTGGGGTGCATGTCCCTCTCTGTCTCTTTAATAGCACAATGTGTCTCTACAGAGGCACACTTCACAGCCCCTCCCCTCAGGCTGAAAGTGATTAAAGCCAGTGCTGGCTGAGTGGGACCAGCATTCTGGGCTCCAGCCCTTTGAGAACTGACAGAGAGGGAGAGAGAAAGAGAGTGTGTGTGAGAGAGAGAGAGAGAGAGAGAGAGAGAGAGAGAGAGAGAGAGAGAGAGAGAGAGAGAGCAAGAGAGAGAGAGCAAGAGTGAGTGAGAGAGAGAGAGAGAGGGAGGGGACGTCAGGGAGTGCGAACTCATGGTTCTTACAGCCTTGCCAGTGCTTTGCTCTCTCCAAAGTGCCACTGCTGTGAAACGGTGCTGGGGAAAGGGGCTCTATCACCCATCCAAAGCAATACTCTCCACAATAGGACTACTTCACCAGAAAGAGGGTTTTCATCCTAATCAAAAGCTGGAGTGCTTTTCAAATACCTTTAAATTAAACTTTCTTCACGGACATATCAAAAATAACCAAAAAGGATCTAAAGCTTTTTTTTGCCTTACGGGACCGTATTGTTTTGACAGTACAAAACAATGTCACTCTTACAGAAATTAGAGGAAGGTCTTGCTTTCTCTTTTTGTTTTTTGAATCTATAATGGTAAGCCAAAAGACAATTTTTGTAATTATTTAAACTTATTAAGTGATGTGTCAAAAACAAGTGCAAGTGAAAGCGAAATATGTCAACAGCTTATTCAACTTTGTGTGTTTGAACTGAGGGTAGACATGTGAAAGAGAAGAAGGGTTGAGCCGAATTCTTTTCAACTTGAATGATACTGACCTGCATCAAATAGAACAAATGGGCAAAATAAGTGAGCAGAGACGAAACTTTGGAATGTCACCTGTTCTAACTTTTGTGTTTTTTTAACTCAGAAGAAGCTTCGGAGGAAACGCTGAAACTCAGCTTTTGTACAGTGAACAGCCTGAGCCGCCACAGAAAGTCCTTCCCTGGCAAAGATGGATAATTACTCCCTAAATGATAGCACTGGGTATGACAACGCCACAGACACCGATGCCCAGTTAAAAACACTCAGTTTGTTAATGCTTACAGTCTTCATCATCATCCTCATCGTAGTGGGAAACCTCCTGGTCATTATTGCCATCGCACGCACTTCCCAGCTCCAGACTATAACCAATATTTTCATCATGTCCCTTGCCTGTGCCGACCTCATCATGGGGGTCTTAGTGGTGCCCTTGGGGGCCACGATCGTGGTTACGGGGAACTGGCAATTGGACAGAAAATTCTGTGAGCTCTGGACATCAGTTGATGTGCTGTGTGTGACGGCCAGCATTGAGACACTGTGCATGATTGCTGTGGATCGGTACATTGCCATCACCCGACCCCTGAGGCATAAAGTGCTGCTCAACAAGTGCCGAGCACGGGTGATTGTGTGCATGGTGTGGGCCTTCTCTGCGCTCATCTCCTTCGTGCCCATCATGAACCAGAGCTGGCGTGCAACAGACGAGAGCGCCAAGTCATGCTACGACAAGGAGACCTGCTGTGACTTCATCACCAACGCAACCTTTGCCATTGCCTCCTCTGTGGTGTCCTTCTACATCCCCCTCCTTATCATGATCTTCGTCTATGCCCGTGTCTTCATCATTGCCACACGGCAGATGCAGCTTATAGACAAAAACCGGCTTCGCTTCCAGACCGAATGTGTGGCATCACAGCCGCCACCACTGCCGCCACCGCCACACGGCAACAACAATCTGCCGCATTCGGCCAGCTCGGGAGCTATCGTCAGTTCCTCCCGCAGGAAAAGCTCCAAGCGACGGCCTTCGCGGCTGACAGTGGTGAAGGAGCACAAGGCCCTCAAAACACTTGGTTTCATCATGGGAGCCTTCACCATCTGCTGGCTGCCCTTCTTTGTAGCAAACATCATCAATGTCTTCGATAGAAGTGTGCCTGAGAAGAGCATATTCCGCCTTCTGAACTGGTTGGGCTACTTCAACTCTGGCCTCAACCCCCTCATCTACTGTCGCAGTCCCGAGTTCCGCATGGCATTCAAAAACCTCTTGGGCTGCCCATGGCTCCCCACCTTACGCATGAACACCTTTTACAAGGAGCTGAGGACACTCTGTCCCTGTTTCAGGGGCTCATCACAAACGGGGACAACTGGCTCTTTCCAGAAACCTCCCCGAACCCAGGCAGAGAAGGACGAAAGCCTGGCCAGCAGTCAGAGCAGCTACAGGAGTGAGGAGCCATCCCCAGGACCCCCGTACTCCAATGGCAGCATGCAGCTCAGTGACTTCTCTGAGCCCGAGACCGAACTGTAAGTCTGTACAGCTGTCAGTGTCACTCCTTTTCTCCATAGAATTTTTTCTGCCTGTTTATTGTCTATGACTATATAAGAAAAGAAACACATGAAACAATTGACAGGGTCTTCCATGCTAAATGTTGAATTCTGTGTTTAAAAAAGAAAACTTCAGCAATCAAAAGTGCTTTTTTACAGCCAAAATCGCAAGCTGATGATTTCTTCCAAAGAGCTTGAGTTGTGGTTGCTTACACATAATGCTCTGAGTATTTCAGAGGGGTGTACTGCTATGATCGATATTCATGAATGGTTTGGAATGAGGCAGGAGTATTGACGTGATAACAGTGGGAAAGGTCCACATGGCTTGTGTTTGCAGATGGTCATGTAATGTGGTTTCTGTGGTGAAAGTGGAGCAGATCCTTGTGCAAGTCTCCGCTCTTCTGGCAGATTTAGTTTCCAAATGATTGAGCATTGTTCAGTGAAACACTTAAGGCAAAAAGACACAGAAAGTAGGAGTAATGTTTAAAAACATGTAAGTCCATCCACCACTTGGTATATTCAATATCTGGAGAAGCTTAAACTTAACTGCATGACATCAGTGTTCTGATATGTGAGGTCCAAACAGTGTGGTTTCAGTTTAGGTTCACCTTTATCTTTAGTGCCTTACAGCTACAAGGATATTGTAGCTCAAACTGCTGGCATTTTCCCTTTTGAACTCAATAGCAAATGTAAAACATGCTCTTGGGAGTTTTCTTTTCATAAAATCTAAATTGTACTAAATGTTAAGGCTAATGAGTCCATATTTTTTCTAAATGAATTAAATTAAGACATGAAGATGGCAAACACAAAGCAAAAAGTAATATTCTTTAAATGTTGAATTAAACATTCAAAAACGAACTGTTTTGTGAATATAAAAACATTACGTCATGGGCAGTTTCAGTTACATAATAGTAAAGCAAAAAAAAATGCTTGTTACCACATTTTCATACATTATAAATGATAACTAACATGCTGAAATGGAGAGACATTTTTCTGTAACGATAAAAGTAAAAGACCGTATTCACCAGCAATGGAATAAAATCAACACACTAATCAAATGAAGCAACATTCTAAAGACAACTTCAGGTTCTATAGCTAGTTATGTGAAAAATTCAGATTTCAAAACAAAAGGTGATGAAATATTAGTTATTTCTTGACTGCAAATTAGATTTTGTTTTTGTTAGAATCTCAAGGGAGCACTTTTGTTCCATTTTAGAAGCATTCTTTCAGTCAATATTACCTAATTTAACCCAATGTTCCAATATATTTAGAATGTAAAGTTCAAGGAACTATAAAAATATAAAAATAAAGACAAATAAAGTGATACTTGTTTCAGTGATATTGTTGCTTTTTGACTGCAAAACAACCCATGCAAAACACCACATCAATAAAAAGATAAAAATCTTAATTCATCTCTAGGCCTGTAGGCACACATAAGTATGTTAAAAGTTATTTTATTCTACAGTACTTGTAATCTCCAAAGCATGGATCCAAAGCACATAATTTAATTATGTTATTTAAAATGACTTCATATCTGTGGGATAGAAATAAACAAAAGACTGAAATATTAAATTCAAAATAAATGCAACATAAAAATACAAACTCATTTGAGTGACCAATTAAAATTTACTTTTTGAGCTGACAGAATAGAGACTTAAAAAATTTTACCTGAAAATGCAAAGGTGATTATAGATTTTACCAGGGGTGGCAAACTCTGGCTTTTGTCCATCCAATGAGCTAATTATTGTAATCACCTGTTTTAGTCTACAGGTAAATGACATGGCTTATACTTTCAGTGACAGTACTTGTACTTTCGGAAGCTGGCATTTTCCACCTCTTGATTTATATATTAATATATTTGTGTAGGTTTCTGATATTACAGTGGATACAATGATTATAGTCATCTCACTAAAATGACCAAAAACCATATTGCATCTATGAAATAGATTAACAAAAAACGTTTTTTAGTTCCACAATGTAATTACATATAACTAGACTTTAATCTTTCAAATAAAAAGGTTTGGAATATGTATTAGATATTTCATCCTCTGAGGTTCCCAAAAAGGAGCAAGAAAATGAACAGTTAACAGTATATCTGTAGAAAGAAAGCCTCACTGTGAGTATGAGAATCCAAGACATTAGTCAGGACAGCCAGACAACTGGGGAATAAGGTGTACATTAAGAGGAAGGATGACTGGGGACTGTATAGGTGGAATAATGATCTGTCACGACTGATTCAAAACCTATAATTACAATAGAAATAATACTACAACTGGAGTTTGGTTATATTTGGAAAAAAAGATTAAACATTTTTTAAATATATACTTGATATTTGGTTCATCTTTGTAAATCCTTTACTATGAAGTGGAGCATTTTACACACTTTTTTCATCAGCTCAGGATCATGTTACATGCATTCATATTATGTTACCTTTACTCATTGTGTAAAAGTTTTGATATTACCGCATTAACGTTTGTTACAGTAGATGACAAACCAAGTCTCAGCACAATATTAGCAACAGATGTCATTTTGGGAAATGTTCAAAAGTCTTTGCCAGAAATCCTGAGAATGTAATTGAACAAATAATTCAGTCTTCATTTTGTTGACTTCCAAGTGTCTTAAAGCCATTGAAAGGTAATATATTCCACCGAGTCAGTCGTAACAAAGTGGTCATCATAAAATAATAACGTGACAGGTAATATTCGTGAGGTACTGTTTCAACTCGTTCATGTCACACGTGTACGAAAACACGAACAAAGAATAACGCGAACAAATGTGAATTCCTTTTTTGCGTTAAAACGGATGTATGTTTCCTGAAACAACGTGAGCGAGTGCTGTATAGTAGGGGCTGAGTTCGCTGGAAGTGTGAGTTGTGCACTGTTTGTGTATGCGAGGGCCCCTCTGCTCCCTGGTTGACACTTCTCCGCAGCTGATAAACTTTATCGCCCAGGCACCACACGTCCGCCTAACGGGAAAAAACTGTTTACGAGCAAAACATGCGTGGAAACCCTCGCGGGAGCACAGTTAAGCCGTGGACAAGTACAGCTGGCACAGACCTTTACACCTGAGTCCATGCAATGTCACAGGCAGTCCCCATTCAGATGGTTGAACGAATATATTTACATACGCAATGTGTCTTGAAGAGCATCAGACTCTTCGATGATAAAATGTAACGGCCAACTGTCTGGTCGCCGTTTTGGATTGTTCAACATAAAGCGTTCCCCATCCTGACTCGCATCCCCATACAGAGAGCTCGAAATGGGATTGAATTCAGTCTGTAGAGAATTAATATTATAAAACTAATGCTGAGATAATCTGTGGAAATGTTGTTACTATTACATATTACTGTATGGAAATGAGTCTTCCCTTGTTACATAACTTGTATTTCTGTGCCAAGAACCTTTTTTCAATTTAAATCAGTCAGCAGTCAGCTTTCCTCGAGCAATTCATTCAGTGTTGCTTGATCACAGTAACACAGTAACTGTGAAAGTACAACTTATTTATATTTTAATATGCCATACTTTTCTCAGAATTTAAGTATAAGGAATTGCAGCCATGTCTTCTGATATCTTGCTCTTTTACCTAGAACCCAGAACACGTTGAAAATTCTTGAAATTCGATTACTGATTCAAGTAACTGTTCTAACCACAAAGTTAGATTGTGTTTCAGCAGATAAGGGGAGCTTAATAATAGCTGATAATACCACTGAAAACCTTTTTAACAGCTGGAATGTTTTTGTTATTAATCATTAATGAGTCTTTATTTCCATTTAACATTAAGACCATTGTACATAAATGGTTTTGAAATGTGCACTATATTTAGTGGACAATTAATGGTTGTCAAAAGGGTGGCACAAAAAAAATTGATATCACCAAGTTGGATCAGATATGTACAATGTGTTTTTTGTGAAGGACCAAGAAACATAAGTTACATTTTTGCCATTGTTATTTCTTGCATTTCTAGTAGTAACAAAATAGTTTAAAAAAAAAAAAAAAAAACGTCAACGTTTGAATGAGCCTGTTCTGGAGGAGCAAAAAAAAAAAAATCTGCAGGACATGCTTGGCCATATGTGTACTTTGTCCTTGTATGGAGCTGTAGTGTAGGAGCACAAAATGCTTGACACAGCGTTTGAGATTCAGGCTTATCTCCACAGAGTACTTATTCACACGAGGCTTTGGAAGGGTTGCAGGCATTTCCCGACAGACATGGGCAGCGCAGAAATGATGGACACACATACAGCGTTGCTGAGGCTTAGCCCCGTGGAGCTAGTTTACACACAGCCTGTATTACACATAAGTTTCTGCGGCTGCAGCTGTTAATATGAAGACCTGCTCAAAGTCTTCTCACTGCACAGGTGCAATGAGAAATGAAAGGACATAGGTGTATCCCAGAAGTCTTACATGTGATAAGAAGTCCTATTTCCTGGGATAAGTATGTGTCCTCCACTTACCGTATCTCCTTTACGGACAGCAGTTTCTGAGGGTTAGGAGGCAGGAGGACTGGCAGTTAGGGGAAAGAGAGGGAGGAATGAGTATCCCTCTGGACAAGGCACAGGGAGAAAAAGTTTTAATTTAACATTAGGTGTTGTGCTAAGTGTTTGGCTATCTCCTCTGCAGAATGGCACACTAACAACAAAAAGTTTCCTCCTCATGTCTCTGTCCCCCTAGGCTACGTCCATACTGTTTATAAATGAGCATGTGCTCTGACTTCACATACAATAAGTTAAACGTTGTGGAATTGCTGCATATAAGCATTTCGTATTTGGTAATGACAAACCAAAACATGACCAAGAGCTGCTAATTGTAACAAATACCACCAGCTAATAAAACAGTTACTTTATGCATACACAAATGTATACAATGTCTAGGCCAATGTTTATCCCAGCATACTAACTTTTATATTTCCCGTTCTGTCTTCCTTATACCTATTTTATGTACTTTGGACCTGAGGTGCTATAGCAGACACAACAATTTAAGCCTGAGCACACAAGATGACAGGAGCATTAGCAGCTCTGCAGTTAATTGTTCCAGGGGTGTCGTACATTGCTCTCATACTGCAGGGCTTCAGGATGGATTTGCAAAATGTCAGTGAGATTATATGCAAGCACTTTCTTTTTTTGTCTCTATTTTTTTCCAAATCAGGCACCTTCTTTGACAGTCTGTCTTCCGAATTCATCGAAAATGTGTGACAAAGCGCGTGCCCCTTGTTAACCTCGAGATGTCTGACGCGGCGCGTGAATGAGGAGCTCTGTGCAGCTGCTCGGGAGACAGAGGCTGGTCTCGCCGTGAAGGTCGAGTCGCACGGCCCTGCCTGATAGATTACCCTAATGGGCCCGGGCCCTTGCTGATGAAACAACTGGGCAGGAAGAGCAAAAGCATCATCCACCGCTCTCCATCTCTGTCCCAGTCCATGCTCACACAGGTCGAGGGGGCAGAACGCAGAACACAGAATGCAGAGCGCAGACAGAGGAAGGGGCAGGAACGAAGCGGAGAGCAATGGGAGCTGGGGAAACTCAAATGGACATTTAATAATAATTAGCTCTGTTAAAAACCAAACTGAAAAAGAAAACTCCCCACTCTGTGAGGGACTGAAAGAGAAACCAATGGACTGGGAAACAAGCATAAATCATAGGATCAAAGACAAGCACCAGGGGAAGGTTTCAGTTGAAAAATGAGGGGTTTTCACAGGTTAGACAGACAGGGGGTGGGCCCTTTCAGTGAAATGCGTTGCAGTGGGTCTCCCAGCCAGCCAGTCGGTGAGTTTGTTTTGGAGCGGTGTGCCGTTTTCAGGTGGGGTGGTCATCTGTTTTTCTCGCCACTTTGATTGAGAGGCATTTTGAACAGCTGGGGAATAGAAACCGCATACTCTCAACCAAAATGGGGCACAGTGCAGATGTAATGTACATTTGCACCAGCCTTTTGCACTTCTTGAAAATGTTTTTAAAAAAGCATACAGTGAGAAGTGAGAAAGCTGTGTGAAAATACTGCTTTGAGGTTAAATCTTTCAGAGATCTACACCATGTTTAATTTAGAGGGGGAGGGAAAGTTTCCCAACAGGCTCAGTGTAAAAACACAGTAAATGGGCTTATGATATAGCAGTGTTCAGCTGCTTCAATATGTGAAAAAAATGAAACCTGGTCATGCAAGCAATGCCCTCATCAACATATGTAGGGTCTATGTGATTTTGTCACGTACACACACACCACTGAGACAGAAGGACACCATTGAATTTGCTGTTTCTTTCAAATCTTTTGCGATACATGGTGTATTCCCTTAGCAAGGTCTTTACTGAAATGTCAGGATCAAAATTTGGTGGGTGGTACAGACCGTTTTTTTAACCATCACAGTAGCAGAAAGATACTGAGAGAGACAACATGTGAAGCTAGGAAAATAAAAGGAAACATCAAAATTGCTAATCAAGCATGTTTACACAGGCAACCTAGAGGAATTCCATTTGACTTGCGCTGGGTTGTTACTATTGCATCATATTAGGAAAATAAAAACAGACTGTGTATACATACTGTGACAGGAAGACATTGTACGATACGATGACTTCTCACATTGTTGAGCTGGATATGCTAAATGAATGGCATGCAATTTAAACCACTTCATATGTTTAATGTGATTACAATGTGGTAATTGTAAGACATGCAGCAACAGATTGCTCTGGGACTTAGTTGACATAATTCAGGAAATCTAGTTTGTAGACTTTAGAATTAACCCATTCTGCTAAGATTATCTTGTTTCCAGTCAAAAAATATTGCCATATAAGAAAAAGTTCACAGTGCACCTTTATTATGATGCTACTTTATTTGTCTATGGGGTTATGTTGTTTACACAGCTACCAGAATATATATAATCTATTTATACAGCTGGATACTAACTGAACAATTAAAAAGTGCCATCCTCATGCTGCCAGTACACTAGCTGTGCCCCACCTGGGATTTAAGTTTGGAACCCTCCAATAATGAGCACAGTCTCATAAACATTAAGCTGCAGCGCTGCCATTATGCCCGAGGCTTACAAGGCAAAGGAATTTCAATAACCTCATAAACACATAATAAAAACCATTTGAGCGCAAATGGAGATTTATGGAGACTTACAGTCTCAGGCCAGTCAAACAGATACATGTAACGCATGTCCTCTGTGTAACATTTCCACAAGACAACATTTGCTGGCATGCCAGGACCAAGGTTTGGAAATGAATTGTGAATAGTGTGACAAAGTATTCCAGGGCCATGGTTTTGAATAATATTTGAAGCAATTTCAAGTACTAATGCTATATAACCCTGATGAAATACATTTCTCCATCTGTTTGGCTCTTTCTCTCTAAATTGTAAAAACAATAACTTACTCTTTAAAATAATATTGACTATCACTGAAATGCAAACACTCTGACTGCAGGCATTCCGACTTAGCTGTAGGTACAGTGTACTTCACTTTTGTAGCAGGTTATGAACCAAGTGTTATCAGGTAGAGGGGTGTCACTAGCTCACATTACATCTTTCAGCCTGGAGGAGCAAAGGCACACATTTTTTAATTCCAATTTTTAAAATGTAATGATAATATAAAATAAATAGGGCTTCTGCTCATATAGAGATCAGAAAACTGGCCCAGGAGCTGAATGTGGTGATTTATTTATATTCCTTAGGGAGGGGGAGGATCACGCATTCTGACATCAGTGCATATCAAAACTTCACAAATCAAGCCTCTCACAAAGCAACTCCTTATTTATCATTAAAAATACATTGAAAACGTATGTCAATATATCTTCAATTCCACTGTACAGAGGCCAAAAAAATCCCCATAAAAATATTTCTCTTTCATTAGTGGCATAAATCCAACAAGTTGAAAATTATTTTTTATTCTTTTATTTAATTCCTCAGCTGAGTCAGATGTTATTCTCAAGTCAAAAGTTAGAAAATTATCACAGATGCGTCCTTCTGGACAAATCTGTACTGAGCAAATTACTCTGGCAGGAAAATAATCCTACTACAAGCCAAACATTACTATTTGATCTACTTTTTCAAAATTATATTCAACAGCCATGTAATCACTGCGATTTTGGAGGCTTCCAGTTTCTTCAGACAAAGCATTGCTTATTTGTTTTACATTTGAGCACGGGAGACATTTGTTTAAATATAACAAACAGCATTGTGTCATTTTACAAGAGTTGACATTTCAGTTCTGTTTTTTATGTCAGTGACCTCATGCAAACTCAATGGGCTAGTCCAGCTGACTCCGAATTAGGCATAGACATTTTGTGAACAGTGAACGAGTACCATGTTTTGCTAATTGTGGCCAAGAACCTTTGCACCTGGAGCGCACTCTCCCCTTCCACCAATCAGTTCTCAGTGACAGTGCAGGTGTTTGTTTTCAATGCTGGCCTTAAGTTTCACTCATTTATTGAGTGAAGCCAAAAAGTGTGCCAACCACAGCAAGCTGTGACTCTGTCCTGAGGATCCTGAATGTGCAATTCATGAGTCAGGACTGGCTTGATCCTTGGGTAAATCCCCGATGGCACCCAGGGGAGCTGGTGGGACTGTGTTTCCCTGGGAGCTTGTTTAGCTCACCGGAGTCTCACACAGACCAGTCAGCTCTGTATCAGACCCACCAATACTCTGCTACAGGCTTGCCCATTTTTGCTATAACCAAACATGGCACGAGCAGCAGAACATGAGACCTCCCTGGTCTGAGTCGAGGGAAAGGGCAGGCTCTCAAGGATGCGGGTTCCTGGGGTAAAGGGTGAGCACCATGGGAGAAGAAGAGGCGTAATCACATCCTGAAGCACACAGGCATTCGTCCATTACCATTCTGTGCTATCATCCATAAAGGTTTACGTCGGCAGTATTTAATTAGCCAACAGCATGCACACCAGCATACAACGGGTGAGTTGATCTGGCTGCTTTATGGAACCCTAAACATTAATGCTGGTTCAGTGACTTCTTGGGAGATTACCGCCTTGCTGTAAAAGGGCTGTGGATTAGCTCATATTCCAGAGTCATATAGAGGATTAGCAGAAAATGGAACCTAGGTATTTCCTCTTCCACAACTACAGGGAGCACCTGGGGTAGAGGCCCTCAGATGAACTAATGTGCTTTACGGTGCTCACACAGTGGGCTAGGGCAAGCTATGATCCTATGAGCCATCCAGACTAATACTTTGTATCAGAAACATTAACCCCCAACTCTGTGCCTCTCAGCAGTTACCACTGCTGGCACACATCCCTCTCTCCCTCCGTCTGAAAATATACAGGAAACATACCGACTGCCTCATGAATCCCACATTTGTTGTTGAGGAGACCATAAGTCCTCACTTTCTGGGCCCGTGGTGTTCCAGTCAGACTCCCAAGACACAGGTCTGGGAGTGCCTCCTCCGTTTTGCCCTAAGCGGCTTGGGGAACCTACATAAAGCACATCCAGCATCAGATTTTTTTTTTTTTTTTTTTTTAAAAAAAGCATTGCTACTCAACTATTCTAAATGTTCTCCAGAATGCTGTCAGCCATCAGCGGATCGCTGAAAGCCTGTTTTGTTTTTCCCACAAGTCGGTTTGTTTTCTTGCATTTCTTTGTTTTGGTTTGGAAAATAAGTGTCACAGAGACATCAGGGTCTCTGGTACAGAGTGTTAAAAATGTGTTCGCACTTTTGAACTGGTGACCTGTCACGCCACCAATACACTGCATGAAGGGATTTAGAGCAACAATGCTGTGTGTCTGTCACGACCAGCGGTGACGTTGACCACTCCTTCAGCAATGATGAAATGTTGGGTTTGGACCGAGGAACTGGACTGAGAACAGTGATCCCAGGCACAACTCTTAGATTAAAATTTCCTGAATATATTCAATTAAAAATTATACATCATACTGTCTTCTCACCTCGTGAACCGGTGCTGTTGTTTCAGCTTCCACTCATTTGGTATGGCAAGTATTCCAGCGAGAAATAGCTCTTGGAAAGAATCCACTACGGTGAGAGCGGCGGTGGAAATATGTCTGTCTGCAGTCTGCACTAATATAGTGGCTGACGCAGAACACTAGCCACAATTGGCTTATTACATAAAATCACCGTGTAAACATTTATGCGCACATTCAATAATACAACCACTGTATTGTAATTACAGTGGTAATGGACATTCATGGATGAAATAATCCACTGAAAACCTTTCTAAGTTGAAAAATTAAAAGTTGAAACCTAAGTACATCCTGTTCAAGTACAACAATAAATTACAAAACAAAAATTTAAAATAAAAAGCTCGTCCAAAAAAATGATAGAGAATCTGTACTAGGAGTTACAATCCAGAACAAACCCTGAGTGCCTCTTTTTCCATCCTGCACATTTCACATTTTTTTGCAGGACATTTATTAACATTTTTAATGAGACCACCAATTGTGGGGGATTCCCACAATTCTGAAATATCTCATCCTTTTGGGAGACTGTTACTGTCTCTCTGTCTAATTGTAACTATGTGATTAAATTAAACCCCTTATTGAAATACTATTTTCAGAGTGATTCTCTCACGAACCACCTCATCATGCAGTTTATTACATCACACATATGGTCCTTATTTTCCTTGCATACAATTGTACCACAGTTCTATGGCCTTAGATCGTTGTTCCACCTTTTTCCCATTTTAACTGAACAGCCAATACTCATATAACAAGTAATACATTACAAATTATATAAAACAGCTCTTTGTACACACATGACTGTTGCATAACAAGCAGGATTTCCAGAGAGTACGCCGCAATTAACTCCTATTTGTACAACAAGTGAAACAGGAAATTGACACGCTGACAGATGAATGTACGAAAACCTTTCTATTTTCTCTCATATAAATCACGGCAGTCGACTCCCATTATTCACTGCTCCACACAATGGCAATGTTTTTCCCATGGCAACATTAAGTGACAAGTATTGTATTTAAAAATATATATAGTCTTGATTCTACAAAATCATAAACTGGCAATGCAGTGAAATATAATGAAAAGTGACCATTGTAAACTATATGGCAAATACGTAATGTCAGAGAAATGTGACAGATTGTATAGGAGGATTATGTGTAGGCTTGCAGATTCAAGTGGAGTGACTGTGGTATGTATTTTTAGTGCCCACCATCCCCCTCAATGTCAAAATGGTTTGATGGTGCTCTGAAAAGAGTAAATGTGTCCTGTACATGTCCACCATGACAGAGGTAATATTATCCATAATTAGGTAAATATAACCACTGTTGTGGCAGTGTACATTCATTGTGTTCCAAAATAATTGTCCAAAAAAGACAATTACAACAGCATTACAATAATTCATGGGAAAACTCTTCCTCAAGTTTCTCAAAGAGAGAAAAACATCTCAAACACTCCAATAGCATTGTGGAATTTGACAGGAAAGTTTATGTAAATAATCCAAAAGCATTTTAGAACCTCATAAAAGTCCACGATAAATTTCAGATAGTGAAAGGGCAGGATCAAATCAACTATTTAAAATAGAAACAAAACTCACACAGCTGCTCAGGCATTTTTTAAATATTAAACATGTTTCCATGAGGAATGAATGAAAAAGGAAAGTTAACCTATAACCTGCATAAGAGATGTATCAAATCTAACATCATCTCTGATGGCACTCAAATTGCACTTTTGAGTGAGCACAGACTTAATTTACTGAACATTTGTATACAGCGCACCTGTCTCGGGTCTTTTCTTGTTTATTATTAGCTTACATTTTTAAATTACATAAATCCTGCTTTCATGCAGTGGTCAGTACCAATGCTCTTGGAAATCTACCACCCAGTTCATTTTCCACATTATAATAAATCTCTTCATTCTGGAGGAGTGGAGCAACCTGTTGACCCTTGGCAGTTAAACCAGCCACCAGTCACTCATTATAAATGCAAAGTGAAAGATGTTTATATGATATCCAGGTGTTCTGATTAAAAAGCTTTATTCAGCAGCTGACGCAACCAAATACACAGATGATTTGGCCAATAAACCATATTTAATTGCTGCTCAAGCTGAAATAAACAAAGTGTTCTGTAAATATTTAAAACTGGACACTGTTATTAAAACCAAACAACTTGCACAACTGAACTGAGTTGCTCTCTAACTGTATTTTATGGATCATGCTAATAAATTATGCTTTGATATGTCAATCATCCCTCTTTCTCCTGGTTGAATGGTCAGAACAGGAGATCTGACAGAAACTGTTTATTTATATGGATGAGGGGAAGGCCTGGTGGTAGTTTAATTATTAATATTGATGGCTAGTTAATAAAAACTAAAATTCAATTTAAGAATGCACTTGAAACCATAACTATACTGATATAACAAAAAGTAAGTATACTGTATAATGTGAAAGCTTGGCAGGAGACAGCTTGGAAAATACAAAAATCTCATAATTAATAACCATGCCCACAAGGTAATGAAACCAAAGCCCTGTGTCTTTCTCTGTACAGTTAGGCAAAAACATAAGACTGTTTTTAGAGAGACAGAGTTGCAGGGTCTTAATGTGGAGAAATCATATGTGTTCCAGGTGGCTTTGAAGCCTTAATGCCAATGAAGACTTTGATTAAAACACTTTCATGCAATCAATCACTGGGATCAACTTGTTTCTCACTTTGACATTCCTCTGGATCGGGCTCCTAAATAAACCGTTAGCATGAAAACTGGCAAAGGATAAGCCCCATCACTAACCACAAATACTGGCTTCCCCTCTTAACGAGCTCTCCTAAAGAAAATACACAGGATTCAAATCATAAATAAATCCACCCAGGCTTTGTACAGTCTGCTCTGAATTCCTCTCTCCCTGATTGGTCAGACAGCTCTTCCCCTCAGAATTCCGCTTTCTCAGCTGTTACACCAGTGTGGGTTCTGCTGATCGCAAGGAGGGGTGGGAGGTGGGGGGGGGGGTGGTGGATGTGGGATGGTGAAGATTTGGCAGTCATTCTCAACGGTAGCATCATGCTAACATTTATTTTAGTCCCTGCAGCAAATATACTGTATATAATCTGTAAACTAAACAAAAAAACTTTCTTAACCATCACATTTTTATTCACTCATATTTCTCATACTAGATTACAAATATAAGCTACCGTGAGTCAATTTTTTATGTGAAGAAACCTCAGACATTTAATTAAGCATCCCCACCAAACTGAATATATTTTTTCTACAGAATCCATGTGGAGAGAAACACACACACAGAGAGCTCTGGAAAAGGCTAAGATAAAAAGGTAAGGAAGGGGAAAAAACAAATCCAGTGTTCAATCTGGCCACAGATGGAAATCTGTTATAGTGCATCTGCAGATTTGATCAGGTAGAGTCGGAACCTGCCCATTTTATCCACACAATCGTGTTTGGTCTCTAATGCTGACAGCAGATAGCTGCTGTTTCTCATGAGGTCCAGGTGGAGCAGCTGTTTGCCTGCAATCCCATGAGCGCAAAGCCTTTGAGTTTAAATCCCCCCCCCCACCCTCCCACCAACACATTCCAGGGATCTGGACTTGGAGCATCTTCACTGCACAAAGTTGAAGAAAAAACAAGTTCCGATTCTTTCCACAGATCACATGCATGCTGTCACTATGGACTCTTCAACAGAGCTTTTGGCATTGTAAGAAATTGAGGCTTATGGGAAATTTAACAATAGAAATAAAATGTGGGGACGGAATTCTTCCTTCATACATCCAGAGGCCCAAAGCCCCATTTTGTGATCAGAGAGCTGACCTCTGTGTCCTCAACAAAATGTGCATTAGCTCCTCAGAGCCAGTCAGAGGGCACTTTTGTACATTTTTCATTTTGTTTTTTCCTTTTTGCCCAGATAGCAAATAAATGGTCTGTATTGTTTATATTTTCCTGTGGAGACATGTACAGTGGAGTCGATAGGATCAGAATCTCAGGCATTTTGCGAAAAGAGTGGTAGGGTAGGGCGCACGAGAAAGGAAGAAAAATCATTTGCAGCAATCAACGTCTTCTGCATTCTACATGTTTTGGAACAGCACTACCGTTTTGTCTTCTGAGAGAAACTACTGACAGCAAAATCACACCTAAGATAAAACTGTAAAAGCATAAGCTGCTCTCTCAGTTCTGGATTTATTTTTGTCTAGTGTAATTTTCAAGTCTGAAATGCCTTAATTGGCAATGTGAGACTTTTCACAAATTCTTTGCAATGTGGATTTTCAGCATTTGATTTGAGTTGCTATTTTAAATGACATTCTGTAGAATCCCAATATTTATAATGAAGATATTCCATTCACTGGTAATACTGTGGGTAAATACAGATAAATGAACAGATCTCGTGTGTGCATGTCATCCTTGAATTAGGATTGTGTAAATAGGAATACACTAAAAAATCAATGAGGGCAAAGCGCAGAAAAGAAAACTACATGATTGCCTCTTATCACTTCCATCTAGCGAAATGTAAGAAGTCCAGAGATTCAAACATGGCAGAATCAAATAGAATGATTCTGTATAAACATAATAATTACAGAGTGACAAATCAAAGCTGAATTTCGAGGAAAACAACCGGAAGATGTCTTGTGAAATGCCTGGACTTCCATGACACCAGCCTGAAGAAAAAAACAGTCCTGGATTTATCACATTTTGTGTGAAGTGCATGTTTGATAGGGAAACGCCCCCGTAAACATGTGAGCCTCCTTCCTCTGATACCCTGTCATGTCTTACTAAAAAGCACTGACAAGACAAGAACACCAGCGCCCCCCTCTCAAAGGGACCGATGACCTTTATGATAGCAAAGCTGCAGCCGCCAGCCCGCATGTGTTCAGGTTCCACCTGAAATGCAGTACCATGGGGCTTCATCACCAGAAAGAGGGAAGAGAGAGAGACAGTGTGTGTGTGTGACAGAGAGAGCGAGAGAGAGGCAGAGAGCATGGGCCATGTAGAGTGGCCACTGGCTGAAACAGGATCATGGCTGGCCCTCAATGTTGTGAATTCCATTCCATTCTTTTCCACTGAAACCTATTTTTCAACAGCTGTACAGCAGCCCTTCCTCTGCACTGCAGTGGCATATCAGCTGCACAGGGGGCTCCTCCCGAGCACATTTTTCTCATTTGAATGAATGCAGCAGAGTAAAAGAAATACAAAAAGAAACTGAAATATGTCAAACTGTGCCCTGTCAAAGAAGACATGCTCATGAAAAAAGCTTATGTGAATCTGAGCAGATCAGTAGTTACATTAAACATTACAACATGTTGACAATTTTTTTTATCCATTATAGGCAAATTATATATTTTGTAAAACACATGTTGTATATGTAACATTTATACTATATTGGTGAAATAGCTGATATTGTATAATTGCCTGTACTTATAATTATACATACCTGTTCCTTGTTTTTGGGAAATATTCATCTTTGATAATTGAATATCACCATCATCAGAAGTTTGATTCATAGTTAGTATTTCTTTCCATGTATAGTAATCTCAATAGCAGCCAATCAGAGAGCTTGTACTCACCACACAGTTTTCTGATATGACCTCTGTCTTCCAGTTTCACTCTACAGGAAAGTGACAGCATATGAGAGGCCATTCTTCAGCTGGAGTCTCAAAACACAGAAAAATACAGACTTTACCATGACTGCCTGGCAACCAGGAGGAGCCCACATGCCAATTCAACCAACATCAAACATGTGCAAGAAAGAGGAGTATATGGCATTGGTTAAAGGACAGGAGAAACCAAGAGGATGCTACTGACAGGCTTTCTCCACTGAAAATGGGTAAAGTAGACCCACTGCCAATGTAACCCAAATGATTGGGGTGTAAGGAGAATGCAGCTGGGTGACAGGAGGGGGACGGTGGCCCAGGTGCCAGGCCATGATGAGGGCCACAGATTCCAGCCTCCAGCAAACAAGTCTGTATTCATTCATTCCTGGGCTTTTGGGTAAGGAGCTGTCTCACAGTAAAACTCTGTGATAGTGAGCGTGGCCAACGCCAACCTACAAACCTCCACTTGTGGCCTTGCCCAGCCTCTTGTTCATTCACACTGAGCTGTACCATGTACAAAGGACACTCTTTCAGCACATCCATGCAGGATTTCAGTAGCACTTAGGATGTTTAACAGCGATACAATGTGGACTTTAAAGCACAATGTACGTTGCTTCTGGTATCAAAAGTGGCATTTGAAATACATTATTTTACTTTAAAATTATTTTATTTTTCTCCCTACATTATATGTGAATGTGCAAGTGTTATCCATGGTATCAATGGTGAAATATCTCTATTATCAAGCTTTGTGACCTATCCAGAGGAGAACAATGTAATGAACCTAATCTTTCACAGTGTGACAGAGACCAGCTCTGGTGAGGCAGTCTTGGAAATTGTCATTCCATCTTAAACAAGAAAACGGCTCACAAAACAAATTTCTGGTAGATCCACCTATTCCTATGGGTTATTCAATTTAAGCAGATTAGGGTACACCTTAAAGATGGTGACCAGGACCGCAGAGAAGCCCATCTCAAGAAACGTACTGCTCAAATATTAAGATATGTCAAATGTTTAAGGCGTCCCTTGGGCCCAAATACTAGAGCTGTTGTCATAGAAAATAACACAACTCCACTAATTTACTTATGGACTTTAATTCATTTATAATTGTTAAGCTGTAAACATAGAGGCATCTTGCCATTCAGATACTGCCATTCTGATCTCATTTTAACAGCAATTACGGTAACGAGAAGATATTTAAATAACAGGGGAACATAATCTGTTTTAAATGACATTGTGGGTTTTGACATTTTCAATGGCATATATACACGGAGCCTGAAGCATTGATGACAGTCATTGATAACACCAAGCAGACAAGATGATGAATCACTGTCATTTGGAGAGAAATAGGTTTTTAGTTCAGCCAGATTGCTCAAATACACAAGCTGTTAAGTAAATACAGACAATGATCTCTTCCCTGAATGTAGTCTGGCAAACATATTGTATGAACATTTCTGAAATTCTCACGAGACTGAATGAGAGCAGTTTCATCAAGTATATATTGCATCCATTTTCTGTTTTTACCCCCATACACTTAATTTACTGCTACAAAAGTGTATCTTGAAGCCTGCAAAAAAGAGATTTTATAATTAATATAATAGTGCAATTCACTAAGGAGATTTGAAATTATAATTGAAATGTAAATATTACATATATAACACAGGTGATATAATGCACTGTGAAAATTTTGAAGAGATTGTGCAACGGAGAGAAAATGTTGAAAATATTTTACAGAGGTCACACAATCAAAGCTCAGACTTTCAATAATGACTTAAAGGTGATACAACTGCTGTTATTTCATTAAAAAAACACAGATGAGAAACACCAATGCATGTTAATGCCACATTGTTACACTTTATTGATTGAATTGCCCCTAAATAAATTCTCAAAGCTACCATTCACTGTCAATTATGGTCATGAAAGGAAAGAGCAAAACTGTATATGACCCTTACAATAAGAAAGGTAAAAATCCCCTAAGGTTATACTATATTTAATCCATTAAACAATTTAAAACTAAGGGAGCACAGTGACCGTAAAGGAGCCCTAATACAACAATACATGAATAGTGTTTTCACTCGACTCTGGAAAGTCTGTTCTTCCTCTTTGCAACCTTCTGAAAAGATATTGCTCCATTTCCTAACTTATTTCAGTAACGTTGCCATGATTGATATTGTCGTTGTCAATGTTGTTGAGCATGTATGTATTCGAAAGTAGATGTGTTTATTTTTTTACTATTTCAGCTTGTCAGGTCAGAGGGTCAAAAAGCACTTACGAGTCCAGGCTAATTCCCCAAAACTTACCTGTACAAAAACATGAATGTAATATATACATAATTTATATGTGTATACAATACTGTGAAAAGCATTTGCACCCTGTCTGAATTTCTGCATTTTTGCTGCGGTACATAGGGGGAGTCTAAGAAATAAATTACACCCGAGAGTGCAGTAACTGAACATGCAATTTTCTGATGTGAAATATCAGAAGTCCTGCTGAAATATCTGCAAGCGTAAGTTGTAAAGTTGTGAATGAAATCTCACAGAAGCCTAGAGCAATATCCTGGGACCATGCATGGTCCTCTCATATTTGCAAACACCCTGAATGATCTTCGAAGTTTTGGAAAAACCTGATATGACACATGACCAGTGAGTGTAACTTTTTGGGCAACATTTGCCACACCATATAGGGGGATACCTAAAACACAGCATCAGAACACCCACTACTTGGCATCGTTGAAGGAGCCATGACCTCTGCTCTGTATCACAGAATGGAATGGGAGAATTAAAGGCTGTCTGGCCATGAACTGGTTTACACAGCAAGATAATGATCCGAAATACATGCAATTCTCCATCAAAGTGGTTGAGGAAGCTTCTGAATGGTCTAACCACAGTCCAGACCTACTGCCCATTGTGACGGTGTGGCAGGACTTGAAACAAGCAGTTAAAGCTTGATAAAAACCTACAAATGTCATCTAGATGAAGAGGTTCAGCAGGGAGGAGTGTGCAAAAATTCCTCCATGGTGCTGTGATAGACTGATCAATAACTACAGGCAGCATTTCATTGCAGACCTTGCTACTACAGGAGGTATGACTACTGATTACTTTTTCCATATGGGGGCACTGAGTGTTGCATAACTCTTCAATAAATAAATTAACTGAGTACCAACTCAACTGAATACCAACTGCATGTTATTTGGTTGGTATTCAGAGTTTGGTAGTTTCACATCTATCTAATATTACACTTTGATTGAAGATCTGATAATATACATAACCAAAATATGCAAAAGTGCAGCAAATGAGAAAATAAGGGGCAAATACTTTTATATACAGCACTGTATATATCTGTGCACTCAGTGATGTCAGTTTGCTAACTGTCACTTTAACTTTTCACATTGGCATGATTTATTATACTGTTTTCATACTTTACCCCTTGATAAGTTGATTTAATATTCCTCTGGATTTTCTCACAGAAACCAGTTCACCGTCAGGACAGCCCATCTACAGCTTATTGTACTTATGCCATCGTAAAGCTCTCAAAATACAGCAGGGTTCAAAAGTCTGAGACCACTTTCCATTTCACTTGACACCAATTAAGCTAAATAATAGAAAAACTGAGACTGGTTGAGAGCATTAAGAGACCATGCAACTACCATGATAAAAGTGAAAAGGACACAAGCCCTCAAGATTACATCTAGGATTTCTGATGTCTTTCACTAACTATCTTAACATTACATATGAATTCAGATAACACAAGTATCTTGCAGCATCTCCATTTAAATCCCCTCTGTCAACCAATGTAAAAGTCACATTGAGCCATCTGGAGATAAAACATAAATAAAGTTTACAAAGAATCAGACTCAATAATAATTCAGTCAAGATCATTGTCTTTTGTGAAGATCTTTAGTGGGAATGTATACAGTAAACAGAAACAGATGGAAAACCATGCCGTGGAGACACAACCGCACAAGCTAACATGCACATATCCCTATTTCCCATTTGCCTCTGCAGGGACTTCAGTGCTGCCCAATACTGGCCCAGTTCCACCATCCCCCATGAACAGAAAAAAACCCTGTTATGGTCATGCAGCCCTCTAGAGAAATGTACATACAGTAGAGCTGTGTCAATCAAATGTTTTTCTTGTAAATATGTGGAAACAAAGATAGTCTATTTAAAACTGAGCACAGGATAAAATAATGAATAATTGCTCAAACATGTTTAATAAAAAGCAAAGAACCATCTTTTGTTTTGTCTTCATTTAATATGTGCAGTGGGGGTGGCTTTGGCTGCAGAGTTGGGAGGTGCAGAATTAATACGATGAGCTATGTTAGTGTTACAGTGTTATGACAGCAACAGATGGCCAAATGGTCAAATCACAATGCAGATGCATGAAAGTTTGCTCCTTCTATGTATGTGTGCATCAATGTGCTCATGTATGTATGAGTGCATGCATGTGTGTGTGTGTTTACTTGTGCATGAGAGTGTGTAAACATATGTATGCATACAGTAGGGTCCAAAAGGAAAGTGGTCTCAGACTTTTGGACCCTACTGTATGTGTGTATATGTGCGCTTGCTCATTCATGCATGTGTTTGAGTGTGTGCATGTGCAAATGTGCTAATTTGTGTGTGTGTGTGTGTGTGTGTGTGTGTGTGTGTGTGTGTGTGTGTGTGTGTGTGTGTGTGTGTGTGTGTGTGTGTGTGTGTGTGTGTGTGTGTGTGAGGGACAGGGCCAGAGTCTGCTGGCCGGACAGAGTGCAGGACAGTCCCACTCTATGTCAGAGTGTGTCTGAGGAGTTAGAAACATCTGTGCTGCACAAACACTTTTATCTGCACTGCTCCTGTGGATGGAAACAATTAGCCTGGCTCCTACTCTGGGGTAGTTGAGCTCGATTCCTATCAGGTCATTCCTGGTTCTTTTTTACTTTATTTTTTTCTTAAGGGGAAGGGGGTGTGGAGGCAGCTTGGAAAAGCGAGGGTAATCACACTTTACCATCTACTGGTGAGATTAACCTCCCACAGCTCTGAATGTTGGGATGGCAGGCCATCAAAGATGATCAAAGTCTGGAAAGGCAGTGCAGATTCAACAAAGCTGCTGTACTCCTATATATTCGAAGCTTGCTGTGATCTGGTCCTTAAAAAGCATATATATTGGCCATAAACATCATTACTCCCAGATGCAAGGACACCTCTCCTTGGTCAGTCAGTGACCACACATACTGTTTGATAAATGGATGGGGGTGACTTCCCCCAATGGCAATACCACTATGGTTGCCCTGTACTTTAGCCTACATGATCCACTATGATCCTGTGAATGCAATGAATGTAATCTACACAATCCTACTCACTTTAGGGTGCTGCTGGTCACATAAAAGAGCTTGGTATTAATTGGTTCCTATTAATCCCGTGAGATGGCCTTCTATATCATCCCAGATCCAACACAATGTTTAACCTCTTTCCCTCTCAAGCATTGACTGATTTTCATCTAGAATCACATAGTCAAAATGAATAGAATACAGCTACAAAACTGAAGTCACACAATCTGTAATCTCGGCAGTGCCAGAAAGGTAGCATCTTGGCTGTCAGTAATTATGTGTTGATTACACAACCATAGTAATTGGAGTAGAATCAGAATAAATAAAAAGCACATAAATTGCACTGAAAATGAATCAGTTGATCATTTCTTGTGTCTCAAAGCCAAAAACAGAACCGTTCTATAACATCTGGACATTTACTGTATAAACACCTTGCAGATAATACATTAACACTTCATATGAGTTTAGTAATGGGTGGTATAGACAGACTCTGTAGAATGCCACAGCAAACTCAATAAAAGCAACTCCCAGTATTCCTTTAATATTGTCCAAGGCTTCAACACCTGGAACTCGTGTTTCTTTCTGTTTTTGTGTTTATTCGTATTTTGTTAATGCTCTGATATAGAAATACCACTCATATTTACATATAAAACATTGTAGCATATACACAAAAAAGCAGCTTAGAAAAATCAACTTGTAAAAAAGAGCATGACATCAAGAAACTGGCAGAGGATTTAAGCCCACAGATTTCTGGTTACAAGCCTGTTCCTTAACTACCAAGACACACTCGCTTCTCCTCTCTATTATCCTGGAAAGGGCGGAATCAGGCGGCATACTTGTGAGAATGTCCAAAATAAGATTTGACCTTCAGCTAAAAACTCAGACGGTGCGTTTGTGTCGAGGTGCCTTGCACAGATGCGCCGATTTCACCGGTGGTTAAATGCAATTTTGCTGAAATGAAAATGAACAAGGCATCTCATTATCTTCCCCTTCTGCCCACATCAAAGAGCCCCTCTGGGAGGAGGAACTGTTCGCTGCTATTGGGACCGGGAAGTGTGACATGTTTGAAGCTGGACAGAGCGGAGTCGCACAAACACTCAGACTGAACTCAGATCACCCAGAGGAAACTACTTGATGTTTCATGATAAACTGGTCTTACCTCAGCAGGGAGGTCTAGTCGGGAACTATGCCATAATTCATCTCTGACACCTTAAACAGAGAGCACACACACTCTCACACAGGAGGAAAAAGCCTTCTCTCTGACATTTTTGACATTACTTTTCCCTATTTCAACATCAATCAAATATTATTTTACTTATTATCTATATTTATGTTACTTATCCATTATGAACAGTATGTCTGACTTTTTGTTACTTTTTTTCCTTTTTTCCTTGTTTTTGTTTATTTTTGTATTGTGGTTATTACATATTTAACAACTGAATAATTTTGCTCTTCACAAGAAAACACAATGACTGGTTCATACCAAACAACCACGGGTGCCATACAATAGCACCATAAATTTTTGGTGTCTTGATATCTGATTCTCCTATTACTGCTGCCAGCCTAGGTCCATGACACTGGACCACACTTTTATCCTATGAGCATGTGATGCGATAGGGAGGACTGAGATCACAGTGAACAGATGGCAGAGGGTGGGAGAGATCAGGCATCAACATAAACAGAGCAGCACTCTCAGAAGAGGCCTCTAAACTTATCCTGCTTTGAGATGAAGACTATTACTTATCAAAGGAGGAAAACACTGAAAGCATCTCTCTGAGATAAAGAACCATAATCCTCAATCCCAAAGACTGGCTTCAATGAGCTCCTCTAAGATGGTATCTGATTGGAGCACCACCCCAGATGTCCAATTCACCTGTCAATCATCACAACGCCCTCTCCTCCCACAACAAAACACATCATTATTCTCACACATGTGCAATGACTCTTTCTCAAAACTGAGTCACATATTGAATATATAAAACTAATTTACAGTGATACAACAAAAGCTGCCTAACTTCTGCTTAAGTGTCATAACTGTGCAAAGGCTACATAATTTCTTGTTAATGTATACATAATTTTTACTTGCTTTTTGTTACCTAGAGTTTTTTTTTTTTTTTTTAAAAACAAAACATTTTTGCAGTCATGAGTGGAACATCTTTTTCACCAGAATTTTTTTTTTGTTAACATATACAGTATATAACTTGTGGTGAAATGCATCTCATACACAAAATGCCACAGACATGGTCATATGAATGCAAAGCACTTAGCCAATCACAGCATTCAAAAAATATGACAGATTTACATCCTATGTGCACTGACCTGACCAGCATTGTCTGAGAGGCAATGTATGATGTCGTGATGTTTGATAATGTGTGATCTAGTATGGTCAGTAATGATGCAAAGGAGTACCAGGTCAGGATTGAGTTCAATTAGTCTTATTCGCTCAGACCTTTCCAGCCTACAGCTGGTCATTACTTTGTTGTGACTGTTTCATGAATCCTTCGATACTCTGTGAGCAAGGGTAAATATTGATCCTTAGGGTTTTTATCTACTACCTGCTATTTACTTAATGACACAATGAAAAAAGTTAAATAAGAAACTCCATTCAGATTTAAAGACTGCTTATTTTTAAAGCTTTATATGCAATAAAAAGAGGGAATGCGTTCATAGCTAGGCTTATATGCTCTGGGCTAAATATGTGACCTTTCTCTCAGAAAGAATCGATAACAATATGTACTGGTAATGTAACACTAGTGGCTTATAAAAGTTAAAAAAATAACTCTTCCTTTTCTGGCTGTATAAATTTAGGAATTGCAGTACAAAAATCAAAGCTATAATTATTATGAAACCATTAACTTTCTAAACTGAAGTTTCACGAAAACAGGACGTTCAAAAACCAGGAAAAAACGTGCAAGTGTAGTCACGGCAATGATTATGAAGCTTTACAGTGCCCTCTTGTGGGGGAAATATGACTTTTACTCGCAACAAATGTAATAGAAACTGATGCAAGATTCGAGTCTTGATCCCGTGACTTTTACACTTCTCACCTGAAAGTTAATTGACTCAGCGGCTAACAAATTGGTATTGCTAATTGAAGTCTCTATAATTGTTGAATTGTTTGTTAAACGTTGCATGCTTGGACATCGCATTTGTAAGTGTAGATGAACGTGTGGACAAACAATACGTTAAATTTTAACAGATTATTAGAAAAATATGCCAAAAGAAAAAAAAAATAGTTACCTTTCAAATCCAACTCTGAGGGTGGACCACTTGTAGTTGTGTAATGGAACCTCTTTATAAGTGATCAGCTTGGCAATCTTAGCCATGCTTACGTGTTCACCTCGAGTTACTTTCCAATAGTTATAAGGAGGGATACTTCATTTAAAGCCTAAATAGGTAAAATGATATTAATAATGTAACTCTAAGGTAACTTTATTTTAAATGCAGTCCGAATTTCTAGTTTAGGTCCGTATAGCATAACTGGTGTATGAAGTCCAATATAGATTTACCGATATTGCTCGTTTTCCTTGTGACCCTACGCATGCCTCGGAAACGGACATCTCCAATTAACCGCTTCCTTTTCTTAAAAGTGCCCTAGAGGGTGGGTGTGTAATTCGAGATGATGGGAAAGCGACTGTCCAAGTTTTTTTTTTTTTTTTTTTTTTTTTTTTTTTTTGTTTCTCTCGCAAACAAAATGGGCCAAAGGACATTTTTGGCGCATGCCAAATCCCAAGAAAGTTATCGGGCCATTTCAAGAAGGGAAGACCGACACCACAACCCAGGTTATTTGGTAGGAGTTGAGTCCCGATTGGCTGCAAAATTGGAAATGTCAGTGTAGTTAAAACGGCTTTATTGAGGGCTTTTTGAACCCTCGGGGTATGTTAACTTTTGTTGTTGCTTAGTACATAATTTGTCAGTTAGTGGTTTTTAATTCTGTTCACCCTCCTGGTCTGGCTTCTTGGGTCTGAGTGGGTAGCAGTTTGAGGTGAAAACAAAAACCACTTTGCCCTGGGGCAGTTCTGGACAGTGGTTTAGACAATTTGGCTTAATTGTTTCATTTCTCTCCTTGGTTGCTGTTAGTGGTGCCATTTTGTACATTTCCCATTTGACTCTCTCTAAGATACAGTTTGTATCATTGCCTTCTTAGCTCCTGCACAAGGAACACCGTAGTGGTCTCATGTGCTTCATCCCTGACGAGACTCCGTAATGCTGCTGTCTGCGCAGTCAGTGGGTGAAGACATATCTTCCCAGATTGTCATGGATACCCTTGGTTCTTCTGTTTTGTCATCTGAACTTGACTCCGTCTGTGTGCTATGGGGTAAGGGATTGTTCATTTGAAAGCTGGAGGGTTATCTTTCCATTCTTCCCCTGCACATTGGCACACTGATGGGTATATTGTTCCTGTGCATGCCGTGCAAGCTGTTGCCCTATTAAACAGTTCCTGTTTTGAGAATACGGGAATTTGTATATCGGGCAATGCGGAAATGATTCAGAAAATTATTTGGGTGCCTTTTTTTCTGACCAAAAATAAACCCTTCAGACTGTGGGCTGTGGGGTTTCTGGATACTGCTTATCAAAGTCTAACAAGGAAAAACTGTATGCTGATGCCTTCAGATAAAGGATGAATCATATTGTGGGTTCAGTAATGGCTTTGTTTTTGCTGTATGAGTGGGCAATAAATTCCAAAATTAAGTACTGTGTGCACTTAAGTATAACATTCTTTGGTCAAACCTGTAAATTAAGAGAAATTTTGACATGCAGGGTTTCCGTTGCCACTCTGAGCTTGTGTAATCACAAAATGGGGTGCATAATGTCAAAATTTGTATTCATAGCCCTGATATGCCATCATATACCTATTGTATATGATGGCATGCTTAATGCTAAATGTGTAATGTTGAAAATGTTTGTGCCACTGAACAAACTTTGCTGTTTTCATGTAAAACCATCTTAGCCCCTGGCTTGTTCTTATGTTAACCCACTGTGTCTGACTCCGATGCTGCCAATACCCTCTGGCCAGGCTGTGAGTTGAGCAGCACAAAAAGAACAGCAGTGTTTGGGGTGGAAGATGACCTCCTTGAGCACCAGTTCTTTATCCGCACGGTAAAGTCTGTGGTGAAGTTCCATTGTAATTGAACTGACATGCTACACTTTCCACATGCTTTTCCAAATGAATTGTTTTCATGACTACAATCTAAATGTCATAAGTGTAGATGTGTAAAATGTATTGTGACCACTTAATAATGAATCGCTACAATCGTGTACTTTAAGTCAGCTAATCCCTTAATGAATATCTAAGCATGCTTACTTGAGGTGAGTGCTGCCAGTCTGACTGTATGTACTCTGACTGTGCACTAACTGTCTAGGTTTGCCTGAGTGCTGAGGCTAATGAGGAAATGCATGTTGTGGAGGTGCAGGACCGGATTGCAGGCCGAAGTCGTCCAGTGCCCATTGCTACACTCCGCCCCTCTTGCCTGCCAATGGTCAGTCATGCTGGCTTGCAAGAACAAATCGATTTGAAGGTTGGGTCAAATGGCTCTGTAAATGGGCACACTGGAACAAATGCAGCAGGACTTGTATGCGATGTCTAAGAGTAGTTGTGCTGATGTAGGATCAGTTTTTCCTTGCCATATCCTGATTTTATACATTGTGGGCCACAAGGCTGAACTAATCCTAGATTAGCACTGATAAGTGACTGATAGTACTGATGGTAAAGGAGTTTGCTAGATACTGTGAATAATGAATATTTGGAAAATGACCATCAGTGATGGGTAACATGGTAGATCCCTCTCAAACTCTTTCAATACAGATGACTCTAGATGATATAGGTCAGCTCCACCACTTCAGGCCAGTGTGTCTGCCAGAAAAATCACAATGGGTTGTACCTGTTTGTGAGCTCTGATAGTAATTGTACTCCATTCTAGGTCAGTTTCAGTGGGTTTGAGTTGATGCCACCAGTTACCTTTAAACTTCGCTCTGGCCAGGGCCCTGTCTTCATCTGTGGACAACATGTGACATGTAAATATATTAACATCACAATATTGATACCTGGAGCAAACAATGGTACTTAATGGTATTTTGTAGAGCCAAAATGGTGTGAAACCATGTATTTCCTAAATTAGCAGTCTTTGAGGTCTTCACAAGCTGATTCATTTTTTTTTCTTGGAAATCAACTGTGGATTGAAAATGTGTCATAGTATGTCCAATTTGTATTTCAAGTGGACCTGGATGAAGATGAATGGCCAGAAGAGAGTTCTGAGAGATTGTTTTCAGAGACCTCCACTCCTGTTGCAGGTGATTGGAAAGATGTGGACCCACCTGAGAAAGAGGCTCAGGAACCCATTATCTTATATACATATAACTTGTTTTTTTTTTTCTCCTTTCAGGTCGACGAAAATGACTTTGTCAGTCTGACTCCTAATAAATGTTCTTGCATGATTGGTCAGGTGTTGTACTTTTTCTCCATTTTTAAAAAGTGACACATTTCAATATGTACAATACAGTTAACATGTTGGACAAATCTGAAGCTGCTATCTGAATAGATGGCATTCCTCAGCAATGTTTTCATGCATCTCATTGAAAAGTGGCTGTTGCATGACCCTGTTTGAACAGTAATGTTGTCTACAGCTTATTTGTGAATTGAATTATTTTCTATAGACACTGATGCTTTATCAGAGCTCATAGAGGGTGAAAACTCTAGATTTGCGCTGTACACAACTAAATTGGTACGAATAATAAAGTTCATGGATTTTAAGCCCTTCAGTTATGCGCTATTTCCATTATTTTCAAGGAAAATGCGATCAGACGGAGAAATGTGCTGCCAATAACCTCTACAAACGTCACCGAGCAACGGCTAGTGGCTGTGACTGTTACTTGGCAACATGCAGTAAACATTCATTGTTTACCAAAGCCTACCAGATGTAGCTGAACTCATGGAGGAGAAATCAGGTGTCGCTTTGATATATATTGATGGCGATACCGACGTGGAAGTAAAATAGCTTACAGACCACTGTTGAAAGCAATGTCTACGCTTTCCGTCTTTATTGACACTCCCGCAACACCACCACATCCCGAAACGAAGTTGGTGGCTGCCTTCAAAAAAGACACCCACTCCAACAAGGTGTTTCTTGCAGGAAGGGGTGAGTGCTTAAGTATTCGGTTTGCTACAATTATCTATAGTACATTTCTCGAACATTAGTCCCTCGAGTATCACTTTTCTAGGCGGGTCCACTGACCATAGTATACGAATCAGTCGATTTAATGTTGATATGCCTTTCTCGGAATCTCAATGTATAGCTTTAAATGAAAATGGTTACACTCATTGGACAATTTATTTTCTCTAAAATTACTAATACTTTAAATCGCTCTTCTGTAAAAATTCGTATTTTTCACTTACATTATTTTTCACGAACCCACCAGTTGTGCCACTGCTGCTCTGATTCTGATCTGTTAGCACCATGGCCTTGTCTATCACCTGGCCCTCACCCCCCTTTTCAGTCATGTTTCTTTATGCAGATTTTCTTTCAACCCTTCTTTAGTTGCATATTATCAAATGATCCATGATTCACAATTTACGCAGGTCATTTCCCGCCTTGATCCCATATTCATAAGGCTACAGTGTATTCAACTAGTCTTGCTGTGATGGCTTTGCAGTCTATTCAGGATAATAGAACCCGACATAATTTCTGTTTTTTTTTTTTTTTTTTTTTTTACATTCAAATTCTTGTTAATGTCCTCTGTCCTATATATAAGGTTATGTGCAGTCCTCAACACAGCTATTGAAAATATGCTCACCCTTCTTTATTTCTGGTATCTTACCTCTTCATTTCCAATAATATTTTTATGCAGCTCAATCATATGCAATTCCATTAATATAGGTGAATTCTGTTTATGTGTATGTGTCTTTTTTCATTTTAAAATTCAATAATTGAATTAATTTTAAGTGAAACAAATGTCTTGAAACAATGTCAAATCAATTTTTTAATTCCATCTTTTTTGTTTGTTCATATATCAGTTTCATCACTGCATAGAATTGAGCCATGAAAAAAAAACATCTGCATGATGCAATAACAGTATTTCTGGGGAATCCAAATCACAGACAATATAGTTAATTTATTTAACATATTTT
This sequence comes from Albula goreensis, assembly GCA_022829145.1. Classification (NCBI taxonomy): domain Eukaryota; kingdom Metazoa; phylum Chordata; class Actinopteri; order Albuliformes; family Albulidae; genus Albula; species Albula goreensis. The sequence goes on from CM040744.1 coordinate 33,440,402, forward strand.
TTGCAGCACATTTCCTTTAATGTCTCCCTGAATGTAGAGTATCTAAATGAAGATGGTCAGACCTTTGTGCCACCTCTCGTATGGAAGATAAAGCAGCAGATCGCCAGTGACCCTACACTCAGCTCTGAGTACTCACCCTGCTTAGGCCTCCCAGAATTCACCAGGAGAGCAACAGAGGTGGCTTTGGGCAGAGAATGCTGTGCCATTGTGGAAAACCGGGTAATTTTTGTATAATTAATCTACACCTCAAATAAACACATGACCCATCTGGGTCTTAGAGATTATTCCGATAGTTTGTAAAAGTAATTATTACCTTCATTCCTTGAAACCACGTCAGCATGCCCCTTGGCGTCACATCACACCGTAAGCACCAGCTGAGCACACAGATAAACAGCCTGGCTGATATACTGTACAGAATTTGTAGATCTCATTTCTGGTGAGCACAAAAGAATCATTTGGTTTGCACAGACAATGGAGGCTAACAATGTGCAGTGTTTACTGGCTGGCAGGAGACGGGAGCTGATATGTGTCGGCGATGATTATTATTAATGTCATGGTTGCCTCCCACAGGTGCTGGGGGTCCAGACAGTGGGCTCCACTGGTGCTGTACGCCTGGGAGCTGAGATGCTGAAACGTTGGTACAACCTCAGTGCTGACTGGCAGGGGCCTGTCTACCTCTCCTCACCCTGTGACGGTAGGTAGGAGGGTGATACTCACACAGGAAAGGGAAGACTGGTTGGTGTCAGTGACTTCTCCTTAGGGGCCCACATTTAGCATATTCTTCAGCTGCTGTGCCTCCCAGTCAGCCCAATGTAAATGAATGGGAAGCAGTAGAGAATTAAAAACAACCTTCCCTGGCTCTCCAGGCCTCTTTGGGTCCACGACAATTGGAAAGGCAAAATCATATAGAATGACCACCCACTCCTCTCCACACATCCACATACCTGCAATAGCAGTCACAATTATAATTTCCATATTGCCTCAGTCTGGCAAGTAAATGACTATCCTGTTAACTGACATTCAGCTTGTTGTGCTGTGCCCTCTCACAGTATTCCAGTTTTCAGCTCTATTTTATGTACACGATGAATGTAGACTCCCTGGCCGGGATCTTTGAGGCAGCGGGTATCCTGGATGTGCGGCAGTACAGGTACTGGGATGCTGAACAGCGGGGTGTGTGCATGGAGCACTTGCTGCAGGATCTGGAGGAGGCCCCAGAGCTTTCAGTGATCATGCTCTCCGCATGCGGACACTGCCCCACTGGAGCTGACCTCTCCCAGAAGCAATGGAAACTTGTCATTGAAGTCATGGCGGTATGGCAGCAAGACCCAACCGTTTTTGGTTTTGCTCATGGAGAAAAAAATACAGGGAAAAAATGCAATCTGCACACTGAAAATAATAAATAAGCAATTACCTGAAATACTACGAAATGACTTCTGTGTTTCATTAGTGATTCTGTGTGTTGTTCCAAAGTAGTTTCTGTCTGAATCATTCAGTGTTGTGTTAAGCAAGCTTTTTGTTGTAGAGAGCAGCACCTTTGTGGTTTGCTCCACCCATTTTTGGTGCCATGATCGCACATTTATCCATCACTATTCCAGGCCTTCCAAATGACATTCTCACTCCTCTGTCACAGAGGCGCAGGCTCTTCCCTTTCTTCCTGATGCCTGCACAGGGCCTGTGTCTGGGAGACCTTGAGCAGGACAGCTGGGCACTGCGTCACTGCATCTCAGCTGGCATGGAGCTGCTTTGTGCCCAGTCCTTCTCCCACGGCTTCGGCCTCTATGGTGAGACAACCCCTCACTCTGCTTGGCCTGCCTCAGGCACTTTAGTTTACGTCTCATTCTGGTCATATTATTGGACATCTCACTGTTCACAACTCAGCTGTTTGCCATCCTTACAATGTGTACATAAAAGTTCACAAATGCATGTTGATCTTGAGAGAGTCTATGCATCACTTCTTGCTTTGCTGTGACTCATGTTGTATTTCTCTAAAATATCCACAGGAGAGCGGGTAGGGCACCTCTTGTTTGTCCTGAGGCAAAACTCCCCACTGTTACCTGTTCAGTCCCAGGTGGAGAGTCTGGTACGAACACTGTGGTCCTGCCCAATAGTGGGAGGTGCCCGATTGGTTACAACAGTGCTCAGTAACCCCGCCCACCTTGCTGAATGGTTAGTATAGACATGCCATCATACTAATAATTTAACATGATAATGCCAATTAATGTAGTATTTTTCCTTTGAATAACAGTAATGATAATAATTCTTCAGTGATGAAATGCCAAAGCATTCTGTCGTTGCACTGCAGGCGTGATTGTGTGAAGAGCACAGTGGAGCGGTGCTTGCTGGTAAGAGAGCAGCTGCGAGAGAAGCTAAGGATTCTGGGAACTCCTGGATGCTGGAATCACCTGACACAGCAAGTTGGATTGTTTTGCTGCACAGGCCTTAATGGTGAGCTACAAACCTGTTCTTTTTCCTACCATCTGCTTCATCCTGGTTTGTTTTCGCAAAACTGCCATGGTTTATTATGCATTGTTATGTACAATAAATATAACGTACAAAGGTATTCAGGTAGTATTCTGAACATGGAAGATAGGAAATTTATTTGTTGCACTTTGAAGTGTGTCCAAACTTTTGACTGGTACTGTGTATATATATATATATATATATACACACATCACAGAGGTACCTCTTCTCCAGCTTTGTCTAATGTTCATATTTTCATTCTGAGCATATCCAAGCTGGTTTTCCATTCTGGCTTGCAAAAGACTGGTATCAGCAGCATTATAACATGTGTAAAAGAGAGTTAATACAGCATACTAATATTATTTATTACTAGTGATGAAAGAAGACAAAGAAAGTCAGCAGACAACAGATTAAAAAATTTGAAACATTGATTGATTTTAAACATTCCTTCACTCATAGTGTTGAATTATCACCGTACACCTGACATAATAGTGAAATATTATGTTTTTGAGAAAATACATGCATTACATGTACTACAACAACACTATTGTATACTGTTTTGCCTGTAGAGCAGTGCAGGTAGCTGCATATATGTTCCATTAGGAAAACTGGGCGGCCCATCTCAGGACTAGATTCACTCAGAGCAGTATATCACGCAGTACACAAATACAAAATCATACAGAAATGATGTGGGCAACATAATGGTTATAATACGATACAGCCTACTGATACAGAAATCAGTACAACATTAGTTTGAGGGGGCTTCATTAAATGGACCATCTCAAGATTTGAGTTCTCTTTTTTTCTCATTCATCTTAATTTCCTTCTTCTCCTCATAGCTTCAGCCTCCCCCACCCCGACCCAGGCCTCCATTCTGAGTTTTGAACTAATTGCAGTTGTCTTCTGAAAATGATCAATTTGCCTGACTCAAATGAGACTAAAATTACAGATGTGTGCTCATAATCATTACAATATCATATCTTCTGGTGATAGTCTAATATGAATCGTGGATTCCCTCCCACTCTTGCACCAAGAAGGAGAGTAAACATGGTTAATAAAAAATGAGTGGAGGCCTAAACCATGTGATGTCCCATAGAGGATGAGGCTATAAATATTTCAGCAGTGCTTCAAGGAGAATAAATTTGTCTTTAGAGCATTGTTTTCTATGCTTCAGCTCAACAGGTGGACTTCCTTGCCAGGAGGAGACACGTTTACCTGTTGCCCAATGGGTGTCTGAACGTGAGCTGCATAAACAGCCAAACCCTGGACTATGTGGCTGAGTCCATCTACCTGGCTGTGACCTCTCTCCCCTGATATTAGGATCCAGGGAATTCTACTCCTGCTTACCGACTCTGTTTACTTGAGCCTGACCTTTTTTTCTTATGGCATGAAAACCAGTCATGTCCTAAATTTTGATGGATCAAGCCAGGGGTGGCTGTTGCCTTTAGCAAATTAGATACTATAATGACACAATGTGTCTTATCTAGAAAATGGCAGAATCAGGTGCAGTCCTGTTAAATATCATGTAAAGTTATGTTATTTTTGAATAGAAGATATGAACAAGAGACAGAGGTGAAGACTAAGGAATCAGAGCACAAACATGCTGGGCACGTTTGAAGGAGAAAGCAGAGCATATAAATTTCTCTATGTGGCATTGTTCCCCACATCAACACTTCAGTGAAATAAGAGAAATCCCAGCAGAGCATGGCCCATGTTGTCATTCTGAGCAGGCTCTAAAACAGGACCTTGGGCAACAAAAATTTGAAGCCAAATGTCTGAATTTGAAATGATAATTAACTTCCAGTGTTTGTATGTTTATTTATTGTATGGTTTTTTTTGTTGTATTTTGTGCAGACTAGATCGCTATACAAACTGCATATAATCAAACATCTTCCAGTCAAAGCCTCGTGTTTTCCCACAAGATGAATGGCAGTACACTAAATAATAATGTTGTGTCAATGCTCAAATGCCGTAATCGTGTGTGTATATATTGCTTGATACTTTAATAATATATAATATAACTAAGAATATGATACAGTGTCTTCTTCATGAGCCCATGATATTAAATTAAACATCTGATACCGTTTATTTTGGAAGAAAATTCATTTTTCACATAAGGAGTGAGAAATGAAAAATATCCTATTTTCATAAAATGCCAGTGTTGAGATATAAAATAAATCATCCAAAAGGCAAATTTTGTTAAGTATGAGAGAGGTGCAATTTTGATAGATGTTTATTAGACGGCCAAAGAAACGTTTTGTGCATTAATGCCAGTAAAAGGAGAGGATGAGGTCATTAACAATGAGATAGGCACTAAAGTGGCATGATTTAAGACCAAAGCAGTGTATTTCATCAGTTGTCTGTAGAAGCCAGCATGAAGTCTGTCCATGTGGTGGTGCTGATGAGTCGGGAAAATAAATCTGCAATTATGTAAAATTTCTTATTTTGCTGCCTTGTCTGTTTGCGTGACTTATGTGAACAATGGGTTTTGCAAAGTAAATGTGAATATGTTTTGTTGCTTAGCGCACATTAATGGAAAACTCTCAGTGCATTCACAAGTTAAATTCAATTTAAATTCTCAGGACATGGAACAGCAAGGTCTAATAACTTGCGGACACAGGTCACAAAACAGTTACAGTGTATAAACTCAGCACAGATTATCAGAATAAATATCAGCAATAATGCTGTTCTTTCACAGTGTGCTGAGCAGACTAACAATTCTTTATTTTTCCAAGTCAATGTTCCCCTTTAATTCGCACCTGTTTTCAGTCTATTCTGCAATACAACAGGCAAAGTCTCTCAGATTTTTATTTTATATTTATCCATATTTCACGTTTATGGATTGCGTTGTTTTCACACATTGGTTTTTATGACGCATTTCGCTAATAAGCTTTGATACCAATGCTTCAGGTATTGAGAATAATGTGACAGCACACTGCAGGCTTTAGAGTGAGAGATTAGGTGAGAGCCCTTTATGTACCTGGATAACTGTTCCTACAAATCATATTTTTTTAAATTAAGTTGTCAGAGCCTTTGGGCTAATTATAACAGCCTTTCCAAATAATCTGTCTCTCCACCCACTAAAACAACCCTTTCTGTGCAAAGAGTTGCACATTTCCATGCTCTGCCTGAAGCAGTTTATGAACCAGCTTTAGCAACTGAAATGTTCCCTCCTGTAATTATACACAGTAAAAAGGTACACTATTACATTAGGTCAAAATTATTTTATTGACCAATTGCAGTTAACTTAGCAGGGTTATTAAACTCTGAATTAAGGCCACTAATCTATTTTTCCAATCTATTGATGAAAGGAGTCTGATGGTCTAACCTCAAGGTTTAATGCTTTTTATGACAAGTGATCCTTCTGTCCAGAGCAGCTTGTACTGTGTTACAGATTGAAATCACCCTGGCATGCAAGCAAGGTTATTAATTATCAGAAAGACACACAATTAACCAAAACAATGTTTGTTTTCCGCTAAAACCATTTCAATAAGGCTGAACCTTTGTGGATTAATGAGCAGAGTGCTAATCAGAGCGAGATAAGTTCAGGTTGAGCTGTATACTGGCATCTGTGAAGGGTTCTGCCAAAAACAGTGTGCCTGACAGCAGATGACTTCAGACAGAGGGGTACAATTTTGACTTAATCACTATTTCCTCTGGAAAAAGGTCCTCTTTTATAATTCAAGGGGGTGGTACAAAACCACTTGGAGGAAAGCTATTTTTATTTCAGGATCAATGAAAAAGCATAGTGGTCTCTGTAACTTCATTTTTCTGTACAAATTACATGCTTTGGAGACAACTTATATGTATTCATAAATATAATACTTGTTCAGAATGTTAACCTGTATTGAGGGGACTTACAGAAGGCACAGAATTCATGGGAAAACACATAATTCGCTGTCTGATTATTCAAACACAAATTCTTATACCAACACAGGATGCATGCTGCTTGCCTAAAATGCCTTAAAGTAATCAAAGCTATGATGGCTTGCTGTCTGTCATCTATGTACATAATAGTGTTTATTTGCATTCAACATGAGCATAAGTGCAGTTGATCACACATTCCATGAAAAAAAATAGTGAATATGGATGTCTGGAACTGTGATTTTCAAAACATGAGTCAAGATCAACATTTTTTTGCACACTTTATATGTGATCTGTACTTTAAAATGCCCACAAGGCAGCCACAATGAATCTTACTGTTTTTTTCTCTTTTCAAATTTCAAGATCAGTTGCATCATTTTTAATTTAAATATATTACACATGTGCCGCTTTTGCCATGTGTACAAAATAATAGAGTAAGCCTTTGTTTTTTTGTTGTACAAGATGACAGATATAAGATTTTTATTCATGGCTTCTGGTCTCTGTCAATGATCTGTGTCTTATCAATGGCATCCCTACAAACCTGAACCCAACATGTTTCTGAAGGTGCATAAATCACTTGCGAGTCCATCCAGCAGACCAGTTGTGGCAGGTAATATTTCAGCAACAGAATCTACTTGTTAACTTTATTGACTTCCTTGTAAGATGTCCCCTAGTCATCCCCACGTCCACATATTTGTATACTGGAGAGCAGGAATATTAAAGCCAGGAGAGAGAGTTCTGGGATTTCATTCCATTCGAGACATGCAAACGACCGTCTGCCATGTGACACAGGAAAACTAGCTTGCAGTTGTGTCTCTGGTTGTACAAGATGTTCTGCTTTTTTATCTACTGAATAAGAAATGGGTTGTAATTCTACAAAAGGTTTTTAAAATATGTTTACATTTTAGTAGAGGTCTTAGAAAAAGAGGAAGTCAGTACCTCAGGTTCTGCAGGTGCTTCAGGAGTCATGAGAGGACATTAATAAAGAAACATTATTAAAGTTAAGTCACACGAATTAAATCACAGCCACCTTTTAGTGTTTGTTTTTCAAGTGTCCTCAGTTCCCTGATAACTTTGCAACACATTAGCTCAACAGCTGTGAGCCAACAGCCATAAGTCAACTGTTTCAGTCTTTGAAACCTCAACGGAGCTTAACACACAAAGAAGGAGGATTACTGAGTTACGGCTTTCTGTGCAGATTGTCGTGACCCTCTCACACGTGGAAATAATGTGGCAATGATGGTAAAAATGCACAGTTGGAAGAACTGCAATGAGCAGCTGTAAGAGGATTCATATTATGAGCAGCTGCACATTGGAGAAATGGGGGAAGAAAGCTGAACAAAATGATGTGCACAGCCACTTCTTCAGTTTGAACGTGCCGTGATTGTTAATTTGCCCATACTCTATGGAAAGGCCGCTTCTCATAAACACCAGGCCTTTTACATCTGAGGTCTGATTTCTTAAAAAAAAACAAAAGAATGCATAGGACAGGACAAAATAGACTATAAATAGCCAGTCTAAATTCTTGTCTCCTCTTTTGATGCAAAAAAATACATAAATGGGTACAACGGAACAATTGTGAATCACTTGCTAAATTTAAAAAGAATGTGATGTTTACTGCTTTGGGAAAAACATCTTGTTGGTGAATTTTTTTTCATAGTTTCAGAAGGTAATGGTCCTGTTCTGGCTGGCTTGTCTGTCATTAAAGTACTACAATGTGTGTTTCTAATCCAGTTTTCCTATAGCCTGTCCATCTGAACCAGACCGGTCCCAGAGGCACACTATCATTACGGAATTAATATTAAGATTTGGTAGTTGAGAGAGGCGTGGCCATTGTGGGTAGATAAAGTGGCACTGGATAAATAACAAATGATCTGAACACTTTGGATTTGGTGAATAGCCAACTGTGCATTCACACATATGTCTGAAGAGACATTAAATTATACTGGGGATTGGATTCATTTAATCAAAACGGTGTTATGATTAACTTTCACTATAAATTTCTCATATTTCTCATGATGCTGAAACATACACTTACAGTCATACTGATGTTTACGTTTTCTATTGATGAGGTTATTATGGGATATAATAGTAGATAAAGTGGCATAATGAAAAAAAATTACCTTTTGTGGCATTATTGTAAATCCTCTTTGTTAATTTCCATCTCAGCTCAAATCCCTTTATATATGTGCACCGAGTGTTGCCTGCTCTGCAAAGGCAGTACATCGCCTCTCATGGTGAATGTGCTTCATCTGCTCATATTAAAACAAGCAGCTTAAAAGAATTGCCCTGGGGAAACAATGAGAGAAGATAAGCAGTCAGGAAGTAAATATCAATCTCTTTGTAAAACAACCCTGAGCTTCTTCCCAGAACTGCAGTAGCCCATTTGGGCCATTAATTTCCCCCATGCATATTAAACTAGGATATCTGTCAAGAACACAAAAGCTGGAGCTCATGTTCACACCCATATTATACAGCCACCAATAACAGGAGGGCTGGATTATCGGAATTAATTCACTTTTGATGCATCATCACACTATTTTGACCTATGAAAACATCACATAAAACTTACAGGCGCAAGATTTACAGATTCTTATTTTGCTGTTAATCAATAAAGGATAATTATGTTGTAATACCAGCCACAACTGAATTGATTGTACATGTACTGTTTGTGTAGGTTGATAATGAATGATTGATAAATAATCTGTTCATTCATTAACCTCAGATTTTCCTCCTGTCATTTACTCCAGTACATGGAAAGCAATACCATAAATTTTAGATGATGTAATTTCATTAAGTACGTTCTTGTAAAAGTAAACTTATTGTAACTAATGTTCGACTTAAAACACAGTGGCACTGTCAGGGCTTATGATGACTTGACCCTTGTGCCATAATGTCAAAAAGCAATCAATACCAATGTACTTATGCTTATTGACCAAGAACAGTATTAAGTGCTTGAATAAATGAGAGGGGCCCTAAGCAGTCATGAGCTGTGATAGTGTGTGATTGTATTGGGAACTAATAAAACAAATTTCCCACCAGGAGAAATCTGACAGAGTTCATTCAAAGCTGTCAAGAGTGGATCGCAGAGCCTTAATGTTCCAGCAGAGTTGACTGGGTCTCTAATGAACCTTCTCCTCTCTACGTGCGCAACACTGAAACAAGGCTATTATTCACTGCTCACTTTGGTGTAGAGGGCATGTTCCAAACACAGACACCTGCACAAACACATTGCACACAAACACAAGCATCAACACACTTACAAACACAAACTTATACATGTATGTATACATACCATGGATACACACAAATACACCTTACAAAGTTTTAAATACTTCTATTCCTTAAACATGTACATATACATAAACGCACATGTATATGGACACATGTACACAAGGACAAGCATACACAGACCATAGATGTTACCATACAGTTAAACGGAAGGACACTAATAAGAGATTGCCAGAGCTTCCAATAGGAAAAACTGACTGATCACAAGGCAAACAGATATGTCATCCTCTTGTTTATTGAACAGTGATACTGAACCCCCTCATAACTTAAATTTACCATAGCACAGACACACAGTCCTGGCAGGCACAATTTTACATTGATTACATTTTTAAAATCCAGTAAAATAAAAATAATATATACAAAAATAATTATATTTTATATATATATATAAAATATAATTAATTACAAACAGGATTTGGCAATGAGGTATATGACTTGAAAGGCACTCAATAGGACACACTCCTGAAGACATTCAGCTTTTTCCCCAGGCATTTTTCTGCCAGTATTTATCCATTAATATTTTCTGCACAGCCATCCTGTGTGTCTCTTTCCCATCCGGCCCACACACTCCTCCCACAACAGCCCCCTAAATATTCACAGCAATTTTAGGCTATTCACAAATTAATACTTCAAGCAAGCAATCCCGATAAAAGCATTAATATGATCATTTTACTGTCTGCCTCCTGCAGCGTACAGTCAAAGGGGTGGAGGAGCTATCAGGGAAAGTGAAGAGGCCTCAGCCATCCGTTTAGCTGCAAAAACCATTTATTCTTTCATCAGGTCTGTAATACCACAATATGGCAACATCATTGTGAGACAATCCTCTTTGATTCAATTGCTTCCGAACTTGGGCAGAAAAGAAAAATGAAACTGCACCTTGTCTATCAGAAACAGCTGTCAGTATACCCTTCTATTGCAATTAAAGAATAACCAACAGCAGCCTGTGGTTTTGGGGCAGGGGGGTCATTTGGCACAAGGTAGAAAGACCCCCATACAGACAAACCAACTGCAGAGTTACAGACTGACCAGGCAACCATGCTGTACACCACATAAAATTACAGGATAATGGCTTTTTTTTTCCCTCATGTTTCCATTTCACTCCATCCATTTTGTACATAAGAGAACCCAGAGCAGCTCTATGTTCTGTATAAAAAAAATATGCCCAGTCTATCAGGTCAGTAGAGGGCACATAATGCGGGAAATGGATCCATTCTCCTTGCCACACAGACAGGGTGAACAATGACAGTAATTAACTAGCTACCATGACACAAAGCCATTAGCAAAAGAAAAGGACCTTTTTCATCCTCTTCTCCAAGCTGTAGAACAAAAACAAAAAGTGAGAGCGCATTTCCAAACTATGCACAAGCAAGCTCCACCACTACTGCCACCCCACGCAAGAGCCCTTGAAGAGGGGTGAAAGGAGGCCAGAGGAGGAAGTTTATTGTCAAGTACGGTCCACATACAGCATGGGCTGATGACAGTAATGAATGCTGTTGCAGAAATTTTGGGGAACTCAGACTGACCCACCATCTAACTCTCAGGGGTACCTTGACGATTTCTGTGGGACCAGACATTTCAAATTGACGGGCTGATTGAACACTGGACTCATGCTGGATGCTACGCTCCATCTAATCAGCAAATTAGTGGATCGGACCTCACTTTCCACAGCCAGGCAGGATCCAAGGACTCAGAGGAGAACAGGCCAAACCAGGCCAGCCCTCCCAAAGCATGGTTCGGCAGGGGGAAGTGTATGCGAAGGTCTGTGGGTGGACCTCTTTGTTTGACAGCCTGTGCAGTAAATTGTGCTATTGATCTGCTGGCTAGCCGGTCTTGCTGTGGAGGAGCACATACGGATATGTGCAAAAGTATACAGAAAGTGTTATTCAGACCTGAGAGTCTCCATTGTGCAGGCCTGTCTCATTGCTTATTGTCCGATTGCCTGTTGCAATTACTACTTCTATCTCCTTCATACACGTAAGCTTTCCTATCTTCAAAGAGGGACCAGAATCAAAGCAGCTGTTCAAAAACAGACTGATTAAAGAAAAAAACTATCATCAGCAAAAAACTGAATGCAAGGCTGTTTTTCAAAAATCTAATTTCTGAATGGAAGTCTCACCATGAAAACCTCACATAAAATGAGGAGAGCAAGTCTTGCCAGTAAATTATTTGTTCTGGAAATAATGTGAGAATGTTTGAATTATGTAGTACATACAATGGGGTACATGCTGCCCATTCATGAGGTTCCTGTTAACTTACTCTTTCATCTTTGTGAAACATAATGGAAGCTCTCTAGAAAAGCTTAGAAAATAAAAGTTTTTAAAGACATTGGAAACATATCACTCAAAAAAGCTTTTCTGACCTTCTTTTTACATGAAAAAGACAAACTCTAATAAGGAAGGATTTTTCACATAAAAATCAGATTTTGCTAAAAATCTCTTTGTAATTAGTATTAAGCTGATAAGCAATCACAGAGACAGTGCAAATCCTAGAGCTGCAAAACCAGCTTCAACCAAGTGGTCCACAGAATAGCCTAGCAGCAGGTACATTTTCTTGCTTTTATTATTTTGAGTTTTTATACAAATGTAGGACGCATTGCTTTGCTTACAATATATTTTTTAGCAATCAATATGTTATCTATCTATATGAACTATCCTTCAACACTGAGCTGCTTGTTTGTGCATCAGTGACTCTGGATTTCTACTCCTCAGACTGCTTGTTGAAGCGGGTGCATTTGAGCTGACAATGCTCCTATGGTGAGGCCATATGTAACAAGCTCTATCTTCCGATCCCATTATCAGAGTAATGGTGGAGTACTGCTGAGGATTCAGGGGAGGTTATCACTGCACCCTGCCAGAGTGCTCACTCACCAAGACACGCTCTCCAATGCTAGCTCACTTAGGATTTTATCCTCCTCTTTTAATCCCTCTGTCATTAACATGATCACAACTTCTCAAACCTTTATACTGCTTAGGGACCCAGGAGAACCTTTCCTCACCCAATGCATAAGTTCACTCATGGCCTTCATTCCCACCAACACGCCAGCCTCTGCCGACAAAGGCCTAAAAATAAAACTCAAGTGCAAATGTCAGCTGAGCAGATGATGTCTCCTAATAATGCAAACACTTATTTTACTGGCTCTGGAGGGGCTCAGTCCCTGAATGTGTCGACCGACAGGTTAAGAGACAAACAGTGACATCACAAGATTATGACAGCAAGTAGTCACATCACTCAAAAATGAATAAATACATGAAACCAGAGCCAGTTTAAAAGGAAGAGTGAAATAAAAAGGAAAGCAACATCAAAGTGACTGTGGGGTTCCTTCAGTGCACTGCAGACAGTTTTGTCTCTGTCATGTTCAATAAAGTTTTAGGTTTAGAGAAATGTGGACCCTCCTTCTCCCAGACAGAACTTTTCAAGTTTCAAGTTTCAAGTTTCAAGTTTCAAGTTTGAACCTTGTTAGGGAATAGTATAACACAGAGCTAGCAAAGGGGAGATTTAAAACAAGTAGAAGCCCTTTGAGCCACTTTGTTGTTTGAGCTGTTGGATGCGCTCTGATCAGAGTATCGATCTGCTTTTTCAGCAGAAGCCTTGTAAATTAACCAGCTGAGCAAATCTCAAGAAAAACATGCACCAGCCATTTAGGAAATGATTTAGAAGCAGTCTGGGTTTAGAAGTTTAATAGATAGATGATGCAGCATCATTCATACACATTAAGCTTGATGTTGCTGTTGATGGGCTGAATATTTGTATTTTCTATAAGTGTTTCATGAGAAGAAGACAGTAAAACAGTTTGTATGTAGAGTAGGGATAGCCATGACTTTGACTCAGTTAAAAAGTGTGTGAAAACAGAAGTCTCAAGGTTGGCCTCATGAGGTGTTGCACTGGGTCTTTGATTATAGAAGGCTCTTGACTGTTAAGGTCAAACTAGAAAAGGTTTTAACTATCCTTCAAATATGATTTGGTGTGATGCAGCACATGAGAGCAAGAGACAGGGTCTATTTGGTCTCTTACTACCTAATACTTCAGATGAAGGCACAAAAAGCATAATGCTTCAGTAGCTTTAAAGGCAGTTTAGGGAGCCCAGCAGTTTTTTTTTCTAAACCCATACTAGCACAGAGGCCTCATTTTGGATTAGCAATCTAATGGCAAAACATAAGCATCCTTTCACGGATGGTGAATTTCTGAAGGAAGCGATGGTGGTAGCTGCAGACACTTTATTCAGAGACTTTAAAAGCAAAGACAAAATCACAACAGCCATCAGGAACATTCTGCTTGGTGATATTATGGTGACAAGAAGGTGGAATCCCTTTCTGAGAATGTGGTTCAGCAAATTCACCACATGAATTTTCTTGTGAAGTCTTGTGGACTGTGAATGCTCCTCCTTGCACTTTAATGAATCAATCAAACGATCCTTAACTCTATCCGTGCCAAAGCCCTGCAACATTGGCTGTTCAAAGCATTGCTTGATGAGCTTGATGATGCATACGGTGACCTAATTCTGCATGCAGATGTAAGATGGTTGAGTAGAGGTAACATTCTTCAGAGATTTTTAGACTTGCTCCCTGAAATAGACACTTTTCTAAAGTCAGGAAATGAGATGTATAGCAAGCTGTCAAATGATGCTTGGTTGGTAGGCCTGGCCTTTGTTACAGGCATTACATCCAAATTGAACAAGCTGAATGTCAAACTGCAGGGAAGGGAAGGTCTTGTCTCATATGATCAGTGTAATCAATGCATTTAAGTCTAAACTGATCCTGTGGTCATCCCAGCTGAAAAACAACAACATTGTTCACTTTTCAAATCCGGAGAAGGTTCAGCAACAGGTCAAACAGAAAGGACTCCATCCCAAACAATTCTGTGAGCACCTAAATAAACTGGAACATGAATTTAATTAACATGTTCAGGAGATGGCCAAGATGCAGGATATAATCGTTTATCTCAAATCCCTTACTTCAAATGGACATTGGAGAATTGACAGCAACATTTCAGCAGGTGTTTGATCATAGCAGTGGACACAGCAAAGGACAAAGCCTTTTGGGGGATTGTAAGCAGAGAGAAGTACCCTCTTCTGACGACATGTGTGCTGAAAGTAAAAGCCTACTTTAGTTCTATATACCTGTGTGAGATGGCTTTTTCCAAAATGAAAATAATCAAGCACAAGTATGCACATGGCTCAGAGATGCCCATCTGACAGATTAAGACTGGCAATGTCAAATTATGACTGGGACTTCACTGCACTCACAGCAGCTGTGCAAGCACATGTATGACACTAAGGATAAGTGAGTATGTATGTGTATTTGTGTGGATGTGCTTATATATGCATGTGTTGAATATCGTAGATCTTGAGTGGATGAGGATTTCAAAAGTGGATCTTGGACAGAAAAAGGTTGGGGACCACTGCCATAGACTAACTGCATAAACAGAAAGGAGACAGAGTCAGGAACAACTAAACGTATCATGTATGCAACAAGTACTTACACACTCATAGGGCTTTACCGGGTCTTGTTGATCACACTCATAACAAGACAGAACAGCACATCTATAAAATAAATAATTACACAACCATGTATTACCTGATAAAACTGTCCTTCTGAATCTGTTTTAATAACTATTTTACATCAAGAGTTCTTCAGGGAAAAAATTGAACAGAACTATCTTTGAGGGAGATAAAATAGCTTCACCATATGGGTATTGATATAAGCTAGCTTGTTATATTTTAAAACTTTATCACCAACCACTGAATACCATGATCACCAATAATGAACTAAATGAAGCAGGCAAAAATTGCTGGTGGTCAGCAAAACTCATATATTGAACATACCAGTGAATACTGAGACTAGTCAAAAATGTAACTCCACTATCAGTATTTACACAGAAATCAATCTAGTCTAACAGTATTGCAGTATTGCTGTAGCATGGATTTTTATGTTATGCTATGTTTAGGCTTTCGTTTACAAAAATAAGTCTGGAAGGAACTCATGACTCACAGGGTGTCTTTGCGAAAAGCTATAAGACTTTTACTGGGATTATCAACAATACCTTACAGGTTAAATGTATATGTTACAGCACTCACAGTACAAAGTATGCAACATTGACAGAGGTGCTGAAGACTATGAGCAGTCCCAGCAGCAGCAGCTAAAACCATGAAAAGCATTACTTCTCAGAAAGCTCTATTAATATGCCTTTTGAAAGGAAAACCTAATGCCAGGGAAAATTAAGCAGCTTCTGGGCATGATAGTTTGCAAGCCCAGAGATAATGAATGTTTTACGAACACTATAAAACTAAAAAAAAGTCATAAAATTATCACTGACCTGAAGAATCAGATAGTAACACAAGATTGGATAAAGCTGCTGACAGGAGAAAGGATATGATACTTGCATGTGATTGCATATAATTTAGTGGGTACCTGAATGTATGTGGTTTTGAAAATCCATGAGATGTATGGAGGAGGTTTTTGTGTCCTGTACCTTTTGACATACTAAAGCTGTTCATGGGTTGAATTTTGTTGGATTGTGACTGAGGAATGTCACTGAAGAAGCCACAGAAATACTCCAGCTCTTATAGATGGATGGACTATACTGTGTCCATCAACCACTCCAGATTTACAGGGATTGGCATGTATCTGATCAAACAACACCAAAGAATGCTTATCTAGTTACATACATTTATATTCTGAAGAATCCAAAGAAAAGTACCCTTATATATACTTTTTTAAAATAGCCAGGTGTGTAAACCCATCCAATCACGTAAAAATGTCCCATCAATGTGAGTGAGCGAAGACAAAAAGAGCATGTGCATCCTTTTAAGCAGTCAGTCAGCTGCAGCTTCCATTCAGTTTGCACACAAGTTGATCTGTAAAAAAGCACTGTGCTGGAGGACTGAAATTGAGCTGCACAGCTGGTGCAGACAGACAATAGGAGCCCAATCGACTAAAGGAGGCGCTCTTGCGCAATGAGGCAGGGAGAACATCAAATCAAGCAATCAAAAACTCAATCTCGCTCAATTCTCATGTGAAAATTCATCAAGTAAGGCCTTGACATGCTTCATATGGAAATGCTAAAATTTTTGATATTAATATGCATATTTGTAACACCTGTCTCAGTAGCTATTTCTGAATTGTATGTTTATTTGAGTTTTTATTTTAGGAGCCCATACATTTTTCTTTTATCAATATCCCCACCTTTGTGACCAAACAATTCTTTATCAGTTCCAATAAACTTTAAATCTTTTTCAGTATGAATTTTCTTCATGAAGTGGTGTGGTACTGGTGAATTAATGCCATATATTTTTATGTTGCTTTCCACTCTTCCCATTGCACACAGTTAAAATCCCAGCCACCAGGATTAGGGGTGGGTTTCTAAATAAATAAAAGATCCCTGGTCTTGACTGATAAACGGTCGCACTTTTATCCTGTTGCTGAGTTGTGCTGATGAAAGAGACTATGATCGTAGTGCCAGGCAATTGGCAAGCTGCAGTCAGCCGCTGTATGTTCCAAAGGAATGTGTCCACCAGGATGTGACTGTCTCTCCTACTGCTATCCCAGGCCTGATAAGTCCTACAAAGTGCAGAGGCTCATGTGGGTGTGCCCTTTTCAACTGATTCTCCAGATTTCAGATTGCTGTCACGGGCCTGGTATTGTGTTGGTAGGAGGACTTTTTTATGTGGACAAATGTGAGTGAGTTCAGGACATTTCAAAAGGGGTTTCTCAGCTTCCTGACAAGAACAAACAACACAGAGATAAAGCTAAATGACTGTCAGTTTCCCAGAAGTACACACCAAAAGACAGCTTCCAACCTTCGGATCCCTGAACCAGAGTTTAGGGACCACAAGTGTATACAGGTATTCAGCTTGATCACCCACATGCAGAGGCTATACACAGTATGTATCCATGTATAAATTGCTTTTTCTCTGGTCCAAATTGATGGAGCCAAGTGTAGACATTGTACACATGGTCATGATTGGATTGAGGGCATAGAGAGAGAGAGTATAATGAATATTGGATATGCATACCTCATTTTTTCCTCACCAGAGCTTGGCCTTTACTGCAGGCTTGGCCTTTACCTCAGACCCAATTAGAAGTGATCTGACAGCACAATTCATCCATGCCATTCTTCCATACAGACGAATTGATGCACATGCTAAAACAGAAAAATATGGAAAATAAGACATGTGACCTTTACAAATAGTTGTGCAACTCAAAAAACTATTTGACATAAAATGATGTTTTTTGAGGGGAGGGCTGCATTTTGTTCTTAATTTCTCTACTCAAAAAGCTCTGATCCACAATTTTACTGACTTTTTGGGGGTTATACGCAGGGCTCGAGTTGCGGGGAGGATGCCATCCTCCTCGGAAAAAAGGTTGCCCACAACCACCCCCCTTGTAAAATTGTCTTTTCCCTTCCCATTCACTTTTCATTAATGGAATCAGCTACGCTATTTATCGCCTAATCGCGAAAAGACGACACCTCAGCGATACTTAAATGTCAATCTGACGTTATTTGCTCTCCAGTTTGTGTTGTTTTGTATCCTTTGTGGCTTTTGATTGCTTGTTGCTTATTTAATTAGAGCCTGCAAACGCATACTTCTCATTGGCTAATGCAACTTCACCGTGAGTTTTGCTTGGGACGAGGATTGCAGATGCTACAGGTTAAGTGACCTTTTCAGCAGGACCTTAGACGTTTTTTACTAAAGAAGAAAACGACATGTGAGATGATACCCAGCCTCTTGTATTATTAATACATAGTATGTCCCCTATGTAACAAAACTTTGGAAACAGGTCTGGAAGTTTTGGAATCTTGAATGAGACCGTCACAGATAATAACATGTTCACGTGTTCGTGAACATATTATATATATTGCTTGGCAGCTGACCTGTTCACTTATCTAACGTGTTTATTTGCTTGAAATAACATGACCGATTTTAGATTCTAATGAGAGGGTGACATATTGAATATAAAAGGTATATTAAGCAGTAACTTCTATGCAGTTGTGATAGGGTAAAGGTCTATTTTTGAAATCCTACACTAGTAATATTATTGCTGTTATTATATAAATACAATAATTTTGTAAATAATTGGATAGTCTTTGATAGTTTTGTATTAATCATACGAGTTACAAGTACATTTTCTGTCTTATTTTCTTATGATTATGCATGAATATAAAAAATGTAGGCATGTACCACCATCCTTCCACTCTGAGATTGACCATCCTCCTTGAATTTGTTTTTCAAACACTGAACCACTGGTTATAAGGGCACTCCTCATAATTTGGGAGCTAGGCATTACAGGCTTATACCTATGGGCTTATAGCTAATGTAATGTTTTACATTAACCAAGCTCCAGAGACATCTCAAGAGTCCTGCATTGTAGAAGCCATATTTCACAAAAGATGTAGGTGTAATTGCCTCTGTAGTCTGTAAGATAGCTTTTTATGTGCATTTTATTCTGCCTGGCTAAGAAGGACCATGCTGATATCCTGACATTCTTTAAATGAAAGCAGGTTTTTCATCTCTGGGACCTGTGTGTTACTATGCCATTGTCCAGTTTTGCATAGGCAGTCAGTGAATTGTGCTCCAAATGACCCGCTCCATGTTTTCAGAGAGAAGATAAGAGACAACACAAGACATAATAATCATACCCGGTCAAACCTCATCTATCTCTTCTGTGTTGTGCCCCAGCCTCTCTCCGTTGGGCTTGTAAATGATTGCCTTCACATGCCAATCCCTTCAGACCTGGGGGTTTTTCATTAGCTTCCATGTCTCTGCAGCCATCTCATAGAATTGCTGGCTTGAAATTCACAATAATGACAGCGTCAGAATCTAAAACTGTATCCATTGTGGGGCATTAGCAGACATGACCACTGAGCCAGGTGGTGAGTGGAAGAAAAACTATAGTTAGTTTATTTTTGTATAGTTATACAAAAATGGCCAAAAGCCTCTTTGTTCAATGTTCAGTCATGATCAGAATGTGAGGAACTGACATTGATATTTTATTGCATAAAAAGGGCTGGCATCGTTCGAGAAGCATGATTGGCTTGGGTAACCTTGGAATCAGTCAAAGTTATTACTTCATCAATAGACAATGTCAACTTTGATGACAGGCGAATCGGTTTAGCTGTTCCAATTTTCGTTTCATCTCCTTCTTTCCTGCTCTCCTCCGCTCGTTTCCTCTCCTCCTTTTCTCCACATACTTCCGGGGTAGGAGTTGAGGAGTAGAGGGGGAGTGGAGGAGAGGAGGAGTGGAGAAAAAGTATTAGAACTAATCCCTGGGTGCCCTGGGTGCGTTCCAATACTCAGCTTTGTCTCCTCATTTCCTCCTTGTCCCGGAAACTAATCTCTGTGGCCTCCTTCCCTCAACTGTTCCAAAAGGGTAGGAAACTAAGTTTCGCCTCCTCCACTTGCTTCCTCCTTTCCTCCAGACAAAGGATAGATCGATGTATGCCGACGTTGACTTTGATGACGGGCAAATTTCCAATTTTAATTTAATCTTCTCCTTTCCTCCACTCATTTCCTCCCCTCCTTTCCTCCACATACTTCCAGGGTAAGAGAGGAGGGGAGGAAGCAAGTGGAGGAAAGGAGGAGCAAAAACGAAAATGGGACGTAGTAGGGACATCCAGACACAGCTAATGACTGACTCCTGGGTCGATTAGAAATCTACTGCAGGTGAGCCTGACTGTTACTTACGTCACTGCTGTTACACTTTCCTGCAATCACTGCAGCCTGCTGGAGGTAACAGGAACTGACAGCATTCCAACTGGAGGAACAGAGGAGTTGGCTCAACCCTCCATCTCTCCTGTCACCACAACATCTAACTCTACTAATCAAAATATGAGTGACTCTGCTGGGCGAATTTCCTATTTGACCACTGTCTGCCAAATATTACCAGGCATTTCTATATTACTAGGCGTAAGCAAACACTAGAATCAAATTTGGAGCATTTTTTTAGCTTTGTTTGGCTCTGAAATTACTCTTGAATGAATTGGAGAGAGCAAGTGAAATGTTTCTACTTTCAAACATACATCAAGGTAGACTTTAAGGACCCCGTCTGTTTTCTCAATTTATGGCTGAAAAGCACACATGATTACATCTCACAGCTTTTCCTCTCCGTTCATATACATTCTCAGGAGACAGACTGACTGATGTGTTCATCATTTTCATATGATTTATTTAACCAATGGAACAATACCCTTCTGAAATGGGAATATTCACACCATTGTTCTTTGGACTTCACTTCAAGGAAAAACAACATAATAGGAGTTCTGAGTTGATCTTCAGACAAACAGAATAACTTGTGGAAATGTGAAAAATACCAAGGCAGGGCTAATTCTATTGCATGGGGCACTTGAGGCATAATAGCCTATAGCTACAGTATTTAATATAATGCAACAACTTAGCAATACACTGAGTGGCAGAAGCACCATAGAAATTAATTAGTGGTCATCTCCAGACACTGGCTTCTAATCCCTGATAAACTCAGTCAGTGCCCTCCAGGAGCAACTTATCTCAGCTGAGACCCCTTACCAAATTTTCTTGCTGAATATGAGTAAGCCTGTTCTTGGCAACAGTGTAAGAATAAATTCTTTTGTATTTAATTATAGGAGCCAAATTTTAGAACAATTCATAAATATGTAGTTGCAGCTGTCTCAGAGGGCATACCAGCTGCCTTACAGAACGGAGAGATGGTGGACTAGCAAAGCGACTGGCCTCATAAGCCTTACCCTGACCACAGTCCAACACCTCTGAGCAATCTCATTTACAGCAAGGATCCTGTCACCCTCAGTTTTATTTTCTCAGGGCACTGTGGGCAGATACATCAGATGTGTTGGTGAGCACACAAAAGGGATAAATTAACTCACATTGATTGCAAGGTCCCTCAGCCTGATTTTGGAGGAGGAGGTTTATGCTTCACAAACATGGCTGTCACCAACCATGTCCCTCCTGGACACCCAGTGGGCTTTTCACTTCCCTTTAAATCACCACTGTGTAATGATTAGTAATCAATAGTCATCCCTACCAACAAAGATGACCATTGATCACCTTTATTTAAAAGAAGACTCAGGTTTGGATGGGTAAAAAATGCACTGTTGATCTCTCCACTCCTCCACATGATGCGCTTTCGGTCCATCTCAATTGAAATGACAGCATAAACGACCCCCTTCTAAGTGATTAACAAAAAAAATAAATCAGAAAAATTTGTTTTCATCAGCACAATACTAGGACATTGGGAAGGTCTCTGACATAGAGCCAGAACATTGGGTGGGTCTGTAAAGCAGTAAAAGTCATTTCAGTATTTTTCCCCTCATTGAGTTCCTCTACCTCAGTGACTTTAATGGATGAGATTTTTTATGTCAATGACATCTCTCATAACTTTAAGAAGCTTCCCATCAGCAGTTAACAGTAGAGGCATTTCACACCACAGTGGAACCTAATTTACATATGCTAATATAAAATCTGTCATAGATCAAGTATAGAAGCAGCACATGGCTAAGCATTGCACACACATTTGACAAAAATATACCGAATATCCAAAAAAAAACCTGCTTTCCTTCGCACAGCCACATGGCTTGTCTCACACTGTCCGTTATGACAAAAATGCAGATAAATAAACTCAATTTTAGTGATTACCAAAACTAAATAAACTGTTCAACCATGCACAGTCTATTTATCTTTCATACTCTTTAATGTGTAATGGTCTATTTAATTTCTCTTTCAAGAACACCGCAGTGTAGTTTTTAATATTTTTGCTATGAGTCAATCTGAACATATCTAGTCCGAACGCTTCCAGTCAAGCGAACTGTCCAGTGATGTCGACAATGTCTAGTCTCCTCCTACCTCAGCTCGACAAGCCTCGCAGTCTAGCGGGAAACACAAGTTTTGCAGGAGGCAGGTTATCGCAGCGCTCATTCTGGGAGTTAAATCGCGAAGACGTTCAGCAGGTGCGGTGGTTTTGCATCACTTGAACAGAAGATTTCTGAGTTTAAATAAAGAACGTCATCAGGAGCACCAAAGGTATGATAACGATATTGATACATCTATCATATTATACAGAATATATCTTAATGGTTAGCCACGGAGCCTATCCTTAACTAGTTCTCTTTTTTGAGGAAGAAATTAAACTCTTTTCATTAGTTAATATTTCCATTTTTGCAATATTTTCATTAATAGTAATATTACATTGTATATGTCGAGCAGTTATTTGTAATATTGCGTATTTTTGTTTCTCATTCTTTAAATTACCGGCAAGTGTGTATTATTAGTTTGTTGTCTGTTTATTGTTAACAACCGTTGTATAAATTCACTTAATACAGGGTTAATTATAATAGCTGAAGCGTAATAGTAATTTATACTGCGGGAGTAATATAATTTTTACATTCGGATTGACGTAGTTATTTTCAAGGCACCGTATACTGTCCAATGTTTTAGGACCTGATATTGATAGGGATCCACATCACAAAGAACTGTGGGCGTCTACTACTCAAATTAAGGAGTAACGACGTGAATGGAAGGCAAATTTTAAGTAAGAAATACGTAATAACTTCAAAAACTTAACATAGGAATCCGACTCCGATTTTTCGCAACATGGACTAATTTTTAAACTTAGACGTCTCGACACAGAACCTATAAATGAAAAACAATTTGCGGGCTGTGTAGGGTAATAGCTACTTTTAACACACTTCTCTTAATGCAGTGCTCTTAACGTTTACCTTTAGTAATTCTAGCAGATAACCATTGTAAACTGTAGCCACGTAACATATTAGGGCTTTCCTGTAGTGCCGCGGGAGACGGTAATTTTATTCACTATCGTCTAAATACTGTGAACAGATTGCTGAGGGGTTGACTACATATTAACTTGGTGTATTCATCGTGTGTAACATTTCCAGATGTTCCAATCTTAATCATTTCTGTTCAATGGGTAGAATTGAAAATAATAAAATCAACCTGTTGCCAAAACTACTTTTATAACCTAAAATGGCGAATGGGCGTTTAATTCAGCTTTATCAGCCACTGAATCGGGTTAGGTTATACGCAAGTGGGAATGCATGAAACATTGACCACTTCGTAGTTCGTATCAATGATGTTATCGTACTGCCTTGGGTATATCATGGTGCAAATTCCGTTAAATGGCTGGACACAGGTGGCCAGTGAAGGTCTGATCAGACAACTGAACGAATGTTGTTTTGGATTTAGATTTTTCTGAGTAGTAGCCTCAAAGGGTAAAAAGGTACTCGGTTCAGTTTTTCTCTTTTCAGTCTGACATACTTCTGAAGATGACAACCTTAACAGCACAGCAGTATCAACTAGACTAGGGTAGGGAAGAGTATACTGAAGCATTTATTTTAGATGTATAATTCATTATGGAAATCTGAAATTTACATTAACAGGTCAGAATCCTGCAGCTTGTCTTTGACTGATCTAGTTTGTTTCTGCACATTATTTTGACATTTTTTACACTCGCCCTCCTTCAGATATACCAACATGTATATTTTTCTTAATTTTTTTAATATATAGGAAACTGGGGGAGTGCTGCCTGATCATCGGTTGGCTGTCCTTGCTCATTGTAAAATGATGAAGTGGTTCCTACTGGGCAGTAGTGACTACTTTAACGTGGAAATTTTGTTTTGTAAACAGGACACTGTAATTGGTTTCATATTTGAAACATGGGTTGAGTAATCTTGCTAATCCTTCGAACAAGGAACAATGTATGATTTCTTCAGTAAAAAAATCAAATGAGTAAATGTAGTACCAAAAGCCATAAGCTGTTTATTCATTCCCAGAGACCAGTGTCAGACAGGCAAGTAGAAAAAAATTAATTGATATTCTGTACTAGCCAAAATGGACATAGTCAGGGGAGGTGATGGACTATAGAGAAGAAGCTTGTTGTGTCTGAGTCACTCCTTTATAGCACGCCTTATCAGGCTGGCCATTTCCTGTTGAAGGGAAGATATCAACGCTTTCCATGTATCATTTCTACTCACTGACATACTACCTGATCAGCTCAACAATACTGCTCATATTTTCCTGTCTGGCTTCTTTGGTTGTTGTCAGAAACTTGAGTGGCTGTTATTGACAGCAGCTTATAGAAGAGAAGGTCAGTCTATGCCATGACTAACACCTAATAAAGTGGGAATATGTTGAGTAGCAGTAGAGAGGGATTGTATGTGCTGTCTGCCACACAGATCCCCTGTCTCCCTGCCCTGCAGAAAGTCTAAAGAGAGGCTGTAATGTTACATTAGTGTCAAAACTGCACAGTCAACCCACCTCTTCAGTTCCATTAACAAGTCTGACAGCTGGTAAAAAAAAAAAAAAATCCACTTCAAACAGCACATGCTGAAGC
This sequence comes from Albula goreensis, assembly GCA_022829145.1. Taxonomy (NCBI): domain Eukaryota; kingdom Metazoa; phylum Chordata; class Actinopteri; order Albuliformes; family Albulidae; genus Albula; species Albula goreensis. The sequence continues at coordinate 33,465,349 of CM040744.1, forward strand.
AATGCACAGGACAGAGCGCTCTGATCCGGCCTCATGTTGTGACTAGCACAGGTCTTGAGTGATTAAAAGTAATACATTGATGCAGGAATTAAAACATTAAAAACATGCTTCCAGTGGAACTATCTGCTGTCCATGTAGTAATTGTCTTCAACTTTTCCAGTGGACTTTTGCAGTTCTAACTGTGGCCAGATGTTTGTACCATCACCCACAGTAGCACCTCCTCTGGTCAAGCTGAAGCCTGCTGTTTGTCTGTGCCTGCTGAATGAAAAGCACAGAATACACCACAGAGTAAAATTACTCTGTGATGTATTCTTATACTAAATAGCATCTAAATGATAAAACACAAGATGTACATGTTATTTTAGCATCAGCTCCCAAGAATGTTTACAATATGAATATAAACATTTACAAAAAAACATTTAAACTGTAAGTCATTACAGAAAAATATGCATGGCAATAGAAATGCATTTGAATAATTTTAAATTGTATTCTCATGTTAAAAGATCACAAGCCCATTCAGTGCAAACTGGCTGAAGGTCATAGCCCATCTCTAATGACATGTCACTTAACGTATGTCTCGACAGAATAATATCCCCATTCCCATTCCATTAAACAAATTAAATAAACTAAGAGGATTGCGGTTATTGCTCTTGTGAAACTACATCAGAATTTATTAGAAGTAATCCATTTTATGCTCAAGTTTTGCTTTAATGCTTTGATAGCTTTGCAGTTCTCCCAATATATTGAGTGTAGCAATATAATACCAAAATTCTGTGCAAGGGCTTGGTTTCATTACCACAGTGAATGGTATCCCACTGTGTTATGCAATAACATGCTGGAAGCACAGGATTAAAGCTCATAATTCCTCATTAATTAATTAAACTGCACATTTTATGGTGATACATTAAGGTAAATTTTGAATCTTGCGACTATATTGTAAAATTGTTGCAGAACATATTAGTGAGTTGTGCCATTTGCTGTAGGCGTGTTAGTGACAAGCCTAATTTTTAATGCGCAATATCAGAGCTATGCAGGCTTCTGATCAGTGAGTGGAGATAAGACAAATGCATTACACTTAGTTTCAGCCTTTTTATGTTGCATTTTTTCCACCTGGATTGAGGCACTGTCTGTGTCAGGTTCAGTGAGTGACGGTCTCTCTTTGACACAGTAAGACAATACCGCACACATGAGTCTTTACATTAATGTGACACCTTACCCACCCTTTTTTTTCACTCCACACTTGAGAGACTACACAAATGTTGCCTATGCCATGTCAGAAGGCCACAATGTTAACATATGGTTTGTTCATGAACTTTCAGACACCTGTTCGGCCTAACCCATCAGAGAGATGTGACTGAGGATTTTAACTCTCTACCTCCAGGGAGGCTGAGCCAATGGTACACACTGTTTAGAAAGCCTAGTTAAGACAGTTATAAAAATGTAATCTTTAATTTTCATCCCATAATGACAAGCCTTTTGACTACATATCTAAAATTAAAATGTGATTAAAAATGTATTTTGAAAATTGACAAGGTATTTACTTTAATCATTGAAACAACCTCACACTTTTGTGAGATTGCAGCTGTGGCCACAGCTGAATCGTATATTTCCATTTCAGCAGAAGTGACACTTGATTGCATATATTAGTGAGTCAAAATTCAAATTAAATTTGACTTCAAGAGCCTATGGGTTAGATGCATTAAAATCAGTGTTCGCCTCCTTCTTTAACAAGCAGCCAACGGGCACATTTGCAAAGTAATGCAGGGAAGCATTAATTAGTTTGCCTGAAGCTATGTAAATTGCCTAACACACAATGAGGTGAACTGAACTATCCACTGTTTTTCTTCATCAAGGTAATATTCACTTCCCAGTGTAATATTATTCATGTGCAACATAGTTAATCCTATAGTATAGCCAGGATTTTCCTATTTAATCATATTTTCTTATGGCTTGCCAAATGGATAATTAATATTCAGGATGTAAGTTTTCTTATTAAGTATGGTGTTATGAAAAGCCTACAGTTACTTGCTTGAATTTCATAATTCTGTGATGCACAGTACCATGTCACTATGGATTAAATATGCAAAAAGTTTTAAATTTGCCCCAAAAGGCAAAAAGGATAAGATGAAGAGCCCAGCTAGCTACTGGGCTAACTTGTCTAAACTCAAAGGTCATTCATGGGACCAATTTTTTAAGGTGCTTTCATGCATTATCAAATTTGATGTGTGCCGTGAAAAACACTCTGGATGGCTGAAAACAGAATGACATGACTGAGCAGTATATAGCTTTTTAGCACAGTGACAGACTTGCCATAGCTTCTCCACACATCTAGCAGATTCTCATTCAGTCATTGTTATCACTGAGAATACAGTGCATGTTCATTGCAGAGTGAGTCAAAGCCTGCTCTTGCTGACTTGATGACAGTAATTCAGATAAATACCCTTTTCTGGTCCTGACGATGTTGCTTTATTGTTTTGAAGTTTATTCCTCTGCCACCCACCTTTTTCTCAAATGAGTCACTTTATTCTCTGGAGTTTTAATGAAGAGTTATAACTGCTATCTGTACATAAAAACTTGTGATTTCAAAAGCTCACATACTCCAGAGTGCTGTATTGTACATCTCCCTTTTGTCTTGCTTGGCAGCTGATGTCCAGTTTTCTTTTTGTGCAGGAGTTCAAAGGAAATGTACAAAGCTGAAGGGTTTTTTCCATAAAACCCTAAATGGCTGCTTTGAGACAGACTGCCATTACAATCAAAGATTCCTGCATCATAAAGATATGTTAAGCGAACCACTGGCACAAGTACTGGTGTGTAAGGGGCTCCATAGATATATCAGCAGAGTATTCATGGGTAGCAGGGCAGCTATTTCTGGAATCAGTCAAGCCTTCATCAAGAAAGAATAGCAAGGCCTGCGGGTGGTAGGAAGTAAATGCATATGTGTATGGTGCTGCTATTGGTCTCCTGGTTGGGAGTTTGGTTCTCATCCAGGCTCATGTACTGAAAATAGTTAACTTTGTGCTCTTCCTAAGGCATAGGTAATATGAATAGTGAATGGTAGCTGCCACATGTTTTGGGAGAATAACATATAGGGCTGCCTCATCCTGGGTCCCTGAGGAAAGAAGGGAGACCAATGAATATTGATATGAGAAGAGTTCTATTGCAACATGGGTCTGGTTCATGTATTGATGATGACAAAGAACATTTTTTCTGATTATAATGTTACTAATTGTATGATACAACGACCCCTCTTTGCAGTGTGAGCTACCAGCTTCCTACACCAAACTCACCCATAACCTTCACAGATGGAAGACAGTGGGAGTGGCTGGCTGGCTGGACCAGTGACACAGTGTGGTGTGGGCGGTGAGGAGAACATCAGCAGACGGGTCTTCGAAGTGGCACTGCAGAATGGCTCCTCCAATCGCAGCTCCCAGTTTGCTGGGGTGGAGCTCCTACAGTCCTTCAAGCCCCTCATTATCCCTTGCTACACCCTGGTGGTGCTGGTGGCCATCTTTGGCAACTATCTGCTGCTCTATGTCATCTGCCACACCCGCAAGATGCACAATGTCACCAACTTCTTCATTGGTAATCTGGCCTTCTCTGACATGCTGATGTGTGCCACCTGCGTTCCCTTCACCTTGGCCTACGCCTTCAATCCCCGCGGCTGGGTCTTCGGCCGCTTCATGTGCTACCTGGTGTTCCTCATCCAGCCCGTGACCGTGTATGTGTCAGTCTTCACGCTCACTGCCATTGCTGTTGATAGGTGGGTGAGGCAAAAATTTTCCAGATTACTCTTGATTTTCACTCTTTCACAAGGGCATTCCCAAAGGGAAACATTTGTCAACTGAACTTGTCAAATCTCGCCTAGCAGTTAGTTTGTTTTGAACTCTTAAGTGTTCATTGCTTGCCATTTCAGTTGTTCTGAAACTTTCTTTTGTGTGGTTTGTTTTCTTCAGAAGTGGGTTTTTTTCTCCTTATAATTACAGAATTTTACACATTTTTTGTGGCCTGTTATTCTCATTTTAATTAAAATTCACACGAGTGCTCTCTTCCAGATCCTGTTTTGGATATCTGTGAGCATAATGATGACATGTTTTCTCACTACCCAAACAGAGAAGAGACTTTAAAGTCAGTTCTCAGTCAGGTACAATAAACAGGGTTTGAAATGCAGAACAGAGAAAAAATCTTAAATATGCCAATGTTCATGGTCAGAATAAAAACCTTGGCAGCAATTAAAAATGTACAGTAAGACATCCTGTTCAGTGTGAGGGTCATTAAATAGTTCAAAGTATGAGAGGTATCACAGCATGAATAGCAGTCATGAAATAATAACACATCAGTGCAGCTTTTTTCAATGAAGTGAAGCTTTTCTTCAGCAAAACACCAAAACAAATATCAGTTGTAATGGCCTTTTCCATTTATTCAAGACTGTACAATGGAAACTCTAGTGCTTGAGGTAGCTTGAAATTGTAACTGTGTATCTCCTATTCCCAGGTACTACGCCACAGTCCACCCCCTAAAGAAGCGAATTTCTGTGTCTGCCTGCACCTATGTGCTGTCTGGCATCTGGCTGCTGTCCTGTGGGCTAGTGGCCCCTGCAGTGGCACACACATACCATGTAGAGTTTCAAGAGGAGGGCTTCACCATTTGTGAGGAGTTTTGGATGGGCCAGGAGAAGGAGCGTCTGGCCTATGCCTACAGCACTCTGTTTATTACCTATGTACTGCCCCTATCTGCCCTATGCATCTCTTACCTCTGTATCTCGGTCAAACTGCGCAATTGTGTGGCACCTGGCCACTGCACCCAGAGCCAGGCCGAGGCCCAGCGCGCCCGCAAGCGCAAGACGTCCCGGCTGGTGGCTCTGGTGGTGGCCGCCTTCGGTATCTGCTGGATGCCCATCCATGTCTTCAACGTGCTTCGGGACATCGACATTGACCTGATCGACAAGCGCTACTTCCTGCTCATCCAGCTGCTCTGTCACCTGTGTGCCATGAGCTCATCCTGCTGCAACCCCTTCCTGTACGCCTGGCTCCACGACCGCTTCCGTGCAGAGCTGCGCAAGATGTTCACCTGCCACCGCCGCATAGGCATTCCCAGCAATAACTGCGCCACTGCCAGCGTGGTGCTGTAACCCATGCTCCATGCACCCATAGGTAGGGCTACGAGGGGGAGCAGAACTACCACAGTACATGATGGCTTCAGGGAGATGGATGGGCCAACCACCACTAGACTGTACTGAGCAATGATGCTAACAGCCAGAATAACACTACACCAGCCGACAGATCATGCAGGCTCTGGATAAGGGAAGGAAATCCAAAGTCACTGTGCAGAGCAGCACCGACTTGCAGCTCAATGTAGCGAAATAAATATTCCCAGAGGATGCCTCATATTTGTAACACCGGGCGGGGTGAACACCAAAGCCTTTGAGACCACATGGTTTGCTGATTCTTTAACGATTTGCTCACTGGTAAGAAACGTCCAAAGAAGTGAGGCGGAGGACAGAATGTCATTCCCATGTAGTGATCTTTTAGAACTGGACAGAGAACCTTGTATTTACGTCTTGCTGTGACAAGGTGCGTACCTTTCCTGTTCAGTGACTACTGCTGTTGTTAGAATTAATGAGGATAGGGTCCAGTGGGATTTCTGAGGTGACAGAGAAAATGCATCTGTGGCAGGGGTCTTTAGACAGCAATCTCTTCACCCATGAAATAAAAATGGAAAGAGGGGGTCTGGGGTGGGTTGAAAGGGAGAGAATGAAGAAAGTGAGGACCAGGTGGATTGGTATTAAGACTCAGATTAAGATAACCGCATATTAACAGGTGCCTTTGTCTGTACGCTCTAGTTCCTTGTGAAGGAACCTGCACAGACAAGAATGATTGAATTAAAAATGTAACTAAAAGTCTTTAAACAAAGATTATTTCCTAAAAATCATTTAAACCATGTACAACATTCTATGAAGTGAATGCCAGGGTAAATTGCTAATTACAACTGCTATTGTATATATCAGATTTGCAGGTTAACATTAAATATGTGCCCAGTCATTACAAAGACATTAATGAAGATTACTATTGTTTTCATTACATTGCTATCATAATGTGATGGATGTAATACCTCAAAAAGAACAAAAATGGAAAGGAAATTAGGCAATTTGTTTATTTGACTTATATTCTTGTCTTAACTGCTACTTAACTGCTACAACCCCAGAATTGTTATGTAGTTTGCTTTTTTTGTGTTGTGTTATTCTGTGTGACATTCATGTGGAAATAAATGTAATCTACAGTTGAAATTAAATTTGATTGCTTTTTGTTACATTGTGAATTGGGTACAAAATAAAAAGGTTGTACAATTATTTTTTTCAACACCATCTTCAGTGTTGATGAGATCTGCAAAAGTAGCATTGAAAATTCATTACAAACTTAAGTATATCTGAATCATAAAGGTACAATTGAAAACAATTGTGGGGCTTTTGTTGATAATTCCACTCTCAGGGTTACAGTGTTCAAACTCAGTGTGCCAGAACCTCTCTAAAACATGTCTTAAGATGCTCCTGGAACCATACTGTTCATACATGCCACGTCACCCATCCTCTGGAAATAATGAGGGGACTGACATAGTTCCAAGATGTTCTAGTCGAGAACAAACATTAGAGAATATTGCTATTGTCACAATGACTGTACATTCAGTTCCTCTTCTTTCTCTGAGTTTGTGGAGGGGTTGTGATGCTACAGTGTCTTATTACCAGAACCAAAAAAGGGCATTAAGTAAGTAAGGAGACCAGACAGTCAGCAAAGTGATTCAGAGATGACATGAATGTAGGATTCACAAGCCAGATCAAGCTTCTAGAGAGGAGTAGGCCCCACATCAGGATCATGCCATATTTGACAAATGACCTTCTGCTCCACAGATTACCTCTGTGCAAAAGCACACAAAGTGATAACATGCTTTCCAGAGCTGGGTATGAATGGTTCAAGGACAAAGTGCTTTCCTTTAGCTGGCACTAAGAATAAACCTTCTGTTCTGATAAGACATGCTATACATATTTATTTGCCGTTGGATACCTAAATTTTCAACAAAGTCATTACGTTGCAGTTTACAACTTATATTTGAACTTGCTTTTCTTGCCCTTGGTTTTCTTCTGTTCCCCAAGATTGAAATGCTCATGTTTATAGACTTATGTTACTGTAGCATGCCCAATAGGATCAGGGGGTGTGCTTCCTGTAAAATGTATAATGACAGTTCTTTGGAAGGTCCACTGTCCAAATATGTTAGACAGAGCAATGCTCTAGAGGTATAGCTGGTACATACAGACCACAAACAAGAACCAGAGATTTACAATGAACAGTCAATCTTGTATGAGTAACACTCCATATAAAATCACTGCACTGACAACCAGAACCTTAGCAGGACAAGTTACCATATATCTGTAGTTTTAACTTTTTTTAACCCAATTTACCCCCTGGGTTAGTTGAGCCATGTCTGGAATAATATATATTTAATCTTTAAAGCAAAATGAATTCAATGCATCTTTAACAAATTTGTTTATCTCTAAGGGGACTATATATATTTATCACATTGCTTTACTGCACAGTACTACTTTTCATTTACCAATGGAAGAATGTTGCCAAAACAGCTTTTCATTTTGTTAGAATTGTTTATACTGTCAGGCACTGTTAAGGCCTACTCAATATGCCACCTGTCGAAGTAGCAATGGTGGTTTTACAGCTGTGGGGCAAGGTAGGTGAGATGATGCACATATGAAAAGTGTATGAATGAAAGGGTTTCCTTAACCCTACGTTTTAATATCCGATTCAACATCCAGTCAAGATCTCCCCTGTCCTAATGGGCCTGTAAGCCATGTCCACAGATCATAAATCTGGAAGAGCGTCATGTGTGTGGGTCTCTTTGCTTATGTGGGATAGGTGGTAAGTATGTCCACAAAAAAAGATGAATGACATGCTCTTTTTCAGCAGTTTGATATCCAAGTTTGTATGAAGCCTTGAGCAGTTTTCATAAATATGAATTATGTTGGCTCCTCTGCTCTCAGTCACAACTCTCAGGTTGGTCAGAACAGTTTTGCTGTTCTATCACTGCTTATAACATTTGCCTTCCTTAAGAAAACAGCAGTATGCCTTCCAGAGGTACTTATAGCACGTTTCAATTGTTATGACTGTGTATTGAAGCAAGATGGTGATTGCGACATCACGGGAAAGTGTGCATGGGGCCTGAATAATGAACTGCAGATGTGCTAGACTTCGGTCGTCTTTTCTTACGACGGACCCAACAGACCCAATTGACCGTACTCACAGCCATTGGCTAATTATACTTTTACCCAGTTTTACTTTGTACATCCCAACTCTGCTGTATTACAATGTAGGAAGTGCAATACATTGAACTGAGTGAAATGCTAAAGCCTGTTTTTCACAGGTTACTTACCACATACAAAATATAATTTAGACTACGTAATTCAGTAGTGTTACATGATTTACGTTGAATCCCCACCCCTATAAATTCATATTTCGCATGGTTACTGAACTGCGGGTAGATAATTGTACTTATTGGCTCCAGTCTTCAACAGGGATTTCAGCTTTTCAGATTTTCATAGTTAAAATGGGGTCTCGGCGCTACTTTCTTAATGTACGTCGTTTTCTATGTAAATCACACGAATGACTGTACCTATAATACATTTATTAATTTATTAATTGCGTTTAAACGTCGGTCACGATTATCAAAAAAGACCAGGCAAATATTCGTATTCAAATCATTTAGAATACGAATTAATGAGCTGGATCGCATTTACAACATTAATTTCCTTTGCCTATTTTGCCTGTAAGCTATTGGAGATGTTGTTCTTCTTTAACTTAACTCCATTAGGTGTACATAAGTAAAAAATAACACTTGTCCGCACATTGAAACTGGCCCACCATCTCCACAAGAGGTCGGGCGAGACAAAAAAAAAAAAAAAAAAAAAAAAAAAAAAACCACTATATTTCGCGAAGTGAAGTGGAGAAAACTAACCGCAAGGAATCAGTCCAGGTTGAAACCATTTACACCATAAACATATTCGCTTTCACTAAATCCATTGTCTGAGGAATGCGTGAACTGCTACACTTGCTCCTCTCAAAATATAAATCACATAAAAGCACAAATAGTCAAGAGACACAAAGTTGTATCTCAATATAAATAGATTTTTATTATGATTTACAAGGAAGAATTTCAGGGTAGACGGTCAACAATACGTAAATCCTTTCGGAAGATCAACATGAAAACAGTCCATGAAAACAAAACACCCACAACTACAATGGAAACGCTTCCTGCGACATTAGACAGGTTAAATAAAACTAAATAAAAATCATATTTGACTTACAAAGATTGCAGTTGGTGAAATCACGGGAATATGAGAATTTGAAATGTAAAGTCCTTCACCAACACGAGTAGAAAAAAGGACGAATATTTCGAAGGAAGGCACAGTTATTGTAAGGTACATAAGCAATTTCGTTGTAAGGTAATTGCAACTCATCGTACTGCTATGATATGAAAGGCAAACCATTGAATGAGAGACCACTGTACTTAATCCACGTATAAAAAGTACACGTTCTGATTCCAAATGTAAATTTGCAACAATGTTCAGCAAATTCAATGAAGTCGCTCTTCTGGTGATTGCGACAAATACTCCGTTACTTTTTATTAAATTTAATTTGTTTTAATAGCCTTCCAAATAGAAACTGAAGAAACCATTTTGCCATTCATAATTATGGGCATATTTTGATCTCACGGACAGGATGCTCCTTTACGCAAGTGTCACCATATACTATGAACGAACAGAAATTGTAACCTTCGAAAGAAATGGGTTTGGTAGGAATGGGTGAAGTGCCACCCGCCCATTTAGGTCTTCTATCTGGTATTTAATTAAAAATATGGCAACTACTTATGTGGACTACTTAATTAAAATTCAAATATGCTGCATTTAGAACAGAATCAAAGCAAGAAACATCTGATATCTGAACCAGCAAGATATACTGAACAGTACAAGAGTATAAAACACCAAGAGATGAAGGTTAATTAAGTGAAGCCCAGCTTAAGGAGCTTAATTAAAAGTACTGACCTTGAGCACATTGTAAGGCAAGGATAAGGATGCCTACATTACATAAGAGTCACAGGCTCTTGGTTTGGATGTAGAGTGGAATACAATGACTAGAGCAAAGGTTGTATGCCGGTACAAGATAAAGCTCAATCCCTGGTATCTTGGCTGTGGTGCAAATGTACGCTAAAAATGTTCTACCGATAAGGCTGATACAAATTATTCACATGTTAAAATTAAAATGAAAATTCATCGCATTCACAGGCTTCCAGGTCTTTTCTAAAGCATCCAGCTTCAAAGATAAGCTCCATTACAGTGAAAAACCACCACCAATTACCTGGTTCAATTCCTTATTCACACACTTAATATACAAGAGATTTATTTTACTTTAGAAATCATTTAAATGAGAAAAGCAGATTGTCAATTTACAGACGGCATGTCTGCTTTACAACATGTTCTCTATACATTAAATATTTCAAAGGCTGAATACAAATGTAGTATATACAGTGTACCTGCAGAGGAAGAGACATTCTTCAAAACCAGTACATGTTATGGAGACATGACTACAAGAAAAATTCTGTACCCCTCAAGAATGTAATAAAGTGACACTACAGCATTAAACAGTATTAGGAATCGCTGGTTATTGTCAACAATTTAGTGCCAATTTTCAGAGGTATTTTCACATGATTATTCTGCACATGTTGACTGGTGTAGTCTGATTTGCAATTGTAGCAGCTGCCACTCAGTATTTAAGAATGACATTTTTTTTCTTCATGTATCACCATTTTGAAGAGTTAGATTCAACTCTGCCATTTTAGAAAGAAAAGTGCATATGCTCTAGGGTAGACCTGCAGCAGGAAAGGGGAGATGATCAGAAACCTTTCCACAAATATTTCAGTCTCCCCTCACTCATTAAAAGGAGAATATCTAACTTGGCAAATTGGAGCCACAGATTATTATTTACAGTAACCAAATAGTCACTTACTACATCCTACACTTCCCATCCTGTCATTTGGTACCCTAAGAAATTCCTGTTGGTCACCAATTTTTGATACTATATAAGAGTTCATTAATATCCATGAGGAGTCATACCCAGGGACAGAGCATGCATTCACACTAGCACATATATATGCCAATACATGTTCCCTCCATGGTCTTGGACCCTCATGAATATTCAGAAGAAGAAATCAAAAAGTTGACTTTCAATTTCAACAGCAGAGGCAGAACATTCACTGTTAATACACAGGTGAAAAGCTGGTGGGTCTAAAAAAAAATCTATGGTGAAGTCATAGTGGAAGCCATGGTCTCTAGCCTTCTAAAACTAGAAAGCCTTCTTGCAGGTGCCAACCGAAAGCAGGATGCTGGGTTTCTCCTCGATAACACGCACCAACAGGTTGTCAATGTACTCCTCCAGCTCCACAATCTTGTTGTTCTTCTTGGAGAGCTCATCCTGCTGCTTCACCACCATTGAGATCAGCTCTTCTTGGGTCAGCTGGGAGTAGGGCCCACTCTCCAAAGAGCTGGTCACCTGGACAGAAAAGATGTGGTGGTCAGTGCACCAGGGGCCTACAAACAGCTTTGAAATGTTTCCTGTTTATATCCAGCTCAAATTAGTTTTTCAGTGCGAGACTGAGAGGGCCTTGATTTACAAGTGTGTATTGACAGTGGGAAATCCCCCCTGACCTGGAGCTAAATACTGAAACCCACTCATCTCTTAGCAGTGGGTCAGCTGCTCTGTGGTCAGAAGCAAAAAGAGATAGTTTGTGTGTAAGTGATTGCTAGGGAATGTGCTGATTTTTCAGCTCAACTCAGTGGGAGCTTCAGCCACTCTCTACAAGACAGAGAAATTCTCATTACACTTGGCAGGTTTCATATAAAACACCTGGGGGCAGCTCAGGAGGAAGAATAAAAGAAATATTCCCACATCTTATTACACCTGCCATCACCTCACAACCGAAGGAAATAACAGGCTGTGGGAGTCTGAATGAATTGCCCACTTCCTCAATCATGAAGACAGAAGAGATGACAACTGTGCTGAGCCCTTACAGGCAGTACCTTCCTCTTCTCTGGAACGTTCTCGAGGATAACGGAAGACTTGACATCTCGACCAAGAGATATGTTGGTGGGGGCCTGGGTCTCCAAGGAGCTCATAGGCTTTACTGGGTGAGGCCTAGAGAGAGAGGAACATGTTAGACACAAGTAAGTAAATACATAAAAAACACCAGGGGGGGCATTGAGGGCCCATGCTGATATTACTTCTAAGCAGGATCAAAGAGAATTTAAAGTGAAGGGCTGTCCTGTCAGGGAGAAACACCTGCTTCCTTTACAGATCCAGCAGTTCCAGCTCAAAAGCAGCCCACTTTGTCAGGTGAACGTTAACAGCAGTTATTCAGGCAGTAAATTCAAAGCAACCTGCTGCCACCCCCCAGATATCCCAGATGGCTTACTGGTGCACTCACCTAAAGACTAACTTTCACACTCAGTTCACAAAGTACCATTTTCTAACATCACTTTGTTACAGTCTATGTAAAAGTAAAGTAAATGCAAGAGAAAAGGAAAAAACAAATTTGTGCATTTGGGCATTCAGATTCTGATTACTGCTTCTCCATTTTCTATTCTCATACTGTAAAAGCTTAGGCATTTTTGTAAACCAGAATACAAACAATTACTACAAATCAGCAAAAAAAAAAAAAAAAAATCACCACATTCTGAAAACAGATATCAGTTGTCCTACCTGTACAGTGGAAGAAATAAATATCCCTTTTCACTAAAAGCAAACACAAATAAAAAATTAAAAAAATCCAAATCACTGCAATATACAGCAGTGAAGGCACTACTCTGCACAAACAGCTCCCAATTTTTACTCTTATGGGATTAATTCAGGGACTTAAAAAGCTGCTAAACCAGACACTAAATGTCTCTCCTGTACATGCAGTAATTATGGAAAGCAATAACCAGCCATCATCAATATCATAAGGTTATTCAGCACTTTACGTGATGCTTCCAGACCAATCAAGAGAAATCATCCATCCACTTCAGAAAAAACCACAAGTAAACTCAGGATAGGTGTTTAATTAAATTTGAATATCCACCCAGGGTTTCTGCAATGGAGCTCAAAAATATGAATAATGAGTACACGTGCCAAGTTGTTTTCTTTGGATTGTATTACAATAACTGATCTTAATTAGTACACACAGCCAGTCCCTCAGGTAGGCCTCACTGACAAAGGTTTGCACCTCGCTCTTTCAGCAAACAGGGAAAACTACCAGTCTGGAAACTGGCTCAGAAGTGATGAGAAAAGTGGAAAATGAATAAATCACTCAGTCACATGTTACTGCCCTATGTCCCACAACCCAGATGGAAATACGACAATCTGTAGCCAGTACAAAAGGAGTCGAACTCCTTATCCAAGATCCATGGGACGCCACTACATTTACCAGGTCCCCCCCCCCACCAAAATAGCTCCCACTCCACCTCCACCAGAAACCAGCACAGACAGGTGATTGCAGTCAGATAGTGAGTGATATTTGGTCTCACCTGCGTGGGGTTGAGGTTGGCTCACTTCCTTTCCCTACTGCCGTGCCTCCGCCACTATTCTGAGCCGAGATTGGCTGTGCCTCAGAGGGTGAAACCCAGGCACGTAATGGAATCTTTCCTCCAAAGGTGCCAACTGTCTGGGGAGTACCATCTGCTGCTAAGGCCTTCAGAGGCTCAGGGGAGGTCAAGGAGGAGGTGATAGCGGTGGAGGTAGAGGAAAAGGGGTCTGTTGCTAACTGCTTTTCCCTGCCCTGAGAGGGTGCCCGTTCTTCCTCAAACAGATTCTCCAGTTTCTTTGTTTTATCAGGCTTCACAGGTGGAAGAGGTGCACGGCCCTTCTTTGCTGAAGAAGTCCTCTGGAACAGAGAACTTTGCTTTTCAGAGGGGTTTTCCTCTGCCTTGGGCTGTTCTGGCCTTTTTGCCTCAGACTCACTCTTGTCAAAATAGGAGAATGGATCCCTCTCATCCTTGGACTCAAAGAGCTTCTCCATATCGTCTGTGGTCATTCCCAGCTCAAGCGGGTTCTTCTCTATCTTAGACCCACCAGTGAAGAGATCATCCTCATCAAGGCTCTGTGCAGGCAGGGTCCATGGATCTTTGACCAGAATTACTTCATTAGGAAATGGGTCAGCTACAACTTTCTTTTCAGATGGAAAAAGTTCACCTTCATTTGCCATAATTAGGCTACCGTCCTTCACCTTCAATACTTCTTCAGGGGTTCCAATCTCAGTTCCCTTCGACACCAGCACATGGGTGTCCTCTCCTTCATGTGCAGCCTTTTGTGTAATTGCAAGACCTGAGTTCTCCAGCTGTGATACTGTTCCTGAATCGGTCTGCCCAAAAATATCAGTACTGGGCCCTTTATTTCCATGACCAGACCTCAATACAGGGGTAGGACGCTCCATCTGCTCCACCTTTGCAGACCCTTTGTTCAGTGATCTCTGCCTGGGAGTGATGACTGGAACCTCCTTGGCTTGGTTGTCAGGCTTTTCTTGAGCTCCACCCGCTGAATTGAAATAGCTTCCTGCATTCCCAGGAGACCACAACCTTTCTTTTGGCTGTGCATCTCTTCCACCACCAACATTTACAGATGTGTTTAGCACCTTCTTCTCATCCCTCACAAAAGGCTGGGGCTTTGGTTGGGACACAGTGCTGTTCTGGACTTTGGGTGATGTTGCCCCCAAGACTCTGGAGGCAAATAGGTTTGGTTTTTCTATGGTGGATGATGCCTGTCTTGTGCTCAGGCCTTGCTTCACCCCATCATTGCTGGTCAATCTAGGTGGAGCTACAGGGGTGGGTTTGGGAGGGGTGATGGCCTGCTTAATGCCTGATCCTGCTCTTTTAAAAGTGTAACCTAGTTCATCCTCAGACCCTAGCTGCTTGGAGCTACCATTTGCCTTTGTTTCTGATAAAGCAAATCGGTCCTGGTATGTTGCACCACGCAAATCTTCGGACCTCCGGCTGGGTGCATCCACACTCATCTCCTCACCTGTCAGCTCAGGGGGGTATTCCCTCTGTCTCTGAGTCACCTCTGCAACAATGTGGTCCCATCTTGTCTGTCCTTGCACCCCATGGATCCTTTTTGGAAACAGGGTATTGTAATCTGGAAGAGGAAGGGATGGGGCTTTTTTCTTTTGGGTGCTGTGGGTTCCTGGTGTCTCTGCACCAGGTGGATTAGCATTTTTCACAGTGGTCTGGTAGCTGGGCGGAAGGGGGGCACGGCGTTTCTTATCAGAACTAGAGCTATAAGAATCAACAGCAGACAGGTTCTCTGTGCTGCTGCCAAGCACATCTGTAGAGCTCCTCCTTGCATTGGGAGGAGCCATGGAGTTGTGAATGTTGGAAAACATGTCAGGTTTGTGTGAGCGGACGCTAGAGAAGGAAGAAGTTGAGGAGGACAGGGAGGAGGGAGAGGAAGGCTTAGCAAGGGAGTCTGCGTTGACAGGTGGGGAAGTAGACTTGCTTTTATCAGTTTCAGCCTTCTCAAACTCCAATCTGCCAAAGGATCAAAAAAAAAAAAAAAACAACACAGACGCCACCATGTCAGAGCCCACTCGCAGAACCATCCCAGAACCCTTGGATCGTTCCCTCACATCTGAAGTAAACACTAGAGTTACCTGACTGTTTCTGTATTCTATTCAATTTAATGCAACAATCCTGTATTCCACAGCAGAATTCATTGCTTAAGGCAATTCATTCGTGCTCACACGTAACCTAGAATATGGTGTAAAAGCTTCAAAAGGGGTAAAGCCAGTAAATATGTAATGTCAAAAGTACAACTACATACCTTGTGTGTTTTTCATCAACGCTAATGAATTGTACTGCTTCAGTGTCTTAGTTTTTGTATTTGATGATGCAAACATCACTTTTTCACCACATTTTTAATAAAGCATCATGCAATGAAGTGTATGCCTGGCTATAAGTTTGACAATTTAATTTGTTAGCCATAACCAAAAAGCCTGAAGAGCCAAGGAGTTTTTGCTTAGCAACACACTCCAACCCATGACATCCCCAGGAAGTTATTACTCTATAAACAAGTAGACTGTTTAAATAGTGAACCAAAATGTCAGAAAGTTTGACAGTTTCAGCAAACAAAAGGCAAAAATAGTCTACCTTTATTTCACTGATGCAGCTGACATTTTCTGTGCTTTAATCCCCATGAAGCAGTTACAGTCAGTAGAAATTTCAAAGACTTCTAATAAGATCAGATATATAAAACACAACCTAACAGAAAAGTTAATCCAGCGAAACCATGTATTACCTTTAGCCACATATTCCCATTTTATTCTCATATTACATTTCTTTAAACAACAAGTTGACCCCTCTGGAGTCCTAAAACATTCCATGCATTCCATCGCAGTGGCAGTCAGAGAATTATTACAGTTTCAAGCCTGTCAGGTTCACTCATTTCAGGTCAAAAACATCTCCACAGATACTCTAACTTACTTATCTCTTAGCAGAGACAAGGACAGCGTCACGTTCACTCACCATTTAGAAAGTTGTAGTGTAAAGAAGCCCCACAGAAAAGAGGATGGCTGGAAATAAATCCCTTGAGCCAAGCAGACACGCAAACACACACACAGTGTTTCACACACTGAAAGTTAGTCACCGTCGGTGAACTCACACCACTGCTGAACAACCTGTTCAACACCATACCACCATGGTCGACACGCCCATCCAAATTCCCAAAGACACTCAATCAGCATGTGATCGGACTTGCGCGACTGGTTTGGCGATACACAAACACAATGCATGATTTGATGATTTTTCTTCAGTTCCCAAGTAAGTAACTTTCCTCCCCATTTTCAGGTGAGGGGCTGATTGAAATGACACATATACAGATGCCTACAGAGAGGAAATATACAACAAGGAGGAACAGTCATTACAGAAAGCTGTTTAAGCTTGAGTGACAAGGTCTGGTGGACAGATTATCCTACCACTAATCCGAAACTACCACATGGAGCCTCGACTGGAAAAACCCATAGCATAAGCGTTGGTAACGATCTGGAAATCCATCCTTTTCATAATCATAAGCTAAGAACACACACATACAAATCCAGGAATTATACAATCTGCCAAAACTGACAATTAAGGTTCACCTGGGGAAGAAGCTCAAGGCTGTGTATATCAACTATGACAACTGAACTGCTTTGTAATTAAAGAGGCCAGTCCAACATGTCCCTTCTCACCTATCTTTAGAATTGGGTGGGACTGCGATGGAAAATCCACCCTAGTTCCCTGATCTCACAGCAATAAGAATAGCCAATAGGCTAGTGATTTACACCCTCTCTGACCAAACACTGGTCCCAGCCATTAATCATAAATACTGAGGTGAATTAAAATCCAGTTCTATTCTTGGCAATGCTACTGCTTCTTTTTTGTTACCTGCACAGCACTGACTTTTGATCAGTAATGTATAAATGAGTGACACTGTGAAAAATTGTGTTATTTTAAACCAGGAACAATCTGCTTGTAACCACTTACAATTGTGTTTCAGTGTTTCCTTCTACCCTGAAAATCACACACAACAGCTGGTCATTTAAAAGATGAGAAAAAAAAAACTTCATGACAATATCATAGATAAAATTCTAGGGTTTTTTTTTGCTTATGGCCAATTATTGATAGGAGAGCTGTTTCCTGCACAACTATACTTCATGTGTAGCGTGGTTAACCACTTCCTGATTGTAAACAATCTCAGTATTGTTATCACGGCCCAAAATTATATTGAACCAATAAGGCAGCATTTCACAGGTGTAGCAGTACAATAAAAGTATGCATTTCAACCAAAATACACATAAAAATACATAAAATAAACTGAACATAATGTCTCAAAATGATAAATACCATACATCAAGTTCTGTGTCAAAGAGGTTTGCATGCGTGTCAGAGGTTTGTTTTCCAGTTTGTTTCATGAAATGACAGGAGGTGAAAAGGAAGTTAGGATGCAACCTAACCAAAATGGCACAAGACTTTGGTAGTTAGGTAGACAGGGCAAACGGAAAATGATTCTACCCGATTTAAAGAAGATCCCATAGAAACTGCAGAGCTAAGGTGCTGCCAAAGTGAAATATCCCGTTAATGTGTTTTTTTTTTTTTTTTTAAATCTTGCTTCAGTTATCAGCCTAGCATTTTGGAACTGAAGCTTGTTACAAATACATATATCACCCAGAGGCGGAAGAAAAAATAGAGGACTCAGTAACTGTTAAAGGCCAGCTTGTAGCATAATTTGTACCTGCTACCAGCTCTTCCCCTTCAGGCAAGAATCAGCCAAAATGTGGGTGCAGCACTGGGTTGGGCTCTGGGTGCTTTTCAGGAGCCAAAGATCCCCTTTGAAATTTGTGTACACTATAATGAACTACCATGTTCAAAAAACTATTACCAATCAGTTAAAAGGGAACAGCCAAAAAAATATGAATATTCTGTCTACAGAATAAAAAAATCTTAAGTAAAATGCACCCAGTAACTTCCCAGAACCATGCTGTGTTTGAAGTAGCAGTACAAAAACACTTGAGAATCTAGTTAGCTTGAATTGGGCAACTGCTTCCATCTACAGTTTAACAAAAAAAAAAAAGTTCAGCATTCATCACATGAGATGACAGGTGATTATAGAGGGACAGCAGGAGAGGCACAGAGCCTCTAGACAGAACAGCCATCAATGCACATGTATTTAGTCATTAATTTTTCATAATGGGTGCTGGATGGTTAAAGACAGAGAAGTACAGTGATATGTGAGACCCCAATGGCCTCAATAAAACTGAAAAACCTCCTTACTGGCTCTTTGTTTTCAACTGAACATCATTCAATTAGTGAATTGTTCAAGTGCCTGTGATATGCAACTCCTTAAATTTGGGCAAGAGCCAAGACATTCCTGATACAACCAGAACATGTGCCACCTAGCACCCCCATGAATTTTGATAAGTAAAAGAATTGATGTTAGTGGAACTGAATTATGGATAAACTGGAGCTCATCAATGGTTAATAAGTGGTGTCTTTTACAGGCTGCTGACTGCGTTGGAGTACATCTCAAGTTACTGCTAATTAATTTGCACTGGAGGAAGAGGGAGCTTCTTTCAATGAGCCCTCTTTATGAGCAATGCCTTCATAAACATTGTACCTCTCCGTTTTTGTCAAGACAATAAGAATGTATATGGTGTGTGTGAGAGCCACACAGTTGGACACTGACCTGGGCTTGACCGCAGAGACCTTGGGTGTGCGGCTTGGGAAACCGCTAGATGGGGTTTGAGGGCTGCGTAACCCCAGCTGGTGCTCCACAGGGCTCTCCTCAAAGGGGTTACGGGGTTCTGGGCTCAGTGAAATCTCCTCAAAGGGGTTGCTGGAGGAAGGTAGATGGGACACCTCAGTAGTCTCTTTGTGCATGATCCGGGGTGCAGGTTTGGGTTTATCCTCAGGTTCAGGCTGCTCTTCCTTCTTCTCTTCTTTCTTCCTCATGATGCCAAAGAGCGAAGACAGCCTGTCACTGACCGAGGCCTCCTCCAGGTGCTTCTGTTCCTCAGCCTTTCTGGCCTCCTCCTGCTGCCTAAGCCCCTCCCGTTTCCGGGCCTCCTCTTGGAGCCTCTGCTCCTCCAGTCTCTTCCTTTCCAGCTCCTCCTGCCGAGCGCGCTCCTCCTGCAGCCTCTTGGCTTCTGCCTGGCGCCTCTCCTCAGCCTGCCTTTTTTCTTCCTCTGCCTCCTCCTGCTCCTTGTGCTGCTGTTCCTGGAGGGCACGCTCCCTCGACTCTGCCCTGTAGGAGGGCAGGCTCAGGCCCTTAAGGGAATCCACCGACACATCAGAGTTGTTCCTCCCCTGAGCCCGGCGTAGGTCCTCCACAGAGCCCTGGCCGGAGCTGTTCAGGCTAAGGGAAGAGCCGGCTTTAGACATCTTAGGCTCGGGCTCCTCAGTGTAGACGTGGTTACCGTTAATGCATACATTGTTTTGCTCAGCACCCCC
Source organism: Albula goreensis (assembly GCA_022829145.1). NCBI lineage: Eukaryota > Metazoa > Chordata > Actinopteri > Albuliformes > Albulidae > Albula > Albula goreensis. The sequence goes on from CM040744.1 coordinate 33,485,408, forward strand.
ATGCTTGGAGCGGCCCAGCAGAGAGAAGGGGCCCTGGGACACCTTGCTGTCTGTGCTACCTGTACGCTTGTGGGTCAGGAACTTGAATTTTTTCTTCACTGTGAGAAAGAGACAGAATAAAAGAATTGGTTGGCATAGTCAATACAGAAATTGATGGGGGTCGGGTTTAGGGGTGTGACACAGCTAGACTCACCTTCAGGGGAATCAATGTTGAGGCCAGAAGATCGGCTGCCAGTGAGGGCAGAGTTCCTCTCAGGGAGGGAGCCCAGGGTGGACATGGACTGGGACACGTTGCGCTGCAGGTTTGACTTGGGAGCAAAAAGTGTCTTCAGCTTGGACTTCTTCTTGGTCCCAGGGGAGCCAGCATGGGAATCACCCTCTCCATCACTGTCTGTCAGCACCTGGGAGACGGATGGCACAATGGCCGAGGCTGAGTCGGAAAAGCCATCCCTCTTTTTGCCGCGGATCTTGTCCTTGAGCTTGCCAATGCGTGAGCGGGGTTTGTCATGCATGGAGAGGTCGAACATGCTGGCAGTCATGTTATTCCTCATGAACTGGATGTCAACAAGTACCTTCCCCCTGTCTTTGTCTGCTTTGCCATGTTTGTCCAGGAGTTTGAACCACCTAGCAGAGAAAAAACAAAATTAATATACATTTTTACAAGATATGGTAATGTGCAGGTATGTTATACTAACACATCACATCAGTTATACGTGATGTTTCTTAACTTTTAAAATTGACAGGGATGAGAAAATATATTTATGCACGGCTCAGATATTTTGAAGAGATGTAACTGCACAATCAGGAGTAAAGTGGGTTCAGCAGGACAAGCTTAGCTGAAAGTGTCACATATATATATATATATATATATATATATATGAATAAATAAATAAAAGACAGCAGCACTTATGATTTAAAACATACTATTCAGTTATCAGGGACCGGGAAACTAGAATTCACCATTTACCCACAACATCCTGACTGTTATAAAAAATTGCTGGCCCCAGAATGCAGCCCACAAAATAATTACAGTATTCATTCTGGACAGAGTGTAGGGCTCCTATTTAAACCAACATTCATTCAGCTCAGGGAAAGAGATGTAGCAAACAATATCCACAAACATTACCAAACAGGCATAAGTGTTTCATGCTTTACAAAAGCACAACATCTTCCCTGTATATCCTGTGATGACAGCAAATTCAGTGCAAACAATCTGCACCCAGTTTTTTCAAAACATTTCCCCTTTTTGGTCCTCAGGTCATTGTAATTCAAAGAAAACAAACCAAGGTGAAGGCATGTATGCAATGTAAATATGCCATTACATTTACAAGTTCAGTGAAACTGGACACAATCCTTACTATATGTATTACACGCTGAAGACAAAATATGTCTCTCATTAACATGTCACTGAAAGTGAAATGGCTTTTGAGCACACTTGAAACAGATGCAGAGCTGTGCTGGTTTTGAATGAGTCAGAGTCTACAGGGAAGGATTTCTGTGGACTTTTGTGCACAGAGGAGGTAGGGAGTGGTGTTTGGATTGTGGCCGGCCTACAGATAACCCAAAGCCTGTACTGTGTTTCAGTGAGCCCTGCACTACTGAGAGAGAAAGAAATATATGTTTCATCAGGTCCCATGGAGAGCAACATTTCACACAACCATGAGCGGACAAACTAAAACCAACATGAGCAGAGCTGTATTATTCCTTGGATATAGGTGGACAGAGCATGCGCTTCTCTCCATATTACAGCAAAACAACATTCTGCACTTTCCCCTCCCCATTTCATTATTGAGAATGCCCCAGGATTCAAGGACGGAAAAGAAAGCCATGTTGTTTCCAGGTCAGAGTCCAGACAGATAGGCTTGAATCCACATTTGCCAGCATTGCAAACATTCCTTACTCCTGACTTGGACCTGCGGGAAAGCAGCAGCTAATGGCCATTTTCAAGAAGGCTGCTATCATGATTCACATGGTACACTGAAATAGCAATGTACTGAAAAATCAAATGGCTTCACCCCGTTGGGAGAGCATACTTTTACCATTACTTTTAATATTAGAGTGCATTTTAATTTTCAAAAGTTTGGCAAATTTATTAACCATTAATTCATTCGAAGCAGGATCACTGGTATGCGCTCAACTTTAAGATGCATTTCTAGACAAAACAATGTCAGAGTCTGAATTCTTGGAAAATGGTCAGGAAGCAGACATTAAATACCAAACTAGCGTTCTGCAAAGCTGAGAGACACATGAATGGAAAACTGAGGCCTTCTTCCGAGGGGTTATGAAAACAGCATGAGCACTGCCCTTGTGGAAAATATGTTATCAGCAGCAAGAAAGGAGTCATTCCAATTCAAACTGAGCATCAACAGTCTGTGCACAGTAGGTATTAAAGGCAGACCAAGAGCACAAAAAAAACTTTTCAACCCTGAAGCACAACCCCCAAAATTCTTCTCCACTTTGATTTAGCTTTCCAGCATCCTCCAAGCGGCGTTAGATGATCAGAGGATATACAATGACGTAAGTTACGTTTTGAGAGTCAGAAAACAAGACCAGCTAGCTTCTCCAGACACTAAATTCAGCAAGTTTGAGTGCAAACAGTTTTGTTTGCAAAAAAGGTGTCACCTCCCCATTGCCAAATGCATTTGAAATACAAAACCATCTTAGCGTGTGAAAGTGTCCCAACTGTGTATCCACCTGACCCATCCTGCAGGACCAGTTCTCACAGCACAGGGAATTGAGACGCTTCCCTGTCAGCCAGGCAAACAATAGACCCAGTCACATGGTTTGGCCATTTTACATGGGCAGAACTTGTGTTAAGAGGCCCTTTCATGGATAAAGGTGAACTGCAAAGTTTAACTGTATCATACTCTCAAATAAGGGAGGAACTTGGGAACACCATTCATTGTCATGGAACTGTGGGGGAAAAAGGGGAGTTTGACAACTTCAGAAAAAAATGGATTTTGGAAAAACCATTTAGTTACATCTGTGAATAGCCACAATCACACAGTTAACATCTTTCTGGGGTTTGATTACCTCACACAGCAAACACATTCAGGCATCAGAGTACATTCTGAAAGTCATGCCTTTTGTTATTAGATTTCCACTGCAACGAGGAGCTGTGGGAATATGTGCTTAAACTAGGTTGATGTGTTATCCGTTTTCACGGTCATACCCCATATCACAGTCGCTATATTGATGGGAGTATTCCACTGTGTTCAACCTTGAAGTCAGAGCACACGCCTGCATTATACCATGGGACAAAGCACTTCCATGGATAAGAGGCTTCTGCTTTGGGTTACTGTCATATGTTGCCATATCAATATTACATGCAAGTAGGACAGCAACTGAGAACTGAGAATTCAATACTGTGTGTGTGTGTGTGTGTGTGTGTGTGTGTGTGTGTGTGTGTGTATACATGTATGGATGTGTGAATTTATTACTGGCCCTTTAACCTTCAAAAAAAAAAAAACTGGTGGTTATGGAGATAAAGGATTAGGCCTATTTGACGAGTAAACCGATAACATAATTAAAATGCGGAAGGTGTACTCTCGGGTTATATTGTGTGTGCGTTTGAGGGACAGAGCTAGCTGCAGGGTTTCACCTTCCCACGGGGGAGTGGCGCCATGAGCAGAAACACACCTGACACCCACATACTGACCCATGCAAAAAGACTCCTACTGTCCTTCACTTGGTCCACCTGCTCTCAGCAGCAGCCATGAGGGACAGGAATCTAAACACTTTCTGGAAAATCCCCCCCTCTCCCACACATCAAATGTCTCCTTTGATTTATTCTGGGCTCTGGATGGAGACAATAGGCTTAAGGCTCAGTTTCCATTGGGTGGTAATATTTCAGGCTAGCAATTTTTGCATTATTTACAAAAAAAAAAAAACATCAAATTAAACAATAATAGGGAGTGACTGTTGCATGAAATCATACTGACATTAAATTATGAATCCGAAAAGACTTTTTTTGGCAAGTGCTGAAAGAAAAACGTTGAGTCCACTGGTGTTTGTTGATAGCGTTGCATAACACAATGTTTATTTTGCCTTGTTGCGTTTCTGATGCGTCACATTGTTTTGTCTATGCCGGTCAACGCTCACTACACCCAAAAGATCACGTCATTGTTTTGAGTTACGCCCATCTTCGGTCCAGCCCATGTTATTTCAAGGGCCTGAGCCACATCCATGTTAAAATACTGCTTTAAATAGACTTCAAGGTCCAGGAAGACATCCAAGGTATTTTGGTGTCATTCTTACAAAAGGGAAGTAACCAGCAACATGGCGATCACTGGGAAAAGGGAAGGTGACAGACAACAAGCAAATTAGCACTTCTCTTCCTCCTGTTTCTCTGGTTAATTTTCAGCTCAGACTTCCTCCACCAAGGATAAAGAGGGAAAAAAGGGGTTGAGTGGGTCACTTCAATGACCATCATTGTTAGGAATCCTTGTTAGGCAAGAAAACTCACATTTGAAATGTTTACAAAACCAATACCTGACATGAGCTATACTGAAACAGCAATTTCAAAGCCCTTGGACTTTAATAGCTTCATAGTTGCCTGGTCTGGGTCCTGGAACATTGATAAGAGTGGGGAGTGGCTTTGCCCGACCTTATCTTAGGTTGTGGGAGTGTTTTGGTGTGTGTGTGTGTTTGTGCGTGTGTGTGTGCACGACTCCCATCTGTGGGTATAGAGAAAGTTAGTCTGCCTATGTGCATGTTTAGAGGATACACATCAAGCGATCTGGGCATGCACATTAACCTCAATGACAGAACTGTTTTGTTCTGGTGTGCAAAGCAGTAAATGTCCTTTCACTGAAAATCCGACACTGCAACCACACTCTGCTGGGAATCAGATGGCACATCCAAACTGCCACAGAAGTAAACTATCACACTAAACAATCTCTGTTGACTTCAATAAAAGATCCAATTCAAGAGTTCCTTTGTGTCTAATGAGATACAAAAGATTGTTACTGTAGACGTCCCATCAAACGGTGAGAGAAAACCATGGTCTGAAGCAAGGCAGTAACATACGATAGTTAGGTTCGCTTGGAACAATTTCAGAGGGGAGACTGAACAGCGAAGCACAAATACGATAATTACCATCTATCTTGCCAAACAATGACTGAGTAGAACAATACAAAACCTACAAGGAATGCTGAAAATCATGCCACCTGCACAGGTTACTCCCAACTCAACATGAGGTGGGGTGGTAATGAGGGAGATTGAGCCTTCTGTTCCTCATTTGGGCTGGTTTCAGCTGTGGTCAGAGCACAGACATTCAAGTATACAGATATTCCCTTCAGCCAAGGGCCCTCTTCTTCAGTCCTGAGTGTGTGGGCTCTCTAATCTATGGCTTAAAGCACAGAAGTGCAGAAACAAACTTGAACCCATATTCAATGGTCCTCTAGGACTGGTCTAGTGCATTGTAGCCTTATGCCAGTATGCCAGACCATCGGGACCTTCAAGGGAAGCAATGGTGGGAGTCATGGGCCAGTTTCCAATGGCAATTCACCATGCAACACCATGTATTAATAGCATCCAGAACAGTGTGCCTTGCAGATGGCCACAACACCATATCTGCTTCAACAGTTGAAAATCTTTTCCCAGACTCCCCAAAAGCAGACAACCTCTGAATGGCAGAGGCAATGTGTTTATTCAGCTTGGTTGGGTGGGTGGAATTCTTAAATCCGGCAGCGACGAAAGCAACAAGGAGGGTAGGTGACGAGAGATTCTCTCTTCACATGGTACAATGAATGTGGTGGTCTCCTTCACTGGAACACATAGTGTAGATGAGCTGGAAGTGATGGGACCCCATTTGCTCAATACTCGTGCCAAAGAAGAATTAAGCCATTTCTACTGGTTGCTTGATGCCAGAGCAGAGGATTTCAGAGTTACTACCCCATGCTGAGCCCCAGTCTGTTTGGAACACATGCAAATGTTTGTCCTTGACAGGAGGGCTGGCAGGCCACAGCAGGGCACTGGCCTCAGTGTAAATACTCTTAGAAAATTACCAGCTGCAAAACATTAAACAAATGGATAAATGGCTCATGGAGGACAAAAAAATAAAAATATTTCGACCCTATTTGGATACCATGCAAAAACACCTGTCAAAAGCACAACATGGGAGAAAATTAAACGAAACAGGGGTAATTATTACAGAAACCTCTACAGCTTTATTGCAGCACACACTACAAAGCCTGTTTTTCAGTGAAATGCTTTATTACATTTGCAACTGTATAATTTGGTTATTATTGTACATTCAGCAAGAAACACTGTATTTAATGAATAATGAGCAAACAACATTTAATTGCCACAGGCAATTATCTGAGACTAGTGCTTGAGTGTGTAGTGGTTACAGGATGTACTCCCATATTCTACACTTAATCATGTCATTCATTCAAGGCATTATTGGTCACAGACAGACACTATTAGCAGCACTGTTAGCATATGATGGATGCAGCATGCAAGCAGCTGGCTCATCATTTCTACTAATCACTACTAGTCCATAAATTATGTACAAAGTGTGAGAAATTTGATATATTGGGTGAACTATCCCTTTCACATGGTGGGTAGGTGTTGTTCAAAACACTTTCTCTTATATGATGAACAGGAATGACCGGTTTCAATATGAATTTCCCATAACACTGCTCCTCAGCTGGCAGAGGCTGCAGTGTTGTTATTACTGAGGATAAAGATTGTCTTAATTTATGGGAGTCCCACTGCCTTTTCTCAGGAGCTGAGGAGCCCACCGAACAGCAGAAAAAAAATCAAGGACAATAGACAATAGATGGCCTTCTCTTTTAAGAGAATCCAGACAAAGCTTATCCACCAAGTCATTACATGAAAAGGTCCTTTATCACGAACATTATACTGCTTGAGTCTGGCATTCACAGAATGGCACACTTTTCCTAATATTTCTAACAGTCATTTTCTTCAACCACTTCCTTTCTGAGGGGGGAAGATTATCACTGACTCACATCTCTCTGAAGGCTTACAATGAAACTTTTCCTTATCACTTGAGATATGAATGCCATCAGGTACTCTGAACACAATCTGGCAAGACACAGAAAATGGTAGTCACAAGAGATTTCATGAATGAGCATTAACAGACCAATGGAAACAGCAGAACACATAGACACACACTCCTCACTGACAATGAATCTAAGATTTTTGATTAATCTAGGACAGGACTAGAAGTGGAATTTTAAAGAGTCATAATCTATTTTCAACAAGCCTATTCAGTGCATTATCACACACACGAAGGACAAACCTGTACGCGTAAAAATACCATTGCTCGAGTCACAAAGACCATGAATTCAGTCATATGCCTGAAATCATTCATGGTTGGCCAAGGTCTTTTTATTTTAAACTGCTACTGGATTAATTAATTTTTTCAAGGTGTTTGCCTACCATTTTCTAGAGCTTCATGAAACCCTGATTATTAACACAAGGCTATGCTGAAACACATTGGTTTTTAAAAATCAGTAATTATTTTCTTCTATTCAACTACATATAATCCTCAGCCCTAAAGTTATTAGCTATTGTAACTATTGTAGGGTGCCTCTGTGGAAAAGCTATATGAAACTGCTAAGCAGTTCACTTAAAAAGGTGTATTCAAACAAAAGGCACATTCGTGCGCACATTTTCTGATTTGAGATCCTCATCTGCAGGATTCTCATCAGTGTTAAGCCATTTTGTAAACTTTCGCAATATAGAAAATGACAATGGTCAAAACATTGCAGGGAGAGCAACTCGCTGTTCAAAGTAACAGACATTGCCTTACTCACAAAAACTGAGCTCCATTCAAAACAATCTTACCCAAGAAGAGCAGGTATGCTTAGATACATTGTTCAGGTGAATTTGATTGTTTTGGCACAAAAGTTTGCACCCCAACTGGTTGCACACTTCTCGGCAAGTTTAGATAAGCTAGATGTGGTCAAAACACCAAAGGCCAAACAATATGGAGGACTGTAATGTAGTTACAAATGGAGGTATGACTGCATTCATTATTTTACATCATTTGGAACAGTTTATGAATCTATTATCAGTCTAAGATTGCTGGTCTCCTCCCTGGGCAGGGTGAATTGAGAGGCCAAGGAAGGTGTGCCACTCTGTCATCAGCACTGACATAAAATTCCATCTTAGCTGCTTAGGTTCTGACCCAACAATGGAATGCATTGTGGCAACAAAAAGGTCAAGGGGAGTGTAGATGCATGAGCAACATAAGAACATTGAGTACAGAGCACAATTAATTACTGTCACTTCGTGTCTTCCTTGGTGTTTTCCAATTACATGAGTCACCTGCTGCAAAGAGTAGATCGGGTAAGGCCTAGAGCTGGTAAAAAGGGAAAGGTTTGATGGAGAATGTAAAAGGAGGATAATCTCTCAGGTCCAAACCTGATAATTACAGAACAAACAGACATGATAACATGGATGCGATGAAACCAAGCAAACGCAGTCAGAAAAAAACTTGCTGACTTTCACTGTCAGAGATCAGTTTGCTAATTACCCCAAGGGAAGTTGAGTGTCATTGCTTTAATAAAGCAAAAAAAAAAAAAAAAACCTCGTTCTACTTGTACTGTACACCTGGCAAATGTATCTACATTAACACATCCATTTAGCCCTTTTCCAGCACAGACATGTCGGACACATGCCACTTTCCTTATCATTTGACGGGATGAGGGAGATGTCCCTACACTAAATAACCCGATGTCCCTTCAAAAAACAAGTTGTGCTGATGACATATTATATTTTTCAGCTTACTGACCAATTAAACATATGACAAGGACTAAAACGCTGGTACACTCACTCAGTCTTGTTGCGGTTTTTCTTCTCGTGGAGTTCCACTAGGTTGACAACAGCTTGTCCCAGGAGTTTATCCAGTCCAACTGTAGCTCGATGATTAATGATAATATACAGGGTACATCGTTCCGCGTTCTCGGAGTGGAAGAGGGGTAGGTCGAATGTGGCCTCTTCTTTCCAAACTGGAGCGGCGCACTTCTCTGCCACTGATGTGGAGAACTTGTCTTTTGCCACTTGCATGATGGCATATGCGTCGTTTGTGCCATTCTTACCCTTGATTCTAAGGTTCCGTGCTTGGTGCACCGTTACCTGAACGCTGGTGGGGTACCACTGGTGACTCTGATCCAACAAAGACATGGCTTTCTCACTTGGGGCCCAAAGGCTCGGAAAAATATACGTCTCCGGGTTGTAGACAAAACGAGTGTGGGACTTTGACAAACTTTCTACGGCGACTCGCGAGAAATTCTTATGTTGTGTCGTTACTCTGTTCACGCTGCTGCATGTCGAAACTCAGTTGTCCCAGTGAAGCTTGTGAGTGTATTTCACAACTCTTGACACGCCTCCTCCTTCAAGTTCTTACAACATGATACGCTGACGAATAATTCAGTTCGGGATATTGGTATACGCCCTTAGTGACAATCTAGAACACTTTAATGTTACCTAACGTTAATTATTTTTAGACTACTACTAATACAGCTTTGTTAAATTAACCTGTGTCACTCAGATATGGTATTCTGAAACTGGTGAAAGAAGCTGACTGAAATGGAAATATTATTGTTAATAATTTGACCTCGCTGATTAGCTGCACTGAGATGCAATAAATTAGGCTAATATGTGACTACCCCTTAACATTGTGTCTGGTCAGATCGTTCTATCAATAACATATAGTTGTTCGAACTTTTGTTAAGGTGTGAAAAGATAATCAATTTATTTACAAACCAAACAGGTAGCGACGTTCTTGTCGAAACGAATCTATCATATCATAGCTTTTGCAACAAACTAGGATGTTCGAACTTGTTCTGGAACAGCTACCCTTAGTTACACAAACACGGTTATTCTTTTGTTCTATCCGACGCGGTGAATCGACGAAACTTGAAGTATATTAAAATAATTAATTAATTAGTTCAGACGGGTAACTGCACACGTAGCGTTTTAGTTGCTTCATGAAGCCTAGAAATAATTTTTCAAGGTTTTGCTCCAGCTTAATATAGGAGAAACTCCAGTTTGAAATCAAGTTTTCTAAATCGCAAAAAAAAATACAGTTTGACCTCAACTTTCCAAAGCCTAATTTGCACGTCAAAGAGCTGAATGCTCAAATTCACCAGACTTCGTCTATATCCTTGCTATCTCCGAGGATTGTTTCTTTCCAAACAAAACTTCCTCTTCAATGAGTCTCATGGGCGTTTGCTCCCGCCTCTTACCACAATTGGTGATATCTCATTGGCCAAATACAAGTCATTCATTCCTGTTCTTCCGTAAATGGACAGTGGCAACAGGTTGAGTCTCAATAGGGCAGGTAGGATAAGATCACAAGTCGCATGGCAACAGCCATTACGTAATTATTCAGTACAATGGCTTTTCTGTTGTGGGATGACATTTTCAGAAAATTGGAATATGACTTTTCTATAGATATTTTAGTAGGCCCAATCCTTACGGCCTATTTAGCATGAGTCTCTCTGCATAGGCAAACGAACGCCTAAAGCTGTTCTATAAACGCGTGTCTTATTATAGATTCATTCTATTTTACTTTATTTTATTTTATTTTATTTGTCTCAAAAAGTCTGTCAGCTGAAAAAGATGATCATCGCAGTCGGATGTTTCGCGTCGATTATCTTTAAGTAACGATCAGCATTTAAGAAAACCTTAGTGTGAACTTGTTTGTTAAGGTTACAGCACGGAAGCGATGTGAATTCTTTATCTTAAATATCAGCAATACCTCTTCCTGTTTGCCTGATGAATTTCCAGGGCGTCACCATTACTGACCATGCTCTTAACATCTATCTCGGTAAACATACAATAGAGAAGGCTGCTGTACACCTGCCTGTTCAGTTTAGAGCGCAGGTGTGGCTTAGACCCACTGCTGTTATACGTTATTAATCAACCATCAATCATTTGAATTAAACCATCAGTCATTTTAGAGCATTAGGTTCCATACAGGTATACCTGATGAAACTGTTAAATTCTTGGGAATATACATGGGATATCCGACTGAAAAGAACACCAAATGGCCGTGACGCCCAAGATCTTTGTGAAATTCCCCACACTGGGACCATAGTAAGGATTAAAATGATAGCAAAATTGTATCCCGATCATGTTCAGATCAACCATAACACTTGTATATAAAATATATATGAGCCATCGCTATAAGCAAGTTATATAAATGAAAAATAACAATGAAAACTTTGATAACATTTCTAAATAGTGAGATGTGACACAAAATGCAAAAGCAACGCCAAAAGTAGTTCCTCCTGAATAGGTTTTTGTCTGAGGGATGTAACAAAGATCTGAAATGTTTTATTTTCTTTTTTATATTCCATACTCTCTCTCTCTCTCTCTCTCTCTCTCTCTCTCTCTCTCTCTCTCTCTCTCTCTCTCTCTCTGTATGTGTGTGTGCATGCTCTGTCTTGTGATGTTGTGGGTTTTATTATATTATAGACCATAAGAAAATCTATTTTAGAATAATAAAATAGTTTCACTGACTTGTTGAACATGCAATAACATGGATAAATAATTCATTCCCAGTATGCCAATTATTCAATGAGATTGAATAATTCCGTGTTGAAGAGTTGAGAAAAGGAAATATAGGTTGATGGCTTCCTTCACCTTTCTCCAAACATAGATCGATCCAGGAAACAGTCAAAAAAAAAAATTACTCAGACCATATTACATCCTAACCTTTTTCATAAAACCAGATTTTTTTGCTGATTACACCAGGCTATGCTCTGCAGTGCATTGGTCTTGGATTAAAGTGGTTTCTGAAAGGCAGCCCTACCATAAATACCACCATTGTGAAGCTCAAAACATATAGTTTTGTTGAGAGTGGGTCACAAAGGTTTACATTCAGTTCTGTGGTTATTATGGGGCTGTCTGTCCTTGTCTGTGATCACTGACTTGTGACCACTGTTCCTTTTTTTCTGATGCAGTTTTCTAGTTTGGCATATGCTGCCATGGTTTTATGATATTTAACACTATTCCTCTTGACACATTAAATAATTTTAGCTGTTTCTTTGACTCATGTGCCAACAGTCCAGGCACCAGAAATTTTACTTGCCTTCAAAATCTAATGCATGTCGCTGAAACCCATGTTAAAATGTTGATTTTAAGCTGCCTTTTTAGCAGAAATATATTTGTTGCATGTACAGACATTAATATGAAACACACATACAGACCCCTCGTTAATTGTGATTTAGTGACGTCAACATTTTGTCTACCACTTGTAATTGCAATATTCAGCCTAAACAATGGACATTTAAATTGTATGAGGCCTTCCAAATTACATTCACATAATTTGCAAATTATTGTTAAAACTATGTAAACTTAATGTTAATACTAGCAAATGTAATTTTGATATAGATGCTACAAGATCTGATTGATGCATGAGTGTTTATTGAGCACTTTGTTGCCAGTTTCTTTATGAATAAACAAATCAAACAGGATAATCAGGTTAGCACCACGCCAAGCTCATCATGATGTGTGCCCTTTCAACACGAATGGACCCATCTCGGACTGAAAGGGAGCAATACATGGGGATTTAAATATTTTTAAAAATCTTTATTTTGCATCAAAATACACATTTAATAAGGCACAGTTTGGATTTCTAAAACAAATATATTATTGGAAAAAACATTATTTTTCATTATCATTTCATACTGATGTCATTGTGACAGTTAAATATAAATATGCACTTAAATCTTGAAATCTCCCTTTTATTCACTTCGAGATGAGAGCTGTCACTGAACAGCGTTCGATGTTGACCTTCAGCCAATACTTATATTTTCTCAAAAGGATCAAGCCATGGAGGTATGTACATCTGTAATTGAATAGGTCCACTTGGATACAATATAAAGCAGTGATGACATTTCATACCGGTACTAAAATGAAAATAGGATGGCCTGTTCCTTCATTTGTGGTTCTGTAAGCTATTGTTCCATGGCTATTGGAACAGGCTGCTTCAGCTACAATTGGTTCATTTATTTTTTAAAACCCCTTATTTTGCTGAGGAAATTATGTATTTTCCATTTGTTCAGACTTTGTGTTTTAATTCATACAAATGAAATGAAAGTCACTGATTTTTAAATTTATGTTAAGGTTCAGATTTCTTGCTCACATATAAAAGCTTTGCTGCAATTATGAGAAGGAAGAGTTGACTGGCTTCCAAGTGACCTGGAGCACAATTTTAGTAATGTGCATGATTGCATTTGTCGTTTGAACTTGCTGAATGACATTTCCAACTAACGTCACAGCATTAGAGCTTTGGCCTTTGAAAGAATTCTATATATAGGCAAATTTAAAAACAGAATAAATCAGGACTCTCTTAGTGTGTGGATACTTCATTCCATTGATAAGTTTTACAATCTGCCTGTGTATGTATTTGTAGTCCAAAGTACACATATTCAGTCCTCTGTATATCAATTATTTTAGCTGTAATTTATCACATTCTGCATTCTATTTGTAGTTTTGTAGTTGTATATTTGTATATTACTGCAATATATATATACATATATATATACACATATTTTTTTTTTTAAATTTGGTAAAACCCTAGAATGGAATATCCACATGCTATTAGGTCGGGAAGTTGGTGGTTACTTCAAAATTCAAAAGTCTCATTAGATTCATCTGAGATTTTACAAGGGAGATTTCAAGTCATGAACATGAACATATCCACTCAAAATATTCTTAAAACAGTTTTACTTTGCGAAAAGACTAAAGCTTTGAAGCTATTTAACACTGAAATGTTTTAACACTGAAAATTCTTTGGCACAATCATTTCCCTGAACAGACTTACAACAATGATCCTGTGCTGATTTAAACTGGACTGGGCAGCTGCTTCCATGTGGTCTACTAGCTATCACTATGGCAATAGAGGAGAATACAATTGCATATAATGATGTAAACAACAATACTGTAAAGACAACAGGAGGGTTAGATTCACTTCTTGTGGAGAGTGGTTTGCTTTTTATGCCTAGATACCGGAAATTGCAGGTATGTTTTGATTTTTTTTAAAATCAGGCCTATGTGGAGTGCTTTCCAGGTGCTGTTAGTTCCAACAAACATTTTTCCAGCCTTACAGATTGCTGTTGAATAGAATGGGTACCAGTGAACAGATATAGTTCAAAATTGGAAGCTGAGCCATGGAATTAAGGTCTCCAGTCAAACTAGGGTTTGGTGCATGCTATTTAAAAGGCCTCCAGTAAGAAATGCATTGGTAGTGCAGAAAAAATATGCTCTTAGACCATTTGATTCTGGGAAGGATGAGGGTTGCAAAGTTATTATTAGGAATAGTTACAGTCCATTGCATTACTTTGGACATGCTGAAAGTCAGCTCCTCCAGTATGTTTTCCCTATACACCCTCCAATAAGTGCAGACAGGCCTTGCTGGATGCTACAAATCCATCCACGGTTATAACATTTGTCTTGATTAGTAAATTCTTGGTCCATTTGATTATCAGTGCATGCAGTGGCACATGTAATCCAGAAGAGGGCAGCCTAGCATCATTATTTACACTGTGAAGTGACATTCACATTATCGGCGAGAAGGCACAGCTCAGGAACAGGATGGGACGGTTCAAATTGGGAGTATTTTGTCTGGAAACCAAACAGATTACTATGCCAAAAGGCCACTCTAGTAAGCATGGCAGGGTGAACGCCCAGATGTCTGTCTGTCCCAGTATTGCCTCCTATTTGTACTGAAATAGGGTTATTGGTCTGTGAGGAGGGCTAGGGTTGTTTCTCAGTGCTGGTTTGTAATTCAAAAAATTTCAATACTTTATGGTCAACAAAGTAAAAAAAAAAATACACAGTCTCTCTCCCTTTCTCTGTCTCATTCATACACCAACACAAACACACAGACACACACACACACATGCACACAAAATGCAAAGTAAAGGAGCGCATCTAACACAGAGGGAGTGTACATGGGAGTATTTGGAAATGGGCCGATTTGGTTTCCCTTTTCCCTGCTGTAGCTGAAATGCTTAGAAGAAAGGACAAAAAGAGAGCTTACATATTCCCTGTGGCGTTAAAAATTAACATCAGATAATATTGCTAGTCTTAGCCTGTAAAATGCCCGTGAGATACTGTATAGTACACTAACTGAGTACTTCAGCTTGAGAAAGGCAAAACAAAGTGAGGGATTAAGAAAAAAGCTGGGTTCAGTTTTTGCATATTTCATAGCAAAGTCATAGTATAAAATGGTCTTTTCCTTTTATGTAAAAAATGGCCTGAGTTTGATCTTCAGGTCTTAATTTTAATTGCATACATAACAACTTAATACACATCCTATGGCTTCTGGAAGTTGAAATGAAACCAAAAGGATGGAAAAGGTCACCACATTTTCTATGATTTGCTACCCATTCTCAGCTTAATTCTGAAGAGAAGCAAGGAATCTTTGCTAAATCCATGAGCTTCACCTGGCGAGCAACTTTACTTAAAGGCAGCATATGAAGCTTCCACAGTGAGGGATTCAGGAATGATAACATGGCAAAACAGGTGAAAGGACTGCTGGGGACGGATTCTTCATTTGTGCCCTTTTAGAAAGGTGTAGTTTTGCGTGTGCAGATCACACGGTAGTCTCACTCTTCCAGATACCTCCCTTCATGCCCACCGAGCTCTGTGATTGGTCGGTGCCACTCATGTCCAGCTCCAGCACAGAGCTCTTCAGTGTGCCGTTGGGTGCCGGCCCAGGCGAAACAACGGGGGCGCTGTTGAGTGGGTAGGAGCTTCGCTTTGCTTCCCTCTCAGCGGCAGCTGCAAGTTTAAGATTGTCCCGGCTAGCGCTGCGCCTCTGCGCTCCCTGCATTGCCGCCCTGCTGGCGACTGAGGGGAGCAGTGGGAAAGGCTTGCGGCTGCCGCTGCTGCCCCCATCGCTGCCCTCAGAGGGGCTGGTGGCAGCAGCTTCTCCCACCCGCCGGCCGTTGGCAAGTGGTGTGGTCTGGCTCTCTGAGTGACTGTGGTGAAGGCTGCCGTTCTCACTGGAAGCATGCTTGTGGCCTGGCTGGGCATGGCTGAGCTGCTCCAGTCCTGGGGGTCCTAAAGCTCCCACACTGCCCCCTCCCCCAGCACCCCTCAGGGCTTTAAGGCGATAGTGGCCCCTGCCCTCACCCCGGTGGTGGTACTGGGTATGCCCCTGCTTAGTTCTCCCAGCCTTCCTCCTCTGGGGCTGAGCTGGGGCTGTGGAGCTGAGGGCTGGCAGCAGATTGTTGTTGTTAGCCTGTTTGGTGTTGTTGTCAGTGCTGGTGCTGGTGTTGGTGCTGGCGGGAGCGTGGCTGGCATTGTTAGTGGTGTCCTGCGTCACCTGCAGCAGGTTGGTGAGCTTGCAGGGCCCCGGGCCCACGCTGCTGATCCCGCTGGGGGTGGAGGAGGACCTGGCAGAGGAGGAGTTGTTGTGGGGCTCCCCGGGAGGCAGACAGCCCACAAAAATCTGGGAGCCGCGTTCCGAGGGCCCGGTCTGGGCCCCTGCCACAGTCGTGCATGGGTGCACGTAGGCTGGCATGGGCTGCGAGCGGCGGTACGCTGGGCAGCACCCCAACCAGGCAGCCTGGACGTCCAAACGGCGTATGCAGTGGTGCGCCAGTAGGAAGACGCCCAGGGCAACAGCCACCACTCCATAAAGGCAGCTGAACAGCAGGCTCCCATGGCCAGTCTGCCACATGGCCAGTGCCCCACAGCTCCACAGCGCCACATACAGGACATGTGTGGCCATAAGGGTGAGGAACTGAACCTTAAGGGAGTACTGGTCCTCCAGCACCATCCCAGCATGCACTGTCCCCACCGCTGAGTCTGTGGAGAGCAGGCTGGTGCTGCCGCCCAACGCTGGCTGGCTCTCAGGTAGTGGAGAGGAGACGGGCGAAGCCGAGGGCTCTTTGGAACTCTGCGACCCCTGACGCCACAGACGGGCCACGGTGCACAGGAAGTAGATCCAGGTCACTAACACCACCAAGCCTGCAGGGACAAAGAAGGCCCCCAGACTAGGCCGACATGCCAACCAGCAGCTGCAAGAGGTCAGAGGGACAAAAAGGTCAGTGAGGTCACAAACAACTAGGCTATCTGTTTTCAGCAGCTTGGAGTAAAAGAGGAGAATGTCTGCATGTTAATCTCTGAATAAAAACACTGTGCTCTGGTACTTCATGCAGACACAGTAAAGGTGTAATCTGAAGTGCCTGCAGATAAAGCATCTGAGTATTTGCAGCTAAAAAGAGGCACACTTACTAAAGGCTGCCGTCCCCATAGTTGTTTATGTTGACGGCTGCAGTGATTCCACAAATAATGAGAGGAACTCCACCGGATATTAAGTAAAACCTGACACAGCATAGGAGAGAGAAGCAGACACACTGTGAGTATTCATATGCAGAGGTTTACAAGGAAAAGGCCTGTAAAAACACAGCCAAAAAGTTAAACTAATATAAAATATCCAAGCATAAAATGAACTTCAGAAAAGTACATTTGATATTGTCATGAGCTACTCGGAGAAGGCCTGTCACGATTGTGAAAGTTGTATGTAGTGACCACTGTGAGCCACATACTGCAGTGAATGATATTTTTGGGGTGGGTGAAATGGTTTTTTGTCCAGGTTTTAATAACAAACATGCATAATGTAATTGCGGCTTCAAAATAGTTTGATCACATTGTGACCCCCACACCCTAAACCCCCCACCCCAGTATGGCACTGGCTAGTTGGCTAAGGTCAAAGCAGAGGCTAAAAGTCAAGTTAAGAAGTAGGGGCGAGAGGCCTTATCAGCAGAGAGAGCACATTTCAGGAGAAGATAAATAGACTGAAGCAGAAGGCACTACATTTGTTCCTCATTCCAAAACATAGAATATGCTTTTTATTAGGTAAAAGTTACTTAAGATGAAAATAAAAAATTGTATAAATATTTAGAAAAGCATTATTGTGTGGATTTCATGACTGTCAATCTGACAATAATATGGTGTTCATGAAAACCCTATTAACTTCTTTTGAAAAAAGTACAATGTTTTTATTGTATTGTTGACTCCTTTTTGTGATGGAATCTGTATTCCGTATGACGTTTTGGCTCTTTAATTCATCAGAGAATCAGGCCATTGTTGATTGACTCTGTTCTCCGTAGCTGCTGTGCGTAGGCTTTGTAGGTGTTTGCGTGATCTAAGCTAGGCCGCCCCTCCGGCTCCCTCAACTTTGCGGGCACCATGTCACAGGGGGCTGGAGGCTGTTCTCCAATCAGCAGGGGGCTGTGATTTATCCCCGGGGCAGGCGCCTTTGGAGGGCTGACCCCTGAGCCACAGCGTGGGTGACAGGAGGTTTGGGAAAGTGGAGAGGTCAGCGTGTACAGTGTGAGATCACAGACAGTGGTGGGGGTGGGAAAAGGGGGCAGGGGCTGTGGTGGAGAGCTGGGCCAGGGGGATGGGGAGAGGGGGAGGTGTGACATCGAACCCCCAGCAGTGCCGGGCTCAGATTTACGATCTTCATCTCCACCTCACTAATCCATTGGTCTTACATTCCTGTCCTCCTCCGCTTAGGCCTCCCTCACTGTGCTACATCTGCCACTGTTGCTTTTTTGTGCCACAGCAGTTCCACATAGTTTACTCTGTATTCTCTCCCTTGAACAGATGGGTTTGGGTGCTTGCACAATGGCTGCCTTTATCATGCCACACTTTGGACCATGGATGTCCATTCATAAGCCTGGGACTCTCCTTGCCCCACCACTCTCCTCCAAACCCCAGTGCTGATGCTCTTCTCTCATCTTACATCTCTCCATGCCTCTCAGACAGCGACACTTTTTGAGCCAATTCCACGTCACAGTGTGATGACATCACTCACCTGAGCATGGGCCGCTGAGTAGGAGGGACAGGGGACTCCCCTTCTTGTTGCCGTGGTAACCGCCAGACAGTTTCTTTGTAGATGACCCTGGCGCTGACCCCAATCCAGAGGAGTGTGGACAAGGAGGAGTAATGTAGAGCGATGCCCACCTGAGACACACACACACACAGGGTCAGAAACAGTGCCCAGGTTTACACTACTCAGCAGGGCAGATTTATTCTGGAGTGGAACATGGCTTACCGCCTGGCAGACCACCGGGTAGCTGGTCAAGGTGATGCCCCCTGCAAAGACAGCCGTGGTCATGGCGATGTGGAAGCAGGTGTTGAGTAGTGTGTGCCAGCTCTTCCTGGAAATGCGGATGGAGCTAAAGCATAGAGCAGGGGAAGACCATAAAGGAGTGAGACACAGCTCTGAGCTTAGCAAATGCATTCTTACATTCACATACACAAACATAAATTCATACTGTACATGCACACAGACACACACACATTCCCACACACATTTTTCATTCATACTCACAAAAACTACAAATGCATGTGGGAACAGACACAAATGCATACAGGCAGGCATGAACACATGAACACATGCACACACACACGTCACATACTAACATGTATACACATGCACGCAAACAATGTCACGTGCACAGTCACATTCTCCCGTGAGCCCCCAGCATAATCACACAAACGTAGTACCTGTGGTGCAGGATGTGAGTGATGATGATGGTGAAGAGGCAGAGGAGCAGCACTGCGGTGCAGGTGTACACTACAGGGTGCAGCACCTCAACATGTGCGGGCGATGAGCTGGGGAAGGCAGGCAGCTCCTGGGACAGAGGAGGCACAGAGAGACAATGAAAGCAATGTGTCTCCATCTTCAGTATCACTAGTATTGACCTCATTATCAGTGTTCAGCAGTGTTTGTGACCTGTTTCCTTTTTTAAATAATGTATTAATTTGTTTTTGTTGCACTAGATTGATTCTGTGATTAATGACTAGTTTTATTTGCCTTGGCAATGTTGTTTTATGCAGTCATGGCAAGTAAGCATTACTACATTGAATTGAGAGAGACAGAGTGATAGAGAGAGGGGGCATCCAAGAGACACATACACACATTCACACACACACACACACACACACACACACACACACACACACACACACACACACACACACACACACACACACACACACACACACATTCCACAAAGCCCACTAACTCACCCCACACAGCTGCAGCTTCCTCACCACCCTGAGCCACAGTGTTTTTAGAACCTATCACCACAAATCTGCTTCACCATGAGTCAGCTCCACACAGAGGATGAGAGCGGGGCGCCCCCTACCTGCAGCACGGCATAATTGCTAAGCACTGAGCAGCGCAGGGTGGAGATGGTGGTGTCGCTGTGGACGAGCTGGCAGCCCTCCTGACTCCATCCACCCTGCAGCTCCAGGGCCTGCAGGCTCCAGTGGGCAGCCACAGGGTCATTGCCAGGGGATGAGTGGCGCAGGGACACCGTGATAGGGTCTGAGTGATTCCACATGTCACAGCCATCTATAAGACAGAGGAGGTCAGTCTCTGAGCATTGGGCTTCCATGTGTACGAATAGATATGTGTGTGCGTGTGTGTGTGTGTGTATACTTGTAAGTGTGTGTGTGTTTTGCTGTGTGTGTTTGTTTATTGTGGATGTAATCCCAGATTACGTAAACTGAAATCTTTCATGTAATGATCTAACTATCTGGCAAGCATGCAAATGTGGTTTACTTTTTGAAAAACGTTCGCAAGGATATGTGAATCACAGGGAGTACTTTAAATAATGACTTGTTTTTAATGCATGTCATCAGTCGTTTCATAAACAGAAAGCATCTGCTGCGGGTATCTAATTACAATGACTTATCAGTTTCTCTAGCACTGGCTTTCACACATTCACATGCTCTGGAGAGACAGAAGAAGGAGGCGCTCGTACCCAGGCCCACATAGATGACGGGGGTGTTGACGCTGCGGCGGCGGCCATGGTCAGGGGGGCTGCTGGAGTTGCCGGTGTAAGGGAAAAATCGGCCCGTCCGGAATGCCACAAACTGGAGCTTACAGTCGAGTGGAGCATCAGGAGGAAACAGAGAAGCAGGGAGGGACACAGAGGCCAGAGCTACAGCGTTCTGGACCCACAGTGGGAGAGAGAGACAACAGTGATTTAGAGGGATGCTGAGATGGAGGCATCTACTGTATGTACAGAATTTCACTAGGAATCCCAGCTACTCCTACATTCCCATTTATTTTGCTTCTTTCAAAGACCATTATCGGTCAGATTCTGGACATATGGCAACAACACCTGGGATAGACAATGGACCAATGAGCAGGTATACATGAGCAGGGACAGCTCTCACCTTGAGGGGGAAGGAGTTGAGGGAGGTGTTGTGAGTCCCAGTGGTGCAGCGGAATCGTAACTGCTGTTCATGGGCCAGCTCTGAGCCCTCCAACCCCTGGCTGCTGCCCACCCCCTCACGCCGCTGGTAGGCCGTGCAGCTCATCCCTGGGAAGTGGGCCGGCCGGATTAGATGAGCCTCCATCACAATGTTGCGGGATATCTGTGGGAAACAAAGCGTATGTGTGACAGAGTGACTCTTCTCACAGTCTCCACCATTTTAATGGCATTGCAGGGCAAATAAAGTTAAAATGAAAAGGAATCTTTTCTGAAACCATACATAATTCATATCTGTGAGTTGGGAATTTCCATTCCAAACTGTTGACAGCTCCCATGTATCTTTTGCCCAGCTGCAGGCTGACCCCTGACTCTAAGTGACCCTCGTTTGTGGCTGGGGGTCACCGAACACAGGGTGCCCCCCTTCTGCTCACAGACGGGGCCCTGTTCAATGCACTCATTGTGCTGTATGGGAGCTCTGTGTGGGGAGCCCTACCATGGAGAGGTCCTGGGCATTGCTGTGGAGCTGAGGCCAGGCCAGGGTCTCCAGTGAACGCACAATGGAGCTGCAGGCCCTCTCCTCCCTCTGAGCACGGGACAGGATCTGATCATCCACCTGCATCAGGTTACTGCCCATCTCTACCAGCACCTCAGAGAGCTGGCCACACACACACAAACAAACACAGGAAATAAAGACCTTACAACAAACACACTACAAATATTCAGCCCCTCATTCACTTCACCCCACATGCACATATGCACACATTTTTCACATAAGCATGCATTACCAAAATTAATAAATAGGAGTCACAAGATAAACAAGCTAAGGTAAACAATTATCCTGCCAGCTATGATGTAAAATAGCTAGACACAATTAAAAAAAACATCAATAAAACACAATCTAACCATCTGGGTATAAGAATAATCTGTAAATATGTCTAATAATAATAAACATGTTAATAAAACCACTTCTACTGTAATTCACAAGTAAGTGAAAGTAAAAGAATAGAAATATATAAAAACATAATTAAACATTATATTCTAATTTCTGCCAGCTACAATTAAACATGTATTAAACACAACAGCTTTTCAGATGGAGCTCCCTATTTAAAATATCCTCTCCTGTTATGGACCATGCTGTGGTTTTAAGCATTTTTGTTTTGAGAGCAAAAGTATTAAATAATCATTTTTTTGCAGTTATCAGCTACTGATACAATTGATGTATGTGCCTTGGACATGCTTATGTTAGTGAACATGCTCTCCTTTGATTTTGGTAGCTACAAAACAGTAGAAGCTTTTTTAATCATCATCATCATCATTGTCATCATCATCATCATCACTGTAAGTGCCTCATTAAGGTGACACATGTCTCCCACCTCTCGTAGCTGACTGATGTACTCCATGAACTTTGACATCATCTGGGCCACGTACAGCACATCCATGGTGTCAGTGAAGCCTGCTGCCTCCAGGGTGTAAGTGCGGACCTGGTGTGCCAGGGTCCCTGCATTAGACGCATTGATGGGCATCTGCCAATCAAAGGGAGAGATGTCACTTATTTCTTACAAGGCCTCTTGTTATTTAAAATATCTATAATTCATTCAGAAAGTACCTTTCAAAAAGCATTCAAACGTACCAAAGAGAAATTGTAATGTGACATTACTATAAACCTGAATGGACAAAAACATGTACTTCATGGGGAGGTCTATCTATCACTGTGACTATGGTTGAGGGCTCCTGTAAGCAGGTACTGACGAGAATGAAGGTGTGGAGGACCCGTGTGATGTCGTTGGTGTAGTGGCAGTTAGAGTAGTCGCCTTCCTCCCAGTGCCCAGAGCGGTCACAATATCGTGAGGCCTTCTTCTGCTCCACATCACCACCCATGGTGAGGGAGGGGTAACGCAGCTGCAGGCAGAACTGATAAGAAGTGATCCCAGCCAGGGTTCTTGGCCACCTGAGCAAACAAGAGAAATGTATCTGTTGCCAGCAAGCATTCAGAGTGGGATTCAGATGGTGCCCACTTTTCTCCTCACACTTAACCACATTTGTCAATCTTATAAGCACAAGCCCGATAAACTACTGTCTCTGTTGTGCCATTATACTGACCAACATTATGGGTGTTCTTTGCAAATAAATCAATGTCAGATACTACTTCTAACTAATCAAGAGCTCAGCTATTCAGAGTTGAGAAACCCTCCAGTGGTTCTTCTATAATCTTGACAAAATTTTCTGGTCCAACCAAATCCACCCTGTAAAATTTGAGGGCACAAATAAGCTTGAAAGCAGTCTATGTGCATGTTTTCAAGATGCTCTGTCAGAGCGTGATATCTCCCCTTACCTGAACTCTCCTCGATTGTTAGTGACCCTCTCCTCCGGACAGAAGGAGGCGCTGTTCTCCAGCACCACAATCTCCACACTGCGGGAGGTGTTGCCCCGCCCCGTGGTCACTACACACTCCCACTCCCCACTTGCCTCCACATGTACATTGGACAGAATGAGCTCACTGCATTCAGGAAACAAAAAAAATCACTCACTTGCACTCACTGTAATACTATGTACTGGATTCACCACATGGGCCCTTACTTGCTAAAGCATTTAGTACATGCAAAACTGTTTTGCTAGGGCAAAAAGACTAAGAGAACTTGTTGAGGCAGTTTATTTTCTCCAATCTAAAATCATGTCACTGAAATTGCATGTGGAAAAATGTTTAAATGTGCTAAAGGCTTTGCTACATCTGACACAGTGGTTTGGTTTGGCATATATATTGAAAGCAAATGAATACTTAGCAAAACAAGCCAGTAAAACAACAACTATCATATGAACGAGAGACCCAGAGGAATGGTGGTAAGTGATGGAAGAGAGGTTTTTGATTAGATGTGAAAAGCTGTGAAGAAACAGGGTTTGTTCAAAATAAAAGACAAGAAATTAGGTTTTAGTGAGGTGTTGCAGAATCCTTTTAGCACCTTGTGATGAAGGTGCAGTCATGCAGAACACTGTCCTCAAGGTAGATGCCCAGTTCTGAATCAGAGGTCACCACTTTGCCATTGTGCCGCCAGTGCAGTGAGGTGATTTTATCCACCAGGGCGGCGCTGCATTGGAAAGGAAGCCTGTCCCCTTTAAACACCACCTGACGCAGGGAGGGCAGGAGGGAAAGTGTGTGCAGTTCCAAAGGCCCATCTGATAAACAGAAAGAAAGAGAGGAACAGAAACAGACAAAGAGGGATGGAGAGATAAAGAGTCAGATGTAAGATATAGACAAAGATATAAAGTCGGAACAAGACAGTTTCATAAGAAATTACTAAAAATGAGACAACTCAAGACACAATTGTCAACTTCACCAGAACTGATTCTGATGTGGACCAAGTGAAGATTTATTCAGGTTTCTTTCAATGGTATCAAAATTCTCTCTATTAGCATCTTAATAGCATAATTAATAGCATGGCATATGTACATTTCCTCAGTCCATTTACAGTCATCAGCTGGATCTTCCCTGTCAATAACTCTGTGGCTCTCCTGACAAAGTATTGTCTATGTTGTATACATCTCCTTTGTGTCAATTGATTTGAAGTTAGTTGTTTGAAATATATTAAGCATTGGAACGACCTGTCCCTTAATATAAAGCGTATTTAAAAGATATCTTTAAAACCTCCAGTCTTCAAATCAGACTGTATTATATGTTACTTGTTATATTGTTTGTTGTTTGGTACACAGTGCTGGTTTATCGTATTTTGTTTTATACAGTAAACATTCACACAGTTTGTTATTTTGTGTGCTTTTTAGAGAACATTAAAAATAAGCCTGAATGGTTTACTGTGTTTTCCAAAACAAAATTGTGATTTGAAAAGCATATACAAATCAAAATACAATAGTCTAAAAAGACTGAAATGATTGTAAACTACATTTCAACAATGTATTTGGAAAAATGATACAACCTCAAAACATTTAAGAGAGACTTTTTCAAGTATAACACGAAATCTCCTGTTATAGGGTCATATTCCTAGAACTTGTCCAATGTAATTAGTCTAAATACAACCAAATTATTGTTTTCTGCTGGTAAATGCCACATATTGAACACACAAGTTACAGAGAAATGAACATAACTTGAATTCTTCAGCTACCAGTTGTGAAACTTGGGATCATTTCCTTTTTCTTCCGTTTTTTATCATTATGAATATGTGAGATATAACATCATGCTGCATAACAGTTATAAAATGCCGGTTAGAGCATCCCGTTCTTCTGCTTTCACCCCCATTTGCTGACACATAGAAATGTTACACTGCTCAGATTAATCAAAATTATTGAGAGTTACAGCATATGGAAAATAGTCTCTGGCTTGTGGGCATTGGAGCTACACACATGCTTCAATTGCAGTGCTCCTTGCCCGGGTATGGGTGGCACATCAGTAACTCAAGAGGCACAAATGGCAATTACAAATCAGGGAGAGAACATTGGCAAGAAATAACATGAATAAATAAATGAATAATTACAGTGTGACACATGGCTATTCGTTTTCAGACAGTTACTTGGGATTCTAATGTTTGTTTGCTTTTTAAAACCTGCATTCCTGTCGATACATGGGAAATGGGATTACACAGTTCTATGAAAACTAGCAATGAAAAGGAAAACATTACTAAAGATGAAATGCAGTTGATATCTTTTAGGAAGGAACCATCTGCAGGCTGTAACCCTTCTTTTACTGATAAATTACACCTAATGCAAGCTGCAGGTACTTGCAGCTCAACCCAATAGCTCACAGTAGAGTTATGAAACTATTCCAACTGGAGAAGTGCGGACAGAGTACATGGCCAAGCACCAGTCAGTACAAATTACATCCCAGAGTCACTCATCATGTGTCCAATGACTCTGTCAAGCCACACCCTCTCAATGTACATGATCACTATCCTGTTGCTTCTCTCTGGAGCCATGCCCCCTCATTATCATTCACCAATGGCTTGTTGATTCTTACTCAGACCACACCTCCTTCCAAAGTCAATCACCACAGGTCCACTGACTTTATCTCAAACCCCCAATGTCACTCACTTTGTTTGTTCATTTTCAATGAGGCCACACCTCCTAGCATCACTCACCACATGTCAGCTGACTCTCTCTCAGGCCACGAAGAGGTTTCCCATGGAGGCTTCTGGGATAGGCACAGAGAGTTTCATCCCCCAATCGGGCAGAGCTGGAGCGGAAGTACCCAGGCACCCACCGTAGGCCGCAGTCACATGACAGGTATTCAGAGTTGAAGTTACTAAAGACAGGATTGAGGTTAAAACATCTCTTATCAACAGAGAGCATGGACACGTTTCCTCTAATAGTGCGCATCAGCAAGAAGTTAAAGTATACACTGGGGTCCATTAAAGGATTAAGATGCCACACATGACAAAGAGATCCTGCCAATGTAAAAACTGCTCCTGAGGGACAGATTTTTTGAGCAGACTCAAACTCAGTGCATGAAGTACCACACACAAATCTCTGGTAAACATGCAGTACTTTGAAGTTGTGCCTTCTGTTACCTAATGTATCTCTAACAAGACTGCACACTCTGGTACTCACACAAGCTTCAAGGAAGGTAGCTCCTGGAACAGACCTGGCTCTAGAGAAGACAGGATGTTGCTTGAGAGGTTTCTGTAGGACAGACGGACAGAAAACAGTCGATATGCAGCATTCAGGGAACTTCAAGGCCACACATAGAGAATGGTGTGAGCGGGATGAGGTCTTACAGCTTGCTGAGGTTGGTGAGACCCTGGAACATGTCAGCAGTCAGGCAGCCAATCCGGTTGTCAGAGAGATCTCTGAGAAACAAGAGAGAAAGTTCCCCAACAAACAATTTATCCTCTGAGAAATCCAAATGGAAATCAATATACCTGTTTATTGCAACATTTTTTTGATTTTGCTGACTTCTTGTAAATCATATTCTGCGCATTCATTTTTAAATTGTGCTTTGGTAAACATTGGGTTATGGGTTATGTTCTTCTTGGTTCACAGTTCTATGCCTTTACATGAACTTGCAATCTGTAATCTCATGCCAACCTAAACAACGCGGGGGGAAACCACAAGCTCAAAAAACATAAATACACAGAGTTCTGCTTTTACATCATCATCTATTTTTTTGGAGCTGTATTTTTCTATTTTTTTCTCCCCAGTTTGGTACTGTCAGTTTTGCCTCTGCTCCTTTGAACCCTATGTAAGAACATGGCAATTTATGTGAGTTCACTCCTTCAATCCTTCTGCATCCAATCCAGTGAATACTTTGCCACTGGATGCCACACAGTAGTAAAGGAAAACCATCACCAATCATAGGAGAAACCTGACTCTCATTGGCGACAGATGGTCGACTGTACCCACTTATGCACCTGCAGTGTTAGTGTGAGGAACATGGGGAACCTTCACCAATTTCAATTCACCCAACCTCTGGTAAATTGAAGCCAACTGAGCCCATCCTACACACTCCTGATCTTTATAGGATAGTGACCATGATACTGTCACACCTGTAGGAACCAGAAAGCATCTTTGTGGACAGCATGTTTAACTGATTCAAACATTTGGAAGTTTTGTCATATTTTGTCTCAATTATTTTGTCTTTCATGAAGCAGCAACAAAAGTAAGATAGAAAAGGGCAAACATTTTCCTGGCCTGTTATCTTTCTCCAAACCATACACCATTTGTAGTGGAACCCCTCCTCATTTCACCCCCATAACAGAATAAAATGTGTTTCTGGATTGATGCTCCAAGCTTGCGCATCCATGCATTTTTAAAGAAATCCAGATTTGCCAAAAAGCACAGGAATGTTAATGAGCATGATGCGGTGAGGAGCAGGCGTCAGGTTCGGGCTTGGAATAGGGCTCGACCACGACGTGACCAAGCTGGGCTCATCGAAAACACAATGACTGCCCAGCCCTGCTGGCCTGTCACATCCAATCAGCTGTCAGAAACCCTCTGCAAGCCTTTGAGGTTTTTCACCACAGGAAAGCAGGAGCTCTGGGTATGAAAGCTGGTCGCTGGCCCTGTTGGGAGCTGCCTGGTTCTGTGTAAACCAATCACAGAGGCACGTATCAGATCCACTCTCAGCTTTAGCACAAAGGCCACTTTATTTCAATTTCTTCGATTTATTTGGTTGGATTTTCTCTCTTTTTTTAAACCTTTCTTCCCTTCCTGGAATGTGTTGACACTGTGAATTCTTTCATCTGTATTTATCCTGCTGTTTGTCATGTCTGAGAATGTGAATACCTGCCACAGTTACTATTATCCAAAATATTGTGCTCTGCGATCAAATGTCAGCTCTCACAAAACATAAAAAGTCAGACTCACAGTTTCCGAAGCTCAGTAAGACCCAGGAAGGCTCCGGGGACAATGGTGCTGATTAGGTTGCTCCTGAGGTCCCTGTAGATAATTGAAAGGAGACAAAAGCATACTCTAGGTCAATGTTAAATCCATATATGCTGCTCCCTCATGTGGGTTCTTTGCATGAGGATTCTACACAGGCTTACTGCTGACAATTTGCTGTTTATCTTGAACTGCCAAGCCAGTATGAGCAAATGTAGCAACATCAGCATATTCTATTAATGCATATATGCTCACAAAGTGGTTCAGATAGGCTCATTCAACACAAGTGGCATTAGTGAATGGCACTCCGATACAGAAGAGCTTGTCATTGCTACATAGTGAGAAGAGAGGACCCTTGGAAATGAATGGGAGTGGTTTCACATCATCGTGACATGGTCCCTCAGTAGGAAACGACACACATTTCACCGTTTGCAGGACTGGGAAAGGTGACCCCCAAGAGCAACTGAGCCTGGTCTAGCAAGGATACAAATCCATGTGCAAAGGAAATTGCAAACAAATTCAAAACCATCAAAAAGGGAATTGCTTTTTTTGAGGGTCCGATTTAAAGTGACTCTTCCCACGATAAAGTTACACCAACACAAGCCAAGCTATAAATATTAATTTCTAAAACCGCCTTTGAAGATCTCGTTTCATATCTCCCTCCCTGCTGCACTCCACCCTCTTCCCTTGACCTACCCACACCCATGTGTTAAACCACTCAGCTGCATCTCTGTATCCCCTCCCCCTCCCTCAGCTCCCCCCCCCAAAAAAAAACCTGCCTGAGAGTTAACCTCTTGAATGCCAGGAAGGATTTTATTGTCCAGGTGGGAATAGGGAGGTTGAGAGAGGTCATCAGACAAATGGAAATAACCCAGGGTCTGACCAGCGCGTGGAGGGGGGTGGGGAAAGTGATCTGTCTATCCTGCTGGTAACAACCAGCGGCTCCCAATGGATAAGCCACTGAGGATTTCCTTACAGGAGCTCTTGGATGATGGTGGGGCATTTTTTTTTGGGGGTGGTTTTCGTGCCTCTGCTCCAATCTCTCATCAGTCATGGCCTCGGGAGAGGTACCTCAGGAACTGCTAGTTCGGCAATACCACAGCAGAAAGCCTGACTTTCTACTTCTTCCCAAAACCACATCATTCTGTGCCAATCAAAATGAGTGCTCCCAACCTCAAACTCCTAGCTCTAATCACACTCCTGTCCTCGGTTTGATGGAGCCAATACGCATTTTCTGAGGGCTATTTTTAAAGGATTCTGTGGAGGAATAGATTTAAGAATAGTTTAAATATCAGAGTGCAGTGTCCAAGGCCCACTTCTGTGCTGTTGAGGGCTAGAGTTGGTCTTCTGGTGTAGACTGGGGCTTGAGTCCGAGCTGGAGTATATTTGGGGACCGTGGCCCTGCAGTAATGTGACAGAGATGGGGGGAGCATCTTAATACTGTAGGTAGTCTGATGATTGAGGGCCCCATTTGAGAGATCTGAGCAGAAGCGTGGTGTGTGCAGCTGAGAGTACATAGCCAAGCGTGGCTCACAGGGGCTCTTTCAGCGCCTGCCAGGGCCTTGAAGGGACTGGAGCCTGGCAACACTCACTGCCTTACTGCTCGCCATCAGGGAGGGTGGTGGTGTGGTGGCGGGGTGGCAGACAGCATGTTTCTCCCAAAGGGTGCAGCGGCCCACAGAAAAAAGCTCTACCCTGCTGTATCTGTTGAGCACATGCTGCTAAGGCTGACCTGCAGTGCAAGCGAGTGTTGCAAGTGGTGTGGATTGTTTGTGCCGCTGCTCAATGGCTGTGGCGGCAGTGCCGGTCAAGGGGCGGGGTGAACAATGGTGCCGTTTCCTGGCCGACGCGTCCCAGGGCTCATTAGTGGCGCGATGAAAGGTGGAGCTCTGCTTGCGGCTTCCTCCTGCTGGCATAGACCCTGGCGGCTGCCTGGGCGGCCACCTCGTATCACAGGGGCACAGGGAGAAGGGACTGACCATGGGCACTGAGGACCCTGTGTGATCACCTTCCATCATTTAGACATGTCTGGTTTCCTCACAGGACATACCAGTAGGATGTCATTCCTCACTTGTCTTCAAAACACATTGCAATGAGATTAACACACCATAGAAAGGTTGCATGCACTAACACACATGTACAGACACATTTTAAATGTCATTATGTAAAAAAATAAAGTCCAGTATAAATGATTAACAGTAAAGTATTTATACATGTGCTTTAGCGTAATGGATATTGAAATGCACTATTGCTTTTTATATGCTGGCAAACTTTGGCATGCTCTTTTCTTAAAAACATGCTTCATTTTACAGAGGCCGGAATGAATTTGCTATCATTTTTTTTTTTTAAACTATGCTATTTGCTCTTAATTTGTGATTGTTTTTTTTTTTTTTAAACTAGGCTGTTTAGTAAGTCTGTATTCTCTAGGGGAGTCCTGATCTATTCCATCACCTTGGAATTTGGGACTTTACCCCTCTCTAGGTTTATCTTCGCACTTTTTGTACTTTTCTTATGCACTTTTCCTTGTAAGTCGCTCTGGATAAGAGCATCTAACAAATACCCGTAATGTAATGTAATGTAATCATGTACATGCCTAATGATATCTACTGATAGCTATTCAGAGAATAGCCATAGATGCCCTCTAAAAGCCTTTTGCCTTAAGCGTTTTGGTCCAGGTCACTCTGGATGAGAGTGTTTCCTAAATGTTACGTGTCTGTGTATTTGGGGAATGTAGTGGATCATTCACAATTCCAAAAAGAATATCAATAGATGGTATCCATCAAAACGTCCTAGTTTTCTGTCTTTCAAACATATATTTCAGCAAGGGGAATAGCTGAGAGCCAGACCAGAGTGTGCTTTCACCCCCTTAAATAACTACAGTCCGAGTCCTCCACACAGATACACTCTTTTATCACTGACCTAGGGAATGTGGAGGAGGGCAAGCGAATCAACAAATCATGGGCAGCCCAAGTGAGCAGGCCATTCAGGGTAATACTTTATAGTTATCTGCTGATTAACAGATAACTATGATGAGAAACCTATAGCATATACAGCACACACACAACCCAGAGTCAGATGCTCCACTTTAAAAGTAAAGCATTTTTGTCATAAACCAATTATACCAATAACAGGTTTCTTTCATGGTAATAATAGTTTTTCACTCCATGTCAAGATGTGGTTAAAATCTTAAGGGTTCAAAAGGTTAATGAAAAAACAAAATGGCTGAGTATGGACCTATATTAAATTTATGAAACTAGATTTTTCAGGATTGAATTACATGAACACATTCGACAAAACAATTCTTTAGGCAGATCAGTATTTGAAGAGCAATAGTGCATTGTTTACACTTGAGGCAGATATCTTTCATACAGATATGACAGGACAAAATGTATTTTATGCATTCTGA
The DNA here is from genome assembly GCA_022829145.1 of Albula goreensis. NCBI lineage: Eukaryota > Metazoa > Chordata > Actinopteri > Albuliformes > Albulidae > Albula > Albula goreensis. The sequence continues at coordinate 33,517,367 of CM040744.1, forward strand.
GTGGATCGCTTCACCAAGACACTCAGGTCCTCTCACTCAGGGATCCATCCATGGTGAAGCCTTGTTAATTATGTGGAAAGAAACACAAAACGCAGAGGGGTGTAGATCCTTCCTCTTCTCACATTCTGCTGTCATGGCTCGAGTGCAGAAGGAAGTCAAAACACCATGGGCGATTTGGGGGGAGTCAGTCAGCACAGGTGGTCAAAGAATTACCAGCTGACCACCGTAAAAAAATGACTGAGCCCATTTGGTAGGGCCTGTAGTTCCATTACTGTCATTGTTGCTTTGCTGAGTCTTACAATCTTACAATCCTCACCATTTTCTACTGTGTTTGTCATGATATCAGATGATACTCATGTATTATCCTGGTGGAGAAACCAAGATAAATGGTGTTTTAAGGAAAGGCATTCAACCACACAAGAGCTAAAAATCCTGCTACGTCAGTTTTCAAACCAGTGTAAAGTTCCCACATATTTTGAGGCTCTTCCTTGGTTTTCTGATATCTCTCCTCATCATGAGCACCTAAAAGTTTACTAACGGCATAATTTCCATGGGGAGGGGTGAGGCAGAGGGGTCAGCCATAGCTCAAGGACCAGATGTGATCCATTAATTATACATTAAACTAATGATCATTAACTTTGTGAGACTGATAAATTTACCAGTAACTGTACTGATATTACAGTCAAACCCATAACATTAAGGTGCAGAAGCTAGAAGCCTTTCTGACATCCCAGATGTTTGCCACATGAAGGAGTCAAACTGTATATGACCTGCTACATAGACCAACTGTCCATCTCTGTTGGGCTGATCACCATTAACAAACGACTGCCTTGTTCCCCCGGTCTCCATCAATGGTCCTAGCCTGTGTCGTGCGGAAGAGTCAACGCAGTGTGAAACGAAGCACAAGCCATGGTGGGGTGGGGGGAGGGGGGGGTGGACCAGGCGAAACAAGGGACGGAGGCAGGAGGGTCATAATTAAGATGAAGGCTCTAAAGAGCTCCAATATGGAGTGCTCCATTATCAGGACAACATTGCAGGGGATGGAGTGCTCTGGTGACATTGTTCAGGCCGTGGCCCCAGGGAGTGCTGAAAGAATTCCTGTAGCCAGAGTACGGGCACTCATTATCGCCAGACTGGAATCAAGAATTTCCTGTTTCACTCCATTAAAAGGGGCTTTTAAAAACAGAGAAAAAGGGCATTCCACTCTTCCTTTTCTTTTCCCCTCCTGTTGTTCCCTAACTGCCCCCACTCCCTCCACTCCCTCAACTCCTGACCAGCCATGCCGCAATATGAAGCATGTGCATGTGCATGTCTATGTGTGTGTGTGTGTGTGTGTGTGTGTGTGTGTGTGTGTGTGTGTGTGTGTGTGTTTGTGTCTGTACTGCGGGTCTGGAGGAGAGGAGTGAATGGTTAGCTGGCACCTTGGTCCCAGCGGAGCCCATATTTTTGGGCTGTGTGTCGTTTCCTGTCTCGTTGGCGGCTCCAATGCAGAGGCCCTCTCTCGTTTATTTTTACGGTTTCCTTTCTCCTCTTTTTTTTCCAGCTGCTTTTCCCGGGAAGGGGTTTGCAGCGGCTGTGGGGAGGGTGGGGGCCTGGGGGGTGCTCAGCTATGAGCAGAATCAGCCCTGTGTAATTGCCCCCTTTTTACACACACACACTTGCTCACAATGGGGGCTCTGTAACACATCCCCCAACACTGCTCCTGCCTTCCCTCCGAACAGGAAACCAGAATCTGCCTGGCGCTTGTTTTTCTTCTCATTTCCTGCTTTCCTGCCCCTACCACAGATTATTTTCTTTATTTTCTTTTTCTCTGTCCCCTCAGATTAACTCCCTAATCTGCACCAGGGCTGCCTTCGAGCCTCTGGAAACCACTTGGTGCAGGGCTCTCTCTCCCTCTCTCGTTCCCTCCCGAGGCACCGCCTTACCAACAGCCTGTTCCCTCATATCAACAATGCCCCACTGCTAAGTGATAAATGGCCTCAAGGCTGTCCATGGAAACGTCATCCAGAAGCCTGCGGATCACACTCCCTGAGCAACCAAGCAGAGCAGATTCCAACAACCTTTGCAGGAAAGGAGTCTCCCATCATGCCACGCTTTGAGAATACATAAAGAATATTTTATTCTAACGACCAAAAATTGTACTCCATTCCGACGTTGAGGTTTTTTTTTGATGAATGCCATAAGACCATGTCTCCTGTACCTCCAAGCAAAGCCAGCCCTGAATAAAGCACCAACATAGAGCATTACGCTGAGCTGACTTTGAAAAACCACTGTGGGCCAAAGTGCCGACTCCCCCCACTGAGAGGAAGAGTGCTGATATCACAGTATAGTTTTACACGATGCATAGCGTTTCCTCCGTTATTTCTAATTGTGTGCTTTGACAATCTGATTCCAGGGTGCCAGTGGATATCGTGCCAAGAGAAACTTCAGGGTCGTTGATGGTTACTCCCCCTGGACTCCAGGACTGGAAGGAAATGTAGGATTGAAAAAACAATAGCAATGGCATGATGGCAAACTGAGTCTACTTTGGCCACACTCTTGATTGCAATCAGCAGCAGAGAGATCACAAAGGCTCATGCTTTATGGCTCCACTGAAACGCGAAAGGTAAACACAGGGAAGTGAGAGTAAGCTGTTTAAATACGCAGATTTAAAAGCACATAAGCATTCGACTCTGAACTACCCTGACTTACACTGTGCATGACATTCATGCCCATGACCTTGAGAAATAATTGTTCAAAAAAGAAAAAGGCCTAGAGGCTAGGCCATTGTTCTGAAAATCCATAAAAATGACATTATGACAAATGCATTTCTCCATACAGTCATGAATACTGACACAGAGGCACAGATGACCTTGCAGGGTGGCATCAGGTGAAGAGGCACCAAGCCAGAACATGCCTCATCTGTGGGCTGTCCCACCATTCCCAGTTTCTAACCTTGGCTGGAAAAAGCACCTGGCGCTTGGGCCTGCTCTTGAGAGCTTACTCAGCGCCATCGTTGAGCGGTCCGACTCAATCCCTTAGAGAATGAGCTACGGTTTGACTCACACACGAGAAATAAAATATTGTCTGCAACCATATCAATGGCAATCGATACAAACGAAAATGAGCAAATCCATAAAAGTCTATTTATAAAAGCAGACACTAGCTGAACCAGAGACAAGCCCACTTCTGGTTAAGACTCTTCATGTTGGCAGGCGGCAAGACAGAAATACAGCATAGTGCATTAAGAGTGGGCCGTCACCGCTTCAGGGAACTGTCTGGCAAACAGAGTTGTTCATAAAAATTATCAATGAGTGGGAATATCATTACAGGCAATGTGAGAATATTTGTCCAGTAGGCGGACTTGAGCTTCCAGACAGGGAGAGAGGGGGAGAGGGGGGATCATGCGGGCGTGGCGGCTGAGCAATGCTGATTGAGGGAGACGGGGAGAGGAGGAGGAGGAGAGAGGGAAAGTTGGAGAAAGAAAGAGAGGGAGAGAGGATGAGAGGCGGCAGTAAAATTGATCTAGAGAGGAAAAAGGGGGAAGGACGACTGGAATGGGAACCAAACAAACAGACAAAAAATGATTCAACTGTATGGCAAAAAAATTCACCACTGATGTATCATTGCATACAAGTTTGTCCAAGTTATGTGTGAGAGGGACTGTGTGTGTGTGCGTGTGTTGAGAGAGTGAACGCTTTTGTCATTTCACCAACCCCATGCCACGATTGAGTTAAGCTTGCAATCCAAACACTCCGCTTTCCTACAGTTTATCTCAGAAACACATCTGGAGTCTATCAACCCCCCACCCCCTCCACCCCCAAAACCCCCCCCCACACCCCCGCCCGCTTCCACACACTCACACGCTTAACCCTTTCCTCACTGGCCCTCAGGCGTTAATCACACATACATACACACAGGCGCACACACACAAATCAGTTTGCTCCGGCTGTCATTGCCATGATGAAGAAACACCAGGCCTGGCTGTCCGGTTGCACACATGGAAAAATAAACAAACAGTCACTTGTTTTGCCGGGAGAGAAATGAGAGTCCCGTGTCCAGCCCACTCAGCTGTTCCAGGGAAGAGGTTTATTTTTTCGGAGGGCCGGTGAAATTGGAGCACCGTCCCATTCCAGCGGTGGGGCCTTTGGCTGCCCGGCAGGGCCTTAGAAACTCAGCTCCCTGCCACCGCCGCCCGTCGCCACTCCTGGACCAACATGAGAAGCAGTACTCGCTAAGGGAAACACTTCCACTTGCCAAGGTAATTTGCTTACCTTGAGTGGAAACAATGTTAATCTTCAACTGAGGGAACAAGTCTCTGTTTTATTCAGGGGAAAATGCTGATGTGCCTTTTTCAGAGTCCCCTACTCTATCTCTCCCCTCGTGAGGTGTTTTTCCCTTGTTCTCACGCGGTTGCCACTGTCTGAAATGGCTGGAATCTTGAATTTGCCTTTCTCTGGCTTACAGTGCACTTTCAGAATGGCACAGTGGTTTAAGGCTCTCTGATGAAGGTACAGTCTGATGAAGGGCTCAGGGACACCTAAAATGGCATGGTCATTTTAGGGTCAGCGTAACAGAGCAGCTGCCACTTCGACACAGAATGCTGGCATTGCACGCTAACCATGTCCAGATATTTGCATCGCACTCATTTTGACACGATGCCATCAGTCACACATTCCAAGGAAAACACATGGCCACACGGCCTCGGCCCTCCGTCGAGGCCCTATCTCCTCATGAAAATTTCATTGACCGCTGAGAAGTGTGCATTTCCTGCTCTGAGCCCCTCTGGCCTCCTCTGCAAGGAGGGAGAGTTTTGCAAAGAAGGCAGTTTTTCGAGTGAGTACACAGAGTGCGCAGGCCTATGAGATGAGAGGCCCCCTTACACGCCCACACATTTATGCAGGATGGAGTGCCGAACCCCGACAGTGGGTTTCAGCCTGTTTTCGGTTGCTTTTCATACACGTGTGTCAGTCACTTATGCACTCATTTTCTGCCCCCTCTCACCAGACCCCACTGCAAAACACCACTGTCCCAGGCTGTCGCCATCTCTACCTAATCCACTACTCCCCCTGTCCCAGCACCCCCTCCCAAAACCTGCTTCTTTCCAGCGGTACTGTGTGTGCCCTAGCCTGTCCTGTGTCCCAGGGAGCTGCGGGGCCCTGCTGGACTGAGGCCAGACACGGCTCCCCTCTCCCGCTCATTATTCTCATTACCTTGCCTCAAATCAGCACAGGACAGGCCGCTGGGATCTGTCCACAACTCGTTAGGGTCGCTGCTCGTTAGTGGGCCAGCCTCGTTAGGGCCCTGTGTCAGCTCAGATCAGACCGGGTGTGCGAGGAGGCAGCGGGCAGTGGGGTGGAGGTAGGAAGGTTTCAGGAGGGGCAAGGGAGGGAAAGGGACGTGAGGTCTGACGGTGTGCGTCAGTCCCAAGAAGGATCAGGTGAAACTTTCTAGGGCCAGGGCGGCCTCCATCACCCTCCCCCCTTCTCCCCCAGCTGTCAGGGAGAGGCTCGCCACGGCAACACAACAAGCTAGAAGCAGGTTAAGACACCAGTGCAGACAGTAGCTGAAGAAACCCATATGTGAATGAGCCACACTGAAACACATGGCACCCCCAAAAAAGTAAAAGCCACCACAGAGAGTTGATTCCTACAAGGGGACACAATAAATAAACTGCACTAAACCGACATCCTACCGTTTTGCTGTTCATGAAGGCAGCCCTTTCTTTGGGGGAGCCTGCAGACCTGGCCTAATGAAAGGGAACACTGTGTGGAACCCAGCTCATGACTGCAGTGGCTGGGTTTTTCAGGAGGATTCGCCTCCTTTAGGCTTTTATACTCACAACAGTATTACTCTGATTACATTCAGCTCTGCTTTGATGACTGCTTTAAATGTCGATGAGTTATGGGGGGGCAGGGAGAACTGGTCTGTTTGGAAAGTGTCAGCTTGAACTTCTGCCAGAGGAGATTGGGATGCCCATAATAGGACACACATGCACGTGTGAACACACACATGGCACACACACACAAAACATACACTCATAGGCATGCAAACATAACACATTATGTGCACACGTAATAAATTCATACACACATATTGGTATGGAATATATGCAACACACAAGCACACACACACATACACACACACACAGAACTGAAATAAACAGCAAGCCTAAATGCTGGAAACCGCCTGATTGTCCCCCTCCATCGAGGAAGGGCTGTAATTCCCCAGCATTCATTTACTCCAGCCCTCGTGGGCTGGCTTCTGATTACAGAGCTGACCACACGTATGACTAACTGCTCGCCACTGCTCCAAATGACAAGCACATGTGGACGAGCGACTGGAAACAATGAGCAGACCTGAGCAGTGACCGAGCGGGAGACTAAACACAACAAAACAACTCGCACAAGGCGGAGAGCAGAGCTCGGGTGACAGGGGAGAAAGGGCGTGAAACGCTCGCCATGAAACTGTTTCTTTCTCTCTCTCTTTCTCTCTCTCTCTCTCTCTCTCTCTCTCTCCCAAAGGCAGGTCAGGAGAGTTACAACTGCAATAATATGCTTCTATTGACTTGATGTTGGTAATGTGGAAGCCATTTTAAGCACTGCACTGTGCCCCTAGATATAAATATAGCTATATTCCCTTCAGTCCATCTGCAGTTACATTTTTGTGTGGCATGTACAGCTCTTTATCCCCGTTAGGAGGCTGTTTTATGTCCGCACTCTGCCTGGTTTAAGGGAAAATATAATTAATCTGGAGTATTTCACACACAGCACTGGCAATGACACACATACATACATATAAATATATATACATCCATAAATACTCATGTGCACAGACACACACACACACACACACACACATTTCTTCATATACATCCACATACATATGAGAAGTAAGCCAATATTTTCCTAGCACTGAAATGTTAGATATGTGACTTAGGGAGAGCTAAGGGCTGACATGTATAAACAAACCCGCAGCCTGCTGAATATGCGGAGCATCGATGGGCCCGCGTGGGGCTGAATTGCTAGGGGGGTGAGTGAACTGTGCCTTGTCTGATCTACAACATGTCTGTTATTAGGCACTGGGCCCCATGCCCCCAGCTGAGAAACAGACCTGTGTGTGTCTCTGATCAAACCTCACCAGGCCAGCAACACTATCACCCAATGCCCCCACCCACCCCCACTGGTATTACCAGTGTCCCAGGTATGAGGGCCAGCTCAGGTTACCGTCCCCTCTAACCCTTCTGCACTGCAGGGGGGCTTGTCTGCGCTTGGCAAAACAAGCAAAACACATCTTGCCTTACATCAAACAAACACCTCCTCAAGCCACCAACTCACCAGCCTCACTAGACATGGCTAATCGCTACCCGCTGAGCGGAAACAATGATCCTTTAATGACATACAACCAATCACATCACCTCGTATAAACGGTCAATTTAGGGGCCCCAATCCCTTTGTTAGTGCAGATCAGCTTGCCCAATAAAATGTCTGAAAACAGCAGTGTAAGGATTATTGTTACAGAAGAATATTTTTGGAAATGTAGTGTAGACTGGGAAGGATATAGTTCAACCTCCCCCCTCCTCACTGGTCCACAGCTCAGAATTTTAAACATTACAATTTCAAACACAGATGCAGTCAAAAATAATAATTCAAATTCTTAATCTAACATACATTGAGCAAAGGCAGGTAATATCTGGGTATCATCATTTAACATGTTTTTGGTTTGATAAAAAAACATTTTCTGGACCTTTTCTGAAGCATATTCCCTTCTGATATGTCCCATAGACTGATATATATTAAATCCAGATTTAACTTCCAGACGTATATTATCTTTGGATTCCTCTGAATGTCATACATGGTAATTTCCAATCTCCAGATGTTTGTGTGACACATAGGGTAACAAAGAGTTTTTCAGTGGTCGGAATTGATGCATGGAAAAATGCTCCTATTCCAAGATGATCCATATATGAAATTAATGATAGATATTTTTGGAGCTTGTACACTCCGGATATCTTCTAAACCTTTTCTAATCCATTATCCAGAAAATACAAAGACCCAGAAATCTCAATGTATTAGACTTTTCTGCCAGTTGATAACTACTAAGAAATGTTTTAAAAATTAAAATTGGAAACAGAAGAGTTCACTTAATGGACTTGTGTGAGCAGGCAAGGGCAAAGCAGAAGTAGCCATTGAGTACACTTTGCATTTACAGTGGCACAGTGGAAGCTGTGTGACCTCACAAGGCAGCAGTTGGGTTTTTATCAGATTAACTTTGGCCAAAGCTGGTGCATCTGGATCTAGACTTGGGACACGCAAGGAGCTCAGTCAGAAAAGTGTGCATTCCCATAAGTGCTGGAGCTCAGTCAGAAAAGTGTGCATTCCCATAAGTGCTGGAGCTCAGTCAGAAAAGTGTGCATTCCCATAAGTGCTGGAGCTCAGTCAGAAAAGTGTTCACTGCAGTGCATGCATCCATCACTGAGCACAACCCCTCACATCCATCAGTCCACATCGCAGCCAGATGTTAAAGCCAGCACAGGCTGCCACAGCAACAACGATACCTAAATCCCACATCCAAAAGGCGTATGTGGGGTTGGTGGTGGTGGGGGAGCAGGGAAGGTAAGTGCTTTCAGCTGCAGTAGGAATGACTCAGGCTGATCTCTGGGCCTTTGCCTCAGTGCATCGGGGCCTTGCCAGCAGCCCGCTCCTCCTGATGATCCCCTTATCTTGTACTGTAGAGCGGGGCTCGCCTGATAATGACGGATGGTGGTGTAATTACGTGATCTTTTCCACATAACTCTGTGATAGCCCGTTTTTAATGTTTCATCCTCCCTGTTGGCAGCCGGCCCACACCAATAGCCAAGCGTCAGGATCCACAGATATCACAGATACGGCATCTCAACCCCCCAACACTCCCACCCCCCCAGACATGTGGCTCAAGGGACAAGTGTGAAGTGAGCAAGCGGCACTCATGATGGACAAACAGCACCTATCCAATCAGAGCTGAGAACCTGGTCAGTTTTTCAAGGTTTCCAATTGTTTTGTTGGATATTTTGTTGATCTATCAAGGTCAAAGGTTGGATTGGAGGGCAGCAGTTTGGTATGACGGTTAGGAAATGGGGTTTGTGACTCAGAATTTTCAACTTTTACTCCCAGGTACATCACTGTCATTGTGACCTTCAGCAAGGTACTGAGCTTGAACTGAATCAGCAAATACACAGCCATATAAAGGGATCACATGTACATAAAAATGCATTCCTAAATATTTATGTAAATTGAATGTGAGACTATGCTGTGATGACCATATGGAAGACAGCTGGTACTTACAGTTTCTCCAGGGCAGTGAGTCCAGCAAAGGATCCATTTCTCAGCACCCTGATGCTGTTGTTGTTCAAAATCCTACAGGAGAGAAGAAATTGATCAGGACCAGTCATCTCTCAGGACCCCCCATCACACAGAGCAATATTACATACACCTCTCTGCTGTTATGAACACAAATGAGCACACACAGTATAGCATCCAGGCAGCTCTCTACATCTCTGCCCGATATGCCTATTTCAGCACAAAGATATGCAAGAAACAAAAACAATAACACAGACACAGATGATCTAGTGCTAAGTTAGTTCAATAGCTCTGTCATCACTACTCAGTGCAAGGCACAGCCCTCCGTTCTGACTCCAGCGTGTCTATCAGTGCGGAGTGGGTCACGAAAGGAAAACACAGACAGGAGACGAAGACCAACTGTGAATTCAGTCGGTCAGCCTCCACAGATGTGGCTGCTCTCACAAGACACTGGATGAGGCCACATCGAATTAATTATAAGGACTCAAATAGAGGGGGGTAGGTAGTGGTGGTGGAGCCGGGTGAGGGCACAGGGTTTCAGGAAACCACAATCTTGATAAGAAGACGGGATACATTTTTACATCAAAAGAGAAAAGTGGCCAGATCAAAGGAGCAGCTAGGCCTGGATATGGCTATTATCCTTTTCCCTGCTGGCGTATCATTTGGCCAGGGTTTAAGATGGGGCTTATCGGTCTCGTGGCGGGGTGTCCCCAGGCCAGTGCGCTGAGCAGCGGAAGGGAGCCACACACGGCCTCCGTGCGTGGGAAACTGCATTACTGCAAACAGTCTGTGCGAAGGGAGGCTTCTGCTCTCCAATTGGACACAAAGAACATTCCACACCAGAACAACCTACCCCCCCACCCAACCCCAGCCCCACCATGAATGCAGTCACCAGGTCTCCGCGGGGTCATTTGTGACATTTTAAATGATGAAAAATGAAACTTGAACATCCTTCTGCCAAAATGGGTTTCATTCTTTATTGTCGAAGACATACACTTCTACCTCTTACTGAATCATTATGGGGTGTGTGTTTTTTTAGCTGGTTTTAACATCTCCCGTTAGTGCTATGTGTCACTATGTGTCAGCTGAAGGACCACCCCCTTCCCAAACAACATTCAAAAATACATACTCAGACACTGTGAGTTAGCGGAGTTACAATATGTGGATCTTAAATTTTCAGGCCCTCCCCCATGCACCCCTGTTAAGTTCGTCTGCCTGTTGCATTGTGTATCCCTGTGATGGCAGCCCTCTCATTCAGACCCACTCTACCACAGGGGTTCGACTGAGACACCATCATTAACGGACCCCCCTGAGTGGTTGCCTTCACCCCCGTGACAGGGCCTGTAATTGGTTGCAAATTATGTTTGTGAAAGGAAGTGTGTTTTTAATCGATGCTCTGGAAGCCAGCAGCAGAGTGAACGTCTTTTAAAGAGGCAGCTAACTGTGAACAGCCTGGGAGATTTACAGACGCGGCGATGGTCGATCCCTCCTTTTCCTGCCACATCAATAAAATGGAGCCTTCAGCTCCTCGTCTTTAAGCCGTTTTCTAAACGCACTTCTAAGGGGGAGAGACATGAGCAGTTGCCAAAAAAAGCTAATCAAAATTCCCTTTCACATGTGAAACGACGAACGATATGCCTTAAATACATGCCATTTTCTCCTCTGAATTTTTTCTCAATTTTTGTAAGAAAGACATAGAGTAATTCAGTGCTTCCCTTACAATAACATACTTTTAATCACATACTTTTTCACAGAGGCAAACATATGCACAGTCTTCACAATCAACAAGTTACTTTATTACTGAATCTAGCTCAACCCAACCAAAAGAGGCCACATTCATTATATTACAATGAAAAGGACATAGCCTGGATTTGAACCCTGGTTTTGAAAATGAAAAAAGGTTTTCTTCATCTTCTCAGATGCAAGTATGACAACAAGTGAATCAATACTTCCCTTACAGCAACATTCCTTTAGAAACACACATTTCACATGGGCAAACATATGCCAGTGCATAATCAATATGTTTTTTCTTACTCTATTTATTTCAACCCTGCAAAAAAAGCCCACAGTCAATCATAGTGCAATGCAAAGGGTGCAGCCTGGATTTGAACCTGTGTGCCCCATATCTGAGGTCTCACGCTTTATTCGGGCACACTACCTAACTTATAACTCAACACATACTGGAGATAAAAGTTACAGAAGATCCGGTATTGCCTGTATAATTCAACACAGAGTGGGGAAGAGAAAGTCAGGTCTGGCAGTGAGACAAGACAGTTAATTCAACACAGATAGTTTAGATATGGATAGGGCCTTTTAGGAGCAGGCTGATTATTTAAAAATGTGCTGATTACATTATAGGGGCCTATGTGTATTTCTGAATTTCTGCATGCGTGTGTGTATTTTTGTTATCAGAGGGAAGACAATAGGGCTGAGAAGCTAATTCCTCAATATCTGCTTTGTATTCTTTGTCATTTACTAAATCTTGATAGTTTTAGTAAACATAATTGTTATAACCATTACCAACAAATGTATTTCTGTGTGTTACATATAACCTACCAGCATTAAAAAAGTATTGTATTATTTTTAACCCGCAGAGAATATCTCAGCTGTTTATCCACACATAAATTGTCTGTATTTCTGTGCATTTGTATGTTTTTGTGTGTGCGTGTGCGTATGTGCATTAGTGTATATGTATGTGTTTCATTGCAGCCTCATACTCAGGACTTCGCTGGAATTTGCAGACTCTGGGTCATTACTCATCTCCAGGCCAGAGATTTTCAGAAACCACATCACCCTGGGGCTCAATAGTACAGTAGAACTCCACATGCCATGATAAAAATACATTTTAAACTTTGGACGCAATGATTTACAATATGTATCTTTCAAGTAACAGTGCATAAAAATGGTTCAGAACAGATTATTTTTAAATATGAAAGCACATTTCTTATTATACTTTTGCAAAAGGAATGTGCTGAATTTTCATTATAAAGACACAGCTTCACAATTAATCTTGTCATTTAATTTGCACATCATAAATGCTGACGGCAGTTCTGGTATGAAGCTTGATTGGCCAGTTGGGAGTAATACCCTTGTCACACCCTCTATTCATTTCTAACTCAGAGCCCCTAACTGTATTCTTGTGTCAGGCATCATCGCCTATCACAACAAAAATACAGGAGAATATCTAAGACATAAGTGAGATGAGAGATGGAGGTATTCTGTTGCTATGATACAGATTACTTTCCTTGCAAAACAGTCTTTTTGGTCAAATGTTTGGCAGTTCCCTATTTCCATCTGTAACTGCAGAGAGAGAATATCATCTGAGTAAGTAGCATTGATAGTTATCATCTGGCTACATAATAAGACCAACGGTCATCCATTTAATCTACTAACACTGTAAATTATGGCAGTGTAATCTAAGGCATAAGCATGTGTAGTGTTTTATTCTCTCACTTTCAGTGGAATAAATGAAAGAAGAAACGTTATCTTCAAGAATTGCTCATATTGACACATTTTATCTTGACAGAAGTCTTTTCTAATGAATTGGGAATGACCTTAGCATTTTCTAAGAAAAACTAATATGAATACATGTTTTCAAACTATTATGACAAAAATGTCCCTTTGTGTGTGAAATTAAACTAATTTCAGGCACACTAAAAATGAAACTTTCTAGAGATCATTTTATATCAGTAAGTACAGTACTAATATAAATTTTTTATGGGCAGTTTTTTTTTCTGAAGTTAAATGATACTGTGTCTAGGTCAGGAAACATCATGACTGTATGCTTGAAAGTAGAAATCATCCAGTAATTATTCAAAGAGGAATAAATCTATGCTTGGAGCAAAAAAACAAATGACATAGAACTATATCAGTACCTAACTCTTTTACAAAATTCTTATGAAGAAAGACCCAGTAGAATCATGACAGCATGCATTTACAGATGTACAAACAAGGATTATGAGGTGAACCTGCTGTTTGAAGATACAAGCTGCCTATTACCAGGGAGCACGAAACAGGTACAACATTATGCTAAAAGGCTTATTGAGAGTAGAATTTCTGTTCAAATTACCGTGGCGCACTGAGTACTGCTCGTCAGCAGAGGCAGCGAAAAACAATGTGGAGAGCACTGCTTCAAGACGCTGCTCTGTAAACAGCCCAAAATAGGCAATGGTCTTGTCAGGCCAAACAGGAAACCAAGCCAATTAGCTGTTTATTCAGGGCTTGGCCAGCAAAGGTCAGAGGTCATGTAGAGAACACTTCCTGGACAGGCATCTGAGGGACAGCATTGTGTTCAGGAATGGGAGGAAGACACGGGGAAAGGAAGAGGGAGAGAGACAGACAGACAAAAAGAGATTCAAAGATGTCAACCCTACATTACAGAGAGTGAAGAGGGCCAGCAAAGAGTTTTCTGAAAGTGGCGAACCGAGATGTGAGCTCGGCCAAATCAATAAGCCCTGCCAGAGATAATGCATAATTGCACATGAGATATGAACAAAGCAACATCAGAGAAATGGCCATATATAAATCAATAGAGAGGCCTTTTAAAAATAATCCATGACTCTCCAGCAAGCCTGATATCCAGCAAATTGAATTAGCCGCAAACAGAATACAATTGTGCCTCTATGGTGCGAGGTATGGAGGCGAGCTAACTCAATCCACTCCGTCTGAGTGATATCAGCACTGCATTAGCGCGCTGATATGTTGTGCCAGCTCAATCTCGCTGGCTCGACCTTGAGTGTTTCAGAGGTCCGAGCAGTAGGTTAATTCAATCCATCTCAGTTACAGAGGACAGCCCAGCAAGCTCAGCTCAACGCAGGCACCTTTTTGAAAAAAAAAAAAAAAAAAAAAAACAACCCTCGGAGCAGAGCCACAAATCTAATATGTCTGAGCAGAGATAGAACAGCAAGGTCTGGTGATAAGAGTCAGGTCATTAAATACAGTTGTTTAGATGCAGATGCATCATCTTTGTGTGTCCAGTAATTTTCTGCATGGGGTGATTGTGATGAAAGGGGCTGGCATCTGTCCCGTCCTCTTCCTACCCCCAGCTAGTTTGTGGCCTGACCCACACTCCCAGGGACACCTCTCATTACAAACCCAGATTTTCCAAATGCATCTGAAACCCAGGTTTACTCATCTGATATAGAGGTCTTGCTCAGATTTTTTTTGTGTTTGCTCCTCTTGACAAGCAGAAGTGGCCTATTCAGAGATGGGAGCGCGCACACACACACACACACACACACACACACACACACACACACACACACACACACACACACACACACACACACACACACACACACACACACACACACATACACACACACACATACATACCCTCATGGCAACACACATACAGCGCACTTCAACAACAATGAAATGCTCTTACTTTTATGAAACAGGCTGAGGCACAAGAAGAAAGCTCAGACTTTCCTATTTCCCTTTGGAAACACAAAAAGAGGCTAATGTCCCCTCTGCTCACATGTACACAGATGCTCTACACTTCAACAATATGGAAAAGCTCTTGCCTCTAGCAATCTGTCTTTCTCTCTCTTTCTCTCTCTCTTACTCTCTTTCTCACACACACATACACACACACACACACACACACATGCACGCACACACACTTTCTCTCTCCCTCTCTCCTGCAATGCACTGCTCTCTTAGGAATGAATGCAATGCGCTCCAGAGACAAAATTGGGCTGTAATTGTTTATGTAAGCGTATGGGGCTGCCCACCTTCACTGCTCTGACAGTCCCCAAAGCTCCAGGACTGTGCTGGGTTTCTATAGTGACCAACAGGGCTGAAAGGTTTCCGTCTTTCACACAATGATGTTATACCTCTAGTCAGCCCCCTTAGAGCACAATGGAGACACTAATACGACAAGATGGTCATTGGCAGACAAAAGGCCCTGTCACCACGGTAGGAGACCGCAGCGGCTGTCCCCAGGGCCATGCCACTCACTTTGCTGGTTTGCTCAATTTGCTTCCTCAGACCACAAAGCTTTTCATAGAGATGTGGGGGCATGTCAGCCTTTCTAAGGATGAAGTTTGTCATTTATAGTTGCAAAGTAAAGTAGGCCTATGATGTGCACAGCATGCTGGGAAGACTGGGAGTGGCAAAAAAACCAAAAGTAAATACCCATGATTACCTTGTCACCCCTGCCAAAACTGAGGATTCCTGCTGAGGGGAGGCGGTAGAG
This sequence comes from Albula goreensis, assembly GCA_022829145.1. Classification (NCBI taxonomy): domain Eukaryota; kingdom Metazoa; phylum Chordata; class Actinopteri; order Albuliformes; family Albulidae; genus Albula; species Albula goreensis. The sequence continues at coordinate 33,532,883 of CM040744.1, forward strand.
GGCACAGACTCTCCACAGGTGTTAGGGGGGCAGAGGGGTGAGGAGAATGCTGAGGTAGCATGGCGGCATTTTTGGGAGGGTCAACTCTGGTATGTGCATGAAACCACATGTGCGCAGACTTTCTGTGCATCCTGTGCCGGGATTCTGAGGCAATGTTATACAGTTACACTGCGGACAGCTGAGCTTCAGAGCTAACCGGCAGCTGCTTGCAGAAAAATAGGTCTAAAACAACAACCTCTTCCTTCATTACCCCCCTCCCTTTCCCTACCCAAACCCACTGACACACTCCTATAAAATCCCCCTGAAACAGTACAGGATATCCTGTTTCTCATCTCAGAAATCTGGACCTAATAAGTTGAGATTGGTGTAAAAAAGGGTCCTCTCCCTTTCTCCATCTCTCTCTCTCCACGTTTCACAATGTCGCACTCTCCCTCTCTTGCCCTGACTGGCTACTACCCCCAAAAGACTGGTGGCTATGTCTCAGGTTCAGGGTCACATATGGGTTTTTACTGACACAAAACCATCCTCTTACAAGCAAGGGGTGGCTGCACACACAGCACTTCTGTCATTGCTGGTCCTGTGCCCTTGCAGACATGCCAGATAGCTTCTTTTCTGTGTCACTCAATCCCACCTCCACACCTCTAGAACTTCACACCTCAGCTCTCACCATTGGTTCTGACCCTTCCTGTGTGCTTCTATCATTCTCTGTCTCTGTCATTTCAATTTGAATTCATTTCAGTGATGTTTTACTAGCAGAGTATTACCAAGATATTAACAAAACATGACAGTTTTCTTTTCTAACTATGCCATATCATTCTGTGTCTCAGCTGCTGTCCCCCTCTCTGTTTCTTTCTTTGGTTCTCTGTCTCTAGGACTGGGCTGCAGTCTTGGCTCCAGTTGTGCTTAGCAAACCGCAGGCAGAATCGCAGTCTTAAGGGATTTAAATTTAATAAGAATCCCTCAGCAGATTTAAGCCCCCCTCACTCTCATTACTCCTTTACCTCTTTCATCCCACCTCAGGGGACAGTACCCCAGAACCCTTGACTGTGACAACAACAACAACAATAATAGCAGCTATATCGCCAATCAAAACAGCGGTAATCGCCCGACAGGTCTGGTGTCGCGTCTGCATGGGCCTCAGAACATGGACATCCAGGGAGAGTACGCCAAAAGATCAAATGTCAGGGTGGGCCATTGTGCTGCGCACAGAGAGATGCAATAAAAATTAAAAGCCTCAAGGAAATGAGTTTGGATTACAAAGCACCTCCCCCCCGTTTGCCACTATCCCCAACGCAAACAAATTTAAGGGGTGCAGGTTAAATGTAATAAAGAAAGTCAAAACAATTCAACACACCATTGTGTAAACATCATTTCATTTGAGAAAAGCCACATCACTGAAGGACCACACGCAAGGTGAAAGGAAGATTTGAGTATAATCTTTAGGACTGCACTCAGCAGGACACAGAGAACAGTGCTCCTTATAATCAGAGTTCAGTAAAACAGTCTACAGTCAGCTACAGTCTCCAAACTCACCGCTGCAAGGCCAAAAACAACATGAGAATAACTAACGACTGGGAGAAAAGGCAACCGTGCCATTTAACATGAGTCAGTGGAAAGCCAGCATGTCTCACATTGAATAAAATCAGGTATATGCACTCCGTATTAACCTTAGCCATATAGCAAAGGTTGCATTATATAACTATGCACATACAAACCAGCTTGAGTACATTTCAAACAATATTTTTGTTTGTTTAAACATTTGGTCATCCAATATTTTTATGGTATACATTTTGTCATCCAATATTTTTATGCTATACATTTGGTCATCGAAGGTGATTAGAAATATATACGCAATCTATTATACATTCATGCTCCTTCTTTTTTCCAATGCAAGAAACCTCTTTGAAGGAATAACAGTAGGGTATATATTGATTATTCCTGCAAAATTCTGTACTCTTTCCATTTTTTAATGTTGGAAATAGATTGTGACATAGAATGACTGTTTTGGCCTGAGCTGGATTAATGCATCCAATGCTGAATGAAAATATCAAGTCTATTGCAATCATTTTGTGACTTTGACAAATGGTGACAAAGCTATACATATTGACAGGTGATAGGAAAGCTTTTTATTAAATACAAGGGCTCTTTCAGCTTTAATAAAGAGTCTTCTCTCAGATCAAACACTTGAACTGGAGAGGACAGACAGAATTGGACTTGCACACGCTGTGGGAGAGCCAGCGTTTTCATTAAAACTGCTCCACTGCCAAAGTTGGCTGTTAACATGTTTTTCAAGGCTGTTTAGTCTTTCCAAGTGCCGCATTGAATAGATCAAAACAATTATGAAAGGGTTTTAATTTGTGACTTTCCCACAGCACAGTCATCACCCACGTGGAACTGAACTTAGCCCAGCCCTTTTGCACAGCCCGATGCAGACGTGTGTCTGACAATTTGTTGATGGGGGAGTGGGGGGTGGAGACTGGAAGGTGGTTGCCATGTGCTGGAGAGGGAGAGTGTGCCTCGAGTGTGACCCCCAAGTGTGGGCACGTGTGGTTTGAATGTGTCAGCGCGGGTGCATTTGTGTGTGTGTGGAGGGGGCTGAGGGTGGGGTGAATATGTCAGTGCACATCTATAGCTTCATTGCGACAGTACAGGAATGTCACTTTACTGGTGAGCTGTCAGTAGGAGAGCAGGTCTGAGCCAAGGGGAAAATATTGCGTGCTGTCGACTTACTCTCAAGCCTCCGCCAACACCACCACCACCCACCCCCATGCCCCCTCTAACAACCACCCCCACCTTCCTCTCAGCCCTCCTCTGCCCCGGCACCATCACATTCATCTCTGCACTGATACAGAGCAGGCCTGGGATGCAGATGTTCCAGGAAAAACAGGGCTCAGAGAGAAACAGAGAAAGAGAGGCCACATGCAAACACCAGCCCACCTCCGCCCCTGACGGAGTGGCTCCCCTGTGCCAGCTCCTGTCATTACCGACACCATGCAGGCGACGGCTGTGACCACATCCCTCCTGCTCCACACACCGCCAAAGATGGGCCTGCTCCTGACTCACTGGTGCTCTGCACTCCAGACGTCACTCTTAACTCCATGATTATCAGTCCCTTAAACTGAACGTGACCACACACGCAGCACCTGATATGGAGGCAATGCTTGTTAGGGACATCTGACAGCAATCAGGTCTTTCAGGGACAACAAAACATAATGGAATGCACTACTGTGCTTTTATGACTCAGCTGTATTGTTGAGGGCCCAGCAAAACCTCAACAAAGGCAAAACACACATACATAAATATGTAAAATTGTGCCCCCATGAAGTTCACAAAAAAGTTGATTCCTCGCTAAACTGAGTTATAAAGAATATAATGCTGAATGTTCAACTCCAGAGTTCACAAACTAGATAAAAAGCAGTCAGAGTACCAGTGTACTACACTCCAACAGCGTACTCTCAGTGTTAATTTAATTAATATGATTTAATGTTTTACTAAAACGTAAGATGTGATAAATCGTAGTACGGCCCGTTGTCCTGACAATATTCAATTTGTACAGTGTCCTTACAGCGTTCCATTTACCAGATCTCTCTCTGAAAAAACACACACACAAGGGGGATAAAAGCAGAGTAGGGCGTGCGCACTATGTTGGTAAATGGCACAAGCGACAGGAGCTGGTCTGCTTACGGGACACATGGAGCTCGTTAAGGGCTAGCAGTTCGTTAGTGGGCTCAGGGGGGTGAGGTGGCGGGTGGAAGGGGGGCTGGGGTTTGGGGAAGGACAAGCGGGAGCAGCGGGTCTCTCCACACTGCCTCTCATTGTGATGTGCTGCAGTGCTCAGCCCTGCCTCTAATGAAGCCCAAGCGCCCAATTACTGCAAAGAGCTGTCTGCCACAGGAGCCCCTTCTCAGCAGGAGCATGAGTGTGTGTGTGTGTGTGTGTGTGTGTGTGTGTGTGTGTCTGTGAAAGAGGGGGGGGGAGAGAGAGAGAGAGAGACAGAGAGAAATATATAGAGAGAGATCTCCCCCAGCAAAGGGCCTCCATTCATTCTGGAGTTCCTCAAGTGCCACTGTGGTGGGCTGACAGCTCTCTGCTAATCACTCTGCCCATGCTGAAGGCTGATTGCAGGGGAGGGCCAGATGGCTGCTCCGCGTTCCCGCAGGACCCACAGTACAAGCCACTCTGGGGGCTGGGTGGACCGGGTGGTCTTGTGCAGGTGAGGGGGTGGATAGCCTGGTGGGGTGGGGTTGGGGGCGCAGGGGTTGATAAATGCCACTCTGAAGTATGGTGGCCATCAGCTTTTCCTGTACTGCCCCCTTTATTAATGCATGATGCAGGCCATGCAGATGTAGCTCGAGACCAGCGAGCAGCACACCAGCGAGGCTGGAGGCGGCAAGCGGTACACACCAGACAGAAGCCCTTGAGTTCAGTGACCACTTTCCCAGTAAATGCATCTTGAGATGTGAATGTCCCCATTGTCCCCAGCCTTCAACTGTGACTTCATCACGGACACAAGGCTCTGCCAGGCTGGAATTTGTTTTTAATCTCCTGTCATGCCCACAGAAATAACCATGAAATTGCACATTAAATGTTTTTGTAAAACAGCATCGCAAATGCTGATTAAGTTATTCAAGCACAATAAATAAAATGACGCTGTGTCCCTTCTAAACTGTAATCCCACTTGTGAACTATGTGGCTTTCAAAACATTTTCTCTTCATCAATTTTACAGTTACAGAGCAGTGCAGACCTCTGTGCATGAATGCAGGCACCATAGAATCTGTACATTACATGCTTATGTGCCAGATTATAAAATACCAGCAAACTCCTCAAGAAAGCAAAAAAAATAGATTTATTCACCATCCTAATTCAACTCATTTGGCCACGACAACATATCACAGATCAGCCATCATATACTCTCATAGGAAAAGGAGTCCTGAAAGCTGTGCCCTTTGACCTACATTAGGGGGACAGTGGGGAAAAATAGAAGGGACAGGCACCAAGGCCTTCAAGTTGCAACATATTAGCTTCGGTACTTCAGCTCCTTGCAGGGCCACATGCAAGCTGGGAGGCTGAGCTCTTGTGTTGAAGGAGTGTTATTATGAAAAGCACTGGCACACTGAGTGTGGGTAACCAGGCTGGCAAAGGAAGCTGAAGCATGGGCGGATGTGTGTATGTGTGTGTGTATGCATGTGTATGTGTGTGTGTGTGTGTGTGTGTGTGTGTGAGTGAGAGAGAGAGAGAGAGAGAGAGAGAGAGAGAGAGAGAGAGAGAGAGAGAGAGAGAGCACTTTCAGAACGAGAAAAACATAATGGTTTGAAAGAGACCTTCAGCTCCTCCCCAGCCTAAAATTAAAATTTGGGTTTTATAAACAGCCTCTAATTAGAGGAGGGAGCCCAGAATCCTATTTTGGGTGCTGTGGCCATGCACACCCTCCCCACACACACATGCACAGACACATGGATACACATGCATCAATACACACACACGCACAAAAACTCACACATGCAGAGACACGCACCAAAGTACACACACTCATTCACAGCCATATGGAGTTACATGTACCAATACAGATTTACACACAGACGTATGGATTTACATGTTCTACTATTAATGCATACAAATGCAGATACATGGATAAACATGCACTAATACACACAGACATACACACACACACTAATATGCATTAATACACACAAAGAGACATATGAATTCAAGCAACAGTCGACAATGACAATGCTCATGCACCTGCAACTCAGCATTCACACACACAGACACACACACACACACACACACATACATACACAAATACATACAGGGACTGACTGAAGGCTACAAGATTCCCCACTTCCTGCACCTATATCTCATCTTTCTCCGTGATCACAGACTTCCTTAAATACTCATCACTGGTTAAGGAAGCCATTTACATCCTCTGTGTGTCGATCTCTTTCTTTGTCCCCTATAATTTGTTCCATCTAATCCCGTCAACTAAATATGGCTGGGTGATATGTCACACTGAGGATGTTAAAACATATCTGATGGCAACAGGTATTCAACAGCATGATTTCAGACAAAAAAGCAATGCAACAACAATGCCTGTTGATGCTATTTATCATCGCTAATATGTGTGCATTACTCTTCCCACATGCCTCCCCTTCAGTACACACACATACTGGACATCACAAAGACAACATTGATGCAGTTGCCCTTGCAAAGTAGAACAATCCAGCTGAATACTTCAGCACTGTTCTAAAGGCTTTAATGAGGCAATTTAGTGCACCAGGCTTTTCGAACAATCAGAATGTGAGCCAAGCTGGAATGACATTGTCTCATTGTTCTGTCTTATACCCGCGTACAGTGCTTTCTGCCACTCTGAAAAGGCTGGTGGGAACTTTTTGTTTGCTTTTACAGTGGATAGGCCAGATGCACCCTGACCCAGATAACTTGACACCATTGGCCAAATTCATATAGTGGTACAACAGGTGATTGCTTTGGCACATGAAGTTCTCATTAACCAATTATGACATCTGCAGTTTGCCGATGTTTCTCAATGCTTCTTGGCAACAGTTCTTCCACCATTTCCTGGCCTAATAAAAGGTCTTAAACAGACATATGAGTGAGCCCTTATGATTACACTTTAAGGGCAAATGTGATGCCATGCAGGAAGGGTATATCGTTCGGTATGCTACTATTAACCCTGACAGCTGGCACAACCAGGGCCCCAGCTGCCACTCACAGAAAGAGGTGCCCGCCAAGGGTGGGGGTTTGACGAAGAGCGGGTTTGTCAGTGACACTGGTGGGCTGACACACAAGTCACACACAGTCACACACTCCGCACTGGCATATGGCTCTGGCCACAGGCATGCTCACCACAGACACCAACCCCTTTATCTGCACTCCTACACTGCAGTCTGTCCCCAGCGGGATCCCTGGAAACCAATTACGTGGTTAAGGCCGAGGGAGGGGAAGGAAAGAGATGGGGTGGACGGGGTGTGGGTGTGGGGGAAGGGGCAGTGGGTAGGTATAACTCAGGGGCCATGAGGCAAGAAACAGCTATACATTTTCAAAGTGATAAAAGAAAAGTCACTATACGTTCATATTACATTGTTGTGTAGTCCCCATTTTCTTTGATAATGTTTTTTATGAGCCTTAAACTCTTAGAGAAGTGACAGGTAAGTGCTAGAAGATAATATCCTCCCCATGATGTGTCAAGCGTGGTGAGATGGATGGTGAGCGGGTGCTATGGTATCACATATCTAATAGCTGACCTAATGGCTTTGCCCTTGGCCAGAATGGCCAGTGGGTCAGACTTTGTGTGGCACTGACAGGTGGAGTAAAAGCCGCGCCAGATTTTCTGTGTCGGAACTGTGTTTGCCTTTCCTTTTTATTGCCACACAAAGGAGCTCCTATGTCACCCAGAAGCTCCCCAGAGAGATCTCTCCCTGTCCCGCTGGCATGTCATTGGAATTCCTCCTGCGCTCTGTCTGTCCCCGCCCCTCTGATAAGCCACAAGTCATCAGAGCGCACCCCCTTCACCGCACTCTGAAATACAGGCCCAACCAACCCTGTCTAAGACGGCAGCTGCTGCTAATGCTGCCACGCGTGCATGCAGACACACATGCAGAATGGCACACAACCACTGAATGTATGCGGCTGCCATCTCTAGACACATTGGCCACACAGATGCTCACTACCAAGCAGACGTTTCACATGTCAATTCACAATGCTCAAATAGCTGTGGCGACAGGAACATAAAACCGCTAAAAGCCACACCAAAACACGCACATAGACATACAAAAACATGCGTGCACTCCTTGACCCACACAGGGTACAAACACAAAGCAGCTATCTTATACTTGTGCTGTTCTGAATTCCACAATCCCATTGGCAGCCATCAAGGACAGCCATCACTGTTTGCACCTCTTCAGTCCTTTCCAATCTCCCAATTTCTGAACATGCTATCAGGGTCATCCGGATTGGGGAAGGAGTAACATGATGTAACTAAGCCTTGTATGATGCTCAAGGCTTCAACACCCTCAATGTCAAACTGATGCTCTTTTCGGCAGAAGTCCACTACCACACCTGCTAGTGTCTCTCCATATCAACTGGCTCTTCATCTATGGAGTGGAAGGGAGAGGCAGCTGGCAAACAAATGTAGAGAACAGCAACCAATCTTACAAGCATTATGTTTTTTTCCTGAATTAAAAACTGAGCTCTGACACACACATGCATACACACACATGTACATACACACACACACATTTGCACTACAATATACAGGAGAAAAGCCAGAGTAGTCCAGAACTGCAGCCATTGATAGGTCATCTTTAAACATTCACCACTGAGAGATGCCGCTGTTTTAAAAAGAAAAGTGATTCATGGTAAGGTGAATTATAGGAGAATGGGGAGGAAATGTAGTACCACAGCATGAGCGTACCATTTTGCAGTATAACAAAACTGGGTGAAGCACAGCAGAGGCCCCTCCATCCTCCCCAAATATCCTGGGCACTGCCAGGGCTGCACAGGGCCTCCAGGATGCCCTGCCAAGCCTATGGCCGCTGCCTCTCCGTCTCCCAGGAATCCCGCGCCTTCACAGCCGCACGTAATTAGCCTTAAATACAGACCCACTCTGGCCCAACATCTGGAAGGAGTTTAGACAGCGCAGTTTCCTACTAAGACGGCTAAATATTTAGGTTGAGAGTTACTGCGTGTGGATGAACTCATGATAGAGGGGGAGAGAGAAAGAGAGGAGAACTGGGGAGGGATGAGTGGGATAGAGAAAAGGACAAAGAGAGAAAGAGCGATAAGGGAGGGAACAACAGCAAAAAATGACAGTGTGAATAGCTTTGTGTGCTGTCATACTGGAATTCCAAGCTAGCTACAACAAAAACATCTTTGCAAAAAAGGGATCTGGAAAATTAGCTGCAACACATACAATATGTGTTGAATAAACTGATTATGATGTCAATTATTGTTTATGTAACAGAATTCTACAATGTAATGTGACGTTGAACACAGGCTATCCACACATTAGTCCATTTCAGCACATTCAAAAGGCATTCACACTCTTTGCACACTCACTGTCTATTGACCCTAATTAACACACAACAAGATGGGAGGGGGGTAGGGCTGAGGTGTAGGAGCTGAAGGAGGAGGTACAGATGCAAGATCTGTGGTTGTTACTCTATGTCCTGCAGAAACAACAAACATCCGACTAATACTTCTGATAAACAAACCGCACCAGGAATTCCCATGTGCTGAAAGGGCCTCAGCTGGAATGTTCATGGGAGACAGCTGTTGAGCATTACATGTTACGGCCAGCCTCCGAGACCCCAGCCCCCAGTCTGCTGCCCCCTACACCCCTGGTGCATGGAGAAGACATTCCGCTAACCTGCCCTGTGAAGGGGGGGGGGGGGTGGGCGATGGGGCATGATATCTTGTTTGGGGGAGGGAGGGGGTTGGACTGTGACACCCCCCTGTAAAGAGTTCTTCAACTGCACTGTGGACAAAGCCTGCACAGCGTAACAGAGTACTGGTTCAGTTCAGAGAGCACTGCACATCTGGATTTCGTTTCAAGACCAAGGATGAGAATTTTGCAGCTATCGACCGAATGGCCTGGCTGCTAAGTTACCAGTTGCATTTTCGGTTTTTGGTTCATATTCAGTAGGTGTGGCTGAAGATACTGTTTTGTCCTCCTTTTTCGGGAGGAAGTGTGGAGAGGAATTTTTCAGACTTTTTTAACACAGCTCCATATGGTATATGTGTCACATACAGTATGCTAAACACATGTAGGAAAACAAATAAACCAAGTTAAAAGGTACAGCGGTACAACATTATCTTCAAACACCTATGCCGCCACCACCGCCTATTTTTTATTCTTTCCTCTGGTTTTGAGAAATCTGTTCTACAGATGTTTATCCTGCCTTCCTATTAACTAAAAACACAAGGCCCTATAAATGGAGTGCTGGCTGCCTTCAGTTCCCCCAGGCACAAATCCTTCAAGCATCCCTCCTCTGTATGCACAGACAGGGCAGGGTGGGTTTTACTGTGCTCATATCCAGGCCAGTGTCACTCCCATTGGGTCAGAGTGGTGCATCATGGGAGAATGGAGGAGGACTGTCCAAGAAAATTCAGCCTGGGAATTCTACCAGGGAGAATGAGGCAGGGTCATTTCAGTAGCAGATGCTGCAGTTATGTCAATATTTATTTGTTTTGGGGTGAAAAAAACAACGAAAAAAAGACACCGCTGTTCTTTAATGATTAGGAACGATAAGTCAGTAATCAAGCAATCAAGCTATCAAGCAATCTGAGTCATCAGATCTAGTGTACCACTTATCTATGTCCTCCAATGTTGAGAGACATTAAACACTGCTGCTAAGCAATCACAGAACTAAACCTAGGAACAAATTGTCTTTTGAAGTCAGAGTTGGGATGATAAAATGGAACATACAACTAAAGCTCAGCTGCAATTGATATGCCATTTTTAAAACTGCATTGCTTGGTGGGTAATAGTGTTTTAAGCTTAATAAAAAAAAAAAGTCAGATATAGGAAGCAATGCTTTAGGTGACAGCACTTCCTTCATGACGGGCTGCCGAGCAGTCGGCCTCCACGAACAGAAGGCAATTGTGAGACGGCCGCCTGAGATCTCTGGGATGTTATGGCATTAAAGAAAGGAGCCAAGCCACCATTAAAGCACAGAGAGGGAGGATAAGAGGAGGAGAAATGTGTTTCTGTTTATCCTGGTTTAGCAGGGCCAAGTCAGCTGGAGACGGGGAGGTGGGGGGGGGGGTGGTGGGCGAGAAGGAGAAACGCCAGCGCATTTCCTCTAGTCAAGCGTGGATTTAAAGTGACAGGGCTGTGACAAAGTGGCGGAGTGGGGTGACGAGCCCTCTGGAGGAGCGTCTGCAGGTTTGATCTTGAGGGCCTTGGTCTGCGCAGGATCTGATCCCATTGCCTATATCTGCTAAACAAGCCATCCAGGCACCCCCTTCCACTGCTACATCCACTGCTTTTCCAGGTTACACACTAGTGGTGCCACAAATATTTACTTTGCATGCAGAATGAGAAGCTGAAGCTTCGAAGCGAGCCAAGGAGCCTGACGGCACACCCACCTCTCGAGTTCAGACCTCACTTTGGGGCCCGTAGTCATGGACAAACCACCTCAGACCTCACTCAGATGAGAAGGGACTTTACAGGCTGGGCAGAAATCCCAAAGATGGAATGCCATCACCCATAACACTGTGGACTAACGATGGAGACCAACTGAATGCATTAACAACCAATTTTACAGAGGATCTGACTTCATTTGGAAACAGCAAGTAATCATTTCCACAGATCTCTCAACAGGGCAGCATAATCATTTTTTGAGGTAGAAGGGAGGTGCAAGATGACTTAGTAAAAGAAGTACAAGTGCTCTATTTAGCAGTCCAAAGACCTAGCATAATGATCCCAATAGTCTGATGATGATACTATGATGAATGATACTTATGATCCTAATATATTAAATAATTTGTCTGCAATTCATTTGAAAACTAAGATTTATTTCATATTTGTGCCTGGGCAAATTTCATCTTATAAGAGTTTTGAATATGATGGTTGTCATGCAACTTCCAGTCTACTTGAATAAAATTGACACAGCACAGTCTTGAAATAAACATGGCTGCAGTTAGTCAAGGTAAAAACCTCATCACTGCACCATCTCGTTGGACCATTGACAGAGATCCAAAAGTGACAATTTTAATGAATTAACTTCAAAACAAGCTTTCTCACAAGACTGCAAGTCATGGTGCGATAACCCTAATGACCAACATGAAAAACTGGGGGAATAACTAATATTTAATTTATTTTATATTAATGCTAGAAGTATTCCATCATCCAAGCAAAACATTTCATGATCATTTAATGAAGCAGCGTTTTCCAAATATATGCCTTGGTTAACTGTATGTCCTAAGAATATTTTATAGCATTTTGCCTGATTCTAAAACTAATACACACACCTTGAGACATTTGATACACTATACCAAAGCAGGCTGATTTGACTCAAATGAGAAATATAGCTATGTAACCTTCACCTCCAAGATAGCCAACATTCTCAAAGTTACTGCTTATAAGAGTTACCCCCTGCCCCTCCCTTTAACTCCCACTCCCTGGCACCGCTCTTTCCATTCATCTGCATGTATCACTCATGCACACAGTTTTGCTTGTTGGGAGAAAATTGACCTTTCATAATGGGTTTCCATGTTGCCATATTTTTGTGTAGGCCAGAGCTGACTGTAGTATTTATGAATCTCAGACCTTGAAGTTGTGTTATTATTCATCACTGTTACTTGGTTCGATGTGACAGTGTAACTTTATGCAATTAAAAACTAAGAATTTAAAATTAAACTTCAAAATATCCTGTTAAGCAAAAACTCAGTGTAATATTATTGATCCTTGATATTTTGTTCAAGACTACTATCACCAAATAATTCTACCGGATGAAGCTACATCTTCGAATTATGAATCTTATATTATTAAGAATTTGTCTCAGAAAAACACACCTCTTATTTGCAGTACTCTCTTCATAGTTTTACGATACCTTTTATTATATCAGTTGTTAGGTCTGCATGAAACTGGTACATATTTTGAAGATATCACTTACAATGTAACGGTCCTGTTTGGGAGAAGGCTGGCTTGAGGAGTTTCGGAAAGTTCTTCTCCGCTACAGCTGACTCTTTTCCGGGCAGCCGTTGTGGCGTGACCCTTCGAGCGTTCGTCCGTACAGCTGCAGCCGGTGGTGATGAGCCCGGGGCAGGCTTGAACGAGCCTAGACTCGGAGGCAGCCAAAAAATACAGCAGCAGCAATAGGCGACCCCAAAACGGGACGCCAACGCCGGGTATCCGCATTGTCCCCATCAATCTTACCTCAGCGTTCCCCTAATCAGCCCATTTCTCCCAGTGAGTGTCCCCTGGGCGACAACAAGAAATTGTGAAGTTAATGTGTGGTGTGGGAGAAGTTAAATGAGGTGCACAGCGATTGGTACAGCTGTTAGTCTTTGGTTCTGATTTCGTTCTCAGGTCGATGTAGGAATTACTGAAGATATTATTTTATACTTCAAAATGATGTTCCAAGATATATTTGCATGCCCAGCTAAAGCAGGCGTCAAGCTTAAATTTTATAAAGCGTGCGCAATGCAACTAAATGACCGTTTTACAAACTGGCATTTATTATTTCACAAATAATCCAGAATTTGAGAAAGAAAGAATTCTTCCACATGAGTCACATTTAAAAAAACAAAGTAAGAGTATTCCAATGAGTATTATCTTCATTGCAGAGGTTTACCCTGTAAACGTTTTTCTGTTAAAGTAAATGGTTTTTCGGTCTGTTTCCGAGCGTTTTCTAATGACAGATCAACATTGTTCATTTTGTGAAATGGAATTATGAAATACAAAAAAAACCGCCTTGTCCTTCAATAAAAAACAATAACATATCTTCTTCTCGCCTGTTATTCCAGTGTTTTTCACAGCAGACCAAAACAATTAATTGAAGCACGGTATCTTGAAGATGTGTAATTCCCAGATGGTAATTGACAAGACGCGGGTTTCTCTTACAAGATGCAACAAGTTTGAGTTTTCCAAGTTCGCTGCCCCACTGCCTGTATCTTGATGTACATTTTTAATATATGCTATCTGGAAGTAAATGCGTCAGTCTGAATAACGGTAGTGCTTGTCCGGGTCGGCTCGGCTGTAATTCCTAAGATCTAGCGGTTTTTTGCCTGCCACTCTGTCACACTAAACTCCAGTTACTGCGTGTAGTGTGCGCATCCCCTCCCTGGCCACGAGTTTATCCGCAGGGTCCTAGCGCGGACAATCAGTAGGAACATGAACAGCACAGTGTACAGAATTTAAGATTTATTGTCAATACTTGTCGACAGAGATTTACAGTGATGTTGAACGCAATTACAATTGAACAGGGCTAGTTGCAAAAACAGTATTAAGTATTCTTATCTGTTTGGGTTGTTTACGGGAATATTTATTCAGACATGTATGGAAAATTATATTCAGTTGCTTGTGATGGAGCTAGACGGTTAAACAAACATTTTTTTCACGACGTAAATCATATGCTAATGCTAGAAATTACGTGCACCAAAGTTATGACAGTGTCGCAACCACTGACAAATTGCTGCAAATTTGAATGTTTATTGAATAACTTGAGTCATGCAGTCACTTGACGGAGATATGTTACAATTCTTTAGGGAGGGCGCCAGCCTAATGAGCTTTATACCCTAGTGTTAGCAGACAAATAGCAGCTGCAGGAGTTTTTGTTTTCAAAGGTAACCAATTACCCCTTTGCACGACAGGAGCTCATGCATACAAGATAACAACTTTTAATGATCCATTGGAATATAGCACGTATATAGCACGTTTCTGATTTATTTTACCCTGGACGTATTTGCCTGACAATGTAAGTTGTGGTACATGTCTTATCTCACGGAGATGTACGTGTATGTGTATGACCAAAAATAACTTGACAAACACAGGTAAATAAACACAGAATTCCGCTGACACGAAATTAACAATACCACCGTCTCTGGCGGATGCAGTGTTCTAGTAACAGGATGCACGGTACAAGAATGACAATACAACAGAATTTCTCTGTTTTCGGAACATGACCAACTTGTGCGAAATGCTTCTATTTCTGAATTACTTTATGTCTAGGCCTGTTTACTTCATTGATAGAAATTATTACAAAAGCCTTTACTTGACTGAAAAAACAGCCAAACAAGACATGTCAGTTAATACAGTTTCGATTGATTAATCTTGGATTTATTTTATCAACCACTCATAATAATGACATCCATCGATTATGAGCATCGATTACAACTGGTAACCGGCACTAGGACCCAGGTTCTTTTATCCAATTCATTTCCATGCTGCTGAGGTCTTTGCGTGCGACCAGGCTATCTAGGACTGGAAAAGCTCTTGGCTTCGTTGCGCGGAACCTACGCTGGGTTAGCAAGAGTGAGTGAGAAAATAACGAGGAACTTAAGATGAGTAAAAACTAAAACATTATAATTTCAGACGGATATGAAACTAACAGACGTTCGGTGATTCACCACTAATGTAACAACAATGCCTATTAAGGCCGTTTTGTACGACGTCTCGTTAAAAAAGTATGAGCGTAGAGTAATCACGCTACATTTACGTAGTTCATGTTTCAACACTTGTCTCAAAACTATCGTTTATTGTTTGAATTTTGTCAAAATTATAACGGTTCCTTTACGTACAACAAGTTTTGCTCACATTGAAACTATCAGTGCCGGGGAACTGAGCTAACGGGCTCCAGCTGAGTAATATAAACCCCTGGCTTCTCAACCAGACACATCTGGGACGCCCCTCTCACCGAGCGCGCGACAGCAACTTAACCCTCTCACAGCTGCGACATGCGCGCATTTGACAGCAAACAATGGCTCATGCATTTTAGCCACTTGCTGCCATCAGATCTTGATCGCTACTTAATTTGTAAATTGCTGTAGATCCCTGAGAATTTTCAACGAAACGTACAAAAATTGTTCACTGGTATGAAGGACGTATTGTTGTTCTCAATATTGGTGAAAACAGATGTTTCTTATACAATTATCAGCAATTTCAGGAATTCTTTAAAATGGCTTATAAGCGTGTGGCCCAGAAATGGTTCCCGCTACTCTTGGAGCACGTGACACAGGTGATTAACCTGAAAATGCCACCCCAAACTACTTGTTCAGATAGTCCGTGCTTATATTAAATTCTGTAGTTAAAAGTGATTGGACTGGTTTCACCTGCTCAGGAAAACCTTCAAATACGGGCTTATTTCAATCCTGTCTCAGACAGGGCCCCCTGTTGCGCGACATTTTTCTTCCTGCTCACGTAAACCCAGTCCTTTTAGGTTTTTATTTATTTTCCACAATTTACCGCCCCACCCACCCCCTTTTCAGTCGGTAATGGTTTCACCAATTAGGGCTGATTGAGATATTTAATGAGCTCTGCTTAATAACGCTGTAAATACCAGAGCACCATAAAGAGAAGGCTGCTCAAATGAGACACGTGTGTGGATTTTAGAAAGTATAGAAATACAGGCAGGGCCACATTGTTGTGCAAACACAATCAAAATGAGACAAAAACAGCATATTCCAGCAAAAACAATGGTAAGTTCTGAGATATAATAAAACATACCTTTCCAAAGTTTTGTTTGGTACATTAACAAAACTTAATCTTAGAAGCAATCTGTAGAAGCAGCCTTTTAACTATTTCAATAATTAAAGAATTTAAAAGCTTTACCTTGGTGTATGTTTTGATTTTGGTGTTAGTTATGGAAGACCTCTGTTCCTAGTGCATGCATATCATTGAGTTTCAACTGAATGAGCATCGTCACACTTCCATTGTGCAAGACAGTTTCTGCAAGTGTCTGAAATTACAGACTAGGTTTAAAAATATTGATTGTGAGATAAAAAAAAATGGTATGCACACACACACGCACACACACACATCACTGTTCACCTATTTGTATTTCAAAACTCAATTCAGGTACACATTTAATATGTATTTAGCATTGTTGCAATACTTATTTTAAATGCATATTTAAATGCATGCACACAGATTGTCATCAATGTGAACATGTTCAAACATTTTAAAACCATTATTTTGGTTTGACCAATTTCTGTTTAGGTCACAGGAAAAGATTCCAGGTGAACAAAGCTCAAAGGACAACCAGGCAACTGGACAAAATTTAGATCCTGGGAACATTTACGCTAATATTCTGGGAACATGCTGGCAGCCAAAAATTGTTTGCTGGTTTGTAACGTTTTGTTTATTCCAATATAGCTAAAATATTACAGACAAATAAAAACAAAGAAAAACTTCAAAAAAAGAAAGGATAGGGCATACTTTAAACCAGAGTTCTTGGCTTTAGAGCCAGATCTGAATCTTTCTCAGGTTAGTTTGTAAAAATGTCTTTCTGGCTGCATACATGAAAATAATAAAATATAACCTAAAAGTGATTGAAAACTCAAGGTTTCACCAGAGACAGCAGATTTATTGAAGGATACGGCTACCATAGCTTCATATGTAAGCAGACCTTCATGTTCAAGCTTCAATGTTAAAAAAGAAAGCTAAAGACACCATTTTGTTTCTTGAAATTGGAGAAGGTGATAAATTGGTGCATTACCATCAATATTAGTAGCATAACACATTAACATTATAAATTGCTCTGAGGAGAAAACATTGCCACACATCACTAAACAGTATATATAGCTACCAAGTTTCATTAATTAACAATTTTCACACAGCACTGGTCATTGAGCCAGTGTAATGCAAGCTGACAAATCACAAAGAAGACAATTAATTAATTCTTCCCCTGCCCAGGAAGTTCACTAAGCACTTCTCAATAGTCTTTGGTTAAAAAAGATAGGGGACCCCTGACTATAACTATCATTTAATAAAACTGAATGTGTACACTGATAAACATATAAACCCCATAGAACAGTTTGCAATTTACTGATGTGGTGACTCAAAGATGAGGAAGGAGGCAATTGGAGGCTGGATGAGGTCAATGTTCCTCAAAAATGGCAGCCAAGTTTTGTATACTTCGTGAAGAGGAGAATGTTGCTGTCTGGAAGGTTTTCTGTTTTTGCAAATTGTAATGGATCCCTAATTTAGTGGGAACTGAAAGCTTGTTCTAGTACCCTTCTTGAGCACATTGTCAGTAAATATGCATTAGCAACCTTTACTGTATTAATGACTAAGGCAAATACTCTTGATCTAAACAGGACAGACGAGTGTGGCTTTATGGGCCACGTCTGCTTCATATATGTGGTTACGTACACACACATTGTGGTTGGCCTGCCAGTTATATTTACAAACAAAACTCACTCTTGTGTCATGCAAACATAAACTCACATTTCCCTCCTAATGTGAGTACTCTCCTCAAAAAAGAACTCAGACAATTGAATAATAACAAAACCACAGTCACATGGAGCTCAAATACAATTGAGAGGAATCGTTTTACACAAACTTCCCATTTTGTTTATAAAGAGAAGTGGCCTCTGCACTAGTTAATCACTTGAGGAGCAAGTATTGAGAGCACGTATTAATACAGATTGATCTGTGTGTATTACAAGTACACAAAAAAAAACCTCAACAGTGTTTTGCAGATTCCTTTCTAAGTAATATCAGTAAATGTCTTCTATGAGCACTGTCCTTGGGCATTCTTAGTTCAACAAAGTTCAAAAAAGTTTAGTAAATATTTTCTCAGAGTGCAAAATACAGGTAGAAACATTACAATTCATGTTGTTTGTTAATGTCCTCTAGGTCAAAGCAAACTGTGTAAATACGGCCTGAGGGCAGGAGAGGTATTAATATGCATGAATAATGAGCATTGTGAAATAAAGACCTGTGCTTGTTGCACTAGCGTGACTAAATTGCTCTATTTTTTGACAAACCTTTTTGCAATGGAAAAATATGAAGAGCAAAATGTGTGCTCACAGCAAACAGGTATAATTTTCTCACTTTAGCTATCACCTTCTCAAATTAGCTATTGAGTGAATTCTGTGTTCTGAAGCAACTAAGAAAAGCTCAAAATTCAAACAGGACCATGCTGCCCTTCATATAGGCCTTAGCCTTATAAAGGCTGCTTTTGTTCTTGAACCAGGCTATAGTATTAAACTTAAACATTTTTTTGTTTATGGTCTCCTTTTTGATACTTGTCAGGTAGAGGAAGTATGTAACCTAAGCAGTTCAGACATAACCTGAATCGAGTTTTGAAATACAAATAGGTGAATGGCGATAGTTTGTCAAAGGGTAGCGTGTGTGATTGGGGGTGACGCTTGCCCACCGACACATCCAAAAGGCAGGCACCTCAGTCATGCAAGCAGGGCGCAGCTACACAATGGTGCAGTGTGCTGTGGGCCCAAATGCTGGACCCCCTGATATGTTATTCCTGTATATAATACTGTACTCTGGAGCAGGCACAGAGGCGGCTTGATTGCTTAAGGAAACCAGAATGAGTGGAGAGGCGCCTGCTCAGCGATGAAACAGAGAGCTGTTTATACAACCCGTAAAATAAGGCTTCAAGTGCAACAACCCCCCCTCCCCTTTCAACGCACCCCCCAAACCCCCCCCCAAAATACCCAACCCCCAAATCTCCCTCATCTGGCGCACACTGTTTCCAGTTAAAATGTCACGTCCCAAACTGAACATTACATCAAATTGTACTTAATGGCATCCAGACAAACTTTTATGTTGGTCCAACATTCTTCCCCCCACTCTCCCCTATCCCCCGCCCCTTTTGCTTTCTTTTCTTCATTGCTCATATAGCCAAGCTAGCAATCTCTCTCCCTGTTCCACATCTGGACTCCATTCCAGGTGGAACATGGAAAGGGAACATGGCGGGGGGGAGGGGCAGGGTTTAGAGATTTGGGGAATACAGAAATGACAGAGTGAGTGGTATAGAGGGTGGGGGCGAAATGGGGTTTGGATATGGGGTGGATTGAGGGGCGGGGTCAACTGATGTTTTCCCCAGGGGGCGATTACTTCAAGCCTCCACAACCACAGTTTATGCCACCGCAACATCTGGAGTGGCACGCCCGTGGAGTTGCAGGGGTCAGGGGGATCGACTGGCTGGGGTCAGGAGAGCTCAAGTGGCTCGTTGGCCACCTTACACAGACAGGCAGAAATCACACACTAACTCCCAGCCACAGCCGCAGTCATTCCATTCGTCAGAATTAGCTGGGGCAGGAGTGACGGCTTTGAGGAGAGCCAGAGCCCTCTCTCAAACAATGAACCACATTATAGAACTTTTTTTAACATCACAAACTGTGCAGGAATTGCTGATGTAAGAAATTGCCCCTGCCAAAATATAATTACCACTCATTTACTGCTAAATTAAATCTGGAGGTTTTATTTTTAGAAGGGATGACCTCTGCTGGAGAACCAGGCTACAGCAGAAGCATGATAACACAATGCAATCAGCCAGCCAGGACTACAGCCTAGCTCACCAGCACTGTCTGGCCGGCCTATCTATTACTATTACATTTCCTTAAGACTTTTACACTTTTACCTGGGTATGTTAAGGAAACCAATGGTATAATTTCTCAAACTCTAACAAAACTTAATACTATATAACAGACAGCATTACGTAATCAATTTTAAGAAATTAAAAACATTCTGTAATGTGAATATACTATGTGGTTTTTGTTGAAAGTTATACTGTTAAATGCACATCAAATACTGAATACAACTCCTGGTTTATGTTCATTAAGCATAACTAACATGTGGCTACTCTGGGTACTGAAACATTACATTTAAAACTTTGGAAATGTTGCCCTCTGGTGGATAAGCATATAAATGCTAGAACCCTCCAAACTGTTTCCCTTTTCTTAAAATTAGTATGAGTGAGGACTGTGTCTAAGGACACTGAGGACATTTTTTTTATTACATGACCAAATTAGCATTTGTTACATTTCAGCGCAAAGGCAACTACAATGTGCTTTTCACCAAAGGAATTAAATGGCAGCTGTCTTTACTTGTGTCTGTCTTAACTGTGCCTGGATGCTTTGCAGTACACCATCAACACTTTTTAGACCCACATTTTAATTGCAATGTATACTGAAGTAATGGAAAATAGAAACACAAGTCTACACAACTCCCTTTGTGACATTTTAAAGTATTTTTAGAGGGAAATCTACTGTACATACATATTTCAAAGTTCAAACTAGAAAGGCAATGTATGATGTGACATCCCGATGTCCATAGAGCTTGCCCAAATAAAGATCCAAGATTTAAGTGATTGTCTCTTATTAAAGAGAAGTGAAATTCCTACTGCTTGACTGCATGAGTACTGCATTGGATACATTTTACTTGTAGACTGCCATGCAGACGTCCAGCAACCTTTATTAGCAGAGGGCTATATATAATGGTTTCATTACCTCATTACCTTCCATTACCTCTCTGCACAGAAGGAGCAAATAGAGTAGGTTTTGTGCATTTGGGAACCTACATAACTCTAGAATGATTACAGGCCACAGGACTTTATACATGCATCACAGCCACTATGAGAAAACTTTGGTTAGCCTTGAGCAACAGAAGCTATCTCCAAGCTGTGTTATACTACTTACAGGAAATATGCTCTTTTATACAGGTATGCTCCCAAATGTATGGCAAATCAGGTTTATTTGACTGGGAGCTAGCCATAGAGCAGAGTGGGGATGGGTGTATGTAGTGATAATGATAAAATTGTGAAGGTGTAGGAGGAGGAGGATGAGGAATATAGGATTTGGGGAGACAAGGGTAACAAAGGCCAGAGCAGAAGGGCCTAAGATTTAAGCCTGTGTGCGTCAGCATAACTAAAACCTGTCTGGACAGGGTAGCAATGGCTCCCTTGGTAGTTTTTGCAGAGACCCTTCTGGACCAGGCAGTTATAAATTAGAGATCAGAGACCCACAGTTAAACATTGCTCAACCCCCCATCCCCCTTTTTCTTCACAGAACAGGAAGTCTTGTCGGTTGAATCTTCAGTATGATGATATAACCATACAGCACATATTAACATTAGCAATTGTGAATTTGGAGAAAAGTTTTACCATTTGTGTCTACTTCTTACCATGCCTGGGTTCTTTCACTGTTAGTAATATACAGCATACCATCTTTTTCCAATTTTTCTCATTTATTACATGTTCCCAAATGAACAACCTTCATTTGTGTTTTATACAGTGTAATATGTATGGTATATCTATTTTAAAGTGTTCCCACTCAACAGTACTACTGGTTTTCAGGCATAAACATAATGTTCTGCAGAAATAACAATCTCATTGCCATATTCAAAGTACATAAAGTAAAGTACAAATCAGAAACACCCCCTGCAGAAAATCACTAGAGCAATTATTACTTTACATACACTTCTGTCTGAAAGAGAGGATTATTTACAGAATGTAATATCTTTATCTCTCTATATGTGACATTCCCTTGTTTGACAAAAAGAAAAAGGAAAGCAAATAATGTGAAATATGTTTACAATTGGCTGTGCTTAAAAAGGAAAATAAAAAAGTGTTTGCTTTTGATTTTTCAAAGGATTGAAAGAAGAAGCTCCATTGCTGTTGCAGCGGGGGGGACCTCAGAATTGAATTGTCACACCAAACAAACACAAACAACACATTCTTGAATAAGGATGTGAAAATTCAATCATTATATTTCTGACACACCTGGAAACACTTGAATGTTCCATTCTGAATGAAAACCATTGAAAAACCATTCCATGAGATTCCACTGGGATCCTTGTGTTTGTCCTCCTTGATACACACTGACAGCTCAGTTACAGTCTCAGAGACACTGTAAAAAAATGTTTTTTTGCTGATGTTTATTTAAATGAACTTTGTCATACCATTACCCTTAGTAATAGGAAACCAGTCCAATATCTAGAGCACCACAGATGAATAAGGCCACAGGTGAATGAGGACATCTGATCTGTGCATGCAAGTCCACAATGTTTCTTAAGGCTTGGGGCGGGGGGGGAAGCAGGTAAATAGCATACATTTTGCTCTCTTCTACTTGGAGCGGTAAGTGAGAGGCGGGTGAGTTAATAATGAAGTGGGTAGGGTAAATGCTATAGAGACGACCCCCCAGCCCTTGGTCCTTTTCTCTGAGTCTGTAGAGGTGGGGTGCCTGCCCGTGGGTCCAGAGCTGGGGGAAGGGAGAGGGAGGGAGCGCAGGGTTGTTTCAGTGGTGGGGGGACACTGTTGCGCGGTAGTTGCTGCCCGGGCCCTGGTATCTCTCCCGGGCATGCTTCTCACAGAACATCTGCTCGCCTACCCAGAAGTGGCCGCGCATCTTCAGGTTGAGGCCGCACTCCGTGCAGGTATAGCACTCCGGGTGCCTGAATCGGTCATCCATGATACGAACTGCCTGTGTGCTGCAGACACAAGGAAAGTATGATGATTACATACATACACACACACACACACACATGCAACACAAAGGTCTGCAAACACACATTCACATGAAGGCTGAAATGAACTCATTCAAACACACTCTTATGTACATACGGGTGTAGTGGTAACTGAAGAGGTGAGTACACTGTCTGAGCAGGTGGGTATATGGTAACTCCAAAGCCTATATGTATTAACAGCAATAAGTATAATATGTAGGTATACTGTACATCTCCAGATATTTAGGATGGTATACTCAAAATACATGCATATACCCTTAAATACATTACTACACATACAGCCATTGACATATAAATGCACACTAATGCAAATAAACACAAAGTTAATGCAAATACATAAATTGTGCATAAGTGCACATGCAGAAATTGTGCATGTGCACTTGTGTACATGCACAAACACGCACATGCACATGCACAATTTCTGCAAATCAACAAGCCTCAAAGTGCGCACCCACCACAATGTGTACCTGCCTAAGGGGTTGACAGGTACTGTTGCATGGAGACATTCATCTGGAACATTCTCCCCCTTGGGGCAAGGAACTGCACATCATGGGACTTAGCTTTGCCTTTCTAAGATGTGGGTTCATTAGTTAGATGTGTGGTGACACTAATATCTCTCTGTGATTTAAGTGTAGGACATGTTGTGACAGGTGAAGTAGGGTGGATGCTCAATGTGCTCTTACACAATGCTGGTGCCACACTTCTCACAGGTGTGGAACTTCTGCACGCCTGCCACTGAGGAGCTGGGCTTGGGGGGGCTAGGCGACAACTTCCCTGGGAACCGCACTGCAGCCTCTGGATGAACAAACAGAGCCAGACGAGAACAGTCAATTAGAATCAGAGGCCTGCCTACTGAAGCTCATCTGATCTGACCACAGATTGATTATAATATACATGGTTTACTGCTCATCTCCCCTTCATTTATTTCAATCATCATCTTCATTCTCTTTTTTGGAATGCATGTTCTTTTTTTCCTTTGTACAGCTTCACTGGTCCACATTTCATGCTCCCTGACCTCAGTGCGGGGGAGGTGGTCGTCGGTGCCCCGTAAACACATTTTTGACAGTTCAGCATGTTTTTCTTTGCAGGCTGACTCAAAAGACCAGACAAAGATCAAACATTCTGCATATCAGTGCAAAGGTGAGGTCACGTTCCTCCACATATTTACACAGGCTGCTGTGCTCCTGCCAGTCAGTAAAAGCAAGAAGAAATAAAGACAATGAGGTACAGTTTCAGTAGGGACACAATCAGCCAATGGCCTCACCTTTCTCATCAGCCTCCAGCACTTCCTGTAGCATGCGGAAGGTGTTGGACTGCCGGGGGGCAGAGCGAGACTCCTTGTTCTCCTGGATCATCTTATACACCTCTGAATCACGATCAAATCTCTGCATGTTGAACTCTGAACTGTGTGGAAAGAAGAAACCACAGAAGTTGCATAACTAAATATTCAATATCCAGATAAAAAACATGAACGTGATCTAATAGGTTCAGGGTTCAGACCACATCCAAAAAGGTTGATGAAGTCAAATGCATTGCCCTGTGTGGCTTTTGTTACAAACTTCGATTGCACATGTGAGCCCCCATGACTTGCCAGCTCACTCCACATGCTGTACCCCTTTTCAGGAGATCAATTTCCTGTCCACGTCATTCAGGTTCAGAAGGTAAACCAATACCTTGTGATATCCTTAACCTTAATCCGCAAATGTAATGAAAATATCTGAACTGCCTCAGTTATACATCTTTAATATCATCCACAAGAGCAAATCATATTAGCTACATGTTATGGATACATATATTGCTCTTAAAGCCAGAAGATTGCTTGTTTTTGAAGAGTCTGACAGAAATGAATCAAAATCATACTTTCCTATACCTAGCACCCTTTCCAATAAGTGCATATTGCCTATAAGAATAGCAGCAAATAAAGTTAGGAATGTTTACTTTCCCTTAATGTATACTAGATTTACAGAGCATTATGTACAACAGTGTACAGGTTATATGGACAGTACAGTCTTTCCAATAAGGTTTTTAGCTTAAGCTTCCAGATGTCCATCAAGCAGCTGAAACACAGCATGTCCATGGAATGAGCGAACAGAAAGGAGAGTGTTTTTTGTTTGACCGCAGGCATTCCTTAGTAGAAAATCACCAAGACATGATATTTCTATATATCATATACAGTCCATCCTTCACTATATGTTCCTTGAGCTATATCATTAAAAACAATGTATACAAGGCATGTACAAAAATAATCTGGAAACGAGGAAAAAAAGGGAAACAAAACCAATGACACATCTGGCATCATTTTAAATTCCCTATAAATCAGAAACTCTGAAAAAAGTGATGGAAAAATTTCACACCTCAGGCAGTTCCTCATTAGCTAATTAGTTAACGAACATGCATTACAGTGGCACATTAGCAAAGGTTTTATGACTGCATATTTTGGCACCGCAGCAGTGGAAACTTTACATTATAGCAAATTCCTCACTTCTGTAAGGCTGTGTTTATCACTGTGCATTTCCCTACAGAAGCCCTGTTCAGCCTAACAGCAAAAAAACTGAAATGGAGCAGTTTGCTGATCCAAGAGGTGTAAGCAAATCTCAAGCCAGCTGAAAAAACCAGTCAATCCAGAACGGGCCCTCAATCAACAGGTGCGGTTTGTTGCCTTTTACCTGCAGCCAATAGGGCAGAACGCCTTTTTTGGACTATAGAAATGAGTCGGCCAAATGAAATCATCTGGATTCACCTGAGGCCTGACGCTGCTGTCCATCATCACTGATGTGCAGTAAAACACGCCATTTTCCCAATGAAGGTGCTAGAGGTCAATCACACACAGTTATAGTCACTTTTTTTAACAAATTCAGGAAAACTGAACAGGGTTGTGAATATCAGGAGATATGTTGTTGTCTCATGAGAGTTTCAAGAAATCCACACCACTAGATTTTGCAGCATGTCAGAGGCAAGGTACTGAGGAACAGGAAGTGTGGCAAACACAGCTCATTAATGGCCTACAGTCATGCTTTTGGAAGGGACCGGTGTGACAGCAGTGAGAACTGATAGCTAACACGTGTGCACTGGAGTTCTGCCACTTCGGCCACATTTTGGAAAAGATCTGCTTCTGGATTGTTCTGATATAACGTGCATGAAACTGGAGATCACAAAAGAAGGCACTATAAATCTTCTGATGAACTCCACGCTCTGATCCATTCCTTGCATCTTGCGTGGAAGAACACTGTTCAAATTGAAAACAGACTGGCTAAGACTTCCAACATCCCCACCCACCCAAACTCACAGCAAACCCCATTCCAATCCATCACAATCAATTTCCTTTAGCATGTCCTTACTGACTTTTAGACTTGAAACCACCTGAATGGTTGAGGTCAAACATCTGAGTTCAAAGTACACAGTTACATGGCAGAAAGGAGTGACACAGTAGCAAAGAGATTCCATGTCCAGATCACTGACAAAACAGAACAGAACAGAACAAAAAAACAAATGAGCCACTTTTCAGTGCAGAATCCCTTAAAATGTCCTCTGGGTATTTTTATGTGTATGGACGTGTGTGTGGCTGAAAAATTCCTCTGGTTTAATTGGATTATGAATGAAGTGTACATGTGAAGCTGTGCGGAACACTTTCTAGCTACTTTCCACAAAATTACTGAATTGCTCTTGGAAAACATTCATCTGCATGCTAAGAGCAGCCTTTTCATGTTTCCATATCCTCTTCTGGCAAAGTTAACCATGATTATGATCTAGTAAAAGTATAGGTTAGTAAACAAGCCTTGAACGGCATGGAGTCAAAACACAGAAACAGGCAGACGGATAACATCACTGCTCACTGTGAGCTCAAAGTTCAGAGGAACTTTTTTTCCACAGTCTGGATTCAGGGGCAATAATGCTGGTTTCCCCATTTCAAAATATCTAACGACCACAACCACATTCTGACATCCCAAGAAGTACAAAAAAATGTGCTGCTCCAGAAATCATAACAAAAAAATCTGAAACGACCTACCTCCAATGCAGAGTGAGAACAAAGGCAGAAATTTCAGTGCAGCTGGGTCTACTTTGCCGTGCGAGAGTAGAGTTTCTGCAGTTTTGCTGTGGCAACACCGCGCACACACACGCGAGCGCTAACACACATATACATACACGCGCACGCACACACCTCTTGTCTGTCCCAGGCAAGACAGACACAGGGGAGAAGAGCTAGTCTAGATAAAAGGTGTGCCTTTGGGCAGCACCTCATTGGCTGTGAGGGAAAAGGGGCGGGCCAAGAGGGGCAGTGAAGCACCAATAGGGAGAGAGGAGGGCAAAAAAGTAGGGGAAGAGGCTTGGTGTGCAGCCTGGGGAGTGTGTGGAGGGTGGGGGGCCAATTAGGGGAAGAAGTGAAGTCCTTTTTTAAGGAAGAGAGGGGAGGCTGGGCCCAGAGCCACAATAACCGGGGCATGGGCCCAGACAGCCTGAAAATAAGTGGCTGCAGACACTGTGCACACACCAGCACAGGGTGCAGAGATGGGAGATGGTCTGTCTGCAGACAGCTCTCAGATATTGTTAGAAGGCTGTTCTTTAGCAGGGACACAGAAAACTTTGAAACAGCCCACTGCTCAGCTCTTTGCAGTGGAAGAGGTTTCTGTGGTCACATTCCTGCCAGTTGCACATTTACAGGACGTGAGAAAACCAAACCATCAGCAGTGGAATTCTCTGCGATTAGGTCTGACCCCCACCCAACACACACGCATGCACGCGCACACGCACACACCATTGTGTAACCAATTGCTCAAGTTCACCATTGTTTCCAGATTTCCTACTGTAACTGAACAGTAATAACCTCACCTCAAAGCATGCAGTGAGTGACCAGTTCCTCAGCTGTCTACCTTTCGCAGTGTCATTTTCAGCACTCCCAAAATATCTCAAATTCTCCCAAGCTGTAGTCATCCAGGAGAACTGGAAAAACAGTTGCTACAGAATTACACACCCATGTGTGCTGATCACT
This sequence comes from Albula goreensis, assembly GCA_022829145.1. Taxonomy (NCBI): domain Eukaryota; kingdom Metazoa; phylum Chordata; class Actinopteri; order Albuliformes; family Albulidae; genus Albula; species Albula goreensis. Next base: position 33,560,819 of record CM040744.1, read on the forward strand.
CCCAGTCTATATCTCCCAGTGAACGAAACAATGAGTAAGCATGGGAGTCCTCTAGAAAGCATGCGAGGAAGGAAAACAGGGAACACTGGGTACTGGATGGTGTCAGAACGCTGACAGGCCTCCCTGTGGTCCCCTGGGGCTTTTGGGAGTGCATTTACAAAGAACACATGGGTCTGAGTGGTGCCCCACTGACAACATATGCCTTACATTACACACAGTGTCTAAGAGGAGCTGGGGGGGTGAGGATAGGGGTTGGGTTGGGGGGCTGAGCCCTTCCTTAACCTGTTTTGTCTTGGCCACTCTTGTCAAAGAGCTGATGTCACTGACTGAATGTGGGACCAATTTTAAGATAATGAAAATAATATCACAGACAAAGTGACTTTGACAAGCTCATCACTCTTCAAATGACAGACCTGAAAAGCACCAGAAATTTGACCTCAGCGGGTTGCCATATCAACATGAGAGAAGTGGTTCTCACTGTGCATTGAAAATGAGGGAGAGCATCTTACTTGCGCCTGGGGGAGGCGGAGTACTCCCTTTCGACGGGGCTGTGTGGGGAATAGCATCCCGGAGGAGTGGGGGTCCGACTTGATATGGAGTTGCTCCGAAAGTCTGGCGAAGAGAACTCCTGCATGGAAAACATAAGATTCAGAGTCAGTGGCCTGACCTCCATTCCCATCTTTCTGTGTCTCACCTGCATCTGATGACAGAGAAGCTAATGACCAAAGCAGCAGAGATTTAGCCAACTGATAAAACAGTGCTGAATTACTGCTCAGTGCTGTGTCACAACATCTGCGCTGTTAAGCACAACACAGGCTTGTCCAAGCAGGGCACAGCGCTGGCGCACATGTGCCAAGTTTTGTCTACGGACATTCCAGCTGGCTGCCTCATCTGTAGTGTACCAGACATTAAAGACGGAGGGGACTAAGCACCCTCACCAGGTGAGAGACCAGCCCATGCACATGGTTCAGCCGCAGAATGGAACAGAGGATAATGTGGGTTCTTAAATACTAGGAAAGAGAGATGCCTCTTCATTTTACATTTCACAGGGCAGACAGGGTTAAAGAGGACTGAGTGATGTGTCACAGTCTATTGAAGATGGCAGGTGAGATCCAAACCATCCAGATGCTCAAACCACACAAACACAAACACTTACAGCTTCATCTTCAACAGACTGCTGCTGATCCAGGACAAAAAAAAATACATTATTGCAGGTCTCACATGCCCACACACACACAGACACACATGCGTGCACGCACATATAAACATCACTCCCTTCTACCAGCAGGGTGGCTGCACAATTATGTCCCCTCTAATTCAAACCCTCAGCCCTCAGCTGTGTGGGCCTATCGAGTCATTCTGACTGAAGTTTCATACTGATTTGTCATCTGTCTTGTCATCTTTCCACTCCCAAACTAGAAGCTTCCATCAGTAGGGCCCCTCCCAAAATTCCACTTGGCTTACAGATTGTTTGTAATTAATCTCACATTGATCTCCCGACCTCCGCACAGAAACTGAGTCAACCTTGTTAGCTGCTTGATTGCTATTTATAACCAAGCAGGGATTGTGACTGAAAGCATGACGACAGTGATTCAGCTGTACAATAATAGATGTTTGGCACGGACTGTTTATTGTTCCTGTGTGGATGTGGAGAACCAACGTCTGCACCCGTGGGCGGTGCACTGGCACCAAGCAAGCAGGACAATGGATGGCAGACATGTGCAGTTCTTCCATCTGGGAATTGTGAAAAGTACTATCTTCCATGGAGTGTGAGGAGATTCACATTGTGTCTCCCCTTCATGAATAACAGTTTAACTAAAAACCTTTTCTGGCCACAAGGGGGCAGTCTGTACAAAAAAAATGGCTGAATTCTTTGGTGAGCTTGGTGTGCACTCAAAGGCTGACATCCTGTTTACTGAAATTTTCATCACATACGGAATAAACTAAGAACAGGCAGTTTAATCAATATAAAAGCCAGGGAAATATTGGTCAGGGAACCAGACATGAATGTACCAATTTCTCTAAAATCCCCAGTTTGTACTGGGGTCCAATGAGCTTTCCATACATTTAAACTTCATTACCATTTGGCACTTCCTAAAAAGTGAAGTGAGCCAAGCCGTAAAAATTAGCACTGCTTACTGTTTTTTTGGGTTGGCTGCTGCAGAATACGTGTGTGTGTATGAGTGTGTGTGTGCATGTTTATACATTACACTATGCTTTGGCAGAAGTATACTTGCTCATGCCACACTGAGTCACAGTAACTGGGCAGACACATCACAGGGTAAGACTGGCAGGCAGAAGGTACTTTTCCCCCAAAATGACCTGCTCCACTGTTAGCTCACAGCGGGATGTTTTATTTGTAGATAAAAGCCACAAATTAGACTCTGATGCTTGTCAGACATAAATGCACCCTCTTCCTGGGCACAGTCAGAAAAGTCCCAGAATGCTCTGCAGGCCTTTATGTGAGGTAAGCCCAGCTGGTACGCTTGCACACTTCCTCTGCATTCTCTTCAGAGAAAACGGGCTTTGCATGCAAGCAGCAGGCACCCGAAAACCCGCAAGGAGAGAGGGTGGTTAAGAGCAGGGGAACGATCTCGATGGAAGAGAGAGTCACAGTGGTGGTGTTGTGGGGTGGTTCAGGCCCACTTCTGACCCATGGGAGATACACACAGGGCCCTCTGTGCACCTGGCCCACCTCAGTGGCACCATGAATCAGCTCTGACATTTTTACTGTCAGGAATCCCAAGACAAAGGTTTATTTTACCACATATCTATGCAACATGGCAAAGAGACACTGACACTGACACTGACACACACACACACACACACATACACAGAGCCAGTGACTTCCTCTTTGTGGTTGTGTGCTCCGATATTGTGCAAAAAGCTTCTACATATGAAAACCTACTAGATTGGAGAAACTTTATTTGGGTCAGACAAACTTAAATTTCACAAAATAATCACTGCAGTAAATGAAGTGAATATCAGTACCAGTGTGACATCACACAACAGGAAACTGGATACTTTTGAACATTAAACTCAAAAGTAGGCAAAACGGTTAAAGTGCGGAATTTAGTGCACCACTGTGACCACTGGCCAGGTGCAGCACTAACATAAAAACGTAAAAAAATATAACATCTCTTTTTAACATGGCCTCTGATCACAGAACAGTCCAGGATATGGGCAAGTGAATTTAACGATGCAGTGATGAAGAAAATAAAAAGGCCTGGAAACTTTTCCGGTCATCGACAACACTCCTTTAATCCTGGTTAGGAAAAGTACACAGTGGGAAATCTGGGAGAGGGCTCTAATTCCAGGATGTGTAGAGGATCAGTACGGAGCCCCTGGCCAGCATTGACATATGCCTGCGCATGCGTTCCCTCCGCCAGGCCACAGGAGAAACAGAGTTTCCACTCCGCCTTCCTGTGCCAGCAAACGCCTTGGGGCTGAGGCATTCGCGCTGGAGTGGCCAAGGACTCCGTGTCTCCGGCACCAGCACCCGCTTCCAATTCTGCAACTCTTTGAACAATTGTCTCTCCTCTGAATTTTGGGGGCTTTTCTGTTTTTTTTTTTTTGTCCCCAGGGCCTGGGCAGATCGATGCTTGTGCCAAATGGGTTTCTTTGTCACGGGGAATGTTCGCTGCCACAACTGATTGCTATAGTTTGACACAAAGATATTGATTTGTTGAGGAACGGGGCACTTTCACAATAGCTCCATATTGACAATTATGCACAGACTGAGAGTGACTGGAGCATACTCAATCACTCCTCTACTAGTGAATCCACCAGCACGCAGCACTCAACAAGTCACATGAAGAGATCAAATCATCAAATCACATCCCATAACTACAGAACTGCACACGATGACAATCCTGTTCAATTTGTTTTTGGACTCTCACTAGATATCATGTTTCCTTACTGTTCTCCACACCACACCCTCGCGGTCTAGCACTTCAAAACTCAAAAGCACCGAAAAGTCAGACCATTTTCAAATCTGAGGGTTAAACTGGTGTTTGTGAGGCATTTGATTGCTGAGAGATCTTGGAAGCCAGAGAGGACAGTGGAGGAGAAAGAAAAACAAAGGCGGAACTAAAGTAACAAACACACTAATAAAATAATGCAGGATTAAAAAGGCTGTGGCAGCTGTGGGCCTGGCTTTGACAGCTGGCGGACGATGGGATAGACGTACGGCGATTTCACTGTTTTCTTTTCTCAATTCCTGACCTTTTATAGAAATGGCCGGGTGCCTCCTCCTGGCCGGGCGGCCCTGGGGACAGCAGCCAGTGTCAGAAGCGGGGTGCAGTAAGTCGCTGTCGTCAAAACGGCCCCCTGGCCCGTGGGGCAGGAGTTGTTTGTGTTGGAGAGGCAGGCCGATCGCAGGAATGTGGGGGAAGGGCTGGGAAATAAATCAATGTGCAATTATTCCCCATTCCTCTGGCTGGCATGAGGAGGAAGCCCTGATTAGGCTCCATCCCTGCTGTAATCAGCCGCTCCGAAAAGCGCCCTGAGCATCCGAGTGCCACATAACGGCAGGGGGTACCAAAAACGCAGACAAGAGATACTCTAAAAGGCCATCTTGGGTTCTTCTCTAACAATCTAACTCAACCCAGGGGGGAGTAATTGGTTAGCTACACTGAGCACTTTTAATCAGCTGCATAAAAATAAAAAGGGTACATCCCGGTTACTTTTTCTGAAACATAAAATTAAACTGCTCCAGGGATCTCTAATTTAAAGCTCCTCCTGAAACCTATATAAACGTACAGTAATAATGGTACGGTGAACTAGTGGTAATTATTTTCAGGCAAATACTGTTAGAGGCACTTAAATGGACAGACAGAGCACAGGGTGGGGTGATGCTTCCGACTACAGGCATGGAAAGAGGTTATTAACGTGATCGTGATTGACAAAGCAATAACAATCATCAAGGTTTCCCCCACCAGGGGTGTCTTTAGCCAGGGCTCATAGCACAAACTCCTGCATGTCATTACATGACACTGACTGAGGCGCAGTTGATCGTGCACACATGTGATCTCAGGGGAGTGACTGCTCCCTGTATTACTGGGGTCTGGCATTGGCCCACTGGCGTGTGGCATGGTGTTGTGGCTGGACTGCTCTAGAAGCCTAATGTTGTTTGTCACAGGGTAATTTTAATGGGCATTTCAGTACACTAGGTTTCATTCACATTTCTGGCCTTTGTTTTGACACAATAAGGGTGACACAAACCATGCAGCACAGTGTGTCACGCTATGCCAGTTTTCAGTTACTGTACACTTGAAAACAACTGCAGACGTATATGTTAATGAAACATGGGTTAACTTCACAACTTTGCATGCAAACACACTCACACACACTGTTCTATGGCTCCCATCCAACAGTGGGAGCAAAATTGTGATTACCACATAGCATGTGGAATGAATATGAATCAACAAGTCTCTGACATGTGGTGCTGGGAAAAACTAGAAGAGGGAAAAAGGGATGGGGCAGGGTGGAGCAAGGGTGGGCGAGGGGAGCGTTTGATTTTGGGGCCTTCGGGTCCCGAGGCTGGGAGAGTTGGATCCTCCATTTAGTGAAACCACAAAGAGATCAGTGGGCTCCAGCTCCAGTACAGTTGAAAGCTGGAGCTCCAGGTGGCCTCCGAGGCCCGGCTGGGATTCGGATTCAAAAATATGGCTTTGGGGGCAGGTCCAGGTTTGCCTTTACACACAGAGATGAGAATGTAACATGCATTGGCCATTGTCGCTCGTCGCACATCATCCATTAGTCACCTTTGGCACTGCTCTGTGTGCAGTGAGTCTCTCATGGGTGAGGGGGAGGTGACCAGGGACCGGGGAGGGAATGTCGCATGACCTGGCCCTTTCAGAGGACTATGGTGCCACATGCAAAGATGGTTAGGGTTCAAGGCAAGGGAATGGGCATTGGAACACCAGACAACCACAAGCGTGTGACAGGAGCATATATATAGCGGTAACGGCATGTACCAAGAGGAAGCTGAGGTTCAGAGACGTGGGGGGCATCTGTTTCAGATCATCTGCAGGCTAACAGTCCTGGGGCTGGGTTTAAGGGGCTGAATGGGGTTGCAGTGGGGGCTGGGAGGGTAATGGACTGGGCGCTGTGCTGTCTGAAACCAACTGGAACCTCCACAGCTCCAAGGCTTCAATTACAGGGTACAGGCTGGCCCAAGATGGGCACACCACTGTTTTGATATTATTTTGGGAGCTGCATGGGACTGCAGTAGTCAGAAAACTCGTAAAATGTCCCTTGCCCTGGCTTCTCTCACAGTGCAGAGCCAGCAGGGAGGAAGAAATGAAAGCCATGTACCTCCATCCAGCTGCAGACATCCAGGGAGGTCTGAAGAGTTTCAGATCTTTATCTGCCCACACCATTCCCACCCTCTCTGCAATTACACCTGCTGTACACAGACACACAGCATGGCCCACATGCTGATGGCTATGAACTCAATTGACAAAGCATCTGATAACATGTTAAGCCTTCAGTAGCCTGCTCTTGAAGATGGGATTCTAGTTCAGACAAAAAGGAGGGAACTATTGTTTTTGGAAGAGCAAGGATAAAGTTCTAATGGTTTTAATCCGGTAGATGCAGCTATTTTAGTACCTTTTTTTTTCCAACTCTTCACATTCTGAGATGCACTGGATTTAGGGGGGACCTCCTATGAGAATTTGGGAATGAATGGGGACCCTGTTGCTGGAATTAGGAAGGTGGGTTCAGGCATTGATGTGGTCTTGCATGGCAGGGCTTGCATCCCATTAGCAGTGTGGCGTGGCTCGAGAAGATCCAAACACTGCTGAAATAGCGTTCCTGCTCTGCGCTTCCCTCTCCACCAGAGTGCCAATCTTTATCCAGTGATAATAACAAGCATATTCCCTCTATTTCCCCCTGAGGATGCCGAGCCAGAGAAGCTCGGCAGCAGAGACCAAGTCTGATAAAAACCATATGGCGGAGATAATGACAGAAATTAACATTACGGATAGACAGACCATCTCTGTGCCCTAACAGCAACAAAAACCCTCATATCAGCCCAAGTAAATAAGCCCTATCAGTACTGGCCAGGGCTAAGTTTTTCTAGATCAGGGTAGGATTGAGACATAAGGATACAGGCCTGCATGTAAAACTAAAGCTCTCCAAACAGCACCACAGACACCCCATCCCAAAAGCACAGCATGGATTATGTAGCAGTTACCCTCACTTGACATGCTCACTCATTTCTCAATCCAAGTGGTTTAATTTCCAAGCATGTTTTTTGCTAATAAACCAATGGTCAGTGACTACTTCTGCCAAACCCGACAACAGAGCTGAGTGGATGCATAAACTAATAACCACCTCAGCCAACCAAATCAACAATTAGAAACCTGTTGGCACCCATCAGTTTGCAGGAAGTCAAGGCCAGAGAGGCTAACAAAATCAAGGAAGGCACTGTATGCCAAGGTTCCTCATGCAGACGCACAACTCTCTTCATCAGTGACAGTTTATCAGTCATGTGACAGGATGTCTGTCTGACTGTGTGAAGTGTGTCACTCCCAGTGGTGACCACACATGAGGATGTCACACGCATAATGTCATTAGACTGTCTAGACCTAGGAACTCTTTCAGCTACAGAGGAGTTTGTGTTAGGAAGTTGTGCACCATCTCTCAGCCCCAGGCTACAGAGCTTTCACCTTTCTATTCACCCAGTTTTGATAAAATGTTTCAACTACAAATGTTTTATTAAAACAATATGCAATAGGCTGATATTGTAAAAGCATAAACAATGATCAACAAAAAACAAATACAAAACAAGAAGTGTCTCAGTCAAACCTCATCCATAAGAGTATTAAGTTGAGACTTTCCATGGCCTATTAAAATAGTCACCCACAAAGAGAGCTCCAAGCCACCTGGCATTCTACTTCTAAAGGGTAAGAGAGGGTCACTGCCACACCACAGGATTAAGAGCTGCTGATGTAAGGTTGGAGAGATTCAAGAGCATGATGGGTTAATGCTCAATAAAATCTTTCAATATTCAGGAGCTTAGGAGTGTAACAGCCAGCAAATCGTCCAACTTTTAAGGTTGATATAATATGAGGGAACATCTTGCGTTTCCCAGAAATACTGTTAATGTAATGTGTGTCTGGTGAGCTTTTAATTACAGATCATGTTGTTGTCACTGCTGAATTTTTAATATATTGGTGTCATGGCCAGACCATCAAACAATAAACCTGTATATCAACAATTACTTATAACAACACTACAAATACTTTAACAAAATAAATACATAAATTACTAGTACTCATACTTGAAATATTGTTTCAAACATTAATAAATTTAGATAGTGAAAATGTAAACAAAGAATATATAAACAGGACTGTGACAGGCTGCTGGATTTGTGTTGTTCAACCTCAAGCTGTGAAAGGCAGAAATATCTGTCTTTCTTCTTCTCTCCCTCCCTCCCTCCCTCTCCCCCTCAAAAATCCAATGTCCCAATACTGCAGTCAAACTAAAGCTCTCTCATGTGACTGGGGCTGAAGCTGGGGTAACAGGAGTATTCTCTAGGCTTCACAAAGCCAGGACTGACCCAACCTGACGGCTACTGACTGGTACAGTTTGACTGGGGTGTCAGGAGGAGGAGCTTGCACAGTGTTTATTGATCCCAAAATGGGGTGCTGCGAATAACATGTTCCATTTTAAAAGAACTCCCATACGGCTCCAGCTGGCCCTGTATATCAAAGCCATTAAACATCCGGGCTTCATTACTGTGTCATTTTATAGGTGGACTTCACGCTACATTTAATTTATGATCTACAGTACCCACCCTCTTATATGCAATGTGCTAATTAAGAGAATGAAGTCATTACCACATCTGACTTGAAGAAAATAAAAGCTGAATTCCAATGAAAATAATCTTCATCTTATTGACTAATGAGGGTATACAACTTTGCTCATTGACTGCATGTCTGATTTTTCATAACTTTAGCTTGTGATGAATGGACACTGCATTTAAAAGGGCTGATTGAACAAACAAACAAAAATAGGTCTCTGAGGAGGAGGACTTAAGTTCTCTTGTAAGGAGAGGTGTGTGAAGCTGTGTCTACAGGTGATAATTCTTCCTAGATTTCCACACCAAGTTAGTTCTTGCTTTCCTGTATTGACTTTCAAATTTATGAGGCAATTAAAGATTGTGATACAGATCAAAGTGACACAGTCTGTGGGCAATGTTGATCCAACAAGATCCACACAGAACCACTGCTTTGGGGAGACTAGTCTACCCAAAACCTCCAAATGCCCTCTGAACATGAGTACTACTAACCTGAACCTTGGGGGTCTTCAGTTCTGTTTAAGTGGCCATTGTTGACGACCACATTCAGGTTGCCATGTTCTTTGTTTATGAGCTAGTGGTGATTTATGATGAACAAAAGGGCCACAGGAACTGAAGTTAAATTCTAGAGGGGGTTTTGAGAACGTGTTGAAATCTCACCGGCAAAGACAAGTTTTTTCTGTGGCAGTAAGTCAAGTCAAGCAGCCAATTTTTCAGTTTTTCTTGGGAGAAAATGTATGTGGCAAAAAAAAGAAAATAGAATATCCACATGGTTACCTTGACTACAACTTGCAGAATGTTGACATACCGTACACCCACTTTCTTAAACCGCACCCACTAAAAGGGCCCTGTCCCTCGGCCAAAAAAGCCCAGTAAAAAGCTTATAGGGCAAATGCCCAGTCAGCTATCATGGGGGCCTGGGAGGTGGGTAATCTGAAGCACACACACGTTTGCTTTTCCACTTCAGGGGAAGGAAAAGCAATCTGGTGATTGATCTGCAGGGATGAGTGGAGGCGCACTGCCTGTCCAGGGGGCCACAATGGGCTCGGCCTTTCTCCGGGAGAGCCGGTATAAAATGGCTGGCTCCCATCGTGCTCCCGGCCGTCATTCCGAGGATAAGCAAAACAAGCCCACCCCCCCCCCACCGTGGATTAGCCTGGCCCTGTCAGACAGCACACCCTGATGTTGCCAATCCAAACAGTCTCTGCGCTCATGTCAGCCCTGAAATAGAATGTGGGCCTGTGCAGAGCTTCTCAACCCATTTAAACCAGGAGGATGGAGGAGAGTGGGGTGGGGAGAGAGACCTATTGTATTAAAGATGCATCTAGAAAACAGGCGTTCCTTTTCCTTCCTCCTCCTTCTTCTTAAAAGGACGATCACTGTTTGAGTTTCAACGCTAACTTTAAAAACAGCGGTTGATATTTCTACTTCTGCGTGCCAGCCTCCAGTTTCTGTTCCACAGCAACAACCACAGATTTGAGCTCCAGCTTGCCACACCCCCAAATAGACTCAGATGAAGCCAGAAGCTTGTGTGTGGGGCAGCCTGCAGGAGCCTGTCGGCTGGGCGCTGTGTTCGTTCGTCGAGACAGCAGCCGCCCTCCCCCCTTCCTCGCTCAGTCAGAGGCAGGGACCGGGCACTCTGGTCAGCAAGGGGGCCGGCACAAGGCTGCTCTGGAGCGGGACATCCTACGCTGGTTATTTATAATTGTCCCGTCCCCCCACACACAGGATGAGGGAGCTCACCATAGCAGCCCTCAGGAACCTCATAATCTAACTGCTAGCAGCCCTGCTTTGGATTCCATCCCCGATCGCAAGACATTCCTTGAAAATGTGGGTTGGCTCTGTTGCAGGTCATCCGAATAGGGATCCCATTGCGGTCACTTTCTGATGTTATAAACAGACGTGTGTTCCTGAAGGTGTCCAACGACTCAGCGTCAGACCCGTTTAGCTAGGGGTTCCGGTAACTTCCTGGAGAGGAATCTGGGCCAAAATCCAAGTCTCTCCTATAGACTCCGCTCTTAGCTGAAGACTTGCTTTCACTGTGAAGTAGCAGCCCATTAGTTTAGAGTGCACAAATGGCCATGTAGCACTGTGGCAAACACCATAACACTGAATTTATTAGCCCTGCCACCACCTAGTCAGTTCTGAATGTTTGCGTCTATATTCAAAAATCTGCAGAGCAATGAATCAAAAACATTTTCTTAGAAAAATATTTTTAACCTGTTGCATATGATGGCAAATAGTTTCTGGAGTATAATTTCTACTGCTGAGCCCAAAAAGCACTAGAACACACTCTTCTGAGTCGGCAGCAGGGGTGAGCCTCTGCCATTCTGTTTTGGTTTTCAGCAGAAATGTGATCTCTGTGGCCATTTTGCATATGAGAGATGTGTGAGGGGATGAGGCCCTGGTGACAGCACCAGAATGGCCTGTGCACTGAGTGGCCCCTGCGATTTGGCCTAGGCTTGGGACAATGGCTGGCCCTGTGCTCAGGGAGGGTGGGGGGCATTGGGGATAGGAAGGCGGGGGAGTTTGGGGTAAGCTGGAACTGCATGGGAATGGCAGAGGGCTCCCCAGTGTCCAAACCCCCCCTCCCAACCAATACTACCCATCTCTGCCAGCCTCCCTTACACAACAGCAGGCCTTGTGAGCAGGAGAAAGCCAACACCAGCTTCCCAGAGCCCTTGCCATCAGAGCCCCTATTGTACAGCCCTCTTTCTCAGGATATTCAAAACCCCCACACCCCACTCCACAGCCTCCATTAATGGAGGCCTAAATGGTGATCCAGTCACGGGTTCCCCACTCTCCACACTCTCTGGGCCAAAGCAATGGTGGAAAACCCTTTTAGGTGCTTTTTGAAAAGCGCCCGATCACCCGATATGCCGCAGTGCGGACGTCCACCACTGGAAGACACTGAAGGCCCTGTCAGGCGAGCCGGGTCCTTTCAACGCAAAACTGAGCATCAGTGTTCCTGTCAGCCAGACCAGGACAACGTGCCGAGTGTGTGCGGGGCCTGCTGCTTCCCAGCCGCTCTCTCCTGCCGTGAGCGCCTGAATGGACTCCACTCAGTAAGAGTCCCAGGGTGAAGGAGCGCTGTCTCACTTTCAAATAAGAGGACCTCCACTGGATTCTGGCCAAACCCTCTCCCATTAAGAAGCTACAGCTCACCACTCACTTCACAGACAAGTGTACCTGACTGACTACGGTAGGAAAACATTCAGCTCCGTAGTCAAGGTAGACAAGCCGAAGGCGTTTTCTACTCATGAAAGTAAATCATGAAATGCTATCAGGACAGGAAGGAGGAAAGGGAAGTGGAGTTGAGATCTGGGGGCTGGTTTTGAACTGATTACCCCACAACAAAAAACCCAGGCTCCATTTCTGACAGCCATTTATTCTTTGCCTGCATCAGAGCTGTCGATGGTTCAAACAGGGTAACTACATGATGTTTAGCAGTGTGCCTCTGTTCCAAATGTTTGCTTAAACACAGGGAAGGGAGACGCAGGAGCAGATGCTGGAGTGGGGAGAGGGGGAAGGAATGCAGGGATTCCCAGCAGAGAAGCGAATGAGCCCATGAGGGATTGCAGTCAGAGATGAAAAATGAGGGAATGAGTGAACAGATCTTACATGGCCAAACGGGATGGAAGTTTAGCCCCACACTCCCCACCCACAGTGGAAATTAACTCCTCGGCTCTTTGAACAGACATTTCCAAGCTTACAGTGCACCTGCCTGCACTAACACTGCAAGCATTCCAGCTGATCTCAGAGCAGCTGATCTGACAGATGTGTGTATCATGACATTCCAAAGACCCTACCGATAAGAGCCTCAGGACCCAGACAACTCCAAATAGCTGCCACACAAGGTGGTTTATCTCTGTCTGCCTGAAGTGTCTTCAAGGCAAGCTGTGAGATGAATAGCCCATCATGACACCTAAAAACTAGCTTGTGTTCACTAGGTCCTTGTGGTAACCTTTCACACCAGATCAGAACATTGAGTCATGTCTGCAGAAAACAGCAAGGAATTTTGCCTCCTCAGCCTTTTCCATGAAACAAGCAGCAACTCCTGGGAGTTACTCTATGGCGGGTGTTTTTACTGTTCAGCTGGGAATGCCTCTGTGTTATGGGCACTGGTAACATGCTTTACTGGGATAGCTTTCATCAGAGTCAAAGAGACAACAAGAGAACCCAGCAGAGACTGCCTTAAAACTTGAGAGGAAGAAAACACGACCATGTTTTATGATGCCCTACCACAAAACACACACTTCATTAAAAAAGGAATGCTCAAAAAACTGGAGTCCCTCCAGTCCAGGTTTCCAAGACATTACCTTGGAGGAATCATGGGAAAGCCTGAGCATCGGGTTGTTTTAACTAACTCACAGGGAGCATGAACACTATGACATCTAAAGAGAAGTGCTGACAGCGTTAGCTGGTAAGACTGAGCACTGAGTGCCATATTCCCATGAGTAGAATAACAAGACTTGCAGCTAGTTTTGATGTGTCTACATCTGTGCGTGTGATGAGGGGGGTGGTGGAGGCAGCTGACCCCTTATTCTGCAGACTCCTTTAAAAGGGTATGGAGTGATGAAAGGTCCACCACAAAAGTGGCACGATTCATATGTGACCATAGAAGTCTCCAACTGGCAGATTTCCCTTGGGCCAAAGCTGCCTGCATTGGGAGCATAATTCTGTAAGTATCCAAACTGCATAGGCCCCAACATAAGGTCTGGTGTTTCAAAATCACGCATCGCCCAGGATTTGACATGACAAAAAAAAAAAAAAACAAGATTACTGCCGCCGGATAAGTGGAACGATACAGAGATCTATCGCTTCATCATTGGCTGCAGACTTCCAGTTATGTTTTCCCAACTCAATGTAATCTTCTCAGCACTTATAAAATTCCTAGAATACCAACATTTTTCCTCCCCCTCTTTTAAAGGCCTTGTGTGTTTTTTCCTGTCCTGTCATCTCCCCGTTGGGTCTTCTGGGCCATTGCTGCTGTCGGATCGAGGACTCAGGCATAGCTGAAATATCTTGTGATGAACTTTCCCACAGCATTCCCTCTTCTCTAGCTCACTGAAGTCTTTCCAGAGGTTTTGTCCCCATATTATTATTATTATTACATTTTTTTTGCAAGAACAGTAAATAAGCATAGCAAACCCGAGCACAAACCTACCAATTACCCTCAAACCCATATTTAAGTGCCAGAGTATGGAGGGAGACTACATTAACGGATCCCTCTCTTAACAAACCACTAAAAGGTCAAGCTCATTGTTTCCCAGTAACAATAACAATTCCCTCCCTTGCAGTGATCTTTGTACAAACCGTTTCCAGCATTCGCTCTAACGTAATGTCAGATCTTTGTACAACAAAACCTTTTTAATGTGACCTTTCAGAATGAATTCACCTCCCCTGCTCCTGGCTGGAACCGGTTGGCAGTCTGCCTTCTGACAGAGCTTTCCTGGCCTCCAGCACTTCATTGGGCCACATGCAGTTATCCTTTCCTAATAAATCTGAAGGTGAGTAAGTGGGAAAGCGTCAGGCTCTTTATGTCCTGGTATGAGGCATGGCAGTCTCCTGAAGTGGAGATGAATAGTATAAAGATCACAGGTCAGGTAAGACCAGTTCCTGTTGGGAACAGTGCAGTGCCGTATCTCTAAGAGCTGGAACAGAGGTCTGGGGGAAGACGTACCTGAGAGAGGGGCCTGGACAACCTGTGGCTAGAGGTCTTCTCCACCGGGGACCATGAGCGCAACTGCACACTACAATTAAGACAGAAACCAGGCAATGAGTGACAAATTAACCTTACCGATGTTTTCATGTTACTCAGTTACTGGGTCTTGCTTGACCTCTAAGGATGGGCAGGTCCCTGTCAGCTGGGTTCTTTGATCTGTGAAATTAGCAGCTCAGTCCATAACAGTGCCATCATGTAAGTTGGCCAAAAAGTCTCCATAATGCTTTGAAGATGATATGTTTAGCTACAAATAATCTTAAATTTCATAACATACGTGCATTAAATTCAGTAAAGGTTCCCTTTGTGGTGTGTGTCAGAGCACAAAGGCACTGTGTTCAGATTTAGTCTTCTTCTGTATCTAGTTATTTCTCTCTGCTTTCAACAGGGGATGAGACAGAGAGACTGCAGAGCATCTTCTGTTGACTGGACAGGCAACAAACTCTACTGCTCTGCTCCAAAGACCTAAGCATTGAGGGCATAATCCTCCAGGAAAAATAACGAAATGAAATGAATCAACACTGACGTCTGGAATGTGTCTGTGTTTTCAAAGGTTATATCTTTATTTTCCCAGTTGAAAGCAGGGAAGGATTGGGAGCGGAGTGGCCCCAGACAGTGGGCCAATTCACCCGCAGTAAAGCACAGCCTGAACTGTGACCCTGCGACGCAACCCAGGAGAATTCCGCTCATCAGACAGCTCTCTGAATGTTCTACTGGCCTGGGCCTTTGTCACTGCACATAAAAAGGGAGAATGTGATATCTGCTGCACGTCCTTTGTTGCCGCTGCAGTCCCATGGCTGTTTTTTTCCAGGCACTCTAGTATTCCCTCATTCCCTCCAGTTCCACATCGAAGCCCAGAGGACTTTGGGGGTTCATGTGTCCCTTTTCACATTGCCATTATAGCAACAACTCAAATTCATCTAGTTTCTGAGGGCACAGCCCACTGCTTGAGGTGTTTACCTTCTTTGATAAATGTATCTCTGTGGATCTCTGCTTTTAATCCAGTTAACATCAGAGCCACTCAACCTTGGTCCCAGAGGCCCCCAGAATTTACAATCTCACTTCTGTCAGACATTTAACCAGGCAATTCAACTTACCTTTGTGAAGCAAACTTAACTGATTTGGGTTTCCTCCCCTGGTCTAAGACTGTTACTGTTATAGACATCTGGAAAATCTAATGGATTGTGATGTTAAATAGGGCTGAAGTCTGCAAGCTACCAGCATGATATTGTTTCTGAAGTGTCAAGGTCTAAACTTAAGTCTTCCAGGTTTTAAGCGGAGTTCCAATATTTACAGTAGGAGTTTGCATGATGCCCCAAAGCAATATGTGTCGATGTAAGGGCTCAATATCTATGTTCTTGGCTAAAAGTTATGAAGTGGAAAGTAGCAAGTATCAAAACCACTGAATGTCACTGACTCTGTGACATACCTTTTGGTGCTAGTGGCCGTGTGTCTCTCTGCCTTCCTGTCGGGGCTTGATGGAGGCTCTGGAGAATAGGGGCCAGGTGACAGAGAGGCTGGGCTGGAGAGTGTGTACTCCCTGTAGTTCTGGTTTTCATCTCGACTCACCTGGAGTGCCTCCTAGAGCGCAGGATGAGAAACAAAATTTATTCAACAAGACAATTATGATCTAGCAGGAAAAAAATATAGTTTGTTCCATGATATTCAGCCTGTATTGGCACAACCTTTATTTTTTGCAGTATGGATTTCTGGGATGTAAAAGAAAGTTTCTAGAAGTAGTATAATCTAATTTAATACACCATTCAAGAGAAACGTCTTCCCCAATGGAATCCAGCTGCAAACTGATCACCTCTAAAATGTAACCTTGCTCTGCTCCACGCATGATTTATACAGACAGAATATAAGTTAAAATGCCAGCACTTGTTGTACACATTGTGTCAAAGAAAGGTCATTGCAGAAACAAAGAGAAAAAAGAATTCCTTTTTAAAAAATGACTCATAGCAGGATGTAGTTGACTGATTAGAAACAGCTCTCCTGTGATTTAGGCGAAACAATTTACAGGAGGATTTCAGTGCAGAGGCGATCCATTTTAAAGTGAGTTCAAACACAAAGTTGGAACGTGCAGCTTCTGAAACTCTGATATTTGATATTCTTTCTTGAGTGACATTTTTCAGGTGTTCATTGCTATGTTCAGATTTAACAGGTTATCATATACCAAACTACCATAGGGAGCAAAACATATTTCAGCTGACCAATAAAACAGAACTTTGATTTACAGCACACTTATTTCTTTTCCCATTTTTCACTACCACAGAGTTACAGTCAAGGTAATGGATGCAAAGAAGAATCATGCTAGAATGTCTTTGTGTCTGCCCATCTTGACCTCCAGTAAATCTTCAATAACCAGAGGCCTCATCTTCAGAGAAAATGAGAAGCACACCTGGGGTCTGTGGGACAGTTCTCAGGCAATGCCCAGATGACCAGAGCAGTCCTGAAGGACATGAATCTTCTTGAGTAAAAACATGGGATTGAGGAAAGACAGACAACAATTCTGAGGCATCATGGGATACTGTACCTGGCTGGCCAGTGACTGACTTGCTCCCACAGCCCATACATGGAAGTACTACCATCCAGTCCAAGACTGTGAATTACACCACTATGTTTACAATACTAACAGACATGCTCTGTCACTGTTTAACCCCCATAACTAAATGAAGGAATCTCATTAAAGGCTCAGTCTTCAGCCTTTCCAATGTTTTCTGTAAGCCCTGTGCATTTATGCAAAGGCAAAAGGGCTGTTCTTTCACCAGGTTTGAAGCTTGGGGGCAAATTCCTACCATATAGCAACCCATATTGCTTTCACATAGCATTACACAAGCTTACAACCCTGTGGTGTTGTTCCATCACAGCCTTGATTGTAGTGATACAGGAACACTGGGAAGACTGACCTGGAAGCGTCCGCCCAGTTGCTCAGGAGTGCTGATCCCATTGGTCTGTCCAGGGCCTGTGAGAGGCTCAGGCCTGTGAATCAGACATAGTCAGTCATGCACATGTAATTTTACATCCACTGGGGTTCATAAATAAAAAAGACTCACATGAGCACATCTGTATTTGCTAGCAGAACAAAACTGTAAAATGATGTGTTGAAATATCAGTGTCTCATCATTGTCCAGCACTAAATATTTGAACCAGCATGGACAGTACTCCGTATCATATTTTGGTTGCTTGTTTGGTGCAAGGAGATTGCAGGGTAGATGACAGGCATTTCTTAACCTTGGTCTCTTCATTTTCTCTGCTGAAATGAAAATGCCATCTTGTTACTCATACTGGACTGGCCAAGTGGAACATCCTACTGGAAGAAGTTCACTAACAATATAACAATGTACTGTGGCTGGAAACCTGGAAGCAGCATTTCCTCTCAGACACCTACCCTCCCCCAAAAAAAAAAAAAAAAAAGAGCCTTGAGAAGTATTTCCAGAACTTTCATTTTCCTGCATCAGGATCAAAAGAGCACAGGAAGAAATGAAAAACAAACATACACCAAGGCAAACATGTCGCAGGGTTGATTATGGGAAAATTTGCAGGGCCGCAAAGAGTGCCATCGGAAACACACCATGACCCTGGTACTCCCACAGGACAAACGCCAGAGCTGTGAGCACAGGGGCACACTGCTTTCCCGGGCACAGGGGGCATAAATTCATCATCACTGCCAGTAATGAGCCCTGCAGGAGGGTCCTAGAACCCCAGCCTAAATTGTGCAGAAAGTCATTTTTACCAGGCCTGGCTACAAAGCCAGAATAGCCCTCACTCATTGGGGTGAAGCCAACCAGAGAAACAGCTGGAAGGGCCTGACAGAATCCATTAGCCCTGGCTTCAAGCGAAACCAGCCCTTAGTGGAACCCATAGCTTTCTGAGCCTATGAAGAGACTGGAGATTAGACCTAGCGTGCCGACTGCCTGTACATAGCAATAAGAGATAAAGAGTGTGGAGCAGATGATCATGAAGGATGGAGCAGTCCACATCTGGTTTTAACCAGCTCTATAGACAAACCCACCACAGCTCTGTGGCCTTGATAATAATCCTGCTATTAAAATACTCAAATACTTTACAGTGGAGCTTTTCAAACTGATCCCAAAAACTGGTTTTGTTTTTGTCTTTGATGTAAATTGAAAAAGCCTTAGACAGCTTGTTTTTTCATCCTTCTCATTTGGCTGGAATGCTAAAATTGTTTTGTTTTCAACACATTTCAGTCACCAGCTTGTTCAAGAGCAAGCCCCTTGAACAAGTTAACACGTTTGTGGGCAAAAAACAATTAAAAGCTGCTTGAGATGAAGCCCACGGCTTTGTGTACAGCAGATACCCTTTGACCTTCTGGAAGGCAGCAGACTGATGGGTAGCCAGTGGGGGAACTGAGTGATAGACATCGTAAAACACAGCAAGGTGAAAGTGATCTGTTCACCTCTGTCTGGGTAGCGCACGGAAAGCAGACATAAATAATGCACAGCAGAACAGCTCAAATCTTCTTACTGCACAAGGTATTTTCAGAGCTGTCAGGTAAGAGATTTAATGCATAGCTGTCAAAGTTTATTGTTTCAAGTCAGACTGTAGTCAACATGTGTGCCCTGCCTATAACCCGCATTTGAAATTTCAGGAATGATACAGACTTATTTGGCTGAAATCAATAATCGGAACTCCTCTCTTCACCTACTCACTGAGCACATCCCAGTCCGGCAAAATGGAGCTCCATCATCTTGTATTTGTTCATGCCATTAACGGACCAAAAACTTAAGGCCATATTTGGTTATAAGCTGGTAATGATAAACAGAATGTTCTCCAAATCTGTTAAAACAATCTTTGTAAATGGGTTTGACATTAAGGTCTGGAGGTGAATGAAATCTGGACTTCTTTCCATTTTTAAGATGAATTTGCATCCTCATTGAAGGCCTGGCAGGGAAACTTCTGAAATGGTCCAAGTAGCCGCTGTGTGGGTTAGGAGCCTCTCATCTGGAAGGTCTGGGAAAGGTTTCTGGCTCCATGTCCTGTTAGGCAAAGCTACTGAATGTGACTGAATACATTCTTAATAAATTAATTATCTGTGTACACCAACATCATATCACTAGTAGATTTATCCACAGAAAAACATGTCAAATAGTGACATAAGCACAGTTTAAGCTGTATTTAATGAGCTTATAAAGAACTCTAGCTGATCATGTAGACAATGGGCTGATTAAACAAGAACAGACCTTGACCTGAAATACAGAAAGAGATTGCCCTTTCTGTCAACCTCTGCTCTGCATGCTGGTATGCTTCCACCATACCACACAGGTTTCACACAAAATTCTGTAAATGAAGATGAATTTAGAAGTAAACTGATTTATTGCTGTCTAGTTGCCTCAAGTAATCCTCTCTAAATTATCACAGATTAGGGATTTTTAAATAACAGGTAGAAAAATTAATTATGAATCGCTCATAAAGTAATTTACACAAGTGGTATGGGATTGATTGAAGTATTCGGATTTGAACAATGTGCCAATGCATCTTTCATAAATGCAGACTTGTCAGTTCATACCTTAAAATCAAAGCCAATAGATAAAGATTGATAAAATTATTACTTTCAAGTCACTAGAAATTTAACTTGAACTTACAGACAACACTCTATTGTAGGACAAGCAGAAATATAAGGAACCAGCCATTTAAATATTGCAGATTACTCAGGAAATATTACAGTTTTCATGGCCCCGTCTATGACTGCAGCTGGTCAGTGATGTCATGTTGAAGAAATCAGATGGGGACAGCAGAGCTGTTGCCACTGTTACATCATCGCCAGGGGGTTACAATGGACAATGGAAGCCCCAGAGGCTTCTGGGACAATGCAGGGCTCAAAGTGCTCTCCAGAGCATGCAAATTACAAGATGCCCAATCTGCAGCGTGTAAACATGGAAACCATTGTCCTCCTGTGAGCTCTACATAACTTCCCATTGAAGAGCAAATGCTGGCAGCTGAGCCAGTCAGATGTCTAGTCTAACCAGAAGTCTAACCATACTGGCAACAACACAATGCTGTGGCATTTATGCTAGTCCTCACCTTCTCTTGAAAACTGAGGTTGGCGTTCATCCCTTATGACACAGCTCTCTCACTCTCTTTCTGGCACAGCCCCTCCTTTTACTACACCCAAGTGTTCCAGGGTGGGGTGTCAATGCCAGCCTCTGCCCAGAGGCTGCCCAGCTGTGGAGACATGCCTGACAAACACCTTCAGGGCTGCTAGGGAGAGGACTTGGCTTACTCAATTTTTAATTAACTCAGTGTGGCTGCTGCACTCAAGGAGCTTCTTCTTGTCTGAACTGTTGTTCTGTCTCAGCCAGACACCCTGGCCACCTTCTGAGTGTACAGTAAACAGTATATTAATGGACTGCAATCCTGAGGGAACAGTGGCTGTCGCCATCAGCTGAGGAAAGAAAAAGGCACCACTGCAGGAATCTGGAGCATCTCAGTACGGACTGGAGTCTTGCAGGGTGGTGATGCGTGAATGATGCGTCATGACACCCAACATTGGTGGAGGCAAAAGTAGCTGTCAATCACAAACTAATTCAAATTGCCCTTTATAACAGTAATAAATGATTGTTCTAAATCAGTGAACAGGTAGTAAATGGTAGCTCCACCAATTTACTACTAATGAAATGACATTCTTCCAGCGCTACCACAGGATACTGCATCACTGCCCATAGTGTCGCTCACTGATTGGCCAGGATGGTAGCCAGCACCTAGCAGCCGTAGATTGCAACTCATTGCTAAACAAGCACCTGTGAGCTGCCTTTGGAATTATGGCAAGTTGGGAATTTCTGAGGTGCTATAACTATGACAGCTTACCTGATGGAATGAGAATGGTAAGTACAGAATGTTTTCTTATACACATACAAAATGTCAAAGGGAATTGCTATGATTAGTTTGGATTAAATCAGGCCACCTTAGCTTGTTATTTGCGAGTTTGTAGGGCTGAATTACATATTTACATATCAATATATTTGAGATTAGCCTTCAGGTTTCTCCAGATCCACTAGAAATCCTAGCAAGCCAATTAAATCTCTTATATGGTTCTGTATATTTCCAAACTTGCAGCTAAGCAGGATCTGATATCAGATCAGTGGAATAGCCATTTACACTGGGCTGAGAACCAGGGAAAACACACAGGGCACCAATCAGGAGACAGCCAAAATGTTGCCGGAAATATCAGACAAGGGCACTATTCTTCTCAGATGGCAAAAAGATGTAAAAGTCACAGCCCTTTTTCTCAGCATGAGAAGCAGTTCAAGGCGAAAAAGGCCAATGACATATGTCTGAACCACTTAAACCAGCTGCTAATCGATGAGCTTTAGAGCTGGCAGCAGGCATCTGTCTTCCAGAGATTATTTAAGCAATAAAAAACACAAAAGCAAATTATGTGTTGCCTTGTGGGTTGACATCACCATGGCCCAAGTAGTTGATTTTCTGTGAATAAACAGGTGGGCTCATGTTCAGTTTACAAGTATGGGCAGACCGATGAGCGTCCTGCCAGAAAGGGTTGGCAGTAATGGTGAATCTTTAATGTGATTGTCACCTATTTCTAAAACAGAGTCCCTCCCATGACACAATCCACAGATAAATGTGATTGGATACATTATCATAATAGGCTTTAAATTAGCATAAACGTGTGAGACGGCAGTCATAATTGCCAGTGACTAAAGTGGACTTAGTCTTGCTTCTTGGCAGCAGTAAGGACGGCCCCCTGCCCCCACCCCATCGAGCTAAGTGAGCTCACTAACTGGGCAAAGCTGCCCAGTGGAGCTACAGAGTGCCATTGTCCAGGAAGGGGAGACACGGTGTTGTTTCTGGCCAGGCAGATTATGTGAGGTCAGTGAGGAAAAATTCACTCACAAGGACCTGCGGCATGGAGTGTGTGTGAGTGTGTGTGTGTGCGTATATGTGTGTGCGCATGTGTCTGTGTGTGTTTCACACAGGGATGGAGCACAGGAATACATATGCACTTCCAGGACAGTGGAGAATAGGTGAGCAGGGGGAGCATTTGGTGGCATGACTACATTCAAGTCACAGCAATGGAAAACCACATTAAAACTTCTCTAAAGCAAACAGCCACAGTTCACAACGATGAGACCAGCTGCATTGAACCAGTCCTGTAAACGTTTAAAAAGAGCCATATAACTATTATTAGAAAAAGCAAAAATTATGCAGTTCAATCACGCAGATTAAAAAAAAAAAAATCTCACAAAAAACCAACAGAAAAATCAACCACTTAGCCATTTGCTTAAAGCCAGGACCTGTTTGAGACTACAAATAAAATTGTGAATGGGAGATGAGTGGAAAGTTTGAAGGAGGCAGTAACTGTTTTTGGATCTGGCATGCTGAGGGAGCCAAGCGAAGCTAGAGAGGATGGCTGCAGGACTTTGGAGGGGGGCCAGATGCCACTGTACTCATTATCTCAGCCAGAGACACAGGCTTGTAAATAAGCAGTGGGGAGAATGCTAGTGGACTGGCACAGCAGTGGCCCCGCAGGAAGTGGGCAGAGGCCAGAGACTGCACTGATGGGGATCAGTGAGGAGTCAAGGGTTACCTTATCAGGCAAAATTTTTAAAGCCAGCCCTTCAATCATTCATGTTAATTGTATATCATGGTGTGGTGACACCATAAAAATCTGTGGTGTTTTCTGGTCTGGTGACAACTCCACTTCACAGAACTATAAAGCAGCATCTCTTACATGCACCTTAATTAGTCCAGAACAGCAATGTGCAGTGCAGCCCTGATAGTTGTTCACTGCTAAGGCTCTTTGCATCTGACTGAAGCTTGCCTCACCTGTCCACCAGCAGCTGCAGCTGTGTCTTGGAGTTCTTGATCTTGTTCTGTGCCTCCACGTTCAGCATGTCTGCCGTGTTCTCCCCGTTGATCTCCATGATAATGTCACCTGGTTGTAGGCTGGCTTGCTCAGCCTTGCTGCCCGTGTTCACCTGTGAGTATACACACACACACACACACACACACACACACATACAATGTGTTAAAGTAGCAGTCAGGGCTCCCAAGGTGCTGCTGGAAAGTGGGTATCAGACATATAATGTCAAATTACTGAAACTCAAAATGAGACCTCTTTTCCTTATCCGATCGTTGGGGTTCCAAGCAAGGGTCTTGCAACACCCTGTAGTGAGGCTAAGATCTATCCATCCCTACAAAAAACTCCACTGGGGAGCTTTGGAAAAAGATGGAACTGAAAAGGGCTCAACTTCCTCTTCAGGCTAACCTCAGGACAAGGGCAATGGTCCACCACAAACAACCAAACTGTTCAAGTCTGGCTTTGGCACATATTGCCTAAATAAAGACAAACTTGGACACAGGCACACACAACAAAAGGGCATGAGCCCATGGTCTAGTGTCCTTCACAAGCACTAGATGAGGTCTGGAGTCAATAAGCTGTGACACAATTAAAGTATGAAAGAGCCTGGCAAAGCATGCAACCACAGAGTTTAAGGGGCACAAAGACCAAACCAATGAGTTAACCCAGTGGTGCGCCCAAAATGCTCCTGCTGAAATGGCACGGCGCACAAACATACCGGGATACAGGGACTTTGCCCCCTCTTTTGGCAAAAGCAAGAGGGCAGAGGTGCCATGTTTGTGGATCTATTCGAGTGGCAATTAAGCGTTGCTGTGGCAACCCACAATGGTGCGTGCCTTTTTCAATTAGGGCATGCCTCGTTTCACAAAAACGAAAGGCTGCTTTTTTTCTGGGGCTACAGTCCACAGAAATGGGAGTTGCTCTCCTTTCAGGCCAGCTCAGAGACAGTCCACCAGTGTTGTTTCAATGCCAGGCTGCTACCACTTCAGACCGTGCAAACCCACAGGGCACTGGGAGCACAGCTGCAGACTCAGGCAAGGAAGCAGAGAGGGGAGGGGAGGCGCGGTGCACCACTACTCAAAATGTGTTTTTACGACTGCACTCAATTATGAGAGTTTCTTGTCAGCAGGGGAATGTCACTGGATTCCTGTGTTTTCAATGTGTCTGTTTGCTGGCTGAGAAACTGGGGTAAAAAGAACACATTGGTTCAGAATGGGCTCAAATGAAAACTAACAGTGCATGAGATAAAGCATAGTCAGGACCTCTGGGTCATGTGTCTAGCCATAGTGATATTCAAGAGATGTCAAGAGACATCAACCTTTTTTGATCAACCTTTTGATCAGGTCATAGCTTGGAGCCAACAATATGCTAGGGGCCAGGCTTTTTGCTCCATAATGTTTTGGAGTCATTTATGGTGGCAGGTATGATAAAAGGATGATGAATTCAAATGTCACCAATGGTGGAAAACAAAGTACTGTGCTTTGTCTAGCAACTCCTAATGATGGGAAAGGCCAGGGTGAGCATGTCTGCCACCGAGTTGATTCAGCCCAGCCTCTAGCATGGAGTGCAGTCTGCCCTCAGATTCCTGAGCTTGTTTATGGAGGGCTGTTGGGTAACGTCTTCCCCCCTTGCCTTTTGCACGCACTGACTCAGTGCTCCATCTTCCTGTTTCTCCACCACAGCGGCTTGGAAAAACACACATCAAAAAAAACACAATGGCCCCCGCATTCAGACCCCCATCCCCCGTGAATGTAATCAGTGACTTCCTACTGAAGCAGTGTGCTTATTCGGTCCCACTGGACTGACGACGGTAGCCAGGGAAACAGGTAGCAACCAGGAGACATAAATAAATGCAAGAGCAAAGGGATGGGCGGTGAGGCTACAGCTGGCACAGGAGGCCATTTCTAATGTCTGCTAAAATGTACCAGACATTAGAGTTAACCAAAATCAACACTTGCCCACAGTCTCAGTTCTCATTTATTAGAAGATATTGCCTCACATGGTTTACTAACACTTTTTTTGGAAAGTGGAGTGAGGTGATCTTAAATTAAGAGTAGTAGCGAGTATTGATGAAGCCATTACCTTGGAAATGGTTATTGCTTTCTTGAAGTCCCTCCCTCCAGATATTCTGAAGCCCCAGGGAGAGGGGCCATTCAGGTTCACTGTAAATGCCATCATGTGACCACAGACCACCACCCACTGCTTCTATGAAACTGGTGAACCTGTGGGAGAGACAGAGAGATGGATGGAGTGAGTTGGTGACATAGATATTTGTTCAGGCTATTGGTGTACTGGTAATTGTGTCAGGCTAATGGATTTTCTTCTTCCACTTGCTTTCAGGGTACAGAGTTGAAATCAGGCAAGTAAAGCAAATTCTGTCACCTGCCCTACCTTTCTTTAATCTCCTGCGGCACAATGCTGCCCAAACATTCTGACAGCCAGGCATTTTGTAAATAACCACATCAAACTGGAATGAAAGGAATTTGAAACCCAGAGGCACATGACTGGCATTGCTGAAGTGCTTTCAAACCAAAAGCTTTCATGAGTTCCAAATGTCTTTCAGACAAAATGGTGATTAAAATAAACACACCCAAATACACTGTCAAATGTTTAATTCAGAGCCATAATTATAAGGAACGATTCCTGTCTGATTCTGGAGTTTCACCAACCTTTATGCCTTTTCGCCCAGCAACAACATCCTGCTCCATCGCAAAGGACAGATTCCACAAAGACAAGACATGAAAAATGGACACAGCCAGGCTGGCTGCAAATTCGGTTCCCGTGATCGGTGGCATTTTGAGTTCCCTACGACCGCCCAGAGCCATGACCACAAGGTCTGGGTAGAGCTTTCAGAAGTGGTCATTGTCTGCATATTTTGGTGCTTAGACCCTGATGAACCTCTCTGTAATGCACTCTGCCTTGTGTGGGGGGTGCAATCGGACATATATGAGAGGTATGGCATAACAGGCCCCAACACACAGTGCTCCCTCACACTACTCTGGGCTCACTGTGGGACCACCACTCATTAAACTGCAGTACACCACTCATGGCATCATAGTATATTTCAGATATCCTCCAAATTTGATACAAACATCTGTGCTACAATTTTTGGATCTTTCCAAGAAATGCATGTGTACTAGTCAGATATCAATGAATAAAATCAGCAATTAATGCTTGCATTCATTCTTGACAACATCAGTGCAATCTGAGGGAGTTTGTTGAAAATCTTGTATCACTAAAGTTCTGTTCCCGTGCCTTTCTTGTTTATTGCACTAAGGATACAGGGCAGACACTAAAATAAGAGAAATGTGAAGTCCATCAGGACGTCTGAGGATTATACCTTGACTGAAACACAATAAATATGACAAAGTCTTGACAGATGCCTTCTCTTCTAGCTCAGCTGAAATATAGCAGATCAGATGTTCTTCTT
Organism: Albula goreensis; assembly: GCA_022829145.1. Lineage (NCBI taxonomy): Eukaryota > Metazoa > Chordata > Actinopteri > Albuliformes > Albulidae > Albula > Albula goreensis. Next base: position 33,587,616 of record CM040744.1, read on the forward strand.
GAGTTAATAAATATAAAATGTCTGACAGCCAGATGTTTCATAACTCCAGGTGTCTGAGGAGCACATGGGCACACTGATGTCCTGTCGCCAGCTTCCAGGCACGTCAGTTTGTGCGTTAAAAGGTTCAGCTGTTGCTGAAATCCTCCTCGGTGGTGCATGCTTCCACAAGTTGTCATGTGACAGGACTGGAGCCAGTGATATACCGCATTGGTTCTGAGGCAGACCTACCCATTCATAGCTGATCTACAGCCAAGATTGTGTTCTGTCAAAGGGGAACCAATTGAACATAGTTACTGTTTTATTACATTTTCATACACTGTTATTGAGTGGTACTCAGATAACTGGCCAGGAATGCAAACAGTATCGATGGTGGCAGTTCAATATCTGACCCTTGGTCAACACGTGACTATATGCATCATCTTATCAGTAATGCTTGCATTACTTTTTGACAAGCAAAACTGATCTGTCATCACAGTATTCTGAAGACATCTGTTGACCACCTCATATCACTAAAGTCCTGTTTCTGGTCTTTTTGGCAAGAATGAGAAAAGGGAACAAATGAAAATAGTTGTGCTCCAATAATCCTTGACTTGCCACTGAGCCCTCCATGTAGATTTATGAGTTTTGGATCTTAAACATATAATTTAGCAATAGAAGCAGAGCAGAGATACAACTATAGTGTGTGGCTGAAACATCCACTAATGAGCTGAGACTCATGAACATATGAAAGTCAGTTTCTTAACTATGTTAAAAAAAACTGCGAGTCTGAAAATATGCCTGTACCTTGGCAGTTTCAATTAAACTATTCATAGAGCAGATTCCACAGGAGTGAGTAAGCAAGAATGATCTTTTGCAAAACCACGCCCAACATGACCAATGTCCAATATTATCCAAGAAGGGCCAGTACAGGTACAGACTTCTGTTCTAGCAACTCTTGGTTTAAAAAACCAGCTACTCATACTGTTCAATGGAGCAATTAAAGAGTTGAATCCATTTGCATTAGTGTTGGTTTAGAACAAAGGCACACACCTATATCAGCCCATTTAAAATAAGATTAGACACCCCTGCCCTACAGCAAGAATCACAAGGTTCCAGTTCTCTTAGCTAAAGAGGCGAGTAGTTTTGTGACTTGTTGGCATCCCTTTCTGTTCTGAGCAGAAGGCCAGGGTTCAAAGACCATAGCAGGCTCTCCCATCAATATTCCCCCCCAGGGCAAGATATTGAAAGACTGCTTTTCTTACTCAGTTTAGTTGCATAATTAAACATGGAAGACTTAATGAGACTTTCATTAAGCTAAAGTTCAGCAGCGTTACACCATGATCGTGGAGCCTGGATACCTGGAGAAAGAACAGGGAAAGCCACTAACATATGTCAGGCCAAGTCCCCACGGGGCCCGACTTGAGGCGTCTCTGTTCGCGCATTCCTCAAGTACTTGGGAGAAGGAACGCTAAAGCCACCAGATCATTAGCAGATTCAGGCAATTAGTGAGATTATGAGGCTTGCCATCATTAGGGGCCGTTAATTGCTGTGGCCATGAGAAACATTTGAGTGTTGTGATGATGTGTCTGACTTAATCACAGGGAACAACTGCCCCAGTTTCCCAGTCCCTGAATACTTCAATTAGTACTGCAAAACAATTTCCAATAGAGCATCTTCCCTATTTATCCCTAATTCTGCCCCAGAATACCCATCGATTCACATTCTAACAATCCTCTAACCATACAAGGTCCATGCTATTGCTTCACTGCTTGATGTAACATTACATTATAACATTATAACCCTGTCTACACAGTGATATTGTTTTCTTGTTGAATCACAGCCATTTATGATAAAGACATGCTTTTGTGTACTTCTTTTTCATGTACTCTGTTCTTTAAAAATGTGATAATGAACTGGCCAGAAAGCTCTTTCAAACAACAGTCTAAAAAGAACAGTACATTTTCAAATGAATGATTGAAACACTTCATGAACTGTTTGAGAATTTGACACTGTAAGGATGTGGTAAGCTATGCTTCATGAGGAGATTTCTAAAAATGCCAAGGAATTTTTTGTCTGTGAAAGTGATTCACATATCAGATCTTATTTTTTCACCAAGTTTCCTTTTTTACAGACTGATATATTACTGTATTATATGCCTGATCAAACAGGAAAATGTGACAGGCAGTGTGACAACTGTTCCTAAAATGCATTTTCTATCTAGGCTGTTTCGTTGATGTTGCCAAGCAGCGATCGAAACAATTGGGACACAACAGAGAAGTATGCAAGCAATGGAGTTACCAATCCAGTTTTGAAGGTATGCGTGACTGTCAGGTGAGGTGTTAGCACAGCTATGTGCCAAGGCAGGGCCAGGCCTTTCACCTCCCAGTATCGAAGGAACACTGGGCGGAGAGGTCACTCACAAACAACATGGGCGTGACCCTTTCACTGGTATTGTCAGCACCGATGTGACTACACACTAATACCCTGTCTAACAAGCAGTTTTCATCTCATAAAGGGAGTTTCCCATACATATATGCATCATTGGACGTGATGAAGATGAAAAGGTGATAAAAGCCAATGGACCGGCTAAATTTGTATAATAAATCAAATGTTCTGGAGAAAATATTAAGTGTGAGTTTCTTTTTGTCACCTTTTTGTTTAATTAAAAAATAGGGTGGCTGTGGGTAAAAAAAATCAATCATACGGACTGTGCCAAGAGTGACAGTATGTCAGGAGAGTGTCAACAGATTGAGCATGTTGAATATGTAAACACAAGGAACACCTGCAGGCACGTGTCACTTCCTGGTGCTGCCGGCTCCTGTTCTCTGCAGGGAGACTCAAGAGTCGGAACAATATAAAGAGGGAGAGAAGCTCAGGAGGTATACAGTTACAGGGCCTCTAATCATGTGATGTGAGGCCAACGGTGATTGTTGGAGACAGGCAGATTAAAGTAATGTGGCCAAGATGAGGTGGAACCATGCATCACCTGCAGGCACTTAAACGCCCCATGTTTCATTCTTAATTCTGGAGTGGAACATGAGAGGCGGTTGTTACTTGGTGGATGGATCAGAAGCCACTTATAGGCAATTAACTGAAGCAGGGGGGAAAAGTCAGAATTTTCCCCTGCTGGCTGAAGGCACAGATAACATTACGGTAAAGGGGCCGGAGGAGCAGTCTACAAGCTAAGGCCGGAGGAAGGGTTCAAAGCTGATTTAAGTGTTCTAGAGGTCAGTCAGAGAGATCACACTCTGAGCTGCCAAGTGCCTCAGCCAGTAAACATGCTCACAAGCGCAGGCAGGGCCCGGTAGTTATGGGTTTAACCTATGTCTATGTCACAGTCTCTATCTGTCTATGACCAGGGTGCTGTTGTGGTAAAACACAACTGGTCTTGTTGCACTGCTGCATTAATTCCTCCCAAACACAGACAGGCTACCAGACTGTGCCTTTTTTCCACCAAAAGCATCGTATTGGTGAGCTCATCCTTAAACCAGCACTCCCAATGGCTCCAGGATGATGATAGAGCTCTGATGGCTTCGGGACTGGGGCCACTGTCCCAGATGTCATCACTGTGAGACACAATTGTCCTGTAAATGGTGCTGACTTCCCTGTATTGCTGTGTGATCTGAGTGTAAAACAGTTATTTGACTGCTGCTAAACACACTGGAGGAGTGAACAAACTACTGCTCTTTCCATTTCAGAGGAATAGTACAGTGGTTGCCTGGGTTGTAATATGATGTGCTTTAGTAAAAAAATGGGGGAAAGTTGTCTAAGACTCAGAAAATAGAGGCGCCACACCATGATGAGCCTGCATTAGTCACCTCCTCTTGTTTACATGTTCATTTGACTGGTTTTGAAAGACTTCAAAGAGCAACCACGATTTGGAGAGCACGTGTATAACTTGCAAAGACAAGTTGGAGGAATTACACACGGTTTAGCCAAGATAAGCAGAGTGCAACTACACTCATGCAAACACATACACACAAACACACACGAACACACATGAACACTCTCACACAGTGAGGTCAATATTTTTGCCTACACCCACTCCTGCTGCCAGGGTGGACAGGACAGAGTCTTTTGATCAATTTGCTTCAGAGATGAGTCTTTCATTTTAAGGTAATAGAGATTCCTGAGCATGATTGGGTCATGCTCCTGTCAACATCGCACAATGCTGAAACTTCTCACCTTTGCCCTGCTTACCTTGGAGCTGTGACTTTCCCAATGCTCTTTCTTATTCCTGTGACCCCCAGTGCAACTTCACTAGTCTGAAACAATAAATGAGGACTGTAGCGTGCTAATGTCAGAATAATGGCACAGCTAACAGAAAGTGCAGATGCAGCCCACAATGTGCTGCAGTGCTGGACGTATGTTCCTCAAGCGGCCTCACAGTTGCTCATTACAGCTTCAGGGGAATGGCCGCAGTCTACTGAACCATCAAGTTACACAGAATGCTTTCAGCACCATTCAAACTCAATGAGACTGGTGCAGGCGGATATTTTCCATCTGCCCTTTCTTGGACTGCCCTTTTGAGTGGTTTGTGACTCTGTGCTGTTTTGATATGCACTGCCCTTCTAAATGGGGCGTACTGAACTTACACCCCCTCCTCCTAAGAAGAACACACCCTTGCCACTCCCCATTGCTGTCAAATGGCTTGAAAAACAATCTCTCGAAAACCTCAAGCATCAGTGATGTGATCAAACAAAATTGCCATCTCTAAGGTGATGAAGACATATCAAATAATAACAGAGACAAGATCAATCAGCAGGCCAAAATATTTCTTGACTAATGGAACATGACTAACTTAAGTTCTGTGAGTGGAAAGACTGATGCATAGCTGTCTTAGAGACATGTCTTAGAGAAAAAAGATTACATGTAGCTGATGTCAGGCAAGAACTTCACCCTGATCCAACCTTTCAAAAAAACAGAATGTAGGAAATAAAAAACCAGGTAATACATTCAATAAACCACTGCTATAAAACATAAGAACATGACTACTCTCGATCTAGAGATAAGAATGATACCTCAGTACCTGCAGTGCATTGATGTACATCAGTGCATCTGTAGTGCCTTAGTTTGCCCTTCAATGATATTATGACTTTGTGGAAAATGTGCCACTAATGCATGAAACTGCCTACTAAATTCAAGATGAAATCACCCAGCAAGTGTACTGCCAGATTTGCACACACAAATGGAGGCCAATATCAGAAAACCTTTCCCAGATTAAGATATGAATCCTGCTGGTCAACCCTAATTTGTCAGTACAACAGGTACTGTGTCTGTCTCTCCCTCTACATCAGTGTATCTTCCACCATCAGCAACAGATTATGTTACCATGTCAGCACGGACTCCCCCTATGGCATATAATCAGAGCACCACACCACATTCCCTAAATTCAATATTACGCCTTGTGAGTTCCTGATACACAGCTGTGGTTATGCTCGTTAGCTTAACCATGTCAACGTTACGACACCATTCTACTATCCACTTGCCATTTCACACTGAACATTCTGTTGTAGCTGTGACTCTCTACAGGCCATTTCACCCAGAGCAACTGGGTAAACACCAAGACAGTTGAGAGATCTAATTCACAGCAAGGCCTGTGGTAGGAATGCAAAGCAAAACTGCTCATTTAAGACATTTTTATCCAACTGAAACACACTTAGAAATAACCTGCATGGGGTTAGTCATCTTCAGACATTTGTCTGACATTTAGTCTACCACAAACCTCACCACGGGAGGATTAGGCACACACAGACACAGCAACTGGAAACTGCTTTCATCATCTAGAAGTCACCAGATTATATCTAAGGGTGCAACTTCCTGCAACTAGACCAACGAAAGAGCCGAGTAAATTCAAATATGCTCATACACAAGTCTCAAAACAGAACAATAAAAGAACAATGATGAAATCATGAAAAGATTGGGTTGGACAAGAGCAAGGTGATAACTTCCACTGTCAATTCATTCTAAACTCATTCCCCTAAGTTCTAGGGCGCATACCATCATTAGCACTGTTATTTTGGAGAGAGGAAGTGGCCTAACAAAAGCACTTCTCCACAGAATTGTGACCTACGCTTGATGAGACGAAATCATTTCACCCTGCTCATGAGCTCTCTAAACCCAAACCCATTCCTTGTCAGAGAGGCCAAAATAATACAGGGCTGGGTTTGTGCCCTGCAACTTGGGGGGTTGCTGCCCAATAAGCATATGGGAGAGCTCAGGAAACCATGCACAATTGAAAATAAAAGGAGGGGAGTTTGTGTATGAAAGGCAGTCAAACACAAAGAGAAGGTACTGTGCAAATTCCAGTCACAGGGCATGAATGGGGATGGATGGCTTACGTTTTCACGTGAGCTCGGTGAACATCCTCCCCCCTCACACCCCATTTACGTCCCGCACAGTCGGCACAATCCAGCCATGGTTGAAAGCCACCCCAGCACAGACGATTGGAGAACTCCAGCAATCAATGAATGCATTTCCTGAACAGTCACCCCTAGCCCAGTGACAAACACATCAACAGGATAAGGTCCTAAAATGGCTCATGAGCAAACCTATAACCAGTGAGCAGGATCCTGCTTTAGAAGAAGCTGTACATAACTATAGTACAATTTGCCTTAAACTGCAAGTCAGACTAATGACATAAACACAGACTTGTACTCCTGGCATTTTACCCAATCACTCAATGCTGCTTAAATACAGTCTTTACCTCACTTCCTGCATATTTAATTACCACTTAAATGCAGCAATACATGTTAAATCTCAATTTAATCTTTCAATTTTCTGTAGAGCTCTTCCTTTTGAACACCTAAAAAAGCACCATTAAATTAAATCATTACAGTTGCAGGTCTTTCAGAATGAAACAGACCAAAATGTCACACTTTAGGTTGTCACCAATATCCACCACTGCATAACGAACAGGCCTTGTACACAAAATACCAGGAAAGGAGTGACAGCTTGTAATCTTGTAAAACTGTCGGAACCTAAGGCATTTAAGCAGTATAAATATAGCCACTGGCACATTGCTCAGATATTCTGGGTCATATGAATCTGTAATCAAGCAGGGTGAGGTATGAGCTAAATCAGCTAATAAGTTCAACCTCTCACAATGGACATAGTTAAAATATTTTAATGAATGTGGTCCATTGGGTGTGTCATTGCTATTGTCAAACCAGGTTCTCACATTTACAAATCTCATCGATATTGTAAAATTGCACCCTGTATTTTCATTCTCTAACAACACACCTTGGGAAACCTTGCGCTAACACATAATAAGCCCTATCATTCCTAGCGAATATTTACGGGTGTGTTGCGCATTGTCTCACAAAAGGCTAATTCAGCCCATGCCATCTTAAGAAATGAGGTGGTTTAGTTCAGATAGCTGCTTTTCGAATGTTCAAAAGGTTTTGCCTTTTACTCTCTTTTTGAAGCAGTTTAACTTGTTTCACAAAAAATACTCAATGGGTCTGTATTTATGAGCAATTTTAGAGTCGTTAGACTTAAATGGCAATCTGAAGCTATTCTTAAATTGCATGGTACAGTGTTTTTGCACCAAAAGATTATATCCAGTCTGGAACGTCTCTAAGCCATACAACTTTTTTCACTGACAAGGAGTGCGAACCCAACCATGTCATATTTGCCAATGTGAATCATTTTCACATTTATTTGTTACGTGAAAAAAGAGGAGTGAAAAATATGAAAACAACGCACATCAGCATTTGGTGTTCTCCCGTCCCGAGCAATACATTCAAAACAAACATCAAAGTGAGAAGGTAATAATATTTTAACTGCAGACACTACAGGTACGACGCCAGTCAGTTTATCTACCTTGCGGATTAGAAAACGTAAAAAAATAATAAATAAGGGCTATTCACAATGTACAAAAGTAAAGAAATGCTTCTCGACGACCGAGTGGGATTTTTAGGTAAGTACATAGTCTGCGGGAGCATACAAGTGCTATGCCAAGACACACAAAACAAGCGAACCCATCTCTGTGTATGCACCCATCAGAACCTTGTTACGTCAACCCTTAAAGTAGACTTGTCTATCCAAAAGGGTATTTTATAGATATGGATGTGAATGGATTTGGCAAGAACACACAGTGCTCTTACGTAACAATACGTACCTGAAGAAGTCTAATGACCCCAGTAGAAAGGTGGTTTACAACACCATGATAAAAGGTGATGTACATCATAAATAAAAATGTTACATAAACAAAGTTAAAATATACGGTAATCGCATTCATTTAAACCGACTTCATACGGAATAGCGGTTTTCTTCCCCTCAGTTTGGGAGCGTAGACATATAAATCAGTTTTATGCTTGACACATTATATTTGAAGATAAATACAAGATTATAAATATCACTGGTACGCGTGCATATATTTCTAAGCGATTGGAGGACTCACCAGTTAAGTGCAGTTCGAGATGAAATCGCAGGAGAGGAAGTATTACAGTTTCGCAGCTTCCGTTAGTTAGTTGCAGGTTAGGCTACACCTGTAAGTTGTTGCTGTCCTGTTGACTACCGCACGTCAAGTGCGCTAATAGTCAAAACTGAAAACGAGACCTCTGATCGTGCGAATGAAACCACCGTTTTTCAGTTTCCTCTGCCCACAAGTTCTCAAAGAAGTCTCACAGGATGACTATCCGTGTCTGTGTTCGCAAGTCGCACTGCCTTATTATATATCGTTCATGTGACTGAACCGCCGTTAAACAGTCAGGACGTACTCAGATGCTCTGAGAAATGCTGATCCCCTAACTTGTGTCCATAGGTAGAGTGAAGCCGCGAAGCCACCTGCAGGCACACCACCCCTCCTAGAATGAGATCATATGCCACGTGTTATAATCAAAACAAAGGTTTTAAAGCATGGCACAACGAATTGGGCGTGTCGGGTGAGAGTGGCAGTAGGGAAAGTGGGGCGGTTAATTGAGATATTAATTCAACACCGAGGAATGACTTGTAGAACTTGATACAATGTGCCACCTGCCGGTAGACTATGGAATTGAGGCTCTAGTTGAAAAAAAGAAACCAATTTCATACTGTCATGTATGGGATGTATTCAACTAGAAACTGTATCCAACGAATGTAGCCAACGAACGATCCAACACTTTAAAGTATTTCAGAACGTATAAAACAGTTTTTATAAAGCAGGTACAGTATTCTATTATTAACAGTGGCGTCAGTAATAAGTTAGTTTAGCAAATGTTTTGATTGTAGACAAACGTTTTTGACAGACGAACTGGAACATTGTTTACTGGCTTATTTCGAAAAAAAAAATCAACATTATGTAAGGTTTTTAAATAATGATGTTCGTTAAGTAGCCTAGCGATACTTCGGTACTTGAACTGTAGTGGACAAAAATCCCTGGATGCGTTAGTATTTCCGATTGTAATATCGTTGATTTCCATGCCAGGAATACCAGTGGAAAGACTGAATTGTCTTTATTTCCCACATGTGACATACAAAATTTTATGGTGTTTTTTCCTGGACACATTCATAAATTTGTGGATTTTTTAGAAGATTTTTTTCATTGTGGATGGTGTGCAGAGATTTTATTTTTATACTTGTATTTTTCCATAGTACTCAGTTTGCGAGTGGTTTGGCTAATTAAGTTAACTGTTATGCAATGCCATGTTTTGTTCAAAATATACAGCAGTCAGGAAAGGGATATTGACTCACCCACAAGCCACATTTATGATAGATATGAAATGTAAAAACATCTCTCTATATACTGTGTTATGAGTGCAGCAAAAAACTGTGTATGAATATAATCAATATACTTCATTACGGCCCTTTTTTACATTGTTTTTAGCTGAAGAGGATAGTGCATAGCCACCTGACTGACACAGAATTAGATGTGTAGTAATTTGAAGCATTACTTCTTTGGCAGGTATGGGGAATAGTACCAAGCACGGATAACAGTAGCTTGCAGTGAAATCTAATTTGTATTATAAATCCATTGAGCCCCTGTTACATTTTTAAAATCACAAGAAAAATAAAAAAGATTATGTTAGTTACCCCGAGAAGGCAGATAAATGATAAAGGGATTTCATGTAATTACAAAAACGACACAGCAAGGTTTGATAAATGAAGTTTATAATTAAATAATAAAGTCACACTCTTGCATCACACAAAGGACAACTGGGTGGTTTTCCATCACTGAGTACATTTTATTTGATTACTATCCAAGTATATGAGTACCTTAGATAATGCATTACATTCTGTAGGCAATAAAATATATTATTCTGTAATTTATTAACTGATTCAAAATCGCAGTGTCTGTACTACTCTATATCTGGTACAGCCAAGATCCATACTAGGCTTGCTTTATTTATTCAGCAAGATCAAAAAAGGCAAAAGGTTTGCATAACCATGGTTCATACAACATTTAGCTGTATCTTTGTTATTTTTTTGCCACTTTGTCTTTTATGTCACTCCATGCTTTCATCTTGGTTGTCCTAAACACACCCTGTATGTAAATCAGGTTGTTGTTTGTTTCATTAAAATGGAGAACATTGGAGAGAAAACACAAGACAGATATAATTGAAGCATATTTTGCGAAGACACAATGTGAAATCCCATAAGGCTACTGCCATATGTGTGCAAGGCGCTTGGCTTGCTTACATTTTAGCAGGTATTACATTGATTTGCAGGACCTTAAATTATTTGCGGTTTAGGTAATACATATATTCCTTGGAACTAATCAGTTTATTCTGCAATCAATACACACCACAACACTAGTGAACAAAAGCTTGTGCAGCAGTAAAAATGAGCTACAAGGAAATCAGATGTGGTAGGTGAAGTGAACAGTTGGTCCCTTCTGTTGGAAATTTTGCTGTGGATTTGTTGACTTTGGGAAGTTGATCACAGACATCAATGACATTGTACATTTAATAAACAACATCCAAAACAATTTTGAGAAAGGTGGCACAGAAGCGTGATATCGTCTTTGCACACCTCTTGTAAGTACTGAAAATCAGTGCTGTAGGGCTTCCATTAAATGGAGCCGGTTGACACGGCTCTGATCCATGAGTCAAGTGGAATGCTGAGGTTACTTTCCCATCCAACCTTCTGCTTAATCTCTTCTCTGGTCCAAACCTCTGATTACCATGACTGATTTCCATGGTTGAACTTATTCTGAACAGAACACATGGCTATCTGGAGACCTGGCTAGCAGCTTTCATTCTCACAGTCATCACTTTCTCTGCTCCAATAAACTTCTCAGATACTGCACAGCGGGATTATAGATTAACTAACAATTATCTTATAAAGCAAAGCAAGTAGTGGGAAAATTACAGTTCAGAGAATGTGCTGGAATACAAGGTGGTGTGTTTGGTCCAGAGGAGCGATGCTGTATGTTTCCAAAGCATATCCTCACACACTGGATTGAACAGAACTAAATTTGGCACAACTGTTTGATTTTTTTTTCTCTGGCCACTGTTTTTAAGAAGACATACTGCCATCATTTAAACACAGCTAATACTTGAATCCACTGGTTAATATGATCAGACATGTTTCTGTGACCTTTTTGTCCTCGGTGCGTCCAGGAAGTTGTTACAAATCTGTAATTAAAGTGGAGGTATAATTTACAAAAATGATTACAAGCACTTGTTGCTTTTGTGTTTTGTGATGCTGACAATAGAGAAACACTGAGAAAGGAACATGCGCAATAAAAAATGATGCACTCTGGGTTTTTTTTTTTTTGCATAAAAGGTACTTTGATATCAGTTGAAACATCTTGGCTCACAGGGTCTAAGTAAGTGTGAGGAAGATGATGTGTTTAGGGTGAAACCTGGAGTGATTGGTACTTCTTGAGTGCAACATGTTTTAATGATGACTCCAAGGATGTAATCCAAGGACGATACAAGGTCCAGCATTTCAACAAGGTTGCCGTTTCAGGCCAATCCAAAGTTTTTTTTCATGTTGGTGAATCAAAGCTGGTGCTGATGAGATCAGTTTTTCTCAGTAACTGCCGTTGCATCAGTAAGACCCTGCATCGTGGCTTCTTGTTCAAGCACCACACACGATTGTGAGACAACACTCTTAGTCTGATACGTGATAAGCCAAACATGCAGACAGTGAAGAGACTGGCAGTTCAGCCCCCTTGTAGTCTGTGTTCAAATAAAAAGCTGAAACAGTGTCCACTTTGGTTTCCAGGACAAGTGTGCATGCAGACGACGTCTAAAATTGTGGGGGGAAAAGGTGGTGGCCTGGGATGGGAGGTGGTGTCATTAGTGGTTATCTGGCTGCTGTGATTTGTATGCGGCTTAAAGCATATTTGTCTAAATAGTCAAAGATCTCAGTCCAGCATGTTTTGGAGCAGACAGGCAGAAATAAACACTTAGACTGGTGCCACATAGTTCCCTGGAAAAGTCCCAAAAGCGTGTGTCCTTTCTGACGTACCTGTAGCAGAGAAAAACACATTCATATTTTATTTTCAAGACAAGGAAGGGGTCAGCAGCCACAATCTGCAGAAATTCAGAATCAATGCCAGTCTGTTAAATACAAAAGAAAACATGTAGTATCACTTGATGCCCAGTAGAGGGAAGTGTTTTGTTGACCATATAACACAGAAAAACATGAAGCGTATCATGAGTCGTGGGTCAGAGAGACACATTACCTACAAACCAGCCATCATCACACTTCTCCATCACCTGTACGATGTCTCCTTCTCGCAGCTCCAGCTCATCTCCATTCTGTGGCTTATAGTTATACACGGCTTTGTACCTAAGGAAGAAGGTGGGGTGGAGAAGGATAATGGAAGAGCTAGTCATTACCAGAACTCTTTTAAAATTGTCTTGACCCAGGTTGAATGTCTACCATACTTTAAAGTGCTGGTGTGTCAGAAATATACTTTAGAATTAGGTTATACTTTTGTTATCAGAACTTTTATTGTTATAAAAGTATCAGAGAATGATTCAATACAGGAAAGACCTGGTACAAGTATGCAAGCTTAATTTTTTGTTTTAATTTTAACCCACTTTAAATACACACTCACGGTTGCCGTTGCACCAATGTGGAGCCAGGATTGGTGGGCACCTGTGCTGTGGGTGGAGCCTTTTTGTGCTGGTTGGGCTGGATGGAGTTTGCAGTAGGTCCATCCTTTTGAGAGAACACATATACACATAAGTATCAAAGTACAGTTGCTCCATACCAAAGTCATTAAAGATTGAATGAAACAAACTATACAATGTGAACTGTGACAAACAAGAATGGTTTATTCCTCAAAAAGAGGAGAATATGAATACCATCTATGCTTCAAAGCTGGTGGATAAGACATGAAAATTCTTTTGGCATTATTTTCTAAAATTTGGTCTTGCTATTATGTTGTGAATGAAAGATATGTAGCTGTCTTTGGATTCTGAACTACCAGCCAATGTGTAAATTCTCACCATGTACTGTTCTCGTACAAATAACTTAAGGAAAAGAGGAACTACTCCCATAGTACCTCCATTCTGCTGGCCAAAAATCTAAATTTTTCATATTTTGATGCTGATTCCCCACAAACATTTTCTTGTAATGCAAATAAAATATCTCTTTAGCCTATGGCAATTTATCTCATGCATTTAGTAATCTAACCCTATCCCTTTACCAACTAAGGCAATGTCTCAGTTGGTAGGGGGTACCCAGAATCTGGATAGAAAATCATGCTTTCCATGTCTCTATTAAAAGGTAGTTTGATGTCACAGAACTTGAAGACTGGGTTGGGGTGGTGAGTGTTTGTCATTCTGCTCAAATCATAGGTTAAGTTCAGCCTGTCTGTTTAAATAAAAAATAAAAAACAATAGCAAGTTGCAAATAAATGAAAATAACATACTTGAATGGAATAGCCAGACTTAGGGGTGATGTTTGGTGTTGTTCCCACCCAGTGAGGAGCCCCTGTCATCTGACTGGATGGTGCTGGTGCTGATTTTGTCTCTCTGCTGAAGGAGTTATGGGCTGCAGGGTGTGACCCACTCCAGTGGTTGGTCTGTGGAGTTGGGGAGGTGGAGTTGGGGGAGGAGCCTTGCCAGTGATTAGAGGGCTGTTTGGAGAGGGCAGTCAGAGTGGGGGACTGAGGTGACCACGACTGGAGCCCCGCTGTACCGTAGGGGGCTGAGGAGGATGGAGTCTGGGATAGGCCCATTGTGGGGGATGGAGAGTGCTGCTTCGGGGGCGAGGGCTGCAGGCTGGGGCTGAAGGCAGCAGGGGAGAGGGGTGAGCGGGGCAGGGGCGAGTGGAGAGGGCGCCCTGGACTGAGGGGCTGAGAGGGAGAGGTGGGCGAGGACGGGAACTCATCAGAGGATTTGGTGCGGGGCATCTTGTTGACTTGGACATAGCTGGTGGGGAAGATACCGCTTCGAGTGGTGCCAGAGATCCTGCCCTCCAGCCAGCTGTCATCCACACGCCTGGTCACACAGATCCGCTCGCCCTGGCAGAGAGGGGGATGTCAAAGAAGCCTCAGTTCCACTGGGTGAACTCCACAAAACAGCCTGGATTCAATCAAAATTCCTTAACTTTGCTTCAAAAATAAATGCAACTGTTTGCAGTCACATTTAATTTTTAAAAATTTGTGTCTGCAACTGTGTTTGTTTGTAATTCAAAGTTAATGTCATATTCAGACTGAATCCAAGCCAGTGTGTCTCTGAATGGCTCAAGACATCCATGAATGATCTGGAAAAGTTATGAATGGGGTGGGAAATCTGAACAGATTGTGACAACTGTGAATGAGATCCACAAGCCACAGGCATTTAAGAGCCATGAAATTGTTGGACACTGTCAACAAAACAACACAGATCCTTCTGTTTCCCCTTGCTGTCCCATGAAATCCAGTCCAACACTTCTGCAATTATCCAACTTCCCGCTCTCACATTAGATAATTTTATTGATTTATCTATTTTACTGCAAGGGTCCAACTTAAAGGTTAGCATCAATAAACACTGTTTCTGGAGGATATTGCTTAGCATGAATGACCAGCATGCAGGGTATCTCTGTCCACATTTTTATGAAGGATCAAGCCTGACCTTTCGGAAGGAGAGCTCCACAGGCAGGTCTGCGGTGAAGTTGAACAGAGCGACAGCCTCTCCGTACTCCAGCACCTGGATAGTGGGAGACTTGATGGGTGTGGGCTTCTCAGTCGCGGGAATAATCTTGCCAAATAAAATGGAGACCAAGGGTCAGCAATGCCAAGAAAGGGAAAGAATGCACAAAATTGACATCACAACCCTGCAAAGTTTTCTTCTCCTACTTTTTTCATTGTATATATTTTGATATGAGGTATCTAAAACTTCTAAATAACATTTATTGAAAAAGACGAATCCTAATGCTGCGGAATCCATTTCTTACCTCCACATAGCTGGTGGGGAAAATACCGGCTCTCCCATGATGCTCTCCTTCAAACCAGTTGGCATCCACCTGCCTGTGGATGTAGACTACATCACCCTTCTGCAGGGTCAGCTCTCTGGGGACAGACAGGACAGGGTTCAAAGAGTAACATTCATTTATTAGAATACCATGTTGTTAACAAATTTTTTCTAAAAATGTGAAATTTTCCCAAAAAACATTGTCCCATGAGAAACCTTATCATACATACATACTATACATTACTATAGTATTTTCTATGCCTTATTGAAATTACCACACCAATGAATGGTTAAAATTAACAGTGGGAAAATAATCGGTTCACAAATGGCTTTAGGGGCATAACACTCACTTGGGTGATTGTGCTTGGAAACTGAACTTGGCCCTTGCAGCTTTCATCTACAGAAACACAAAAAAATGTTTATCAGGAGTTTACTCAGAAAAACGACGTCCAAATTACTTCACTTTGCAAAAGTAGATGGTTTATAGGACAATCATGCAATTTAATCAAGCCAAGTATGGCTAACAGTAAGTAGGTCAGACAGAAATAGACACAGTAGAAAGACTCAATCCTTTTCAAACCACAAAATGTGTAACACGAAAAACTTCTCTTAATGCAACAATCTCTCTGTTGTAATTCTACATGTTGAAATAGTACACTACATCTCTTGATTACATTTGCAGCATTCCTCCCGCAAACATTCCAAGAAGCTTGGTGTGTCACTATTTCCAGATCTGCTCAGGCCATAAGTTGGAAGTCCATCCTATGAGAGTTCATGGTTCTTACCTTCCTCTCCTCTCTCTTGGGTGGGAAGTCCATGGCTTCAGGTGAAGAAGAAAAATTGCCTGAGGAAAGAGATAGTACACACACTGTTAATTATGGATGGATGTGCCCTCATCCCTCCATTTTCTTACATGGAGACTCTTTGCCTGCCTCTAAATTTCAGTCTGTAAAATAGAGAGAATTACTGCTTTGGGGCACATTGTAATGTTGAACTCTATAAGTAATAGACACTTTGTTTAGTAATAAGGGTGCTAAAATGCATCAAATGAGTGGAGGGGAAAGAGTATATTGAATCTATTCCAACAAGATGTACAGTTTGCACAAAGCCAAACTTTCTGACTGGCTCTCCCTGGACTAATCTCCAAGAAAAACAATTGGATCATGCTAATCTGTAATCACGGTTTCCGGCTTTCAGGGCTCATTTTCTTCTGCTTCCCTCCGCCCTCTTGCTGTAGTCCCTCACAAATTGAACCAGAAACAGAGAAACCTCCCTTTCCAGCTTGTTGCCCTTTATCTTTTAGAGCCTTGTTTTCAGGAAACTGACATCAGACAAAGCACAAAAACAACAAGGAAAACAGAACAGTGGCATCCTGGTTTGCAAGTAGAAACAAGCACAGAAATTAAGTAAGGTCATGTGACATCTTGCTCATAGTTTGGGCAAATCCAAATTCACAAAGCAGGAAGAGTGACATTATTTATGGACCTTTGTAGCTGAAGCTGAGCTTTACATGATATGAACATTCCCTAGGGGGAAAGATTTGAAGAGCATACCTCTACCATGTGTAGGGCTGGATGATGTCCGCTGGACAGAACTGGAGGTGGGGACAGTTGGATGACTGACAGGTGGCACACCCCAGCTTTTTTTCACAGGCAGCTTTGTCACAGAGCTGAGGAAAATAACATGAAAAATGTCAGCAATGGCATGTCAGTTTGGTCTGCTCTGGCCTGTAAAAGACATCCAAGCGGACACACTGATGTGTGCAATGCTTTTTTCCCAGCGTTTGGATCCCGACTGTGTTTACAGAGCGAGGCCGCTAACGTGTACAGTTGTCATGTGGGCCGAGTTACTCCTGACCAACGGCTGGTTAGTATGTGAAAGGAAGATGTGCAGAAAGAAGTGGCCAAGAAGCATAGAGGAGAGACAGGGAGAGGAGGAAGAAAACACAGAGGAAATCCAGATGAAATTTCCTTGAGGACTGGAAGCTGACATCACATCCATAACCATTGGTAAGCAGATTTTTATTGTCATTTCTGTGGTCAATATCATTCATCAAAGACTTTTGTTGAAGGCTATATGTATTGACAATTATCTGAGAAGTGCCTGAGTGACTGGGAAATATAGCAATATATCAAAATGTCCCATAAACTGCCATCTGTCCGGAATAGCTTGCTAAGTTTGCAGCTAATTTGTCAAGTCTGGCTAAAGTTCATACACTCTGACCCCTGACTGTCAGGCACATGCTTCATCATCAAATCTCAAGCCCAAACTGGTCTGTCACAGCCTGGTGTTGGGTCACTTTCTGCCCTGAGCTAAGACAGAGGCCGGTTCGACAGAAAACTGTGAAAGTTTGCCATATTCTGAGGTCTGTGTGTTTCCACTTTCACATCACCAAGGTAACGGGCTCGTTTACTGCATCCTGGAGGCGGGGAAAGAGGCAGGGGGTCGAGCAGGCTGGGAAACATTCATTCTCTTTAACAAACAATGATGGCCAGAGTGAGAGAAGTGTCCAAGAATGTCTTAAACACAAAAGTGTCCTTTTGGACTGACAAATATTTGACAGGACATGTTAAAATAAGAAAGGTCCCATTTCCTGCCTTGTGGTCCGATGCAGATCCTGGTAAACATGTCTTGGAAGTTTTTCAAGTTTTCATTCTGTAGCTCAAAATCACAGATGCTTGTAAGAGGGTATTGGTTTTGTTAATGAGACCCAGATCAGTGGTGATTGAGATCGATCAGCATGCACCAATTGGAGAGGGTTTTTGAGAGGGCTACCCTCCACTCCAACTTGGTCACCACAGACCACAGAGACCTGCTGCAATGCTGGGACCAGCCTGAGTCCGAGAGCACACCACAAAGTCAGTGTCTGGCGTGAATGTATTGTTTGGTCCTCCACAGACTGCATGGAGAAATAGAGGAAACATGTAATTGGATTAAGGACTCTGCGGGGGAGGTTAAAAAAGGCCAGGTATGCGGGCAGCCGGCCAGCAGTTCAACCATTAACTTGCCCAAACACCTTTAACTCTCCTGCATTGCCTCTACAGCAGCTGCAAGTGAGGTGCACAATCTCTATTGTTCACATAAAAGTGGAAAAATGTGTGGATTAAGTCAGAGAACTACCATTACAATTTTATCCAGTGAGAGATGCCAGTCTAATTTATGAATGGGACACTTTTTGTAAGACTGAGATACACAGAAATGTTTCAGATTTAAAACTGGCCTACTCAAAATATGACTTGTATCCATGATTTGAAAAAAAAAACCTGATGTAATGTCCTGTATCTTTGCCAGTTTCTATGTGGCAATTTTTTTCCCTCATCAGCTACTTCTGAAGTTTTTCCTTTTACCAGACCTTGACCTAAGCAGTGATAGGTCCACAATGTTATTGGACTCAATGCATTGCATGAACCTGAGAGAAATTTAAAAATAATTTTACAAAGTTGTTTATTGACACTCCAATGCGTGATAAGATCTACCACTGAGCAGAAAAAAATACTGAAAAGTTTGAGGCATGTGAAATTGGGTGTGACACACAAAAGAACAGACAACCAACCTGGCTGATCGCATCTACAAAAGGAATATTTTTGCGACTTGTTCCAAGAGCACAGGAAACTGAGGACTATAAGCCAAGGTGTGCACCTTATTCAATTGCGTTAGTCAAAAACTACTCAGCTGGTTCAGAATATTTCAGGAAAAGTCCAAAGGCTTTTTAGTGTTGCTATGGCATCTTTAAAAATGCCACAGGTGAATATTTTCTCCTTGTTAGGGAAAAGAAAAGCCTCGCTGCTACACAATAAAGAGACTGCAGTCTGTAAGAGGACCCCAGCTGTGACAGAGAAGTCTGTAAACTTAGATTATTCAAGCTCTGGAAAAGGCTGCAATCATATCAGCTCAATCATATACCCTTTCCAGAAAGTTCCAGATTCTCTTCCAACTAAAATCAATAGGTTTAAAAAGAAGAGAGTGTAACATTTGGCTTTGGAGCTATAAAGGAAACTATATTTTTGTTGATGGAAAGACATACTCCCCATAACAGTTTTCCAAAAATTCAAAACAAAGCCAAGTCCAAAATATGGAGCAGCAGTTGATGACCAGGCTGTGTGTGTGTGTGTGTGTGTGTGTGTGTGTGTGTGTGTGTGTGTGTGTGTGTGTGTGTGTGTGTGTGTGTGTGTGTGTGTGTGTGTGTGTGTGTGTGTGTGTGTGTGTGAGAGAGAGAGAGAGAGATCTCAGCAGCTGATCCTACCTGCTGCTGTACAAAGCCCTGAACCTCCTTGATAACAGCACAAGCAAAGTAACAGTTATCCAGCCCAAAGATCAAGTCTGTAAGCTTTCTCTCAAACTCCTTGTAATATGTCCTCATAGAACAGGGTTTAGTTTTAGAGCAGGGGATAAACCATCTCTCAGGAATGTGATTAACACATCCAAACACACTCACACACATGCGCGCACACACAGACACTGAGATACAGAACAAACATGTACACATGCACAAATTCACATATGCACACACATAAAAACACATACTTGTTCACAACAGCCCCTTAAACACATA
Organism: Albula goreensis; assembly: GCA_022829145.1. Lineage (NCBI taxonomy): Eukaryota > Metazoa > Chordata > Actinopteri > Albuliformes > Albulidae > Albula > Albula goreensis. The sequence goes on from CM040744.1 coordinate 33,607,485, forward strand.
CATTAACATACACTCTCAGACACACATGCCCAAACGATCTCTCACACAAACACAAACATACCATTGCATAAATACACTTGTCCTCACTCACACATATACACACAAACATATTTGGAAGCCATCTCAAGGCTGTCACTCACCTGGCTTCAGTTACATTCGTTGCATTAGCGGTAGTGGCTGGGACAGAGCTCCTTGCACCCTGGGAAGCAGAGATCATATACAAGTCTGTTCCCTTGAGCCTGTCTTACTCAGAAAAACTCAGAGGAAATATCACAGCAGCTCACAGAGAATGAAGGCGGTGACCACTCCCGCCCTAAGAGAGTGAGGGAGAGAGAACTCCCCTGGGTCCTATACACCACTGTGTATCATTACAAAGATCAACAGCTTGCTGCCACTTGAGTAACACCTTTTTTTCAGATGCCCGGTGGTAAGCAGAATCAAACACAGTGCAAATGAAGACACTAGTTGAATGAAGCTGAAAGACTGTAGAGTATCATAGTTATGAAAAGTAGTCTGAATCTCAGATGAGAATCCACAATGAATGACCCCATTGAGGTCACTCTGTTCCAGCTCCCATCTCAGTGAGAACATTTGGCATGCTCCACTGCATGCAGATGCTACTTCAGTCGATTAAATTTGTGATTTAATGCAGATTACAACCATTCTCACAAACGTGCAAGACCAAAATCAAATGAGAATGTGCTGCATTTGCCCATTTGAATAACTCATAGAAGGCAAATGTTGTTCAGGCTGTTGATTTATTGCAGTCACATTCCCAGTGATGCCCAGGCAGATTTTGGAAGGGGTGGAGGCATTGGAGCAGGCCTCAGTGGAGCAGAATTACACAAGCTTAGATGCAATGGCAAGCATGCAGGTCCACTGAGGGAATTGAGCACTGTCCGGTCAGGGAGGATCTCAGCCGCTCCATACAGAGAGAGACACAGTGTACAAGGGGTCCAGCAATGGAGAGGCCATCTGCTGTGAGTTCCCACAATGCAACCCACAATATAGGGCTAAGACAACAATACCATTGAGTATAGTCCTGTAAATGAGCAACTGGCTAATGCAATCATTATTGGTATGGAAAGCACATAAATGATTGAAGCTATATATTACATGAGGCCACATAACAGTTTGCCTCACCCTCTGAATTCAGTATTGGTTCAGGACCTAAGCGGTTGTAGATTGATGCTTGTGAGGACGTATAACAATGGGATAGGTCATAAGCACAGCTCAGTGGAATGGTTTGATAATGGCACAGCCGTGGGCCCAGACTTCCCTCTGTGTGCCTCTCTCTGAGTGGGAGCATGATGGTGATTGGCTGATGCTGCAGTGGCAGGGCGGGGGGAGCTTGGGGGGGGTTGGGGGTGGCAGAAGAGGGAGGGAGATTGGGCATATCAGCAGAGTCATAGGGGGCTCAGTACCTCACCCCGGGCTCGTCGCTGCCGTTTCTGAGACAGCCTCCTCTCCAGGCCCTGGATGTCTGAATCCAACTCTGCCTCAAAGCGGCTCAGCTCTGAGACCAGACTTGCCTGGACGAGCCAGGGGGGATGGGTGGGTTTGGAGGTAATGGGCACGAGGTAAAGTTACATTACAGTTACATTACATTACAGTCATTTAGCAGGGTGACTTACCATGTGTGATAACATAAGTGCACAGACCTGCCTAACAACCCTTCTAGACCAGGTACAATATCAATAAAGCACCAAAGTAGTGAACTATGCAACACAACACAATTACATGCAACACAGACACAATACAGCAGTGAAGCTGACCCCATAAGTCTTCTCCATCCCAGATATTGAATGTGAGACCATTTGTTTTTAAAGCTTGGCCACACTTGCATGAGTTGAAACTAACTAACATGAGGAGCTCTCTTCCTCCCTGTGTTCAAATTAGTGCAGAACCTAGTTGACAGGCCTAGTCCTTTCAGCCACTCACCTCAATGGAAGGGGAACGGGGCTTTACCGGGGACTGCTGCGGTGGACGGTGACCCTGAGGAGAGCACACAGAGAAGGTTACTGTGCAATTCATTCTGGGTAACTTCCTCACACATGGCCTAGCCAAGAAGGATGGGACAGATTTTCTGTGGAACGTTTCAGTTCATGGACATGTCTGACCTGACATCATGATTTAATACCAGGCAGAGGGAATAAAAGTGTGGCTTTACAGACTTATCACAACTGTTTATGCTAACAATTCTGTGATTTAGATGAGCAAAAAGGCTAAGTTGCATAAACAAACACCAAATTTCACAGCAACGTACAAAACAATTTATGCTTGATTTGCTTTTGGTAAATTAACTGAGTGCATTTATCCTAAAAGTTTAACTAAATAAAAAACTTCCTGGAGAAGGAAGAAAAAACTGAGCTTGTCCTTTTGAAAAATAATGTTTCACATAACAACGTAATAAACAGAAGGCAGAGAGAGACACCAGTCCAAACAGACTGCATAAAGCACAGCTATAAAAGGGGATGAGCGTGGAAGAGACCTTGCAGTTCCTTGGAATACCTTGGCGGGGTGAGTCACTGCCCACGCCAGAGCTGAGCTCCTCATTTATCACTGCTATCAAAATAATCCAGACGATGAGGTCATTCGCATGGAGCGCAACACCTGATATGGAATGTGCACGCTTGTGAGAAACCGTAGGCCAATCTTTTCTACACCGTTTGACGTACAGATGGTTAGCTTTCTGACCATGAAGTAAAGTTTGACGCCCTCCGAAGAAGCGGGAGGTAGAGGTGGTGGGGGAGGAATGGAATAGCCTCCATGCTGCGAAGCATTAGACACCACAAGCGGTTAAAAGCATAATCGGTATCACAAGACACCCGTGCCCCGCAGGGACTACGCGGCGGGACAGAACAATGGCTTCTTGTCTTTGTGGAGGGAGCCAGGCCTATTCAGCCGAGGATCTGGGACACAGTGACAAGAACCATTGGAAGTGCCACCACCTCCCCACCACCAGACAAACACACTTCCTGCTCAATTGCTGTGTTTGTTCACGCACACAGAGAAAATTAGGAGGCATCAGACTCGATCCCATCCTGACCACTGGCTCGTGGCGATGGTGTTCACGCTTCAGCATGAGGTCTTGGTTTGAAGGGTAGGATAAGGCCTTAAGCCTCAAAGGTCAGTTGGCAAGAGTTTGACGGAGACGTTTTGGTGTGTGCTTTTGAGATTAGCTGGGGATCCTGTCAGGCAGCCTGTCCATACTGCCCAGTCTACCTTTCCCCCTCACTTTAGTCTAACTAGTGGCCCAGACACATACTGCCCAATGACAGTCACATGACAAAAATGGCTACCCAGTGTTTTGCTCATTTGCTTTGTAACATCACCACATGTGTTTTGGGGAATTAAATTATAAAAGAGAAGAAAGCAAACAAAGACAATGATTACCTATCTATCTTGTGATCATAAGAATTGAATACTAACAACAATACTAAAAATAATGGGTGTGCCACAACACAAGTGTCCACTTTCAGAGGCGCATTAGTCGATCGCTAATGATGTCATCCCTCCACATTTGAAGGCATTGAAAGTTCTTAATCCTTACAGGAAATGAATGAATGAAGCCACAGGAAAAGGGGAGTGTTGGCAGCCTAAGCAGGGTTATGAATCCAACCATCAGACTGGACAGGAGGTATTTGATGCAATGTACAGGTTATGTGTGAGAGTATGTCACATGATGGGGTGCGGACAATCATCTCCTGAACCTTAACACGTTCCCATATCTGAAACGTCTGATACACAGACTGCCTGCGCCACACTGCCAAGTTATCTACCCACCAGTACGCCTGTCAGGCAGTGGTGAACACAAAGCCACTGTCTGAATGCAAATGCAAGCTTTAAAGAGGCCTATTGAAAAATCTTTGAGGTTTTTTTTTTGGACAAATTCAATAAAGTCATCCCATATCTTATTCAATTCAGAAAACATTCACACTGTCACGCTGTCTGCGTTGACATAAAGATTGTGTATCATCTCCCAAGTTAAATACAGCACAAGCCAGAACAGCCTAATCATTTTTTGACATAAATATAAGTCGTTTCACATTTTTTAACCATTAAAACGATATATTCATTCCAAAACCAACGGTTAAAAGAGAAAAATTCTTCAAACACCCAAAATGGGTATTGAAACTGTTTTTATTGTATGTTCAGGCCAGTTCTGCCAAAGGAAACACATAATAATATCACTTGTTTCCTGTCATTGCTAGCACCATAAAGACATCAATGGCAAAACAAACCTATTACATACTCATTGACTGCAACCAAGTGTTGCACATGTACTGTTTATTTTCTAAACTGCTAAAGGTGACTGTTTGGGAAGTAAATCTCACTTTTGCTCAAATCTTGCTTTATATAGACCCCTCTTACCTGTGTGAGATCTTCTGAGGTGGTGCTCTGCCCTGGTTCAAAGTCAAATATGCTCCTGGGTTCCGGGTGCCGTTTCCCTCTGTCGGACTGCTTGTCTCCATCCCCTAGCTCGCTCCTGAAAAGCACCCCACCCCACCAGGTATGGCGAGTTTATTGTGGCTTCATGGCTCTTACCTGCAGCGACAGATCCCAGCATGCCTCTCCCACTCTCTTTTTTTGTTTTTTTTTGTCTCTTTGTGGCTCGAGTATATCTGGCATTTATGTAATGGCTACTGTCCTGATCTCTGTATGCCACATGAGGTATGGAGTGAACATTGCTGCACACTAGCAGAGGGGTGAAAGTTGTGTTAACCCCTGAAATGGTGTATCGCATGCATATTGATGTCTGTCCCTAAATGTCCTGATGTTACTTTGTTAAATTTTTACTATTTGTATTATATTTTTGGCAAGAAGTTCAAATGGTGTCAAATATGCTGCTATTTTAAATTAATAATGAGTGTAGTTAAAACAATCCACATGACCCACTCTCTCTTGCTCTCTCTCTGTCTCTCTCTTTTTTCTATCTCTCTCTTGCCCTCTCTCTCACTCCCTTCTTCACTATCTCTCTCTCTCTCTATCTCTCTCTATCTCTCTCTCTGTTGTCTCCAAGCAAAGCTTTTTCCTGATCCCCTCCCAGTAAGTCACTGCTTAGGGCCATGCACGACTTCCTAAACTCACCAGTCAGGAAGCGAACCATACGGGGTGAGGGTGAAGAGGTCTTTCTCAGATCCATGACCACCCCCATCCAATGTATCCACTGCAGGAGTACCCCGGAGAGGTTCCTGGCTCCCTGAGAACCGTTAAATGCAAAGCCTGAGCACTTATCATGACAGAGCTGCATCAGTTAATCAGCTACTCTATCCTCCAGCTACTCCAGTCAAGTTTGTGAAGTGATAAATTAAACATAGGCTGACAGTCACTGCAGCTGCAGTAAATCAGTTCCACACTTACTGTCCTCCAACCACGGCCTAGTGTCTCCCAGGTCAGGCTCTGCAACACATGGCAACAAGAAGGGAGTGCAAGAATTAGAGTTCTAACAAACATTTACGCTGTCACTTAACTAAGTCATACCAAAAGGAATTCACAAGGAAGGGCAGAATAAAAAAACACAAGTGAAATTTTCCCAACGGAAATGAAAATTGAGAGGGCATGGAGGTGGGAGAAGTGAGAAAGTGCTGTCATGTGCACATTGTTTTCGTGCTATTATTCACTAATTTAAAGTAGCTGCATACTTTTTTGGCTTGCAATCTTTTGTTGTGGTTGCCAAATAGATAATACAAATAATAAAAGTGATCCATGGATAGAACATTTTAACAGGCCTTTCATGGGGGATTTGGGGAGGATTTGAGAGAGATTGAGAGCACTGAGGGCGAGAACAGAGTGATTTACTTATTCACTGCAGCCCAGTGCAGAAACAGTAAAAACGAGGGGGAGTGATGCTCTGTAAAAGAGATGAGTGGGACTGCAGTAATGAGTGTTTTCATACATGAGATAATGAGGCCCCTTGAATTGTCAGTACAGGTGGGGTCGTTACCTGCCCATTATTACCGTCAAGGAGTGTGTCACAGCATTGTCAGTTAAGAGCTCTTTCCACAGTCACAGTGATGAGAGTTAGTTTACATCCATTAGTTTTAAATTCCACTCCATCATGGGCACCTTAAACTGTTTAAGCTGGAGAGTATAGATACAGTAGTTCACCCAGACTCTCGAGAAGAGGGTTTTCCTTATCATTGACCTCAATCTCTTTCTCACACTTGCGATGGCGCATTAATAGATTACATTCCAACAGCATTACCTACACCTTGTTTTCCATCCTAAAATGGGCCCGTCATTTGACTGTTAATCAAGTTCCCATCTCTGACAACTTAATTGGTGCCTGCCATCAGCAGGTTTGACAGTGAGATAACAGTGAGTGATCTACACACATTTATGTGTTTGGCCGTTAGGGTCAAAAAGATCTAAGTGTCAAATATCTGCGCTCAGTTAGCACCTGTCCACAGATGACCGATCCAGTCAACCAGATCAGTTCATCTAGGTCAGTTCTACACTTCTCTGATTGCTTTGCGTACAGACAGGCAGAGAGCAAATGATGTCATGCAATCCTGATTCTCCTGCTTTCTTAACTGTGGGATTACTCTGCTGTTTGGATTGGCTTTCTGGTGACTGACACTGACTGAGAGGAATTCCTCAGGGGGTGGGGCTGTGGCGTGAGCAGGGGAGACAGTACCTACCTGGTGGTTTCTTGTGGATCTGTCTGAACATGCTCCTATACCAATCCTTTGGCTTGTTCACACTCTAGTGCACATGCAAAAGATAGAAAAACAAGTCTGAAGAATTGAGGGCAAAGCAGGTATATGTATGTATGCAGAAATGGCAAGTAAGTGTGGTGTGAAAATGCAACTGAGGCTACATTGTGGACTATGCAATGCAGGACAGATTTTTGAAGGGATAAAATGAAAAACCAATAATTACTAAATTAGCTGTGAAGGAAATTATATTGGGATACTAATAGTTTGTTAGTATTGTGTATGAACAAGGTGTAGGGGAATGTGAAATGAGAGAGCATTCTTGATGTGAGAGATGCAGGGAACACTGAATGTCCTGTTTGTGGGTGGCATGGGGAAGAAGAATAGAGTAATGGTCAGGGAACTGGGCCTGTAACGCAAAAGGCTGTTGCTTAAGTTGCCAGGCATTACCATAGTATCCGTGAGAAAGGTACTTAACCATTGTGTCAGTAAATTACCATATTATAAATGGAGTAAATGCGAGTAGAAAATGAGAAAATGTAAAATGTGTTTGCTTAGTGGATGGATACCACAAAGTGAGGATACCAGACTAAGGGACTGTCATGGACAAGGCTGGTTCTGCTTACTGATCTGGAGGCAATAGGCATTCCGGTCTCGTCCACAGGCCCAATCCCAGAAAACTTCACCAGCCTCTCCTCACCTGGAGCAAATCTCCGGGGCAGAGTGGCAGAGGTCCTGCTTTGGACACCATTTACCAGGGTCCCTACAGCAGAGAAGAGAAGTCACAGTAAAACCTGTTCAATTGTATATGTACTACACCTAGCATTCTTTGGAACAGAGACAGTCTGACATAGACAATTTTAAAGGCAGTTTTAAAATCATCAGGAAGATTTCAAATATGTATCAATAACTTTACTTTTTAATAACATTCATGTAGTATTGAGTATTTCATGTCCTGTTGAATCTGTCAAGTGAGAAGTATTTAGAAATGGTTGTGTTTTTTTGAAGTTCCACTTTTCCACATTGCAAAGACTATTATAATTTCTCCAAAAATTCGTAATGTTTTCCTCATGCATTAAAAAAGCAATAAAAAACCTTTCTCATCACTGTCTGCATAACCTAAGCTCTAAAGTACACATTCATCACCTCCCAACATTGTTAAAAGGCCCACTGTAGAACTAAAAAACTCAAAGTTACATACTTTTTTCCTCACAGTCATATATCTGGCTTTGTTTAAAAATGAATTAAATTAATGCTGTGCATCAGTAGAGGGTACCTTACCGTTTGATGCAGAGGGGCCGTAATAGGAGCCAAAGCTGAGGGTGGAGGAGCCACTGCCATTGATCTCTGAGACCTGGAGAGGAAGGCCGGTGACTTCAGGACAAAACATCCAGTAGGAATCAACAGTGAAACATGTGACTCATACCCCTTAAATAGAAGTCAGGGAGTAATAACAGGGCTTATTAGCTTAAATTGAGTTAAACCAAATGAAGAGAGGGGCTCTCTTTCCCCAGTGTTTACCAGGCATTCCAGACTAGCTGTCATGCATTAAAGGTCCCACAGGGGGGCACAATTGTCTCCTAAATGATGTAGACTGTCATCAGCCCTCAAGAGCCCTGATTTTTAGTGACGTCTGAATTGAGGTGTATATGTGTGTGAAATTTGGTAGAAGGGAGTGGCTTGCCTTTGGTTCGTCAGAGGAGCGTCTGGGGATGAGGCCAGAGGTGCGATAGGGGCTGAGGGGCGGAGTGGGGAGCCCAGGGGAGATCACTACTACTTCCCGAGTCAGGTCAGGGGGTGCGTGGTACTGGTCACCATGGACACCATCATCCGAGAAGACAATCCGCGAGCCATTAAACTGGTTCAGGATGTCTACCTGCCGCTGCAGGGAGGCAGAGAAAAGGAGAAAAGGCCCACATTATTCTTTGAATACACTTCCGTTTGGGCCCATATCCAGTGATTGTGTGTGTTTTTTCCCCTTAGTCATAGACTTATGCCATCACTTTTGAGGGACTTCTTTTCCCAAAGGCTAGGTCAGTCAGGGGTAAAAGTGCTTGAAAAGCCCGCTGCTTGTCTCAGGGCACTAATTAGCCCCTACTATGTGGATCCTGGTGAGAGGGCACTAATTTATTTAAAGCAGCGCTCGGAGGAAGTGCCGTTCCACCCACTTCATCATCTCCTTTGCAAAGGCTAGAGAAAGGGCCCATTCAGGGGGACGATCAGGAGGATGAAATAAGAGAGGCTCATTATGTGGCCATTAACCGCCCATTCAGCAGAGGCTGCCCATTCTGAGGTGCTGAGGCGTTGCTGGGGCAGTGGGATCGCGAGCAGGGGGCAGGAGGGGGGTTGATGATGACGTTACCAACCCATCCGTCTGGTTAAGAGGCAGTTATGATGCTCCCTGTCCTCCCCACCCCCGTTTCCACAGGAACCATCTCCCCCCACCCCACTTGCTCACTGGCCCTACCTCTTACCCCCGGCTCCTGTTTGTTTATGTGCGCAAGAGGCGTTTGAGCCCTCGCTGGCCTTGCTGTTTGTGTTCTGGGGTCATGGGAAGCGCTAGGGTTTCTCACAGCTTGTGAAACTGTATCTACATAAATCAGGGAGACACTATTGTGCCTGCTAAAGGACCAGGGGTATTTTCATGGAAATTCCTGGCCCTTCAACAAATTGTTTTTTATCCCCTTTTCAGCCCGTTTTGTTCACGTCGGTGTCGCTGCCTTGTTGCTCGACTTGGACGAGGCATCTTTCCAGGTGCAGTTCAGCCCAGCCCAGCCCTGCATTGGCATGCTTCAAAGAGATCTCTGCGGCAAATCTCTTTGGACACCACAAGGGCTTTTTACCAAATGGGGCTTTCATGCCAGCACTGTGTTGTTCAGCTCAAATCAGCTGATGGCCTCTGACCTATTCAAGCACGTGTTTCCTCTGATCTGTGAAGATCTGTATTACCTGTATTCATGCTGTCAGTGACATATATTATATTACCAGCCCCACAAGTAGCCATCAAGAGGCTATTAAGCTATGCTAGGAGTCTAGGTCATTAAATTACTGTACCTGTGGCTGCATGTCATCTGTCTCGGTCCTGGCCACTTGGCTCAATCTCTAAGTGTGTGATGCACTGTCTTGGCCTGGGAACAGACACACACATATGGGGATAGACACACTGAATATGACAGAATGATAAATATGACAAAACCTCAGCAACAGTAGTGATAGATAAAATTGGCAACTTCAGCTTTTTTTGGTCAACACCAAAACCAGCGTAGCAGAAGCTGTTCCCTAATAATTATGATGGATCATAGAACTGGATATATTGGACACACCTGGGACCCTGAAGCTAATTTGTAAAGGATTCCAAACTGCCAGTACCAGTAATTGTTTTAGATGAGACACATTCAATGGTGAACAGGCCCAGACAAGACTTCATTTGATGGCCAATTAGGTTTAGGAGGAGACATCAAACGCCCTCAATATGTTCAGCACAGAACTACAAAAGTATAAGCAGTCTGTAAGCCTTATCTTAGAGAGACTGAATTCCATTGACATTCAGAATTCAAAATGAAAGAATACATATTTCATGCTACTGTAGATACAGGAACCACTAAGTTAAAATTGTTCAGTATCATTCGGGCCAAGATTATATTAAAACAAAAAGGTTGACCAACTGATTGAATTATCTTAGTAATTCAAGAAATAACACAGATCAACATCCCGTGAAGGGAGCAACATGTGATTAATAATACAAATTCAATGTGAAATATTTCCAGCCGTAAAAATAGATCCCCAGGATGCACTGCTTATGTCAGAGACTTTGGCGCTCAAACAGTGGTGTCTGCAGAGAGTTACCTGCTGAATATGAAGATGTGACCTGCTGAATTAAACACATTCACAGGAGCAGAGACGCCTATCAAAGCCAGTGCTGACTCTGCTGCCAGGCACAAAGACAGCCTTCACACTCCTGGACCTGAGCAAAGCTGTCTGACAACCTTCCAGTGTCATAAGAACCTGGGAAAAACTGCACACCATCATACCAGCCTTACCTTCGGATGAACAGACGCACTACATGCACACACACACACACACACACACACACACACACACACAGTTCTACTTCCAGGGATAAACCAGTCACCTAGGCGTGTTGTAATATGCAAATAATGCAACAGCACAAAACTAGCAGACATAGGCACAAACACTCAACTAAACCGGAACAGTCTCAAACAAAGACACACACACACACACACACACACACACAATAACAGAATGTAAAACCAAAGACCAACAACAAAATCAATCCGTCCAGCAAATTTCCTACAAAGATGGACCAAATACAATGTACTGCCATTTTTGAAAAACCACACCAGTACAGAGCAACACCCAAAAGCTGTACATAAAAGTTTACCCATTCAAAGCATGATAAGTTGCAGGGAATGAGGCATCCAATGATCAGCTCCAGTATAGCACCCATGAAATTTACTAAGAACAGTGATGCAGGATAAATGGTATGAGAGATGTTGAGCTGAGGCACACAGTAACATCACTAGATGGATTGTATTGCCAATCTGCTCTTTTCAGAGGTAATTGGATTATTTTGTTCTGTTTGCCACTCATCATGCGCATACATCAGAGATTTCATGTGCTTGCCAATTAGATGAACTTGGATTTGGCAGATACTGAATATCAAATGTTATTGTCTCTCAAAAGTCAGCTTGCCAAAAATGGAAGAAACCTATGTCAGTACAAATACTGTTATCTTTAGAAGTCATTAAACAAACAGGCCCTCAGTAATACAGACATTTTCCAGGCTTAAACTGACTCATGCAGAGCTATTGGTCATCCTTCTCCTTCTTCTCAGAAGTGAGGTGTGGACATGTACTGGTTCTGTTACACCTCTGTATTACCCAAGTATATCTGATGTGTTTGTCTCCTTGGAGAAAAACTCTTTCAGTAGCAAGGAAACTGAGACCACTCCTTAACCATGATGAATACTTTGTTCAGTTCATGCTCAAAGTGAACTTGTCCCAATTCCCAAACCCCCTCATCCTGGAAACATAGAAAGCCAATGGTCCAAAGATAATCTTTACAGTATGAGGGTTTTGGGAAACAAGGTCATGAGCTGCATTTCTGCACCACCCCAGAGTTCCAAAATGGAAAAATGTGATTCATATTTCTGCCTCTGCAACTCTGTCAGGACAATCTGAAACAATAATTGTGAGTCAGAGGTTTTCCCATTTCTTCCATTAAAAAGGGGGCGTTGAGTGGACGTTGCAGAAAAACAACTAAACATTTCTGGGACTAGTTAATACCATGAAACACCCAGCAACTCTATCCAGATTACAAGAGCTGAGGCTACATCAAAGACCCTGTGGAGTGAAGGGGAAGTCATTTCCGGAGGCACGAGAGGTGTTCCCTCACACAACGGGCAAAGAAAGGGCCGGGAACAACACAGGGGAGTGTTACCAGGGAAACAAAACCATTGGTCTCTTTCTCTTTGAGTGCTAATGCAAAGCACTGGGATTGATAAGCGACTTTCTGCCTCTCCTCTTTCCTGCTAAGGTCAGCTTTCTCCTACTTGGGACCTGGCCAGTTCTATAAAAATTCCTATGCATTTTCAGCTAATGGCTTTTCCATGTGTCCAGATAGAATGGACTGGAATATTAGTGACTATAATTGACATGGTCAATGTGCCCAGACAGAGATCCAAAACACCAGGCCCCTGGCAAATGAGATTTAATCACTCCCTTGTTCCAAAGGGAGTTATGTCACTCAATATGACTCATCACCACCAAATGAGCCATGTTACATAACAAGGAAAATGCTGTAGTCTAGATGGGTATCTAATGCTAAAATAACACGATCACCTGAGTCTCACAGTTACAGCTCATCATGATATTTAAAAACAAAACAGCTTCATTTACGCTACACTCATTATTAAATGTGTCATTTAGACTTAATTTATTACCAATTAGCAAGGCTCATAAAATGATGTGGCAGGGGCATTTAGTGTCTTTTCCCAGGTCCCTCTTATCACCAGTATTCACCACTAAAATCTGAAGTAGTTAATTTGTTATCTGACATTGTGCTGCACTCCATCACTGAGTCATTCACTTACAGAAAACCCAGAGCAGTGTGACACTGAGCCCTGCCCCCCCAATTCACATTTCAATGAGTTCTGAAAATGGGGGCACGCATTTCATGACCATTTGTACAAATGTTCTTTACTCACTAGGCTGCTCAATTCAGTATGGGAAAAAAAGAACAATCGGGTTTGTTCTTTCCCACTACACTGTTGCTATTCATGCCCCTACATCTAACTGAGGAATAAAGACAGTCTATTTTGTTTCTCATTTTCTTTGAGAAATTGACTATACTAAGATATGTGCTATTTTATACATTCACAAATTAATTTCAGCTACATTTGTTGCAATTTTTCTTTGTGTGTAGAAATAATTTCTTGGGGAATTCACTTCTTAGTTCCTTGCATTCCCATACTGTTGCCTCACATTACCCTGTTTTATTACCCACCATACTTCTGAACATATCTGGGACCTGCACCAAGAATCTGATGGAAAAACAAAATTGGACATTTAAAAAAACAAAACATTTAAAGCCTTAAAAAGCCAATGGTGCTGTTTGTCCAGTGCCGCAGTGTGTCTGACGTCTGCAGAATTCATTGCCTAAATGAGTATGGGGAGAACTGTAGCGCAAACGCCCCCTAGACCAGCACAATTGCCAGACCAAAGCAACAAAGGCTATAGTGAATGAAGCCAAAACAAGAACCAACCAAATAAGGTAAAATCAGATCTCACATTTAGCAAATATCCTCCCTCAGAACACATTTGCACCATTAGATATGTGTCGGCCCTGCTCTTTTTGAAACCCGTGCATTCTTCACGTCTTACTAATACCAAGTTGTGACTTTCAACTGCCTGTCTGGTTGGGATTTCCTCCAAGAGCACAGAGAATGTTTGTTTACTGCATTGGATTAGTTAATGTGCACATGTTCTGCTTAGATGCCCAGTGACTTATTTACTCTGTTTTTTGCCTAATATGGGGTTCAGATTCGGAGTTCGCACACCAACACTGTAGTCTTCTTCTGGACCTGCCAGTACACTGTGAAGTGCAGAATTCCATGTCATTGCTTCTGTAAACTTGGCGGGACATAAGAGATGATTCCAGTGAGGTGGAGACTCATTCTTCAGCCAGCCATGACTGTCTGCGAAATGTAGTTTGTAAACTTCTCAACAATGTTGTGAGCCACTAACCATGGACAGTAACAGTGGGGGAATTGACCTCAGCTCACTCACACAGTTACCTGACCTCTGCATGAAAACCTTGCACTGATTTGCTAACTCCAAATCATGCCAGACCATAAAATAATTTGACTCAAGAAAATGGAAAAATGAAACATACAGCAAACAACCAAATGATTGCATTTTCCAAATTGCTTTCCGAATGCAGTTGTCTATAACTGTGATGCTGCTGTTATTTTCTTGATCTGTTATTGACAAAGAATATATCTAGATATCTCCTCTGAAAAACCCATTAAAACCATTATTAGAGGGCTGATGAGTCAAAGGTGAGACTGTCAGTAAACCCATTTTGTACTCCCAATGTAAAGGTCCTCTGCCACGGCCAAGAAGAATGACCCTCCATTGTAGGATAGGGAATGTAATGGAGAATATATGAACGCAAAGAGTGGATCCCCAGTGATGGACCTCAGCTCTGGGTGGGCCCTCTTTCCAGCGCTGACCTCGCCGCCCCTCACATGGCTTGCATTGCTCTCCCAGGGTACACCGCTGTCAAGGCAGCCACACTAGATGCCACATAAATGGCCCCAGTTGCCCCCGGCAGCGACACGGCCCTGACCCCCAGCCTCTCTCATGCCTGATTTTCAGTGGCTGGCCACTCTGTTAGGCCACTGCTGGAGAGGGAAAAAACCACAGTGACATCCCTCCCACTTTAATGCTGACTCTCCATCAAAACCTGTGTAAATGACAATGCCAAATTGAGGTGAATGACCTCCCTTCTGCACGTTCCCTGTGTTTGCGGGCTCAGGGAGGGGTGGGCTGAGGATTAATGATTGACTCCTCTGCCTGGGAATGGCTGCCATTTCCATAATAGTGGACACAAGCTCCAGACAGAGCAAGCCTCCTTCGAAAAATAGGGCTCAGGCCAAAAGTGGATGTGTGTTATTTTGCTTGCAGAAGGTCTACCTCAGCTGGGCTCTCAGAACACCCACCACGGGACCTCTGTAGAGATGCATAAACATCCCTTGACCCTCATCCCATACAGGAAGTTCTTGTGTTTTTATATCATTGAGTGGACCGTTCAACTTTCAAACGTTCAAACCACCATTTCTGTAGAGGGCCCAAATTTGGAGGTACAGGATAAGGAAAGACACAGTATATACAATGCATGAGTGCCGTAGCACCCCCAAAAGGTAAATAGTGCTCATTTGTGAGATTTCTCCCTCACATTTATCTTGCCCACCAAGTAACTCACTACCTATAACCATCTTTCCCATTTCCTTATTCTGCATTCAAAATCAGAACAGATCAAAGCAGTAATACCGTCAGTACAACAAGCAAAAGCTGCATCACTCTCCAAAAGAGCTAGAAGGCACAACAGGACTATCACTGTGCCATTTTGTAGATAACACAGACTCATTCAACCCCGCTGCTCCAAGGAACGATACAGGAAATCATTCCTACCCACGGCAATCAGACTTTACAACTCATCTACCTCTGTCAGAGCCATGATCACACATCTGGACTAATTCTACCTGTCACCTTTTCCACTACATATAACATAATACAACGTATACTTAGTGTTTACTATGGACATGTGGATATATTATCCACATTGATATTATATATCATATTTTTACAGTATTTTTTGCATCCTATTGCACATCCTATGTACATATTCATAGTATATTATTTAAGGTATGTGTACATCTTGTTTATATCTTGTTTTGTTTTTATTCTCTCGACCTCAGCAATTTATTTATTTTTATTTTATTTTTTATTTTATTTTATATTATTTTTTATTCCATTTATCTGTATTGTATTAAAATTTACCGGACTGCTATGACAATCTAATTTCCCTTCGGGGATGAATATCTATCTATCTATCTATCTATCTATCTATCTATCTATCTATCTATCTATCTATCTATCTATCTATCTATCTATCTATCTATCTATCTATCTATCTATCTATCTATATCTAAAAAGTAAGAATAAGGAGAGGTTGTCTTCATTGATCTGAGACATAGGAGTTGTTTTGTTGATCTGATGCACATCACAGCTCTCCGTTACATGGGGTCTCATCCGTTACTCAGAACTTGGCGCATGTAAGATGCAGACATAGACCTTACAAGGATCTGACCTGCCTACGATATCCTTTTGGTAAGGGATATACACATTTATCACAGACAGAAGCATTCCGTCTCCTTGTATGGCTCTTCCCTGAGTCTGCCAAGGTGGGGGAAAACCAGGCCTCACATGCTACTTGTTAATGAAGTGGCCAGGCGGTTTATCTGCACGTTCTTTCAGATGTAAATTACACAGTCAATAGGCCTCCCCTTAAAAGGACCAATGGCGAACCTCAGGACTGTATAATGGACTGGCGACTTAACTCTCTTCTATGCTTGCGCATTCACAAAACATTTCAGGCTTGTAGATGCCCTTTACCTCTTCATTTTTTTCCCCAGCTGTTTCATGCAACCTTTACCTCCACCTCCATCTCATCTGAACGTTTTCTCTGAAGCTCTGACACTATAACACCTGTTATATGGGTAGATATTTGCACTGCGAAAGTAGAAAAACCGATAATGCCCAACGTTTCAGGCATCCTACGCTTGCACTTACTGTAGAGCAATTCATCCCTACTACAGGAACGAAAACTAATCATATCAAGATATCTCACACACATGAACTGGCCGCAGAAGCAATGGTAATTTTTTGCATAAGCAAAGTCGCATGATGACATGGCCTGTCTGCGGTAACCATACCGCAGTTCAACCATGATAATAATTATATATAAAGCTTAATTGGAACATCAGGCTATTCCTTTTCTAGCTCCTGTGGGGAAAACAGGAGGAGCAAAGGGGGATTAAGGGGGATCAAGTTGAGGTGGAGAAATCTTTTTGATGCTTACAAGGGGCAACAAGGTATGGGGGGTACAGATCAGAGGCTGCAAGACCTTTTGTCGGCACTCAGGGGAGAAATGGGTCTGACAGGTCCATCCACTCACATTTGTGTCATATTAGGGATGGAAAAACATATCTTCCCTCAGCAGATAGGTGCCGCCTGCTGCCCTGGGACCACGGCAGGGCACACAAAAACAACAGGTCCCTCACTACCACCGCCCATGGCAGACCCCGGGATGCCCCTTTAACTGGACCCGTAGCCATTGTTCCCAAACTCCCCAGAGCTGACAACTTTTTTTTTAGCTACAGGAAGTTCCACTTTCAATCATTACAAAACATTGTCACAGATGGAAAGCAGAGCTCGAGCTACTGTAACCAAACATGACTAAACTACAAGTTCCTGCTCATGAATTCAGACAACAACTAAGACCACCTTAGACACAGCACACAACTCTGATGCTGTTCTTACCTTATCACTGCTTGTTTCATAAGAAGTCTTTTAAATGAGTCTTCTATTGATACAGCAAAGAGGAATCAGTGAGAATGCCATCTGCATTAAGATTACAAGTAAAATATTGACAAAAGTACACTACAGCAACAAAGACATTCAACACTAAAAGCAAACCCAACTGAAACCCAAACACTTTGGGTCTTAATAGTCAGAGAGGGATCTTAGCAAGATGCTGACCAAAAGCTAACCAGCTTGCCACTGTGGGACTAGTCTCGCCAAACTTCACTCACCAGTGTGTTTATACCACGCAGGGTAGCTCTGGAAGAACACGGTCCCCCCCAGCTCAAAGTGTTGTGTTGTGCCTGCAAGCCCCGTCCACACTGGTCTCCCTCTGCCAGCTCTCCCTCTCTGAGTCTCCTTCTCTCTCTCTCTCTCTCTCTCTCACTTGCTCTCTCACTTTCTACTCGCTCGGCCTGAGAAGAACTTCCCGGTTGACAGGCGTTGCCGTGGCAACCCCCAAGGCCCCGTTCAAAAGCGATCCTCCTCCCATGCCTGCCAGTTCTGGTCTGGGCTCCTTCAATGAAGAAAGCTCTTTGTTGTGATAAGGTGATATTTCACAGCACAGGGTTAAGGACAGGAGAATGCAAATAGTTTGCCAATACAACCTCCACCACCGCCCCCTCCCCTCTTGTCCTCCTCTCTCCTAGTCTGTCCTCTTCAGTCTGTTTATCCCACCAAGACTTCCCTTGTTCACTACTTGTGCCTCTTGTGCTGGTGTGCAGAAGGAGGCAAAATCTGAGAGGGACTTACAGACTCAGTAGTGTTAGAGGTGCCTTGCTGCACTTAATCAGGTTTAGGCCCCTGCAGCCCACCTCTCTGCAGCACAAAGTTAACACAGCCTTTCACCTGTGTCTCCGCACTCACAACAAGCGTCTCCCGCAGAAATTCCAGACCTCTGCATTTGGGTTCACCATGCTTTTTCCACAGTTGGACTTAATCAGTTCCTAGGAGGAGTTTCCGAGTGTTCTTGAAGAAACAAGCAACCATCTAATGGGAATCAAGTCCAAAAATCTCAGCATCCTGCAATTGCACACTTTGACAGCTAACATGCCACCAGAACACTGTGCTACTTATACATACTAACTACATGCCAGCATGCAAAATGGTGCTTCACAGCTGTTTGTCAGTGACAGACAGCTATTGAACAGCCCAAAAGGTGAATAAACAGCTTAACTTTAAACAAGAAACCAGTTTGGGACTCTGTATTCAGATTCCTCAAATGACTGACTATATGAAACCCGTCATTACTATTTTTTGAGGATTAAAAACCCTCTTAACAGAAAACAGAAAGGATAAAGTGAACCTAAGACACAAGATGAAATGGAGTGTAAAAATGCAGTCATGCCAGGGTAGTTAACCTCAGAATCTCTACTTCAAAAACCATCCATGGTAAACTGAAACATCCCTTTAAAACAAGCTGTTCCAGTTTAGGTAGTTTCTGCCACATGCTAACTGGATCAGTTTTTATTTTGCAACACAGGTGGTTGCTTCCTTATTCCCCGAACCCTCTGTTCAATGCATTTTAATCATGCATTTGTTATTCCAGTAAACATTATTCAAGTAACATTTGATCAGCCTTTGCATTGTATGGAAAGCCGTGTCTGCCTGATTTCACGCTACAGTTTCAGAGTGGAACAGACAGAGTCAGCTGATGGTTAATAATTCAGTGGTTAAAAAGGCTGGCTGGAGTTGGACTTACTCGGACCAATATGGTGTACGCTTACAGGATCTGGTGATTGAAGTTGTTTTTGCCAAACTGTTGAAGCCACATTATTGAAAAAAAGGCTAAATTGTTTGAGCAGGGGTGCAGACTATACCCGGCTGCTGTCCCACTGTTGCCTGCTGAGACCCAATCCCACAGCCTGTCACTCCAATGGCTGCTGGGGTGGGAGAGCTGATGACTGTTTTGGCTGACGACCTGGTGCCTTTTTTCCCAGGTCCCCGTGTGAAACACAAGCCAACCTGTAATGCATTAAACCCAGAAATCTCAACCGTCTGTTACTCTGCAGTAACTGTGCAAAGCATGCAGGAGCAGATAAACTGAGTATCCCAAACAAACCAAGGAAATTCAGATCCATGGATCATTGTGAATGTTCAATTTCATTTATCAGTACATTTGTTTATACTTTTAAAGTATCAAGCAGCCCCACAATTTCTACCAATTTCCTTACCCCTCACAGATATTTGTTAAGGAAAAAACAACTGGAATCAGCTTAATAAAATCAGTAGCATAAGATGCATAACATATAATCAGTATTAACCACATTAAAATCCTGCAAAAGCAAGGCAAAGAATGTAATCACTATCTTGCAGTATTTCATTGCACTGATAAATAAAACTGTAAACCAAACAAGTGGTGTAACCATTCTCACTGACAATATAAACAAAAAATTGTACACAACAGACAATGGGGGCACAAATAAATTGCCCTCCAATATCCTGCTGAAAGACTTTCATCACAGACCACTGCAGCCAAAAACTAAACCAGCCAAAGACAAGAATACTTGGCACAATAAAATCCACAGGGTTACATAACAGAACCATGTTCAGATTATCCTTGATGGATAGATAACCCCATGCCTTACAGCCAAGGCAATACTGCCTAGACCACATTATTGCATGGCTGGTACAATATAGCACATGAGTGATCATGCAGCTAAATTGGTTTTAACAATATAGTTGTGTCTTATAAGGTGACATAAGTGTATGATCTAAAGCTAAAGATGTAAATGGCCCTCAGAACCTCTCAGGGCAAAAAAAGGGCTAGCGCACACATTTTCCTGGATGGGAGGGTTTTTATGGAAGGAGTGAAATAACCATCAGTTCTAATCAAACTACAGGCTCCTGAAGGTCACATTTGAAAAAAACGTCTTCATCTTCAGCACACATATTAAACAGACTATGCAGCTAATGAAAGCACAGACTGAAATGTTTTATGGTCTTTTCCATGCCTTTCTGTGACATTTGCCAACGGTTGTATGTGCAAGGATTGTTGGTCAGTGTGCATTCCTCTGACTGAACCCTGGCCCTCAGGCAGTTCCTTATTGGAGGATGCAGAGTCAATGTTTTGTCTGAGGCTTATACTCTAGAGCCCTAAGAGAGACTCAACCCTGTATAACGACAGTACATGTGTATGCACTAGCGATTCTCTGTGGCAACCAAAGGTCACATCCAGCCAGGTTTGTAAAGTGGTGTGAAACAACCTCACCTGACACATTTGCGGAGAAAATTATGTGATGTACTTTGACAAGCAGCAGCATGGACTTCCTGGTCACACCAGGGCAGTCTGTGTACAGAAACTCATGCAGGGAATAACCATGATTATCCTATTGTGTTGCTGGGAGATGACGAAACCTGTGTTTCACAAACAGCAACTCTTCCCCATGTTAAACAATCCAATTCAGTGTGTCTTGACACTTGATAAAAACCACTTGTGCTCTGTGGAAGACAGCTTTTGCCTCCACAATTATACATTGTCAGGAAGACAGAGAATGATGGTATGAGCCCCCACTATAGCCAACCTCCCACAAAAACTCCACACAAAACACCTCTATCAATGTCCTGGTAACAGCCATTCAATCACATTCTCAAATACAGGATCCACAAAGGCAAAAGCATTCTGATACACATGCTGTTTATGAAGACATAATCCACAGGGATCATACCTCAGGAAAAGTTTTAACAGGAATATTTATAAAAATCTATGAGCATGAGGGAATGCACAGAGCAGTGAGCATGTAGTAGAATACTTACAGTTCAGTGAGGGTAGTGGGGTTCCTGTTGCACAAGGAGAGTAGATGAGTGTAGTTACTGGTTCTGTCTTTGCTCTGTCCTCTCACTCCCTTCCTCCCTCTCTCTCTTTCTCTGTCTCTCTCAGACTGGGGGTTTGGCTACAACATACAGTGAGTGATTCAGGCTGGGTTTGTATACTTGTGTGAATGTGTGCCTGTGCCTGTGCATGTGCGTGTGTGTGTGTGTGTGTGTGTGTGTGTGTGTGTGTGTGTGTGTGTGTGTGTGTGTGTGTGTGTGTGTGTGTGTGTGTGTGTGTGTGTGTGTGTGTGTGTGAGTGTGTGTGCATGCGCGTCTGAGAGTGAATGAGAGTGGAAGCGCGCACTATCCCCACACCACCCACCCACTCTGTAGCTACGCCGTGGCTCTGTAATAGTTTCCATCCGCAGCTGGAAATAATAGAGATTCCCATGCAGGCACAGCTTCAGTGGCACCGCCCTTTTGTGATCCATGAGGAGGAAAAGACAAGAACTGTTTCTCAATATGGGGCACAGAGAAACTCCACTGGCCCATTTCAGTGTCTGAGCCCCATATGTGCGGGCTGGGGTCAGATGAACTGTGCTTTTCTTCTGTTTCTAAAGGTTGATTAGTATGCTGTCAGTTGGTCAGTAAGGTTCTGTGAGGACAAAGCAAAACTGGCCACTAGGGGTCTCTGTTTAGTGACATTAGACACTTATCGGTGTGTTTCGCAATTCATTACTCGCAGGCACTACGTAGTTGTATGGTATTGTTTCAAAGGGACATTTAGCGCCACCTACTGCTTTGCTCTATAGTGTCACAAGAACCAATAAATAAATAAATAAATAAATAAAATAAAACCAGAAGACCAAACAAAATATTCAAAACAAAGATTTGTTATACTAGTTTATCCTAAGGTCTTATTGTTTAACTCATTACATTTAAAGTTAATTATGCCATGATGTGCAAACACATATGGATATGCATACATTGTTGGACATTCTGACTCATGATGTGGGCACACTCACACGCACACACAGCTGGAAGAGATTGTGCTCTTACAGGATTCAGTGTTTCCACAGTGTTGTCCAAAAGCGACCAGGCGCAATGGGGGAAATGCCGCATTTACCCAACTGGCTCGGAGGCAGTGGGACCAACAGCGTGTGGAAGGGAAAAGCTGCCAGTGCTGGGGGGCCAGGAGAGGGAGGAGGAAAGACGGATGCTATGCTGCCAAATAACCACTCAATATAATCAATGAAGCTGAAGATGAGCAAACAAGTAACAACACCATTTGTTTCTACAGGTCGATTAGACTTTGTTTTACGTGATCTGCATCCAAGGGTGGAGAGAACCCATAAAACAATGAGGCTGTGCAACAGGTCTTCATTGGTTTCAAACATATCAGAGAAAATCAGAATGAGAAATGACTGTGACCCTATCAGTGAAACACAACAGCTTTAGATGCAATCAGCAGTGTTAGTCAATTAAGCTTCATAAATTATTTAACCAAGTTCATTTTCAATGTTTCTCATTTATACCATCAGCTGTCAATTCCAATCATCCACTGAGTCCTAATCTTTCCTAATAATTTCCTCAACTTTACCTGGACAGACAGGACAATGTAATGATACATTTTTTAAGTTAATAGCAATATTGTTTTACGATCTTCCAGGGACCTATACCTCAGTGTATTTTCTGCATATGTACTCATTGTGAGAGTGAAAGACTTATGCAGAAAATGCACATAAGCACAAGACTGAATTTTATTCTATCTGCTATAAGTGCTGTTCCATTATCATCCTGCAGTGAGCTCTGCTCTCACCCTTGGCCTTGATGACAGATTATTAAAAAAGAAAATTCACATGGTTAGAATCCAGAATGCTGTGTCAACACTGGTGAGAGTGAAAACTGTAACCCAGATCAACAGCTGTTCATCAGCTAAGCAAAGCTGATGCACCCAAGCCCCATCACCACATTCCCAAGACCCAGACGTCTTCCCTATCAAAACCCTTAAAGAGCAACATGATTTTACTTACAGGCCTGGCCCAGCAAGTGTTCTCTCCAACGATCTTTCCTCTGTTCCACAGAGAGCCTGTGCTCCAAGCAGAAACTGTCAGGCACTGAATTCCTCCGCTCTCTGCCCTCAAGACTGCACCCAGCCCCGTCATCCAAAATAAATATTTAACAGCCCAGCTACGCAATAAACAATCAAAGGTCACATCCCTCTGTTTTCACTTCCCTCTCCTGCCTCCAGGAGCTTTATTTTTACTACACTTGTTACTTATCAAATGTTTTACATAATAAATGATGTACTGTGTATGGGAAATACCCTAGAACATCCTGGTCAATATTTTCCAGTGTTATCATATTAAAAAAAAAACAGTTCCTTTGAATATTGGCTTTGGCTATATGAAAATATATAGTTTTGCCAACTCGCTGCAGTTTCCAGAGGAGGAGGCACAGATGAAAGACAAAAAAAGCCAATAAAAAACTTACAAATCAATCTGTTTATATATACTGCTCATGATGCAAGAGTTCTGCTGCCATTATTCTATATGTTCAAGTTGTTTTAATAGCCTGAACCTACATCATGTCTGTCTTGATTCTTTGCATTTTTGGACGGCTTTTAAACCTCTTTAGTGCAATCACTCTTCTGCCTATACTGTAAGGCCTTACTTGTCTGCAGAATCATTTGACATAAGTGAGATTAATGATGCATTCCAGCACCCAGCTATTTGTTTCTGTAGCTCCACCCTTTCTAATATCATATCCACATCAGTGAGGGCATGGATGCCTTTAACAGCCACTCCATAATCTACTTCTGGAATCAAGCACACTGTTGAAATAAACATTGTTCTATGAGCAAATATAGGGATGGCCAATCCAACCAGCATTTTTTATGCTGTTGATAGAGCATTGCGTGCCAGGATATTGTCTCAGCCAAATGCCATGTTCACACTTTTTATTAATGAATTCACCACACATATTTCAAAAAGTGTATAACAGAACTGAAACTTAGCATGCCTATGTATGATTTAAAAGTATTTTAAGTCATGACAAATTTTTGCATGTTTTATTTTACATTCATGGAGGTACAAGGTGGTGGTGGGGCCTTTCTTGGTTGAAGATGCCAGCAGCTTCCACAGCAATGGAAGGACCTTCTGCTCCACCATCTGGGGCTTCCTTGGGTACAGTTCTTTCACCATATCTGCAAACAGACCATGTACAGGATACATGCTGTCAATCCAAAGCTATCAGTTACTTTAATTTCTCCTAGATGTTAACAGTAATGTAAACTAATATGTATATTACTTATATAGGTTATTTTAAGAATTAATTATTTCCCCCCAACCCCTTAATTTAATACACACAAATCAATGTGTGAACTGTGGCTCACCTGCAACCATCTCGGTCAGATGTCCTTTGGCATTCCCACTCAGAGTCTGGGCCTTGGTGCAGCAGCAAAGCATCATCTGCAACAGAAAGAATTTTAAAGTCACAAAATCTTCCGTGCTGAGACCTAAAAGGAGCTTTAGAGACTCAAGGAACCTTACCCAGATGACAAACAAGGGAGCTAAGGGCACCATCAGCAGCTTCGTGAATTCCTTGTAATTTATCGTCGGCAATGGCTGGCAACAGGATTTTGATCACCTGGGCCACGTTGTCCTTCAGCAAGGGCATGATTGTCATCGAGTCCTCCAGCGCTTTTAAACTCAGACATGAAAAACAAGGTTAAATCTCCAAAGCATTGGTTTTTATAATTACAATTATTTCGTGCAGATGAAGGGTAGGTCTGTAAGTAGGACCAGGTGGACCAGATCCAAGGACTACTCCATGCTATCATTTCCTATCCCCTTAAAAGAAATTCTGTTTGGGAAGAAATTCATTTCAACCAAGCTGAGATCATGCCCATGTCCCAGCCTCACTATTATAGGCTAAGGTAAGAGGCCACCACTGGAGAGGAGACAACTGGGAATGGCAAACAAATTGTGGCTTAACAATGCATGTTGTTCTTTAGTGACCTCTGCTGGCTGGCTGGGTCCCTGCAGGGTCTGGAACTGAAAAAAGGTTGACTCTGTATTCCTGAAGCAGCAAATTCCTCCAAAAGCAACACATTGTTGCATCTGCAATGTGAAACATAGATAAGTAGAATCGAAAAAAAAAACTCATGATCAACACAAGCATTGCCACTTCCTCATGGCAAAATGTTGCAATTTTGTTCTTAATCATTGAATTAATTACATGTTGGATCTCTTAAAGCTTACCTGTCAATCCAAAAGGGGTGACTTGTAGAGAAGCACAATATAGCTATTTTCTTGAAAGGATCAGAAGGTCCTCATCATCTGGATGAGGGCCTTGTGTACGTCCATGGACTGAGGGGCAGCAAACTCTCTCAGATCCTCGCCCATCTGGAGGTACAAAGCGTAGCACAAGGTGGTGGTGGGGCCTTTGTTGGTTGAAGATGCCAGCAGTTTCCACAGCAATGGCAGGACCTTCTGCTCCACCATCTGGGGCTTCCTTGGGTACAGTTCTGTCACCATAACTGAAAACAGACCAGATACAGGATACATGCTGTCAATCCAAAGCTATCAAGTATTTAAATTTCCCCTTCCTCACTCATTCACCGAGGTACTTGTTAACAGTAACCAACACTTATATAGGTAATTTTAAGAAATAATTATGTTCTGCTCCTGCCATGGAACTGTGGCTCACCTGCAACCATCTCAGTCAGATGTCCTTTGGCATTCCCACTCAGGGTCTGGGCCTTGGTGCAGAAGATGCTCAGCAGCAAAGCATTATCTGCAACAGAAACAATTTTAAAGTCACAAAATCTTCCATGCTGAGACCTAAAAGGAGCTTTAGAGATTCAAGGAACCTTACCCAGATGACAAACAAGGGAGCTAAGGGCACCATCAGCAGCTTCGTGAATTGCTTGAATTTTGCTGTTCAGATGGTTGTCAACAATGGCTGGCACCAGGATGTTGAGCACCTGGGCCATGTCGTCCTTCAGCAAGGGAATGATTGTCTGCAGAGCCTCCAGCGTGTGTTGGTTGATCTTTCGGTTTGATTCGTTTAGCCTTGCAACAATCGCGTCAAAAACCTTGAGAAAAGAAAAGTCAGAATGATGCAAAACCTACCTCTAACAGTACATGAATGCAATCTGGAAAAGGAAGACTGCAGTTTGCTTTAGCTCAAAAGCCTAATTTTTGGGAAGATTTACATAAAAGCATAAAACATCTAGGACGTTCAGGACATTAAATGCATGCTTAAGAAAGTGGTCGTAATGACCCAATCACTTTCTCAAAGGACTCACCGGGAATTTGCATGCAGCAACAAAGCTAGGTCTTTCCTTGCAGTCTGCAACAATTTTGTCGATGGCCTTGACCCTTTGCTGGAAATCTTTGGATCCCATTTGGGCCCTCATTGCCTCAACATAGTCCTCTCTTTCTGCCACACTGTAAGTCTTTGTCTTTGCTGGGGTTTGGACTGCCCCAATGGCAGGCAAAGCACATTTTCTCACCTCTTTTGGACTACTGGTCTGTGCTTTGGTGAATTCCTACCAAGGACAGAGTGACAAAAACACATTACATTTCATGTTCAACTACATTTCCACTGCTTTGAAAACATAATAACTCACAAAAACAAAAGTAACTCTTCCCAGGCTCAGCAATGATTTAGTCATTGTGTAATGTAACTTGTATGGTTAAGCTTCTGATAACATGGCAACCTCTCACCCAGACAGCATACCTGAGTCTTATTAGTGATTTTGAGTACTTCAGGTATGTCCTTCTCTGGAATGTATCTCTTCATCATTGTGGTGAACTGTGAGTCTGATGCCAGAAAGAAAAGCATTTTGCGCCCAAAGTGTCTGAAAGAAAAAAAAAAAAATCATCAGCAGTTTATCAATGGCAAAACACAGAATTTGAATATCTGTAAAAAAAAAAACAAAAAAAACAATCAAGTCTTGTAAATCAGCAGACCCAGACAAAATACAAAGTTAAATCCAACCTGACTTCCTGGGAGGAGTCCCTTGCCAGAGAGGCAATGGCAGGCAGGATGCTCTCTGTGATGCCTTTCACCTCGGACAGCACACGGTCGGCTCCAGTCCTCTCCACCAAGGTGGAAAGATGCTGGGCAGTGCACTTCCTCACCACATTGTTCAGATGTCTGCACACAAGAAGTAACATTTGTGATCACAGGGTTCCAATTGAACATAGTTTACCATATGATAGGTAAACTGGCTCATTCAATATATCTAACATGCTGCCATGAATTCAAATGGCATCAACAACTGGCAGAAAGAGCGGACCCAATCAAGAATTGTGGTTTAGCTATACAAAGTTCTAAAAAAATGTGTTTTCATATAAATGTATCAAATAACAATCATCACATTTTGAATGGGGTATGCTTTGTGCTGAAACAGTTATTTCTTCCTCAACAAAAGAAAACAAGCAAATTCACCTATGGTGGATTTACTTCCTTTTAAAAAGGATAACCAGCAAAATTCCATTTGGTCTCTGAACCCAAAATCTTTCAGCCTTCAGTCCAGTGCTCTATGGGTAAGGTGTATCTACGGACAGAGTTCAATGCATTTTTACGCGGATCTCTTACCTCAGGCCCCCCGCCAGCAGAGCCTTTATAGCGGCTGTTGCCGTGCAGTTCTGCACCATGCAGTCCAGTGCTGCATCTACGTCCTGCCGGATGAACTCATTTGCAACTCCCACTTTATTAAGGAGTGCTGTGACTGTCGCCTCCAACATTGGGTCCATCCTCTTCTGCAGGTGGGTGTACATTATTCCCAAGGTATCCATTGCAACCCGGGAAACGCAGGACCGCAGATTCATAACCTACAAAAAAAAACACTGTGTCAAGATTTGCAAGGGACCATTGAAAACCTGCTTTTGCTAGAAAGCAACATAGAGAGTCTACAGTTGCTTTGTACAACAAAGGACCAAATATTGTTGTGAAAGTAGTACTAGCTAGTCAAAGGAAGCATGTGTGACTTGTGCAGTTCAAAAATCTCAGGCACTAACCAATTAAATGATTGATTCACAGTTTTAGTGCACTGCATGTGCTGAATGTTTGATGATTTGTATAATTAAAATAACACAGATTGTGGGAGGACTGTTGAAAGAGATAAAGAAGAGGCACCTCTTGAATGAGCGTCAGACACACGTCTTGAAGTCTGGTGGCCAGGAAGTCTGGGTAGTCCTCAGCAAGTCTTCCAATGATGGACAGGCCATCTATGTTCTTCTCCCTGTAATTCAAAAAAATGTAGTGATACAAAAATGTGAACGATGCAATCATAATATAGTCACTAAAGTTTGTAAAACAATGTCACTTTCAAGTTGGTTGCCTTTTATAGCAAAGCAGTCACCAACTCCCACTACCTGTCAGAATGCAAATTTTCATTATATTTTATAAATGAAGTGCAACCATGTATGGTGTAGACCTCTGCACTTTAATGTTGATTGCTTAAGCTCTCTTGCTGCCTCAGTATGGAAATTATTACCTAAATTTTCCTTTTACAATACTGTAGTCTGTAACTAGTTAGCCAACTAGCAAAGATTTATTTCCACAGACAAACCAATGTGCATGTTGAACTTAGCTGGCTTATTAAATTGTGACATCTGATCGTGTCTACATGTTTTCTACCAATTTTACACCTGCGTCTTTTAAGTGCTCACCAGTCATCTGAGCTCAGCAGTGCTAAGCTGTTTGCCAAAGCTGTCTTGGGGTTGATATTCTGCAGCTCAGGCTGTTTTTGCTTAACCTTCCTTTTAGTGCAATGGGCACATGCTGCTTGTCTGTGAGACAAAATTGCAGAAATCATCAAGGGATTTTCAATGAATGGAGTTATAAAATGCTTTATAACATTTCCCTTTTTTTTTCATTTTACATAAAAAACAAAATGGACAGAAAGGCCTTCTGACTTTGTAATACAGGTATATGCATACCTGTGGATGTTTAAAATGAGCTATTTTTACATGAAGAAAAAAGAGCAGTTACCTCACTCACTATCTATTAAAGTTTTCAATGTTTTTTTTTTTTTTCAAAGTAGAGCAGACATGTTTAGCACTGTGTTAAAGTACAGAAAACAAGATACAGAAGTACAGAAAACAATATGGTGGAAGAAAGAACAGGAGTTTTTTTTTTTTTTTAATCTGCAGAGTTAAAAAAGGATTCTACTAACCGGAGCTCTGAGGCATGGCTTTGGAGGTTTCTCTGGGATGGGAGTCGATGTTTCCATGGGGCATGGTAGTGTTGGGGCTGGTAGCCATCCTTCCATGGGAAATGGTGTTGACAGGACTGCTGTCCATCCTCTTAATGCGGGTGGTGGTGTTGGGGTTTGGGTCCACCACCTTATTGGGAACAATGGTGTTCGGGCTAGTATTCTGTTTGGGTGTGGTGGTGTTGGGACAGACGATGGTGCTGCCAACGTTGGTGTCCTTCTTTTTGGGAGTGGTAGCTCTAGGCCTGGTGTCCAACACCTTATCATGTGTGGTGGTTTCGGGAATGGTGTCAACCCTCTTTTTGGGTTTAGTGGTGCTGGGGTGGATATCCATTCTCTTTTGGGACATGGTGGTGGCGTGGTTGCTGTCCATCCCGTTATTGGCAGTGGTAGTGTCAACACTGGTGTCCATGGTCTTATCAGGGGTTGTGACCTTGGTTCTTTGGTCCATCCTCTTACAGAGGGTAGGGATCTTGGACCGAAATGGCTCGCTGATCTTATCAGCCATTGCATTCATTTGCAAGCCTGTACAAAACAGAAAGATACAGTGTTCAATGTAGGATAACATACATCTAAAAACCTACAAACGTACTTCCTTCATAGCTACATTTTCAAAGTCCATCTTCCTCTAATGTCTGTCATATCTGAAAGCAGTAAAATATATGAAACAACAACAGAGCTCTGGTCAATATCGCCACAAATTGCATTAAAGTACACAGAGTTTTACATTCTTACCATGGCAGTGTATTTCTTCTTTCAAGCTGGTCTCTGACCTGAAAGAGTCCTTGCTGCTAGCCTGAAAACAAGCAAAATCAAAGGCAACACAGTTATTCACAAGCACACTTAAAACTCAGCTTAACATCTAGGCAATACAACTTCAGATGGCATTGTGGTAATTATAGTTGGCTCTATAAATCATTAGTTCTGATTTTAAAGCAATTTTTCTCATTCCTCTGCACAAGTGAGTAATTCACCTTGTTAATACCAACCTTAGTGATGAATTGCTCAACTGATGGGTCTTCATCATTGCAAAGAAGCCTATCCATCTGTATCGCATGGTCCCGCATATTGACCAAAGTCTGGGTGGAGGCATCCTGAAGACAGACCACGGGTTTGACTGAGTGTGGACCATTCTTTCTCTTGTCTTCAGATGTGGATGGGAGAGGCTTATCTGAAGTGAAATGAACAGAATATATACATTTGCAATTGGCACATATTTTCAAGGTTTATTGTGTTCATTATAAATTGAGTGACATTCTGCATAACAGTTCAAAGTGATTCTTCAGCCCACTAAATATTATTCATGTCTAGGGTTTACCTATCAGGATAGGGTTAAACCTTGTTAAATACATTTGATTTCTGGAGATGAATCAAACAACATCAGTAATCGTTTTGATTCATTTTTATGTGTGCAATTTGCGGTTAACCCCAGAATTTTGCTCTGGAGGCCTATTTAAAAATAGGCCTAATTAAGTATCAACTGCCCCTGTCCAGTGTCTGTCATCTCCAACTGCTTCCATGTACAGAGATCTCTAACTGCCCCTCTGCAGTCTGCCATCTGTAACTGTCCCATTGTGCAACATCTGCAATCCCTAACTGCCCCTGTATAGAATCGAAATTGAACTCTTCCAGCCCCTAAATGTCTTTTTTTTTTCATTCAGTGCAAAGTTTACAATTACTTGTGGTTATAATGTACATTTCCACTGGCAACAGTTGCCAGACATTGAAATCAGATTTTCTTCAAGAGAAAACAATCACAAAATATGTGCAACTACTGAAAAGATTGTATGTGCGGGCACAAATTGGTTAAAAACTGTTTTTAAGTAAAATTATATATTTTTGTTCAACTATACATGTATTAAATATAACAAATAAAACATATTTAGAAGTACATTTATTAATAACATGTTCTCATGTATTGTTTGAAATAATGTGAAAATTGTGAAATACATTACATTTTTGTATCCTTATACATAACATGTTATATATTGTGTGAAGAAATAGTCATTGACATCACTGCACCTGGAATTTTCATAAATAATTGCATGCCCAACTTGTGTAATAACGTTCTGGTCTGCTGCCAGTCTATAAAATCCAAGAATTAAATGTCACCACGCAACCTACCTGAGGAAACGGGAGTGGGGTGTGGTTCGATTCCCACGCGGTTAGACTTCCTCAGATGGGGAAAGAAGCAGTCATACCACTTCGCTTTTGAAGATTTCTTCTTCACCGGCCTACTTGGCGGTCTTTCATCCATGATACGAATTCCAAGTATCGTAAAATGCACATGTGAACTGTATCGAACGAACTGGCTTCAGTTCACTGTTGGTTTTCTGTTGTGGCTATTTATTTACTTACTTCTCTATTGAGTGACGTAACAGAATCGATGCTTCAAACCAAAATTAATTCCATAACCCCTACAAACTTCTCTTGTGACGTCACATGGAAAATCGAACCAAAACGTGTTGCTTATGACACCAGTCGTGACAAAAGTGTGCCGGTGGGAATTTTTGTGCCTGCTGGGGGTGTCTTGAATGCATTGTATACCCGTTCGCTGTACGTATTTTGGAACGCTATAGGTCAATCTGCCACGAATTGTCATTTAAAACACTCTTCCAAACGATCATGATTCCCGAAAAAAATGGAATGTAATAGACCACATTTTAAGTCCACTACAATTTAGGTAATTTCGGTGGCCTTGCACTGAGTCAATAAAGCACCTGCACCGCACTGGTGTTTTCTGACCCAGCAGTTTGCTTACATGAATGACCAAACATGCTGGGTTACTTGTCCGAACTCAAAAAAGTGGTGGTTGTGACAGTGGTGAGTAGGTTTTTATTCTTTGTCTGGGTTGTAATTTACTGTTTTTACTCAGAATCAGGCTATTTATTTTTTCTGTCAGAAAGCAATTCATTTAAAATTAGAAACATGATGAGCATGCCTTGCTTCTTTCACACTGCAGACTCACCACCAATTACATGCGTCAGGTGTTGAGGCAATCTGTGTCCTCGGTTTCTGCATCTACAGGCACCCACCACGAGTGGCCACTATAGAGCCAAACAGGCTGACTGCTGTCCCAGGCAAGGCTGAGCCAGTGGTTACCTTGCCAATGTGGACCTCTAGCCATAACATTGTAAAAAATGCCCTGTGATAATGCTGTTTTATAAGACAATGAAATTCTGTATCCAGCTTCCACAGTAACATACCGGTTTGTAAGAAAGGGAATCATGGTACAAATACTGTATGCAGCTTCCACAGTAACATACTCTAACAAGAAAATGAATTACTGTACTGATACTATATTCAGTTTTCACTGCACCGTCATGCACTGCTTTATGAGAAAATGAATTACAGTACAAATACTGTATGCAGCTTCCACAGTAACATGCTGTACTGTGAGACCGTGATCATGATAAAACACTGTATACAGCTTTCACTGTAAAATACTGCTCAAAATACACTGACTCACGGTACAAATACTGTAGACAGCTTTCACAGTAACATACTGCCCATACTACAGTATGTAACTGCTCACATCACAGCAATTATTTGCAGTGAAGTAATGACTTTTAATTTTCTAGAGGAGGGATATGCATCAGGAATGTAAACTTGCTCCAACACAATGTCTAGACACATAAATTCCTCTAAAATGCTGGATATACATAATCTTAGTTACATTGCATCATTACAAGACTGCACATTTTTCCCTGGTTCCATTTTTTAGACACTTAAATAAGCACTTTAAACTATAAAGTTTATAATTATTATAGCATTTGCTGAAGATAAACATGTTATATTGAACTTGAAATCAGAAATGATAGCAAGAACAGTGGCAGTCATTTTCCCTGGTTCCATCTTGGGAGCGAGAACTGAATGTGCCTGATACACCCTTTTCACTCTCAGGTGACTATATCCTATAAGTTTACCTGAAAGTGAGTAGGGTGGGTCAATATATGTCTGTCTCTATCTTGTGAATCCTAAAATTCTGAAGAAAGGTTAAATGGAGAGAGCTGTCTACTGACAAAATTTTAAATAATGCATATTAGTGATGGGAGGTTCGACTCTTTTTGCTGACTCGAGTTTGTATGAGTCACTCACTAAAGAGAATCAGGTTTTCAAGCCACTGGAGTCAGTCCCCCAGAGCTTGGGGAATCCCCCACCTGCCCCAGCGCCTATAGAGCAAGCGCACCAGAGACTTATACAAGACGTATGCAAGTCATCACGCCACATCTTTAAGACGCATTGGTTATTCATCGCTTCAAAACCAACAAAGATCCATGGAGTTTTTGTGATATAGTTTTATCTTATAGCTTCTGTGCTCATTTCCCCTCAGTTTCATGTTAAAATGTAATCAATCATAAACTTTACATTAGTATAGCCTGTGTTTTTCATATTTACATTGATCTTGATTACACGAAACATTACTCATTTCATTGTTTAGTTCTACTTAAAGCGTTATATTTTGTCATGCAATAGCCTGTGCGTCCGCAAAACTCCTTATTCCGTGCTTTCAAAGAAGCAGTGCTGTCATTTACTTTTTGGACAAAACGTTTTAGTGTCTTTTGTATTCATAACAAATATACAGTATTCCGGTAAAATCAACCAATAGATCGTATTGGTGTTAAATATAAAGCTCATTTTTTCATCATGCAACAGCTTGTGTGTGCATTAGCCTCTTGATCACTTGTTTTTGACCTGGCAAAATATATACAATAAGTTCGCCAAGCATTTTGGGATACTTGAGTTTTTAAAGGTGTATCAACTGAATGAACGGTGTATCAACCGACACGGACCGTTCACTAAAAAGAGTCTTTCGTTACGAATGATTCGTTCATGACTCGCACATTATTAATGCATATTCAGTTTACATTGAAAACTGTCACCAGTTTCTTATAACTTCGTTTCGCTGAAACAGCACACCTACTTGAACAAATCCGCATTTGTGTTTCACAGAAATATAATTGCTCGTTTGGTTACGCCCACTAACGTTTTCACATGTTTTCTATTTGTGTCATGTTATCTTGGGAGAGGAGTGTTGAGTAGTGAAGAAGATCAGATATTCTCATTTATAATGTAAGAATAACAGCTCTTGTGACAGGATGTGCTTGTGTATGTGTGTTGTGTATGTCTCTTTCACACATATATAAACACAGAACAAATAAACATGTTATTGTATATCTTTTATTCATATAAAATATTATTAAATAATATTTATGAGAGTATGTACAGAATTTTACAATAAGGTACAGCATACCTGCCAAGTAATGGTTGCTTTCAGTTTGTTTGAAACTTGCAAAACATTTCTGAAAGTTTTTTCCAACCAAATAGCTTAAGGTAGAGCAATTTTCACAGTTATTTTCATTTCAAGTATTTAAAGGGCAAACCCTCTCCTCAAGCAATGTGTTCACAACACCAGGATACACATTGATGTCTACTTATCAGTAGTAATATTCACATATTGAATGGTTCAAGGACACATGGTCAGACTTCCTTTAATCAACATGTACTTTTGGCTAAGAATGTTGGTTAACAGTGTCATCAAAGTCATACTTTTTACACTGTGAATTAAAGGCCTTGCCAACAACACAGTGCTAACAGCCCAATATTAAAAAAAACACATGCAAGGTTGAAGCAAACATAGTGACTAATGACCGACATGACTAATTGTCTGGGTCATCTTCATGTTGAGCACACGTTATCGTCAGTATCACGGCAGTATCACAGTTCCTCCGCAGTGGAGTGGAGCTATTTGAGTGGCTGCCGGCACAGAGGACAGGTACCAAAATCCTTGCTCACCCTTTTGGCACATGGGCGGCACAGGCACTGGTGCCCGCAGCACAGAGTTACGCAGGCCACCCGATACATGCAGACGGCGCATTCCTCCACAGGGTTGAAAGCTACAGATGGAGACACAGAGGCATGGTTACAAACAGGGCACCACAATCTCCATGTTGTCTTGAGTGTTCACTCAGTATGATAAAAGAGAAGCTTTTATGTAAGACAGGATCCTTGAGACATGTTTTGCTCTCCAACTTCACCATCAAGGCTTATAGCTCTCTTCTACATAACAGCAATTCCAGCAGTGTAATTTCAGAGTAGTGAATGAGTACAACATTTTTTTTTTTGAGGCACTGTGACACTCACCATCTGTCCAATAGTCGGTGCTGGAAAGCCAGTGACCCTGGTCATCCTCTAATCGCCCAGGAGATGTCAGGTTTTTCTGCGATGACCTAGATCTCCTGTTTATGCAACATGAACACTGGTCTCTTGAGGAGGCAAGGGGTGGGGCTGGGATTGGGCATGACTTCCTTGTACCAAACAGACACTTCTTCTCTGACCCTGGGGTGAAGGTGAAAACCAACCATGCTGTTATAGGTGAGTTTGATACTATACAAAAACAGAGACATGCCAGTGCACTTGTAGGTACTGTGAGATAATTTGTGCTCAAATCTTTTTTTATCATTGCCCTGAGTGTGTAAATTGAAGTGTTTTTCATCAGTTCAGGGGGAAAAAACAAAGAAAAAAAGGACTGAACTCTCAGTTGTTCCCCATCTGGTCTCAACACTCACCCAGTAGAACCACAATGCATGTCTGCCCGTACACGTCGATCATGGCCCACAAGGGCTTACTGAGGTCCACCCCCATCAGCAGTCTGTGCTTCTGGCCATCTTGTCCCTTGTACTCCAGATTACCCTTTGATGTGACCCAGAACTTCAGATGATCTCCAGTCAGGGCATGGATTTCAGGCACAGGGGCTGCCCAGTACCCAGGCGTTTTGGTGAGGTTTGGGATCGCCATGTCTGTCAGGGAGCCATGGCTGGGTGGGACAGTGGTGAAGCCAATCCTGAGGGCCCCAGCCCAGTGGTGGAGTTTGTAGTCCACTCTCAGATGCACCTTCTCCCCAACCCGCACCGGGCGGCTGCTGAAGACCAGACCGTGCCGGAAGGTATGGCAATCCCTCTCTGCACACCTTGCCCACTGGGTTAGGGTGATCTTGTGCCCAACAGCCCCTGTGTGGAAAGTCAGGGGCCCCAGACAGTATGGTCCACAGGTGTGTAATGTTCCTGACTCTGTAAAGGAAAGTGATGGGTGGGATTAGGTTTTAACCTTTCTCACTTTCTAACTGACACCAGTTGTTGTAATTACATAACAAATATGTAATATAATAAAGGTAATTAAAAAAATAAGTAGGACACATTTTTGACCAAATCTAGTGTTAGGATATTTGCCCTTCTCCATGGAACCAAGTGCAGGACAACGAAGAACACACTGACAACTTCTCTAAGAGAATGTTGATTTATTACAATGCGCAAGGGAGAGACAAACTCAGAACATTCGGGCTGCCTGTGCCGAGAGAATCTCTAAAGAATCAAGTTGTGTGGTGTGCTGATATAGAGTTCATGCTCTTACATATCAAAGGATTGAGATAAGTGCCAGGCCAGAGACAACTGGTCTTGTCCCTCCATGGGAACCCTGGCAGAGCCATTTGCAGGGGTATGCTGTGGAGACAGGATTCCCTACAGAAATGCATATGTTTGGTTGATGACTGGAGCTGGCTAGGCCAAAGGTGTCATGAGGTGGAGGTTTCACAAAGTAAGAATACAGAATACAACATTGTTCTGTCACCTACAGGAAGCCTTAAATAATATATTAAAAACCTGGAACCTATCAACAAGGAATTATCTATGTACCAGCACAGAATACCCTATCTATTGATAGAGGTGAATGAGCCAAAGTGACAAATCTTGGAGGAGAAAGAAAATGAAACTAAAATGGGAGGAGGATGCACACATGATTCCTGTAACATGAAGTCAACATATCAGATCATGCATCTTCCAATCTTGCAGGTAGTTGGCTGTGAGATGCTGCCAAAGAGTGATCAGCCTGAGGATCTCAACTGGCTTAAATATTATTCTGATGAGGCTGAGCTAATTTCATTGCCTTGCAAATATGGACCTCCAGCCATAGCCAGTAATGGCATGGGTGGAACTCAATCCCCCCTCTACCTTTACTCTGGAAGCTACTCTGGAATATCACAATACACATCTAAGCACACTGACACAATCAGCAAATGGGTATTCTGTGCTGGTACATAGATAATTCCTTGTTGTGACACAAAACACATTCCTATTTACATTTCTGAGCTCTGGCACAACCCACAACACCAAAATATATTCAGAGAAAATTCTGGTCATATATGACAGACTTTCTTTCATCAGGTTTTTATTTTGAACGTGTTTTTAGCTCTCAGCAATTTGGCCCTTGCCCTTGGCTTCATTCTAAATATCTTTAAAAATTGAAAAAAATATTATTAATAGGCACTGTTATGACCCTGAGTTATGATACATTTTCTCATATTTTACAGTTTGCCATGAGAGAAAGCCATACTCTAAATTCAAAGACATTTTATTTCCCAGACCAATTGAATGTATCACATTTCCTGGGAGGAGGAAATCTTTGTATCCGTGATAAGCCAAACAATGTGGTTTTACTGGCAGCACAGTGGTTTGTGTAACAAACCTATTTCCCAATTTTTCTTCAACAATAGTAACTTACAAACTGCATGATTAGCAAGCCATACCTCATAGCTTAAAGCTAGTGTTGAGAGGATTCGCTTTCAAGAAACTCTAAAAATGTCTTTTTATTGGTTCAAAAAAAAGAGATTTACGCTTCATTTTAGCTTCTCCCATTACAAAGTTAATAAAACCTCATTTTGACGTCTTCATACATTTTCCAGTTTACACAGAGAAATTGTCATGACTGGGTTAGTTATTATCTCCCCAAGGTATCTTGATTTTAGTACCTGTACTGTGAAATCCAATCTCCCTAACTTATTGTGAAACAGCTGCAGGAAAATGTCATTAATGCATGCATTCACTCATGGCAAATACATGAGTAATTCAGACAGTGCCTACACATTAAGAGATATTAACTGAAAAATCTTTCCTAGTAACCCAGTTTAGTGTTAGGTTGTACAATACAAGCAGTTCCAACAAGGATCCGTTACTGACAACATCTAAAATGAAGACTTGTCTTGTTTCCAATATGACAAAGATGTAACCTGACATGCCTGAAAAACACACTTTTAAAAAGCTTTTCAAAGCTGTTATCATAGGGATACAATTTAAGATAAAAATTCTTACCATTTACTCTATGATCCATCTGGCTCACCATCTTGAACCTGTTATACTTGTAAACTTCTGTAAGAAAGTGCATTGATAGGCTCCAAATGATCAACTGTTTCACAAATGAAGCAGGAGAGGTGTCATCTGGCATTTTATACCCAACTCACATGTGCCTCCAGTTTGTATACAAAGCATTACTCATCAGGATATTACAAAAAAGGAAATGAAAGGGGTTGGGCTTTGGAAGAGGTGGGGCTGAGCCCTAGAGGAGGTGTGGCTAACATTCTGGAAAAGTACACCAAGTCAAACAGACTAAGTTTCAGCATGACTGTGGCTTTGATCCAGCTTTCACTTGGAGTGTGTATCTGAGTGCATGTGTGGGGGGACAAGCTCTTGGATGTCTTGCATTTCATAAAAACATCACGCCTGGTTTAAAATGTATTAGGTAAAGGCTTGTCCTTAGCCTCTGTCTTATCCTCTGCATTACAAATTGCATCTATCCATCTGTCTATTATCTGTACGTGCTAAACCCAATCCAGTGTCACAGGGGTTATGCTTTTGCTATGAGAGAGGATTTTCACAGAGGTCAAATATGTATTTGATTGTCTCTAGCTGAATATGTTTTACATGTTTTTTTCTCAAATGATTAAGTAAATGTAATCAATCAGCCAGATAGTACCTGAATTTCAGGCACATTGGTCACAGAAACAGCTAAATTAATTACCTTTTTGAGTGAACAGCATTAAAAATCATGATGCATTCATCAAACAAGGACATCTCTCCATTAGGAAAGATGAACAGCGGTTACAAGCCAAAGCTAACTGACAGGGGTACACAGACACTTATCAGCACTTAACAGCATATCTAGAGCTTCTCAGAGTTGGTATTTATGATAAGGATTCCATCTGAGAGATGCTTGTAACCAAAGCCAAGCACAACAATGCACAACCTGATATAATGAGCACAAACCTAGACATCTGAGCAGTGCAAGAAATATGGTCTGATGGCACATATCTGTCAAGCTTTTTCTTTCCTTCAACATCAATAGTCATTTGCATGTTCCCTCTTTAAGAAAAATATATTTTACCTTTGCATTGCAGTAATGGTAGGCAAAATATGCTATTTACATTTTGCTCTCTTTCTCTCTATTTTCACTGGAGAGGCACCATAGTGCATGCAATCAGTCAAACCTGCTAGAAAAAGAAACTAAAGTTTTTATTTACTTTCATTTTAAAGTCCAGTTGACTGACATTCCTTCACACTTTAGTGCGACAAAAAAGAACATTTGTTTTGAGAAACAATCAAGACAACAAAAAAATGAAACCACACAGGTTACTGAAGCCCATTCTAAAGATTCCGGTGTCGAGAAATGATAGCAAGCAATTACACTGCATGTTCTTGGAAAACAACCATAAAGAATTAATTATATGTGAATTGCACAGTCATAATAGGGGTGTCTCCCACTAGGGTGATTAAAATATACCAGATCTACCTGATGTCTTATTTCCCATCACTGAGGCATGAGAAGCCACCTGCCTCCCAGTAAGCTGCCACTCCAAACACTAGCTTCTTTGCAGTCTTGCACAAGATTCTAACTAGCATTTTCTAAGTTAACAGTTTTCAGTAAAAGTTAAACATTTTCATGCACAATGTTTTGTAGTTTTGCAATATTAACATATGATTTGTATCATTTTCTTTTTTGGAAAGAAAGTATTTTATGCAAATATGTAAGATACTCATACAAAGGTGTACAGGAGCGTACCTTTTAGAAATACCAAACATCTGGATATACAAGTCAACTCATTCCTGAAATGTTTGAATCTCTGTGGTTGTACATAGCTCATGCTTGTGATAGCTAGGCCAAATGCCCTACTCTGCATTCATGGAAAGTACCTGTCAGAACTGAGGTACTTTGGAGTCCACACAATATTTAATGTACACTGCAAATCAACACAACTGAACCTGTCAGCCTAGATAACAACCTGTTAGACTCCCTTTCCTCAAACCTTTGATTTGTCCACATATCTGATTTCAGAAGACATGAAACAGGAGCAGCCAGATGGTTAGTCCAGCTAATACATTAGTTTCCGATGTAGTGAGATGCCCCTCAAACTTGTATTAAATGTTGACTGTGTGCCAGTATTGACTGAGTCTGTAGACCCCACAGAGCAGCACATAATTGACCATAGTGTCTTGATACCATAGTGGTTGATCAGGTACACTGCCTGTACCACCTGACATTCTGACAGCGAAGTTATGCTGGTGGTGCTCAAAATGAGAAAAATCTAGAGAGGCTGTTGATGATACACATTTACAAAGGAATGTAAACTCATGTGCACTCCTTCAGATGGGAATAAACTGAAATTGAAAACTGGGGAAGAAAACAGGTCCTTAAATGTCAGTTAGCCCTTGTGGATGAAGGATCAGTAGGGAACTTCAAACACTATACAAATTATTGTAAAGTCAAGTCAAACCAGGCAAATTCTGGGCAAATTGTGACATTTTAACATAAGTGCTGAGATAATGAACATGAGGATTTTCTCTGTGCGCAAATATATATATATCAATTCTCAGACAAAAAAAAAAAAAAACATCTTTTTGCATGTAGTAATCAGATTAACAACTATGGTGTTCAGGATGATATCGTCATACCTGTCAAGTCGCACATTTTACCCTTGAGACATTTTTTATCTTAGCTGCTGTTTTACAGGCCTGTAATAAACATTGTACTAGTTGTCACACTCTCAAAAAAACCAGAACATCAACGGTGGAGTAGTGGTACAAGAATGTTTACAAATGAAAGAAAAAGACATGAGAGGGGTGGCAGACCAGCAACTGATTCTGCATCGGAGCTCACGGTGCCAGGACATAAATCAGCTTAAACTTGATTGAGGTTTTCAATTTGTAAATTGCAAAGTAATGCCATTAAGACTGAAATAAATAAATAAATTATATATATTATAAACATATAAGTATATAATTAATTATATAAACACACACTAAATACATGCTCTACATTGGAAACCTATATGTCTCAAGAATTCCTCAGACAGCTCTTCAAAATGAAATCACCAAGAATGCCTGTGCTGTTTTCCTTTCACATCTTCCCCCACTGAAAAAAAGAAGCAAAGCATTAAACTCTTCACTTACACCTCACTGCTCCCTTTCATATCAGTTTGAACAGCAAATATGGGTCTAGTAATGAGGTCACAAGATAAGGATATTTTGTGAGGACAAGTAGCTTGAGGGAGTTTGGGGCACGAGGAATTAAGACCTAACATCAGACTGAACCACAGTTAACTAAAATAAGGTTATACACTAGAAAAAGTCCTGTATTTAAACACATTTTATATTGCACATTTATACTCAACAGCCTACTACAACATGCCTATGACAACGAATTCCTGTCACGTGGTAAAGGGAAACCATGTGGTGATTAGTATCAAAACGCCGGATTTATATTACTTTATATCGTCATGCTTCACTGATAATGGAAAATTACAAGGGAGGCTCGGGCTGAATCGTCATGCCATGTCCCTGCAAGCAAGCACCTGCTTGTTTGCACTGGCTACGAATAGACTGCAGGGGTCGATACTCCATTGTCTTGTAAATCGTAACCTGAGCACTTCGCAAGCGAGACAGACTATTCTGAAACAACACTGCCTTCTGTTAGCAGATGATTCTCATCTTTACGGATCTGGGTAAAACTCGGAATGTTCCGCCACGGACCTCAAACAGAGGCGAGGAACGATACAAGCAGAACTGCGAATCACTCGTAGCCTACACAGATATCGCTTTGTGCTGTACCCGTACTTGCATACAATTAATACGTAATTGTGCAAAGAGTTCCGATAACTCCGTTAACCATAACCATCTTGTTGGTTAGTCACTGGGTGCGTCGCAAAACTTTGAATCCTCCTTTACTCTACAGCCACGTCGTCTTCTCCCTCCCTCCAATTTCCAATAAGTAGACAATAATTCATAACTTCAAGGATAGACTCAAAGGAAAACTCTTGAACATAGACAACGAAAGGGACTTCTCAAGACCATGTATTGTGGGAAATTACCCAGATGCCTAAACAATTACAGAGATAGTTTTTCCAGAAGTCATGAGGTTGCCTGTCTCATTTTTATAGTAGCACGTGATGCCTGGCAAAGGTTTCTCAATCGTGGTTGTCTACAAAGGGGCGTGAACTAAATGGCGAAATACTGTCTTCATGTTTTGTCACTTAATGAACGACGAAAGGTTTCACTGGTTTTGAGATGTTATACTAATAATTACCGTTAAAATGTCAAAACTTTACCAGGCAGCCCTTGCACTGATAAAAAGCGTTTCCTTGTACAGTTTCCTGGTACATCCAAATCGTGGACTGATTACTCTAACGACCTGATAGTGAGGAAGTGGAAATTTCCCACTAGTAAGGTTCGCCTGTGTAAGGATAATAGCTTGCACATGACCCACATACTGTCTATGTCATCGATCACGATTTACAGTTGTTCTCTATTTATGCTGCTTGAAATTTGGTATGATAATTTCCTGTCCTGGAAGGTTTTTTTTGTTTGTTTTATTATATGTATTATTATTTTGTATTTCCATTTTTGTCCATTTTTTCCATTTTGTCAAGTTCCCAAGTGTATATCCTCTGCTCAGCTCCAGGATTATATAAAAAAGGCTGAATAAAATAAACAACACAGAGATTGGTGTATATTTTTCCATAAACATATGGGAAAAGTATATTATTGTTTTCTCATACATTGTTCTACAGTTGCAGGTAAAGGATTAAACTAAATTTTTTGCTCCAAAACAGTTTAAAAATGATTCTGGCCCCATGTATTCAGTACTTTGTTTAGCCTACCCTTGCAAGGAAAATGGCAGCGAATCTTCCATTATAATGTTTAATAAGGTTGATTAACACATTGGGAGGGATATTTGACAATTTCTCCCGACAGAACCTCAGCGCCCTTCATCTAAGCAGTTTTCAATCAGATATAAGAAGACACACTAGTATAGCTGTGGCAGCCAACCTGTCTAAGCCTCCTGGAGGAGGCTCGGTTTTTGGTCTAATACTTACCAAATTAATACAAATTTTCCTCACTGTGTGTCTATTCCTGACAATTTAAACACTGTAGTTCCATTGGTTTTAAACATGTAATTATTTCCCCTAATGATAGTAAGTTTCACTTTTATAGATTAGTTGTACCCATTATTTAATTTCTGTGTGTTGGTAACCAATTTGATGTGTTAATTATTTGCCTGTACTCATAATGATTTCATATGCATGTAACCTCATTTTATACCCGAGAAAAACAATTCAAAGTCATGAAATGCCATAATTTCTTAAAGTTCTGAGCTGAACTGTGATGCAGACTTAACTTGTTTGATTTAAAGGCATCTTAGGGGTGTGAATATTTTTCATATATACACATTAGGTGAAAAAGACAATCAACAGTTCCAAGGTTATTGTGCATGTATGTGATATTCAGCAGACCTCAGTGGATATATCCTCAGCCCACAATTTGCATATCATTTTGTGCTCAGTGCAAAATGACTTAAAATACAAGAGTCTGAAAAAGAGTGAA
This sequence comes from Albula goreensis, assembly GCA_022829145.1. NCBI lineage: Eukaryota > Metazoa > Chordata > Actinopteri > Albuliformes > Albulidae > Albula > Albula goreensis. The sequence goes on from CM040744.1 coordinate 33,651,496, forward strand.
GCCAAAACATGTTTTAACAGGCACCATGCTGTTGTCACTGCCAGTGTTGGTATTACAGTATAATTAACAATGCTTTTGGCATGGTTCATGACATAATGACATCACATTGAGGCCTCACTAGTTTCATTTTAATTTTATCCTGATAATTGTCATGTTTCATAGTTGATGAGGAAATAAAAATGAATAAAAGAGAAATATGAAATATAAGAACAAGCTTTATGAGTAATATAGATATCTACTATACACGTCTAAAAAAATTGTATAAAGAGCCTTTTTTCAATACCAAATTTGTATATTCAGAATGACTGACAAGAAACAAGGTATGCATTGGCTGGTAATTGAAAATAAACCATAAAAGTCAGAAGAGTGCTATGGCTCTCCAGGACACAGTTAGTAGAGGGTTTGATTTACAAATAATGGCTAAGATTCACATCCCAGTCATGGGTTTCGTTGATTGTGCCAACTCACCACTAGATGTCACTGTTTTATAGATTGGTTTGGAGGCCACGAGCTGAGTGGTAGGAATCTGATATTAAGCATAAATTATTTTTAAAAATGATATCAATGTAAATATCAATTTTTGAATTCAGTTACACAAATGGCAGAAGTACAGGCAAAATCATTAAAAATCTAACATAATTCAGTATCATGTACACAATGGTAAACAACAGAATGGTCGAGATTCAAATTTTTACATGGCTAATTCTTATTATTTTATATATTTCTTCTCCATAAATCTTCACAAAAAACAAACAGAAAAAGTTTAATCTCGATGTTGATTTCAGACATATCAATGGGCTGTGTAAAAGATATCCACATGCAAAATAATTAACAATGAGTTCTTGGTGATATCAACGGATATAGCTGACAAAATGTCTGACCTTATGTGTTGTCTTTATCTTTGGAGAATCATTTTTCACCCTGTCACATTACCTTCATTTATCCTTCCTGTGCAGTGAAATGGCTGGCTCATTTCAGCCTTTCAGTCAAAGTTGGCAGCAGCGCCACCATTAAAACCTAATATGTTTTAGTTCACAGAACAATGCCAACAAAGACACCTGACTCTACCCAGGTTTGAATCACCCAGCTTCTCACACTGCATAGTGAATAATAAAAAAGGGCAACAAGGGTTCAGAAATATCAACCAAATCTTAACCTGAGCATATCAATGTAACGCCATGAATATATAAATAGGCCAGGCGGAAAAAAATTGGCAGGGAGGCAAAACATATTGCAGATATAAAGAAAATGATAATTCAGATCCAGAGGTTCTGCAAACGATTAGAATCCATAGCTTTTATGTTATGGACAGCCAGCCAGATCATGAACAAAAAAAATACATTTGAGTACCAAAGAAAGGAAGTAGGGCTATGTCTTTAAATGTTTTCTTAGACCATGAAGAGGCAGAAAGATTCAAACTCAGATGTGATGCCATATTACGTCCAGAATCTGCAAACAAAAAAGCAGCAGCTCTGGGCAGCAAAAAGCCTTCCCAGCATTGTCCCTGTATTCAGCTCTGTGGCAGGCCATCAAAAAGCAACTTATTCCCACTCTACCTTTTCAAAAACCTATTAATCTGCCCCCATCCAATGAGAGGCCTGCTGCTTGCAATGCAGCCAATTGGGTATGAGCAGAGCGTTGAGCTTCAGGACCAATCCCAGCCCACATTCTAATATGGCCCATCTTTATCAAGAAGGTGTCAGTCCTCTTTAAGGTACATCTTATTTATTACCTTGGAGGAAAGTGCTGGGAAAAGGCATTTGTCTGAAGGAGCAACTATAACACTGCTTCTCTGGTGACCACACAGCTGATGTTTACCTTGGAATTACCGCACAATGGTACAAAACAGGTGAAAGAGGAAAAGAGAGCCCTGGTTTTATTTTGGCGCCCGTCTGCTGATCTCTCGCAGACCACAGAAGCCACTGCAGCTCTAACGGCTGAACTGGCACGGTCCTCTCGAAGAGAAGGAGGCATCTCACCATCAGACCTAGACCGGGTCATAACAACCTCGTCCCCCTCCCCAAACTTCAGGGGGCAGAGGGCTACATCAGAAGAAAGGCAAACGAGGGCACTTCGGTCCTCTTCAGCTTGACCGGAGGGAGGCAATCCCGTCGGACAGAGACGTGGGCTTTTCATGTCGGGTCCACAGTGAGCAATCGTGTGGAGACAGCTGGCGACTTGAGGCATTCCCCATGGATCCAAACATCACGGGGTCTTTCCTGTTCAACAACGGACTGAACCAGTTCCCCTCGGACATCAAGGCACCCATGTGCCAGTACTCAGTGCAGAACTCCTTCTACAAGCTCAACACGGGCCTCAACAGCCAGCTGCAGGCCGGCACACCGCACGGCATCAGCGACATCCTCAGCCGCTCCATGGTGGGCACACCCAGCACCACCCTCCTCTCTGGCTACTCCACCATGGGGGGGTTCGGAACCATGGCCACCCCAGGCGTCTACTACAACCGGGACTACAACCCCTCACTGGGTGGCTTCTCCAAGCCCAGTTCTGAGTGCCCGGGGAAGGGCCGCGGCGGGGGCTGCTGGGGGGACACTGGGTACGAGTGGAGAGGCGGCAGACAATCATGCAGCAACAGTGAGTCCGCCTTGTTCTGACCCCCACGCTGCTGTCAGTCAACAATGACATCATTCACTTACCAACCGATTGAGCTGTAATGCTCGTCGCTGTCGCTGCAGCATGAAATTTGGAGAAATGCTGCAGCTTATGTTAGAGCATGCATTTTCAAAATGCCAAAAAATGCCTTTTGAAACTAATTCTGCCCGATCAAAAAGTGTCCTGCTTTATGTTTATGTTTTAAGAAATTACTCTCAGGAACCTTGCATGATATTTATCCTGAAAAGTTGCTGTGATGATAGCGTTTGGAGAAGAACATCCATGACAGTGCTAATGAGAAAACACTTACTAACAGTAGATAAAAGGCACTTTTATTGGCTTAAATTCAAAGAAGAAAAAGCAACACTTTTCCTCTAAAATATATCCTACTCTTGGAAATATTGCTGAATTTCAAGCTGTGCTTATGCTTCAGCGCAGCACCCATTGTGAGGGAGAAATTTGCTAACCTTCATTCTTTAAATGCTCTTTCTCACATTTTCTCATTTTTCTTTTATTCAAATCACTTAATAATTGTCATTAAACTGACATTTCCAAAATCCATGATAATTAATTAATTGATTTAAAGTAATTAACATTTTTAATGCTTCTTGTGTATCTCAACTGTTTTGAAAATTAAAATATTTTATACACTGAAAAATTATTAAATATGCTTTCATAAAGATGAATTAAAACAAATAAAGGCAATTATTTGCTCAATGTAAAACTGAATTTAAACTGGATGTGAAACAGTATAAATATAATTTTTTTAATGTCCTGCAGTAATCCTTTTCTTAAACAGAATATGTATACAGTACACAGATCAATTCATATGGCCTCAAGCCTATATACATATATATAAGGTTTGAGCCTTATATATCTGACCTAATGTTTTTTTCAAATTGTCCTCCATTGATTATTGATCTATTTGAACTAAAATTTACATATGCCAGATTTTATAAAAATGATATCTTTCAGTTGCCACTTAGATGCAGGCTAATTAAGCCTGGTTACAGATATGTTTTTGGTGTCTCCGCTAAAGCTGTTCTTCTTTTTTCTACAAATATCCTTTTCATAGACATGCTTTCCCTAACAATGGAAGGGCTCGCTTATTAATTAATTACATAATACTAAATAACAAAATACACCTGAAACCATCAAGACTTAATTTGCAATCGGTAAGTATTTGAAAAGAGTGTTATGTTATTCATAATGGGTTTATTTAGAGGTTATATATTTAAGAAGCTTGCTGCTTGGCAGTAGACTGTAGAATTTTTAGCTGTCCATTACAGACCACAACACTTAAACATGGCTCTACTGAATAATTACAGAGAGTTTTGACAGATGTGTTCTGTTGTCTAGGCACTGGGCATCTGGGTGATGCAGCTGGCAGGAAGAAGCACACCAGACCTACCTTCAGCGGGCACCAAATCTTCGCACTGGAGAAAACGTTTGAGCAGACCAAGTACCTTGCAGGACCAGAGAGGGCCAGACTGGCATACTCATTGGGCATGACTGAGTCCCAGGTCAAGGTAAATTCACCTGTTTAAAAACAGAAAGGCAAACAGACATAGAAAAACACATATGCGAATGGTTGCTGAAATTTACATTTGCATGATCCGACACTTGACAAAAAGCACGCGCACACACACACACACACACACACACACACACACACACACACACACACACACACACACACACACACACACACACACACACACACACAAATAAATGCGTTAACACACCCCTTTAAGGAAACAACACACATACACACAGTTTATGGGCACATGCAATTTTTGCAAAGTTTAAACAGCACACATAGCAAAAACCCTTTGCCATCCATCATGTGTCAGAGAGTAAAATGAGGGGCAAAGCACACTGCAAAAGCATTTTTGCTGAATTTATGCTCTAAAATGTGAAGAGGTATGAAATATTGAGTGTATGGCTATTCTAATTATGAACAGCAAATTCAGCATATCCATGGACTCATCTTGAATTAATTTCCATTTACAGCTCTGAGCAAGTAATGTAGACAAAATGTAAGCCATTCCCAAAGAGAAAAACAAGTAAGCCGTGAGGATCGATCCCTTACTAATAGCAATGCCTGCAAAACCAACCCCAATCTTAAATATTCTGTGAAAAGCACAATATCTGGCTAATGGGAAATTTAAAAGGCTGCTTCATGGAAAAAAAGAAAAACAAGTGAACTTATTTATTTGCTGGTTTGTTAGGTAATGACCATTAAACTAGAAAGTGTGTGATTGGTACTTCCCATGGTTACCTGAAGTAAATTTTGAATCCAATCAAATCATTGCTTATATTTTTGCTAAAAACATAAAAATAAATAAAATTTCAAATCAGATAGATTTGTTCAATAAGAACAGCAAAGTAACTACTAGCTACCGTTTAAGCATCCATTGATTTGGAAGGTGAACTTTCAGAAGAAAAGTATCAGGTGTAGCTACTCTGATAGACACTGATGAGTCAGGCAGCAGCGCTGAGGCTGAGGGTACATGCCTGCCGCCTGCAGGTGTGGTTCCAGAACCGGCGCACTAAGTGGCGGAAGAAGAGCGCATCAGAGCCCAGCTCCACCCAGGCGTCCCAAGGAGACCAGGGGGGCGACGCCTCAGAGAATGAGGTGGAGGACGAGGAGTACAACAAGCCCCTCGATCCCGACTCTGATGACGAAAAGATTCGTCTGCTCCTACGCAAGCACCGCCGGGCCTTCTCCGTGCTCCGCCTCGGTCCCCACCACGTCTGACATGCACACACACACACACACACACACACACACACACACACATACACAATCTAGTCCACATACATTATCCAGTTCCTGACCTTTCAACTGCACATTAAACACTGGTAAACTGCAGATGCACACAGAAATATAGTGACATGTTTGCATTAAGTTACAAAATCACCAAATAACAGGTGCATAGACAGCTAAAAGCATTGCAATAGCCACATTATTGATATGATATGTTCATATACATTTCAAAAGTGAGTACAGTTCCCCCACCTAAAGGGGCATAAATCCACTCAGGCTCAAGGCTTTGAGACGACTCTGCAGAAACGAATCCACACGACTTACCGACAAGCACCATGTGCACTGGCAGAGCACTGAACTTTATGTGGTCCTAATGTTCATAATTTACAAAGATTAAATCTAAAATCATCTTGATTGTTGGACTGATCCACTCCAAAAGCACATTTTAGAATGGTTTAATCCTCATTAGTTGAAATGAAGAATGTCAGCAACAGGCTTTTGTAAATTTTCTTAAACTTGTCATTGTAAATCTGTGATTGTGATGATGTAAAAAAAATGCTATTCAGTGACAACAGAATATTAAGATATACAATCTCTGGATCCCATGACTGTAAATATAAACTCCAAATTAAGTACAATAATTTATTGTAAAGCAGACAGGTTGCCTGAAACTGTTGTTGCTCGATAGGAATTGAACTTTGGCAGACTGTTGTAGCATTTGTGGTTTTTCAAAAAAAAAATGCATGCATTTTTAAACAAAGCAATTCCAGAGCCTTCAGCTTCAGCTACCTCCAAGCTGTGTAAATGAATGAAGCAAATGTATAATAAAATACTATGGATTATTAGATGGGCAAGTTCATTATTATATAAGAATCTATTTGTGTTGTCAGACATATTCAAACCCCAACAACTTTATGAGAATTAAAAACAGTACTTGCTCTTCCTTGGAAATACAAACCCATTTTCTACCCACGGCCAACTGCATATCCTCTAGTGCAAGGCATATAAAAATTTGCAATAAAAAACCTGACACGGGTTGAGGATCACAGCTTTAAGTTTGCGAAACATTTGTTAATGTATTTGTACTTTTAGTGATCACAGACAAAGGCTGGCCTTCCATTTGTATAGCCATACAATCAGTCTGACTTTGCTTTGCCTTTATTTCTCACCTCCTTCTCAGCAGAGTACAGAGAGCCAAGGGTGATGTACAGTGTGAAGGGCCTTGCATCCTTTTCAATGTAATGTATTATGATCCTAAGGAATAATTTAGTGGTGAGATATTCAAGATTTTCAGAAAGGGAAACTAGGACAGTTATACCAGCTGCACATTTAAGACAAATGCTTTACCCACTGAGTCAACACCACCCACTGATAGGTATAATAAGAGCAGTATGGAAACTCAATCAGCATTACATTTCCCATGAGTCTATAGACATGAACTACCATGTTCTAATAAAAATAAGGTACCCCCATTTATTAAATACAAAAACAGGCCCAAACTTCTCAATAAATGAAACACACACAACCACAGTGCATGTTGAATATATACAGTTTATGTGAGGGAATACAATAAAACATTGACACGTCATATACAAGACAAATCATTCACTCCTGCTGCTGCAAGTTAAAACATGAACTTGATTAGATAAAAAAGATGATCTGAGGACAAATGGGCTGTATGAAATCTGTGAGGATTTACAAAGCCAATACAAAATACATACATTTGTGATACAAAAGTGATACCTGTGGTTGAAAGAAAAAAGCTAAATATAGTTTTTTTTATTATGTATGATGTTATACGAAACTATGTCATGAAAGTAACAATGGGTTGAATGGTTAATATCATGTTGTAATTGAGTAGAAATAGAATAAGACACCATTCAGTTCTTGGCACTGTTACACATCACTACACAGATGCCATGGCCCTCACTGTTTAAAAGGCTAAACTCACTAATGATGTTAGTCTCCTTAAGATTTGCTTTATTATGGTCCAGGACTACATCAGCCCATTACACTTTGTATCATTGATGCATTTTATTTCACAATGAATGACTACCAGTTGCACTGGGCGCACTGCCTTAACATCCTGTCAATGACTGCACACTGTGAATGAATCAGCAATCGTCCAATCAGGCGACAATTTGTCTTCAGATTCGGCAACAGGGAGGATCGGATTCCGAATGCCACATCATTTTGGCTTGCTTTTTCTTTTTCAGTCCTCGACCCGTATCGATCTGAACAACCAGCCCATCTCCAAAAGAGTAAAATAAACAAACAAACAAACAAAAAAAACCTGTACCACCTTGAAGTGGATTTAACAGCTCATTTGTTTCAGTCTAAAACATCACAGACGGGCAGTCAAACTTGGCTGTGCAAAGCAGCGCTGTGAGACAGAGCATGCCCGAGGCCATGGGCTGGAGTCTCTGTGTGGGCTAGGGGCCAGAACAGAACAGAACAGAACAGAACAGAATGCAGAACAAGGCATCAGGCTTCAGTGCATGCATATTTACACCAGGCAATTCAACACTGATAACACTTTGTAACTGTGTAAATTAACATTTATGGCATATCCAGCACGGCCATACAGAGTCTATGGAGGGCTTTCATGGTCATGGCTTCCACTGTACCCATTCAAACAAACGGAAGAAGGTCTTGTGGTCTCCGCGTGTCCCTGCTACAGTGCGTTTAACTCTGCATGGGAGGAACAGGTCATCCAGACCCTGTTCCTGCTCAGCAGATGGCTCAACGTGGGACTTTGTTCTTTTGAAAAAGTCTGAAGTCACTCAAGTCCAAGAGCACTAAGAGGCTGCAAACAGTTTTTTATCAATGAAAAACATACTAGTGACATGTTTACAGACAGTGCACCACTGCTACTTGCCAGGGGGTAATCTGATGTATAACACATTTTCAGTTCTCAAGTACTTTTAAAAGAAGAAAGAAGAAATTCCATTCAAGTATAACATTTAAAGCAGTAGGAATGTATTCTTGATTTCTACAATTTAAAAGCTGCACCTTTTCAGTTATTACAGCTCAGTGGCAAGAAGCACTTTTAAAAAGTTGTATATATTCATGTACACAATTACATAGATTTACAAGTTATAATATGAATGTAGTGTTTCTAGTTAGACTAAAAAAAGACATTAACTACATCAATGCTGACCATGTAATGATATCATTTGCTTAATAATGAACTTCAGAGCACACATATCATTGTGATTGAGAATGAGCTAACTATAAGCATTATATATATCTGCCCAAATAGCAGAACAAATTCCAAGTACTTATTGACTTGTTACTTCCAGCACAAACTACTGACAGTCAGTACATTTAATAAAACTCAGGAGGGTCCAAATTACATGATATAGATGCAATTATAGATAATCTATACTTTTAGTGCCATTGATGTAAGCAACTTCCTTTTTTGTCAACCTATAATACTTCTAGACCTGAGTAACTATCAATTGAGACTGGCAGAGGTAAGTATCAGGACTCTTCCTGTGAAAAAATACCGGTTAGATAATGAATGCTCCAGAGTTCATTACTGATAAGCCTTTTCCATAATCTAATAACAGTAAAAGTAACAAAAAATCATAAATAACTGGTAAGTGTGAGTGATGCAAGTTGAGTTTTACGTACTCAGTAATAATTTTTCAATGCATTATCTCAAAGGGAGAGGCCAATCATATTGGACATAGACACAATCCACTGCCGTAAGTCAAGAGTATAATGCTGATTCAATGCTAATTGCATTTGTGTGATTTTTTGTGATTAATTATCTGTATTTGCGTGTGAATGCGTATGTGATTGTATATACATGTATATAAAAAGTTATGCCAGTTATACCAGTTATGCAGGTATGTTTCAACTCTTTCCTACTCTTTCCTATAAGTGGAGAGATATATGGTAAACATTTTCTTTTGGCAAATACATTTTCATTTTCTGCCCATTATGCAAAAAGAGCTGAGTCTGCTTTCTTTCCTGCATTGGAAAGGGAGAGGGGACAGAACCAGCATGCAAAACATTACAACATGAACTACATTTGGTTTGTTAATTTAGAGAAAAAGATCTACATGTATCTTCTACAGGTGACAGCTATTAAAATGTTTAACCCCCTCAAAATACAAAAAAGGAAAAACAAATTCAAATTAATCAGGTTCAACATGAGTGAGAGGGTAATGTAAAAGCATGAGAACTTAAATTACCGAATTTCCATTTCTTGTCAGTGAAAGAAAACACAAGCTTCTCAGCCATTAACCATCAAATGCATCACTCAATGCCAGAAATTAAATTCACCAATTAAAATACTACATTACTACATTAGAATACTAGACTAAATTGAAACTAGATCCAAACATTTCAATGTTAAAAAGGTTGAAAGATCTTGTCACTGAAACTCATGCCCAGATTCGTTGAAAGCCTGTGAAAAGTTTAACCTATACTATAAATAATACACCCAGCTTGGCCTGTGACTGAAGAATCATAAATATTGTGGGACTGCCTAACAGCCCAGCAGACCACTGTGACATGAAGAGGAGGCTAGATGCAATGACTTACATCTGCAGCTATTAAAACACCCCTGCTGCTGCCAGTGTGACTCGAATTAAAAACTCTAGGAGAATGGCCAGCTGCTCTCCGATGGGCGGGATTTCCATATTTCAGAGCTGATCTGAGGGGCTCTAAATTTGTCCCTGGTGATCTTGTAAATTTTTTATTGATTTAAACAGTGGTGTAACTGTTGCCATGACAGCAAGGGACAGGAGGCAACACTGGCACATCCAGGCATGGGAAACTGAAACATTTACTTAGAGTCGAGGACCTTACTCATCAAGCTGTAAAATACATGCTCTTACCGCTCTTAAAAATACATTTATACAAACAAATACAAATACATATATCTCTGTATATGTCTTGGGAGAACGGGAGAGGCATTTTAGAAGAAACTTGCTATATCGGATGATAATTCACAGTAATAGGATATTTTCACATAAGTAATTCCTCTATCCTTAACTGAATAACATGTAATCTATGGCTACACTCTAATTGAATCACCCTCCATTTTCAATTGATTTTATTCTTTTTGAGAGGGTGCAAGCGGGTGAACTACACCTATGGCAATCTGTGATAGCAGCGAGCGTGTATTGTGTTTCTTAATTTTAGCATGAGTCTGTTGACATTACACAGGAAATAAATAATGATACATTACATACAATATAAGTAAAATTAGTCAAACAGTGAATATTAGCATGTCTGCTGTTTACAGTAAGCTTGGCAAAAAAAAAAAAAACAGCATAGAACCCGACCTGTGAGTGTCAGGTGGCTGACATGGAGAACACTAGTACTGTGGGAGCCTGGCCGTGCTTCCCTGGGCAGAGTGCAGGGAGAGTCTGGGACGACTGTTTGTCCGGGGGGGGTGGGGGCAGAGTGGACCTGGGCTCAGGAGTGAAGAGGGCATGCTGAACAACAAAAGTGTCATCGGGAAGGCAGCTGTTGCCTGAGGTGGGAGTCATGCATTACTGCATGAGCTCAGAAGGTGGGATCACATGGTTCTTCCTCCCTCTCACTACCAGACGTGGGAGGCAGAAACAGTGCAGGAAAACCTCTGTTACATCTGCTGATGATTCACACTGGGAGTCTGTTGCTGCACCGCAGTGGAACAGAATCTGTAAATTTCCATGACTTAAGGTGGTTTTGGAGGGGTTAGCTTCAGAGGCATTATGGGATAGGTCAGTCACTTGATGCAATCAGGGCACCCGGGGCTTGGACTGGCAAAATTAATACTAATGCTAGACAGTGCATGTGTAATGCTGATGGTGGACACTCTCTGACCTCGGCCCAAGAAGACTCACACATTCAAATTGAGTCACAAGAGGGAAGGCAGGACCCCTCCTGCAGACTGCAGAGTGCATGCACTGGTCAAGAACAGGCGTGCTGCAACAAGACTGTGACTGTGGCACACTGCAGGGTGCTCAAAGAGAGGGAAGGAAAATGATGCTGGTCTGGATGTCCTGTGGGTGATGCTGGAGTGTGTTAACCTGATTCCTAGACCAGATGAGTTACAGATGCTGGTTCACCTGAAAAGAAAGGGAACTTCTCAGTGGCCTTTCTCGACAAGAGGAGGAGAGGAGAGAATGCTCTTTTAAGAGTACAGCGATATGCATCACCGCTAACTGAAATGGACTGCACAGTTGGCATTTAGATGCAATTATCGTGGCATTATAAATTTGATCATTATAATTCCATTATCAAACGGGGCTGAGCTGAAACACCAGCGGTTTTTAACATCAGTGCCTTGGTGTGCTGGGGGCCTTTAAATTAAAAGCTAATTGTCAGGACTGGGGGGCCTCCAATGCATGGTGGACGGCTCTTCACCACTGTTGAGGTCCTAGAAAAGATGGATCTCAATAAAGGTGGTGCGCATCTGATGGAAAAACCATAAAAACATCGGCAAAACAAAATCTCTGCAGTAAAAATGCCAATACGTGACGCCACACAATAAATTCCTGCCCGGCCTGTGAAAGCACATGAAATTAATGAACAACAGGCCGGGTGCATTCCAATGACATTGCACTTGGCCTAGCCCCAGCCGTGCGCGGTGACAGTGGGAGATTCAATAGACATACATCAGGAAAAGTGCTGATGGTCCTACTACATTATGCACAAAGGACCCAGAGCATCTCGGCTGCACTTCATCTTGGTTAATATCCTCCCTCGCTGCACTGGGCCGCGCTTGCCTGGGGCTCTCTGGGGACATGCACGAAGGCAACAGCCGGGACATGGAGGCTAGGGGCTGCAATCACTCTCCCAGAGAGAAGCGCTCAAACACACACACGCACGCGCGCACGCAGGCACACACACACACACACACACTCATGCACAGTGACGAGAATGGGCCTTATCACTGTGTTACTTCCTGCATCATGACTGCAGGTTAAGAACAGAGATTCAGCTTTGCACTGTGTTTAGACCTTACAGAATCCTCCTTTGTGGGCACTGTGACAGCGTCCTCTCCGTTCACATGCAGGTGACAGGTCTGATGCCCAGCACGCTATCAACACATCTCACCGTTCATTGGAGCTCTGCATCTCACTTCAGTGGCCGTTCGTCTTCAATGTGAAGAACAAGAAGACAGGCTGTGGAGAGAGAGAAAGAGAGGGGGGAGAGAGAGACAAAGAAATGACTCCTGTGGTGAGAGTTGGTCATGTATGTAACAGTGTGGAGAAGGTGTACATTGCTACCTAATGCCTTACCTTGTGATCTCCCATGCAAACGCTTGGGCCCAGTGTATTATACACCACATTGCTCTCTCCCTCCTCTGTCTGCACACACAAACACATCTTTTACTGAAAAGAATCACCGCCATTGATATTCTCTACATCAGAGGACTTCTGTGTTTGAGTATTATTTAAAGTGTGATTTTACTACTCAAACAAAATAAGGATGCTTATCACCATGCAAGATGCAGTATGACTGCATACAAAGAATCACATAGCATTTTAAATGAAAGCATACATTCAATTAGTTGTGAGTGTGATTTTCAGTAAAACTGGGGTTCAGGATTTTTAATAAAATCTGGTAGAAAAAATGTCATACTTCCCCCATACTAATTTGCTTAATGTAGGACTGGTGTAAACCAAAAGTGATAGGCCTTCAATTAAGGTGAATATCAGTTTAATCTGATATGAAAAAGCATAACCTGAAAAGACATGCCTTTGAAATGGTGTTGGTCTGAGAGCTGTCTTTGCTGTCTCTGTCTTTGCATTCCAAACAAACCAAGCGAACTCACCCTGTGGATGATATCTCGTGCTGAGAGGGACATAAGTATGCGGTCACACCAGGAGGGGCAGCGCGTGTTCATGTACTGGGTGGGTTTAGTGTAGTCCTCACTGTAAGGGTAACTGAAAGACAGAGAAACCATTAGAAAAGGGGAAAACACAAGGACAAAATTTCATTAAAAGAAGGAGTGCTCAGGAGCTATGGGAGAGGTAGGTTTCATGAAGAGTCAGTGGACTGGATTCTGTTAAAAGTGGATTATTTTAAAAACTGTGTTTTGATGTAGAGTACATCATTTTCATTTGTTAAGGTAAGCCACTGATTGACAGCTGAATCTATAACCACCCATTACAAGGTTCATGAACCCTCACCCCCTGTCACTAGCAGTTAGGAGCTCACCTGGGGGGAAACAGGATATCCTCCTCTGTGATGACATCCTGGAAGGCCGTGATCTCCTTGTCATATTTCAGAAGCTGTGAGGATAGTAACAAATATCAAAGCCATGCCAATTTCTGACAAAGAAATCACTGAACAGTGGTAGAATGTGATGCAAGGGAAGAGGAGGCCGCTCAGATCTCTCACAAACATGCCCGTGGGAACACACACACAAATACACACAAATACACACAGACATGTCGACTCGCATAACAAAATCAGAATTATTAGCAAAGCTCAGAAAATTCAAAGAAAGGTATGAATACAGGTTGACACCGTTCTGATATGTGAAGACTGATGGACCCAACTGGACCTTACTGAGGTTAATACAGACTGGGCCACTGACAGACGGGTGTTTCTCACCGCTCGGCCATTGTCTTCTCTGAACGCCGCCTGGTGCAGGTAGGTAAAGAGCTTGGTCTCGATGTGCAGAAGCACCTAGAGGAAGAATGATGGATCAGAACAGAGGTAAAAGGGCAACAGGCATCAGAAACCACAGAGCAAGAGACTCAGGGATTCTCACCTTGTGGTCATTGTCCTTCTCTTCACAGATAATCTTTTCCACCTCATTGCTGCTGTCCTTCTTCACGGTCTGCACATCTGCTGACCTGGAGAGGCTCTGACAGAGGCAGGGACACACATCTATGACCTATTACCCATTAAATTCATTCTTAAGTGATAGCTATCTCCCACAGTTTCTCTAACACACAAGAATGCAAGGACTCACACTCATATGCATATGCACACATGTACAACCACAAACACACTAACACAACCAGCTGTGTACGTGGTACACAACATTCATTCTCTGGCTTTTTCCGTAAGTGATGAGGTCATTCTTACATACAGGATAAAGGAATGGCTGCCTTGCTCCATGTGCACAGTTACAGAGTGGAAGTGATTTACTCAGCACAGAGGTATGCAGCAGAGATTGAAAGCACAGGCTATGTACCTGAACCAGACTGCGGGTGTCAAGTCGGAAGTTGAAATCTCCAAACAGGAAAAATGGGACTGGAGCATAGCTGCTGTCTGATATCCTGAGAAAAACAAAGACAGGCAGAAGAGATGTACCTGCATCCTGCAAATTACGACAAGACAAAGAACTACTATCCCTCCTTAACACAATGTAACACTTCTTCCTTAAGGTAACTCACATAAATATAATCTAATGACATTCGATTTAAGGTGATTATATTTTCTTTAATATGCACATGAATTAAAATATATTAGTCATTCTAAGCACTGCTATCCTCTCAAGTTCTATTAGTGAGAAGAGGCTGAGCTATTTGCAGAAATAGATAATAATTATTCTGCAGCTGTGAGTTGCTGTTGAGGTGACAAAGTGTCTACAGAAGGCAGTGATCAATGGAGAGGAGGATCCTCTAATGGGGTGAAGATGTAAAGCAATTACACTCATTGCCCTTTGAAGGCAAAATTTACAAGAAGAAACCCATTTATCTATATCACCAGGATGCTGTTGGAAGATTTTTGCAAAGAGGTGAATGTTGTGAATTCTGTATTAACCTAAAGCTTGCCAAAATAAAAACAATCCACTTTTGCTTTTAAAAACATAATGATGACAATTTTCAGTCAATAATGGAAAAGCAATTAGTCTACACCTATAGTAATGATAAACTTAATTAGTTGAAGTTTTTATTAAATAAATATGATGATGTGAAAAATTAAAGGGATAAAACCTGGTTAACAATGAATTAATGCCGGGATCATTTTAAGTTCTTGTTTACAATCATATGCTGTTATCTGACTATAAATAAACAATTACTTTGAACACTAAACCAGTTGCCTATAAATAAAACCGTACATAAAGATAATTGCTGAAATGCATGAAACGCTTTGAACAGCCGCTGTTTTTAACCACAGTACGAGTGAACCTGCCTGGTCTAACCTGAATTTTGAATGTACAAAATGTATCTCTTACACTACATTAACCATTACAATTATGTTCATTTCTGTGCTTGCTTTTGGAGTGCCTGATTTCTCCACTTAAGTGCAATCAAACAACGTCTTGGTGATCTGAAAGCAACCACATCTTTAAATTTGCATGTTAATGACAAGCGGCATGGTCTATTTTTCATTAGTAATGAAGGAACGAAGAGAGCAGG
This sequence comes from Albula goreensis, assembly GCA_022829145.1. Taxonomy (NCBI): domain Eukaryota; kingdom Metazoa; phylum Chordata; class Actinopteri; order Albuliformes; family Albulidae; genus Albula; species Albula goreensis. The sequence goes on from CM040744.1 coordinate 33,667,207, forward strand.
GACACTCTGGAGTGGCCAGGACTAACCTGTTAATGACGTACCGCAGGGCTTTCTTGCGGTTGCCAGAATAGACAGAGGGGCTGGAGTTGCAGGCAATGAGGTTGGAGGCATCGTGGAAGAGATGAACGTTGACCAGGTCCAGGCCCCTGCAGGGAGCACGGCATTAACAGTGAGGCCTTCTCAATATACCTGCTGCTGTGTTTTAACATTTAAGCTGCGGAAAAAATATCACTGCTGTAAAAACTCAGTCCAACTAGCAGACATACATGGTCCAGTATCGCACTAGAAACATTCAAATAATGACTGAGGCTGGTCTGAAGGCAAACGACAGCCCAACTCCTTATTAATTAATGAATCTTCATATATTGTTTGGCAAGATTCTATGAGTTTGTTTATCTCCTTTGGTTGTGTCTGTAAGCAAATCACTAATATTTCAGTACCATATTCAGGCACGTTCAAACACATGACCAAAGAAAAGTATAAAAGGAAAAAGACATAAACATAAAAAAATGAGTATTCAACAAAATATGAAAATGTTCATCATCAAATTATTATTAAAAAGTGAAAATTGTAATTGAGCAGGTGAGAAAAGAATTACACATGGACATTATACAAGAATTTCCAGTGGACACAAGATATTTTATCATTAAATATACATGCTAGATCATGTTTGTGTGAACTGTTTTGAAAACATGTGATTTGGAATTGCAGTTGAGTGAAAAAAAAGCAAAAATTTAAAAAGTGCAGAAATGGTTGAGTGTTTTTATATTTGACTAAAATTTGCAAGGTTTTTAAAGTGCATTTACACCAGATATTCAAATTTTAAAAAGAGAATGTGATGAAAAGAATTTGCAAATAGATTGCATGCATATACCTGTTCTGCAGGATCAGACAGAATATTTTATAAACTGTCATGGCACTGAGCCATAACTCTAGAAAAATGTGCATGTATGGGTGTTGAAGTGTGAGAATTTAGTGTGCACGAACACGTGTGTTAATGTTTATGTGTGTGTTCCTGTGGGTCTCTGTTTGTGTGCATGCATGCCAGTTGCATGCACACATGTGCATGTGTGCCTGCCTGCGTATGCGTGCATGCATTTGGCCGTGTGTCTGCCTGTTTGTTTTTGCCCCTGTGTGTGTGTGTGTCTGTCTTAGTCTGTCAGCCTGTCAGTCTCTCAGCAGTGGTATGAAGAGTTTACCGATACTGGAGATTGCAGCCCAGGTAATACACACACATAAACACACACATTTATCATCCACACCTGGCACTCACTCCCTTTCTGTACCTGCCACTGGGCAATAATTAATGCGATTCCAACAGGCAGGCTGTGTTGACTGACTGAGTGACCCTGCTGCTTTGTGGGAGCAGGCCCCTTTTGTTTTTGGACCAGTGGAAGTGACTTAGGAAAGCAAATAGTTACTATTGTGTGGAGGAAATCGAATGTGATCTTAGAAGGCAGTGAACTCCGGCAGTGACTGCTGAGTTATCAGTGGGTAGCTCTGCAGAGATGTGAATCATCAGGACTTACTGGTTGTGGATGATCCATCGGGTCCTCATGTAGCCTTTTCTTGACCACTTAAACTGAAACACAATTCAAAAAAAAGATAAATGATTACTGTGCTAATAGTGACTCAAAAGGAAAACATTTGATAATGTCAGGCCAGATAAAACCAACCCCACAAGAACCAGATTCACTCAACAGTCAAAGTGGGTTAAATGCACACTAAAAACATTGTTGCATGCATTATTACACCTGTCTAGAATTACTAAAATAACACACCTGTATTTAGCATATGAAATAAGGTAAAAACCAAAAATTCTGATTTTTTAAAGCTTGCCTTCATGCATATGGAATTTTATGGGGGCTAAAAAATATGAAATTTATGAAATTTGGGAGGAGTGTATGCAGGTTACTGCATGTAAACTACAGTGAATGATTTGTCAAAACTGGGCTAAACTGTGGAAAAGCACACTGTTGTAAGAATATCTTTTTACCAGTATAAGGTTTGCACACCTGAAAATGTAGTTCACAGATGCTGGATGTGTGTGCAAAACCCAATAATACAACAAAAAAACTCCTCAACAATTTGCTGAATGTTTTATTATGTTTTGTTTTATTCTGTATTTTTACCACCAGGTACCATTATTTAATGCAGGTAATGGTATTAACATGGTGTAATTGTTGTTATTAGGAGATATTTTGGCATGTGAGATTGGAAATATATAGCACGCTGCCAGAATATGTGCTAATTCCATATTTAATAAACATCCAATGAAATCAACTAAATCAACTGCATTGATGCAATCAATTTGCAGCTTTGTAAATTTCCATTCTGGTGGTTCAATTCCTGTAAAGAGTGTTTCTGGTGCCAGGTGTATTTTTTCTATAAACATTTAACTGCTCTAAATAACTGGTATGTGCCCTAGTATTAAATTAGCAGGTAGATTTGCAAGTCAGGTAGCATGCTGCAGGGACTTGCGTCTCTGAAGTTCCAAACCCATGCCATGCCTTTGATGGAAAATATACAGTTGATATCTCTGTTGTCTGAGTGGAAAGCCAAATTCCCAGAAGACCTGGGTTTTCCAAACCTCCCCCCCACACCACACACAAATACTCACATCTGGCCAAAAGTTCTTTGGGAATTTTTCTTTCTCCACTGTGGTCACACCGTCCAGTGAGCTGACATATTTGTTGTGTCCCGAGACAGCTTTAAATTCTTTGACTGTGTATGTGGGGGAGGGGGGGGTTAAAAGAGTGAGAAAACATGCAAACACCAATCAATAGACTAATGTTAGCCCCATCTCAGCAGCATACATGATAAGAGAATCTATAATCAGCCCATTAGCTTGTGTTCGGCAAGGGCGCAATCTGGTTGTACAACAAGGAAAATAACGGCAGTGCAGGGAAGTTTATGGGCCAACCATTGGCCGTTCCTTTTGAGGTTTTTCACTGACAACGTGACTGGACTGCACGAAAATACAGCATTTGCTTAAAGTCCAATTTGTTCTGCAGCATTCCCCGAGAGATGAGCCCTGCCAAATGAGGTGTTCCAAACCCTCATTAAATATTGCCAGGGCTACACATGGAAGATGCCGATTGGGGAACGCCCCCTCTCTCGAGGAGATGCGACTTCCATAAAATATCAGGACTCCTCAAAATATACAATGTCTGGCGCTTTCCTAAGTTCAACAAATTCTACATGCAGGACAACTTAAAACACTTCCTGAAGAATTCTGACTCATTGTTTTAACTATAATGTTTTATACATTTTTACTCTATTTACATGGCTTGTACATCTCTGTTTTGCATTATTTATTATTCAATACTGCTTATATACCATTTCCCCCCACAACCATGTAACAACACTTTCCTCTGAGGGTGTGCATAATATATTTGTGTGCCAAAATAAATTCTGGGAAAAGGCAACCAGAAGAAAAACACTGCATATCATTATTAATAATCATAAATAATTACGAGTGCAACTGATGTGAGGGTGTGATGGGATCCATGCAGAAACCTGTATTCCTACCATTAAAATCATACTGGTAGATGTTCTTCAAGGACTTGTGGATGAAGTACATGCTTCCAAGAGCCTAAACAAAGCATACAGACATCAATCAATACATAGTACTCTAATGCATAATCGACTGTGTAATAATGCCCTGGAATAATTAGTGTCATTCTGACTCATTTCAAGCATGAATTACAAGTGGGGTAAGGCTGTAATGCAGGTATATCAGGCTCATGTTTCAACCTCGGAAAGTACCGTAACTGTCAACACAGCCTGTGAAGAATTACAGAAAGTCCCTGTCATTGCCTCAGAGCAGTTCATCTGTTTTCAACTTTGTACATTCTGACGTAGACCACATGACAAGCCAGCAAAGGGACAAAGACCAACACTGTGATGGCAGAAAATCTGTGCACAGTCAGTAATGTGTTCCAGGTTTCACTTCAACATACATAAACTGCAGAAGCACCCAAGTCTGAAAAAGTGGGTAGTCTTCAGGGTTTATTTTAGGAGATAAGATTATATGGATCATAGAAACGTAATGATTACCAAAAAAATACCCCAGCTCAACTCACACTCTTTCTCTCTTTTTCTATTTCACCCCCAGACACTCTCTCACCCCCCGCCCACCCCCCCAACACAAACACACACTTCACCTTCCCATCATCCCTGACATGGCCTGACAATTTTTAATGTACTAACTGCCTGCTTCACTGATCTGATTAATCGAGCCCTCTGAGATCAATAAAAACAGAAAATTAAAACAATTTAAAAGGGATTAAGCAGTGGGGCTGCTGTTGCTGGCGGCAGCTGGAGGCAGAAGAAAAATCAGCCGCTGTCCGGAGGGTCTGAGGCGTGACGCCATGCCGCGCCCCCACCAGCTCCCACCCCCACCCGGTGTGAAATATCTCCCCCTGAAGAGCCGATTAATCTTGGGAGCAAAGTGATCCTCATTTAATGTGACAGAGCTGTCCCCTTGACCAGCCCGGGGTGACTAGCGATTAGAGACAGACCTGTCCAAGCTTAGGCGGTGGGAAGGGGGGGCCCTCCCAATGGATGACCCACCCAGGAAACTACTGCCCTACCCAGTAACTGCAGCTTTGGCCTCCACTGTCCCACTGCCTCACCAGCGTTCCAATACTGCTCCCATGTCCCAGCTCCCACATAGAACTGGTGTCTTGCACTTTCATGTCACTGATACTGGAGTGTATATGGCTCATTACACACATACGCGTCACTATGTCACATGACCACATGTCAGGGACAGCTAAAAAAGCATGAAAAGAACACAGCAACGAAAGGGCATTGAAATGCAGCTATACAACCATTTGAGCCTCAAATATTTCCAGTTAGGCTCAAACCAAGCCATGCTGGCCCTCTCTCTTCCCCCTCTGTCACACTGCAACAGCTCCTCTAGCACACACTCACCCACACACCTATCTTCATCAATCAGGCCCGTGTGTGGTTTTAATAAAAATTTATTGACTTACAAGTGATTTTTTATCAAAACACCATTTGTACTGGGGCCTGTGAGCCCCCTTCAGCCTGCCTGCTCGGCCCCCCAGCCTCGCGCCAGCGGGGCCGCTGATCCGCGGCCGAAGGGAAACAAATTGAAAATCAATGCGGGCGGCGCGGGCAAAATGAGAATGAGGCTCAGGTTCTGAGGCCTGCTGTGGGGGGAGAGAGGCCTGCAGCCCTGGCGTGGGGAGACATTGTCCCAGCTGTCCGCTACTCTGCCTCCCGTTTTATTTATAGTTTACCAATGGGGGAGAATCAATAGTTTTAATCTAGAGCTAAATTTATTAACTTTGCCCTCCCCCTATACCTGCCCCTCACCTCCCCATGCATGCTGGTGTCAGAGGAGAGATGCATGGACTCCCTCAGAGACGAGCTCCTCGGATGAATGTCTTGGGTTCAACACTGGCACAGTCAGAGTTAATCCCCTGAACGGAGTCTGCCAGATATGTATCCAAACGCAGTCTACTCTAAACTACTGCACGGGACCTCGTCTACACGGTGGTGAGTTTGATTTAAGCCGATCCCCCTGGTCTTGCAGACCGCTCTTTCAGTATTCTCAAAAGTCTTCCATATAGAAACCAGAACTGCAGTGCCCGTGGCGAGCACTTAACTATGAGAGATAGAGAGAGAAAGAGAGATCAACTCTGTGTCAGGTGGGAGTGATACAGGTAAATATAGACATGTCCGTGATCCAGACATCCTCCTAACAGCTCCATCACCATGGTAAGGCACCTCACAGAGAGAGAGGGGGAGGACAGATGAGAGAATGAGGCTGAGGGGGAGGGGAGGGGCAAGAGCAACTGTATCAACAGGCCTTTAAAACTACGACTTCTATGAGCACCACTGAGTAATACATGATATAGTATATATAAGAAAGACATCAGTGATCTTCTACAGATTGGACGAGGTGGTTACCCATAATGCATTTTGGAAAAACTCTACAGATCTGTCATTGGCAAGATTCTACCAGAAACTTGTGTTCCGGAATAGGTAAAACTTGGCGTAATTCAATTTATTGAAAATACAGATTGACAGAAGGCAAAAAAACAGGCAAAATCTTTATGAGGAGCCACATAATGTCTGATGCAGTATGGAGTAACTACTGCAGTGATGCAGAAAAGGTTGCCAGGACAACAGAAGTAATCATTACCGAGCAAACAAAATGTGAGAATGGCTTTCTATGGCTAGGGGTATTGTCAGTGGGTAATATCACAAAGGTGAAAGAGAGTTAAAAGAGAGGAAAAGACATCATTTAATAACTTACACAGAGAAATGACAAAAAATAGGCAAACAACTGAATTTGCACTGTGTTTCTGGCACAAATGCATGAGGGAAATGTATTATAACTCTGAGAAAACAATCACCTCATCTGAGAGCTCACTCGCAAACAGAATTATATAGAAAACCTCAATCTAAATTATCAATGACCAACTTAATCACTGTCAAACAGAGTGCTTGTTAAGCTCTACTCCTCAGACTCTGACACCAAGTGACCCGGCACCAATTAAACATTACCCTTATGTTACATGTTAAATGTTTAAATGTTTACAACAAACATTTAACTCAGGGTTATTCAGTTTGAAGACCCAGCAAGACCTTCCTTTTAACTTGTGATTTACCAGTGCCTGAAGGGTGATAGAGGAGACAATATTTCCTCTTTAGCTTTAAGGATAATTACATCACTTATTGATAATAAAGACATGGGGCCCTATTTTGAAAGTCATATACCATAAGTTGAAAATCAATCATGGCCCGATTTTCACAACATTCGATGGGAGGGGAAAACGCACTAAGCTATTTTCGTGGACACAAGTTCAAGGCGATAAATCAAATTGGGTGGGTCCAATCCATGGCACTACTCGCAAAAGGAGGTCCTTCACATGGTGCAATCCACAATGGGTGGAGTAATGTGTTAATATCAATTGGAGGGCATTGGCATGATGTTGCATATTTCAGCCATTCCCAATGAGTGTTACATATAATAAAATCACGTGCACCCAGTGCTCACAAGAGAACATGGATGAGCTAAGGCAGAGGAAGGTGCATTTCACAACAGAGGAGACGGAGGTAGTGGTTTGTGAGGTCCATGTCTGACATGAACAATTTTTGGATCTACCAGTGTGACCCCTAGTTGCTCAATTGAAGCTACTCTGGCAGACAGCATGCGGAAAAGATCACTGGGCTTCAGTGGTTTATTGAGCCTGGACAAAACCAGCAAATAACAGCTGGTAAAATTGACAGTATTTGTCTCTGGTCCTGTGACACACTTGCCCATGGCAAAATGCGAAGGAGCAGAGTACACCTGTTCAATTATTAAATATATGATTTATATATGTGGTGCTCAAATAGTTTTTATTCCTCTTTGTTTATATACGCAGTAGGGCCCAAAAGTCTAAGACCATTTTTCCATTAATGGGAAAGTGGTCTCAGACTTTTGGACCCTACTGTATATGCTCAGTGATACAATACATCGCTAGATACAGTCGCTAAAACCCATTTTATATTAAGTAACGTCAAATCACATGACACATGAAAAGGAATATAATCAAAATAATCAGATGAAAAAACAACAGACAGCCGCAGATACCAATGTTTTTGTTTGTTTATTTTGTTGCCAGGGAAACAAAGAAATCTTCGTTATAAAAATAACTGAACTTTTTAAAAGGCTTTCAGCCCTTCATCACACTATCTTTGAATGAGCACAAATTCAGTCATACAAATTTATGAAACAGCCTTTAATATAACCTTCTTTCACATTTAGCCAGCACACAATTAACAGATAAACATCGGCCACTGCCATCGGTGACTGTCATCCTTTTTGCCGATGCCCAATGGCAGTCAACAAGGTGAATACTGGCCGATACCTATGTACAGCCAATAAATCAGTACATCCCTAGTTGTCAGTAAAGAGAAATTGTATAAAATTAGGGTTAATATCTGTACTTGGGATCATTAGTATTATGTTTTTTCAGATATTCATTAAAAAATGGTTTTTCAACTAATTTGTGGTAATTCTCTGTTTAATTCTTGGATGTATGTGCATATGTGTGCGTGTGCTTACCTCTAATTGAGGGAATTATTCCCCAACTATTTTGTAGGTCAGTCAGGAAATCATACCAAAAACTGAATGTTGGCCCAACACTGTCTAAACTAAACACTGACAAAATCTTAAGAATTAATGACTGAGAAGTTCTGATGTCAGATAACTGCAAACCATAGAACCCTGCCTACATGCTGATCCCTTGGATGGAGCATGACTCTACCTTGTGGTGAAGAAGAAACATTACAGGCAAAGCCAGGGAGATAAACAATAGTGTCCTGAAACAAACCAGTGCTACTATAGATTGCACTACAGCTGCAAAACTAAAAGACAGGAAAGAGTGCATTGTGCATGCTAGACAGACAAAGCCTTTGTTTGTCATGTGACATTGCTCTTGCCATATCTGTAACAGCTGTTTTCTCAATTTCTATTCATCTGTACTACAACACACAGAACAGACCATTAAGAACAACATATGACATCATTAACACCTCAGTCTGGAACATTTTGACCCTGACCCGCTACTTCTTAAACACAACCATTTGATAATATTTTTACATCTTCAATGAAGGCTGAACGATTGGGACAGCACATGGGTTATTAAGTAACCAGTATTCACACCTCTTCCACAGCAAACCCTTCACTGACTGAGCTGAAATCACATTATCATGGCCCGCTCACCGTAAAGCTGTCCGTAGCTTTGAAGTGGTTGTCCACGTAGATGCAGACCCTGTCGAAGTCCCTCATCTCCTCACTGGACTCAATGTTCCTGAGGTGTAATTGGACAGTGTTAAAATGGTGATCTACACAAAGTCCCAGTGCTGATGCTGGAATTCAGTATATCAGCTGAAGATAAAACTGTAATCAAATGAGACTGTTTCCCATTTGTGTGATCTAGTTTTCCAGTTCATTCATTCTGGAGGAACCAGGGCTCTATAGGCAGATACTTTATGTCCTTTCAGTTTATATTCTCAGTTTCTAACAGTAATAACGGGAAGGATTACATAACATCACACCATGGCTGTGCTAATAAAACAATTATGAACACAACTAATAAAGTAATGCTTTGGTCACCCACTAATTTAAAAAAAATAAGATGAATAAATGTTACATTCCTATAAATCTCACTTCCACTTAAGGTGCATCAATGGGATAGCAGCCACTAAGGTTATGCAAAAGAGACAACTTAATGATCACCATACATGGACTGAGTTTGAGTGGGATATTTTACAGCTAGCTAAACTTTGGAGACACAAGATGTTCAGCTTAAAACAGTCAGGTTGGGAATTTGGCCAGATTGGAGCAAAACACCATTTACATTGTTACAAGTACCATGGGACCTTGATCTTAGGACACTGGCTACAGTGAGTTGGGATCTTGTATCTAAGATATACCTTGTATCAAAGCATATCCCATAGCACAGTGTCCCTCATACAGATCTGGGGTGTATGCGGGTACAGAGGCTGTGTCTCGAGGGAAGGTTACCCCATCAACATCCTTCAACCAGCAAGCCTAAACTATTGAAATGTCCCAAAACTTTTTCCATCTTGAACATAACCCTGGTTTCCACAGGTAGGCTCCAATGGCATTCCAACCAAGTTTTACCCTGTTTCACTTCCAGCATCGGTGTGGTAAGGCTGCAAGCTGCTGTTTTTAGTATGCTATTGGTTGCAAGCCCCCGTTATCAGGAGAAACTATGCATATGTTTACAAACCCTTCTCTTTGGCTGATTGCAATCACAACAAGTCATCTTTTGTGTGCTTATCTTTTGTTTCTTAGAATATGTCAACAAACACTGTTTCAAAAAAGGGAGCACTGTCACATGTGACAATGAAAAATTCATATTTTAACTTGCTCTTATTCTCTACGCCTCTGCTGCTACATTTCGCTCTGACACTAGCTGAGTATGCGGCACCATGGCTCAGTCACCCACCAGAAGAAGTTCTCTGCATGGCCCATGTTCACCATGTAGTCCTTCCCTCCCACTTCCTGGAAGTGTAGAGCCACAAAGCGTGGCTTGTAGGTATGGACCGTCTGTGAGGAAACAGGGAGACATGTACTGTCAATGCAACCACACTCTTATCACTTACCACAGTTGGAACCCGTGTAATTTGTAAAGGCTAGCCCTGCTACATTCTGTAAGGTTAGCTTGCTCATTAGCTGGACTGAGTAATTAACTTTCTACCGAGCACAACATAGCTGAGAAATTATTGTTTACAGCCTCTTGCCTACAAAAAATAAGCTCTACTTAACACTTGCTATTTTGTCATGTATTTTTTACTAAGGCCTTCCTATTTTTGTATGTGTGCAATACAACGGTATGAAACCTAGTGAGAGGCTGACTATAGTATTTTGATCTGTAATGTGCTGGATAACAACTATGTAAATAAAGGGAGCTGAGTGGTGCTTAGATTACTGAAGGTATAGAAGCCAGGCAGTACTAGGGTGGGTCTTAGGTTCTACAGTTTTAATTTCAAGCATTATTTTTATAGACATCAGTGGACATCCGATATCTTTTCAGCTGACTTAAACCCACATCAGATCCAACATACACAAAGTAATTATGGTTTTGTGCATGCTGCCATTGGAGTGAATTCTGCAGACTGAAAAGCTGAATTACATAAACTGTCTGCTGGGTTTAAAGATGTGTGTAAAAATAAACAGTCTTGGAAAAAAGACAAGCTCTACCAGCTTTACTTCATCAGAGGGAGAACACTACCCTCTACTGGACAAAGTTTATAACTCATAGGATGACTTTGTAAAGTGGATTTTATTTAAATCCTTGTGCTTTGGTTATAGTTACATACAGTATTGACATGTTACAGCACTCTGCTGTGCTGTCACAATAAAGGTGAAAAAAGATTTGTGACCATGGCAACCAAGCTCACCGTGAAGAACTCTCGTAGCCAGTCGCTCTCAATCTCGCCCACCTGAGGAGAGAAGTGAGAATTGACACATTCAGTACAGACTGGAAATAAAGACAATCGTGTATTTATGAGGAACATTTATTGAAATAATGTTCTTTTAATTCACATTTTTGTTAAGTGAAACAGCTACTTGTTGAATTATCCATGTATTTATTAATTTATTCAATATGTACACAAAAACTGATATATGTACTATAACATTCTTCATACAGGCTGTGTCAGGGTAGCCTTCACTGGAAATCCAGCATACATTAAATGGACAATAATGTACAGTAATGCTCTTCATATATTATATATCTGAAAATACAGCAGGATTGAACAGCCATAATCATACCCTAATTGTGATATAATAAACATACAGCACAGAGTTATGAACAAAGTATAAGAAGTGCAGATAAGACTATACAATACAGTGTGTGGTGCTAAAAGTTTTGAAATGAAACTGTTGCCTGAAAGCACTGCCTTAACATTTTCAGAGTAAACAATGAAATGTTTGAACTGTAGGTCAATCAACTCTTTCCAAATAAATGTCAAGGAAAAAGCAGAATTAAATGCCAGACTTAATACAGACTGCCCACTACGAAGTGGTACCAACAGGCAGCCAACAATCAGCCTTACAAATATATTACAGACTGAAATGCTGTTCATGAACTGACTACCAAACAGAGTTGTTTCAAGTGGACAAAGGAATTTTATAGATCCAGTAAATAAGACTTTGGACTCAGTGTGGGGGGAAAAACAAATCTTCACATGAGGATGCATTTGCCTAAGCACTGGGTGTGCCGCCTTTCCAATGAATGACCAAAGGGCACTAATCTACCGTAGCACAAGTGCCAGTCAGGAGGAAGGAAGCTCAGAAAATAGACTGAGCCCAAGGGGCAGATAAAGACTGTGACCGCAGGCTTTATAAACAATGTCAGTGGGGAGGTAGCTCAGTGTGACGACATTCTGACGTTGAGTAAGCAGCTCAACTCAAAAGGCAGGGGATGCCACACTTCTGCAGTCTATATGGAGGATCAAGAGGGAGACAGAACGAGGCGCCTCCAGTTCCAGCCATCTTTGTCATCACATCCTGTCTAGAGATCTTGTTGTTTTCCCATTACATTACATTACAGTCATTTAGCTGACGCTTTTATCCAAAGTGACTTAAAGTTGATTAGACTAACCAAGGGCCAATCTCCCCTGGAAGCAATGTGGGGTTAAGGGCCTTGCTCAAGGGCCCAACAGCAATGGTGTTCTTGCTGTGGCTGGGACTTTTCCAGAGGGGTCGTTTTCCAACAACCCCTCTGGAAAAGTAGATTCTGCCATCAATGGAAATACATGGTGTAGTTGCATTATGTGATCTAATTTAGCAGATACCAGTCAATCTTAACTATCACAATTAAAAAAAAAAAAAAAAAAAAAAGTTTTCAAAGTTTTCTTGTCAAAGTTGTCTCAGACTGTAAAAGGCTGTACAATGGAATATTACATAAAGCATCTATGAATTATTTATAAAGCAATACCACAACATTAGGATAATTACATTATGAAAATTATATCACATATATACATGATGTACAATGCTGTAGGAGGCAGCATTGTGCAAAAAGGACTGGATAATGAAGTTAAATGAAAAGTAGCAGTAATACCTTTGGTTTGGGGTGCAAACTGATAAGATGCTAAACAAATATGTGGGTCCAGTGGAAGACCAAGCTTGGCAGGACTGAAGGTTCATGTCATCTTGTGAGCCGAGAGTAGGTGACAGTATGTACAGGGCATTTGCATCACTAATTACACATTGCTATTCGAGCTGCATGGCTCACTTTTACTATGAGAGATCCTTACCATTCAGCATAAGTCAATGGGATCAATCTCCCTTAGGTTGATTCGAATTGCTCCATGACATCAAGCTCATGACATCTAGTGATATCAAGTGTTATGTCACAGTCAGCCCAGTGTCCTCTGTAAAGCATGTTTTGTTTCATCCTTTATACCGTTTAACCTTTTGCAATGTGACATTTTTTGTTCCACATTTGGCATACCATGATGCATAAAAGGTTGTTAAGTCTCCCTGTATGAAATACGACATCTGTTCAATATGATCTGTTAAGCCATTATATGATACTATAAAGGTGTCATACAAGGCCTTAAGTGACAATTAAAGTATGATCAAATGTTCTTAGGCATGTGCTCTAGCAAAAACCACATTCAAAAGACACAGGCCACTACAAAGCACCCGCATTAAAATATTGAGATGCTAACTGTGATGGAAACACAGACCATACATGGAAGATTGTAATGTTTGAACAGTAACACTGTGCCGGTAACCTAAAAGGGTAATACTGCCTGGCAAGAATGACTAAAGTCTGGCAGGAAGAGAAACAATTATGCTCAAATTTTCCAAGCTTAAAAATCCATTAATGGCAGCTGATTAGAACTGAACTAGTTCCTGATGTTCGGCCGAGGAGCTGAGCTGTCAGGGCCTGGTTTGCTCATTTTCTCCCGGCGTTAAGGAACGCGAGAATGCGTTCTTTTCAGGGGCCGCATTGCTGTGTGCATTTGCATGCTGCATTTGCATGGCTGGGGCACTCAGGGAGGCTGATGTGGCTGCAACTGCACACGCATGCGCAAGGCATCCCCGCCCACTGGCCTACCGGTGTTCTGGACAGGCCAGCACCAACATGCCTGCCCAGCTATACCCACATCCCCCTCACTCCTTCCCTCACACAGTGGGGGGGTGGGGCACTCATTATCATATACAACAAGATCAGGCAGGTAAGACTGGGCCTGCTGAATGCACTGAACACTCTGAAGGACAAACACACAGCGAACCTTTTCATTTTAAACCTATGTTTAACTACCATAAATTAGTCTCTTCTGTCAATCACCTTTAAGTGGCTGACAATAAATAAACCATGCAGATTGCCTGACTACAGACATCCATTTAAGGTTCCAAGGAATTCCAAAGCACTCCCCATGACAACAATCTAATCCCCTCACTAAGCGAGTCATTTCCTTATCAACAAGCACTGTAACAGTATGTCTTTGAATGACTGACTTCCACAGAGCTACCACAGACTGTGTTTCAACATGCTCATCCTGACTTGCACACTTCCTTTACTGAAAACAGTGATAGCTACCAGGCTAATTTAACCTGTAATACACACACACCATCTGTAACAGCAATTCAAAAGTCATTACCCAACAATTCTTCAAACAGGCAGTCACATGTATAATCATGGACTTACAACACAAAAAGAGAACACCATCCATGGTGTTAGAAACTGCTAACAAACCATGATACACCCTCTACATGATTTCTCAATACCTTTCAAACCAACCAACGCAAGGCTAGTAGTAGAAGAAGCAGCAGTATTTGTGCAGTTAGGATGAAGACATAAAATTCCATGCAAGTCAAAAGTTAAAGTAACAGTGGAACTGGCATGATTTTTAACTTGCAACATTCAGTAATACTAATGAGAATTTCCAAGCTGATTCAGTCTCTTTTCTCATCTAATCACCAAGGGTGGTGAAATCTATAACATTCCAGGGAAAAACTTAATGGCTCATGGCCTCTTCCACCTGGAACAGGCTGTTTTTGTGGCTCCTTGACTCCTGCAAGGCATGCTGGGACTTGAATCACAAGGGAAGGAATCTTTACCACTGGCATTAATGTTTGCTAAATCACTTTGTGCATTCCGCTTGTTGCCAAGTACCTGAGCTCTTCTTTTTTTCTTCCATGGTTGACAGCGGCATTCCAGGACACACTATTTTTATGCAATGGACTTACCCTCAAGATTGGCCTAAGCCTTTTACACTGAAACTAATGAGAACTCAGTTTTTATCCAGCATAATGATCAGCATTATGACAAAACTCAACACTAAATCCAAACTGGGCCAGAAAAGCACTCAGTTGGACAACATCATTTGAGTCTTTTGAATGTCCCACTAACCCCAGCCCCAAGGGGGGCTTTTTCATTCCGCCTTGCATGCCCAACTGTAAACAGCACTTTCTGTGTAATTCGCCAACTTGAATGAGAATATGCATGTTTGTGTAATACCATAATAATGTAATTGGTTAGAAAACAATTTCAGCCTCCCAAAGTCTGATAAGTTTTCAAATAATGAGTGAAAACCAGAAATGAGGTATGACTACACAGAAGAGGGATAACTGCTGCAAAAGCAAAAAACTTGGTCCAGGAAAATTCTTACAGATTGGACTAATCAAGGACATTTTTGTCATGTATTTTCATGAACACTGCTTGATTACAAGCTCATCTCAGACGGAACTAAAACAAAGGGGCAACTGAAGCCATGTCAATCACAACAAAGTAGCATGAAAAAGTAGATACCCCACAGCACACTTAAGAAAGGGTGGGCCTTTTAAATAGTGGCACACTCACACTACTAGCATTAAGACACAGTGGAATAGAGCTGTCAGCTTCAACTTGGCCATCAGACAAGGACTTTGTGCAACACTCTTTCAATGTATGTCTACCAAGAAAACAAGGCAATTCTCCTCCATGTTTGGAAGTGCCTGTTTATACAAATCAAGGCCCTATAAAAAGAAGAACTCAGGCCCCCTGGGGAAGATATCCATCTGTTTACAGGCATCCAGCATCCACAATGGGATCTGACATGTTTCTAACAGCACATGATGTGGAAACCGGAAAGTGTGGTCCTGAGCCAAATTTCCACAAGCATGTCTCTTCCTCTCTCTCACAATGCAAATACAGCCCTGTATTTGAGACCCGAGCAATCAAAAATTAAAACTAAAGACCATCGCAATGCTGTTTGGATAAAGGTATTCGTTGTGAGCCATTCCCTTAATCTGAAAGCGTTTCAACAAAGGCTGTGGCATTTTACCTTAGATGGCATATACAGCGTGGCGGAACTCGCCTGTGAGTTGCTAAAAAAAGGGCCGTCCTTGCTCAATGCGCAAAGGGAAGGAGCTTAGATCTGCCTTTATTCCCAAAGCTTTTTAAATCGCAGCTATAAACACAATACAATGGGTAGGTAAACACTTCACTGGGGCAGTTCCATTCAAAATGAGCCCTTCATTCACTCACTACTCCCTGGGGTATGCCAGCATTTCAGCTGATTGGAGAAAATGTTTTAACTACTCAGAAACTCAACCCAGCATAAGTAAGATGAGATGTATTTTTGTGAATAATGACAGGAGTTAAAGATTTGTATGTATCAATAATGTTAAAACAGTGCCTAACCTCTCCACCATGGAAGATTCTGGAGGACATTGATATACAAAGGCTGTTGTAAGGAAATTCTGTTGAGGGTTATTTAATCTTTTAATCATACTTTTCTGTCACTGTCCATCTCCTAAGTGGATACTCCCACACACCACAAGACAAATATCTTTAAGAGTTATCCAAACTATGATGGTTACATAATTGAAATTATGCTTCACTACAGTGCTTAGTTTGAGAGTACATTTATAGGCTCCCTAAAATCCATACCCTATTATACAACCATATCATAATATACAGCACTGCCACCCCCTTCCTCTGCAACTCTCTCCCCAAAAACATCAGAGACTCAAACTCATTCCTGATCAATTCATCAGATTTTAAAAAGGTACTCCTTTGTATTAATGAATTCATTTCATAACGCCTCAAAATTCTATTCCAAAAGAGCACAATGTGGCTTAAGTTATATCAGTCACTTACAACGCAAACAACCTGACTGTCAAAATATCAGCTAAATTAGAATTGTGTGACATAAACTGCACCAAGAGCTAAACATGTGTGATGTTGAAAGTAGTGGCTATATAATCTGAGAAATTACACTACATATTTTTCAAAAATACTTAATGATTAATCAGCCCAATGAATCATTTAACTAATTTAATACTTGTACAAACACACACACACGCACACACACTTTCATACATCAGCAAGCCAACATCAACAGTATACCTAGCAATTATAATTTAACACTAGAGCCTAACTGCAATACATGAAGATTTTTGTACGCACTTGAAAGAGAGTCTCAGGAAAAGTGTTTTGCTGGACAACACTGTGCCAAGTACACACCAAGGCTGATTTACATGCCTGGAACTTACAGCCAAATACTGTCCCTGGGCTCAATTTTCCACACTGAACCACCCACGGCGCCCTTTAGCTTAGGCTGCTTCTGTTACTGCACAGAAAGAATACACTGCTGGCCAGTAGCACCACCCTGATTATTATTTAATGGGCCAATGGGTCGCTTTAACTAGGGGTGCTTAGAATGCTTTTAATGTTACACTGTGCAATACATTTACAGATCTCTTTTTTTTTTTTTTACTATCAGGGGCAACTGTGGTTGCATGCTTTCCAAGAAAACAAAAAGACATGGTGCCATCACTGTGTCAGAATCACAGGGGAGTGGTCTAACATAAAATATGATTATGTTAAAATATTAATGCTTTGGAAGCCTGAGGAGGGATAAATCATTGCCACAAAATGATTATTATGCTGTTCACTCTTGATAGATGCACATTATATTTGGACAACTTTTAAATTAAGACTGCAACAGAACTGTTGCAGGATTCCATTTAGCTGTACCAATCACACAAGACTGCCAAGCAAATCTGTGCCAACCATCTCAGCTTTTCAAACAGCGCAGTGGGATTTCATCCATCTGATTTTCATTTACTTAAAACATTTCTTATAAAACTGCATCAACCTTGTATGCCCATATGCCATCTTAGGGGCTACCCATCAAATCAGACTCCTTAGCAACAGTAACAAGGCCAATGCATTACTTTAAAAGAGTCCCTGCATAGCACATCACTCTGTTAAATAACTAAAAACCCTTTCCTTCTGAACCAATGACTTCCAACTCTGAAACAAAACAGATGGAATGTGACATAAACTGAACTGCAGTCTGCTGTTTTTCCACCCTCCATAGCAACACTAGCAAAACTAAGAGGAGAAATATAATTTCACATTATGTAATTCAAGAACTAGTCAGGCTTAACCTGTTTTCAGGTAGCCTATGTAATGGGAGAATGCTTACCATTAAAACTTTGTTGCATAAGGCAGAACAATATTGTGTCTCGCTGTTGACAAACTCCAGGACAACCTTACAACACTGGAACAATGTAGGCCCAAGAATTTCTCAAAATAACAGGCTACATTTATTAAATGAAATGAAAATTCTCAGTTCTCATTTGGGTGTGTCACATACCACAGACTGTATGAATCAACTTAACTCTCAGAGAGCATTCCATGATTGTGCTGGGGAATCAAACTACTCATAATCATATACTCCTCACCAGAATGGCTACACAAATTAAGTAGTTCCTAAGCACTGCTCCTGATCTTAGGCACGGGCTCGTTTGCACTCCACAAGCAACGCCATACCAGAGTCAGTGTGTGATATGTTTGACAGGCCGATCTCTCAGCACTTTTTGTTGCTCTTGTTGTCATTCCTGAGCCTACATGCACTTTAGTCAGACAGTAAAGGGCAATAGATTTTAGCCCTGCTGTCTCTCACAGATGAAAGAGGTTGCATAAATCTTCACATCGAACACATTTCCTTTTTTTGAAATGTGGTAATCATTTGAGAAAATTCATGCATACTCCATAAATAGATACATATTCACAACCTGATGTGAAATATTAGGTTTCCATTGCTATTGCGGAGTTACAGTATTAATATGCAAGCAAACACCAATATTTATAATCAAACCCCATATTCAAAAGAACAGTATTTCTGTAAGAGGTCACTAAATGAATACACAGTAAAACTAAACTAGAAAAAAAAATTGCACAGTACTCCTATATAATTTCAGACATACTACAGGCTACAAATGACTATAGTATTTCCACCAGTGGAAACTATAGTTTAAGTACATCGGAGAACTCCACATAAGGCATCCTTACAACATGAAGATTCATTATAAGCACAACCATCACAACATGGCCTTTTATGGTTTGCCCACCAGCCTCACCATAATCTTGCTAAACAATCATTTCTGTTCTTGCACTGTCAGGCGGTGACTTTCCAGTGACATGCTTTTACAATAAAACAATTATCCTTATACTGCTTGGGATGTTGTGTGTATGTGGTGTTACTTGAGTCAGCAAAACAGCACTATCTATAATTTTCCGAAATTAATAACTAACATGTCACATATAGCCTCGTGCTAAAGAGGGACTCAACTGTCGTTTTGTAAACATCCACAGTTTTGTCTTTACATCTCCTTAAGTGCATTCTCACCATGCAAACATTGTCTTTAATTAATGGGCTATTCGAAGAGGCGTCAGAATAACATTCAATTTAAAACAATAAAGAACTGGATTGGCTGTTTGGGGATACACATAGAACACGGCATTGAGCAATTGTACACGTGAATTCAAACTTCATGCTGCTTCGCGGTAGTGGGGTTAAATTGCGATTGCTTGCCCTGTATTTCCTGTTTTATTTGAATAGATACACAGACCCACATCTCAGTCGTGATAGGCGGGTGACTGTCGGCGGATCTGATGTGAGGACCCACGTACTCTCCTCCCGCACCAAGCTCACGTTAAAGGGGGAAAGACAACTTTACACTGAGGGCTCAATTGCGGGGCAAGGCCTTTTTGCGACAAAATAATTATGTGATAAAAGCCACAGCTCACCATCGCTTGTCTGTCACCAAGTTCTTAGCCAACATTCTATTAGCTTCTTGAAGCAGAAAAGGCAACGCCAAAGCGTTGTCTATTCCAAGCGTAATGGGCAACACAATTACAGCAAAGGCAATTTCGCGTGAAATTTTACCTTTCAGTAACATGTCTGTGTTTATGGAACTTGGGTGGCCGACAGCCTAACATTACAGCCAATTAAATGTAGTCTACTCGTGAATTTGTTAAAATAAAGCGAGATGCGTAGAGTTCCTACCTAGCCACACAAGATTGTGTAACACGCTTTAGATGTCTAGTTAGCAAGATACATTCCTTTCTGACTTTGACTTTTCAAAAGCGTGCGATTTTATATGGTCTGGACGTAAAACAATTTCGTTTGAAATCATTTAACTTTTCTTGACCACATTAATTTTGAAACATGTCACCGGACAGTACCATTTTATTGAGAGTTCTTGACATATACCCGATAAACAAAACAAATGTCTGTGAAACATTTCCTGGATTCAAACTTGTTGCTGATCATTTTCCGAAATATAAGCTTCACATTTTCATTAACAAAATAAATACTCACGTTATCAAATAATGATCCAACATTGGCAGTGACAAGAAGCACGTCAGTGTATGTCCCCATGATAACGATCGAATTCCAGAAATAGTCCAAGCTAGGGATTATTCTGACAGAAGGACGCACTGGTTTCTGCGCGTAAAATGAAGCAGTGTTTATATACGAATACAGCAAAATAGCTAGCTAAATCGACAATGGAACATTATCTGCCACTGAAGGTACAGTAGTCGCGAACATCATTCTGTTTCATTTTGGCTATGCTTTTTCCCCGACTGTTTAAAGTTGTAAACCCGGTTTCAGTTGGTGGTACAATCTTCGATCGTCTTGATTCTTAATACTCCTTTTGCTCAGTTTTATCCGCCGTGTCAGTTCAGAATTGACATTGCGAGGATTTCTTCTGGTCTCCGCATGATAATTGGACTAGGTTCTTAACAGAATTAAGTCACGCAGTTGCCGTGCATCTAGCGTAGTCCGAACAGTATGCCCTGTCTGCTTGAATCTTGCAGTTGTTGCTAATGTTATGTTTCATGAACTCTTATAGCTCCGCCCAGGTATTGCAGCTTGCTGCGTTTATTCAAACTGCAGGTTTCCGCAAGCCTCGGTGTTCGCTTAATATGCACACCACGGAATACTGAAATAAAGCCGCTCATTAAATCGTCACTGAACTCAGGGACTCAGCGAGCAAAGGGGATAATGAAGAGAATGGACGGGTATACATCAGAGAGTTACTGGGGTAGCCAATTCCTTATTCTCAGACTGGAAGATGAAATCCCTAAAAACACGTGCATTTTACGTCTGCTTCAGAAATATTATTGCATCGCCCTTCTAATCGATTGAGCATATTCCAAAGGGGATCGAAGGTCAAAGGTAGTTTTTCTGCGAAAAGCGAACAAAGAGCAATGATTTGTGAGATTATGCCACGCTGGGAAACATGGAATTGCGCCTGAACAGTCCGTCTTGGTGTGCAGAACAGCAAACCAATGCAATATAATACATCAGATAGCCATTTTTAAAATATTGCCATTCAGATGTGTAAATGTTTGTAGTGTCATTGATTTGGGTAACCCCGCCACTTTAACAATGAGCTAGCTACTGTAAGAATGGTGACAGGATGAGTGATTCCAATAAAGGACAGAGAACCCAGCAACTGACTCGTGTAATTCAATTGGATCTGACCGCCCCTTTCACTGGTTTGTGACAATTAGATACAGACCCAAAGAGTGACTGGGGCTTTGTGCCTAACGGGTAAAACAATTAGACACAGTTAACTGGATCAAGCAATATCTCTTGCATTAAAGTTTATACATTAATGTATCTTAAACATATTTATTATCATTATTACAGTGCCATTGTAATGAGTAGGACATTTGAGTACTTTAAGTCATGGCAAGTTTTTTTTTTTTTTTTTAATGGAAACCTTTACTTGTGACATTTTCTGATATTTGCATAGCCAGAAATAAAGAACAGAATAGTAGAGAATACTTGCAATGCTGAAATGAAGTGTTTAAAATCAAAGTAATTTAATACAGTGGCATATGGATGGTAGAGCTCAATCTGGTTGGTATAAGAAACAACAAAACTATTTTTAGGATAGCAGAACAAAACAAATGCCTTGTTATGTACAGCACATATGTTATGCACATTGCACTTAATCTCTGAAAAATTATTTCTTAATCCCACCCTCTAGGTAACCCCTTCATGTAAACTTTTTTTCACCACTAAGGATTCATGGGGGTCTGTGGGTATTGGACTGAAGTATGTTGAGAGACATAACCACACCTGTCAGCATATAATCAATTTCCAGGGAAAGAAGTAGACCATGTCAGATATCTTGAGTTCACTGAACTCCACTGGTCATTTTCCCCAGTCTTTTCTTAAACTGTGTCTAAAAGCCTCGGTGCTACAATGCAGTTGGTTGTTCCCGAAGGTGTTAAACTCAGCAAACTTGGCATTCATGAGCCGCCTTCACTACAAGCCCAGGCCTGAATGCTTCAGGATGAGATCGCAGAGAGCACAACGCAAACATTGCCTCTCCACAGCTCCAGCAGCAAGAAGTTAAAAACCACTGCTTGCTTTTTCACATGCCACCTTAGAGGTTTTCAAACTGCTTCCTCCTCCACCATCTATTATATTATGAATCCACCCCTTTCCGTAGGCCAATTTTGAAGCTATTTTAGAGGACCAAGACTGCAAGAGACAAACATGCCAAGATCCAGCCCTTTTCATATACAAAGGCACCTTAAAGGGAAATGCACTAGGAAGAAACTAAGACTAAGTCTTTTACCACTTGGAAGAGGACTTGGTTCTGTAAAAGGCAAAATCAATGGCAATAATTCACCAACCCTCCCCCACACAGCTGAAAGGAATCCTGGCTGGACAACTTGTCCTGCTTGCCTCATGGATCAATTCAGAAAGTATGGTTTGGGGCAGGGCTCCCACTCCTCACTGCTAATTCTGTACTTGTGGCTTCCGGCCCAAGATGTGTTAAATTAATCACACCGACACCTTGCCCTCTGTTGGGGAAACTGGGCACACTGCCATTCTAAGTTTGTGAGGGGAATTAAGTATTATTTTGAATTTTACCCTTTCACAGAGAAACAGGGTGGATAAAGCGAGGGAGGACAAAGCTGTTTTAGCACCTAAGACAGAACAGTGTCTGGGATTTACAGCCTCTAAATCCCATTGTACGATACCTATGGACTTGAAGTCTGGTGTGTAGTGCTCCAATGTTTTCTGTTACACTACACAAAATAATAAAACTAGAGGACAGGTACACCAGAAAACAAATGACTCAACAACAAACAAAATACTCTGGCAAGGGAATATAATGTGCATAGCAACACCCACTCCTGATTCATTTGCAGTTTTAATGGCTGCTTGCTTCAGCACTTCAGCAAATTCCATACATTGATTTCATTTAAAAATGAGGACCTACTTGTTTACTTGCAGGTAAAAAAGTTTTGGCTAATCCCATGCAATTCAAGGAAAAGGTTACCATATGCAAACCAAAAATGCAATATTTCTAAACAAAGTTAACACACCCTTGTCAAATTAAGCAATGCCTTAGTCTTATGTAAGTTACCTGTGAGAATGTCTATTAAGTTATTTAACAAATATGTGTGTATTCCACCATTGATTTCTTTGGGTTGCAATGGCTAAGAGAGTGACCCCTTTGGAACAATAAATGTATTTAGGTCCATTCATTTTGGGAAGCATGTTAGTTTTGGATGCCATGAATGAGTAGATCTTTGTGTCATGAGTGGTCAGTGAGGAACAGGCAACGTCTGTGTGTGAGCAAAGAAATTTTGCTAGATTACTGGCATCTGTGGACTACAGAATAAATTTATGGCCAACAACCACACCCATTCAGTCAATTCCAGGCAAATTCCATTACATTGCTGCCAGTTTTTTGTAAATTTGCTAAATGTCAACTCAAATGAGGGCAATGTCGGACTTATTTCAATGCCCCCCCCCCCCACCAAACAAAGTCAAACATTCCACCGACTGATTACTAAAGGTGGCTCGCTTTCTCTACCACACATGCAAATTATATTTTTATTGGGGTTGCACACACATGTGAGCACACCAAAATCTGTGTCTAATGTGGACCATAATGTGAGTGTTGTTTACCAAGCTCTTCCCCACTGTGCTCCCAGCCACAATCTGAAGCTGCACCAATTTTTAATGACACCAGCAAGAATGAGCAGCTAAACACTAGAGAGACACAAAGATAGAAAGGCCAAAAAAGATAGCTTGCTTCAGTACTTCAGGGAGGAGTCCCCATGTTTACACTGGGAGTAAGACTTTCTGTTGAACTATAATAGTTTAATCTGAACTGAAGCTGACAGCAGCTTTGTCAGCAGTAGTCAAGCGAGAAGAGAGAAAATTAGCATTAAAATTACATTCAGCTCACCCACCACTTGAGCAAGCTAACACCAGATTATGGCAGATCTATGACAAGTGCCTCTCTAAGAGGGTACATAGATAATGACAGACATTCAGGAACCAGAGCAGCTGAAGAGGGGCATTAGAAGTCCACACCATAAAAAAATGTAGAAATATGTTTCCCATTTTCAGTTGCTAGGCAGCCATTTTCATGCACAGTTTCTGTTATTCAGGCTTACCCTGAGATGACATTTGCAAGTAAGTACATTTCATGATAGAAATTCCACCTCTCCCTAAACGGGCCTGTGCTCACAATAGCAAGTCAAACCTGTGGTGTGCATGGACATGGAAATCTCAGTTTTTTTCAGTCAATATACTGTCAGTGACCCTGCTTTTCAATAAGATAAATATCTTAATTTCACAACTATTTAATTTAATGTAGGCTGTTGTTTTGTCACCGTACTGTTAACAGCAAAGCAGAAAATTGCTTTTCAGCCGACAAAATATTGACAGCTGGCAACTCATCCTACTAGGCAATGATGATGTTTCAGGAAGGAGGAAAACTGCAAGCAACCTCACCATGTGCTTTCAAGCACCTTATCTTGTCTTGAATTACCATTATCATTGTATTCTAGTTTGGAGGGCTCCATTGTATTTGCTGGCATGTCGTTCATAAATTAGAGAGTGCAGTCTAGCATGCATATGGCGTTTTAAGAGTGTGCAGCCAGCTGTCACTTCTTTCCACTCTGTAGTCCACTGGCTGAGCTGCACAACTGTTGCACTGGAAGACTGTATGATGTACACAGCTGCCAACCAGATTAGCAGATGTTGTAAGAGGAGTAACAGAGCACCCTGCTGCCTGAAAGCTTCCCTCCCTGGACCACACCACAGCTACAGCTAAGCATGAGTCACACCGGTGGACCCCTGACCAGTCAACACTACAATGGCTAAGATTTGACTTTTGTTCCTTCTCAAGGCTATGTGACTAAATGGACTCATTAAATCTGCAGACCTCACTAGCTGTCACTAGATCAGGAAGCACATCTTTACTCTTTACCAATCTCAAGGTTCTCATAGAGTTTAGTGTCCTTTTGAATGAGATAGAAGAGTTGTGTAACTTGACTTTCACTCCATGGAGCAATGTTATGGAGACTGCTAAATGGAAACAAACTGGTGAAAATCCCAGGTCTCCCTTCTCAGTAGCCTCTCATTCCCACACATTACAAAACCTCAGCACCTCCTCCACATTCAGTCCCGGGCAATTTTCACTAAAAAAAAAAACAACCCACATTTGTTCTTTCTTGTCTGAGTAATTCCTGTATTTTATACATGTGCGTTACAATGCTTAAATGATTTTTTGTTGTTGTTGCAAAAAACAAAACGATGAGAAAGTATCATAAAACAAACCGAAAAGGGGCACAATATGCAGCTGTGATCACTTATTTCCCCCACTCCTCGTGCACACGTTCACAGCTGTGGGCACACATGTAACGCTTTTTCACAGCAGAGTCCTTTCTTCCCACTGCTGCCCCCTCCCTTTTTTACCCTGCAAATCTGTCACAATAACAATGATGATACTATTAATAATAATAATAATAATAATAATGATGATGATGATAATAATAATAACCATGGAAAGTGAAAGGTTAGGAGCAAAACATAAAATCAATGGAGATAAATACATGTTACAGTCACTCCTAATTAAAAATTGACCATCGTTTTTGCCACCAGGAAGCAACAATATGCCTCTGGCGTGCACGTTTGGAACACTCTGGAAGAGATTAACTGTCCATTGTCAATAAGTTCATTTGGGAAAAGAAAAGGGGAATGGAGAAGACTGAGCCTCCTGACCAGAGTGGCCTGTGACAACAATGACAAACATCAACATCATCAT
The DNA here is from genome assembly GCA_022829145.1 of Albula goreensis. Taxonomy (NCBI): domain Eukaryota; kingdom Metazoa; phylum Chordata; class Actinopteri; order Albuliformes; family Albulidae; genus Albula; species Albula goreensis. The sequence goes on from CM040744.1 coordinate 33,693,152, forward strand.
TAACAGAAAAATGCCCTCTTTCTCCCTCTTCATGAAGTAAGCAAGTCTGAAGGGAGTAACTGTGGCAGTGACCATGGAAGCCTGTTTTGTGTTCCCCACGTGGGAGTGTTCTTGTCCAGAAATTCCACAGGGCGCTGTGTCCTTCCCTCTGATCCACCGGCGTGGCTTCTGTCCTCTCTCTCACCCCCGGTTTCTGCCCGTCCTCTCATGAGCGACTGCGGTCCTCTGTGGTTCCTACCAGCATCTTGCTGTACAGCTTCTGTTGCTCCTCTTTGAAAGTGTCTTTTACCTTCCCCCTCTTCAGTCCACCATCCCTATCGCAAGACACACACTCTTTAGCAGTCTTCACACAGAGATTAACAGAATGAAAGTTAAGTCATGACATTGAGAAAGAGTGGTAACATTATTATACGTGTCACTATGGAAACCACAAGATATGTGCTCCATCACAATCAGTTGTTTGTTTCAAATGATAAAAATGAGATAATCATAGAAAAATGTTCTCTTGCATATCACTAAGTAATAAAGCTGAATTCAAAATTCTTAATCTTATTACAATTGCGATGCAGAAAGAAAATGGATATGTGAAGCTACTTCTTTGGATCAAAATGGATTGTCTACAACTGATTTAGTGTTAAAATTGATCTTGAAACTTTCTGACATAACAAAGCACACTCTCATCAAACCTGTAATGTGGATTTTGCTAAAACAGGAGATTTCTAGGCCAAAAAACGCCTACATAAAGAGAACATACATGGAGCTGCTGGCAGTACGAGTTGAAAGCAGACTGCAAACTTCAGAAGCCCTTTTCTCACCAGCACAGTATAAATGATAATCCAGGTTTAACCCTGTCATTTGCTTTCTACTGGGAGCTGAGAAAGTAGAGTTAGTATCGTGAGAAAGTAGAGTGTCTGTTATGTGCCTGGGGATCAAAATGACTGGTTACAATGGAACTAGATAGTTAGGCTGAACTGTGTGTTTGCATGTCATGCATGCGTATTACATGAAGAATACCTGCATTTTGTGTGGCCCTGATATGGGTGCTGTGTGTGTATGTTGAACAGATGGGCCATTCTGGTCTTCCTCTGTTGTGTCTGAGGGAAAACATCCCCATGCCTAACTCACCACAGCAGATCCACTAGCCCTCCTTGTCTGGCAATGGCTGCCTTCACACGGTTAGCAAACTGCACAGCATCCTCTCCTTCCTGGACAAAGAGGAACAGCCATCAAACCACAGATGGAGATTAAACAGGGCATACACCCACACAAACGCACACATGCATGCACCCACAAAAAACAAAAATAACTCCTCCACAACTTCTCTAGCCTGAACCGTTTCTCCTTCAACAAGCCAGGGTATGCATTTCAAAGCCAGTTGCAAAATGCCATGTGTCATGAACTATGAATTAATAACTCATTTAGCTGCTAAAAATAATACACATAGTGATGACTTCTTGCCAAACAGTGAATATACAGGCAAGTACAGTATGTAATTTATCATAAAGAGACTCTAACAGTTTTAGAACTTACTAGCAGAACAGAGTTTGCAAATAAATATGGTGGATAGATAGTTTTGATACAGATATTGCATAATCAGTCCCCCAATGGTGCTGAATGACTCACTGATAATATGCAAGTTAGTAATGGACACCGTGTCCGTAAAATAGAGATAGGAAGTATTCTTTTTGAAAGATCACACAAAAGTGCTCAGAAAAGAGCTTCCTAAAGACGTGCTGAGTATGTGTGTGAATGTGTGCATTTGTAACGTCATGTCTGAGTGAGGAGACACAAATGAGCGCCCGAGGGACTGAGAGTGTGTTGAAACGAGTGAAAAACAATATTCAAATAAAACAGGGCTTTGCTGTAACGTAGTGGAGATCAGGGTGAAAGTCAGAGCACTTGGCTAAACATGGAACTCTTGGATCCGTCCTCACTTTCCCCGCTGAGAGGGATTGAGTGGGCAGCGGCCATCTAATACACCAGTCCTTTTCTATTTTTTTTTTTCCTTGGCTGCTCATGGAAACTTTGATCAAAGGGCACAGCACCTCTGAGGGCCAGCTTGGGCATGATGTCTGTGGTTCTCCTGCTCTCTGACATTTCACAAAAGGAGCTCCGTCTGCGCTCTGCATTATGGGGGCTTCCAGCCGACAGAACGATGAAGCCTCTGCCAGCTCAGTCACGCAAACTCTTTGTTTAGGACAAGGGGGAGTTTGTCTTACTCTACCCTTTCCTGTTATTCCACAACTGCACTACAGAATGAGCTTTCTGAGCTTTGATCCAATCGTGGCTCTTTCCTTTCCTGGTGTGGAAGTTTACCAAGTGCATTTTCAGAAAATCGGGTTCACAGAGAAATGAGCAGGTGTTTAAACACACTGACAACTGATGTAAGTAGCAAGTAGTAGCAAGTTTAGAAACTAGCTTGCAGGGATAAACCCATTTTACTTTGAAAGTATTTTTCAGTACAACTGTAGTGACGCAGTAAAAATGTAAAACATCAGTTGAAACTATGTTTTATTTCACAACACAGAGAAAATGGTTTTTATTTCATGTGCCACTGTACATTTATATGTACATCCAAAAATGCATAAAAAATGAATAATGCATAATAATAAAAGTATACCAGCAGACTGCTCCCAATATATTCTCCCAACAGATTAGTTTACCTACATGCATGACCATTAGGTCTTTGTCAACTACAGCTGATTAACTGAGTACATCTACATTTTTAGACAATTAGTGATGCATCAGAAACACTTTCTTGTGTTTTAGTTTACACGGTTACACTTTTTGGACATTATGTCCACATCATGTCAACACTCTGCCATAGGCAAACTGAAGATGGTTTGACAAAGTGCAAAATGTTCACTTTGACAAATGAACATTTTGCACTGCAGCTCCATGAAGCAGCAGGGTACTAGCTGTCCTCTAAAATTACATTTTTTTAATTCTATCAATTGTCCACACTAGACATATAGTCATGTTTGCTACATTCCACAAAAATATGATGTCATTTCATCAAATGACCAGGCTGAACCCTGACAAGGGCAGTGATTTTGATTTTTTGCAGTTTGATTACTTTTGTTTTTAGACACATATGGTGGGCAAGCAGCCACTTGCATCGGCCAAAAAAAAAAACACAAGAAAGAATTTACATTCAAAACAAAGTCAACTAAACTACATCTGGAGTAGGATTTATAGAGAAATGTGTATCAAGCTTTTATGGAAAAACAATGTAGTAGGGGGCAGCCTGTAGTCGAGTGGCTAAGGTACATGACTAGGACCCCTGAGGTTGGTGGTTCAAGCCCCAGTCCAGCCACAGCAAGAACACCATTGCTGGTGGGCCCCTGAGCAAGGCCCTTAACCCCACATTACTCCCAGGGGGGAATTGGCCCTTGGCCCTTGGCTAGCCTAATCAACTGTAAGTCACTTTGGATAAAAGTGTCAGCTAAATGATGATAATGTAATGTAGTACCCAAGCTCTAGCAAGGATCAACCAATTAAAGTTAAAATTGAAAGATGCATAAAGCATAAAAAAATTATGTAAACATCAGATTTCATCTTCCACTTTAAAGGGGTCATGCTCTCTAATGACAAAGCAAACCTGTCCAAGGTGCTGTGCTAAGGTGTCACACAGCAGCTACTGTATCATTTCTTTTACCTCTGGAATGAGCAGGCATAATCACTGCCATCCCATCACTGCACTGTTCTAATAGACCTGGAAAGGCCCACACAAGCAAGCACAAAAAGGATACGCTCAGCCGTCACTTAATTTCACTCTACAACTCACCAGCTGTTCTGTTCGGTTATAGCGCCGTGGGACTAAAACAATTGGCAGGCAAACAAGACATGTCTGTTTGGCTACTGTTGCACTGGATGCCTCCTCTGTGACTATGTTTTTATTTTCGAGTCTTTATGGAAAGCATCGCCACACAGAAGGGTTTGTATTTGCAGGCTGGCGCTGGTCGCTTGGCCTCACCTCTCGGCTCATGGGCGGCAGGTACCAGACGCTGCACACGATGGCCCAGCTGCTCATCATCCTCAGCAGGTAGTTGACCATGCCGAACTTGCTGCTGTTCCAGAAGGCGTCTCCAAAGCGGGGATCATACTGTGGAAGCATTCACAGGAAATGCAGAGTCAGGGGTGGGAGGGTGTGGCTAGTACATGGATTCACAACAAGAACAAATCCATTTCAGCCCTGTAATTTGACCAGACAAGTTTGATAAAGGCACGAGCAACAACAGCAGAATGCATATGTATGAAAATATTTTAGTGGACTGATATAGGAGTGGACCAGCACTGTATAGACAGTGGTGTAGGAAATTAAGCTACAATAATTTATGGAAACCAAAACCAGCATGCAAATCATGGCCTATAGGAATGGTGCTGCACACCCCTGGGCTAGCAGCTAGCAGCTGATTAGTGATGAAGGGTTAGGAGGAACCTCCTACCTTAATGGCAACAGGATACACCGTGGAGCCAATCTCAAAGCTGCCCTTCTTGAACATCATCACAGAGGTGTTATTGATGCAAGTACCTGTAGAAGATGACAGAGGTTAATGCTACACATGCATGCTGGCAAAGAATGTGATTTATAAAGATATATGTGAGCAACAGCAAAATGTCATTTTGGAATAACAGAGGTAGAAATAATATCTCTCAAAAACTTTCCATTAACTTTCTATGATTATTAATTAGTGCCACTGCCAATATTGGTATAGCTTCCCAATATAATTTTGTGATCACACTCATTGTCAGTGAAAGAAGTGAATAGAATTTTCTTACATTCAGATTACTTTAATACATTATTGATTATCTGTAAAATAATAATTACTAAAAGTTTTAAAATTAAGTTTGTTTGAGGTTTTATTCTGCAACAACTACTACCGATTGAGTATTCACATTATTGGAATGGCTGTTAATATTACCAAAATATTTTGACACTGAAAAGGGTTAAAGCTAAGGTTTCAGCCACCATCTTCAAGCTAATGAAAAGCATATATCTATACCAACATAAATACGACAAAACCACTGTGGTGCCTGGGGAGGTGGAGGGAGGAGCAAGCTCCAGGGCTCTTCAAATTGTACTGCTGTCAGCCTCCTTGTTCCCTCCCTCAGCCAGGAGAGCCAACCAGAGCTGCAACAGCAGTGGCCTTAATAACAAGTGGGCTCACCTGGTGGTGACTTTCCAATCAACTTCGGTGTGAACACTTGCTTCCAATTAGACCTTATATTTAAGCACAGCCTTTTACACAAAGGAGAAAACCCCCCCGGTTGTGCTGTTTGACTTTGTATTGTTGTTTATTCTTTGTTTTGTGGATTTCCTGGAAACGTGGGTATATAATGTCTTCTAAAACAATTTTTGTTGACATTTTTGTTGCATTTTCCCTCCACTCACCACCTGGCACAGTAGCCATGCCTGCCACTGCACCACACCACATCAATGCATATTTTGAAGAAAACAAATGTCTTCACTTTGCTTGGTGATAAGAGTTTGCTAGTTCAGCAGATCTTTATCATTAGTGAAAAATTTTTAATGAAATGAAATCTGTCTAATTTTCAGCACAACAGCACAGCCGTTTTTTGATAGGTAAACTACTGAATAATCAAAAGGCTCCTCAAAGTCACATTCCATTAGCCAGTCCTGGCAGGAGTATGACTCACCTTCAGGGAAAATGAGAATGGGCAGTTTAGTCTTGTCCTCAACGTGGTCACTCAGACTACAGAGACAGGAAGTAGAACAATCTCATCATGCACAGAGGGACACAGAAGCACTGCAGCCACTACAGTCTTCCTTACCAGGCAATGACACAGGAGAATTACCCTGTACCAATCTTTGTTTAAAAAAAAAAAAAAAAAAAAATGGAGTAATTTATAAATTAACAAAGTGCTTACTTCCCATAACTGAAAACTGTCAGGGCACTGAACAATTCCTTTCACACAGTATGCTGAATAAACATGACTACTGCAACAGTTAAGTGCTGTAACATGCAGTTTTACCGTTTGGCCACCAGGTGTCTGTCTTTGACTTCAGAACGCTCAAACCAGATGTGAGGACAGGCCTTCACCATAGCCCTCTGGATGACCCCCATTAGGCCCCCATGAATTTGACCCACCTGGAACAGAGCACAAATTTCTGTTAATACTGCTCTGGGCATGGGTGTACACACACCTCCCAAAATACACAACCCACTCTGAACATATTTCAATACTACACTGATCAAGGCCAAACACACACAGTTCCCAAAACACAAAAACAAACATGCACATCTCCCAAAACACATACACAAGTACACTCACTTGCACCTGTGCGTACAAACACCTATGTGTCCATAAATACAAAAAAAAAAAAGCGAAATAAAACAGGAAGTTGCTGAAGTAGTTCATTATGGCTTTGAAAAAGCCATACCAGACCTGGCTTCAAAACCCTGAAGCAGGATTCTTTCCAGTAATTTACAAACAAAAGTTAATCTAAAATATCCTTACCCAAACAAGTATGTACACTAGCACAAGTGTGCACTAGCAATACTTTGTACAGAGGCACGCAACCATTTTGTTTAACATGCTTACATACTATAGCATCATTTTTGGGAGATTGCTCTAAACCTGTCCAACAACCATTGAGTATACTATGACGTCAGTTCAATGTTCTGCTGCGCAGTGGTTCACCCTGCATTAGCCCAGCGTACCATTGCATAGCAGCCGTCGCTGGCCAGGATGATGACGTCAATGGGTGAGGTGTGATTGGCCACGCAGATCCCTCCGTTCTTGGGTTTGTTCTCACTGTGAGGAGAGAGAACAGAAGATGCAGTGAGTGCAGAGTCAAATGGCACTGAACACAGCAGGCTGGAAGCCTGGCCTGCTTCACCTTCCCCACACAAACTTTATGCAGATTAGCACACTACAACAAAATCTGTCACAACACACAAGTCCTGAGCTACAGAGAGGGACACAGGAAGATAAATGACAGTTGAGCCCAGCCCCATAGTGTGAAACCTGCATTACTCTCTTATACAATGGAGCCATTATAACTTAACAGGCTTCCAGAACACCAGCCAATGAATTTATATTCTGTTTGGAAAAAAATCCTATGTAATGTGCTTTCATGCAAATATAAAAGCAGTATGCTATTATGCTTCAGACAAGAATCCTTAGGGGCCCATTTCACTCATTGGCACAGTCTGCTAAATGGGTGAATATAACCTTTCCAAGTCAAACTCAATATTTACATTCTTGTTCTCGGGAACAAAAATAAAACTTGTAGTCAGTTTAAAATAAAAAACATCCATCAATCCACAGTTCAGTTCCTTTCACCTGGAAAAGGGGACTATGATGACAGGGAATAAGCAACTGTCATGAGTTTGTAGCAGCCAGCATTTTGGCCAGTGAAATTAAACATTCAACTCATGCCAGACTATAAATGTCCATACATAATTTCAGGCTCGGTCACATATCAGCGTGGCGCGGTAGGCCCGATGCTGCATTTTACAGAATAAGCATTTAATCAAACATATTAGAAAAATACAAAGCGAGTAAGTAAGGGGTTCAAAAACCACATTTGGTACAGAATGCATGTTACCTCTGTAACTTCATTTTTAGGAGCAAGGTTTGACTGTGTGTTTAGCCTTTTTACTTAATGGGTTCATGGAACAGAATAAGTATGTGCCTTAACATTACATTTTTTTCAGAGCAATCTCCTCAGTTTATATTTTTGCACACTATCTATTTCTACCACTACATATTTACTAAAGCATGTCAGGTTAAAAACCTTGGCACAACAATACAGCAGCATTGCTCTACCTGGTCATCCATCCTGCAACCACTGGGTTACAGGTCAGCTCCACAACACTGCCAGCAAAACTCTGGCAGTCTATTCATGTAGCACAGAATTGTGCTATACAGAGCACCAATGTGAGGCACTCAAACTGACTGTGAAAGTTTAGCTGGCTGAGGGCCGGAGCCTGACCTCCTCAGAATGCAGGAGAGCAGCCTGCACTTAAATACCATGGATATACAGTTTCTGATCGCACTGCTCAAGGCTCAAAGGACAGAACCAGTGGGGTCCTTTTGGTTCTTTTTTTTTTTTTTTTTTTTTTTAGGCCCTGGGCTCTGAAATGCACATGTCACAACTGGATCCCTGCTGTTATGAATCTACGGTCATAGCACGGCCACTGGAAAACACCATGAAATCCAAGAAAGCCACTTCTCAATGCAGTGCGGCAAGAAAAAGCAGCTCTAAAAAGATTAAAACAAAATCCTCTTTGCACTAAGGTCTGCGTTTATTTTGGTTATAAAACTGAGATAAAGGAATAGGTCAAATTTGGAAATTCACTGGCCAAAACTTGGGAAAACTATTTTTAGTCTGTGAAAGTATGTCTGTGAGCAAAAATAAACATAAGAAAATTAGTAGAGGCTTTTCATTTAATCCGATTTTTTTGGGGGGTACAATCTCATTTCACCTTATTACCAAATAACATTTCCAGTATTAGTCCAATTGATGTAGCCCAAACACACATTCCAGTATCCTTTGACATATGCTTATTACAGACTTCATACCACCAGCTGTTATTCAAGTCCACATGCTTTCACTGCAGTTAAAGGGTGCTTGCAAAATGTACTCTCTTCAACAACAAGCTCAAATGAACCCTTTCAATATAAACACGTTGTCTGCCTTATTACTGCAGTGGACCCATTGAGCAGAATGATGTATGTTTACATTTAAGGCCTTCAGTAGACTACACAATGACACAACCAGTACTCTTAAAGCAATGTGATCACAGAGGGCGAAGTCTACCTTAAAAGTATTACGCATCCATCATAAAGTATCACATTTCAAGTTGACTACAATTTACATTCTGTGTGAGATAGACTCTACCCACATATAGTTTGAGTGTAGCAGTGAGGGTAAAAGGAGACCTAATCTACCAACAGGAACACAACAGTGATTAAAAAAGGTCTTTTCAACGCAACTGAATGGCTGTTTATTTATCTACAGTCCTACTCAAGAGCGTATTCAGCACTGCATCAAACCTTGACCTAAACAGGGTCTCTGCCTCTACTGATGCGAGTGGACACTCTTTCAGTCCAGGTGTTCAAGTGGCAATGGGCACAGAACAAATCTGGGGATTAATTCACTCACTGGGTGAGCAGAACACCAGTGATAAGGGATGTCTTGGCAGAGTATAGATGAGTCTAAATGTTTAAGATACAAGGTCCTCATCAGCAAGGCAACTGGCCCAGCCTCACCAAGGAGTGAAAGTAGGTAAAATAGTTAATTTTGTTACTTTCATCACTCCCTTGTGGTAACTCCTGGTCCACCAGGGGCCCACGGATGCATAACTCAAGTATATTGCTGACCTTCTCATCCTCCGATGAAATTGGCAGTTTGTAACTGCTGCTGTGGAAGGAAGCGTGGTCTTGTCATCCCAAAAATCACGTGTTTGCCACTTCCACTTCCCAAGTCAGCAGGGAAGGGCTTGCTTGCGAGAGGTCAACCAGTTCAGCGGAATTTGTATGGGGGAAAAGGGTGAGCAAGAAACTGCCATTTTCAACGGTTTCAGAATTCCCCATTTCTTGCATACCACCCCTAATTTCACATTAGGCCTCCACTGAGTTAGTGCTCCGCTCCGTATGCTGTCTGCTGCAGTCACGCTGCAGTGTCCTGCAGTCAGGCTGTACTGAGACAGGACAGTCTGACCGCTCTCAGCAACTTCCTGTCACAGTGAGAGATAACACTGGAGGACAAGAGGAGCATTCTGTGATCATCACGGCATAATGACCGCACCAGCAATTCAATGACGCTCAACAGCTGTCCCTGTTTACTCACATTAAGGTGACAACCAACGTATTTACACTACGGTACAGCCTGCTCCAGGTGGCTACACTTCTATGTTCTGTATCGATTAAACCCACTCAGTGTGCGTCTCACTCAGTGAATAACAGTAATAGCGGTAATAAAATGTGCTGTCATAATGGAAATGCATGTGATTTACTGCACTATAAACAATGATACATTCTGCTGCTAATAACAGTGCTAACAAGGATGTTGACTCCACTGTGGCTGAAAACAGACTCTCTTGTAAGCTGTCCAGACAAAATAAGCTGCTTCCACAACAAAGCTTAGGAGCATATACAGCCGTAACAGAACGATGTGATTGTGTGGGTGCTAAGCCCCCGATGCTGAGGTCACGCATTTCTGTGCCTCCAACACCGCACCTACACCATGTTATAGTTGTGCTCTATAAAAAACAAAAATGTGTAAAAAAAAAAAAAAAAAAAAAAAAGGCCCAAAGATTTTAGGATTAGTGTGGTTTGTGTTCTGGGTATGTTCGTTTCACACGGCTCTGGCTCAAACTCAGGCCCAGCTTTGTGTGTTTGAGCTATCATGTTTAAAGGCTTTTGTTCTGTCACACAGCCCTATGAGGGTCAATATGCAGCAGGAGATATGGATGCTGGGGCTGATTGCCTCTGCCAACACTCACTACACACAGCTGAAAGCAGCATCAGTATAGAGGGGTCATGTGTACGAACACCATGCCTGATTTCCCTCTGGGGTGACAGCTATCAGCGTTTCTCCTTCCAAGAAGGTAGCGCAGTACCAAGAATGCAATAAAAAATGTTGTAATAAATTGTCCACATTAAATATTATTAATTCAGTTATTATTCATATTTGGTATTATTGGCTTCTTTCAGGTCCAATTGGTTGCCACAGTCCCCCCTCAACTCAAAACAAATGTCATCACCTGCCATAATAGTGTGAAATAAACAAAAGACCTTTAAGAACAACTATTCCTAGGGGACACTCACTGAAGGCTGCTCATTGCTGCCTCAGCTGAGCAACGGATCCCCAGGGGTAACCCACAGAGATATCAGGCTGCCATGGTGACAGAACATCCTCATGTGGCACATGTTGATTGTAAAACTGTGGAAAACAGGCATGCTCTTTTCAACCAGGCAAACACTTTTAGGCAAAGACTGCTATCTGTAGTCACCGCGGCCGAGCTTTCCATTGCTTTGCTCTCGCTAGCAAGCTACCTAATCTTGGCACAGAGAATCGAGTATCTCAGTATGCTGGTATACATCAGTCAAGAGAGATCAAGGCAAACAAAGGGAAGGATCTCTGAAATACAGATCGGGTAGTCTGAGCAGCCATGCTAAATCAAGGTTTCTAAATAACTCACAATGTCAAATCTTGTAAAATGATTTATATCTTGTAATGTTCTACGATGCAAAGATTTCTAAAGATGCACAGTGTATGCTTTGCATTAAGTACACCTGCGTGTGTGCATCACCAGAGTACAGACTACTGTCTAGCTTCTGTGTAGCAAAGCAGCCTCAAATGACCAAAATTACCCAGCATTTTCCTTGCAACACCCACTGACTGTGGTTGCCTAGGTGCTCGGTTGCCTAGGAGTGTACCATGTGTGGCAGTGATTGGTCAACTCTGCGCTGTCCTTGAGGTCACTTACCTGTCATGGTAGGTGATGATGGCAGTTAGGGCTCTTACGCAGATACGATAGCACATCAGATGCACCTTTTCACTGAGGAAGTTCTTCATCCTCCAGGGGGGGCACACAGAGCAGGAGTTAGTCATTTGGGGATCAGAGCATGAGTCATAAAAGTGGATAAATTGCTGATGCGTAGGGAAGGTGGGAGGGGGATTTAAGGACAAACAAAGCCATTACATTTACAGCCTACCTTCCATTGGGCAGGAGGCCAATCATGCTGGTGAGAACCACAAGGAGCCCCACTCCAGTGAAGGCCAGAGTCACCCTGTTTAGACACAGACACACACAGAGGAACTGTCAAGACCACAACTGAACAATATTCTGCATCACATATACATATGTAAATATAATCACCTTCTACCCAACCACAATATAGCACGACAGCAAGAGCCTATTCAATACATCTAGCGACTGAGCATTCAGCTACCACCCAACATAGGCGGTGAATGAATTTAAATTATAAGTCATATCTAAATGAGCAACTTTACCCTCTTCCTACTAAATAAGAGTGAACAAACTCAATGTCATGAAGGAAGCTTGGGCAAGCACAGAAATAAAAACTCTCAATTCACACACAATTTTACATGGTTTAATGATGCACATCACAATGCAGACAGTACTGCTTGGAAAGATATGATCACCAGTAGAGCCAGGCCAATACTGGATTTTTGGGTCCGATGCTGATGCCAATATTAGGGTGTAAAATTTCCAATATCCATTTACTGGCTTATAAAAGCATCTTTTCCTGCATTATATGTTCTGTAAAAAAAGTTTTCAAATCGGCACATATCGGAAAACATATTCGCTGACACCAATATATCTGTGACAGACCCCTATCAGCCGACCGATATATAGGTCACGCTCTCAGCACCAAGGGCTGAACTGTGACACAGGAAACCTTTCAAGAATATCTGAGACCTTTCAATAAGTTGATTCCTCATAATGACCAAGTTAATGACCACACCATCCTATGTTCTGCACTTGCACTTCCAGCACTAAATATTCACACTCATTGCAGAATGGATGACTGTATACAAGTACTGGCTAACAATTGTAGGTATGGCTTACACTTGTGAAATTATGTTCAGAAATTGAATAACAGAGTCAATGACTCATGATTGGCTCCACTACTTCCTCCCTAATGACACCACCCCCTGCTCCCCACGTTTCCTATGTCCTGAGAACATATTAAGAAATGTGGGTTAAAGCAGGTTGCGTCTCAGTCCTAATCCAGATCAAATCCCCAGCTGGCCTGTGAATGTGCAGATTTAACAGAGCTCCTCATTAGCTGGCGTCTGGGCGAAGCGGAAGCTGCCGAGTCCCTGCCCGGTTGGGAAGATGGCACCAAAAAAATGATTTCACACATCTTTTAATGTATCTCCTGACAGATGCACCCTGAGGAGAGGAGACTGACGGTCAAGATTGATTGATGAAATTTCTCTGAGGTTGGGCAACAACACAGGGTTTGCATTTAGCCTTGGTCTATTTCCACATGGTACACCTACTGGTTGTACAGGGAAAGTAGCAGCTGCTGTGGGTTAAAAAACTGTGTTGGTACTACAATCAGCATAATTAATTTCTCTTCAGGCAATCCACAACACAGCATTATGCAACTACAGGTGTGTCTGTGGATGAGGCCAGGTAGAGAGCAGAACCAGTTTTTAGAGTATGTATGAGGCAAAGCAGATCTTTTAGACCTGGAATCTCAAGTGATTCTGATACCCATGCAATTAAGGAATTTAATGAGGTAAACCACATCTGAGGTATACGGTAATTTAAAGTTTAAGATTATCTGCCCCTAGACAAGACCAGTGGTTCAACTGATTAACACAATACTGTAACCTAAAACAGATCAGTGGGATCGACAACTTACAAGCACAAAGGAATTCTTTGTTGCTTTCATGTCGTCCTGTGTAAGTCAAAACGGGTTGTGACATTAGACAGAAACTCTGTAGAGTGTGTGTTGAGGCTCTAAATCTGGCATCTCAGGAGAGATGAAGAGTCTCAAATTTAGCCAGCCCTGCCAAGTAACCCTATGTGCTTTGGAAATCCACAGCTGCCCTGCTCAAAAACATTATCAAGGCTCTACCAGAGCAGAGTCCAACTAGGCCATCAGGCCACTTCACACTGTGCTTATCAGAGACTCTCCCAAAACCAACCCTTCACCCCTTCATCTCCTCACAGCCATGAGCAGCACTCACAATCCCTATTCATGTCCCTGATAAGGACAGCACTGTGCCGATTTGGGAGACCTCACTGATTCTGACAGGAGGGCCACCACCACCCTATTTTACAATACACACATAGTCCTGTCTTTCTTCTGTGTACTTGCTCCTGTTTACCATCACCCTGATGATGATGTAACTATACAAATGAGCAAACTGATAATGCCAGGTTTATGAGTGTTTAAGTTCCTATGTTGCACCAGCATTGTCTCCATGTCAGAGGGAGGGTGCTGAGAGTATTGAGGGGTCAGCGGGCGCAGTGTTTGGGGTTACAGATAGACAGGTCCTGGCTCGCCACTGACTGATTGAGGGTCCAGTTTAGCTGCGGGTCAACAATCTCCTTGTTCCTGCTGTAAACGGCCTCAGGCTCCTGAGGGAAGGGAGGGAGGGAGGGCTTTTCTCGCCTGATGCAAAGTACTGCTTTTTTCCTTCTCACTGATTGGCTGCGGGGGCCACAGCAGACACAGAGCAAGGGAGCGTGGGCCTCTCCTGGTGCTGGCTGACACCGTTCGAGCACCCTTTCACTCCCCCTCTAAATGGGTCTCTCAGACAGGGATCCTGTGAGTACCAGACACAAGTGACAGGTGAAATTATTTAACTTAATTTGCAATGCATGCTCACCTTTCTTAATCCTCTCCTCCACCCTTTCCCCCTCTATCCTGTTGCACCTGACTAAGGCCTGGCTAAAGTGTCACTCTGAGGGGTTTTAACTCTGCCCTACACTGAGAGATGTGCTAAATATCCAACAGTCACTTACTACTTCCGACAAATCCCACAAACAGTGAGTGTGTGAAATGATGACTTGCAAAAGCTAAACAAAACGAGCATTAGAAATGTACTGGCACCAACAGGAGTACACACAGCCTAGGGCCAGAAAAGTTTACCAAGCTACCCAGATGCCTGTCTGGAGACTTGTGAACTAACCTGAGGGGCAGCAGGAAGCCATAGCGGATCAGCACCCCGAGGCCCCACAACACGGTCAGCCTCAGGCTGATATACTGGAAGTTGTAGTTGCTGCGGGTCAGCAGGTTCCAGGACTCCAACTCCTCAGCTGAGAAGCGCTTGGTCACCTCATCGTCCATTATGCTCTCCACGCCCCGTCGGCAGAAGTAGAAGATGTCGGACATCTCGAAGGCCGCTGCGGCGCCCAGGTCGCGGTTGCTGCCGCTGCGCCGGATCTCCTTGATCTCCTCCTCCAGGGAGGTGGGCTCCTTGGCAATGATGCCTGGGAAGGGGGCATACAGGGATGGTCAAACACACAAAAACATTCAAAGATCTGTGTTCAGAAACACACACATGCACATATATATGCTGCAACACACAGATGATCTCACACACATTCACACATGCAACCAAAACACACAGATGCACACATACACGTATTTACAACAAAGACTTAATTTGAGACATGCATATATACAGACACAAACACAATGACACCCACACTTTCTATGACACCCTAACTTTCTGTCTAAAACATACACGCACATACGGACATACGCACACACACACACGCACGCACAAACAAGCTTACAAAAAGACACTACTGGTTCATACCATTAGTATAGGGTTTGTAGAGCAGGTGGTTCTTCTCCTTGGCTCCTCTCTCTATTCTCAACGTGGCCCACTGAAAGGAAAGGGGAAAAATAAAGTATCCATTCAGAAAGTCAGAAAAATGAAGACTTTGTTATCTGGGTCCCACTCATTCGGCCAAGCCGTTAATCAACCTCATAACAACTTCGCTTCTGCAGGCTGTGACTCAACTTTGTTATGTGATCTGCTCAAAGGAATGCAGAATTACAGTTTGTCCTCTTTAAGCTTATTAAAATAGTGGACCATGACAGCGGGGAGAGAGCGTGGGTCAGAGAGACGGCAGCGTCATGGGTTCTACTGCGCAGATATCTGTGGGTTTGTGGGGGGCTGGGGTGCAGCCCTGGCCAGTGTGGGTTTAGCAGCAACACACCACACACTACAGAAGAATTAATGAGCTTGATTCAGAGAAGACACCCAGCGTTACCAGGAAGAGGCAGACCATCCCTCTCTCTCGGTCACTCTCACTCTGCAAATACATGTAACCTTCACACTGTCCCAGCTATTGACTCAGAGCAGACTCAATGACAGGGTAAACAGACTATGCTTTTTTTAATAGCTAATAGACTCTGCCGAGCTGCGCTTTGCTGGCGGGCAAGCCAGCTCCTATTACTCTCCAGTTTCATGGATGATAATAACTTTATCCATGACATCTAATAATAGTAATATCTGTCGATGTTCATCAACCTCAGATTTATATGTAGGCTCAATGCTGAAAAATTTCTTGCCATTTTATGGCTGATGATTACATTTGAGTAGCTATATAAACTGTCTTTATAATACCCATAAAGTTATTTCCTGATAATCAAGAACAGAGAGGATGGACAGAATAACATTACAGCTGTTCACAATCAATGGCTTTAACACGACATATTGGGGGGGGGGTAACAATTACATAATACTGTGAATATTAAAGCCAGACCTGCATCTACTGCGCTGATAGAGGTATTCCAAAACAGCAAGCTACAGTGTGTGGTTCAGATTTTTTTTGATCCTGTAAAGAATATGAGTGCCAGCTTGTGTGTTACTCATCAAAAAACTAAATCTAGCATATTCATTCGGGAGACACCAGGCTGCTGTGACACCAAACGGCTTTTCAAGATGTGTCTTATTCACAGCTTTGTTATGAGTAAGTGATGTGTGGCAACCCCACTTTCAAAGTAATGGGTTTTCAGGTAGAAGCATGCACAATTTTTCAAACAGTCAGTTGATATGGCACACATGTGGACGTGCTTGTGCATGCTCACACACACAGGCTGTATTCTGGGGAGGGCTGGAAAAGGACAGAGTGTTCCATCTCCTTCAGCACAATAAGCAGCAATGTAGGGGGGGTGTGGAAGATGAGGGGGTGCCTGGCGTCTGAGGCTGGGTAAATTCATTATTCACAGTGCCCTGTGTACACACACGCACATACACTCGTGCACACCCCAATGTGCAACCCAGCTGCATCAGTCAGAATACGGGTGGGGGAGTGACTGGACTGCAAGCATAGCCGTGAAGCTATGGAATGTGAAATGGTGCACAGAAAAGCAGGGGCATTGTCCACATTCCTGTGCAACAGGCAGCGCAGAGTGACCGGGCATGCTGCAGCTGCCTGTTGCAGGGATGATGGTGTGCACTGACTGCCCCTCCAAACCTGAGCAGCTGAGTGACACACGTGCCCCGCGCCACACTGAGAGGGCAGATCAGGTCTGTGTCCCCCACTGTCCCTTGCTCTGCCTGGGTGATCTCATTAATCGCACGGAGGATGGCACTTTATGTAACCGCGTGGTTTTGTAACACCCTTCATCAAAGATCAGCCATCTCGCGAAGGCGTGCGCCCCTGCAGGGGTCACAGTCTACGCTGCGCTTCCCCTGCAGATTTGGTAGAGGACAACAGGATGTGCAAGCCCTGATGGGAAGGAGAACCATGCTAGTTTTTGCTGGTGCCCCACACTTCTATGGACTTCCCTTGCTGCTGCCAGTGTTCGCCGATAATCAGGGACCGTGTGCGGGATTAGCCATAATCCCGACAGCAAGCAACATTCAGGGAGGGATGACAGTTGGGTTTTTACGAGCGGGGTGAGGCCCAGCGCTGCAGGACAGAGTGGAAACACCTCCAGGCTGACAGCTGCATGAAGACGTTGCGAGTGTGAATGTGCAGTGAGAATAAGGCGGTTGACAGCTCTGGGCGTTTTGGCGGGGTGCATTTCTGAATGTGTCTGATCAAAATAGATCAGATGATAAATGCTTTCACTGTAACATCATGGCTCCTGCCAGAAACAAACACTTTTCCGAATTCACAGCTACTGCCATTCCCAGTGTGGAGTCTCTGTTGTGACTGATAGAGCCATTTGAATCAAAGTCTGATTTACCTTCCGACCTACAACATTCATAAAACAGAATAACATAAAAATTTAACTTTGAATTTATCTACATCAGTACATGATTAATCATCAGTTGACCATTGTCCTACAGTTAACCAGTTAAGGTTTTGAGAGACAAGGATGGTTTCTTCTCAGATCACCCACAAGCAAGAAGCAATGCATCACATAACACATATCACTCATCACATCAAACAAACAGCATATTTTCTTTTAAATGTCTGACATGCTGAAACATTTTACTGCACTAGTGTAGAGTATGCCATCTTATCTCAAGGATGTGGTTTTTACGCTTGACCT
Organism: Albula goreensis; assembly: GCA_022829145.1. Classification (NCBI taxonomy): domain Eukaryota; kingdom Metazoa; phylum Chordata; class Actinopteri; order Albuliformes; family Albulidae; genus Albula; species Albula goreensis. The sequence continues at coordinate 33,711,134 of CM040744.1, forward strand.
CATCTTGGCAGTACCATTTACATCTTAACAATGTAACGGAAAATGTGCACAGAAGGTCGACAAGCAGGTTCTCATATTTCTGCAACAGCACAATTCCTCTAATTCAAACCTCTTTTTCCATTAAATAAAAGTATCTCAAATGTATTTGTTGGGGAATGTGGAGATGTTTTATGTTTTTGAGCTGGATAGATACCAGTCCAGTCCAGTATGTTCCCTTCGAAATCAGCCCTGGAACAGAGGTGTAGCAGTTCTAGGCATTACATAACACTACAAAAAAAAAAAAGTTAAAAGAGCCTGGGGAGGTGGGGTCCTGCATACCTCTCAAGCTGATTAGAGAGAGCTGGAGTCTGGAGGCCCCTTTCCCCCTAGCTTCCCCGTAGCCACCCCTTCCCCTCCCCCCTCGCTCTCTCATTCTCTGCCTCGTCAATAGCGCAGTCTTGTTTGTTGGGAGATGTGCTGCGTCATCACATGAGTATAATAGCCCAGTCTGTCTCTCTGGGCCTGTCCATCTCTAAATGAGCTTTCATATCCTCCCCCAGAGAAGGGATTTCTATTCACACTCAAGGGATCAGCTGCCTACACTGGGTACTTTGCGAGGGGTGAGGTATACATTACATCCACCATAACAGACCAGGGTTTGTATTCATAAAGTGTCACTGAGTAGCAATTCTGATCTAGGATCAGTTTTGTCTTACGCCACATCATGGAAGAGGTGGGGATATGGACAGGAAAACCTGACTCTAGATCAGCACCCCCGCTGAAATGCTTCAAGGAAAAAGGCTCAGATGATCTCCCATGGCTTGTTCTTATAGGGAGGCAAATTCAATTTTTATAATTTAGGCAGCATTCAAGTGTGAAAATACTGTCAAATTAACAAAAGGAATGAACTATGTTGTTAAAAGCACCAAATTACTTATGAAACTCATTGATGTAAGTCAACAAAAACTTCAGTGTAACGATCTGTCAGGCCTGTTCCTCTGCATTTGGCGGGGTAATCACTTATACCCTGCAGTACTTAGAGGGTACTGTTCTGTCAAGAGAAGTTCAGAGCTTCTTTAAATGCAGATGATGGGTTTGCACTTGCATGTAGTCAGGGGATTTTTGCTCTCTGTGCATGGGGAAAAATCCTGTAGTTAATCTGCATTATCAAAATATACATGTTTGACAAATTGAAAAAAAGACTTCAGCTTCCTTTAGACATCAGCACCTTAGTTTTCCTACTACCAACAGCTACAAAGGGAATGCTGTGTTTCATGATACATCACACCAATGATGCAGTCACCTCTTCCCTTTTTAGTGTCTCTTCCAAGAGATCCATTTTCGCAGTGAGGGTGAGGGAGTTCTCTGTCCCTTTTGCCCTCCCTCCCTCTCTCCCTCCCTGGGGTCAAATTATTTCTGGTGCCTGAGTTCCCTCACCGAATGATTCCAAGGAAAATGCTGATGGTTCTGGTGTCGACACTGAAGCGGCAGGGTGAGTAACAGAGCCATAACCTTCTCTGGTTTCAGCCTCTGCCTGGCACCAGGAGAGGCATGCTGCAGAAGCCAAGGAGTGGACCAGTCGCCATTATTAACCAGGAATGTTCGTTTGAGAAGAACATGCCGTATTTCAGGGGGGATAGCAGCAGAGAAACAGAAGCCACCTGCACGCTTTATATTGGAAGGATCTCCTTCCTGCCTTCCTGGAGTCAGCAAGACCTTAAATAAACAGGGTCGGGGCCTGGTGACCCAGCAGTATCAGACTGCCTCCCCCTTTGGTTCAACCACAAACAACCCTGGAGGCCAGAGCCAAGTTCAGGAAAGACATGGAAAGATCTATCTAGCCTCTGGGCCTGGTCTCATTTCTTGACAAGCTGGCGTCTGTTGAGATACAATGTTTTTCATGATGCAATCCAAATGCAGGGCTGAAGCAGTCAAGCGGCACATGGCTCCACTTGCAGCACAAACACAAAAGTAGACCCAAAGACCTTGATGTTATCTGTGGACACCAGACACACTATATTCAAGTCTGGCCATAGATACCACAACAGTGGGGGTGATAAAATGGCTGATGAGGCTGGACATATGGTTTGTAAGTCCTGTCAATTGATTTCTTTCATTTGTTCTTTATTTATTTGGAAATGTGATTTTGATCTGGTACAGAGGGTGACTTAAAGGCAGGAAAGGGACCTAATCAGGTAATCCAATCATACCCCCGGTGCAAAGCTGGTCTTCTGATTGCCAGGCCAACTTGCCCTGTACACAGTGGAAATAAAGAGGCTTCCCCTGACTGAATGGGAAGGAAATGAAGCACTGAGTGTCAAAAGCAGCTACAAGGAGCTGCACTGCACTTACACAATAGCACTGGGATGGGGGCGGGAATAGGGAAACTGCAAATGACCTCAAGTAAACTCCCGTTTCAATAAGGCAAACTCAGGAAGCAGGCCTTAAAGGAGAATTCCATTTGGAAAATAAAATTTTACTTTTGATATGTGTCAAGTAGCTGCACGCACAAATGACCATTGATTTTAAGCTTTGAAACAACTTTCCGTCTACTCAGGACACAAGCTCATCTTTCAAGAAAAAGCTTTTCAGCGGTGAAGTGAAAGAGAAGACAGTAATTTACAAAAAATGTTTTCAGAATTCAAGATTCTTTCTCACATCTTTCCAATGGTTAATGACTTACCATAAGAGTCTTGTAAGCCTTGCGATTCACTAAATTCACAAACAGTAAATTTTCACCATGGGCAGGCCGCACGTTGATGCTCTCACATTTCGTTGTCTGGCCTCTTTAATTGATCAGGGAGCGATCTGTGCAGGGCTTTGTTTTCCTCTATTCCTTCTAATGAAGAGGCTGGCATGAATACTCTTGCTGGAAATAGTGCCAACTTGCAAGGCTAACTGGAATAAAAGGGTCAGGTTCTACATTTGCAGGACACAAGCTGGGACTGTGAATGTGTGTGCAGGTAGTTGACATACAGCATGAAGTAAATTAAACTTTTCCTTTAACTAAAATCCATTTTAAAATGGGCACTTTTAAACCCTGAGCAAGCAATCACAAACCCGGAAAGCGGGGCAACAATCCAATCAACAACAAAACAAAACATGGCATGTCTTGACCTTTGTATTACTGAGTGTCAACACTAGGATTTGCCAGCATCTGGATGACTAATTATACTGGGCTTCCAATTACAGTTACACTGAAAACACAACAAGGACAATGATAATTCTGGGAACCACCCAGGTGGACTGATAATTTACTCTAGGGTTTTCTATGCTGAGTGCAAGCATTAGTTACTCATTATTGTGGTGAAAAGAGACTACTATGGTTTTTTTAAGGCTACTGGTGCTCCTGACCTGCTGTCATCCAAGGAGAAGCAAATCTGGCCATTGTGAACAAAAGCCATGTTCAATGATTGATGTGCTTAGAGGAAGAAGTCCCTAAGGCCAACAGGGTCACTGTGAAAGGGGGTGTGGGAGGCAAACTGTAACATGCTTCATTCTGGAGGCAGTGGGACAGCAGTGGGAGCTAAAAGCTGCCTGCCAAATCCCTGTACAATTGCTACTTCTGCTTACCTCAAAGATCTTGAGCAGGGTCTTCATGTACAGACGGCGGATGCCGAAGGAGACACCAAAGATGGCAGGAACAATGATGAAGACGAGGAGCAGGGTGAACCACACAGTAAAGGAGATGCCCAGGAGCATGCATAGCAAATTGTCGAAGGGGGAGGGGAACCAGCCCATCTTGGCGGTACCCCCAGGGAGCAATCAAGAGGAGAGGGTTTTTGGGTGTAGCAAAACGGTTTGGCTGAACACCCCTCTGAAAGGGACTCTCTTTCCTTTCCTGGCCCACTATGGCCGAAGTCTCCACAGCCTGTGCTGGCACACCGAGCTCCCCCGTACAAAAGGGTGGAAATCCACCTCCATGGAGGTGAGCATTCCGCTGGGTCCTTCCTATCAGCTGGAAGTCTGCAAGCTTTATTTATGCCTTTCAGCAGTTGGCCCTACCCAGCTTCAATTACATTTACCAGCTTCCTTTCCTCTGGCAATAAACAGGGCCATTCAAATTATTTTCGGTATCAGTCTCCTCTCCATTACTGAGAGAAATATACGATTTTTAAGCATGCAAATCCAAGACCTTTAAATTCTTCAGTTTTCTTCTACTTCTTGGCTTTCTTCACATCTAAAATTAGATTCATGATCTGTGGATATTCAAAGTGGACAATATTGCAATAAATCCTGTAGGAGTCTTCAATGCTCAGAGGGACAAAATGTTGCTGTACCTGAGAAAAGAAAAGAGGAAAAAGTTATTTTCCAGGCATTTTTTTTTGTTTTGTTTTTAAGACTGAAAAAGGAAAAAAGCTTAGGAGAATCAGAGGATATCTCTGGCAATGCCCTGTAAGCCTATAAAAGCTGTGTCATGCAGGGACTACTGGCGACTACCTCTCAAGTTATTAAAGGGAGGTGGAATTGCCCAACTCAGCGGCAGCTCAGATGGAGAGGGCCCCAGACCTACCCCTGCTGGGTTTGGGAAGCAATGAGTGGGGAGAGTCAGCTGGCAGATATTTCAAACCTTTGGGGAAGGGAGGGGGTGGGGTCCACAGTCTTCCCTATGCTACTATTTTCAGTCTAACTATTTCCTCCACTATACTACTATTCTCTGTTCAAAAAGATGACTTGAACTTCATTCCTTTCCAAAATCATTTGATAGATTTTTTTGTGGCCCAAAATAGGGCTGTGAATTTCAAATGATTGGTATAACATGCACATACAGTGCTGCTCATCCTTGAACATCTTCAGCAATGAACTTTCCTGGTATCATGTAAAACTGCCATGTACCACATTTTGTTGATTATCAACAGGCAAAAACAATGATCAACTTTTTCTGGTTGTTCACTAGCTTTTGATTAAGGATATAAGAATATGAGGTTTTTCTATTCCTGTTTTGTAGAGGGAACAGAAAAGGATGCAGCAAATGAAGAGATACACAGCCTGTAAACAATTTAAAAGATACATTTTATGTTTAGCATGAACTATTAAATGAGTAACCCAGACTACAAACTGATGCTGGGACAATAAGGGAGTTTATCTGAAGGCCTGATACTTCTAGGTCGATGAAGAAATTGCACCTTCCCTCCAACCTTGAGGTCACCCAAAAAAAGAGAATTTCTTCCTCACCACAAATCTTACAACGAAACACATTGTCAGAGAGAACAACCACTTTGTCTGGATGTAGCAACAACCCGCGTACTGTAAAGTATTAAGATTCAACACGACATCTTATTCAACAAAGAAACGTTCACAAAGGAGGATCTGCATTAATTAGACAATAACACTGTATGCCCTGAAACTGGAAAGCAGACTTGCAACTAACCAATGCACGTGTCTTGTGCTATGCCTAGATGCGTCTCCAAGCAACTTTGAGAAGAAAATCTAAACACACCTTAAATCCTAGTCATGTGTAAAGACGAAATGTAGTGACATTCTACATTTCACATGTAGTGTAATCTTGTAAAAAAAAAAAAAAAATAGATACAGCAGTGTGTAGAAGACTACTGCAAGTCGCAGTGTATTCATGCCTGTAGAAACAGCTACATGGATGCTTGCATTACATCCTTTAATTGTAACGTCAGCAATGATACTAACTTAGGGAGGGTTTTCGAAGCCGACTACCTAAATTGTTGGTGACAGATGGACAACTGATTTAGACACCGGTAGCCTGAATACTAATAGCAAGATACCTCTACGCCTCGCAAGCTATGATTGTTCCTTGCACAACTTATCGTTCTATGACTTTGGATAAACTAGAACTTTAATGTCACAACTTCATACCATTTAGTGTGGGTTGTTCAAAAGGCTTTGTATATTATAATGGAGAATAACATCGTGTACTGTGGTAGCTCAACAAGTCCTACGGCGGCTGTTAGCTACGTTATGTTAGCCTTTACATACATCAGCGCTACTCCCATTGCTTAGCTAACGACACATCCTATTACAATACGACTGCGCTACACAACGATTGAGACCTAGCATTAATAGATCCCAGTCGAAAATGCTGTAGCCAAAAATGGCAGTTGTTCGCAATGAATATCCCAAACGGCTGCTGGTCGACAACTTACCATTACTTCACGTGATGAACACCAGACCGAAGCTATGCTAAATTACTCAGCTGTCAATCCTGTGTTCTGTTCCGCTATATATCGAGTCTATCTAACTAGCCAGACCACTAATAATGAATTATCCAAAAAGCAAGCTGTAGCGGCCCAAGTAAATTTCAGTCAATGGCCACAGTCGCTGTCTTTCATCAACAGCATCAATATTGAGGATAATTTTAGCAAGCGTATTGTCAACTCTACCTGAGTATGATTGGGCTGGTAGAGATGAGAAACATACAGTAACATTAACTAGCTAAGTAGCTCCAAAGTCAGCTACTTAAAGCCAGTTCTAGGCTAAGTCTATTCCTAGTTATATATATGAGATAACGGTTCTAGGAGCAAGGAAGCTACCCTAGCTCAGCAAGATGATGCCAATGTCATGACACGTTTCCGTCTATGCAAGTCTGTATTAGCTAGCTAGCTAGCTCATTTAGCTTGCCAAGCACCCGTAAAATAATTGCTGTCTGAAGAGCGAACTAGGCAATAAAGGCTAAACATGAGCGCAGCTAATACTAAAAATCATACCTGAACAGCTGTAAGTGTCAGTGTTTTCCGGATACTTACTCAATTTCCACTGCAGTTTGCTTCAATGTGCCTTGCCTTTGTGTCGGGCCTGCCAATTCTACATCACTTCTGTCCTACGCCCGGCTCGACATGCACGCGCTGCGGGATCACGGAGAACGCGCACAGTGAGCTCCTCCCGCGTGCTCGCATACTTGACGTAGCCTATATCGTAAATTGCACGTTAGGTAGGCAACATCTAGTGGTGAAACTTGGAACACTCCAGAAAATCGCCTCTCTAGAAAACATAATGCAAGCGTTATTAACTTACTGGGGTTGCTGTCATTCTTTAAAAAGTCATCTTATTTTTTGATAATCACATGAAAAAATAGTTGTGTACTGATATAACCCTAATAAGAAGAAACAAGAACTGGAATGATACATGTTATGCACAAATTGTCTAAAACGCTTTCTGCCATCTGGCGGACATACTAAGAATTTCAATTTATAAAAAGGCAGCGTGCTTTGACAGGTATTTCAAACAAACTGGGAATAACATTGACAGAATAATTGCACAAAAAAATTAATCCCACAATTATCTTGCAATGGGCAGTACTAAACTACCTGTGATTCAATTTTTCAATTGTTGAAAGTTTATGTAGTGTTAAAAAGCATTTGCGACTGCAGGTGCCCTGCTGACAAAGCACTGGACAAGCAATGGTACAAATAAATCAACTGCAAATTAAACTCGAGTCCATTCTGTTTAAGACATTTATTGACAAAACTATTTTTTTTCATCCAAACCAAACCAATATTCTGTGTACCTCCACCATGATGAGCTGACTTTTTGGTCTGAGTACCAGTCTGTTCCAACTGTTGACAATGCTGATCTACGTTGAGCATTGACCAGTCTTGCCGAGCAGTTGCAGATTGCAAAAGGAGTCTAGAGCTTTGAGAAGTAATGTGATGAGATGTGATGTGTGACATCATTACACTCTCCAGCCCTTCAGCGTTCTCACAAGTCTTATGGAAGGGGGAAATAGGTGTCAATATCAATCTGGAAAAGTACATCACCAGCCCTCTTCCCTATCATCTCAAAGTCCCCGATAAAGCCCCTCCTCACAGAATAAGTATCATTTAAGAGATGGCACTTCAGGCAATTTTAAGTCAAACAGTCAAAATATTTTGGCACTATTTCCACTTAACAGAGTAATATATTCTCAGCCAATCTTACATGGGTGTTGGCTACTTCTCTCAAAGCGTTATGCCAAAAATTAAACCATTAGGGGACCCGATTAATAAAAAAAAAAAAAATTACTGGAAAGAGAAATAAAAAATAAATAAGTACATATCTTTTATTCTGTTGCCCTGCTGCAAATATCATTATCTGCCATGCTACGATCCTTGCTTGCTTAATTTAATGGTTGACAGAAACTATTGTAACAGCTGAATTACTTATTGTCAAGTTTCAGCTTCAGGACATAAAGGCTTGTCCAGGATCATGGTCATGAGTGATCCCGACGAGTAAAGCCAGGTGAAGATGCAGTCAGTTCACTCCTTGTGAGTGCAGGAGTCTGTGTCTGAGAGTCCTTTTGGAGGGTACCACATGTATCCCTCACAGAGTCCTTCATGTCCTGTTCTCCAACAGAGCCTGGAAGTCCGGTGAGCAGACCAGTTTGTGTTTGATATGGCCCAGCACAGACAGGTCACCAGTCCTCCCCTCTCCAGTTGACACAGAGACCAACTCCTAAGGGAGAGAGAGAAAATCTGTATTTTGCGGAGACTGATTTTTAACAAACTAATAAACCCTCCCTGTCAGAGTCTCTCTGCTCCGATGTGGGACTTTATTAAACACACAGCCTGTTCTACATTATTCTTGAGTTGCAACGGACAATTTTTCCCCTGAATGGTGAAACAGCCACTGGATCATACTGATTGATTACGTTCTTGCACTCCATTACTATGGCCAACAGGGTCCTTTTGTTTTGGTTATTTCTGAAAAATATAACCTAACAGCAATGTGGTATGTTACTGTATAGATATTTGTAACATACCACATTACATTTTTTATTTTTTTTAAACATCTTTTTTGGAAAGTGTTTGATAAGTTGGAAAAAAATCCTAAATGGAACAGGGATAATTATCTGTATAGTCTTCTAGATTGCAAAAATACCACTGCTTCATACAAAACAAATGAATTATAAATTGTTGACATTCAGATGTTTAAAAAGTTGGTCACACAACTGTTTTTTTTTTTTTTTTTTTTTTACCTTGAACAGTTTAATACACTAAATATGATGGTGATTAAGGAATGTAACATTAAATGTATCAGAGTGAAAACAATACTTCTGTATTAATGGCACCATCGTGTCAGGTATCAAGAGCAAACCAACAGAATACAGACTCAGCATGAAATCGATACATGTAATCATCTGACCTGTAGGAAGGCACATGGTGTCCCAAGGGCGAGGTCCAGAGTAATCTGTCCCAGGATGAGCTGCACCCGCCCAGATTTGCGTATTATCAGCCGACCCACCAGCCCCTCATTCAGGTGCCCTAGACAGCAGGCATTCTCTTCCTCTGGCTCCTCCTGTCCCGGGATAAGGGAGTTATGCACATTGCAGTTCAAAAGACAGGGGCACACTGAGATGTAAATGCAATATATAGTGCATACTGCAAATGAAAATAAATAATTACCTGGGTGTTTTCAGTCTTCATAAGCATCTGGCCATCTTCAGATTGCACTTCCTTCTTGACTGGTCGGGCTTCCTGTGTGGGAGGCTGCCCTGGCAGTGAATCAGGTAGTTGCATAAAGAGCAGCTCCTCCCCCTTGGACTGGCTCCAGCCATTCAGCAGCTCTGGTAATGACTCGGGTTCTGGGAGGGGTGGAGGCCTAAAAGAAGGCTCCTTCTTGACTTCTACAGCATCTGTAGGTTCTTCCTTCACTGAAGAGATGGAGAAAACAGCACATGAACCAGCAATATTTGCTGTACTTCAAAACACTCACCAAAACAGTACTAGTGGCTTTATGACAAAATGTGAAAACTCCAGCTAACAACCACAATACTATGCACACTGTGAACTTTTTTAACACAGAGGTTGTTAGATGATATACAGCATGGTAGATAACGGTTGTGGTCCCCTAAGGTCCATGTTAATTACTAGGTTACCTTTGACTTTGGTTGCTGGATTGTCTACGTCCATGTCATCACTCTCCTCCTCAGCCTTGGCCTCCTCAGCTTTGAGGCTCCCTTTGGAGGTGTCCCCGCTAAACTCCTCCTTGAAGACCCATCCTGACACGGCCAGGGGTAGCTGCACAGGGCAGCTTCTAAACTCGCTCTGCAGTCGAGGGTCATCCAGGAACTGGTCCCAAGGAGTTGAGAAGAGGGGAAGGAGTGAGAAAAGAAAATAAATATGCAACGAAAAAAGTCCCCAGAGTAAGAATCACTAAGTGCTCCAGAAAAACACCCTAATTGATATCTTTTATGGCTTAAACCCTTTCATAAACAGTGAAACAAATCAACATAATAACAAAATTGCTGTGTGGTACGAAGTAAATAACCTAATATTTAAGTATTGGTTAAACCTGTTTTGAGGGAACAAATAGCCCTTTTCCACTGATGTGGTGCCAGTACCAGCGCCTAATCTAGAACTGGTTCCATGCATTTCCACCAAAAGCTGGGACAAGCACAGCTCCCCAAAATTGCTGGTCCAAAAGTTTGAACCACTGATGTCAGTGGCTATGGAAGGGGCTACCATGTGAGTTAGCCACCTAGCACTAAGCGCAGACATTCACCCACATCCATTTTTCCCATGGAAATTACCCCAACTTCTGCTAAATAATGTTCGTTCTCAAAAGGCACTAAGGCAGAACTGGCTACGCACCAGCACCAGCACTGGCACCATCCTGATGGAAAAGAGCTTAAACAGTAAGACAAAGACACTGACAGGATTTAGGAAGGAAGGCCCAGAAGATAAGGAACAAGACACATTGAGGAAGACCAGAATGAGAAGACACCCATGGCGGCAGGATATTAATGGACAGACAGACAGCTCTGCTGAAGGTCAGGCGCAGAGGGGCTCACATTGTCTCTCTCCAACATGCGCAGGATCTCTTTAGTCTCCTCCTCAGTCTCCCTCTTCTCCTTCTTGATATTGATAATGGGAGAGGGGCCAACATTTGGGGTGTCCCTCTCACCATCCCAGGTGCCTGACCAAAAATGTACAAATTGACATGATGATATCCCTTTACAAGCAGATGTGACTGTCCAGAGTATGTTTCTGTCTGAAATGTCTAAAGCGGTGCTTTATCCACCGAGTTACACTATCCATCTGTAAACATGGTGCTGAGAAAGTGACTGTTGAACAAAAAAATACAATAATAATAATATATTATTTGAAAAACAGAAGGGAACTGTGAATTTTATGTAACTAAAGCAGAAGTGTACTGACCAGTGTTTTCCCGTGGCTTGAAAATGTTGTTGCTCGGAAAATTGACATTTCACTGATACCATTATGGGACCCAGAAAGTCTTACTATCTTCTAAATGATTCCCTATGCATTATAATATATATGTTTGTGCATAAATACAGATATGATGCAACTATCCTGTTGGTAAAGTTGTTGAGCAAATGATGGGTGGTACTTTTTCCAACTAATTTGGTGAACTATTTTCTGCTTTCATTTCATTAGTATTTCTTCTGATAAAATCAGAAAGTATGTTGGGTGGGAGTGGGCCTTAAATGTGATTCAGCTTTTTCCTTCCTTACCCCTTTTCTTCATCATCATCTCAGCTGGTCCCTGCTCGAAAATGGAATGAGACTGGATGACCTCAGGCCGTCCACGGCCCCTGCCCCTCCCATCCCGCCCGCGACCCCGGTCTGCCTCCTTTCTCTCTCGCCTCTGTCCACTCTCTGCTTTTGGCCTAAAAACAGATGAAAACAAATTGATTGGTGTTCTCAATCAAACTCACAATATGGGTTTTCACTTGCACATGAACCAAAATACTAGCTACTGCAAAGCATTTAAATTCCCATTCTAAATTAACATCTCAACAATTTTATCTACTTACTCTTCCTTAACTTTGCGCCCAATGATATTTGGTGCAAATGTTTTCTGTGGGACAGATAAACAAAAAATGTGAGCAATATGATGACACAAAAAAAATTTCCCCCAATTTTGGAACCCAAACCTTAACTTCAAAACACACCAATGAAATTACACACTGAAAGGCCATAACATCGGTCCGGTGTGCATTAGTAGGGACAGTACCTTCTTTACCCCTCCCAGAGTGAGGTCTCGTGAGCGCATGGAGGGCAAGCGGCCTGGGGAGAGAGCGGCAGGCAGCCTGCGGCCAACCAGCATCCCTCTGCCGGGAACACCAGGTGTTGGAGTTCGAGGGGGGCCTTCCTCCGCCATCCTCTCTGAAGAGCTGTTTCACGTCACACAGATGCTGTAGAATACATCATAGAAAAACAGTGATTAACCCACAACTCCCTCTGTCCGTACCCACTTTGCAAAATGAGAGACTATGAATTCAGCTCTTCCATGGTTTCGAAAAGTACATTTGTTTTACCACTGTGGGCAAACATGAAATGAAGGAGAGAGGGAACAAAACATGACTTAGATACTGTACATTGGAAGCAAACTGCATTCCATTCTGTAATGGGACCACACCCTCATCTTTGCTACTGGACTATGACACCAAATGACTGGTATTGAACATCACGTGCCCTCACTGTGCGTTATATTGTCCAAGTCTTGAGCAGCTAGTCATTACAAACATTGAATGTGCATACAGATGGCCAAAAACTACATTGGCAGTTGACATTTTTAGCTTTAAACAGACGATGTGTCCAGAGCTTTCAAGATTTTTCTAGCAAAAGATCCCAATCTAAAATGAATGCCTTTGATAACCAGGTGGCCTGGCTTTGGACAATATCTCTGGTCAGATCTACTTGCAAGCTAGCCGGCAAAAATGATTTTTGCAACGTTAACAGCAAAACGCATGTGACAACTAGCGTGTACCTAGAAAAGCGCACTAGCAGACATACATAGCTACCTCTAAAGTCTTACCGAGCAAATGAGCCGCCACACACATGCCAACTCATACTTTTTCAGAAACATACTACCTAGATTTCATCATACACTTAAGTCGCAGTCATTTCAAATTACCTGGATTTGTCTTTGTTTTCCGAAACAAAAATACTGACCAACGCCCACGAACTGGTCTTGAATAATTTTTATTTTTTATCATCTGCGTTTTATATTTCCGTACTAATTTATTTTCCTAAACAAGAAGCAACACACTTTCAACACCCTCATGTGGACTGCGCCATGACAGTCCCTTATGTTGACGTTTGACCTTTGTGACGTATAGTTTACGTTCAGACGCCATCTTTGTAAGGGCCAAATTCTCAAACTGTCCTCATGCATTACGGAGAAGCGTATGGCTAATAGTGCAGACGACAATGTTCAAGCGTCCCGCGTCCTTAATCCTCTATAATCTTACACATGTACAAACAACTGAGGAGCCTGCTTCACTAACCGATTTTTGGCGACACAATTACTCTTTTTTCCGTCGTTTATGATATCCTTTGTTTTACTTTGGTCTCATACAAACAAACAGGCTGGTTGTTATTGATGAAAGCAAGAATGATATCATTAAATCAACGAGGACAAAGAGAACTTCAAAGAATGTTTGTTGTTTTAAAACATTGACATGAGAGGTTTTATTGGAATAAAACCACTCATATCAAAGGAAACAATCACGAGACTCTCTAACAGATGTATTTTTATATACTTGCTATCTATGTAATGTGCAATAAGGAAATGGCAAATTACCTATCGGTAACTATATCGTGTAGTAATTTTTAAAAATTCTGTTTTCAGCTTAAGAGCATTACACAGTAAAAAGAACAGATTTAAATGGGAAAGTATGAAATAATCAAGCAAAATGAAGATTATTCCACATTCATGACGTTAGTTATTGTCTGTAGCAAGGAGTAAGTAAATCGTTCAAAGAAAGGAATAATATACATTTTGTTAAATTAATGTTTTAACAGTGAGCTTATCTACTCTGACCCTAAATCCTCCCACTCCCCCACAGTTTAACACATTCAAAATGTCATTGTCAACATTGGAAATACAACAGTGTCGATGTTAGACAACAAGCTTACCTTTCCTATGACTACATAGTCTGTGACACTAGTAGATTCTCTGTCAACGCCACCAAAATGCCCGTCCATTTCCCACCTCCATCCCATTGCAACTGTTTTCCAGGACCTTCTGCATTCACTTCTCTGAACCTTACTCTCTCAAAAAAGTGAAGTGTAGTACATTCAAGGAAGCTATTGATTACTGACATGCAGTTTATGATCACTATTATAGAACTTGTGGCTCATTTTAGATTGTCCACCCCACATCTTGCTTCTTGCTGAAACACTGTTTCATATAAAGACACCTGTTTTTGCATCAGATAATTTCTGTATCTACATTGCTGTTTATCTTGCCTCCTCAAATGTACTAACATATAAATCATTCTGGATTAGAGCATCTGATTAATGAGCAAATGTAAATGCAGTGTACTCATCTAAATGAAAATCACTCTTTTATCATCTTCATTCATTAAGTAATAACTTTGAAATTGTATTTACATTGAGAGAATACCTGAAGAAGCAATTCATGTAATGCATGTGAGTATTGCAATATGTATATTATTCACATTTAGCTATTTAAGACAATGTAAAGTATCATTATTTACATTTTAGTCTTTTTTCCTATCACAGTATTTCTCTAAGCCCTGCAGATTCCCTGTAATGATGTTCCTGTACACGTTGCCCCTGTAATGCCCTTGCACTGCTGTCACGGCATGTCTAAAGATGGATGATTGCAATTTAATTACTCCATGATGAGACTGGTTAGCTGCAGCCAGCTTGCCCTATAAACTGGGCTGGGAGGCTCTGTGGTAATCCGTACAGTCCTGTCTCCCTTTATTGCTCAGAGGTGTGATCATCACAGCTGATAGAGCCAAGCTAGTTTTAGTTGAGTATAATGCCCTGAGGCAATGCATCATAGGACCATGGACCCCCCCCTTGAAACATCACTAATGCAAAAACAATGGACTTGCACAGATGGCCTTGTTTTATATTGCATTATGATGCATTTTAATAACTATGTGCTTGTCATTGCATGTGTGGTCAAGTGTGGCATACATTTTACCCAAACTACATACTTTGCTCTTTTGTTTCAGGTTTAACTGTAGTGGAATTGCTGAAGTAATACCACTGTTTGAGTTTCTATGTGAATTGATCTGATAACACACAGTGACTGAATTCTAACTGTCAAGATTTCTCTGTTTGTTTTTAAAGTACAGTAACAGTAGGGTAGCACCACTTAGTTACTCAATTTCTACCTCCCTTTATGCTTGTCTGTTTTTCTCCCAATGAGTGAGGGGGTTGTGTATCCTGTGGAGAGGGTCCATATGGTACAGCATTTGGTGAGACTGTAAAGAGTTCCAGCCCTGGACTGCAGAGAGGACTGCCTCTCCAATATTGTACTTGTGTTCCATTCACACTACCCCCGGGTTCCGGAACCCCTCTGATCACATGGGGCAGGCATGCTGTTAGATCATCCCCTCCAGAAGGGAAAAACATGGGGGGGCATACACATTTTTTGAAAATCCAGGTTTATTACAGAGCTATTGAAATTGGCATGAGTGCACATGCACGTGCACACACAAAAACACACACACACACACACATGCATGTGATTTCATTCAATTTCGATCACAGCCAGGAACATTTACCGTTTTGCTCTGGTCTGATGAATGTGCTGTAATGTGAAAAGTGTATGAGTCATGTAACAGATGTTTGTTTAGGATAAAACTGTTTGCCCATTGTGATGTACAGTTGCATAACTGTGTATACCTTTTCATATATTAGTAAGCTGGTGGAAAGGTATGTGACTGATCCATTGCACTCAATAAACACCTCGTTGTGATACTGTGTGTTGTGTATGTGGTTGTGTGTTTTTACAACAGTGGGCAGTAGCTAGGCAGTTTAACAGTGCAGTAGTCCAGCGCACATCCTTTCCCCTCACTCTCAGCCCCCAAATCTGAGAAGCTGTATGGGAGGGAAGGAGGGGAGAGGGAGAGAGAGAAAGAGAGGGGGAGAGAGAGAGAAGGAAGAGCTCATTTTATTTTCAAATGGTTTTTCCTAAGGGATCCATCATCCACTGCAGAGAAAGCAGCGAGAGGGGGTGACGGAGAGCAACTGAGAGAGAGAGAGAGAGAGAGAGAGAGAGAGAGAGAGAGAGTGTGAGTGAATGAGAGCGGGAGAGAGAGGGGGAGGGAAATAGAGGTGAATCCAAAACACTCAGCTTTGCAGGCTGTGATCCGATCTGAAGACGGATTCCAATCCAGGGCTCTTCACAGAGACGGCACCACTGCACAGAGGTAAGTGATTGGAATCGTGTCGACTGCTGCCACACACCAGAAGGGTATGACTTGCCATCTTTTGAATCAAGCATGCTTCAGGTAAGCATGCAAGGTTTTACAAAATGTTTGGATGTTAGGATGCAGAATTAGGTTCAGGCATGTGTTTCCAAGTGTGATGGTGCTCAACACTGTCTAAATCTTTGTCCAGTTTCTGAAGCTGAATGTTTTGAAAGTCTCTGTCTGTTGCTGTGCTGGTCATTTGGACTGGTCCAGTGGGTAAGATTGTGCATCTTCTCTGCGGTCTATACGCTAATATGGTGGAATATTGGTCAAAAATGTGTTCAGAACATCTGTATTGGTACACTGATTTAAAGATTGTACATGCACTCATGCATTGGTCCACAATATAATTAGTACCTAACTGTGTTAGCATATTGGTGATAACTGTTTGCAGTTTGTTTGATGGACTGTATTGTGGACATGTTAAGCATCTCAGAGTGGTAATATTTGAGCTGTTTATGTGGAAGCTTAGTTCAGTTATATGGGGTACAGATGGCTGCAGTCCAGGCTCAGTTCCACTCTCTGCTCATGAAAAGAAATCAAAACCATGACAAAGCCATTGACAGTTATTCATAGATGCTTTGTGTAAGTGTGGACACTCAGGTATTCAATTACAGAGAAACTAAAAAAGAGAAAGTGCAGATATTTTCTTGTAAGAACTGTGACAATGCCAGGTCTACTTGTACACCAGCCACCAGAGGACAAATGGATATCATAAGGTGAAGGTTTTATACAGATCATATACTGTTTGCTTCTGGTTTTGACCCTTGCATTATTTTCATAATAACAATCATTATAACCAAGTCTCAATAATTCTGATATAAAAAGAGGTAACCAAGGGTTTTCAGCAGGATGACAGATTATAGAGATTACCCCCTTTGCCCCCTGATACATGCGCGCACACACACACACACACACACACACACACACACACACACACACACACACACACACACACACACACACACACACACACACACACACACACACACACACACACACACACACACACACACTCCCCCTCCCCGGCTTCTCTCATCTGCCTGCATCCTCTCACATGTGTGACCCTCAGCACAGCTCAGCGTACATTCTAGGACTTCATCACCCATTTCTGCACCTGATACCCCTTTTCCACTGCTACAGGAGTGTGTCCTCCTTCACTGAAGCACAAATTAATTTTAGATTTCAGTATCTAAAAAACACACATGCATGCACGCACACACACACACACACACACACACACACACACACACACACACACACACACACACACACACACACACACACACACACACACACACACACACACACACACACACACAGCATTCAACAAACCAGATAAGCAGTAATATATGTATCCAGCAGAGGAGAAGCAGAGAGGAAGCCTTTCCTTGTTACAAATGGCTTCCATTCCGGATTCATTACATTTATCCCAGTATCTTAATAAGGAATGAGAGGAAGTCACTTTGTGAATCTTCTATTACACAATCACTGAATCATTCATTCGCTGAAAATCCATGAATAAACCTTGGTCCATCCATTTACAAGTATCGAGGAAAACAAAACAACAGCCATTCCCCCACGTATGGAGAAAACCCTGAGGCTGATGGTGTCTTGTCTCTGAAGGCTGATTCTAAAGCTAGCCAGGCCAGTGATGTAAAGCAGCTTGATTTGTTGCTGTGATTTAATTTGATTATTTGGGTTAATCACGGGATATTAACCAAAAGCCAACTGTTTGGAAATCTAATTTGTGGTATGTATTTATCTTAAAACAGATAGTTTTTGATATATTAATTTTTATTTCAAAGACCAGATTTGGAGGTATCATTTTAAATGGATGTGTTAACAGTTGAACAGAGTGGAGAAAGTTGAAATATTTTAAATCAGCATGGTGTCTGAAAGTGGAGCAAGATGTTCTGGAGGCAAGCTTTCATATCTGTCCTGTGAGGATCCCCTCACGCCCTACATCCTGTATGTGTAAAGACACCACGGAGCATGAGGAACAGCTGCCAGCCAAGACACAACCGAGCCGATACAGCGGCAAAAGGCACGACCACAGCGATCGCTCACCACCGAAACTCCACAGCCTTCAAGCTTTGTGTTTCACAGCAGATAGAGTTTAATGTGCCGCAGCAGAGGCTGAGACGCAGGGCAGGCTGGAGCACCACGCGCGGACATGCACGCATGAACACAGTTGCCACGTGCACTCGTGTTCTGTGTGAGCGCAAACACGCGAGACGATTCCCCTCTTTAAAGTCCTACGCACTTACGCGTGCCTCGTGTGCATAGTAACCCAACACCCACAGATCATCGGCGGCTCTATATCATATTATGCCGTTTGATCTTGTGTTGGTGTAGACATATGTTTTAGAATTAAACAATACATTCTCAGCATATGGCTCGTGTCTCGAAGCTTGTAATTAAAGTGAAAAAGAAGCTGTTTGTTTTGTTGCGCAGAGCCGATGCTGTAGGCTCTCAGCTGGAGATACTGGGGAGGCATTAGAGGGGAAAGGGACTGACATAAAAAAAAAAAAAAAAAATAGAGGAGAAACAGAGATAGAAAAACAAAGTGTGTTATGGAGCTACAGAGGAAGAGGACTGACAGAGTGGAAAGGGTAATTGATTGAAAGTGAGCAACTGAGAGCGAGAGAGTGAAAGATTGAAAGAAAGGGCTCATAAGTCAGGACTCCCCAATCCTGTGTGACACATTCCTGCCCCAGACCATAGAGGAAGATAATTGGCTTTGTTGAGAACACATCAGCTGGATCAGTGATTCTGTGGAAGGATGACGGTTAATCAAACACAATGCCCTGGCGCACAGATAAAAATCCCCATTTTCAAGGCTATAGTCACCAGGCCGGATCCTATTGCCCTGGAAAAAAAGACAGAGAAATAAATAAGTGGATACACGCATACATCATCCAGCTATTCCCCCGGTATTTCATTTCTTCCCGCATTCTAAATACCACAAAATCCGATGATGGGTTGCATCTCCAGTTTTTCTTTTTTGCTTTCTCTGCTGTTTTCTTCCTCCTCTTTTTCTCTCTGAACAATTGCCTTTGAAAGGCTACAGAACATGAAACAGTGAAATTGAAGATGAGGGAACACGTTGCAGATTCAATTTTGCTGAAATTTATTTGTGGAGCTTTAAATGGAGGAACCCTGTGACATCCTTTTTGATCCAGGTGAATTTTGCAGATAGAGTGTTTACAAGCCTTGCCTGTGGAGACTTTTCAAAAGGCCACAGAGTCAATTTGAAGCACAGAGGAGTAGGTGTTGCCTGGAGACCGCTGCCAGGGGAACCTGGTGTGTTCAGCAGGGCAGCAGGAGAGAGAGGGCTCCACCACTCTGCTGTCCCTGTGGAGCAACTGGGTTGGTGCCTGGTGTAGGAGTTATGATCATCATCAAATGTTTGTTTTGGAGAATATGTATCAGTGAAATATCAGTCTAGGGAGAGGCAGAGATAGAGAGCCTGAAGGGTAGGGAAAGCAATAGTGATGTCAAGACCACTGAAAAGTCTCTCCTCACCAAAGGTTAATTGAATTTGGTCTGAGCTGCTTGGCTGGCCATTTCAGCAGCCTGTTTTATTTATTCTCATCTCGATACTTTACCTTGCAGGGCTTTCAGCTCCTCTCAGTGCCTCCAACTCAGAAGGAAGGCTCCATTAATAAAACACATAGGTCTGATGAGGGATTATCGATCCAACCATAGGAGCTGAGGAAAGGAGTCGGCCTCGTTCATTGAAAAAGATCCAGTTACACAAATCATATTGAGAAGGAACTTTTAAGCATGCTGGTGAATTCAGAGAAGAAACCCATACACTAAACATCAAAAATAAGAGTAAATGGGGATCATCCTTTCCCTTATTCCTCACCTTCATCAGGCCCTGAGGCTCTGAGGCGAAGGCAGATTAAGTTTAATCATCTGCCAATTTGCCAGCCAGTGTTTTAGAGAAATGTATATTACCCTGGGCCTCAGTGGTGCTTTAGCATAAATAACCACCGGAGGGCGTTTCAGGTTTGTGTTTCACAAATGTATTGGCCAATAACAATATTATTGCATTCACCACTAACATTTATTTTTAACCCTGTGAATTGATTTTTACTGAATTGCTGGACCAGAATTTCTAATCCTTTTCCTTCTTTTGGTGTCTGACAGCTGATGGCGGACATGGATTCCCTCTCAACACCCCATAATATCCAGATCAGTGAGGTGACCTGTGACTCCTTCCGTATTGCTTGGGAGATGGCCCCTGAAGATGCAGCAAGGGTTACCCACTATTTCATTGACCTGAGCCGCAAGGAGGGAGGGGACCCCAGCCGCTTCAAACACAGGGTCTTTCACAGTAACTCTTTACTAGGCATCCTGTCCACCCTCTTCCTCTGTCAAATGCCATGTCTGTCATATCACCCTGTACAACCACCTGACCATAGGTCAGACAATGCAAGACAACAAGCAAACAAAATAGAAAACTCAGGACCTTCCAAAATACTGATATGTGTACTCAGATTCATTTGTAAGATAGAGTGTCTTTGTTAAACAAGAAATTGCAATCGAGGGATAGGGCAAATCCCATGTAGTAGCTGTAGTAGTAGTTGTGGGGGTGATGATGTCGGTAGTATCACTCAGATGCAAAGAAAACATATATCAAACACAAATATGCTCTGATTCAGTCAGACAGAGAAGCCTCAGACTAGGGAAGAAACTACATGACAAGCCTTAACTTGGGCAGGAGAGCAAAAATAATGTGCTGTACAAAACAGCCCCAGGGTAGTGACTCATGGCCAATTGTTTTCTCTTCAATGGCCAAAAGCCCCTCAAGGCTAAACACTAGCTGAGGACAGCTTCTATCCCTGACCCTTGACTAGCGATGCCCATCCTCTCTGTTTATGTATATGAACGATAACCTCTATGCCTTATCAATAGGAACTGATTAACCTATTGAGGGTTTGCACGTGCATTCAACAAAACATGTTTGAACTTGTTTGACTTTCTGGCTCAGCTGATATTCTCATTTTTTTCATTAGTTTGAATTATGTGTCACCTTATTTATATGACTATGTTGTGGTTCAATACCCTTTGTGTCATTTCTCATTTTATTAAATGTACACTCTTAAGTAAAAATGTACTTTATTCAGTGTAACAGGTTTTTAAAGACCAGGATATGTGCTACTTGCAGCATGTACAACATTTTCCTCTAGAAATAAAGAAGGTTCACTATGCAAGTAGACAAAATACTTCAAAATACTGAATCAAATGAAAATGTCATTATGCTGTATGGCTCGCTTTTTGGGTGATGCCATTTCAGATAGTTATATCTATTTATTATATTGCAGGTTTTCTCAATAATTGATTCTAACTTGTATGACCTCAGCAAAAAACACCTAGAAAATAACCTTTCACTTGATGTTAGTGATACATTCAGGAGGCAGTGTGCTGTGAAGGAGCTGGTATCAGCTCTGTGATTGCCCTTTATGAGTAACATTAAAATGAAATAATAATCCTGTAGGACTAAACATCTTAAAGAGAAGTTGAAGGTTTGAACAGGCTTACTGCCAAGATCAAGTTGATTACAAGTTTTCTCTTCGGTGAGGTCTTGAGTTTATATGAGAGTCATTTATAATAACAGTTCACCTCTAGTAGAGCAGCAAGGGTAACACAGAATGTTCAAATTCACAGCTATTCCACTTTTCAAAGGAGTAATAACAGGCAGTGAATATCTTAATGGAAACCTAATTGCCATCTTTTAAGATAGCACCAATATTCATTGAATGAGGTCTTTCTCATTTCCCCCTGACATTTGCAAGGTCTGAGTTTGATCAGACTGCTGCATAATGTGATGCACAGGGCCCCTTATCACTGTACCAGTCTCTGCTCTGCTCTCTCAGATCCAAAGCAAAGAAACAAAACTTACTCAGGAGTTGCCATGGATATAGAGCCCTCTGAGCGTGGCACAATTAGCTTCGCTTGTTACAGTGCCGTGCTGAAACAAAGATGCTCATGTACTTGGAGATAACTGAAGAGGAATGTGAACACTAAAATTTCATTTGCCAGCTTCAGGACTGGGTTTGCCAGAACGAGATGCCTAAACCATGAGTCTCTGCAGCAACAGCTTCTTCCCAGTGCTACGTAGGCCTTGGACTCACTAAATAATGAAAAATCAAAAAGTAACTGGACTGAAGGAGACACTTCTGCCCCTGGGCAGTCACATGGTTAAAAAAGAAACATAAATTGGTCCTTTGCATAGATGCAACCTTAATTAACCCGACAGCTCATCTACCATTTGGAACATCTTTAGAGACCTGTGTACAATCATACTGGTGACTGTATGAGTCAGAGGCGGTGATTACATTTGACTGGAGTGCAAGTGTGAGCACACCATCAGCCCGTAGACCACTCATTTCTGTCATTTCTGCTGCCCAATTAGGATGTCCCAACCAAGCTGGTGGCCAAAGCGGTGCCCCTGCCCATGGCGGTGAGGGGGCACTGGTTCCTGAGTCCACGAACAGAGTACTGTGTGGCAGTCCAGACAGCCATACGACAGCCAGAGGGGGGCGACTACCTGGTGTCCGACTGGAGCCAAGTGGTGGAGTTCTGCACTGGAGGTGAATACGGAGATTGGGAGATGGAGAGAGAGCTAAGGAAAAAGAAAGAGCAGGACATTAAGGACAAAACCCATGGAGGGAGGAAAGGCTGGAGAGAGACAGAGAAACAGAGGAAGGAAAAGACTCCTGAACCACTGGTACTTTAGAACAGCTCTGCAGTACCAAATAGTTTGTTAATGTTTCTATATAGTATCAAAGATTACAAGCAAAGAGCCTTTGAAGAACCTTTTTTTGTTAAGAGTGAAGGAAGAGGAAGTTTTAATTAACAACTGTGTATGCAAGTAAATAGCCCTTTATCTTACATCTTTGATTCCTTCTTTAACTTTGAAAGTGAGCTGTCTTTAGTCTGTGCCTTCAGCCTTCAGCCTTGAGGGATAGTAGTTAGGGGACAATGACCTGCTTTCTTGTTGCTGTCTGCCCCTGTTCCTGTAGATTATGCCATGGTGCACCTCCAGCAGCTCTTGGAGAAAGCCCAGGGTGTGTCAGGGAGAATGCTCAGGTTCTCTGTGTTCTACCGCAACCAGCACCCTGATTACTTCCACTATGTCAGGTGGGTACCTTGCAGGGACGTTCTTGGTTATAAAAAATTTAAATCGGCTCGAGCAGACTTCTGTAATGATTTTGCTAAGAGGTCATATGAGTCCAGTAGAGATAAAATGTACTCAGAGCTAAATACAGTGCACTCTATGGATGTTTATTTAGTGCTGAATATTTAGTTGCCTGCCTATCAAACAAACTGCTGTGCAGAATAAGAAGGTTTCAGGAGCGATTTTGAATTTTATAAGGGAGAGGTGGGTTGGTTCAGGTCCTTTTCCATGTAGCTCACTAAGAAAATGAATGGGAATTTATGTCATTAATTTATTCGTATAAATTATGTTTCAATTCATGGATTGACTGAAGTGAAATATAACTAGACCCAAACCCTGATGACCAGCGCTCACTACCCCACTGTGACCTCTCTCTGTCTTACAGGACAGCATGTGGGGGACTGATGCACCCAGCCCTGAAAGACAACAGTGGGAGTCATGGCTCTCCCATCAACGGCACACTGCAGGGCATTTTCCTCAGCTGCAACACAGAGTTTGACACAGGACTTCCCCCTAATGACTCCCCCTATGGCCCCCTGCGCTTCCTCATCCCTGCTGGATACCTGCTCAATCCTGCCGTCTGCCTGTACTTTGCTGACTTCTACTGCATGTACACAGCATACCACTATGTTATTCTGGTGCTGGCCCCTGCTGGTTCAGAGGGGGATAACTTCTGCAGCAGCCGGCTGCCCAAACTGGATCTTTCTGCCAATCCCTTCCTGACCTATACCCCGCCACAGAGGGAGGGTGAGGAGCCTGTCTTCTGCCATGCCCGTGATGTCATCCTGGAAGTGCTCTTCACTGAACCCCTGCACCTAGACCAAGGCACAGTAGTGGAGATCAGCGGCCATCACCAGCTGATGAGCCAGTCTACAGCCAACGCCAAAAAGGATCCCAGCTGCAAGGTCTGCAATATCAGTGTGGGCCGCTAAGGCAGGCAAGGGGGGAGGGAGGGTTTGGAGGAAATTAAATTTTGGACTAACCATGGTCAAAGGAGATCAGGTAGGTGAGACACCCTACCTGTCTGACTGTGTGCATGCTCTTCACAACACTTGGACAAAAAGACTGCCAGTGAATAAAACCCCTCATATCAGCGACAAATGCAGCATCTGCAGTGTTCATCACTGAGGATTAACCTCCAGTTCCCTTTGTTAAAGAATACAAAAGTCTTATAACTGTAAAAAAAACTGGGGGAACAGGTTAGGGGTAGCCTGTCTTGTGTTAAGAACAAAACCATGCTGTACAAACTGCAAAATCCTAGAATACCATCTCATGTTCTTGGTTGCTCCCTGTGTTCTCCTTGTGTATTTGCAGCAGTTATTGCCATGGTATTGCAGTATTCACCAGCTAGTCTCAGTTCAGCTTGTAATGTGCGTGCCTTTTGATACTTTGGGTTGGTTTTCATCCCATAAAAAAGGTCAGTTATACATTAGTGAAACATTTTTATTTCTATTTGAAAAAAATGTTTTAACAGCTAAATGCAAGAACCACTAAAACATTATAACTTGGAGGCTACCACTGCTACTACTTATAACAAATATGATTGTGTAAGGTAAGGATATTAAGATATCAAGATATCAGGAAAAAGAATATTTAAATTTGTGTTTACAATTTGTCTGGAAACTGGTGTCATGGCATAAAACAAGGGGAAAAAGCTGTTTTGGCATGTTCCAGCAAACAACAGTGGCTACCTCAGTGCTGGGAGTCCAGGCCAGCCAGTCACAGGGATGGGTAGAACTGAGGCAGCAGCTGTTCAGGAGATCCTGGATTCTGACATGTGTGACCCTGACAGTCAACCTGAACTGGAATGTTCAGACGAGGCATCCAACCTGTCAAACTCTGTGACTGAATTCCTGTTAGGTAATGCTCTGTTACCCAAACATGGTCCTGGAGGCACATTGTGTATTTCATTTTTTTATTTGTTGTTTTGTTCCAGCTGTGCTCACAATTAATTGGATTTGACACAGTTATTAAATTAAATTGTTTCCTTTATTAGATGTTTAATCTGTCATTAATCATTTATAAATGTTTGCAGTATTGTACAATTCGAATCAGGACATTTTATAAATACAAGGCTGAGTCAGTTAAACTTAATTAACATTAAAATAGACTCTTCCAGGTCAGGATAAATAAATAATTACTATTAGTCAACAAAATTGAATACCTTTCAGTGTCTCTTGCTTAAACTCTTCAAATGAGTTGTTCAGAAACAAATTTTTTTGAGCAAACACAAATCCAAAATTCATCCAAAGTTCACAATAAGCATTCAGTTGGCAGTTCAATTAAACCAAAATATTTAAAAATGAAAAGCATACACAGTGTGACCCTTGGACATGGTTTGAAAACATGAGTATAGTGTTACAAATCAAAATATCAGTCACTCTCAATCTCTTATCTTTTCAAAATATGGACATAGTTTTCACTGAGTATCCTTCCTGGCTAGCCATACTGTTCTACTGTAATAATGAATATCAGCTGTTAAGGAAAAATTTCCCACTTCATGCATTACTTAGAGAGCACATATCATACATTAAAGCATATCAGATAATAGACTTGAATGCAGCTCCCCTTTAGTTAGATCTGTACAATGTGTGTGGATGACTGAGATGGAGCTGTGGAGCGGCTGTGTACCTTAGGCATATAATGATATTTTATCTTGTGTACCACTAAGTGTGTGTTAGTTTACTGTCCTCCTATGTGAATTATGTAAAATGACCAACAAACCATGATTACACATTGATTACATGTGCAGTGAAGTAAATTTCATTGCTGTAATTATAGCCATTTCTCTGTAACATATATGTACATAGCTAATGTGTTCAAATGTGTTTATTGCCATTAAACCTGCATTCTGAAGGTTCATTTTGAAGCAAAAAAAGATTATTTAAAACCTGCCAAATCTGACATGTGTTGATCACAGCACCATCATGAGAGTTTCCATCATTACGCATAACACAATGTTGCAAATACATAATACAGATGGAATGCCAATGTCACATAACAAAAGCAAAACAGATCAATGTCACACACAATGTTAAGATTTAGAATAAGAATAAGATAATAAGATAACATAATATAAAGAACCATTTTCACAGCAACAGTGACATCCATGTCATAAATAGACTTCTCAGAAATACTGTCACTCAGAGGCTGAAGCTAGATCAGTGAAGTGATTCCAGTGAAAAAGAATCTGCTGTTTTCATGGATGATGACTCATTCCTTATGAAAGCCAGTGTCTGAATGACATAAAAATTCATGCAAGCCCTAGTTTTTCTCAATTTAAGTAATTGTTTTAACCAGACAATTTCAGCTCCTGTTCAATGCATGTGTAAGTTACTAACTCATAGATAACTGACAAATCTACAGAAATCTGTTCTGAACCCTAAAATAGCCCCCCAAATATACAGACTGATATGGTATCAATCTAGACTTGTACCTTTAGGTGAAACGTGACCATAATGAGTTTATGACATGTGATAAGCAAGGAAAAGCTCGGTTGTATTAATAATTACCATAAAATAAAACTCTGTGTGTATACACTGAGTATATATAGGCACATATACTAAAATAATACAATACTGATATGCAACTGTTGGAATTCATTTAAAAAAAGTAATTACTATGGATGCATAAAAAAGTTTTGCTCCTAATATTTCATCATCACTTATTACAAATTATCGTTTTGATTACTATTCTATAGCTCAGTATTTATATTGGAACATCCAACATACTGGAGTACTAGATTTTCAGTTGTTACTCAATGACTATATGGATATTTTAAAATATGCTATAAGTGTACTGCAGTTAGTTTGGCTCAGATACTAGTCTAAAGTCCCATGGTATGCATGCCATGGATTGGTAACTTTGCTTGTAAAAGGGGCTTAGCCCTAGATAGCCTCATGTATTCTGTCATCACCTTTCATCTCTGGGTAGGTAAGGATGTTTGTGGTCAAATGTGACAGCTTGGTCATGCTCATTCTCGCAGGGGAAGTTTTGACTATGTTGCAATATAATGTTATTGCTGATATTGCTCCACATCCTGACCTGGGTAGCACGTGTGTGTTGATGCGGGAATTCACCTCAAGGCCGACCTTTCAGGCAATAATGGAGCTCCGCAATATGTGTGTTTAAGGAGTGAGAGAGATAGATAAGGTGGGGCTTTATCTCATTGGATGAAAACTCAGACTCAAGTTATTTATAGACACATTGGGATTTTGCTACTATGTGGAAAGCATGTCAGCAGAATTCACCTTCTATTCATGACATCACAGAGGTATAAATCATACTGGCTGGAGCTTTAAGGATGTGGCATGGACAAAAAGTACTCACACCTCTCTGGTGCAACTGTGGAATTACTAACAAGGCCAAACACCAAAAACACACACTCACTCACTGCACAGTGTATCAGTTCACCTCAATACTTTGGACAAAGAGCAAAGGAGTGTAGGTGCCTATAGAGTGACATATCTCAATTAATTTCAGTGGATTGTCTACAATGTGACCCTGAACATGATCCTACTGCTTAAGCATATTCAGTTATTATTGAGGAGTTGCAGCCTATCAATGAGTATCATTCGATTTTGATTCTCTAAATTTCATGAGAAAGAAATATTTTCAACTCATAAATACAAAAACAACTAAGCAGTAAATGGAAGACAAGTTTGTGTCCAGAAAGAATGCATGATCAGATCTTCTTTTGAACAGGTCTTTGAACTGGTGTAGTAATGGCTTGAATGATTCAAGGGACCAGAGCTGCACTGATGTCCCAAATATGTCAGTGGGCCAGTATCATCTCTTTTCAGGGGGTTTAGGATTCTTTCCTTGCTGTGCCCCTGACTATAGCTCCTTTACATCCTCCTTTGCTACAACACAGTCAAACGTCTGTATGGTCTAAGTGCTTGTGCTGCCATTCCAACAAAGCCATGACACTTTAGGTAAAGTGCAGCTACACAGGCCAGACATCACAAGTTCAAATCTGGGCCATGTCGTTAGTCTACTATGACTGAGAGTCTTCAGTGGCTGAGGTTCCACTAAATTAGTACAGTACCTTCCTTCAACATGCCAGGAGCCCAGATTCACCAAATGGTGAAAAAACAGTGCATATAGCAAGCCCTTTCACAAGGATCAATTCATTGAATGATCATTTGAGTTCCAGTCAGACAAAGCACCCAAGGCAATACCCAGCCAGACAAATTTTTTTCAATTGACTGTCAACATTCCCAGCCATCCCAGCCAGCAATATTTTAAACATGTAAAATAAACAGTGGTTGTATTATCTGCCTGGCATGGGAACACAGAATACTTGTAGCACTGTTGCAAACCCCCATGCTGCAGGGTGCCACATTTTCCAGCCAGTACTTGCCCCTGTTACTCAAATACAGTAACTTGGATTGCACAACCATTTCTCTGAATTGTAAAGCCATACATGGACATAGGAGCCAAGGACAGGAAACAAAGGACAGGATCTGCCTGGTGCTGATAGCAGGGCTTAGCCCCATAAGCACTTGTGGAAAGGCAAAATTCAACAGTGACAGCATCCATAGAGGGTTCTCACTGACACAGTGTAGTGATTTATGACGCACTTCCTTGCATTCTTTGGGAGTTTGTGGTGTCTTGTCAGCCTGCCAGCTACAGTGAAGCTGATGTGGGCCATGTGACATTGCCACTCAAAGAAAGGCAGACAGGGCACTCTTAGTCAGAGGTATCCCTGATGGTATCCACTGATTTTTGGTCCTGACAGAGTGTAGTGTGCTAACGCAATCTTCGTTATTTCATTCCATTTAGAGATAAATACTTGTGGGGAACAACATATGACAACAGAATACAATCATTGAAATACATAAATATAGTAATTAACATTGTATCTATTTTTGCCATGAGGCACATGTTCCATGGTTAAAAAAAAAATGTGTTGAAATGAATTGTATTATGGTACCTGTAGCTAGGAGTGAAAGATGGAAACATCAAAGAAAATGTATCAAACTAATGACTGGGCCTCCATGTTTGGTCAGAGCAATGCATATCTGCTGCTTCACAGAGTTTACAATCTGAAATTCAGATTTGTAAAGGATTATGACACCATTCTTCTATGAGAGAGGCAATCAACTCACACCTAACTGACAGGAATGAGAATGCTGTGTAAGGCAGAGTTCCAAAATATCCCATAAATTCTCAATTGTGTTTAAATCTGCTGACAGAAAGAGCCATGGCCTCTGTATAACTAAGTGTTATGTTCCTCAATCCTCTAAACAAACTGTGTTAATTCAATGTGTAAAATACCTAAAAATACATGGATATATGTTAATACCTGTGAAATAAATATGACATGTGATCACATGATATGTATATGCGTCTACAGCTGGAAATATATGATACACATAGGAATCACATTTGAAATGCTAAAAAAAATTCTCTAGTTTGATCACTTAGGACCATCAAGTAATGATCAGCCTCTAACTTTCATTCAATCAGCAAAACCATGGCAAGCAAGCACACCAACATGATTACTCATCTACGGATCCTTTAAGGTTCAGTTGTGTGTGCAAAAAATAGGTCATTTTTTTGAAGAGATTCCCACAGAGAGAAGCTGTAGGATCACACAGACCTGCCGCCATAAACGATGCAGTGAGAAAAGTTTGAATAACCCCCTGCTGCTGTTGCCAAGTAACCAATGCAGTAGAACTCAATTTATATAAATTATTGCCGGATACCAAGCTCTCCTCCTGCAGCATTTTTGGCTGTTTGCACTTAGCAATAGTAAGTCCTCCTTACATGCAATAACAACACACACTGAAAAACTGAAAACATACATACACAGACTTCACTAAACTATGTACGTACACATTCTTCCATGAGGCTATTTCAGATGGAACCAGTAATGTGATCAGACCAATTGTAAGTGTATCCCATTGACAAACTATGAGCAATGACACATATTTAAGAATAACTGTTTTGAGCAGGTCTTTCATGGGATATGTTCTTCTGGACATACCACCTATCCCACATGCCAACTTAGACCCCCAAATTTTTCCAAATCTCTAGGTGGGCATATGTTTGACAGGATGAATGGGCTAGAACAGATCTTGACTAGATTTTGTGCTACATATTAACATTTAGGGCAGAAGCCCTTTCATTCGATATGCTTTTCATATGTACAGAACCTAACCCTTTTCATATGTACAGAACCTTACCCTTTTCATATGTACAGAACTTTACCCTCATACATACAGACCCTCAAACACAATGCATTTTTCCTGATTTCAGACGTAAACTGTCATATAGAAAAATACACAGAACTGTTCATAATGTGTACATGTACATTAAAAGGTTTCCATTTAAATAATTTCATTGTACTGTACTCAGTCATGGTAGATGAGCAAGTAAAACGAATTTATTAGAATGGCAAATGTGTTACAATCAGGATCAGCAAATAGTGGAAAAGGGAGCTCCTTTTACATCTTCTGCAAAATATAGCCTGCAAGACTTTGCTAATGCTGCTGAAAGCAATCTCAAGTGTTTTTATGACCACATCCTCAGGTTTTGGATTTTCCTTGCTATAATCAGCAAATGCTTGATGACAGATCTAGCACACAGGAAATAAAAACTGAATGTAAAGCTTCTGCTAAGATATTTCATCACAAAATATTTTATAGTTCCACCCAATAACCACCAATTCATTTTCAACCACATACAGTGCCTATCATAAGTATTCACCCCCTTGGATGTTTTACCCTTTCATTGCTTTCATAAATCAGTCATGGTCAATAAGATTTGGCTTTTTTCACACAAAAACTTATTGGAAAAAACTCTTTAATGTCAAAGTGAAAACAGATTTCTACAAAGTAATGTTAATGAAACAAAATTATATAAAGAAAAATGATTGTTTGCATAATTATTCACCCCCTTCAAGTCAGTATTTAGTAGATGCACCTTTGGCTGCAATCACAGCACTGAGTCTGTGTGGATAAGTCTCAATCAGTCTTGTACATCTGCACACTGCAATTTTGCTCCATTCTTCTTTGCAATACTGCTCAAGCTCTGTCAGGTTGCACGGGTATCGGGCATGAACAGCCCTTTCAAGTCAAATTCTCTATAGGACTGAGGTCTGGTCTCTGACTCGGCCACTCCAGAACATTTACCTGGTTCTTTTTAAACCATTCCTGTGCAGCTTTTGCAGTATGCTTTGGATCATTGTCTTGCTGGAAAATAAATCCTCTCCCAAGCTGTAGTTCTCTTATAGACTGAATAATAGTGTCCCCCGGATTTCAGTGTATTTTGCAGCATTCATTCTGCCCTCTCTCTTTACAAGCCTTCCAGGGCCAGCTGCTGAGAAACATCCCCACAGCATGATGCTGCCACCTCCATGCTTCACAGTGGAGATGGTGTGTTTTTGGTGATGTGCAGTGTTTGTTTTCTGCCAAACATAATGTCTTGTCTGATGGCCAAAAAGCTCAATTTGGGTCTCATCAGACCAAAGAATCTTCTTCCACTTGACCATGGAGTCTTCCACATGCCTTTTGGCAAACTCTAGTCAAGATCTAATATGAATTTTCTTCAACAGTGGCTTTCTCATTGCCACTCTCCCATAAAGCTTTGACCGGTGAGGAACCCGGGCAGCAGTTGCTATATGCACAGTCTCTCCCATCTCAGCAGCTGAAGCTTGTAACTCCTTCAGAGTAGTCGTAGGGGTCTTGGCAGCTTCTCTCACTAGTTTCTTACATGCACAGTCACTCACTTTACAAAGGCGGTCTGATCTAGGCAGATTCACACATGTGCCATATTCCTTCCATTTCTTGATGATTGATTTCACTGAACTACAGGGATGTTCAATGCCTTGGGAATTTTTTGGTATCCATCCCCTGAATTGTACTTTATAATAACCCTTTCCCTGAGTTGCTTGGAGTGTTCTTCAGTCTTCATGGTGTAATGGTAGCCAGGAATACTAATCAACCAGTCTCTGGACCCTTCAGACACAGGTGTTTTATACCTCAATCACTTGAGACACACCCACACCACTCAGGTGATCTTCAATTCACTAATTGTGAGACTATTTGCACCAATTGGATGGACCTCTATTGAATTAGACCATTAAATTTAACAGGGGGTGAATAATTATGCAAACAATTATATTTCTTTATATATTTTTATTTCATTGACATTACTTTGTAGAAATCTGTTTTCACTTTGACAAATAGTTTTTTCCAATAAGCTTTTGTGTGAAAAAAGTCAAATTTTATTGACCATGATTGATTTATGAAAGCAATAAAAGGGTAAAACATCCAAGGGGGTGAATACTTATGATAGGCACTGTAGATACAGTGGAACACAGAAGCACAGAAGTCCCTGTAACTTAATATCAAGATCAAAAATGGATAAAATGGATGATCAATGATCAACATACCTTACTGTTTATAAGTTTACCAAACATAATTGGATTTGTAAAGATATTGTCTTAAAATTACACAAAAATGATCAGTATATCCATTCCTTTATATGAGTGTCACATTAATAAAAACCATTTACAAACAAATAAAATGTATGAGGTTCAGCATCAAGATCATTCAATGCTCTTTTCTAACTGGCCTGCAAACAATGGAAAGTGCTGTTACGCCCAATCTTATTTACATTTTATATTATGGACAGAAATCCAGATTAGCGTGACAATGACCATGCTGTCATACCCTGTGACAGGAGAGTGATTGGGTAACTGTTGGTGGACCATCAAGACCTTGCAAAGTGCAAAGACGTAAATTGTAACATGTATTGCCCTTTGCCCTGTCTGGTGTATATATGCATCATGGCCATTATTTACTAATTTCAATTAATCTCATTTGTTCTCAAAATCTGTTAATTTCACATTAAAGTATGAATTCTTAGACACTTCTCCCATTTTTCCAGCTATAGTGACAACCATCACCTGTCAGAAATCCGTGACTTTATTCCCCCACCATTCACTGCTTTTTCCTACAATCTATGAGCTTCTTTTTATTTCTGTCTTATGTTTTTCACTCCATCTATTTATAGTTCCCTACAAACACAAAAATCTGTCTTAGATCTATGGAAGTTAGTTTACAAGTGAAAAAGGTTTAAAATAGGTCAGAGAGCTTGGGAAAAGCACCAAGCCAGCATTCATCTGATACTAGCATATATTTAAATAGAAGTGTGAAAGACATCCTTACTGCTGTAAATACCAGAGCATAATGGTATCCTATATTTTAACAGGAGCCCAGGACCAGTCTTTTCTGATGTGCTTTCCAAAGACAATCAGTATGCACAAACAGGAAGTTAAAGACATTTTTTTGCAGGGTGCAAAACCTGAGTGTCTTCATATGCAATCAGAATCACCACTCACAAATTGGCATAATAACATTTAACTTTGTGATTACCAGTTTTTGCAAGAAAAGTTGGAAGACCCAGAGTGGAAATACAAGCAGAGATGTGTATCCTGAAAAGACAAAGAATGATTTATAAATAACTCGAGCCACCAAATTTAAATATATCCAGTTTATTTACCATATTATACAACATTTCAACAATCCAGGCCAGCTCTACTGTTGAAGTTTGTCATATTACAATCATCCAATAAAAGTGGGAAAGCAACATGAACTCAATGCATACTTTTTAAAACTTTGCATTGCCATTGCATTGGTCAGGAAGATTAAATTAAAGAATTAAAAACAGAAATAGCCATCTTGGCTTAGTGCTCAGTATAATAGCAGAACTGTTGCTCCATATCAGTTCAGGTTGTACCATTCCATCGGTCATGCCCATTTTGTAATCAGTCTGCTTTTGAACGCCTCACAGAAGGGACTGTGGCAGTGGATAACGTTGGAAAACGTTGCTCTAGCTTGGGGGACTTTGTAATACAACCTGGGAGTTTGTTTCCCAGTCAGAGAACCACTGCTCATCATTGAGAATTGAAACCAATCTATAGTTACTTGGCAAAAGTAAACTGATTTGGTCCCCATTTTCTTTTGGGAGGCAGGAACATAGAAAGTGAAACATTTGACAGAGTGTAGTTCAGAGCTTTCTAGAGTCAGACCGGCATTTACGGTCACCTTTGTCACAGGAAGGGTGCTGCATTTTCCAGTTTTCCCCAGCTCTGTTTAAGCAAGATCTCACAGGAGACAGGTGAGAAGAAGCTCCCCTTATTATTCAGGTCACGCCCTTTGTTTGTACGCTTCAGTTTAGGTGTGCAGGGAGCAGAAGCCTTGGATTTTTCACAAACAATGACTCTGTAGTTCAGTCCCTTGTTGTTGTCCCACAGAGGGGCACTGTAGCCACCTGGGAGGTAAGACACACAAAACTCGAGCCTATCCTGGGGGTCCAGGCTCTTGGGGAGGGGGATGTCAAAGGCGAAGACATCAGTGTCGGAACCCCCATAGGGATGCTGGACGAAGTTACAGGCCACGTCACGGAAGCTGCGCCAGGAGTTGAAGGTGACGCGCACATGCACGGTTTTCTGATAGCTGACGTTCTTCACCCGGATGGTTCCACTGAGGGAGCGCTCGGTCACACTACAGCTCTCCAGAAGGACCAGGCCCTCCTGTAGTCGAGCACGGAAGGACTGGAAGTCGGCTGAAGGCTGCTCGAATCCCAGCCTCGGCAGCCTTCTCTCGACGCACACCTTCCTGTCTCCCGCCGACCACCGCGGTAACCGCAGATTAAGTGTGGGCTCAGGGGAGGGGGGCTCCTCCCTCTCCGAGAAGACGCGCACTGCTGTTAGTGACAGCCCCTTGGAGTCGGCGAACACCACGCGCTTTTTCTTGGTGCTGGTTCCATCTCCACTGATGCCGGACTGGGGGAGGTCCCAGTCTGAGGGGGGAGGCTGGATCTGCTGTGACTCTGACTTAAGAGTATGGGGATTGATGCAAGAGCGCAGGGGCTTTAGCGAGGGCACACCCAGCAGCTGGCACAGGGGTGGACTCTGGCTCAGGCACAAACGCATGGCCAGATCCACAGGCATTGGTGACATTACAGGCTGAGGGATGGAGCAACCACCAAACACTTGCAGCATCCTGGGGAAAGAGAGGACAGGTTAATACACAATTCTGCAAGGGAAGGTCACGACTCATTTAATGCTGGAAAAAGTGCTGAAACTTCTTACGTTGTGCAGCTCATTTTTAATTGATTGATGTTGAAGAGCAAGTCAGGAAATCAGGATGCCTTCTTAGAGTGATGTAACCTTGTTAGCCCAGATACCAGCTTAAGTAGTTCTTTATGAAAACAAACACAGTAAAATATTAAAAATCATTTAAGCACAATGGTCTGATTCTGATCAAAACTTTAAAAATAAAAATCTAACAGCTATGTGATTGAAGTCAAGAATCAGTCAGAGAAACAGTACTACTTGTAAAAGAGGAGTTAAGTCAAGATTACCTTTCTAATTCAAAATACATTTGGTCTCCATTGCTAAACGTACATTGAAGCTCAAGTGTGAATTTCAATTTTAATAATGTACAAACGCATTGCGTTTTACTTTCAAACAATGAAACTTAATCAGGACGAATAAACATTAACAGCCTTGGTATCGTAATTAAACACAGCTGGAGCTATATCCTCTATGTTTCTGATTACTTACAGCGTGTTGTCAAAACGGAGAACGATCCATTGTTTTTAAACGAATAAAATCATATTCTAAAAACGAGCCAAGTCAAAACATAAAACCGATCAGATGTAACTCCAAGTTGTTTCGGATCCGCCAAGGAAATGCTACTGTCCGATAGCAGTTCCAAAATGTTACTAGTCTCTCATGTGGAGAAGCGGCGAGGTTGATCCCACTAACACTTGTGAGTGGCAGCTATAAGAACGCACACATTATTTAAACTTCACCTGTGGCAGCTTATTACCCTTGCTGATTTATGTGTTCACATGAGCTCTTAGATTTAGCCAATCAGGGTAGTGCAATAACTCTGTCCTGCCAATGAGCGCAGACGAAACTATTAAGCAATGCCGTGATCAAATCATGATACAGACGTCTTTTGGAGTGTTTGACCAGTGTTTTTTAACTAGACCCTCAGCCAACCAGTCAAATTCTTTACTTCGTGGCCGCTCATCAGTAATAAATTACAATTTCACATTTATGGCAGTAAAATTCAGCGAATATTATTTTAAGTCAAACAGACTTGGATTAACGAATTTAAAAATTGTTTTTATTTTGAGAATAAGTCACTATATTTAGATATGCATGATTTTGTCTTTTAATTTAAGACAGTAAACAACATTAACAACAAAAACTATGAGACTTACATCTCTATCAAGAACACATCATTTTCATCTTTGCACCAGATAAGTAATTTCAGACCGCACAACAAGGTATCTGCAGCAGGAACAGGTGATATTACCCAATGTCTAAGAGCAAGAAATGGCAAAAATAAATGTTTATTATTTGCCATCAAGGTGTAGGCATAATATTCTGCTCCTGATCAGAACTGATCAAATTACTTATTTAATATAGTTATCCTTAGAATACAGGGTCCAATCAACATTGTGAAAATAATAATTATCTGAGGGATGCTGTTTCTGATGAAACTTTTTCACACATGGTAAAATTAATACAGCAACTGTACAAATACATGCAAAGCCACAGGACTTGAAAGTCCAAATCTGTTTAGATTTTATCTCTCTATCTGAAGGAAACTGTTCAGTGTAGTGGATGCTAAGTAATACCATTCATTAATAATCTAGTGTTCGGTTTGCATTGGATTCATATTTTACTTTGCATCATCAAATACATGGTGAAGTGTAGTATAATATGGAATATACCATTGAATGCAATCAGCAAATGATCTAAATCGCAAATTAGTCTATTCCCTAGTTTTCATATCATTCAAGTACAGTACTCAGTATCCTATAGCAACAAATGACAAACAGGGAAGAAGACAGGCAGATGTTATGCAGCCTACAACATTCAAGTGTTGCCACTAAAAGCTTTTCAACCAATTAGATGTAAATGTGTAAAATTGGAAGGAGATGATTTTGCAGTTGGTATTTGTGAAGTAGTGATAGCTTAGTACCATTATGTAAATCATAGTTATGAGTACTGTCTTGGGTCAGATATTGAAGCAATTCATTTCTTCCACGCTTGTAGCTCAGCGCAGTGTAATTCAGTATCGCAGTGACGCATTTCCCATTGCAATGTAAAATTTATCTTATAATGTTTTAAATAGACTGTCCAATGCTCTCTCTCCCACTTGTATTTTACGTCTTCATGTAAACAAAGATTAAATGGTTTTCTCCAAGTGTTAATTGTGCTACCTTATCTCTTGGACACTGAAGCCAAGATGCCCGATGCTACGTCTTGGCTGCAAATGGATATCGTAACGTTCACAGACGACATGGTCGCCTTCTGTTTATGATGGCTGCTATCTCACCCATATTTTCTCTGAATATACTTTTTAATATAGCTTGATAACTTTGGGAAATGTGCTCTAATAGCTATTATGGTTATTGTGCATATGAACATTACATTTATTTATTGTGAATTTCATGAACATGAAATCATATTTGCCTTCATAATACTTACAAAAGGAGTCTAATAACAAATGAAACATTGTGATATACCCAATGGTTTAGTGCTCATTATTCCAGGTTATGTATTATTGCTTATTGGCCATGGTAGCAGGAAGGTTTTTAATGGCAATCCATAAATACCAACTCTACAGTTTTGTTGAGACTGGGTCACAAAGGTGTAGATTCATTTCTGTGGTAATTTTTGAGGCCACGGTTTGTAGTTTTGGGCAAAAACCCTTGTAAAGAGTCCGTCTAACTGTTGGTGAGCTCTGAATCATTACCATCGTTCCTATTTCCTGATGCAGTTTCTCCTTGATTGGAATATGCTGTCATGATTTTTGACACCGTTCCCCTTGACAGGTTAAATAATTCAGCTGTTTCTAAAAACTGATGCATTTGCAATTCAGGAACCATCTATTTGAACTCCTTACAATAAATCTGTCATATTTCCTCTGAATCTGAGATATTGAAGTTGAGGTGTCATTTTGTATCATCATCACAGCAGAAATATATTGGTAATTAGTAGTAACACTAACAACTTTTTTTATAGAAATGCAGTACCTTCAAAATGTATTTTACCAACGCCCTGGATTTTGGTATTGCCAGATGCCCTACTGCAACTTTTTGAGACATTGCTACATTTTCCTGTTTTTGTTGTTATACTTCCCTATACCATCCCCTTTTTGTTTACTTCCACAAACAACAGTGAAAGGCCTAGGTGGCTTATATTTATTTGATTTCACCAAATTTTGCCAGGAAAGATATGGGTTTAAAGCCAAGCCCAAAGGTAGGCACCTTGTGTATCGTTTATCAAGGGTTTTACAAGTTTGATTGCTCTGTAATCTTCAAACCCAGCACACAAACCTGTCAGCACAGTATTTGCTATTTTGCTCTTCCTCACATTATGCAGAAGTAAGAACTCAAAACACTGTACCTTCAGGATCTTTGAAGACCATGTATAGCATTCTCTTTATGGAAGAGTACTTATTAGGGAGGTGTCCTATGGCAAAACAAAGAATTGATGTGACATGTGTGGGCTCATTTACTGTGTATTGTGTGCACAAGTGGGGCTCACTTTAGTCCACTAACCTCAGCTCAGTTGACAGATTACACAAAGTGGGCTGAAAATAAACAGGTCAGTCAATGTCTGATCACACAGTTATAGCCAAAAACAACGATAATGAGTGGACCACAATTTCAAATATTGGCTTTCGGATACTTTTCAGTAAAGAAGGTTCAGCAGTTTAGGGCAGTACTATTTGCATCATGGGCACGACATAAAAATGGGTGAGCTTTGGCCACGTTCCTCATGGGATGTGCAGAACGGTAAGCTCTTGGCCCTGCTTTGTGATTATATTCCAAAAACACCTGCCAAAAACACCCAACTTTGAGACTGGACTTTTACCTAGAACCACTGCGAAACATTAGAGATCAGCATAAGCAACAAACATCAGTCACTCGTGTACATCAGTCATATAGATCATTAGGTAAAGTTCTGTAATGTCATTATATAGCAAGGATCATCTCAAACTAATACATTTAAGGGTCGGACAGACAGGCACAAGAGTAGTATAGGGAGTTTGGATAGCCTGCCAACCAAAACCTCCATACTTGCTCCACACTATTGCTAATGATTTCCTCCTTAAATTTCACATTTTTGTGAGACAATCAGATTTCAGCCAATTACAACACACAGTAACCTTGATTTTTCATGTTCATATACATTGAGTTCAATGGTTCAAAAACGTATAACATAAGCTAACTTAAAGTATCCTACTTGCTAACATTACTTAAAAAGTCAAGAATAAAGCACAATGTCACTGTTACAATGAACATTGCCAATATGGTGTATTATGAGTATTCTATATGCATTGAGAAGGAAATGTGTTTTGAAAGCCTTTTTTGTACAGTTCAATCAAACTATTGCACACTTCACACATGTGGAAAATCTTCACAAAGAGCATTAGAAAATACTTGAAATGATGCGCAGACAATAATGATCAAAAATGAAACCAACAGCAAAATGAGCTGCTACACTGATGGACTCAGCGACTATGCATTGTGTAAACTTGCAGGTTTGAGTAATGTGAACCTGTTTTACATCAGGGGGACGATTCCTGCAATGCCAGCCCACTCTATTCCTGGCTCTATCAACAATCCCTTTGGGATCCAAGCCGAGCTCTGAATCCTTTAACTGCATGCAGTTTCTTGGTGGTATCTCAGCCACACAGACCCGCCATGCATTTTAATAGCCTTCTGACCGACAATTACAGACAGGTCACACATGGGAAAGGAACCCTGTGAAATCTTTTAGGTATGTTTTAGTAAAGAGAACATGAATATGACCTGGTTGCACATACTATGTTCCCAGCTCATTTTTGAGGATTTGTTTTCCCTGCCTTTCAGAGACAAAAACATGTTGAATATGGACAGGCAGGGACTCCTGAGTCCTGATGCTTATGATTTCTTGCTTAATTAGTGCAATAAATAAGCATAAAATATGCCTGCAACGAATCCTTTCCTTCGGCGCTTAACAGAACAATTATCACAATTATGTCACAGGATAATATTGAGGGGGAAAATAGAGCTCTCCCTCCAGGAAAATGTGTCATTTATATCGGAATGTTCTTTCCTCTGAGGAATAAAAATGGAATAACACTGAAAAAGGAAATTATTTGCCAGCTGTTTATCAAATCTGTGTTGATACATCCCCAGTGTGTGCTGCCAGGGCAAACAGTGCTGTGTTCAGAGGGTACTGTCTGCAACTGGGGTGATCTCACACTGACCCTGACAGGATGGACCATCTGTCCTATCAACCATATCAATCAAGTCAGCCAACTGGAAAGTTCTCCCAAACACCAATGCAATGCAAAGACCTGTGTGCCATTTGTATCACATTAGTCTAACTTGTTGCTTGCAAGTAACAGTGAGGAGCTTAAAAGAAATGGTGAAAATGGTTACGTAAATGGTTTGAAAAGTGACAGACCACACCATTTCCTCTTAGCAAAGTTGCCCTTTTCCGTTTCCCTTTTATGTTGCCCTTAAATGGAACAGGTATTTGATCTATAATTCAGCCCAGGTAAACATTAATCCAAACTCAAATCCTTATGCCAATCCTAGTGGTACCTATGATACAGATATAATAATAATCTTATTAAAGAATATATAGGTATTAATCTACAATACTGAAAAATGTTGTATCAGTAGTTACAACATCCCATACCCCAGGGACTTGACAGTAAATTGATACTCTTCTTCTGTTTTCAGTTTCTCAAGGTGGTTTTACTTTTTGAGTAGTAATTTTGGTGGTGCTTCAGGCAGTGACACACAGGCAAGCCTACTTTCGAACTCACACTTCAGGCTGCTTTAACTGTAACTGCCTCCTAACTTATAACTCAATCCTCTCTAGCTCCCAGATTCAAACAGTCACTCACACAGCCTGACCGTATGAGAGAGGAATTATTTACATTGTCTCATAGGGGCACAGTTTTCTAAATATGTTTGATATAAACTGTGCAATATTTGTCAGCATCTTTAATATGACCTACTTTTCTGAGAACAGATGAAAGTGCTTCCTCTCCTCCATCAATTATTACTAAAAATGACTGACGCAATCTTTGCTTCCTCTTTCAGCTCTTCATTCTGTAGATGAAGTGATGCATTACAATAAATACTGTACGCCCTCATGACACAGAAATACCTAAACTAGTAATTACTGAGAATGTAACTTGTCATAACACATCTTTTTTCTACTGTGAATCTGAGCTCAAGGAAAGCAGATGATCAATCAAATGTCAGGATTTCAGTCTTGGCTGAAGTTGCATTAAAAAACACTGCATAAAAATTTCACCTTAGTGACAAGGTGAAATGCCATTTCCCCTTTACACCACTATAAAAAGGTACCATTAATTTCAAAGTGTTTCAGAAGAAGTTTGGAAACCAAGTGAGAGGCAGACATGGAGACAAGTAGCAATTTTGCCTTAAGGGTGGTGCTGTACCACCAGTGTTTGATTTGCTCCCCCATTACGAGTGTGTTTTGCATATTGAACCACTGCAGGGTAAGTATGAAAATTGCCCACGCTAATGGAAACTTATGGATGGCTGTTCCTTTGAAAAAATGTTGAGGTTTGTTTTTCTTTAAATTTGGAGTCATGAAAAGTTAAGTCTGCCCTTCCAGTGTTTCTCTTAATGCTTGTTTATTTTTAACAAATACTGAACAAGCCAATGTATGATCTTGTTTTTACTATGAATAATTTATGCAGTCACATCGACACTAATGCCATACAGTCAACGCCTATTTAGTAAATAAGCATCCATATGCATTGCTATAAATACTGCAATTTCACTTTGAGATGAGCTACTAATTAAATTCACTCTCATCTTTCCTGCTGACTTGACCCATTTAGGAGTAGTTTAGCATATTCATCATGACAGTACACCAACTGTACTGCCAATTAAGACAGCGGCCAATAAATTATCACGCTAATTAGGGTGAATCCTTTCTGTCTTTGACTTTGGACTGTAGTGTTTTTAAACAAAGCAGGGGTGTACAGATCTCATATCAAAATTTTTAAATCTGGCGTAACACAGATAACAGCTGATAAAAGGCAGTCAAATTCAGCATGCTACTATCTGCATGTAAAAATCATTGAGCTGGACCAGTCTCTTCCTTTTTGCCACAGTCATCAGTACACAAAATGAGACACTCCTCCTGAGCTTGACTAACGAGTATCTGGCAAGCCAACAAACTCTATGTGGCTTCATCTGAACTTCCTGGTTACATCTATGTGGCAATGACTGGCATACGTGCTGAAACACACTGACAACTTGCCAATATGGTAAACTTCCCTTATGGCATTTATTTAAGTGTCACACATGACAGTTTCTAAGAATTTTGTCATTTCATTTCCAGGAGGGCTTTCTCTTCAAGCCCATTTATGGCATCGTAATAAGAGATGAAAATCAATATCAACAATTTGCTGTTGCCACAGATCTGTTGCAGTCTCGCAGAGTTTTTCCATTGGCTGGGGGGATGAGGGTGGGCTGAGGTCGAACAATATGACTGCACACTAGCAGGCCAAGGTGGGGGTGGGGTGAGATAAAGAGGGCAGGTCTGTAATTCAAACAGGCCTGCCAGGCAGTACTGCCGAGAGAACAGGAGGAGTGTCAATAAAGCTCATAGGCATCCCCCAGGGTGGAGCGAGGCTATGAGACAGGAATCCAATTCTTCAAGGGCAAGCAGCCCTTTCTGCCATTCAGCCACAGATTCTTTGCTCGAGATGTGCATTGACGACTCTTGAGAGTTTAAAGAAGCACCGGTACTGTTATTGCTTTGGGGGTTTTCTGAAGCTGAAGAATTTTTTCGAAACCTCCCGTGTCCTGGAAGTCTCAGCCCAGTCTGTTGGTCTCAGTCCTTCATGCACGAATGATTTGAGACATATTGGAGTTGGATGATTATTGTCCCCACTTTCACTCATTGACATCCCTCTTGTCTGGAAGGAAGGGCAGCTGAACATAGAAAATAAAGTTAAAACAAGCTTAAAAATACCTGCCCATGACTGTTTGAAAATAAAGACAAAATAATGCAATAGAGAAAATGCAAAATCACTATGCTGAAGAACCATAAGCGGTACCCAAAGTTGTTGCAATAATATAAAAAGACAGATATAGATTGAACAGAGTGCCATATGAAGCCATATTTAATAACCTTGGTATTCACAGTCATATACAACAGTGACTATGATCAATGTGGCTTTCCTTAACATTTTCCAGAACCTCTAGCAAAGGAACAGAAGGACTTGTCCTGGGGTGTATTTTCATTTTGCTTTCAAAATAGACATCTATGTCAAAAGAGGAAAAGTAATAATTACCATGTCAGCAATAAGAACTTTTACAAGGAAGGTCATTTTTACTGGCTTGCAACACTATTTCGTATTCAGAATTCTAGGACTTTCGGGACGAATGAAATGGATGCTCTTGCAAAGGGCTTCAGAACAACCTTCACACATCAATTTGTAAAAAATGCTAAATCGCTACAGTGAAAATCACATAAAATACACAAGCCAGATGAAGCAGGTTCAAACATTATAATCCAAGAATTCACAAACTTGACCCATATTTAAAGGCCCATCACAGGAATTCTTACTTCCCAATTTTATACTGCAAGAAATACTCATGAAATGGAAACAAAGGGTGGTGGCGCTGAGGGAGTCACTGGACCTAGATGGGAAACGAACACCCCCACATTTCCTCAGAAATTTGATGAACATGATAGCTATATCAAATCAGTACAATATGCAAAAAAAGGGTTAGTTGCAGTAAGTAAATTGCTGTAAGCTGCAGCATACATTCAATGAATGTCAATTCTTGCACTTGGAGTTATAGTGCAATAGCATTTTCAAACCACGGGTTATGATACATAGCCGAAAAATGTCAGAATTCGTAAAGTGAAACTTTGCAATTATGCTGCAATATTTTCAAGGAATTACAGGTTCCATATTTTCACATTACTTTGTGTAGTCGTCTGATTTATTAATTTGGCAGAGGCTCAGTGGCACTTGATAAAATGAAGCCCTGTTATTCACGCACCCCATTTCCCTCATGAGGGGAATGGATATGAAGCCATGTCGGCTGACATAACCAAAGCAAATCTCTGTTGATACATAGTTGAGTACAGTTTGTGTGCTAGCATGTGCTTGCAGGCAGAATACCCATTGCATTCAAAGAATGCCACCTCTGCCTCTGTTGGACACATACCTTTTCCTGCAATGAATGTGAACATTGTTATAGAGGAACACCTGGCTGCACACAGAGAGACTTTTCATTTAAAGAACCAAGTGCACTTTTGGCAGGAACACATTGTAAAATGTCAATATGTTGCTAAACACACCCTATAAAATACTGAAAAAGCACTGGCACTGCTGTTGAGTAAAGTAAATTTGGATCCAAGGTCTCTTAGGCAATAATTGGATCTCAGTCCAGATCACTGGTTACCTCCAATCTTATATGAGCTGCACTGCCCCACTAGCCACCAG
This sequence comes from Albula goreensis, assembly GCA_022829145.1. Lineage (NCBI taxonomy): Eukaryota > Metazoa > Chordata > Actinopteri > Albuliformes > Albulidae > Albula > Albula goreensis. The sequence goes on from CM040744.1 coordinate 33,755,999, forward strand.
GGGTGCTATAGCGCGGTAGCGGATCAGGTGCTGGGAGCCCTCCTCTAGGTCAATGACATACTCCCTGAAAGAGAGAACATTATTTAATGAAAGGTGTGAGACTACAACATTAATTTAAATAAATACAATTTAACATGGATTCTGTGCACAGAAATCAAATACAAAAGAACAGAGACATAAGTCTTGGAGATTATTTCAAGCAAACGCAGTGTGAAACAGGATGTGCATATGTAAATGCACCTTACAGGTATCAAGCTCTGACGCAGATTGCATTAAAACAAAATGAAATACATTTCCAGTAATTATCCAACAGACAAATGAAAACCTTTACAAAATAAAGGCGCATGCATTGGCACTACAACTGAATGATACAAATGGGGAAGATGAAAAGTATTTGTTCTAAATCAAGGACAGAGCGAAATTAAGCTGTTGACAGAATTTGCAAATCAGAAAGCCAATGTATAGATAAAGAATGTTCTAGAGATCGGGTTACAAGTTGCTTTAATAAATGGGTAATTTAAACTAACGTTCATAGTTACAAAATGAGTACCTTGTTTGAAATATGGCAACAGCAATGTGAGTAAAAATTCCAATAAAAGCATTAAAATTCCTAAAACCTGAGTATTTTGATGTCACTTTCAAACTTGAGAACATTTCAGTTCCAAACTACCCAACATCCTGATGTGCTCTTATCTCAGTGGCTCCAATATTTGGAAAACTAAACTGAACACCCCGTGCTGAAAGACAGGGCTTATCACAGCAAAGGACATACAGTAAAAAAGTAAAATCCCTGCTCTGTGCAATGTCGCCACCTGCAGGAGTCTCAGTCCACATGCATTATGAGAGACATTGTTAAAATTCACCACATCCATGGTTACGTTTGACAAATTATGTTTGTTATGTTTCATCATTATGTTCTTCATGGGTTCTATAATGGTTATTTTCTTTGTGGTATACTTTTATAAATATATAAAACTCCTCCAAGCCTAACCAGTAACCATGACAGCTTGAAATTGACTACACCACTTCTACTAACCTTGATCCTGAGCAGTCAAAACATACTTGTTTTAGACAGCAGGTCATTCACAGCTGTACTTAGCTGTAATGTGGGTTTCAGTTCAAACTTAACACAGGAGCCACACCATTTAAATTCTTGGATTGCCAGGGGAAAGCATGGTCAGTCAGATGGCTGACCTCCAGAGAAACTTAGGCTGCTGGCACCCTTTCTGCTGGGCCAGATAAAGTCCAAGGCCACTATCCATGGTAATATCCGCTAATCTCACTTGAGGCAGACTCATCTGGGTTTAGCACTTCTGCTCTGAGTCACCAAAATTGAAAAAAGCGTACCAAAATTCTGGAGAGGTAACTTGCTGCAGATGACTTATTTAAAATGTGCCAGTTCTCTGAAGCCCTGGGAGCCTTTCAATGTGTGCACTGTACACACTTGTTAAGGAGCACAACTGATAATACAAGTACCGAGGTACAGTTTTATAACCCTGCTTCCTCAACCTAGCCTCTTAATTGTCCTCTACACCTGAGCGCTTCTGATCAATGTAAATGGCAATGTAGCTCTTGGTGGACACTCCCGATTAAATGAGATACAACACAAAGTAATTTGGACAGCTGACTGATGAGTTCTGGAGGTGTGTGCAGAAGGCTACACCAAGACCAAACACAAGACCAAACACAAGGGGCCAAGAGCTGACAGTATTGTACCTCTGCTCATCCATCTCAGGTTCCACCAGGATGTTCTCCTGTCTTTCCTTCACACGCAGAAACACAAAGGAGTCCAGACAGGGCTCAGGCACTGAGGAGCAGTTAGAGCACAGGGGATTCAATAACTCACATCTCTACTGCATCCCTACAGTACCTACAATGAGCTGGCAAGTTTTAAAATCTATAGAACAGCATTATCTGAAACAATAGGATACTAAATGGCAAATTGTCCAGAATACATAAAAAGCAAACTGGTAACACAAACCTTCCATTCCATGGAAAAATGTGAATTAAAATGATTTTATTTTAGAACTACATTTGAACAAATCATAATTGCATCATTTATTTCTTCATAGTTAACAAACTGGTCTTAGAAAGGCTTGAGTCTTTTCTCATTAAGACCATGTTCATCATTTTTTTTACCCTGAGAGTTTCAGATGTTAATTTCTCTTTAGCAAAATGAGTACTCTGTATTTCTATTCCCCACAAAATAACACTACATTGCTCACAGTGGTAAATCTTAATTATAGTGCATGTACATCACTAAATCATACCTGCTTTCAGCATATCTACAGTCTGTAGGTTGGGTGGCATGTGTTTCAGAGCCACAGCTTTCAGATATGTTTCCGTGTTGGCCAAGTACCTGTGGAACAAGGGGTAGAGACCTAAGGTGTCACAATTCCATCTTATACCCAAACCATCCACAATCCATGGAAAACCAGAAGAAACATGCCTTTTCAAAATCAATCACCATGAAATAAACAGTGTCAACCCTTGTCACTATTACAATACAGGTCACTGCAAGCAAGAACACTGAGAGAGAGAATTCCAGATGTCCTTTCCCCTAAGGGAACACAATCCATCAGACATACTGCTGCATTGTGTATTTAGTAACTATATAAAACATGAATTGCTGTATTGTGTATTGCTGTACTGTGTACTAAGCAACCATATGAACCATGCAGTCTGCAACTAGGCTTTTCAGAACACACTGCTATTACCTGGGATAAAGATACCTTTTTGACCAAAATCAGAGTCATGACTTACACTATCTGACACAACAAATACTACCAGATGGAGCAGTTACCACATATTTCATGTTCGGCATTCAGACACTCATACTGAAAAATGCTGAGCAGAATTATGTCAATAAATACTTGCTCAATGCATATCAGTTGAATCACTACTCCTTTCCAGAACCTGTGCTGTACTCCTTTATCAACGTTTTTCTGGACTGCGCTCTCCACTCACTCTTTGGCAAAGGCAAACTCCTGTGGCGAGAGGAATGAAGGGTCTCCAACTGCCCTTGACTTCTCTTTTTCCAGGACATGGGGGAAGAATTTCTCTATCTGTGGGGAAACAGAACTGGGTCAAAATCAGTGTTTACCATTAAAGGGATTAACATAGGTTTATCTTGAAATTTTAAAAAATTAAGCAAATAGGTTTCCCCATGAAAGGGGAGTATGATGTGGGGTGCCAATGAGAGAGCAAAAGGAGGAAATAGACTGAAAAGGGTAGATAGAGGCAGGTACCTTCTGCAGTCGAGACCGGAGGTAGCTGCTGAGGACAAAGCGGATCCTGTCAATCTCCATACGATGGACACTTGCCTTGACATCGCCCTTCCGCACACGCTGCAGGTTCTCCTCCTGTCATCAGGAGAATTCCATTCAAATATTGTCTTATTGGATACCTGCACTGCCTCCCTTCACTTCAAAGAGCCAAATTACACATGGACAGTGGAACTGTCTTTGTAATAGTGACGTGCTTTATACAGAAGAATCCCTCCAGTAATGACAGAAACCAAAATAAAGGCAGCAAGTGAGCAATACATTCCGGATTATAGGTGAGCCAATATCTGAAAGTTCTGCCAACACAACTCTCTCTATTCTGGCAGGTGCAAAACCCACAACTATAAACCAACAAATCATGCTACAGAACCATACCATGTGAGTGAGCTGCTCCATCACGCACTCTACAATCTCGGACTTGCTCTCTAAAAGCTCCGGGGAGAACTTCTCATTCAGCCAAGCCTGCGACATGACAGCAGACATAAAAGCGTACTGTAAAGCGTATTGTGGCAAATGTTTGTGAGATGCGCTATAATGATGTTGATGTTAGATGTTGACTGACATCTAACAATACGCTGTGTTCTGTGTTCGAACTAGCAGGAAATACCGATTAAGATCACCGTACTGTATAGTGTGGGGAAACTTAAGGAGAAATACTGTAAAGTTACTGATTATGATTATCGGCATTTATCGAAAGAAATATTGGCTTTACGACGTTAGCAAAGTATGTTGTAATACACTGGCAACTGCCAATACTCTGATGAAATATGAAGATATGATACCTTACTGCATTCAATTTAACGTATTTGGTTTACAGAGCTATGGTAACAGGTATGGCTAACTAACTTACCTCTTCCAGTTTAGCAATCAGTTCAGCCGGGGTCATAACATCCTGACTGTCATCTGCACTCAAGTCGCTTGCCTCAGAAAATGCGTCAGACATTATTAGACAGCTACCAGCGATACCTTTCAAACTGATACTGAAAACTACACACCGTTAGGACAACTAATACTAGCCAACTAGCGCATTACCAATTACATTAGCGAGTAAACCATATTCATCCACTATATGACACTGAAAAACTAGCTAGTTTATAATAATCAGCGCAGGGCTACCTTTGATATATCAGCTTGCGTTCTAGTTATGACTTCAGAAAATTTCCAAGAAAGATAAATATTCATGAAAACAGTATTAACGCATATACATTAAACTGTGTTTCCCCCAAAAAACTTCCGGCCAAATTTTCGCGCCACCAAAATAAACGTCACGTCCCCTGCGTCGACAAAATCTTAATAGTGACTGGACGCTTCAGCCATCTTTGTTGTGGAAATATGCCTTCCTTCAGTTAACACGCTTCAAACTTTAATCGGCACCCGTACTTTACCTTAATCCTGATGAATGGCCAAAGCTAAGAAGTTCTTCAATGAGCGAACTACATGGAAAATTAAATTGCTGTTGTAAGTGGCATAACGGGTCATTGAGAGGCAGTGTCCCTTTGGACCAGATCCAAACCAATTTCCCTGTGCAGTGGCAGGGAGACCGGACTATAGGAAATGTAAAATTTCAGATTAGACATTAAAGTGTTGTCCTGATTCACTGTGATTTTTAAGGATTGCAAAGAATAAAAGATTGCAATGTGTCTTGGCACATTTTTAATGCAGTTGCTCTGATTTTTTTTTTTTTTTTTTTGGAATTGTAATAGCCCTGTAGGTGTGCATTTCTTAGAATTTCAAAAAAGTATTGAACAAGACTGAGACGTTTCAGAGTCTGTAAATCAATAAGAATTATATTAATGCTGAATTATAGTTATATATTAACTAATATGAAAGTTGGTGCATGTGCAGCATGTATTTTATTTTGAGACAAATGTCTAAAAAGTAGAAATATTTTCACATATCACTTAGTTTCAGGACTGAGCCATTTCATATCCTGTTTTATGTGCATGGAATGCAAGATTTAAAAAAGGCTTGCATTAGAAAAATGTTTCTTACATATTCAACTTGGGTATCACCAACCTTCAGTATTAGTGAGCTCTCTAGTGTGTTTATTGTTTCATGACTGAATTAAATCTGACAGCACTTTCCAGTGACTGAGTTCAGTAGCTAGTTGTACACAGGTTGGTTAAGAGTTTTTAATTATAAAGTCAATTATTCAATTAAATATTTAGAACAGCTTTTAATTATTTGTATACACACATCATTTTGTTTTTGTAATTATTTTTACTTTGATGGGTAGTTGTCAGTGATCTGCTTAACAGTCATATCAAATTGCCTGATTTATTTATTTATGTATTTATATTATTATTTACCTATATGAATTATAAAAAAATATATATTTTATGTATCTTATTTAATTGTATTTATTTACTACTGCTCGGTGTTCCCTTGTACTGGGCTATGTATTTTGATCTGTTGCCTATGACATAACTACGTTGCCTGTTAGTTTTGAGGTTGTGTGTATGGACTGGGTAAGCTGCAAATGAATTTCCTTTCTTGAAATGAATTACTTTCCTTTGCATCATTAATGCTTTATGCATTTTTGCCAAGCAGCTGAAAAAGTCTGTATGTGTCCAGGCCCCTGAGAGACAGGTAATATTATGTATTCATATCTTAGCATTTCTCAAATCAAGTTGATTTCAGGTCAACATTGCTGCCTGATCAGCATTAGATTCTTTCCACAGACAAAGCCAAAAGACCATCCCAACATGGATTTAGCCTTCTAGCTTCTTCAGCCTGACATTCCTCATATATAAGGTGATTGGGAGTTAAGTACTTTTGGGAGTGATCTCTTTGTAAAGCTTGTAATACCACTTAGACTGCAGTTAGGTGCAGCCAGAAGAGTCTCCCACACACTTCTTATTGCCAGACCTGCTCAAACTGACAGGACACAAGCACTATAGAGCAAGACAGACAGACAGCAGACTGTCTGTCTGAACTACTAAACTACTACAGTATTTTTAAAGTGATTATTAATCAGTTAATTCTTTATTAACTGATTAATAATCACTTTAACAATACTGTAGTAGTTTAGGTAATGCTTAATTTATTGATATTGTATTGTTAAGTTACTATATATGGAAAACATTGCTTTGGCAACACTATTATAATGTATGGCCATGCCAATAAAGCTCTTTGAATTGAATTGAATTGGACTGGATTGAATAGACAGACAGATATATGGGTAGATAGATGGGGGAGTCAAATAAACTCTAATAAGTCTCTTAATATTCTTACTACAAATCCAAAACAGTTTGTGCTGAAACCTAAATTAAATAACAGTGTTAAAAGGCTTCTGAACTGTTATCCATAATGAAACATCCATATGCCACATAATCACAGTATTATAAATTCAGGTATGGAAACATCAGACAGAGGTCATGATCTGGGGTACCCAAATACTATTTTTACTATCTGTTTTTAGGTTGTAGAAGCTTGATAGATGTATAGTGTCCAGGATTTTGCATACTTATTCAAGAAAGATTTTCTTTTGACAATATTGTTGGCTGTATTTGACCTGCAGCTATTTAAATCAGCTGGGAAGTTTGGTTTTGTAAAAACAGTGATATTTACTGCAAGCTATTCACAACCTTACATAACCTTACTGCAAAGCTACCAGAATTGGTGATATAGCTTTGCACCGTCTAGGAGGCATCAGCGTATGACTTTGGTTTTTCAGGAAATATACTATACCAAGGGCATAGCTTTCACATGATCATGCTGGTGAAGCACCAAATACTGTACAACTATATTTTTTTTCATTACACCTGTGCACCTATTTCCACATCAAGAATTATTTTGTAAATTGTAAGTTTAATAGTGATATTAATCTAATTCATATAGCCAAACATTTATGGGGAAAATTTCAATTCAAAATAAAAATCAGAGGCTGACTTTGGTTACTGAAAAGCGTTACTCCAGATTGCCACCCCACTAACAATTAGAAAGTAAACATGTTCAACGATAAGTCTGAATGTATGCTAGGACACAACAGATTGGATGTGCAGACATTTGAGAAGGCATATTACATGGACGTTGGCGATTTATCCTGTCATGGAATCCAGGAACCATCCTTGGCGCCCGCAGACAACACATCGTATTACTGTACTGTAAGAGTCTTATGAAGTAATGGGCTTTAAAGGACGAATAACCCCATCTTGTCGCAGTCATTGAAGAGCCTCTCTTATTGTTTCTCCCTCCTCTTCAAGAACAAACTAATTTATGTATATAAATACAAATGTAAAATTAATTTATCATTATTTCTTATCCTTTTTATTTTCAAAGAACTTGCTTGAAAAATTGGAATCTTGCTGTGGAACCAGTTCTGTGTATCACTCATTATCGATGTCACTTATCCTACAATGTGCTATGCAAACATCAATATCGTTTAAAGGATTACTTACCTCTCATTTAGGGAATTTACTACACATGGACTGGGTGTGTGAGCAAACCACTTGTCATGACTATTGGTCCCTGACAACAGCCAGTCATTCACAATGTTCACTTCATTACTGGACCATATTTTTACCTGTATTGGTCACTGAATCTACCTGCATATGTAATATATTTTTGTTGCCCTGGGTCACACCCAAACCTATTAAAACACATTATGTGACCTTAAGGCCTCCATAAATACCAATAATTTGGTGGCAATTCACTCATTTTCACATTTTGCTGAATAGGAAGATTTCTTGAACAATCCATGTCTGGCATCTGTTGATTCCTGGTTTAATTACATTGTAGTCTTAAATGTGGAATTTCCTTGTGTAACAAGCTCTATCCATTTATTTTATCAAGTGTTTTAAAAATTATCAGTAGTTATAGCTCTGATCATAGTTAACCAGCAGCCAACTATTAATCCTGTTTTTCAAATGAAGAAATGCTTCTGGCTTGCTGTTTAGGTAAAGCAATACATATCATACTACACTCAATACTTTCTAAATTTCTTCTATATATCCTTTGTTGTTTACTGTTATATCGTATTGTTACATACAAGAAAAAGTCATGATTGTATTTATTGATATAAAATAAAATAAAGAGCCGTCTAAAACGTTTTATGAAGGAGACGATTGTGGCTTGTAGCTGCATAAAAATGGAGGCACGGGGAATGTGTCAAAGACAGGTCAGACTGACGGGAGACGGGATAGGATTGGACTTTAGTTCGGAAGGTGAGCTTGGATGCAACTAAATTACTTAATTGGATGAAGTAGTGAGATATAATTAGAAAAGTGATAGTAAAAGGAAAAGGTACAATCAGACCAAGTTCAGGATCCTCTGTTCTCAGGAATTCAGCTTATGCAGTGACGTCAGGCGGTGAACGTTAATGTATATATATCGCAAGACATGTTCTACAATTTTCAGCAGTGTAGCCTATCTGTTGCTGTTCAGACAACTCTTGACAGGCTCAGGAGGGCTCTTTTCGGTATAATACTCAAGCGCATCGAGGAGAGTGAACATGTTGGCATCAAGAGCTTTGCTTGCGAAGCAGGTGGCTGCTGTCCTCACTCGCCAGCCTGCTTGCCTGGTGCACCATGGCGGGGACTGGGGCAACTGGGGCAATACTAACATCGCGGTGGTAAGTGAGACTCGAAGGTGTGAACTCGGGAAAATCCACATCTATGAAATTCAACCAACCATTCGTTGTTGACAAATAATTTAGAGTTACAGGGGTTTATTGTTCAGATTGTACCACATCGTTTAAGTCCCACATCGCCTTGTTCTGTAATAAATGTAAGTTCTAAAATATAAGTAGCATAACCCGATGCATAGTAAAACTAGGTAATAAAACATGTTTTATATTTAAACATTTTTTTTTCCACTTAACGATCATTTTAGACAATAATAATAATAATAATAATAATAATAATAATAATAATAATAATACCACAAGACCCAATCATTAAGCTATAAGACATTTTTAAGTCAATGGCCAACGTATAGCGTTTAAATTGTTGTCATGAAGGCTATATGTAACAGGGGCACAGTCTATTGCAGCCTATAAACACAATCACGACCTCAGTTTAAACAGGTATTTTAAATCTAGGCCGATATATGATGAATATAAAACAAACTTAACTCATGTCAGATACGGTTACTCTTTGTTTTAAAAATGATTAAAGATAACTGGATAGGTCGATATTTAACTAGGAGATGGACGGATGGATTTGTGGCGAATTCAAGTCATGGTATCCCGGGCAGGAGTTTGCGGTTCAGTTGTACCCCCCTGTGGAGCATGGCACAATATCAAGATTAATCCAATCATTTCCCACAAAATCGCGTTTAAAGTATTCACCACAAGCCACAATTTACCAAGGTACACACAGCCCCACGAATATGTAACGTTCAAGTGATATGAGGACACTGGATTGTAATTACATGGCACCAGTAGCTTATATTTTTCCATCTGAATATCATAAATTGTGTGTGTGGAGACTGTAAAAATCACTTTTCAATACGAAGGATGTAATCTTGAAAAATCTTGCAGGGGTTTGTTGTGGGGTTAAAGAATAAGATAAAGTTATCCACAGAAAGCTTGTATTTAAATTTGCTTAAAATACATGTTCCTGTGTCTCTCCGGTGTTCTGTAACGCCAAAAACGGTTCTGGTGGCATAATTTATGAAACTCCAGCTGTGGTGTGTGTTGCCTCTTTTTTTAGCACCTAATTTAACTTCACCACTTTAAAATTCAAACATAACAGCATGATTTGCCATAACTGTCCTTGTCCATAAAACAAAAACATTTTTTCTAATCCTCAACATATGGTATTCTCTCGCGTATCATAGCCTACATTGAATCTGATTCTAAATATGATTTTCAAAATAATTCCACAAAGTTAAGATTAGCAACAGTTTAAATGTTATACAGCATTCGTTTGTTGTGGTAATTGCACATTATTAATGCAAGTAAAATAGTTACTGTTACAGTCTCTCCAAAAATATCTGTCTTTTACTAGATCCAGAATTAGTGGGACCCATTGCTGAAGGCTAAAAAAAGGCTGGAAAAAATAAACAATACAGACAATTAGTGATATTTTATGCTCAAACAGGAAGAAAAACTGTATATACTACATTACACTATATTGTAATTGTTAAAAAAATCTTTTCAACATGTAATAACATTTATACTACTACACAATAGACAGTAAAACTTATTGGCACTCCTAATTATTCCTTTATCTGCAGATTTCCCCTTATTTAAGCAAGTCTTACTCTTAAGGAACTATATTGAGGTAACATTCATGTGAAATAATTTTGTCATCTATAGCCAAGGGAAAAGAAACTAGACTAATTAAAATAGACAAATGGTTCCAGACCACAGCAATTGACATAGTATATCAGGTTTTGGCTTCAAAAATGCATAAAAACCTAAATATACCACTACTGGGACAATAATCAGAAAGTTCAAGACCTCTAAAACAGTGATTAACTGATCAGGAAGAGGATGCATTAAGTGTAATTGCCTCCTGTGCACAGTGATGAAGATGGTGAGGGATGCAAAAAAGATCCAAAGGATCTGCAGAGTCTGGATGCATCTTTGGGTCACCAAACCAATAACCAGAATCCACATCCATGTCACTAGGCTATTCAGCAGGGTTACCTGGAGGAAAGTCTTTACTGAGTGCAACAAATATATTGAAGCAAAAAAACCTGACGCACACCGTGCAGTGTCAGTTCCTTGGGCCCTGCAGACAGACGACCCATCTGTCAGGGAGGCTGATGTCTGCCTGCAGACTTGGCTGTGGGGGGGTCCAACTTCCCAGTGCTCCACCTTGAAGTGTGGGTGGGAAGGTGAGCAACAAGTGAATATTTGAACTGTGGTTACCACTGCTTGCAGTCTCAGTGGAAAGGGTCATAAGAATATAAGGTATAGATATAGATATTTCCTATTTGCTCTTAATCTGTGATTGTTTTTTAAACTATGCTTTTTGCTCTTAATTTGTGATTTTTTTTTTTTTTTTTTTTTTAAACTAGGCTGTTTAGTAAGTCTGTAATCTGTAGGGGAGTCCTGATCTATTCCATCGCCTTGGCACTTGGGACTTACCCCTCTCTAGGTTTATCTTCGCACTTTTTGTACTGTTCTTATGCACTTTGCCTTGTAAGTCGCTCTGGATATGAGCGTCTAACAAATGCCCGTAATGTAATGTAAATGTAAGATATCACCTGTTTCCACCATGGTGGTAGATATGCCATAGTACTGGCAGTTATTTTTCTGCATGGTAGGATATCAGAAAAAAAGTAAAAATTAAAAAGCCATTTTAGGGAGCCATGTGCTCCCTATGGTGCAAACACTGTTTCTTGCCTGTATGTTGCCACCATACACAATGCTGAACAGATTAAAAAATGCCATAACTAAGTCAAACACCTTCCATTTTCAAATGCAATTACCGGATTGTTTCACCAATTACCACCCGTTTTCAAACAGTGTTTCAAAAACCAATAGTAATTTTTCAGCTCACCATAAACCGGTTGCAGTTCATTCAAGTGTACCATAAATTGAAGGAAATGTAGCATATGCGTAAATTTCAGGTTACAATGCAATCAGAAAATCCTCTCTCCCCAGGTGTTCTCCGGGTGTGGCTGGTGGGATGGAACTGACATCCATGAGGCCGCATTGTGAGTTTAGAAATTTCTTACTAACGGATGATATACCAAAACTGCAATAAAATAATACATGCTGACTTTTGAAATGAATAATATGCCCTTCTTATATAAGCAGTCATTCTGATTGATGTGATCCCTGATCTTATGTCCATGTTTCACCTCATAGCACAATGTATCATCTGAGCCGCAATGGCGCACGGTTTCAGATCTTCGCCCCAAACCATCAGCAGATGCATGTGATGGATCACATGAAGTCGCAGCCTGCTTCTGGGGAGAACAGGTACGTCACCTGAGATATATATTTATACAAATACATATGTGTCATCATATATTTATGGATTTCTAATACAATTTTAATTGACATAATATACAGATTTCTCCTACTCCTTTGGCATCGATGTATGTTTTTACTGCATGGGATATGAACATGATCTGAACCTTGTGTGTGTGTGTGTGTGTGTGTGTGTGTGTGTGTGTGTGTGTGTGTGTGTGTGTGAGACAGGAACATGATGGTGGAGGCGGCTCGCTTTAGCCATGGCCAGGGCATGATGCAGATGCAGGACCTCTCCAAGCTGGATGTCAACAGCTTTGATGCTGTCATCTTTCCTGGGGGACATGGAGTCACCAAAAACCTGTGAGAGAGATTCTGTGTGTGTGAGTGGATGCATGTTGGGTGTCCGGGAGAGTTCTGCACAGAGAGTGAATGTTACACAATAGGTGTGGATATTCAAAAAAGTAAAAATGTTTGAAAAGCATGACAAGACTTAGAATAACATTTTGCTCTTGGGATGACTTGACATTCAACATCAACAACCAGCAAAAAAGTGAAACATTTAACAGTAATAGATGGATTTCTGGTTGTGGGTTAGAAACAGCCAGGGGTAAACAGTCTGTTGGGTTGCATAAGCCTTTGTTCTCTGGTCTTCCAAATAAAATGATTACTTTTAGTGTCCTGTCCCACTTCTGAATGTGTACATCATGTGCTTGCACATAGAGGTGAGGGTGGAGAGTGAGAAAGAGAAGGGATGTGTGAGGGGGGACAAGTTAATGAGTTGGGAGAATAATGAAACTGAGAAATTCCCTGTTAACTTAACTTACCACCCTCTGCAGGTCCACCTTCAACAAGGATGGCAAAGACTGCAAGCTCCAAAATGATGTGGAGAGGATCCTAAAGGATTTCCACCGCTCCCGCAAACCCATTGGGTGAGTAAGACTGACTGTGCTCTATGCGGGGCAGCATGAAACTTGGATTCCCATGTCACACTCTTACTAGCACAACCTTACACCACATCAAAGTTCTGAAAGCAGTGTGGCATGTGTGGATTTTTAATGCACTCTTAAATACAAACAATGATACTCGTAATACTACATGATATGCAGATTAACAAACCCCCTTCTGTCAATGTTCCATGTTTCAGACTGGCCAGCATGTCCCCTCTACTGGCTTGCCGTGTTCTGCCCAGCTTGGAGATTACCATGGGCTACGAGCGGGATGAGAACAGTCGTTGGGGGCGATGGCCCAACACCAACATGGTGCAGGCTGTCAAGAGCATGGGTGCTCGCCACAACGTCCGTGAGCCTTACATATCCTTACCTCATGTGTTTGAATAAACAGTCAGCAGTATCCTCATTGAATCACATCATATAATTTCTTTACTTCATATGTAGAAATCAATACTGGCATATAGGCAACAGTAAACAGAAAAAAAACAACAGTGAAAACAGGGTATGGTTTCATTTATTTACAAGCTCAGCTGGACACATTCACCAAAGGTTACTTCAATGCGTGAGAGTAAGTGAAAGAGTTTGTGCATGTTTTATGTTAAGTTCCACCATCTTCCTTAACTCCTTGCTTCACGAAGCTTATGTGGATGAGAAGAACAAGGTGATCAGCACCCCCACCTTTATGTGGGAAACAGATTATCACTACCACTACATCTTTGATGGCATTGGCAACATGGTGAAGCACGTCATGCGTATGACCGCCAAGTGAGCCCGTGAGGCGGAATTCCGGCCAGGGGGAGAGAGGGCCATTTGGGAGCGAGAGGAGCTCTTACATTAGTTTCCTTTTTTCCTTTTTGAAGGTTGAAAGGCAAACCTAATGCTTAACCTGAACAATAAACTGAGGACAAGAAAGTATGTTTGTGTTGTGCTTTAATTCAGATTCTAGATACGGGAACTTATGGTTTTTGTGGTTTCTTTCCATACCAACTTTGGTGTGTGGACTTTGGTCAATCAAAAGCCACTATCACCACTAAACCACATAACATTGCTATTTGTCCAGCAACGTGAGTGGCTTCTCTTGTTCAAAATGAGGCGGGGCTGTTGTAATGTCACATGTGATTAATCCATAAATATCGTGGCTTTGTTCTCACTATCATCAGTAGCAAACATTTGGAAATTTTATGAGGTGATTGTCTGTCAGTCAAGGATGCCCCATCATGCTTTGATTTAAATCCTGCTGAGAGGTGCAGCATCTTTGGTTCACACCTGAACAGATGAAATAAGGTTTCACACAAGGGTTTACCCTGCACATGGATGTGAATAAAACAAACTAAAAAATGAGATATTAATTACTTCTAGTCAAAATAAAGAAGCAGTCATAGTGTTGACTCCACATGATGATTGCATATTTTTGCCAATCAACTGGTTCAATTTATTCAATCTCTTACAAACAACATATAAAAATAACATGTAGAACATCAACAACATAAACAGACCAGACATAAAATTAGCATATTTTTCCCCAATTTGTACAAAACCTGAAAAAGTTCTCAAAAAAGATGACAGAGTTTTAATTCAATAAAAAATGTACAGCAACATCTTAAATATAAGATAAGGTATCTGCCCTTTTTTATTTATTTTTGTCTTTAAAAATGTAAAAATCTGACCTGGTCACTCTTTAAAAAATAACAGAAATCAAAATATTTTTTTTACCAACTTGTCTGTACAAAATCTAAAAACGGGGGTTGACTTCAAGAAAGCAAAAATCTTTACACATGAAATTCAAGCACACAACAGACACTGCCAAGAGCCAACAAAGAAGTACAGTTCACCAGCACTGGGGTGTCTATTCACACTTTTCACATGATGAAGTGCACTTATGTAGTGCACTTGCAAATGAGCTTTGTTGCATAATAACAGATTTTCTGCAACAATGTGAATAAATATAGCAAAAACATGGGGTTGTCATAAAAGAATAAACTACTGTATCTCTAATTTAAGAAAATGGTTTTACATCCAGGATATGTCTTGTTTTTTTAACTGTTAAATAGAATTTTATGAATACATTACATATATTTTCTTCTCATCTTCACCAATTGGAGTGTCAAAATGTTTTGGCCAAAGGTGCAAAACTGCATTAGGCACTGGGCAACAGTTATATTAATAAAATATTAACTTCATCTTATGTTGTGAGAATGACCCCTTTCTGAGAGTTACTTTTGTTGGCATTAGAAAACCAAAGAATTGCACATACCACAATTCATAGTCTCCTATTGCAACATACTTGATACCTGTCAAAATACTCTTCATTTTAGGCATATCAGAACAACCAATAATGACAGAGAATCCTCTGAAAAGTACAGCACTGTTCTAAGATCAGTTTGATTCATGCTAAATTGTACAGCTGCCCACAAAAACAAAAAAGACAAAGGACAACAACATCCACATGTTGATGTACAAGGCTGTGTTTTGAGGGCATAAGTATGGGACTGTCTGAAATCAGTATGACGAAGAGGAGAAAAACTAAGACCACCAAGGAAATGGGACATCTGCATCACATCACACTCCCTGACTATTAGTGACACTTAAGTACACTGAATTCTGACCACTGCCTTAAAGCAAAAGCAAACTGTATGCCAAAATGCATTAGCTTGTGTGCCAGTTGAGAAAACATTAGAGCCAACATAATATTTTTCATGTGCCAAAGACTGTAACTTGGCAAATTAAGATTTTGAAAGATTCAGATATGGAAACAGGTCCTAGACTGCCAAAGCCACAGAGGTTGACTGTTTAATTTGTTACTTGAATTGTGTCCCACAGACAAGCTGTGTGTAGCCAGTAGCAAGGAAAAACAATAACAGACTGCAGAAAATTACTTTTCTGTCTGAGCTTTCTGTGTATTAGAACAGCCTGGGAGGCAACTCTTATGGAAAGATTGCCATGAATACTGGATTTGTATTACAAATATATTAAATCCAAGCTTTTCTGTTTATTTTGTGAACTGTCCACAGAAAAATATTAACTAGATTTTACTGTGAATGACCCCCCAAACATCAATTTGCATTACTTTACTATTGTAAAGGCTATTGACCAGTTTTTAAAATATAAAATCTAAAAAGAAGGTGTAACATCTAGGCCTTTCTGATATCCAAATAGTTCACACCCAGTGGCAGTCTGAACTGCTTAGCTGAACTTCAATAAGGTAATGAACTTTTGCAACATGATTGCAAGATTAAGGTGCTACAAGTGCTACACATACAGTTAACTCACTTGTTTCAGCCTTGAGAATTCATTGGTGCAAAGCAGCATGAAGAGGGGTTTAACGTTCCTTGTTGAGAAATACTATGACTTCTTAAGTTCTTCTATCAAATATGTTCCTCCATTGCAGCTGGTTATAAATATCAAGCTTACTCATGATACAGTTTTTACTTTTCACCATGTTCTTTTCATACTCAAGACAAAGTGAAATAACCTTGTTTAGATCACATACCCAATTAACCATGTTGTACTGTATGTACGGGAGCAAGCTTTCTCAAAGAGGACTGTGAATTTTTACAAATAACATATGGTTATTTTATAAAATGAAAATATACAAAAAAGAAAAATAACAAAGACAAGATTTTCCACAAACAAAGCCATTGATCAGTTACTTGTCCCTCTTATGGCTTTTTAACCCCATTAAAGCTCTCCTGTGAATTATTGTCATTAAAAGTGGGTTTGAACCTATGGGGGTGTGAGAACTGTCCAGGAACTCATACACCCCTCACAAAAGTCAAACACAGTCTGTTTTTACTGGACATTGAGGGATATTGAGGATATCATGTAAGGCAGCCTGTCAAAATCTTGCTTTTCCACTTGTTTTTGAGTAGAGGACTGTCTGATTGTCCAATAAGTGTGCCGAGGCCTATAGAAACGTTCGTTTTTTTATTTCAATTAATTTCCTTAAGAAATTTTCCTTTGTCTGATATACTATTAATTCATCGTCCTCTTCAGAACCACCATGGTACTTAACCCCAGAACAGATGAGCTCTTCTTATTTTATCTGGTGCTTCAATAGACTTAAAATGACTGAAATAGATCTGGACTCTGGGCTTCAATCGACAGTGATCCATTTGTACGTCAAATTGATGGAAATTGGACAGGGATCTGAGGCTACAAGGAAACACTTAACAGTACTGCTTCAAACAGAAAATTGTCTCTGAGAAAATGAACTCTCCACACCAGAGAAAAAACAAGGACCAATTTGACCAATTCTTCCTTATTCTTTTCTTAAACATTTAAATTTACTATAACTCATACAGTACTGAATTACAATGACTATCTGTAAAAAAAAAAAAAAATTCTCAGTGTTACTGAGCCTGCACTGACAAGGCAGATGGAAGTATAATTCTGATGTCACCAATCCAATCGCACTGAAAATCAGGATAACCTACAGGGATCCAGTATGAGCTCCAAAAGGGCTTAACCACCAGATGCATGTCAACCCAGATGCTTGCCTAAACAAAGAGCAGTGCAATGGTTCTCCTTCATGGTAACACTAATCATTAGTGACTCAAATACTTATGAAATCTTGCCGTTTTCTTTTGGTTGTGCTTTGAATTTCTCAGCCAGAACTCGGCAGCAGATTCAGTTGAGGTCTTGGGTGAATATGGACTGAAATTTCAAGCTCTTCAGGAATTCTCCAGCATAGTCAGAAAAGTATATCAGCTGGTCCCAAGTTCATGATCAACCAGCATCCTATCACTTATCTTCATGAGGTTTCCTTCATGTGTACAGATGAATCGGATACTACTTGGTCCCTCTTTTGGAAGGTTCTGCAACAATACAAGAAATAGAAAAAAACCCAAACTTTTAATTTGATCCTTTTTATCTTTTAAATTGTAGTATGACTTAAAAGTGACCGATCTTTGGATTCAATCATTTTATAAAGTAGTAATGACTTGTTTTCAAGACAAAGAAAATGAGCAGGCAGCTGGAAAGACAGACAAAGCAAGATGTAAACATAGTGAAAAAACTGGTCAAAATGACAAAATGAAATCTTGCAGAGAGCAATTTCCAGTATAATGGTGAAGGACTGCAAAGGGAAATGAAATAATCTGTCAAAGAGAAAAAGACAAAAACAAATGAGAATAAGGCAGAGTCAGAGAACAGAGATCATGAAATATTGACAAAACAGAGACAGATTCAGACAGAGGGGCTGAGGTGGAAAGTAATGAAAGCTGGACAGACGGACCGGAATGTCTGGGCTGTCAGAGCAGCGCCATGTTGGGATCAAGGTCGAGGTCAGGGTCAGGGGAGAGGCAGGGGTCTCGGGAGCGAATGGACTCCTGGTTACGACGGTACTCCTGATACTCCAGGCGAAGGGCGTTGAAACGTGCTTCACTGAGGGAGCGACTGTACAGACCACGTGGGGGAATGGACACAGGTGGACTGACAGAGTGAAACGGGCCTGGGAGGGTGGGAAAGGAGGGGGCAGGAGAGAGGTGATGGTGAATGGGAAGGGAGGAAGGAGTAAACTTCATACACATCACAATACACAATAACGGCAAACAGCACAACACAAGCTCAGATGCACAGATGAAGCACTATAGAAACAACCAAATTTGCTGTTAACTATGGGATACTTCAAAGATGCTCTCCTCTAACCTTTACTCTGGAGATCCCGGAGGCCAGTAGTGGAGTGGGGGCGTTCTCTCCTCTGGTCCCCTCTGCCCCTTCCTACACCTTCCTGGGTATAGTCTGTTTTTGTGGCCTCCAGGAGCTCTGACTCCACAGCAAGATCAGCTGCATCCCATTCATAGCTCTCATCAACTGATGTGTTTCTCCTATAGGCAAATGCACACAACAAGTGCAGGTGACTTCAGAATAAGGTTACTGATGTGTAAGGCTGTTCACAATGGTGGTGACCTAATTAAAAAAGATGGGGACTCAAAGAAACAGGAAAATAATTCATCTGATTAGTAGATATCAATGCACTGTGAGTTTTTATATATTCAATGGAACTGAACTGTCGTAGTGGTCAATACTCCACCCCCATGTCAGTCTCACTTTGGGATCGAGTATGTTGATCGGAGCGAGCAGCCCCACCTTTTAGCCAGTCTCCTGTCTGGCAGATCCGTTTCAGCTCTGTGTCTCTCATATTCTTCTGTGGTCTCTGGGGAGCTGGGAAGGGTGGGGGTAAGAGAAAGGGACTGGCGAAGGAAGGCATGGGTGTATGAGGGTCCCACACTGCCCCTGCCACTGCTCTGGCTGGCGTAACTGGCTCTGCCCTCTCTGCCATCCCTGTAGTCCCTGATCTCCACCTCCACCCCTCTTCCTACCTCCCTCTCCCTCTCTCCTTCGCCCTCCTTCTCCCGGGTTGGGAATGGGTGGGGGTGGTAGGGTGAGGGCCAACTGTAGCCCCGGGGTAGGAAGGGCCTCTGTGGGGCCCTTTTGGATTCAAGAGGTCTTGGGTAATCCCCTCTCATTCCTTGTCTGGGGAACATCTGGAAGTGGGAAGGGTCACGGGGGCCTGACTTGTGCTGTACGGACCTCAATGCCTCCTGGTAGGTGACCGGCCACCTGGAGGAGTCAGGGAAAGCTGTGGCCTGTCGACGGGGGTCTGAAGATTGTCGTCTGGTGGAAACAGAGGCATCTGGATACCTCAGGGGTCCCATCGGTGCAGGTAAAGGAATGAGGCGAGTTGGAGTGACTGAGGACCTTTCTGGATGGGGAGGACTTTCTAGGCTTCTTGTATGCTGTGGTCGGAAGGTAGCTGATCCACGCCAGAAGGTGCCTGGTCTGGAGGTGAAGGGATATGCTGAGGTACGACCTAAGCTGAAAGACTTTATTCGTACATCTGGGTTAGGGAATTCATCCCGATAACATTTTTCAGACACATAATTCTTGGGGCTCTCATAATGTTCCCATCTCTGTGACCCTAAGCTAACTGATTTCTTCAGGAGTGGTCTTGGAGGTCCCATGACAGGGAGAATTCCACTTTGACCCATGCTTAGTGACTTCTTCATGAAATGTACTGGAGCCGGGTAGATCCTCGAAGATATTCTGTTTGTTCTGTTGCCCTGAGTTTCATGTCTTTGGGATTGTTCCAAAGGAGGTCCATGTCTACTTGCAAAACAGTCAGGAGACTTGGATGCAACAACTGCCACATCCTTGGCAGCATGGGTTAATGTCCGAGCTGAGCCCAGACTGTGGTCAGGTTTTGCTGGCTGTGCCTCTGAAGCTGACATTTTGTCAGGCAGGAGTGGCTGTGATTCCTCTTGGTATTTCTGTTCACCTTCAAATTCTGATCTCAGCGATTGTTTGAGGTTTGGAGAGTCAGTCGTCAAGCTTGAATCTCTTGTATCCAACTGTGAGCACTGTCTTTGCTCTTGCTCTTCACTTTGCCCTGAATCTGCACTCTGGCTAATTGGGGGTGTGTCTTCAGCAGTTTTCTGGTTTGATTCAGTCTCAAAATTTTGTGTGTGGGCTTCCCAGTCTCTTGGAACCACATCAGGCTCATCTCGCAACAGGCTTCCAGGCCTCTCATCTAAGCTAGGCCAGGCTGGGTCTGTGGTTTCATTTTCATCAATAGGGTCATCCACACTCATCTCAATAAACCCCGGAAGGCTCAGATACTCAAGAATTGCACTTGTCTGCAGAAGGGACACTTTAGAAGGCTGAGGTACCAGCTTGGTTTTCAGGGAACCTGACATTCTAGCAACGGAAAAATCTGACTGGTCACTGTCACCTTCATTTTCTAAAAGAGTTAAAGGGGACCCATGACTGGGGCTACTGCTGTAAAGGCCTTTGTCGCTCTTTCGTGAGCGTGCCCTGACACCCTCCTTTTCATGCTCTGGGTTAAGTAGAGAGCTACCAGGGTCTTCTGAGCTCTTGTTTTCTCTCATTTTATCTTTTGCCCTTTCTCCTAATTTTCGATGCTCATAAGGCAAGGTAGCACCTTCAGTGTGGCTCTGCTGTTCCCGGTCCCCACTGTCATCCTTCCCTCCTTCCTGCTCTGGAGGATTGTGTGCAGTGGATTCATGGTAAGGCTGAGAAGGGCTCAAGGCCCTCTCTTGATCCCTTTTAGCACAATGTAAGTTGCTATCCGCTTTAAGTCTTGGATCCAGCCGCTGGACATTATAAGTGAGGGAAGATCTTGAAGCTAAGCTCTCTCGGACTGGATTTCTGGATCTCTCATTGGCTCCCTCAGAAAAGAAAGTACATTCAAGCCCCTCTCTTTGCCCCCTCCACTCTTCTTCTGGCAGTGATCTTCCACGAAAACTATCCCATTCTCTGTCTGCTGTTCTCTCCGGACATCTCACCCTAGCTCCCCGGAGGTCCCCAGGAAATGGAGGCAGCTTGTCAGTGGTTGGAGAAAGGAGGGAGAGGGATGTGTATTGAGTCACAGGAGAATGAGAACAGTCCATAGCTACAGAGTCACCCATAGCTGCACCAACTAAGGGTGAAGACTGCTGCGATGACCTCCGTGTGATGTTTGCCTGGGGGCTCTGCATTGGAACCAGGCTGGTAATGGAGTTAACTGGGCTGATGTCCCAATGGATGTAAGAGGCAGAGGTCCTTTCCATGGGGCTGCTGGTGTTCCCAAAGTAGCAGCCCCTCCTGAAGTCAGACAGCCGTTGAGTCTGCCCACTGACTCGATGAGATTTCTGACGAAGGGTGATGTCCTGAAGTTTCCAAATAGGCTCCTCCTCTGCTTCTGCCCTCCATTCTCTCCGACTTCCTGCTGTCACAGATTCCCTAGCTCTTGCCCTTTGGCTGGCAGTATATCGCTCCAGCTCCTTCTCCATCTCCTCACGCTCACGCGCCAGCTGTAGGCATTTGCTTAGGTTGTCTCGCTCTCGCTCAAGTTCCATCTGAGACACCAGGGTACTGGTGTTAGTCAGCTGGCTTTCACTCTCTACAGGTAGGGGTGGCCTCTCCTTCTCTGCCTCCCCTACTTTCTTCCTCAGGCTGGGGAATATGTCCTCTGGGTGGACGGCCATACGATACCTTTTCAAGGATTCACAGTTTCGCTTTTCACTGTTGTCAGAATAGAAGCTGGCCTGCTCTAGCAGAGCTTCTGAACAGCCCTGCTCATCATCTGAATAGAAGCAGCCATGGCGGGAGAAGTTCCTGGCCATTGCCCTCACTCGCCCGGGAGATTGTGAAAGTTTACTGGGGCCAGCCAGGTCCACTGTGAGGACTGGGGATGGGTTCTTCTTATCTGCCTTCTCAGAGGACAGAGAATCTGATTTCGGAGAGCCCCTGAAAGAGGTCCTGTTGCTCCCTGTGCCACTGCCTCCACCTGTTGAGCACTGTGGGAAGTCCTTCTTTAGACTTTTCTTGATGTGGCTGGGGGTGGAGCCCTCGTCATAAGGCTGGACAATGAAGCGCCCATCAGGCCCTCGGGAGATGGACTCCAATGCAGAGGTGGGGGAGGATGCACCCCCGAGGTGGCTCTCAAAAAGGGTGTAGCGAGGAGGGGGTGAAGAGCTGGATAGGAGTTGCCGCCGTTGGTCCTGGTACTCGCTGCGGCTGGCCTTGTCAAACGAGGAGCGATCTGACTGGGACGATGAAGAGTTGGGGAAGAAGGAGAGAGGGGGGCACAACTTCAGCTTCAGGACGCTGTCGGGGCTGTCAGTAGGCGAGCCAGCTCTGAGAGAGAGGGGGCAGAGAAGGAGATAGAGAAAGAGAGATGATAGAAAGGCAAGGGGGATAGATGAGGAAAAGGGAAAGGACAGTATAAAGAGAAGAAAGGTGAAAAACATTCAGGTAAATCTGAATTCACACTGGCTGTTCTTTTACATTTCATGGCATTTATACTAAACAAAATAAAATCACAATCTAAATCTTGTGCCTCTACTTTAACCATCTGTTGTGCTTTGACACTGTCTATGCAAGTCACTGTATAGTTTTATCATATGAAAAGAGAAAAACTAGAAGATGACTTCATTCATGGGCTCTGCTCATCATCAGACATATTTTTAGAGCCTGAAAAGCAGCACAATATCTGCGAAAACTGTCTCAATTTCTGTGATATCTGTTCAGAAAATGAAGGCATAACAATCTTTGGTCTGTGCAGTCCTGACCTCCAAAATATGTCCTCAGATTGCAACAACTCACAAAAACAGAAAGCAAAGAAAATAATTTTTTGGGCTTGTGAGACAAATGTAAGGAGACAATGGAGAGACATGAAGGAAAGATGGTGAGCACTTACTCTGAGGATGG
Organism: Albula goreensis; assembly: GCA_022829145.1. Taxonomy (NCBI): domain Eukaryota; kingdom Metazoa; phylum Chordata; class Actinopteri; order Albuliformes; family Albulidae; genus Albula; species Albula goreensis. Next base: position 33,779,314 of record CM040744.1, read on the forward strand.
GCTCTTCTGCAGGGCAGTGGGGAGATCTGAAAAGGGGGCAGGGGGGAAAGGTCATACAATGATGCAAATCAAACAAAATGAAACGATGAGATGCAAAAAACTCAAACAAAACACCAAGGGACGTCGAGGGGAAAAATGAAGCACACTGTACACATCCTTTCCTTAGGTCCAGTCTCTGAGGACCTTTTTCTGCTCTTCAGGTATGGTAGATTAAATAACACTTTTAACTTAATTGACTGTGGTCCTCAAAGAATGAAGCAAAGGAAAATGTACAATACATACATACTTGTCAATGTTAAACTAGAAAACCATCAGATTATGAAAGCCCTCACTTAGATGTAAAAATGTGTTTTCTCAATATATATTGGTTTTGAAATTCAAACTGATGTAGGTCTTCTCAATGCATTACAAAAATATCAACAAGTATGTAAGTATGTTATGAGTTGTTTTTTTTGGCAATGGGGTAAAGGACTTTGCTTGCTATTGATAACGGCATGCAACATTTAAACAAGCAAAGTTATTGCAGCGCACCTGGATGAACATTCAGGTACTTGGACAACAGGTTTGCTAATCAAGGTGCTCTCTAAATCTGAAAATTAGGCTTATCTATTTAAATCCACAGACTGGGGAACCCTGGGTATTGAAGTACATTGTCTTGTATTGGCATCAAGACTGTTGAAGACCCTTTACCATCTCTCCTTTTCCTGCGCCGTCGGTCTCTTCTGTGACTCATGACACAAGCTGTCACCAGGGAGAGGATGATGGCCACAAACAGGAAGCACACTCCACCCACCACCCCGGCCAATAGCGGCTCAGGGACAAACTCAAGGAGGCTTGTCCGAGCTGGATACACCTCCATGCCTACAATGACATTATGACATGTGTTCCATTACTCTCCAGAGACACCTACTGGAAGTGGTTTGACGAGTTCCTTTATGTTAACATGTAATATGAACATGAACATTGGGGTCCATCTACTATCCACTTTTACAGAAAACACAGACATAAATGTCAACCTTAATTGCCATCTTCACAATGGCACTGACTGATATAAGCATGTGTGAACAGTTCTAGAGGCAGTTGTGCCCTGTCTGACTTAAAGACTACAAAACTGTGGAAATGAGCACACTGGTCATCGGAGAGGTTGTTCAGAATCCATGCACTGACCTGCAGTGGAGATGTTGATTGACTCACTGGGCTCGCTGACCAGTTTGTTTCTGCGAGACAACATCCTTAGCTCATAGACAGAGTCCTGTAGGAAGAGGGAAAAGCCATGTAACCCGCTGTATAGCACCCAGCTCAACATTTTGTAGTCTAATGGAAAGTTGGAGATATTTTACCTGTTTAGTCAGTGGTTTAAAATGTGTTTATTTATTTGCTTTCTCACAAATCCAAAATGCAATGAATTTAAATGAGTCATTAATTCCCAATCTGGGAACTGATCCTATAGTCTACAGGTTTAGAAAACAGCAGGCTAACCTCGATCACATGAACTCAAAGAATTTACATAGAGATGCTGGCTGACAATAATCCGAACATCTTTGCATGATTTCTTTAAAATTAAACAAATTATATTCTTGAGTTTTATTTTCAGAGTATGCATTATCTGGGGAAATTTTAGCAGCAAAGTAAAACCAGAGCTGCCAGAACTAGTGGTCTTGATCACACGATGTGACAGTACACATAGAATTTTACCTTTAGTAATCCTTCCACCAGTATCTCACTTTTGTTGGCACCAATTGCCCCATTGAGAATTGACCACTCCCCCTTCTCACGACGTGCTTGGAGGACAAAGGCAGTAATGGGCAGAGATTGAGACAGAGGACGTTCCCAATTCAGAATGATCCCCTCTGAGCTCCGATTGGCAGACAGAGATGTTGGTGGAGCCAGTTTCTCTATCGTTGTTACAATTGTAGGCGGATCTGTAGGGGGGACTGATAAAGAAATAAAAGGGGACAAGATCATCAAAGCACTTAGGTAAAAAATATCACAACAATGATTCAGTAGCTACAAGCTCTATGTCTCCTTACACCTTGTCAAATCAGACTGTGGAAAGGAACCTCTTCAGCAAACTGGTACTAACCCAGAGTTCTTATGGTGGTAATTTCACTGAAGGGGCCTGAGCCCAGTTTGTTCTGGGGTAAGATGCTGAACTGGTAGCTGGTTCCAGGAAGCAGTCCAGTCACCAGCAGGTGGGACTTGGAGGTGGGCACGGGCAGGGATGTCCACTCATGCTTTCCCCTGGATGCCTGCTTCAGCCTAGCCATAGACAGGATGAGAAAACCAGGATTTTAATTACACATTCCTGTTTTTTACACATGCTGCAAAAAACAGTACAGTACAGCGTGGACACACAGAAACATAGACACTGACCAGACAGTGAATTTTTGAGTGTAGCCCCCATCAAAGCCAGGCTCCCAGGAAACATTGGCTTGATTCATCCCAGGAATGACTGTCACTGAGGAGACACCATGGGGACTGGTGCCTGGCAGAAAAAGACACAGAAGAAGACATACTTTATATGGATATTTATTATAAACAGCTACAACATATCACATTAAAACAGTGTACTTAGGCAATGCAATTGTCTCATACATTTCTTATAAGTTAAAAATACAAAAATACTACCTTGTTTTGCTTTGGTTTGGACTTTCATAGCATAAAAGAGCCATGTGTCATATGTACCATGTACCAGGAATGTACCATCATATGTCAGTGTCAGAGGGTGGCATGTTCCTTTACATATGTACAGTGAGACTCATACATATAAGTGGCTGTGATAGAGACACTCACCCAGTACTAAGATCATGGTGCTGGTACTGACAGTGGCCACACGGTTGGTGGCACGACACTCCCACGCCCCCTGGTGGTCCTTGCTGAGTGGCCGCAGCAACAAAGAGCCGTTAGCAGCCACCGTGTAAGGAGAGCGAGGTGTAGGTCCAACCTTTGGAGGATGAGAAGGAGAGACAAAGATAAGGGAAAATGACTGATTGGTTGACTTTGACTGTGTGAGGGCACTGAGCTGTTTGGACAATGTTGCAATGCGCTTGGATATCTGTGCCTCACCTTGACCCAGGTGATGTTGGGGGTGGGGTCTCCATGACCCTGGCAGGGGATAATCAGCTCCCGGCCTACCTCCTGCAAGTACTCCACACGGGGGGTGACCTGGAATGAGGGGGGGTCCTGTGGGGGTGGGAGGGAGGGATTATAAAGCATGGACGCACTGGAAGACACTGGAACATTGTCACTGCATTCTTCAACCAAGACCAGAAAGCCTTACCTCGAGAACCACCTTGGTGGGTTCTGATTGGCCCATTGTACCATAGCTGTTATAGGCAGTGCAAGTGTACATGCCCACTGCATCGTCATTTGCTGTTGCTATGAAAACAGAGCCCTCCGAGTTCACGATCCAGCCAGGGTACTGAACAGAGAGAAAAGAGAGGTCATGTAATTCCTAAAGAATGCCATGATATAAAAATGCACTGAATGTAACAAACATGGCCTTCCCATGGTGGGTTCTTTGGGCTCTCTACAATGACACTTGCCATGTCCAGATCCAGGACATCCCCGTCTTTGGTCCAGTTGACGAAAAGCATGGGGGGCTCAGCTCTGACTGGACAGGCAATGACACCACCCATGCCTGCAGGGAGGTAGGTCTCCCGGGGCATCCGCACCACCTGAGCAGGGTCTGAGAGGAAACAGCAGGAAGAAGAGCTCATTCACAAAAACTAAATAACTGAATTATAAACATATGAGCATATCGAAACATAGACACACAGGCCAAAAAAGTGTATGTGTATGAGCAGATGCAAAACACAAACAGTAATCACATGCACAAATGCAAAAGACTCTCTTACGCTTCACAGTGAGGTAGGCTGAGGCAGTGGGTGGGTTCATTAGCCCGTTGGTAGGCATGCAAGTATAGTTCCCAGCATCCTCAGGGAGAAGGCCAGGTATTAGGAGTGTACCATCAACAAGGATTTTCACACGAGATTTGAGGGAGCTGAAGGCAAACACAGGAGTGCATAGCCAGGGGTCAGTTAATTTGAATCAATACAACTGAATTAATTCAGATTAATTCAAATTAATTTACATTTTAATTTCAATTAACATTACAATATCAAATTTTAATTTTAATCACAGGAAACACAAAAAATGCAAGGTCCAGGGAATATGTCAAACACAGGTCACATGAGTTTCAATAGCCATCTAGTAATGACATATGTATGACTTGTTCTGCTTTTGTTTCAGAATCAGACATGCTTAAATGTATGTTACAATCAACCAAGATTGAACTGAAAAAAGTATGCTCTAAACTTCATTTACAGCGATTTTACCAGAAATGGACAAGATATAATTATGCCATTTGCTCAGAAATGTCAAATTTCAGCACATGGTTTGTGTTAAAATATGTGTGGTACGACTCACTCAATGTGGTAGACATTCTCTCCTTGCTTCCACCACACATATGTTAGATTGGTGGGATAGGCCTCTGCTTGGCATTGCAGGATGCCGTCCTGGGACATGTTGAGTGTCGCATCCTCGGGAGGAATGATGATAATTGGAGGGCCTGTTTAGGGGCAGGAATTGTTGGTTGAGTAGCAAAATTCACACAGCCTGAGTAGGTACCTTAAATAGTTTAAATACAACATTTTATTTTTCTTCCATCTGTCAGTCAATTTGAGGTTAGAGAGACAATAAAAGTGATTAAATTACAGCAAAACTCAAGCTGTTTTTGAAGAATAAAGCTCCATTTGTACATATTAAGATATGGGGCTTGGCATATTTTAAATATGCATATACTTCTGGAAAAGAAGTTGAATGACTGATTTATTAAAGCTGCCAACAAAATACAGAAAAAGCAAACAGCTACTTACAAACACTAGGCGGCAGCATTGACACGATTGTTGATACTAGAAACAAGCTTTTGCTTGTGGTGACAATATTGCCATTAGATGGCAGTATTTGCGACAAACCTCCATTCATGAACTGAAAAGTATTTCAAGCAACATTGTAGCGGTGAAGGCAATGGTCCTCTAAGAGACTCAGTGAAAGGAAGTGCATATCAGAAAAGGACACAAAGTGGATATGTACATAATGAACATATACACTTTAAGGTGGGGGGACTTTCTGTTAAATAGTTTATGGTTTAATGAGTATCATATACAGGATGTCTATACCCCATTAAGGCAAATCTTCGTAGTACTCAGGGTTGGAAAGTCAAGGGGACATAGACTGAAATTAAGGTAAATTCTGTACCAATATCAGGAAGAATTGTTTTACAAAGAGTTGTTAATGTTCTGAACAGCTTGCCATATCATGCAGTATAGACAGGGGAACCTTTGAGTGCTCAGGTTAAGGTCTGATGCAGTGCTGGAAAGTCATTACAGTACAGGTTGAGGACAAGTCCAGCAGGACTGAATGGCCTGTTCTTATGATTATGTATTCTTATGTTATTATACTCTTACACTAGCTGTACATTTAAAAAAAAAGGTTTCTGAAACAGCGTTCACTACCTTGGATCAATCAAACCACAGGATGTCCTGCAGTGATGCAGCGCTAAGACAGTCTATCATGACAGACACAACACTGACCTTTGATCATCAGCTGTGTGGAGTGTGACACGTTCCCCTCCGAGTTTGAAACGTGACATTTGTACATTCCGCCCGTTTCCCTGGTCACCGTGGCTAAAGACAAGGTGCCATTGAGGACCTGAAAGGGACAGATTTTCAGACAGTTACTAACAGAGTTTCCTGCTGAACATATAAAGGACCGGCTCCATGCTAGTGCCTCCATTACTAAAAATACAACACTGGACCAACCACTATTACAGCCACTAAATGAAGAGCATGTGGGGTTACATGTGGCATAGCTGCTGTGTACCAGACCAATTTGTGGCTTAATAAGCTGCAAGTGTGAGATAGTTCAGACTGTATTCAGGTGTGTGTGGTTAAGGTGAAGCTTAAGGTGATGTCTATTCATTGTGTGTTTTAATTTCTCTATAGAAATTATATTTGAACAAAAGTCATAACTTGTTGGCCCCTTGTGACTTGGCTTCTTGCATCACTATTATTTTGTATAGACATATTAATCATTTTTATCTCCCTCTTAAATTCAGTATTCCCTTTTCATACTTCCTCTTGCTGCTGACCTTCCTCTCCTGATACTTGGCCTGGTACATGAGATTAGTCTGGCACATCCTGGCCTGGGTGTCATAATCTCATGATTCAAATGGCAAATTAAAGAAATCAATGCTAACACATTCTGGTTAATAGTAAGAACTACTTTAAAAGGCCAAAAACTAAAGTTTGCATTGGGTACATATGTTTGTGGTTTAACATGGAACTTCATGCAAATAGGCAATAACAGAACTACAAAAGCAATTTCAGAGTTAATCTCTTGAACTTTTAAAAGAGACGAATGATCTGTTGTTTAAATGACTCGTCAAAGTAGCACAGACATCAGTCACATAAGAGGACACTTCATTAAGAATTACATCTCTCTAACAGACCTTAATATTGTCCAGTTTTTCAATTGGGTTGTTGTCTTTTTTCCAAGTCACAGTAGGTTGCGGGTTGCCATGTGCGCCACAGGTAAGTGACAATGAATCACCCTGCAGGGCTTCCATGAAAGGGGGTGGAGTTTTGAAAAACACTGGTGGTGCTATGAAAATGAAAAACATTAAATTACCTTTTTTTGGAGAAAAAAGTTCACGTTTAAAAAAATGCACCTTTTATTCATCAGATTAGGAAAACAAAAGTACACAGGCTAAAAAAAACATAATAATGAGAATTCCACAAACAATGAGATAACTGAAAATTAGATAAAAAAATAAAAGTAATAATCAAAATTTGAAACTATGCATAAGCAAAAGCACATGCAAAAGTAATGCTAACAAGAACTGTTCCATCATCATTGTTAAAGCTGGTTGGATAATTATTCTAAAAAGCCCAACATCACACTGATAAACACCACAGATTAAGCAGCCACTCTTATTATTCAATGACAGCAGAAGACCTGCAGCACATTAGCCCATTTTCCTTCCTCAGCCCTTAATCCACACGTTTTTGTAACAGAATAAGCGGCTCGTTTATTCAGATGTTCCCAGTAATGATTCATGTCTGCTCAGACAATTGCCTGTAACCTGACCCCCTGAATATAGTGCTTTTGCACAGACCTCTTCAAATAGAAAGATGCGTAATCACTCCAAACCCCTGCTCATTCTCCCACTCTTTTACATTCTGAATATTAAGTAACTCAATTGGCTGATGGTGAAGAGGGGGCCTGTTCAGAACCAGGTGACTGGGGTTCACCAGCAAGATAGAAGAAGCTTCTTTGAGTGAATGGGCACATTGATTAGAAGAGCAGGCTCTCTGGTGGTTCAGGGTTCCTCCTCTCTCTCATCACGCCAAAGCTAATGGTGCCATATTGCACCATTTTCCAGCAAATAGTTGCACTGGGAACAGTCATTGCATCATGTTGCCTTTCTGAATTTAAGCCATCAGTTGAGGCAGGATTTTTCACACCAGGTTGTTGCCATGTTGGCTGGTGTGAAAAGCCCCACTAAAGACCTCCTGAATGAATGGACGGGCAGTAACATCTGCACATGTCATGCCTGTTTCCTCTTCTTGTTCATCTTTATCGTTATGGGAACTATAGACAGACACCACAGTGGCCTGAAAATGCTGTCGTTTCCCACTTGGCAGTGGCATTACAAGTTAAGTCTGTCACGAAATTTGGCTGGTGTAAATTGCAGGAAAATAAATGTGCATTTTCTAAGCGACTAATTGGTATAAAAGTGATTTTGCGTGTGTATATGTGTGAGTGCGTATGTATGTGTGAGTGAGAGAGAGAGAGATTTATAGTGTTTTTGTGTGTGCGTGTGTGTATGCGTTTTTGGCTAGAGAAGAAGAGGGCGGTGGGTGTCATTTGGAAAAAACTCAATGATCTCTGTGCCAAGCTAAACACAGAAGGAGGTCTAAAATCCCCCGGCAGAGTAGCACACTGTGAGAGATTACTGCACACGGTTAAGTCCAGTACAACCTCATACGCCCACACACTCACACACAAACACACACACCTACACACACAGACAGACACACACACAAATACATACAAAAACAGAAAGAGAGGGGGAGCATCACATACACATGGAAAAACAATACACACATGCATACACCATCCCTGAGTTGAGTCTACCGTGCGCTTTGAGCAGCACTGGTTCAGAGCTGGTTCTCTCTGTGCACTTGCGGTGGCGTTAACATTGACAGAAATCCTCTGACAGTGCACAGCAGACACCAGCTGAGACAGAAACAGGCGCTTTGTGGAAAAACAGCGTATTATGCAACATTTCCTCACAAACTGCAATAGGGGTCCCCCCATCCAGAATCACAGGACAGGGGGGGCGTTCACCAAGTCTGTGTCATCATAAGCCATCCAGAAAAGGAGCCCTCACCTGTGATAGACAGGAAGGTCCAGGTGCCATTGTGGAACTCGTCTGTGGTTTTGTCCAACATCAGGATGCGGCACTCAAACCAGCCCTCGTCATCCAGTCGCAGCCCCTCCACCAGCAGAGAAGCACCCTGGGTCAGAGATACCCGGCCTGGGCAGACAGAGAGAGAGAGGCTGTACCTAAAACAGAACTGCATCAACTATTTCATCCCATAAGGATAGCCCTGAGACAGACGGAAAAGCACATACAGAGACGATAGATAAAATATATCTGGGAGAGCATGCCAAGCCAACAATCAGAAACTTTATTAGAACACTAAATAACATTATGCTGGCAAAATGATGACAAACTGGGTAACTAAACGTTAAAACTTTTTAAATCTTGATTTAGGCTGATGGTGTAGTTATTAATACAGCCAATAAGCTTAAGGCTCTTTGTTACATACCTAAATGTACTGTGGAATTGTAAACCCTGCTTCTATAATGTAGGAAACAATATAATGGAAATACAAGGAAGAAATGTTATGTACAGACAGTGCAACTGGAGACCTTGAATTAGAGTGTAAACACACATTCTTGACTTGCACTACATTACGTCAGATTACAGGTCAGCAGAGTACATGCATTTAGCCTTCCATTTGTTTACCATAGAAATGTTGAGCACAAAAGCATAAAAGATTCTAAGTCAGAAGACCTAGCTCAAGGCCAAGCGATTCCTCTCATGTAATTGTTATATATTGCAATTTGTTGCCATAAAAAATATTTTTTTCATTTCAGTTAGACTTAGTTAGGTCAACTGAGAACATAAAACTTTAAGAGCCTTCATATCACAAAATTGCATGTGGTGAATGGTCCAAAATGGGTTTAACGAATACCATAAGGTGATATTTGTGAAATTCTGAATGACATCCCTTTAAAGATTCATGTGTGCCTACAGCAACAGGTGGGGTTTAACATACTTAACAGCTAAGCACTGTTTTGCATGGAGGAATGTCTGGCCCAACCCGTTGGAGGCAGTCATGGGTAAGAGATATTGAAACATACGGAAGAGCAGGAGGCAAGGGAACACACACTGTGAAGTATCATTTAAGCCTTGCAGACATGCACCTCCTCACTCCCAACACATGCACACACACACACACACACACACACACACACACACACACACACACACACACACACACACACACACACACACACACACACACACACACACACACACACACACAAATATACACACACACACACACTCTGCCCCCTGCAAAAAAATATCTCCCTGATTTGTTCAGTGTTGTACTCACTTCCTCTATCTTTTTGCTCCTAAGATCCAAATCTAAACAGGTTGCTCTCTCTCCCTCTCTCTCTCTTTCCAGGCTTTCTCTCTCTCTTCCCCCCTCATTCTCTCTCACACACACTACCCTCTCTCTCCATCCCATTCTACTTCTTACAACTTCTGGGCTTTGAAATTTGAACCCCCAGTTGCTTGGTGACTGAAGCCTGGTTTTCAGAGTTCTGAATTACCCCTCCCTCCCCCGATCCTCCTTGTTTTCTCTTTCTCTCAATGAAGTCCTTTTTTTTTTAAATGCCGGGGTTTTAAATGATAGGAAGATGCATTTGGTGAATAAGGGCGAAACACAAGCCCTGAGTTTTGCTCAAGGCCAGTAGAAGCCGTTTCAGTTTTGAAAATAAGCATGCCTTGAGTGAACTCAGTGTTACACCATAACACTCACTACAGTCCCACAAGAAAAACATTTCCTTTTTAAAAACTTTACAAGCAAAACAATTTTAATCAACATTCAAAATCAGATTCAACAGCCATACTAGGAAATGCATCCAGCTTAGCTTTAACTGGCTGTTTGAGCAGGGAAAGTACCACAAAATTAATGACTATAAACTTAAATAAACAAATAAATTGTAAAAATTGGACTAATTTTATAATTATTTTAAAAATATCAAAGAACATTAATCAAACCCCCCCCCCCCCACCAATTCACATGCACATACACACACACAGGCACACATACACATACACACACACCCACACATAGGTACAAGTCACAAAAAACATGTGGAGTTTCAAACAGTGGAAGCCAGCGGAGATGAGAAACCTTAAAATTAATTTAGCAAAACTCATTCCCTTTGGGTATGGAGAAATACCAAACTGTTTTGAAAAAAGCTTAAGGTGACTAACAATTAACCAGCTCTCACACATGTTCTTTTTTGGGGCAGATGATTACGTTAATAGTTAGGGAGCCAACGTTAATTATTACAGACTGGTTCTGTGCACAGACAGACTAAACCCTCAAAAGGGAGGGACTCATTCTGGGTTATCATAAAAAGGTTCCTGTGATCCTGGGTCTATATCCCTAAAGCAGTAATCAGGAAGCTGGGCGAGGAAAAATGTGTACGGAAGTGATAACAGGTGTTTAAAGACTACAAACGTATGCTATCTCTCTGTGAGGTCTTCCCTCCCTCCACCTCCCAGAATATCCCATGTTTTTCTGTTTTTGCCCCTGAATGCCTGTGGAATAAACTCAAAAATTTCACTGGGTGTAATGGGGGAAACTTAAACTCATACCCACACCTACTCAAACCCTTTCACCGCAGTCTGACAATTGATTCATTTTTAGACAGAAAGTAACTATGGTTAAATAACTTCTCTTAATAATGAGAGGGTTGCAGGTTCACACTCACATTGGGCTGCTGTTCTCCTACCCTTGATCAAGGCGCTTTAACATGAATTGGTTGAGAAAATGTGTGTAGGGAAAATATATAAAAATGTAAGCTATGTAAATCATCTTGGAAGAGGGCATCTGCTATCCACAATGCAATAATCAAGAGACAAATGTCTTATTTCTATGTCTTGTTGCAGGTTTTTTTTAGTTCATGAGGCTTATTATGGCTGCCAGCACCTCTTAAGAATTATTTAAAAGTAAAAACAGGAAATGGCCAATAACTAATCGCAGACACACAGACATACACACACAGCTTGTTGATTTTTAAAGTCCAGAAAGTGCAGTGCCAATTGGCTCGTCAAAAGGGAATTCCATTTTGTTTCACCGTTGTACTCTTAACCCTTTCTCTCTCGCTCACTGTTCCCTAGCCTCCGTCCATCTAGACGACAACCCCCCACCCCTTTTAATTCTCTCATGTTACCATAGTGATGACACCAAGAATGCCCAGTGCCGGGAGTTTGGATTTGAATTCAGTTGCTGTAGAAACAGACGGGGCAAAGCACAGGGGGTGGGAGGGGGCGGGGGGGGGGGCTGGGGGTTGTCATGGGAGGGTGTGTTTTTGTCTGTGTTGTGATTTGAAAAATTACACATAAAAACATGTTTTGATTTGAATAATGGGAAAAAGGGTTTGTCGCAGAGAGAGTGTGGGGGAGAGGAAGGGAGAGCTGTTTTCATTTGAATTCACAGTCAAACAATAGACTTGACGTGGAATGAGGGAGACAGATTTGTTTGCATTTAAATGTGGCATCTCCAAAGAATAGCAGGTTTATGCATTGTACCCTGAGTCCTTTCAGTGACACTGAGCGTATTGCTGGCGTATGGTCACAATAAGACAAAATTTTATAATGACATTACAAAAAACATTAACAAAATGAAACAATCCCATTTAAAGTTCACAAGATGTCTCCTTCTTCACTACTGATGGGGGATTCATTTATGTATTCATTTTTAAATCGGTGTTGATTGTCAGCCAGAATCTAATACATAAACAGTACCAGACTGGAGATCAATGAACACAGACTTGAGGCGTATGGATATATTAACCCAGTGGCCATTCAGAAATTTAGGGCAGACAGTTGAACATTCCCGTCATGAATGGTGGTCATGGCACTCATTTTGTAACAGAGAACTATGCAAAATGCATTACTGCTATTCTGAAATGATTGCATAAGCTGTTTGTATCGTCAGGCCAGCCTTCACAGTGAACACAAGGGTATGGGGTGGTGGGCAGAGAAGCATTCTCTTCGATGTAGGTTGGTGGGTTATTGATTGACTGAATTCCAATAGTGCAACTGCTCCCTAGAGGGTTCGGACAGAACACTCTAAAAGCTCCCTGACCTATTAATTTTCCATCAGATGTCATGTCCCCTCCTTGAACTTCTGGCTGTACAGAAAAGAAATAGTTCTCCTTCCAGATGATGATCTGCTATCTCTAGGGCCAAAATCAAGGTTGCCCACTTCTGAAAACAAGAACCCGTAAAAGTGTTTAGATGGGGGATAGCATTCCCCAATGGTAGGAGTACAGATTTCTTCTATTACCATAGACTGTGGAGTAAAAAAAGATCTGGGGTCCTTGCTCCCAATGCAATTTGTTGAACATGTCTTCAATGTCTTTTATAATGGCCAACCCCAGCAGATTTTCATCTGTTCTGGTCAATGGCTTTTTACCCCTGATATAGCATGAGGTCTCCAGTCCACCTCCAACCCCAGCTCCCTGTCTGACATGTCTGGCCGTGTGTGCAGTGGACAGTGTAAAATGGAGGTGCTAATCCTCCCAGCAGTAATTTCGCTGTCTTGATATTAGCAAGAGTCAGATTTGCTCCCAGTGGGTGGCAGACTCAAAAGCACCAGGCCCTCGATTTGTGCAGCACTGCTGCCAAAATCTCTGCTTGTGGTTCTTGAATTCTGACAGTCTTTATATAACCAGGGCCTGAGGCAATCTCTGGTGAGGAGGCCTTCCACGGGATACTGCCGCTTGCGTTTTAAATCACTCTGTGCCCTGGCTGCCAATGTTAACTTAACAGCAATGTTAACAGTATCAAATTCTTCATTACTCAATGAGTCGCAACCTTCTCTGCCTCTGTGCCCTCTGATTCGGATATGGCGTCACGCATGCGGTGCCCAATGCGACACTCCGGATGCGCTGGAGGTTTGTTGTTAATATTGCACGTTGTGTTTATGAATCCGATCCGCTCTCTGCCTCAGAGTCAAAGCTCTGGGATTGCGTTTCATTGTCAGGGAGCAAAAAAGGAATGCACACTGTGATTGTAGCTGTGATGCCTGACATCGTCCTGCATGTGAATGCTTCGTTACATAGGGAAGCACACTTGGCATGCTACAATAATACTGGCACCTATGTAAGAAGACAGATTGACGTGTTTTGAAAGGCCTCAGCTTTTGTTTTTCTTTACCCGTCCATATGAGTTTAAGGGAGACAGGGAGCAGTGCATCGTGGGATGTGTTTTGATTTGAATACAATCATAAGTCTGGGATGGCCCCCAAGCCCCCCACAGCCTTCACTGCCTCCCCCTAAATTTCCCTCTCCAATCCTCCTCTCCCCTAATCAGTTTAACCCTCTTATGAATAGCTCTTTGTCAAGAGCTAGATTACAGTTAACTCTGTCCCCCTCTCTCTCTGTCCGGCTGTGTTAACCCCTGCCCCAACAAGCACGCTCAGCTCACATGCCCCAGCAAAACCGCTCCAGCCACAGACTGATGGATGTGTGTGTGCGGCCAACTGTGGGACCCTGGGAGTGGATTAGGAAAGCAAGAGTTTAGCTTCTAGCTATAAACTCGTGCCAGTCCCAAATATGGTTCTCAATGCAAAAAGAAATTCAAACAGGATATTGAACTAAAATATTTCAATTTAAGGACTAGGTCTTTTAAAACTAAAGGAGCATGTTAGGAAAATATGAGAAGGCTATATATATTTAAATCAACTGCCTGCTTCTGACTGAGATGAATGGACAGTCAGTGAAAGCTACAGGGGTAAATAACATGCAGTTTACAGAATGTTGAAGGAGTGACCCTGGTAGGGTTCAAAGGCATTTTGTCAAGGGTTCAGGAATCCTCTGTCATGGGTCCAGTGGCATGGACCCAATCTCCACTGCTAACACCAACATCTCATAGTGTCTCTCTGACCTGCTCACCTACCACTTAGCTCTAGTAGGAGCATCTGGAACAATGCTTCATCTACAACAATGGCACAAAGCACAAAGCCTGGCTGATCCATTTCCCTCTCTTCTGATCCCATGCCACAGGCCACACCTACTGCACAGTGAAATGAAGTAACAGGGGCTTTTGTTCCAGCTGAACACTACGATGCCTGAGAACATGAAATCCAGGAGACTGTGCTGCATTCTTCTGACATTGAGTCAGAATTGGCAAACATCTCTCAAGTAGAGTTGAAGAGTATTGGTGAACATTCTGATTTTACACCGGTCTATCAGCTCTGCTTCTTTATTAACCTGACCAGCTGTGATTGCATGGGCCATAAGCAGTGAAAGGAAGGTCAAATCCAATGCTGTGCTTGCAAAGAATTACAGGGTCAATATGGGATTCCAATCCCTTTTTATTTTCTATCAAGATACCTTTATCTAGGTATGCACAATATTTGATCTTGCAAGTCAACCTGGATCAAATATTGTACATATCTGTTGCAATTACACACATACCTTGAAAGAGAGTGATATGCACTAAAGGAATTCAGGTTAAGTACCATGCTGTATGGCTTGCTCCACCCAGGAATTGCAAGATTCTGTTTACCAGGCCAGTTCTCAAAGCACTGGGGCATACTGCTGCTGTTGACAGCTTATCACAGAGGGTTGAGTTCTACCCTGAGAGAGAGGAGGGGGTGAAACCAGGCCACGTTTCAGACTTTGTGAGAATGAGGCCCTTCTGGGCAGAGTCTGCAGTTCATCCGTACCCTCCCCGCTTCCCCCTGTTCCCTCCGTCACCGGGAGGGTCCCCGTCTCAGCGTGTTTTCTTCAGGAGCAAGGGAGCGCTTGATCTGCTAGGTTTGGGGTAACTCCCCCTGACAGCGCGGGCTAAGCAGGGAGCAGCCGGCTCAAGCGCCAATCTGGGGAGCACCTACGGCTGTTTAGAAACAGTATTCCAACAAATGTAGAGACGGGGCTGTTTATTATATTTCACACGTGCTGAGCTGCACAAGAAGTGAATTGAATGTGCCTGTGGATTGGAGCAGATTATCCCTAAATGCCGTTACTTGTTCTGTTCTCGCCCCAGCTGAACTGCCCCGAAACAGATCGCTCGTGTGTTTAGTGGCGAGTAACTTCACAGCCACAGGAATAAGCTGGCTGTCGTGTTCAAATTGAATTCACATGGTGATACTTGCAAGATGATTCTGTAGGGATGCGTCTCTGGTGAACAAGGAAACATAGGAAATGATGTTCAGACAACAGGAAGTGGCCAGAGAATCACCAAGGAATGTATACCATGGCACCCACCTGAAAGACCAGTACATTTTACTCTAGGTATTACTGAAAAACTAAAAATCTCAGAATTCATTCAACACCCAAAAAAAGTTGCACCTGCTTATTTATAACAACTAGGATTATTACGGTCTGGGTCGGGGATTACTGTAGTCCCATCAGCGGGGGAGGGATAGTTGAGGATCATGTATGGTATTTGATTCCACGGATTACAGCAATGGCCAGTCTGTGGCTGTTCGCTCATGTGAAGGTTTCAGAGGAAGAGCAGAGACACAGAGCTTCCCCCAGGGGCTCCCCTCCACACCTGAGAGCACTGAGTAAAACGAGACCCCCACCCCAAACACAGCTGCACACTTCTTTCTGTCCTCATGTTTCTGTCAGAACTGCAACAGAGCGCAGAAACTCCTCCAATGGCTCTTTATATTCCCCAGCACAGACAGGCCCTCAGAGACCTCCGTCGCCATTCTTTGGCAAATGAGTAGGCTCAGTTTAAACCTGTATCAGGAGGCATGGGGGAGATGAGGCGAGAGGAGGGGGGCTCCAATAAAGGAGCAGCCAACCTACACTCTTTCACACCTCTTTTAATCTAGCGCAAAAAACACAGCTCACGGCTTGAGTCTAAAAGAGATCCTTGAAGAATCCATGGCCGTTTTGAAGCTAAGATGCCTATCCACATGTAAACGGATCCTGGAGGGGGGAAAAATAAAAAGAGAGAAAAAAAGAGAGAAGCGCATTCATTTCAAATAGAAGCTTGTGCCAAAGCAGAACGAACTTTGAAGAGTATGAGACGCCACTGTTCCTCTTCTCCCAAGTTGTGGTGAGGTTGGGATGTTGGAGACCACATCCCCCATGCATTTTAATTGGAGGGAAGAATACATTAGATCAGCGGCAGTGATGCGCTTCATGTACCGCCAGCTGGCTCCGGCGGAGGGTAAATGAGAACCAGAGATGTCTCACAGAGGGAAAAAGACAGCGAGAGGGAAAGACAGCAAATTAAAGACTATTATTGTTATTATTAGAATTGCAGTTAAGTGCAGTCATTTGTGACCCCTGTTCCTTTATGCCAGGGAGCACATAATTCACAAAAACCATTTTTTTGTTTTTGTCGAGTTAAGTAGTACAATTATGTGTGATTTACAAAATGATCTCCCTTAAAAATCCATGCTTGTAAGAACACATTTATCATTATTACTTTTCTCGTGGGTTTGATAGTGGAGGCAGGGAGCTGTTTGGCATGATTCCAAGGCTCCTGTAAGAGCAGGGCCTAGTGGGTGGTCGTTGTCACCGAGGTGACAGATACTCCTGCTGCTCTGATTTCTGGTCGAGGTTTGATTTCTGAATTACTCTGGTCAGGTGAGAAAATGACCAAAGGGGGCCCTGGCAGGTCTGACCTATTTGGACAGAGACAGGATTGTCACATGTGCGAGACAGACACAGGTCACGGCGTTGGTGCTGGTGCTGGTGCTGGTGCTGGTGCTGGTGGGGGGTGGGTGGGTCAATGATTGCTCTTTGTCTTTTGTATCTTGGGAGACAATGACCAGATTATACTACTTGCACAAGAAACATCTATTATACAGTTCTGTCTATCCACTCACCAATCTGCAAAACAATCTCCTTTTAGTGGGTCACCCTGCTGGATATCAATAAAGAAACTGTCACCAGCCCCCCCACCCCAAATCCCACCCCCACGCATGCCAGCCTCAATTAAACCTCATTCTCCTTAATCCTGAAAACCCCTATCACGTCTCCCGCTTACCCGCCACCTCCCTTCCCCCACTGCTGACAGTCTACCTCCATCCCTTCTCCCACTTACAGTATCCATGAAAAATAGCTACCTTGCATTTCTCCCTCAACCATAGCTACCTCTCTGGCTCTCATTTCTTCCCTCTGACACAGGCACTCACATACCATAATTGAAGGGCTCTTGTTTGGAAGGACTGGTGAATCTTTTTGCCCCATCCCCCACTTCCCACAAACACACACACACACACAGCCACCCACACATTCAAACACAAACAAGCCATATTGATAAGGCACTAAAAGGCACTTCTGAGGAAAAGCAAATTCCCAAAGGAGCTTTGAAAGTCCTAATTTCCAAAGTGACACGCTGCCCCCCCTAAATTATCCAGGAAATCACCCTCTCCCAGGTCCTTGTGTGCATGTCTAAAAAAGACAACAATGTTCACAGCCTATTCAGAGCTGAGCGCCCTTTTTTCCCACCAACAGCCTTTGTCTGTAATTCCCATTGCTGTACATTTACAATAGGGTGCAAAAGCAGTTTAAGGTTGTATTGCATTCTTTGTGCACTGGCAAAAAGCCTTTTAAACAGCTATCACTAAACCCAGGTCACAAAACAAGGAAGCAAAATTAGTTTTCTTGACTTAGGAACTTGTTTTGGGATTACCTGTTAGACCAGTCCACCCATCTAAATCGCAACTTTCTCTAGCAAAGATAAAACTGGTTGAGATTTGGTTGTAATCCAC
This sequence comes from Albula goreensis, assembly GCA_022829145.1. Classification (NCBI taxonomy): domain Eukaryota; kingdom Metazoa; phylum Chordata; class Actinopteri; order Albuliformes; family Albulidae; genus Albula; species Albula goreensis. Next base: position 33,797,433 of record CM040744.1, read on the forward strand.
AATCTATCGTTGAAATGGCAAGACCTGAATGAATAATATAAGCAGTTGGTGTGGTGCCAGGGCACTCGGCTACAGCTGACAACAGGGGTGTTATATGGCTGGGACTCACCTTTGTAGTTTGGATGCACGCGAGGGGTGTACACTCCGAATTTGATGAGGATGGGGACACTGTAGCCCAGACGCACCCACTCCACCACATGCAGGGGGAAGAGGTGTGGGGTGGTGGCACCTGAAGAGGGTGGGGTGAGGCTGCAACCCAACTCTGCTGTCCCCCCCACCCTTGCCCGGACCAAAGATTCAGCACCCTGGGAAGTACCTGCAGGGGGTCAACACATCAGCATGACACGCCCACCACAGGAAAGGCCAGGCCTTTTAATCAGGCTGACTGTAAAGATCTTCCACAAAAAAACATTTGGCCCTCAACAAAGGAATTCCCAGCAGGGAAATTCACGTAATACTTTAGCATATGCAACAAGAGCGTGTTCTCTAAGGAATGTTTAAAATATTTTTCTTAAAAAACGTGGTTTTGTAAGTCCTGAAACAGTGGCTAGGGTCCTAATGTGAGAATTTAGCTGCTGGATGGTGGTACAGCTTGTTTCACTGAAAAAAAGCACTTTTTGGAAAATACATTTCCTTGAAGTTTGGAAGAACATTCAGTAACACTCTACCATGTAAATATTTAATCTATTTCCTTGGTTAAAATACATTCTGGGGCTTTCATTTAATGGAGCAACTTGGCTGTTTTTTAGGGAAGAGAATAAGATGACAGAGAGGGGAGAGGGTGAGAGAGACACTATAATGGGGGGCTATTGGGAGGGGGAAGTGGGCCAAAAGGACAGGGGTCATTTGGACAACATATTTGTCTATGTATCCATTTATGAATGTATGTACATATGAATATGTGTGTAAGTATGTGTGTATGTACATAAATATGTATCAGTGTATGTATGTGTGCCTGTGTGTATTTATTTGTGCATGTGTTAAGCCTTAGCTAGCAGAACAGACATTAGACTATTTGTTTACATTAGATCTACTGCACCTTTGTGTCAACAGCCATTTGTTAATGATGAGGTCACACAGCTGAAGTGAGCGTACTGCAAACTCATTAACTGCACCTGAGGCTATGTCTGCACTTGCTGCCACATGTTGTTTCTTCCCTTTGTCTGGGATGGTGATTAAGCACTAATCTCAAAGAGAGAAAGCAGCAGACCCTTCAACCCCCACCCCACCATGGCCCCCCCACCCCCGCCCGACCCCAGACTCTATGAAATGCACACATGGCCCATGTATCACAATGACCCCCCAAAAAAAAAAAAAAAAAAAAAAGTGTGCTCCAGCAAAGGGGAGACCTAAATCCCAGATTGATCTAAATCCGGATTTGTGGATATTTTCATGGAATAAGTAAATCTGTGGGGTTTCACCCCATTCTCCCATTCCCTCTCACTGACTGGGTTAACCCCCCCCTTTGAGATAGGGAGCAAACAACACAAGCATACTGCACAGTGTTATGATCCTTCTAGGTTTTATGGACTGCAAGACAAAAAATATATACATATATGTATATTAAAAAAAAAATCAGTTTATCCCTCTACTAAACTGCTTTAAAAATGCAACTCCAGGCCAAAAATGGCTTGGTGTGATTACAGGAATTTTGTATTGCATGAATAAGCTGATACACAAAATGTGTTCTGTCAGGATTATAAAGAGTGGGAGCCAAATTAGATAAGAGAGGAGAACATAGACTGAAATGGAAGGGAAAATAAACAAGGGCTCTAAGGGAGGGAAGTTTGGAAAAGGATAGTAGGGAGAGAAAGAGGGTGAGAGGATGTGGAGAAGGAAGGGATGACATGGAGGAGAGAGGTACTTACGCAGCAGACAGAGGGCAGCGGCGGTGGCTGTGACACACAGAAGCCAGAGTCTGTCCAATCCCATGGCCGTCGTTCACACTCCCTCACACATCTCTCCACCTGCAGAGAGGATGGAGACACATGTCACTCCACATAACCCTGACCCATGCACACACACAGACACACTCTCACAAGCCTCTCCTCAATCACACAAAAAGGTTCCCAAAGGGAACAAGCAGACTACTACAGCCTCAGCATAGTTATGAGAAGATTAGCTAGATTCAGGGCATGTCCAATGAACGTTTATTATGTAAAAAGAAGAAACCTGAGCTGAAACCCAATTCAATTCAGTTCATCATATTTTATTTCTTACAGCCATTCAAAGAGGGAACAAATCGATAAATGTGCTACAGAAGTGGATTCTGTGTAAACAATTCATGGAGTGTCCTGAGGGAGCCCCCTAGACAATTTGCAATCCATATTAACAATTCATGAGATACCTCACAAAAGTACCTCACATGTGTCATTTTCATTACATGTTGACACATATCCTTTCTTTGCTCTGAGAAGGATTAATAAATAATAAAAAAAAAAAAAAAAAACCCAGGACACTGGTAGGGTAAAACAGGCTAAATCTTAACTTTTCAGCTTCTGCAGTTGAGTTCTAAACCTAGGTTAGTGTAGAAGCATTAAATCACACAAAGGTAATCAAATAGTGTTCTCCCACTGTGTAAGAATCTCTCAGCCCCAGGCGAGTCTGTCAGTGTGAGAAAGACCAGGAAGTTGTACGATTATCTGCCAGGTGTTGCGGTCACTGATACGGTCACACATATTAATGTGGACTCAGACTCCTGATTGGTCCATCTCACTGTGGAGGAGGGTGTATTTTGATAGACAGGTGAAGCTCAAGATATAAGTGGACAGCCTCTGCTCCTGTTTGTTTGTTTGTCCTGGATCTCCTATCATTTGCTTCCTAATCACTAATCCCTGCCCCCCTCACTAATGCACCCACACAAGCAGGGTCTTGCATTCTGTGTACGATTCTATGTCTTTGTTAAATTTTTATGTTTACTTTGGAATTAGCTAATTTGTTTCCCAAGGAAATTTCAAGGTATTCTGCTGAATGTCTAAAACACTACATTCACATTAATTAAGAACACACAGTCTACAAATACAGGCATCCATCAACATAAGAATTAATATTCAAAATATGCAGTTTTAGGACACTTTCAGAATTCAGCTCTTTTCAACAGACATAGCTACTGGATACTTGGCATTCAAACAGACATCCGTTAATTGCATTTCTCTGAATTAAGAATATTCTTAGTGTCACTAAGTAACTAATCAGCAGCACACAACCTCACACATCTAAAAATAGCTTAAAAAATCAACTCATCAAATCTTTTTCCCTTCACATGAATCAAAATGTCCAATTCCAGTTTCCAATGGTTTCTGGAAAACATTAAACTGTGAATCTGTGTTTCTTAGAAATATTACATTCAAATTGAAATTCAACCCAAATATATCGTCGGGTGGAAAATTGTTTCTTAGCTGCCTGACCACATACCTCTGTGCTCGAACAGATTCTGCCCTCCCCTCTCCTTACAACCCTGCTCTCCCATACACTCCATTCAACGACACTAATACCAGCTTATTACTTTAAGTTAATTACACAAATGGAAGGGGGTCGGCTATTTCAGGATTGCTGGCGAATGCAGAAGTTGACAAAGTCCCATGGGTGCGCTTTCAACACAAATGTGTTTGTACAAACAGGCGGCATGCGGAACCACAACCAAGTTTGACATATTCTGCTTCATTTCCAGCCCCGATGACCCACAATAGATTACGGCTCTGCCGAAAGCAGTATGTCCGCACAGTAATCGCCGTCTTCCTGACCAGGCGTTGTATAAGTTGTGTTAGCATTAGCCTCAGCCGGACGTGGGTTGACTTGTTGGCCAATTTCCAGTCTTCCTCAATAGCATTTTACGCAGGATACGTCAAGTTACTCAAATGATTGAGCAGGAGGCCTTCTCTGGATCAGGAGCTACTGCAGCAAAAGCTGTGGGGTTTCCATAGGGCAAAACTACAGCCAACACAAGCAGCTCTAACAGATAAGGCTAATAAAATAGATAAGAGCAGAGAAACTGAGCATCAGGTTAAGGTCGGTGCAGGAATGTGTAGTGTCTCCTGTGAGAGGCCCAGACTGCAAGGCACCAGAAGTACAAGAAGACGAATAAAATAATTCTACTGCATGAATCCATCCTCAGCTTAATGAAGACCTAACCACATCCTTTCATGTATAAAATAGAATCAATCATATTCATTCTAATGATAGATAACAGAATCAGGAACTGAAAACAGAGTGCTTTAATAAATTGTAAGAAGAATGTGTTGCAGTACAAGTATGCCGTAGCACAACACAGCATTGCTTTAATTACTACATAATAAAAGCCTATCAGAAGAGTTCTAAGTCTCTTTCTTGTTCTCTCCATGAAGTAAATGACACACTGTATACACTTTGAGATGGGGGGCCTGACAAGGGTTTTGTGGACTGGGTCTCTTTTATTACCAAGAGCTTCTCATCGCTTTATGATTCTTTTCAGTATTTGCACTCACCTATCACATGACAGACACATAACTCCGCCGCCCTCTGAACTAGAAGCTTCTTCACTGTATACAGTGTCTAACTTACAAATCAGTGCTGGAGACACTGAAACTTTAGACCTGCTTTGAAACATCAACTATAAACAGATATTTTAGACCTGACTTTCCCACTCATGGGTGGATATTATCTATGGTGAGGTTACAGATAATGTTATACAGCCCATGTAATGATTACATAAGGCAGATGTGTCTTCTGTATATTTCCTATGGAGATGCGGTTGCCTTCTGGTGTGTGTGTGTGTACATGACATCATTAATCTGACATCATTAACCCTCAAGAGGTAAACAGTAGCATGTTGGTCGAGTAGAAATAAGATTTGTTGTCTGAAGACTTTAAGGAGGTTTAAAGCTTTTCTAGGCTTAGTTTGAACTCACCTATGTATGAATTAGCTAGTCAGGGTGATAAAAATGATGGTAAAAGGACATGATATCTTGAACCATGCATCATAAATTAAAAAATATCTCATCTCATAAACCTATAGTTACCTGAACTCCATATAAGCTACATTTAAATTGGTTGTTTTCATCTCTCCTCTGTATATTTCTATTTATTTCATACTTAACTGTTACTATGTTTCTGGTGACATTCTAATTATATAAAGTATCTAGCGATCCATCTCCCTAGTCATAACAAAGAGAGTCATTGGTATTCAGGTCTTCTGTGGGTAGCAGACCTTCGATTCCCCCAGTCTGCAGGGATAGGTGTGATTGCATGCTGTCGGTCTGGATTGCACTCAGCTGCATCATGCTCTGATGCGAAGCCAGTCTCCCCTGGGAGAACCACTCGTCTCCTCTTCCTGAAAGCCCATTGGTCGCTATGAGGAGGGGGCCATGCGCTTCGAGTTAATGACCAGTTAGGTGGGGCGTGAAGACAAAACAATACCACAGGGGAAGGTGTGGAGGACCTGCTACCAACCACATAGCATAGAATTTCCGAACCCTATTTGCAATGGAGGTCAGATGCTTGTAACAGACACATGCAACTTGATTTTGATCTTGGTTGTCTGCCTTTGCTTCTAAGGGACTATATCAATCAATAATGAACAATATACAAATACAATACCCCTAAACATTCCTTTCCAATTTGATGACAGTTGTTCACATGATAAAGCAACTTGCTAAACTGGTTGATCAGTGACAGTGGCAAATAAATAGTAAGAAGGCAAAGGTAAATGCAATGCATTTAACTACATCACTGCAGGACCCATGAGTTCAGTGACCTTCTCACCCAGCTAATGCTTTAATAAGATGTATCTAAATGGCTGCTTGCTAGTACCAAAGTAGCTTGCTATTACATTAAGGGAGGGGGATCCATCACTCAGATATTTACTGGTGAATTATCACATGGGTAGAGTTGTAAACACCCAGCTTCAAGTACAAGCAATCTTAGAACAGTTACCCCCACACTCTTGGTTGGCAGAGGGAGAGACTTCCTAGAATCAGTGTCTTAGTCTGGCTTTAAACCATGAAAAGATCTACCAGAATTTAGAAGGAACAAACAGTTCCAATTTATAGAAAAGCATATATATCATACAATGGTCATCAACAAACTATAAATAAACTGATAATCAGTGCTTCATCAAATAAAAAAACTGTAAAAAAAAACATAAAAGCAGCATGAGTCTTTGTGCTTCTATTTTTTCTGAGAACCACTAGTTGAGTATAAAGCAAGAAGATCCAGACAGTTTTTAATAGTCTTGCCACATCTCAGATGCAGTCTAACAAGGCCTCCTTGTAAGACAGAGAGGTGGGCGGTGAGACAGAGGAGCCAGAGCTGCCTGCCTGCAGTGAGTGTTGGGAGTGCCTGGGGGCAAAGTCTGCAGGTGCAGGTAGAGGAGGAGAACAGCCAGCGGCAGTGTTCCGTACAGGTGAGCTGCCATCCCCATGGCAACAGCATAGCACTTTCTGGCAGGTCTTTCCAAGCAGTACACACAGGTGACGCACCTGGGTCGGCTGGGACCAGCATTGTGGATGTCTTCAGGAAACAAGTTATAGCAAACATAAAAAGAATTATTCTTACCCCTCAGGATATGTAGGGGGTATGAGGGCTTAATTCCATTAAATGCTTGCTTTTTCGATAATTCAATGTTTCAAGCCTTATAAGTCTCTTGTAGACAATATACAAACAAAGCAGGCAAATGTATTTTATACAATTTAATTAATTCAAATGATAATTAGGAGTCTAATATTTTCTTGATAAATATATTTTGTTATGGTGGTACATGGACCCAAAGGAATTCATTGGTAAGACCTGGACACAGATGCAGGATTGAAAATGGAGAATCCACTGGAGCAGAATAACTAAGGCTTGACTGTATACATGAGCCGTAAATGCATTTGCACTCATCTATAGCAGCAAGACCTTCTATAGGGAGTACAGACAGCTTATCAATACAGGAAGTTCACTGAAACCTGGGTCCAGTAATCCTTTCATTGGAAACAAAGTACTGAATAAACAATGGATAAGCGTGTCCGAAAAAAGTAAAAAAAATGAGCCAAAAGACTTACAATGCTTAACGCATATCCAGAGAAGCACCACCATTTCAGCAAATTTTGAAAAATGCAACTCAACAGGACAACTTCTTTTATGGCTTTCAGCTCAAAACCCACATGGAGAACCCCTCTCAACAAAATATGCCCATGTGTCACCCTGCACTTGGGAGAAAAAGGGCCACTTGTGAGGGTGTGGTGACACATTTGGGACAGAAGCGTGGGCTGCCATACTCTGGGAATGCAGCTAAGCCGGCTCCCCTCAAAGGGACAAGTGAAACCCTACAGAGATAAAAGCAATTGGTGTATATGAACAAGGCGCGGAGGCAAACAACTCTACATGAGGAAGAAGCATCAGTCAGTCGAGTGAACTCCCTGCGACCCTTCCTCACCCCATAAGCAGCGATCATTAGTATTATTAACACAAGAATAATTAGTCTACTTTACTAACACCCTTGCATGGAGCACAGCGTGGAACACAATAAAATACTTAACAGTTTAGCAAACAGAATTACTCACAGTCACCAACATCTTTGCTAATTGCTGTAAATTGCTCAGGTAAAAGCTAAAGAAAGCTCAATGTTATCTCCAAAGTCAATAAATTGCATCCATGGGTACGGGCGGTGTGGCTAAGAATAAAGAATGTAATTTATGTTACTTATTACCTTCCCTTTAAGGAATCTTTCTTAAGTTCCTTTTTTTTTTGCAATTATCCTTTAACCTGGTCTCGTGATGAAAACCTTGTCAAAGCAATGCTTGTATAGGGTAGTGGATACACAACACTTTGGTTTATGCTTTTGTATTTCACATAATTGAAATGTGACCAGTTATTGTTATTCTATTAGGGGTCGTATCTCTGACATATTGCATTATTAGTCACTTAAACCCATCTAAGTTTCAGGTGAAATTAACTATGTTACATTACATTACATTATGGGCATTTGTTAGACGCTCTTATCCAGAGCGACTTACAAGGCATGTTATGTGAAGGGGCACCAGGAGAAAATAATGTTAAACAATATCAAACATACAAATGAGTTACATAGACAATAGAAATACAAGCATGTAAAATAGTGTGTCAAAAACATGCTTGTATAACATTCCCTAGTTTCTAGCGCAAACTCAGCTATGTATGTTCATCATGGAACTCGGTTGTACATTTTCATAGCTGGATGTTTATAATAGTGATCCAGGTTAACTACCAGTGTGCCTTTGAGGATGGGCAAGTCTTACAGGATAACAGGAACAGTAAGGTACTCAAAAACACCTCAAACATTATGTCAGCACCAGAGCTTCCTCCCAGGCGTTGGCTGTATTTGGTAACCTGTATTTTGGGTTGAGGAAACGCAGGTATGGTCAGCACCACAGTGTTATGGGTGAAGGAAAACAAATAGCTCCAATTTCAACTGAGGTTAAGTAGCTTGCAAAAAGTTCACTTATTGTTTGTGTAAGGAACTAGATATGGTATAGAGGGACAGGGTTTAATTGCTCTAATTGTAGGTGATTGATTTCCAAATGGAGATAATTGAGACTCAAGAGACCTTTTGTGAAGATTAGAGGTAGCCGGGAATGTACACAGCTTGCACATTTATCTGGCTTTGCCCAGGCAGCCTGAATCAGGGTCAAGCCACAGTTCCCCGCACGCTGACAGGCCTTAATGCACTTCCAGCAGGCAGGCGCAATCCCAGTCCGGAGAGCAGATGCTCCGAGCAGGTGATATCTGAGGTGATGGGGGGATTTCTCAGCCTGCCAGATTTCCACAGGAGCGGCATTCAGGGCAACAGACGGCTCAAGCTTTTAATCGCAAGGAAGCCACAAGTGTCGTGCCATCGCACAGTGAACTGTGACTGTTGTTATTGCGAGTCAACGTCTGTCATTTCCCGAAAATGGCATTACTGGCATCTATGAGCTTTTGAGCTGTTTGTTTTGAGCGTTGAGCTTGTTTGGCAGAACTGGCTGGCTACAGTTTAGCTTTACTGAGACGCCACTAAAGTTCTGCTACTAACGTGATCTTTGGCACTGAGGCTGGCATTTGCATGGGCACACAGGCTGATCCACTTCCCCAGGACACCTTTATAAGCATGTAATTCAATTAGCAATTAAATTGGTGAAATGGGTAAACAGGAAGGTTGGAGAGCGTGGGAGTTGAGACGTACCGTGTGTACATCCAACCCTGTGGTAAATTGAGGAAATTGCTTGCAGGCTTTTGGTAGCTTGCACATTTACACTGGCGTGCAAAAAATAAATCCTTGGCTCGAAAATACAATAAATAATGACTTGTCTACTCAAATAGCACAAGAAATATAAACCTGTCATCTACATGATGCACATTAATCTATGGCAGACAGGCCATCTCTCAGGATGATCTTGTCTTCAGCATCAATTTATCAATCGCAAACATGCACACAGACATGCAAACTAAGTCCTGCTGTGAGGAATTGTCATTATAAACAAAGGAATCAGTTCGCCCCCTCAGGTCACAGGAAGACACGGTATGCGTCATGACTCTTCTAACACCTCAGGGTGCTGCAATGGACCTGGACAGAAAAGATCTCCAGCAGGACAGACAGTATGCAGTTTGAAGCACCTGGCTTTAAAAGAGAGTAAGTGGGCAAACAAGCACATAAATCCCTCAGCCCTAAGCTCATTAAAAGCAGACCCTAAAAAAGAAGGTAGCTTTGAGGCCAAAGGGATTTTGACTGAGATTACAGCTCTGCTTGTAAAAAGCACTATACTCACACATGGTTAGATGGGGTAATAACTACTTCAAGCTCTCACGCAACTGCAGAGCATCTGAGAATCTTCACTCACTCAGTACAGCTTTCTCCTTTTGCTTTTTAGGGGTGGTTGTCAATGCATGCCAGAACCTGAATGCTCGCTATGTATGTGAATGTGTGTGTTTATGTGTGCGTGTAAGTGTAGCAGCTTCAGTGTGTTCATCCCCTTGACCCCATTTGCACACACTATCTTCCTCTCTGGGGAATGTACTTCTATGTGTTCAGTGTGTTACTAGGTTTTTGTTTGTGCCCATACAATTAAATACATAATCTTTCTGTTTTTGACTGGGTACATGTCTGGGTGAGAGTACAGGTGATAAGGAATGGATGAATTAGGATGTATGTGAGTAAGACTGCTTGTATTGCTGTGTATATTTATATTGCAAGGGTGTCTGTGTTAGTATGAAGTAATATATCTCAAGTGTGTGAGCATGGATGCATATGTTTCAGAGGGTGAGAATGGATGAGCACATTTCATTGTGTATTATCATGGATACATCCTAGTATAGGCAGAACATCTTGGTGTGTGAGTAAGGATGAGTGAGCATGTCTTAGTGTGAGTATGGATGAATGAATGAATGAATGAATGAATGGATGGATGACCGAGTATTTCATTATGAGTGCATGTAAGTGTCTCAGTGTGGGTATGGATGGGTTTGCTGCTTGGTGCAACAGCTCTCCCGTCCGCCGCTCCCCAAGTCACAACATGTCGCTACTGGTGGTGACAGCGACTCCTCTGATAAGCAGCTGTATTACTTTCCTGTTAATCCAGGATGATCCTGCCAAAGGGCCGCGGAGTGAGCGCAGGCCAGAGGGGGAGAGGACAGATTGCTCTAAGAGGACAGGGAAGGACAGAGGCCATATCACTGGAGCACAGCAGGAATTCTCCCTAACCTCCACATGCGGCTCCAACAAAGACAAGAGTTTAGCCCCAGCACACCCCAGTGGGGACACCCAACAGAGACCCCTAACCATGAATCCCTACTCTGTAATTATAAGGAAGAGAACAACATGGTCACAGAACATATGTCTGCTTTAATGTTTGAGTTCTTTTAAAAATGAAATTACTGTGTATGTGTGCCACTGTCTTATGCAGCAATCAACGTGAAAAGTGGGAAAGGTCTGGATATTAGAGGTGGTAAAAGCAACTTGCTTTGATGTTCAAATCCAAGCCAAGAATGCTATTTTAAAGAACCCTTTTTCAGCACAAGCAAGGTATGCAATTCAAGCTCAAGTGTGTGGATATCCACAGACAATGAGGTCCTCATGAAACGCTTGCTTTAATAAGCAGTTCCCCCCCACCAACTGTGGGCTTTAAGAGCAATAAAAAAACACACTTGAGAAGGAAATTCTGCAGTACTCCCTGTCAGCTTGACCACACTAGTCTTCACATGAGGTCTCAGAGTGTGCTAATGAGGGTCTGCAAGTTTCTCATGTTAATGTGTTCTTAAGGATGTAACCCAGGCTAGACTCACCCACACACACTACACAGAAAGCAACTGGCCTGCAGAGCACCATGTTATGACCCTTATGAAAGGGTCATAACCATGATGTTTTGTGGACTAACAAGACAAATTGACTACAAAAAGAAATATGATAGCACCAACCAAACTGCAAAAAGCTTAGACCAGAAAAGTTACTAAAGACATCCAAACACGCTGAGAGATTGAGCAGCTTGATTTGAAGATATCATTCTATAGGCTAACGTTTTAAATTTACAGGTGGTGTACTCCCATGTGATGGGAATAATGGAATAATGGAATAATGACCCAAAATGCAGGGAAGAACCTCCAAATCATGTCCATGCCCTTAGCAGGAGAAACAGATTTCAGAGACTGCAATTAAAGCAAAAATGAAGAAAAAAACATCTTTAAGCCTCTGTAACAGTTTTGGGCAGCTACTGTCCTAAAGGGCCTGCAGGTAATGGGTTACCTTCCAATTAGCATGTGATTTACGCAACCCAGTCCAAATTCCTACCCAGCTAGGGCCCTCAATGAAACAAGCCACAGCCAGCACTGCACAAATGCAGTAGATTGAGCTTTCTTTTTGATCTTCCCAACCATATATTAGCAATGTCATTAGGAAGGAGCGTGCTTCCTACCCCTCTTCTGCACACTACAGATGCCTTGAATGTTGCTGTTTCCAAAAAGACCTTGAAGTGGGTTCAGCGTTAAGTCCCAGCTTGAAATAACAGCCACAACATCAAACCACAGCACAGATCCTCAGGAGAAACAGGTAGGGGGTTATTGCACCTCTACGTTATAAACAGACCCACCCCACCAGGATAGTAATTATACTATAAACTGTTTAGGCTTTCCTTGGCTTTGCAAAAGTGCTGTGCTGGCAACAACTACAGTAAAACTTCCATCAAATGAAGAAAAGCTCTGACATCTGACTTGACTTTGTAACTGTGCTTTGCTAAGAAACAAAGGGACCTTTGATCCATCATATCAGTCAGTCAGTCTGAACAGCGAATGTGAGGGATGGGCCAACATTGCTACAGGAGTAACCTCAGAGATCAGAGACAGTACTGATCCTGGGTGCGTGGTTATTGGTAAATCACAGCATCAGGCAAAATACCAAAGCTTGGGAGAGAAAAATTATCTTTTCACCCAATAAGAGGGAACTTTTGTAAAACACAGCTTTTATAACCCACCACCCATAAAGCACTTTAGTGGTATGTGGTTGCTACAGGCATATTTTCAGGTTGACAAAATGCTTGGGAGATGGGGGGGAGTAGTCACAAGGAAACACCCCCATTTCACTCCCAGCCTCTTTATCTCAACAGAAACATATCTCAGTTGAAACGTGACCTTTCGGTTATGCAAAACTGACATATAAATTAATTCCACACATATCTGCCACATCCATCAAATAGCCGACACAAGCAGTAACGAGGAAAACCGTCCTGCCCATTATTTTTGATGCTGCAATGATGACCTAGACTTACTGAGATACTACACTAATTAGGCCCAACAACAATAGTGAAGGGAAGAAAAACACATTTTTGATAAAGGGTGATGAATCTCAACAACAAAAACACAGCTGTGACAGATCATTACAGCACCCATTTAAATGTCTGTTAATGGTCTTCTCAAGACAATGAACCCATGTCTAATGCAACTGAATTTATGGTGAGATGCTTGAGCTAGAGGCAACATTGTATAAATCATCTTAGCAGTTTGAAAAACAGCATTTGTGTAATTAATGTATCATTTAATATATATTGTCAAAAGCACTGTATGTATGTGGAAGAGAAGAAACTCTGCTTAATGTTACAAAACGAATGGACAAAGCACACACAAGCTGCAAGCACATACAACATATTTGTACAACCTTGAAAAATCAATTTTTGAAAACAGGCCAAACAAAAAGCTGTCATTGTGTAGTCTGTGGTGGAAATGTGCAGACAAACAACAAGAAAAGACATAAGGGAGAGCTTTTTAGTGACACTGCAACGAGTTTTAAACACTCCTCAATTCTCTCTCCTGCACATGTACACTCACACACACACACACACACACACCCCCAAAAAGACGCCCCAGGGGTAAAAGATTAGTTCGAGGGAGAGCTGGTGCGTCTGTTGATATACATGTGCAAATGTAAACTGGTGCACAAAGCTTGCTCCACACATGTGCGTATCCAGGGTGGGCCTATTGTTCTTTAAGTGGGATCACTGGTGGCTATGCTTGTTCATTTGTACATGTGGGCAAGCGTGCGTGCTTGCAAGCGCCTGTGCATGGGTGCTTGTTTGTGTGAAAAATTCATTTACAAATAAAAATGGATGTTTTGTCATGTTGGGATGGAATTTGCACAGTATTTGTGTTAAAGACTCTGCAGTAAGTAGATGGGGAAAGTACAAACAGTGAGCTATCTGGACAAGGGTAAGAAGCACAAGAGTGCTTGTTTATGTTGGTTGTTTATCCTCATTGGGGGATGGGAAGGTTAAGCACAGATGCCTGTTATGTAGTGGGATGCAGACATAAAGAAACAGAGGGGTGAAAAATGAGAGGTGATCATAGAAGGCTTATACAAAATATTGCTCTTAAGAGTTAAGATTGACTTAAAACTGGTTTCTGAATAACTTGTTATTTTTTGGGTACAGTTACAGATGGTGGTATCTGAGACAGCGGTATCTAGCTTGATTTGCTGCTGCCATTCATTGCATTACCAACCCAGCAAGTACTGCTATGATACTGTACTGGGAACTTTAACTGCCTGAGGGCTAAGCTGGCCAAGACACCTGCTAGTTCAACTTGGCAACTGGCCAAGGTTTCAAATATAAACACATATAAAACTGCAATGTATTGTGTAGTTCAGAAAAATCCTTTAATGCTTAAAATGTCTCTAACTTGTATCATCCATTGTGTCTCATCCATCAACAGACTTTCTCATGATCTTATACATTTTAGATTTCCAGACCAATACACAGTTGTAATATCTAATTTTCATTTAAAATAAAATAATAAGCCTTTTCTATCAAAACAATGCTTTTGAAAATAAGTCAAATGCTGAAAAAAATAGTGGAACAGAATTTCATCACGACTTCAAAAAACAGCTGTTTTTTAATATCAGAAAGGCAATGAGAAATGGAAAACTAGCTAGATTACGGCCCCTTACGGAAGGCGAGAATGACCAATCAATGTATATATAAATAATGGAGATGGAGAGCACCATTCTGTTTTGGGGTGTCCATTGTTCTCGAGACGCAACACTGTACAGTAGGCGTAAACGCATGTTGTATTTGCATTATCGTCACACACTGCATGTTGTCAGAGATAGGCTACATATTCTTTAATTCATCATACACAGTTGTTTAACGATATACACTAGCAAATACAAACCTGACCATGATAAAACGTCATGCTTTGTTTGATGAGGTTCTACATGGCAGAGTACTGTCACGTAGTTAACAGGCAGGAGCAAAGCAAGAGTAGCCAATGTAAACAGAATTATTGTTACGGGTCGCAGTATAACAATCAGCTGATGAGTTGATGTTAGCAACATTTGTTTAGTTAACTCATTAAAACAATGTTACTAAATACCCGTAGACTGTTGTATGGTATGATCTAGCTCTCGTGTGTTGTTTTTATGGTAGCTAAATGCATAAAATCCACTTTACCTTGCTTCAGGCACTTTTCCAAGGCAATCAAAGTAGGTTGTCAGTCCATTGATGAACGACACTCTATCTTCTGTTCTTCGGTCGTCCTCTTCTCATAGATCACTGTCGGTTGTCTCACTGAATTATATCGTATATTTTATTTTAAAATGCATCCATGACGAAATTGCGTGTACTTGTTAAGTGCAATTTTCAAGTTAACGTGGAGACATAACTAAATACACAATCAAATTCAAAGACTATACCGCCTGTGTGTGAACCCTTGGAACAGCAGAGAAATAGATTGAAATTTCTCTCAATTGTGGAATAAATTTAAAGCATGAGCATCGACTAAACAAATGGAAGCGCAGTCTTCTGACTCGTCTCAGTATTGTTAAATAATAACCTACAGTGATAGTTTACCATAGTCGGCATATTACTTTAAGAGGAGTCCTTGCTATTGTAAAAAAAATTTCCTTCAGACTCATTTGATATCCATTCTGAACACGTGCTTACTGTAGGTTACAAGACAAACAAGTACCCATCTGGTTGTGTTACTACTTTACAGAAATTACAGCTAAATTATTTTCTTGCGGGTAACAAGAAAACTCAGGTATATGAGGCAACACTGTGTAGCTCGGTAAATCAGCTTGTTTATTCCTAAACCAGATAGATCTATCCTTGCTACACGTTCCCCTTCAACCTACAAAACGTATTCACTTCATGATTCTATGTCCTCGTCTCGCATTGATTAAGCAATGGTAGTAAGAATGTGATTTTTTAAAAAATAAATCGGTTTTCTTGAGAAAGCGTTTAGCTAGGAAACGTTAGGTAGCCAGTCCTTTGAAAAGTAGTCAATGCATGCAATCAAAAGTTTACAGTGCAAAGTAGTGTATTCAATAACGCAGCCAATATAGTTACTCCAAATGGATGGTTTTGAATTTTTTTTAAATAGACTGGTATCCCGTTTTGGCCAGTGGTTTATCCTGCAGCTATTCCAGGAGTTTAGTGCACAGGATAAACGAAGGTTGTTGTTGGAGTTCAGCACCCGTGATGCGTTCTTCAGGTCGGACTTCTGCTACTTCAAGTCCATTGCTGTATGTAATTTTCAATATTGTAGCACATCCCCGTTCGCTCCCAGATATGTGTGGTGTTGACTTGTGATACCTCCTTTCTCTCAGTTCTTTCTACCTCTTTCCCTTCCTCTGAGGCAACTCTTCTCCCTCCCTTCGCGCTGCCGACTAACCAAGCGCCCTGCTCGCACAGACAATGCGCACACCTCCCTCCCCCTTCCCCAAATTCAAACGTGCTCCATTCTTTTTTACCCCTTCGATTGAAAGCTTACACTGGAGTTCTTTCAGTGGTCTGACCTCATCGCGTCCCGAACATTTAATGACCTCTTAAAAAAGGTCAGCTCATTTTAAATGCTCGTGATGTATTACACCCTTTTAACCAGAGGTTCTTCCTGCCTTTCAGTTATCATTGTCTTACCTCTTTTGACTCGGCGCTTGAACGGTTCGAAAGTAATCCACTTTCCTCCATAGTATTGACCGTATTTTAAATGGTCACTCCATGGTCATAATGTACATGTCTAACCTTTTATAGAAGTATTCCTATACGGTCTGCATTTATTTTGTCATATTAATATGTTTTGGTGGCCTTTTAAAGCACAACGGGGGAGCTGATTAGCAAGAATGAGTGCAAAGTTGAAAATACTTTTGATGTGTTCCAATTTCCTGTAATTATCCCTTTTCCTTATATCATAAATACATTCAAAACCATGTGACTATACTACTTGAATACAAATAGTTAATATGAACACTACACACATTTATCTCAGTTCGATGACATTTTGTACATTGTGTTCAGAGCATGAGTCCACATTTTAATTAAATTATTTTAAACTTTACCACTCTTAACACTGTACTTTTGAACAGACAGTTGTTAATTAATAGTTCAATTATACTATGAAGATTTACAAAAAATGTCAGGTTCTTTCTCTGAAAAATTTCCTGAAAATCCATTTATGACCACAAGAGGGCGCAAATTGTCAAGCGCAAAACACTTCTCACCCTCGTCTCAATCGTGTTGCTGTACTTCCACATATGACCAATATATCTATTTTTATTTAGGTTACCTTTACATTGTATACATTTCTGTGTTACGAGCCTATGGTTGAATAAAGGGATTGTATCTGTACAGCACACTCTATTCACCTGGCCAATAATGTGGAAAAGAAGAAAGAGCAAGTCCTGAAGGAGTGTCAAGGACAGCAATGAAGCAGTCTGCTCACTACCTTTGAGTTCTTTATTGTGCTGAGTGCCTCAGACTAGACTGAGATTGAAGGGTCTCTGTAAGGCTACTGTATGCCTTGAGACACAGACAGCTTATTACAGACTTTAAAATAAACATCACTTTTTTCTTTCACATTTTCTGATCCACATGCATTTGGATTTCCTCCATGAAATAACTCAATTAAAAAGATACTGTTAGAATAATGACATGTCTATACTTTTTCAGTTTAAATATTAAACCAATAGTTCCTTTTACCTTTCTACTTAATTTATTTACACAAGATGAGAAGCAGGGGATCGAATCCATGTTTCAAGAATGCTGAAAGTTAGACAGGTAATGCAAAAAAACATGGTCTAAATATTTGATTTAAACAGAAAGCTTAATTTCTACACAAAACAAACAACATAAAACAAAACACAATGCAGTATATTAATACTTGTTTGGTTTACTGTCACTTTAATAAGGAAATCTATTGTATGTGTGTCAATCCCCATGGCCTTTTAAAAATCACCTACTCTGACACATTACACTATTCTAGTATTTTTCCACTGAAATAGTATAACAGATTAACAAATAACTCCTTCACCAAGCACAGCAGATTTACATTGGATTATCTTGGTGTGTCTTTGGTCTCACGTAAAGAGTTCATGTAAAATAGTAGTAGTCATAGAGTAATTCCTCTAAGATCATAAAGATCATAACAGGACTAGAGGACTGCGTATACTCAAAGCAAAACTCAAAATAGCAAAGTGGCAAACCGGCATTTGCTTTACAACCTCATCAAACATACTTGCTAATATACACTGAGATTTTACAATTTTAGGGACAAGTCAGTGCATATGAGATAACCAATGGACTGCCCTAAAATGCTTTACTCATGGGCGGCCAGTGAATCCACCATATGGACATAGGATTGTCATGAATCACATAAGATACTCCTGAAAGGAACTCATCTTGGACTCACTGATGATATTTCAGTATAAAAACACAGAATAGATGGAGGTTAGTCTTTCTGCACAAATCAGGTGAATGCCTCAAAGGAGACCCTTCTGTGATCACACAATACATACACAATCTGGAGTGTCTACTGGTCCCACAATCATTTCCAGATAGCAGACAGAATGACAATTCTTTTCTGTTAGAAAATGTGTTTGCTTATTCTGGACAGTCTAAAGCAAATAATACATCTAATCAAAAGTAAAAATGCAACTTCCGTCAAATATGCCAAGCAAAATTACTTAAAAAAATGCATTTTCTTGTCTCCTAAGATAATCTCAACCAAGACAGCTTTTTATTTACTTAAACGGAATGTCATGAGAAAAAAATGTCTGAAATACTAAGTACGACTGCCTATTCCATGAAAAAAAAACATACATTTCAATGTTTTATGACGCTTCGGGTTATGCATTTTAACTCAATATTCTATAAGTAACCTTTATGGATAAATCTTGGGAGGAATTTCATGCGGCTGTCAGGTGACACAAAGGAAACCAAGACTCCATTCATGAGGGTTTGGAGCAGGAGCTATGTGGCCTGCCATTGGCTCAGTCGTCAAAGTCGGGGATGTCTTCATAAGAGTAACCATGGTAACCTTTGGAGGCATAGTAGGCAATCCGCAGGTGATAGAATCCAGGGAGGAAAACGAGGACTCCAATGATGAGGACAGGCACGGTGCGATCTGAATGCTGTTGGAGAGTAAAAAGAAAAACACATGTATAAAAAATAATCCAGATGTAGACAACCCACTAAAGCTGAAATAATATAGCCATTTATGATATAGCCAAATGATTTAGCCAAGTACAGCAGGATTGTCTGTATGCTCTTACTCAACTCCCACAACATTTGAACAATCAACACAAGTGGATGGTGGAGGAGGTCACGATTCAATGCCTATGAATCTATTACTCACCCACGGAGTGTCTTAGTCCATTTTGTACACCAATAGTTTTAGCACCCTGCCCCTGGAGAGTCAGCCCACATAACACACTTTCCCCCTGTCTGATACCCTGTGAGAGTGAGGGTGCTATGGCTGGAACGGAGAATAGGGCTAAGCAATCTGTAGACATCTTCAAATTACTCTCAATGGTCCGGAACCATATGAACACATTCTAAATCCTGAAAAAATTGTAACACCTTTGCCAAACTTATTTGTAATGTCAAGAGTCAATCACTGCAGGAAAATAAATGGTGTTGCATGTGGTTTACTTTTACAAAAAAAGTGTTCCTGCAACTTTGGCTATAAGATGTTTATCATGTGATGGTTAATTTAAATAGGTTATCAATAGCATTAAAATCCTTACACCTGACTGGACTATTTTTTGACTGGTCCTTCAGAAGAAATCAAGTGGGGTAAACAGCTGAACTCTAATTACTTAACAGCCCAAGAGTTGTCACCTAATATTAAAACTTTACATCTCTGTCTTGTGCATTACAAAAACCTTGCAAGTATAATTTGGCTTTCATGTGTTGACTATTCCAATAAAAAATTGTCTGCACAGTTTTTCTCAAGCTGTATCCCAATATGCACAGCTGTGCAAAACCAATTTACAAATGGCTCATTTTCTTGTCCTGCGAAATAAGAACATAGCCTGAGTAAAAATATTTTGACAAAAAAAAAAAAAAAAAAACTTACAGCGACTTCAATATATTCAGTTATTAGGAGGACCCCGATGATAATTAGCAATGACCCAATGAGGAAGAGGACTGTTGCCAGAGCAATAGCCTTATATGGGACTTTGGGTGGACTCTTCTTAAACTGCAGAAAAATGAAGGTACATGGCAGTCACGCACTGACTACACAGTTTCATGAATCAGACTTCAGAAGAATAACATTAGAGATTTCTGATCTAACCTTTGCAAAATGTAGTGATTCATACAGTTTTTTTTTTTTTTGCATATCTGTTTCATGTAAAAGATTTATGATTTCTTTAAGATTATCCTACCACAATTTCCAAAGAAATGTAAAAGTATGCAAAACCAATATAAATGTATATAAATGTAAAGGCAAACCAGAGGCACTTAAATAAATTATTTCTCAAATATATGCAGAAAGTGTCTTCAAATTCATTTGGAAATTTCAACAGATTGTGTTCTTTTCACAACACCACACATTGGGAATCATTGCAGTTGCAGAGAAACAGTTTGCTACACCAGCTGGATTACAGCTGGCTCCATGTAATCCATGCATATTTTTCTAATGTTTGGTGTGTTTAGGTCTCCCTTACCTGTAGATCGATATATCCGTCATCACTGTCAGCTAACTTAGAGTATTTCACCTTACTGTTAGGAATTCCACTTGTCACACTGCTGCGGGCTGGCATTCTTAGCTAGAAGTGTGTGACTGCCAGTGAGAAAAGAACAGACATTTATACACCGATGTGACTTCAGCACTCGAATCGAATAAACTTAAATAACTAGCTGACACACTGTGAAACGTCAAAAACAGACATTTCATTACACCATGATACTTAATTAACGCTAGGTATTAGCTACTAAAATATGGTATGAGATATAGGATATGCAGCAGTTAGACATAGGTGACTGTTGGCTAACGCTAATCCCTGGCTCTTTAATGACAGAAGTCAGAGACGACACACTGCGGTGATTTTTTTTTCTAGATGGCTAGCTAGCAGGCTAACTTTGCAGGTCAATTTTAGGAAAAAAAAAATAAAAAAACAACAACATAATCACAAAAACCAGCTAGGAATTTCAATACATGGGGTGCAGCTGAAGAGGTGAATTACAGATGATTCTTGAATGTGGCATGTCTTATATTTCATACGTTTCACATTTCTTGTTAGCAATACTAGATGTAGCTATCGATAGCTGCAACACGCATAACGTAATATTGTAGGTAGCTGGCTATGTTTACACTAGCTTGTTACAATACTACTAGGTTTTTCAGCTTGTCCCACGTCAGGGTTGCTATTCTGTTCGAAACCGCTACTGCACTGATTAATACATACCTGTTACACTACAGAGTACATATTTTTAAAAAGTCTTCCAAACGTCGCATCACCAGTTTCCGGGTTTAACGTGAACCAATATGCGTAGCTGACACCGGCGTACAACAGACGGAACTGGAGGCCATATTGGTAAGGGAAACGCTTCTTCATCTGAAGTGCACTTAATTCAGATAGTTTTAAAGTACATAGGGTCAAAATAAAGCAGCCTGAATTTAACCTGATTTAGTTATTAAACTATTGTTTTTTATTCATCTTAACGTGGGGAGATAATGTTAATTTGCAGCCTTTCTCAAACTTCTTTGTGTAAGACCTCTCATGTGCCGCTTTGAGCTTATTGGGCCCATCCCGGCTGCCCTACCCTATAAAAATGAAACTCACACACGTACATTAATGATTGATGGATTTATGTTATACAGATATATGTATTTTATTTTATCACAATATTATATCGTTAAAAAGTTTTTCACCTCCACAGTCTTTTAAAGATAAACTCTGCATCATCAACACTTATTTTGTTTTGTATAAGTACTACAAGGGTCCACTGCTTACCACTGCATGTTAATTATATTAATTGAGCTCCAGAGAATAGGTGAAAAGTAGTTTGAATAGAGATTCTCTGGGTAGCTGAACACTCAATGAGGATTGATGCCATTTTGAGTTTTCGTTTTCACTTCAATTGTTTTTAGCACTTTGGTTTGGGTTTCTAATTCGTCAGTTTATCTTTTCAATAAATTTTACGATTTTTCTTTAAGGTGCGCGTGTTTAGTCTCCAAATGTCGGTGAGTGAGTGAGTGAGAGGGTGAAAGATGTTGGCACGGGGGACATTCTGCCACCAAGATTCTAGAATCTCATTAACAACGCGAACAATTCAGTTAAGGGGCGGCGACCGAGTCTATTTGGATTTCATCGTTGATCTAACACTGAATTAGAGGTCGAATTTTTTTTATTTAAAGTGAAGCTGGATATCCACGATGGGGCGCTATAGGACAGATTAGGTCTACCATTCATAAAAGTGCATGCAATAATAGTTATGAATGAGCTGATACATCTACTGCATCAACTGCACTGGAGTGCATTGGCAATACGAACAAAATAATGATAAATAGCCTGTAGGCAAGAATTAAGGCCAATAACCTAATGACTTGATTTATCATTTGAAGTTATTCTATGGCAATAAAGCCCCTCACTTAGATTTAGCTTATGCCATACAAAAATGTTTAAAACCTGTGTGGGTTAAGGTAAATAAAATAAAACAAAAGTCTGTACTGCAATTTCTATTCTGGATCTCAAAAATCCATAGGATGGTAACTGTAATCCAGCGATTGAAAGTGCCAATTTAAGAGGAAAAAAAAATATCTTGGGAGTTTGGTCATGCCACTAGGGAATCCCTTACTCCTTGAGATAAGTGCAATGGATAATTAATATCTACTCCACCTCTCCACTGAGGTGTTGGTTTCTTTGCATTATTCCAGATGGGAGGGTGACTCCGACTGGCACATCACACCAACACTACTTTCTGACAACGATTTGATTTTCCTTGGATGTCCCAGAGCAAACCACATCCTGCTTCAACCCTCAGACAAAAAGCGGTCACAGGATGGTATGGCTGTTGTATGTCATATCAGATTATTTTATGAGACTGATTTTTTCAGACTGCACTAAACAGTAAATTAATTAGCAAAAACAGTAATATTATGTAATATTTGATTAGAGGGAGTCACGTTAAGCAAGTTAATTAGATTAAACCATGAAACTAAATTCTGAATGTTAGCTTTGTGCATGCTCGTGCCAATATAGTGGACATTATTTTACTGAAAGGAGTTTGGGGATTGTTTACAGTTCTGCACTGAGGCATCAATCCCAACATAATGGGAAACTAGTATGACTGACTGGGTAATTTATTCCTCAACATGGAGACCAGTTGGAGGAGATATCAGAGAAAATATTAAGATTTTAACAGCATCACTTAAGCTATTGTTCGTTATGTTTATTTTCTTATTTTGTATGTTCTGAATATCCATTTTTCATTTATTTCCAGGTGTAAGTGTAAGCCAATAGCAGAGCCACAATATCATCTCTCAACTCAGGAGTGCATACCCTATCATATGACCAGTGAATTGAGGAGTTTTCACCTTACAGTCAAGCAACTGACCTGTGGAGACGTTGTACCAAAGGGCTGCACATCTATAGGTCACTATTGCGCAATGAGGCAAAGAATCCATTGCTCCCTGGTTGACTACATACTGTAAGCCTATATGAGCAATTAGGCATGGCCCATTACATCTCTGATCAGACCAATGTTTTAGCTGAGTACTCCCAAGCTGTGGATTAGCTCTCTTATCTATGGCTCTGCATACTGCAAGCAAGAGCACCTAAGCCTTTTTTTTATAGAACTTTATATCTGAACCAAAAATGAGTCCTGGCAGGAGTGTTTTATTCACTTGACTTAACATTTAAGAATTACGGAATGACCAACACCCTGCTGGAAATGAATATGTTTTGCACTTCCTTTTTGAAGATTTGCTCTTGGTGAACTAACGCAAGCTCTAAATTATAAACTAGAATTGTAAAATAATTATTTTGGCTACCCCACATACAAACATTCTGCTCCATTCTGCTTGGTATACATAATCTCATAGAGCTGTTTCAATTTGCAAAAATTGATAAGTGTTTGATGAAAAATATATACTTTTAGGTTTTTTGTAAGGTATTTACAAGCAGAAACATCACTGCTAAAGAACACTTTCATGTAAGATTAGGAAGTACAGACAATTCACACTGCTTATCATGTTAATATGAGTTACCTTGGTAACCTCTGTCACATAGAGTTTGGGAACCCTCTAATCCCATAAACTCAGTCTAAAAGTGAGTCATCCTTACCATTGGTTTTAATTAGACCTAATACTTTTCTGGAATGCCTATATTTGGGCTATATCACCAGTTGAGTAAATTATTATTTGTAAATGTAATTAATGAAAGATTGCAACAAAATATGTCAGGAATTTTGATTAGCAAGATAGCACTGGTGAAACTGAGTGTTGAGATTTATTTATTTATTTATTTTTGCAAGATTACTTGGAAAGTGATCATATTGAGTATATGCACAAACTAACCAAGGACCTGAAGTATGCCAACTAATTTCAGAAATTCAAGTAACAATGGAGAATGATGACACATTTCCTTGAAACAGCTGGCAGCCCTGACTGCAATTCCATGTTGCCAAGCCATCAGACTTTATTTAGCTGAGCTATTTGATGGGGCTTCTCAATAATGCTTGTTATTCTAAACTCCCTTTGCTTAGAAACTCACCCCTCATTTGGCACAAAACAGTTTCAAGGACGAAACACAACACTAGAAGGTATTTTAGTCTCACAATACGTATATGAATAGCCTAAAACATTTCCTATTCATGTATTTTTACTGTTTATATGCACCTATCTATATATTTTATAGTACATAACAATGGCTTACTTGGAAAACTATGTGTAAAATGTATTAAATTACAGATATCAAATGTAATATCTAAATATTACATTAACCCATGTTTCCCCAAGCATTTTAGAATGCCTTTCGTATTTGCATCATAGGGAGAAATATGAAACAGGGGTGAGAAAGCTGCTAACAATGAACCAATAATCCCTTTTTTGCATGGTAGATACGAGTAACACCTGTGAAGGCTCAGTGAAAAGAAATGTTTGCCCATTTGTTCCATCCATAAAAATAGTGTACATTTGACCTTTGGAGACCTTGGTGACCTTCACGGCTTCTTCAAAATGCATGAAAGCCTGCTTGGAAGGTTAGCTGACAGCTGTAGGCTACCCTGTCAACTAAATTAAAAAACCTGACCACATTTATTAAGTATTACACCTACTATGATGGAAGCCTTGAAAAGCCACAAAATATGTAATGAGCTAAATATGTAACTTTATGTAATTTGTTCCAAGGAGCCATGATGTAAATATAATTGCCATGTGACCAAAGACACCAAAAGATAATTTGGCCCTGCATATTTCAATTGGTGGAGTATCAAGTGAGTGGAGTAAGTGGCTTGCTATGTAGCTTTGGATGTTGCGATCATTAGAAAAATGACAACCAACAATATAGAATGTATGGAAATACACAGAAGAAACAATTTGTTTTATTTGATTGGAATACTAAATGTAGTGGATTTGTATTAATTGAAAATTTCACCTCAAGGTTAAATTGGTCGCAAAAATTTAGAACATTATGAGATTACCTTTGCTATTGTTCTGATAAGGTCTTTGCTGCTCTCCAACTGCTAAATTGCCCCTATACCAAATGAAATCTTTCTCAACCCAAGCCTTCCTCAAGTCCTCTATTTCTGTTTTGGCCATTTTTGTCTGGCTTTTTCCTGCCTCCTCTCTTTAGCAGTCAGCTTGGCTAATGGGGTATGGCTGAATCAAATTATTTTTTCCATTTGTGTCTGCTGTTGTATGGAGTTGCACAGTTTGATGCTCAATTTTTTGGTTTTGGGTTTTTCTGTCCCCCAACCCTAAGTCTTTTAATGGAGCCACTCAGGTACATTGCAGTTAATTGCACCATCTATCCCTTAACTGCACCCACACTCAACCAATTGCTTCATCGCAGGAGTACCTCTGCAGGGCAATCTTGCAGATTACACTGGGTTCTCCTGAAATGACATATTGTTCTGGAAAAATACAGCAGACCTTGCTGAACAAAAAGGAATCAAGAGACATATTTCCCCACCCAGGTCAATTTATGGATTGAGATCTTAGAGGATGTCTGTTTGTTCAGTGTTTAAAAAGAAGGATCAATTTTGTTGCAAAACAATTATAATCTTTTTTTCCAGTGTGTGCTGTTGTGGGTGGAATGCACCATGCTGCAGCCACCACAGAGGAGTGTTAAACAGACTGGAAAGCATTTGATTAAGAGTCTGGTGTCAGTATGGTGTAGAACAGCGGCTGATGGCTTTAGAGCGGTCGATAAACTGCATGTGGGCAGAGTGAATTTTGACTGCACGGGGGAATAGAGTGTGGGTCAATACTGCCAAAATCTATCTGTCTACAGATAGAAATGCTCCCTGGAGAATAGCGGATATTTGTGATGTACAGCTAAAGCCCACCCCCCCCATAATGGGAATTCATTCAGCGGCGTAATATGGCCATTTTCTGTAATTATGCTTACTGCCTCCCCACAGCTCAACTCATGTCTATTGCAAGGGAGAAGATGCCATTAAGCTAGCCTTCCCCCGCACAGGTCCCAGCAGATCCCACCCGCAGTCTAACTATGCTCGGTGCAAGGACCAGCCAATTGTGTGTACCGATAAGAGCTCTGGCAGACATCTGGGCATTCAGGACTGGAAGTGAACGTAGTGAACTGGATAGAGCTGATAAACAGGCTCCATACAATCTTAAGGAAGGATACCATTGACACACTTTTGCACTGTAGTCTCTCAACATTTTTTTTTACCTGCAACAATAATGACCAAGAGCTATTTAAATTGCATTTTATTATTTATTTTTTTTTAAAGTATAAAAGATGATGAAGGCTGCTTGCTGTAAAGGGCAAGCAGTCCACATTCTTTCCAGCCATGTCTGATGATTTAACTGAATAGAAGTTAACTTCATTCTGAGGTGAATGCCTTAGGCATTTGGATTTGTTTTGATATATGATATTTTGCCATGTATTTGCTTATACATAATTGAATTGAAATGAAATGTAGCCTGACATTCAGCAAATTGGAAAATACAAGGATGAGGGAGTTGAAATACTCCTAGCATTTCCCTCTCCACTCCCCGCCTCCACTTTTCTTTGGGCTGAGGGTAATGTATGTATGTGCCCAATGTACCGAATTGTGCAAGATAATAGTAACTGTTACATTTTCATGTTTCTGTTTTGAGAATTAAGATAATCCTTCAAATGTGCATGCAGTATTATTGATGTTCTTTTACATTCTATACAGATTTTATCTGTTCTCATACACTGGAATTCCAAATCCTTTTCACAGGTAAGCATTTTGCCTCTTCTGAATAAGCATGATTTAAGTGCAGTTGGCACAGGTGCCAGGTACCTTATTGAGAAGAGGTGTTTGACTTGCATAATGAGACATTCACTGAAACCTTGGCTGAATGACCATGCTGTGAGTGTATCACTGAAATAGTTTTTTTTTTAATATGGTGAGCCACCTGGCAGCCTCAATATTTTTTAAAGTTGCAAAGATGTTTATTCTTATACTTTTCTTCACAAGTACTCCATGGCTCCTCCCCCCAGTTTGTCATGGCTGATTTATGTATGAACTACAGAGTCAGCACAGCTGTGCAACAATCACTACAGCTGTGAGCTGGAGATTATGTTCCACCCTCAGGGCTGGGAGAGCTACACTGCAGGGGAATTAGTGACATTTAGAGGAGACGGGTTGGGGTAGCTAATGCAGCAGAAATGGGAATAACCTTGGCCGACTTCAAACCACCTTACCTCTAGTGACTCCTGCTGTAGACACCTGCCATCAGGCTTGTCATGAACATAGAAATTCTGTTTTGCATTTTCTAATGAGGAACTGCATTGTGGAGAATGAACGGAAGGAAGATTAAAGTAAACTTTTGGTAATTCTGAACAATGGCAGTCAGGACCAGTCAGCGCTGGAGTGCAGATTAGCACAGAGTGACAGTTTCACTTTTTTTCAGCACTGTCATTGACACTGGCCATGGTGACAGTAACCTCCTTACAGATTTCCCAGACTTCCCAGAATCCCAACAGACATGAGTATTGCAGAAGTATTACATCCTTCTTATTTTATGTCAGGGGAAAATGACAACTTATGCTTTTTTCTGTTTGTTTGTATGTGTGTGTGTGTGTGTGTGTGTGTGTGTGTGTGTGTGTGTGTGTGTGTGTGTGTGTGTGTGTGTGTGTGTGTGTGTGTGTGTGTGTGTGTGTGTGTGTGTGTGCACGAGTCTATGTGTTTAGAGAGAAAGAAGAGGGAGGAGACTGACTTATTCACATTTGATTGACTTCAGGAGCAGAGAAAACATAATTAAATAGAACACAGAATAATAATCAAGATTTGTGAGTGTTTTGCAGGTTCATTTTCTGCTATTGTGAGCACAGATTTACTTGGCACTGTGGCTTGGCCATTACTGAAATAAATTAATGAAATCAAGTAGTTATTGAATTTAACCGTGGCGAGGCCGACTTCCTCTCTGCATGCTGACTCAGGCGATGTGTGGTGAGTGCATATATAAAAGGGAATGTGTCTTGAATACTGCTCCAGGACTAAACTAATGGAAAGGGACACACCAGAGAAGTGGATATGGCATGAGTGCAGTTCCGTTGAAGCATATTTCACTGAGATAGACACGGAAATTAAGCGCAGGGTGACTTCACTTCACCTTTTGAAATGACTGGACATGCACATGGCATTCCAACCAAGCATTTAATATAAATTCATAAAAGAGGAACATCAGGTACCTGCTCTCCTGGGATAAGGTCAAAATGGACTCCGTCTGGCCAATGTAATGGGCTCTGTTGTTTTGTGTCTTAAAACCAGACACCTCTGAGCTTTGTGATAGTCAGCTGTCTAGTGGAGTAGAAATGTCTGAGTTTCCCATTTTAGCGATTGGTCTCCAGGCCACATCACAAATGGCAACACACTGAGGCCCCTGACCTGCAGAGAGCTATGAATGTCTGCTTCCCACAAGTGTCAGCAAAGGATCATTCAACCATAAAGCTTCTATTAAATCCAACTGCAGCCTCTGAAGCAGGGCTGTGGAGCCCCTGGAGCTCAGCAGTGAATGAGGGTTTTTACTTATGGCTCATTACCAAGTGGTTTAATTTGCCTGATTAATTAATTAGCTGATGCTTTGCTTTTAGTGTTCATATTAATTAGATTATTTGTGCAACAGCCTTCGCCTTAGGGTGTTGGATTATTTTACTGCATCATTATAGACAGGCTAAAATCACATTATATTTCATTCAGATTCAAAGTCCAAGACCTGAGTACATGGCAGTTGTTTCTGTAGAATGACATGACCTGAGGTCATGTTCATAAATGACCTTTGGGACAGTAGTCCATATCAGTATTCTTCTTCATACATTGAAAATCATAAATCTCTCATGAGTAAGTGGTATTATGAGATGAAATGGGTGTCTTGATATGAAATATGAAGGGTTGGAGACCCAACGGATTTGCACCTCTATAGCAGTGAATTTGTGAGTTTCTTCAGGTAGTCCAGGGAGTTGCCTTCCTTTTATTGCATATTGGCAAAAATAACAGCAGTATGGACTCAGCTCCTTTAACAGTTCAATTCTATTCTCCATTTCTGTCTGAAATCTGTGTCAGCCTTGCAAATGGGTTGTTATTTCAGGTTATTTTCAGAGTATCTCCAAGTTCGGGTTAAGATTCTGGCTAGCCTCAATAAATACTCACCTTTTAGTAAGTTTTCATATTTTTGAAAGTAGTAAAATTCTTCCTGATCTATAAAAAGAAATTTCCTCTTTTTGGCTTCAAGCTTTTCTGATCTGAACTTAAATGTACGTCTTTAATGTTTTTTTAGACATGCTCTTTTAAAAAACAGCATGTGCTGTGATCTCTCTGACGTCAAGAGTGGAGATGTGTTCTTCTGATGTCAGGCACTTTAGTTCACCCTGTAGCTGTATTACTTAAATGGCCCATGTTACATTCTAACCTTCATCTTTTTAACACCATCAAGAGTGTGATTTCACTTGCCTCTTTGAGTGTTATGGCTGCTGATTATATATGTTGCATTGTACAGCATATTGCTCCATTTCATATCCTTCCATCTTGTAAGAGTATCGTGGCAAAATAGCCTTTCTAGCAAATATACAGGATACGCTCTATGAGTAGTCAACTGAACATCTGTTCAGCCATTCTGAGGGGGGTTCAGAATAAAGAGGGTGAAGGACCCACTTCATAGGCTTTAGTGTCTCAGGTGTTCGGAAGATGATACTGGGCATCGGTTCAGGTTCCCTAGTGAATTCATATAACCACAGTCATAAAAAAGCAGCGCTGTGGTGTGTTGGTGTATGTGTCTGACAGGGATGGGGGAGGCGTTTATTTCTATTTTTATTTATGTGTGTATGTGTGTGCACGCTTCTGGCTGCTGATAGTAAAACCTGCCATCATGAAATATACAATGGCTGTGGGTTCGGGGTGTGTGTTTGTGTTTGTGAGTGTATTTGTCTGCTTGGTGTGTGTGTATTTATACCTGCCGTTATCACTATAGATGGATTCATTGTGCTTTGTGCAGTAACTGCCAGAATTATCACCATGGGCCCAGCAGTGATCTGGAAGACTCATGAAAGAGAAAGAAAGAAAAGTACATAAACAACATAATCTCATTGAAGGCAATATTTTTGTCCCTCCAATGAATAATTTAGCTACCTGAGGCTGATAAAGGCAAATTGAGTCTTTCCATGCACAGCCAGAAGAACCAAAACTCCCACCCATTGCATGTCTTTGAGCATGCTCTGCTGGATCTGCAGAAATTGGATAGTGAGTGAGTCACCCAAAGGAAGAGCCCACTTTCTGCAGGCATCTTTGATAACAGCCTCCTCTCCACAAGCAGCGGGGAAGTGAGCAAAGTATCATCAAGAGAACTCATGCACCAGGTAGTGTAGGCTCATTTTCCCCCCTTAGCAGAACAGAATACATTGCATGGTGCCCTGATGAAATATAATGGTTTCATAACAAACAAACATATCCATAAAGTTAGTATTAGTGTACAGTACGTTTACACAGAGAATACAACATTTAAAAATGTATAAATGTAGTCTATATCTGAGAAAATATAATATCATACACATTCTCTGTATTTAAATGTATTATATATTGTTTCCATACTTGTTACAGCTTGAAGTTTAGTTTCTTGGAACATGTTTTCAGTTCCTCTTTCAAAGACTTATGGTATGAATTTTTTGCTGTCTCATTGTCCCCTACTTTAAGATAAAACATGGCTTGCAAGAAAAGTCACTTTAAGCAACCTATTTTTCAAATCTGTTATTTTGGCTATTTTAGTTCCTTCATAAAATAACTTGAGCTTGTCAATAAGAACATTGAAGGTATATTTGAAAAGTCCTGAGATTAGATGTAAAAAAAGGAGGATTGCACACTGAATGACAGGTCTTTTGATTTGAAGAAACTGTACGTGCAAACAATTTCTATGCTGCCTTCAAAACCCAACTATTGCTGCTATTGCCTCCATATAGTGCTGATAGCTTCAGGTAGCGTGTAATGATCTATCTAATGAAGGTTATGAAGGTTTGTTTTGCTTGCTCCGTGATGAAAAAGGAATGTGAGAAGTTTTTCAGTACAGAGTGCCTTTGAGGTGTGCTCTGCAGAACTTGGCATTTTATCTCATATTAGTGAATGGCTGTCAAAATACTTCATGTAACCATATTCATTAATCTGGCCAAAATATTCAGTAGCAATAGAAGACATATGACTTATGAAATGCAGAATGTGTGGGAATATGATTTTATGTCAATCACAAGGTCTTAAACAACCAATTAAAAGACTCATAATGTTATTGATTGCAATCAATGAGCCAAAATGAAAACACAGTATGGTAGCATTGCTTATTTCAGAATGCTTCACTCTCACATTATTAGCAGTCTGTCCAGATCCACAGTAAAGTTTGAAATTTCAGGGCTTTCTGTCTGACTTCCTCACATGACCAGTGCTCAACCTTCTTCAAGATTCAGAGACCACTAGTATATGCAACATGTCAAGAAGAATTCCTGGAGTAAAGCCAATGCTGATACAATGTGTAGCCAGCCAAATCATTATCTACTACAGCAACGAGTGCTTCCTGCAAAGCTCACTAAGTGGGCTGGTGTGTGTGGTCATTGCCCACCCTGGCCCACGGCCCAGTAGGGTGACTGGCCACTTTGAGGCAGTTGTGACAGGGCTATAATTAGAGACGCAGAGCAGGCAGGGCTTTGGTTGGTGTTGGCGGCTGCATCGGGCCCAGCTCCTTCATGCACACACAGTGGGTACAAGCAAAACGACTCATCTGCTAACCCAGCCTTGAATCCATGTTCACATCTCCCTCATGGCTTTCTGCTATGTAGTGAAAATTTCAGAGAGCCCAGATTTACTGACTCATATGTATGCATTATATTAGTTTTCAAGTATATTAGACCACTAATGGCTGAGTAATGAATAAATAAAAAATGCGTAATGGCAGAAACTCACGGTTGGGCAATGTGAATTTAAAGCAGCTCTTTGATTGTAAAGTCTCCCAGAGAATGTTTCAATCACTGATGCAGAACTACTTCAAAAGTGGTGCATGGTGAAGAAGTTGCTTAGACTTCATGAAGTGAAAAATGTATTCAGCTTGAAGTTAAGTCTCCAAAATACACATTCTGTCAACTGGGTATAAATTAGATGGTAAACTATCTACAAGTTCCATAGGCCAAATTTAACATTCACAAGAATATACAGAAATACTTCCACCCTCTATATTTTTCCATGTTTCTATTTCTTTCTCATTTAATTATCTGTTCAATACCTTCTGTACACAGAACACCTGCTTCCTTCAACTTGTCTATTTCTATCAAAAGAAAAAAGTGCCACGTAACATGGTGTGGGGGTGGGATTTTGGCTTGAGCGGTTAGTCACATCTCTTCTTCACCTGCTCAAAGAGATGACTAAGCCCTCTAGTCTGCCCCCCCCAAACCCTCCCCTGAGAGGAAGGGTGGGAGTGCCCCAGGAATGACTCTGACAGTGAGACTTTTTTCCATCACAGAGCAGAGGTTCACAATGTCACACAACATCACAGACCACGCTTCCCATCTGGCTTGTGCTCTGCTGCTGGCTGCAGTGATCTTTCAACCATGCTACATTACATAAAGTCTCTACCAATATTCATCTCTCTACAAGAAAAATACTTTGATTGATATTCAATTCTATTTTTAATAAGGACACTACCAGATAATATGCAAATAACACAAAAAAGATGTGAGGTATACTAGAAATATATGTTTCACTCTATGATCATTCTACAAAGCAGGCATTGAGTTTCCTTAGCAACACACAGCATTTCGTCACCACGCTGCATCCTGAATGTGACTGCATGTTGCAGTACAGTGGGATCAGAGCAGTGCATGCTCAGGTCAATGTGAAAATGTTAAATCCGTGACAGTTTCAGTTTTTGTTGTGACATCATTATCTTTCGGAAGGCTGCAGTATAACCTAGCAACAAGACACCTGGTGAAGTAATTCTCCAAAGAGAAAGTCAATCTATACGGTAAGCATTAGTTAATTAACTTTCTGCTCAAAATCACACAAGTTGGCAAAGGTAATTGATTTTAAAACCTGAGAAAACAAAGAGAAACTTTTCAGAAGTCAGCTTCAGTGACTAGGTCTAGCAGAGCTTAGGGAAAGTTTGCCAACTCCATCAATCCACAAATGCAATTTTTGAATTCACATATTTCAGATATCAGGCAAGGTCCGTACTGGAATGAGGAATTCCCAAATAAATGAACTTAAATCCAGACTCATCTACTTTGATGTGACTGGTCTCCTGTTCACTAAAGAAAAGTGGAGGACGTCAAATGGAAACTGTTGTAATTTGTGAGTTTCCAAACTAACGTACAATATGAAAAAATGGATGAATACCAAAAAATGGATAAAATTAACAGACCAGAGCTTGCTCAAATATTTTGCTAAAATATTAAATTACAATTTCTCTTAAGTTTTGCAATGTTTTGCTACACTCTTTAAGCTTCTGTTTGCACCTGTTTGGAGGGTATACCTCAATATAGACATGATCTATTTAAGTAATGGTGTCACATACTTGCCTTCTTAGCTACAGTTACAGTTATTGGACATTTAAATGTTCCCATTTGCATTAACTATAAACACTTTTCTGGGCGTTTTACTCATGAAAAATGACAAAGAATGGATATTATGAGTAGGAAAAGCAATTACACAGGTAAATTAGCTGTGCAATTCCACTAGGAACAAAGGTATTTCACTGGTGTTGAAACTAAGAGGGTTTGTAGAAGACTTTAGAAGATTTGGTGTATGTCTGGATGAGAAGAAAACACTTCACTGCATTAAAAATCTCATATTTCATGCACTCTTTTTGTACTGAGCTCCAGAATAGCTCAATTTTATGAAGGTACTTGATGTCAGTTCTGCCCCCAAGAGCTTGCAGGTGCCCCTCCGTTCTCCCATTTGTTTCTCCAAAGCACTGTCACATTAACTCCTGTGAATCCTTAATATGGTTCTTTATCAAATACCAAGCCCAGTCACTTTTCCAGCAGTTACCATTGACAGGCTTAAAGACTCAGCAACACCTGTCTGCAACAGTGTCGTCCCTCTCTCACATGCTCAATACAATTGACTCTAAAGCAGACATAGCTGCTGCTCTCTGTCCTGAGGTTATTTTAACATTGACCCAAGATATCAATAAAGAAAAGTGTTGTCATGGTGATTTAAGGTTTGGAAATAAAGAGCTGCTTTCTTCCTCTCTTTTTCTCTCTCTCTCCGTGTCTCTCTCACTCTCTCACACACCGAAGCAAGACAACAGCACTGCCATTTATATTATTTGGCATTCCCCTGAAGTAAATAACATATTTCATGTTTGAAAGCTGAGACAAAAGAAAGACGTGCCTATTTTTCTATGCTCAAAAGCGGCAAGTATAGAGAGGTAGTTGACTGTTAATCTGCTAGTGGCAAAGTGAAAGGGTTTCAATTGCCTGCAATGACAGCTGTCCTATAGGCATGTGCATGGCTTGATTGTGTTTTTGTGTTTTAAATGGGCCTTGAAACAGAGCAAATAACAAAGACTGATGAGTGACATGATAACAGGAGAGAGGGAGAGAGAATTCACAGACAAGGTTTCTAGGTTTTAAAAAGACTGCTTCAATCAAATAAATCACTGAGATGCCCTGATTAGCCAGGGCACTGATTGTGCCATCTTCCTCTGACAAAAGCATTCACCCATGGGGCCTAAATGTCGTCCCCTCATAAGGTAAGGCCCTAGACTCACGCAGTTCCCAGCACCATCAGAAATCCCTCACATCTGGACCAGCTGGGAAATAGATAAGACTCTCATCTCATGGCCGTTTGATCCTTTAAGCATTTACCCGCAGAGCAAGTTGCTGACACAGAATGAGTGAAAAATGATCATTTTACTGGTAAGGGAAGGTTCATCCAATTCCTTCACTGGAACATATCTCATTCCCCTCCCCTCTGACCACATGCCATCTTCAAGGACAGTACGTTGATAATGTGAAAATGGTGAGACTGATATAGATTAGTGCAGACCTCTTAAAAACCAAAAAATACGGTAGGGCACTCTGTCTTCAACTCTCCTGTCAAGTGCTGTCAGTTAATATTGTAGAAACCCCTCGACTTGCTTAACCTTGTCGGTTACTTCAGACTCTGGGGATGGTGTGAGATACAAAGAGAGATGAGGAAAAGACACAAAAGAGATAATATGTGGCAGAAATTGGGTTTGTGTGACAGAGAAAGATCGGAGGTGGGGGCAGACAATGACAGAAAGATAAAGAAAAAAATGATGTGCTCTTATCTAAGGACTATTCAAGAATTTATTGACTTAAGACTATAAGATTTTTGACTTACCTATGATACTGTTGACTGACCCATATGTGTTTTTTCATGCATATTCTATTATTTGGTGAGATATGCAGCTGATAATTGTTATAGGATCAGCCACCATAGCCAAACTGAATGAGTGGCTAGACATTGTCTGTATACTCTAAAAAACATGTAAATGTCCACCAAAACTCTCTATAACACCACCATTATAACACTATTTATACAGATAGGTATTTGTGTATGAATTAATGTCATTTTAAATTGCTGTAAGAAATGACTAGAAAAAAAGTTATATGCTTTTTGGTGGTTCTTTTGGGATTAATTGCCTTTTCAATTATACATTCTCCAGGCTAGTAGCAGATCCTGATGTCCTCAAGCTAGGATGACAGAAGCATCTCTGGCTGACTTATTGTTCCATAAAGGATTTATGACGTCCCTCTGTGATACAATAGAATCAAAGTTTGGTACTACTATTTGTTAAACGATATGAAAGAAACCATTTGAAACAAAACAATGCCATGGTGTGAAACTTGAAAATGATAATGGTTGATACAAACATAACCTGCAGATAGAACAAAAACCTAATAAAAATGTTGATTTAACTGCTAATGTAACATCAGAAATGAATAATGCAACCACACTGC
Source organism: Albula goreensis (assembly GCA_022829145.1). Classification (NCBI taxonomy): domain Eukaryota; kingdom Metazoa; phylum Chordata; class Actinopteri; order Albuliformes; family Albulidae; genus Albula; species Albula goreensis. The sequence continues at coordinate 33,833,779 of CM040744.1, forward strand.
AACAGTAACAGGAAATTCTCCTCATTTTGCCCTCCAGAATCATATGTGCAATGGAGTGAAAATCATATCGGTCTAAGGCCAAATTGCTTGTGATTTTGAACTATGAGACAATATTACAAAACAAGTCAAGGACATATGGTAACAGCATGTTTGTCATGCTCAATCCAGCTACCAGACAATCAAGAAATTCCCACACAAAACTTGCTGATAGCCTTTTGTATGTTGAACACTAAGATTGTACTGTAGGACTAGAGTAAATATCATCCATCCAGAAGTGCAATAACACCTGCAATGTATTATGATTTGCTTAAGAAGTAACTTCCTTCAATGGGCTGCACCTGGTGTCATATATTTTAAATGAAACTTGGTCCTAGGTCTACAAACACCTTTGGCTGACCTCCAGTCATTTTCCTGGTAAGATACATCATAATCAAGGTCCTTGGAGATGACAGAGATCCCTCAGAATGTCTTGCTCAATTCAAACTAAGAGCAACACTGGAATAATTACTATGCCACAAAATGCGGAGGACTGTGTTTTCTATGCATTATATTGTACTAAGTATACAAAAAAGAAGGGATTTCAGATTCCAGTGGCATGAAGCATGCTGTATAAATATTTCTCCTGGACTTTACTCCAGGCTATGACTGGATAATTACCTCAGTCCACCTGCTTAAATGATGAGATCTGGTGGGTATCATTTAAAAGCCTTGTGAAAGACATACAGTAGCACTGAATCTATGACATCTGGAGAATGAAAACATACATAATAACATAATAACAGACGATACATTTTCTCTTTGCATGGTTCTGAAAATGCACAACTGTCTGTAGTAAGTCTTTATAGTTACCTTATTATTATTCATATTTATCAAAAATATATATCAGTTATGTAAGAGAAACCACTTATTGATGTTATTTAAAAATGCATAAAATGCATGGGACATGGAGAGGAAAAGGACACTGTAGGTCAAGGTAAAACGTTCAGAATATTGAAATTGATATTAATACTTTCATCAGAAAGTTGGTGTGTAGGTTTTTTAGCGGTTTAATCCATTTGCAAGACAGTAAACAAAGACTTGACTTTTTGATATGCAAATATTTATCCGTATATGACGTATATTAAGATGCGGTTTAGATTTCTGATAAACTTTTACACATAGGTTAACAACGTTTGATATGCAAAGAAATAATGATAGTACAACAGACAACTGTAATGTCGTCTTCATTAGTTGCTACAGACTATGTCAATTTGAGTTTCCAGTAAAATCCAGCAGATGTACCAACTATTACAGGCACGGTATTGATGTTTTCTGGGGTACATGTTGGATTTATACTCTTACGGAACACATATTCGCTCTGTGAGATAATTCGAAACGTGCTAATCATATGGTCTCAGTGGCATCTCATACTGCAATTTAAACCTTTCTCTGAAGACTGCAATATTTGGAGGCATCACAGGTTTGGTTTTACACATTAAATGAGCATTGTATTTGCGTAAGTAAAATCTGATAGCAATGACCCCAAGAACTGAACTACACACAGGGATTATTATTTTGTTTGTAATATGGCGATTATTGCAGGGTCCCTGAACGCGAATTTATACATCACCCCACATCCCAAGCCCTCTCTCTAATGCTAACATTTCGCAAACATTAATGATTTATGAAGGGACACCTACTCAGTGGCAAACCTGGGAAATCTGTGGTGGGAAGAAAGCGAAGGTGAGAGGGAGGAGGGGAAGACCGGGAGGGGATATTGTGCGCGCAAGAGTGTGAAGCGACTGTTGGGTAGCAATGAATCATGCTGTAGTCATCCGTTGTAGGGAGTTTATTTTTTTAAGAAGAGAGCATGTAGTGAGAGACCTTGATTAGAAAACCAAGTTTCCAATTGGACCTCATACGGCCAGCTTGCTTACGGTGACTGAGCTCACACCAATGTCGGGGTAACCCTCTAAGCCACGCGGACAGAAGCACAAGGACTCCACAGTCGATGTCACACTTGGTGTTGTCAAGACTTGATGAATGATCTATTTTTTATTTTATCGATTGCATTTGTAATAATCTACATGAGAAGGTTATAGATTCATAAAAGGCAGCCGTGCCCAATAATCGGGTTTAACATCCAGTTGCGAAGAATAAACAAGGTAAGTGACTGGCGTAATTATTTTTGACAATAATTATCAATTTAAACGTGTGCTTTTGTGGAAAACGTGCAGTTCTTGTTTCCGAAGTGTTTAAAAAGTTATTACAGATGATGTTGTTTTGTTTCCTTTCAACTAGCGCACAGCGACAGACACTGTTCTCGAATAGTGCAGTATATTGCTGAGAATCAAAGATGTGCTTAGATTTCTTGCGGAGCGGCTTGATACGCTTACGGAAAAATAAGTTTATAATGGAGTAAGTTACAGCGCTAACATATATTTTGTGTATTACTAACAGACAAAGCCTTATTTTCATTCGCTATTTCATTTCATTTCATGCTTATTTAATACATATCAGTGCTATGATTCTCCCTCTACATTCCCGATGTTGTTAGGATCTCTATTCTGTGCACGCACGAGCACGCTGATAGATCAGTTCAATTAAACAGTATGTATAGGCTGTATGCAATTGAAATCCATTTTAGAGGTATAAATACTTTAAAAAATACACAAAGGTAAATATATACATTTTTAAATACCCAACTGTTCGTATTTAAATGGGAAATGTCACCATAGTATGTTTTTAAAAACTATTTTGAGCTTTCGGTGTTAAAAACGCATGCAGGGTTGAAATGTGATTGTCATTCATGAGACGCCGCTGGAAATAAGTCATTTAAATTTTCATATTGCCTGGTTCATTTAATTTCGTATCGCTTTTGGGAAATGACTGGAATATGTCATTTTTGAGATGCATTTAACGTAAACTATCCCTTTCTATGAAGTGCTTGCTAATATGAAAATGCCAAGGAGATTCAATGTGGTCTGAAAATATGTTTCGTTGTGCTCTCCGGAGCTTTTGGCGCCGACCGTAATTTGCATTCAAGTACAGATTAGCTTGTTCAATCATGAAACGCTTGCGAGAAACGAGAGAAAATGTCACGGTTATGTGAAAAGCTTGTACCCCGTATTCTGTCATTCAGAGATGGAAAAATTTGCATATGTAGACGACTTACCTCTTTCTCCGGTTTCTTTTTTTGGCAGACCATCATTTATCAAACACCATAGCCAAATTTTCAACAAAGTATCAAGTTGTAACTTCTTGTTCAAGTACGTGTGATGATGGGTAATTATAATCATAATGGTTCTAGCAAAATAATATTAAATTTATTTGGAGATAACGACTGTTTCCACCCTTTTACAGTCCCTGTGCCCATGAATTCCATGAGCAATTCAGGGTATCTTTTATATTGAGGATGCTTAATCCCTTCAAGGCACATACAAATGCTGTAGAGTGAAGAGTTGATTCTTTTGCTGCACCATATTTTTGCAAACCTTCATACTTATAATCAATAAGTTAAATGATTAATTACCAGATCCTTAGACATGTCTCTCCAACTGTCTCTCCCCCTTCACCTTGCTTGCCCTGCATTAGTTGCCACAACATTTATAGAATTGCTCCTAGAAACAAAAGCGCAGTACAAATGCCAGCTGGTGAGTGAGACACAGACAGGGGTATGATCCTTGTATCACTGCTGTAAAATAGACTGATAGCTAATGTGCTGCCAACTACCTAGCTGTCTTACTCTACAGATAGCCAATACACCTCATTTTAGGAAGAATACATATTAAAATTAACAGATGATTCATACTCCAGTGCTACAAAACGTTAAAATATTTTTCATGCACTGTGGAACTAATATTAACCCTACTTTCCCCTGATGGTGTACCCATTGTGGAAAATAAAGATTTTGAAATAAATGTATTCAATCATGTCAATTTGGATTGGGGATCCTGACTCCTCTTATTTTAGAGATGGATTTGTAATATATAATATAATATATTGTACTGACAACACAAACCAGAGTCCTAATATGTTTCACAGGCTTTCATATGATTTGCAAGAAAATGCTTTCTGGTCATGGTGCATTGCTGCCAGAATTTGATAAGTGTTCAGCAAAATGCAGCAATAATTGTGATTTAATCTCAGTCAGGGGAATTATAGCTTTAAGGCCAGTCTTGACTGCAGCATTTCTCAACTACAGTCAAAGTTTAATTGAATACAACAATCTCCTGCACTGCTTATTTATTTTCAATGCACCACAGCTATGACTGTCAATACCTCTGTGGATCAGCAGAACCAGCTGGCTCCTCCTTCTCAAACATTTTCTGCTCTTGTGCTTCCTTTTGACTCATTTAAAATATTTTTATTAAAGATCAAAAACACTGATTCCAGGCAGCCTAAGGTGAGGGCTTCTGAACAACAGCAATGCACTCAGCATTAAATGCAGCAAATATTATGTGACGGGCGCATTCATTAATATTGTACTGAAGTAATAAAACAACAACATTTTGGTAGATTCAGTGGTGGTGCTGGGAGGATGGGGGTGGGTAGTGCAGATGAAACATGACTTGCTATAAATTGAACAAAGTCTGATTGCCAATTTCCTATGCATAATCAATCTCTTAGTCTGACAAGAAATGATAAAACATTTCTTCCTCATCTCAGTATTACATACAGTATTTTGTTCCTGTATATTCAGTAACATTGTTGACTCTGAATTTTTTTTTTTTGCGTTTTCCAAATGTTTCAAAATTCTAAACATTTCAGAAGTATAAAAGTCCATTGAAGGTTCTGTCATTATAAAGGCGGAGTTCACTGCAAACTGGTAGCTATTCAGGGAGGAAAAGTTGATCTTTAATGCTATAGTCTGTCAGTGGACCTTTAGCACAAGTGAAAAAGATTCCACAAATACTAACAGTTATAAGCACTTCCATTCTCCGTATATCAACTCACATACTAACCCTAAATTAAGATTTAAAAAATCCTATTGATTCTATATCACCACTGTATCTGGAAAAATACAATCCAGTCACTGTTTTGTATCTTATCATGACCAGAGGTGATAATAAGGCCTGCTAAGGAGCAAACACAAGAGTGGTGTGAAATGTAAATGAATATATGAAACAATGTGCTCTGATCTCAGTGGTGTCTAGCAGGAGAGCTGCCTCTGTCTGTTCACAGCATGGCCAAGCATGGACGGAAGGATCAAACTGAGGGTAATTGCCTGGCACAAGGCAAAGGATAGAGTTGTAAGAGGAAACTTGTACCCCCCAACCCTTTTCCTCATATGTTCTTCCACATGGACAAGTCTGTTTCAGTCATGATATACATACAAATGGTGTAAAAAAGAATAATAATGTGGCAAAATATATCAGCTAGTTTTATGAGGAATCACACCTCAAAAGATGGTAAACAAACTTGGTAAGGAAACACTGTCAATGTTTTTGTCATAAACACTTATTCATGTCATCCACATAAATAATGGTTAAGACATCCCATTGACATCTGTTTCAGTGAAACACCCTAAGACTGCCCTTTAAATACACCAGTTTGAGGGAGACAGAAAAAATTGATTGAAAAATAGGATCTGATTATATGAGAATAGCTGGTGTATGAGTTATACTAGTGAGATCTCTGACCTGAGCTTCAATGAAGTGAAAATGTCAGTTTGGGTTGGTCTCTGTGAAACATGGGCATTAGGTGCTAACAGGTTTTGTGGAGCCAAGACTCACCGGAATGTTACTTTCCAGCGCAGCGGTGCAAAAATACCAAAATTGTGCCTACAACTTTTTCCAAAGGCCAAGACAGAACACAGATAATGCTACAGTGATAGTACATCACCAGACTCCATCTTGACTTGACTCTCAAGAGGAGCACTGGTCATGAAAAATGGACAAACCCAAGAGAAAATATAGCTCCCAGCCGCAATTATGAGTCCAAGCACTCATAGCCACAATGAAGCACTTATAGCCAAAGGGCTCACACATTTATAGTCACAATGAAGCCAATAAATGTACTGACAGTTTATAGGGCTCTAGCTTTCCACTGTTGTCATTGTGTTGACGTTGGATGTCATATTTTTGGGAAAATGGTCTTCAACTTGCCATGTTAAGTTGGTTTCCAGCATATGCGGTGCAGTGATTAGTGACAGACATACTGAAACAATGAGTTACTGTATGTATTTTATTAATATTCCTAAGAGAAAAGATAAACAGAAACCACAGGTTTATAAATGTGAACACTTGGCCATATGGGGATGCTTAGCTTTATATGAGAGGTTTTAGACACATACATTTTTAGAAGAGACATCTTAGACAGCTCCAGATGGAAAGTAAGCATCATCACTGGGTTACCCCTATACTCACCATTCATTTCAGTGGAATTCAGGTAGATAATCTGAAGGCAGTTCTGAGGATAGACCCTCCTGTGAGTAATAGTGGTATCTTAGATATGAATTTAAAATGAATTGAATTACAGCTGAAAACATTCTTCAGAAAAAAACACCAGAGAGATCTTATTGAGAAAGATCTTATGATTAATGTCAGCAGGAAGTGACTGAGTCAGTGTATATCCAACTGTCTGAGGGGAAAGTTGTTTATGTATCTGTTCCATGTACCTGCAACACTGAAATCCTTTTATGATGCCATTTTAGAATTTAAATTTGAAATTCAAAAATGAAATCCATTTATATGATGGCAATAGAAATGAAACTGCACATGCAAAACCCTCAAATGTGCGTGAGTATGTCTGTGCGTCTGTGATTAGGTATTCAGAGCAAGTTTGACCATTGAAAATGGACCGGATATCTTGCAAGGAAATGAATAGAATGATTTATGGTCTGACACAATAATGTATGTTTAAGTTTAGTCAGCCAGCGCTGCAGTGTGTCGGACTGCCAGAAGAGCACAGCAAATGATAAAATGTCTCCAAATAAAATTTCTGTCCTTGCAATAATTTTAGTCATGGAACAAAAATCCCATCATTTCAATATCGCTGCTATTATTAGCTCTCATTTTTAAGAGGAAATAAAACGTAGACCTACAAAAGCACAGTAGGACTGAGCATGCATTCCAACTAAAGCATTAATACACATTAACATTCAGTCCAGTCTTATCTGTATGTGGGCCAGAAGTAATCTTGTTTAGTGTTGTGTCCAGAGAGGAGCTGCTGTAGAAGTGCCAGAATTCAGTCACTTAACGGACTTACATCATATGATGCAACAACTCCTCAGTGTAAAAAAGATGGAGTGAAACTGGAGGGGTTACCAAAGGCTAACAGGTACTTAAAATCTTGCACGATCATGTTTTGATAGTGATATATATATATATATATCAGATCACCTTTGGTGGGGATGGAAAATGAGGCAAACAAAGTTGCATTAACCTGACTTTGGCAGTATTGTCACTGAGGTCCCCCAAACTCTGGTTGCTTTGTCTGTAATTGATAACAACACTGCTCCAGCTAATCCATCAAACAGGGCCATCGCTTTGGTCCGCTGTTCTATGCTCCTTGCAAAGTCCAGTCCAGCCTCTACAATCAATATGGTTGAGATAAAAGGACCTTAATCTCCAAGTCTAATTACATTTATCTTAGATTTTCTGACCATGGGTCTTAATTGGTTTTGAGATGGGCTGGTGATGGAAAAGGTATATTGACCTGACCTTAGGTGAGAGAAATCAGAAAATCTACCCACACAAGAAGAACAAGGTAGAAAAATACATTTCTTTAAGCTTTCATGGGTGATGTCTGACATTGATCAGCCAGGTGCTTAGACAGAGGAACACCACCACTGCCTTCCAACCTCCCACTGGCTTTCACCATTATCAAGGGCAAGTGTCAGTCCTGAAAATTAACAGGACCTGAACAACATCTGTTTTAATATGGTCATCAGATTATGAGGAAATCCTTACACAGATTCCATGTGTTTCCGTGCTTTGTTTGTCCCGTTTTTCCCAATGTTTTCTCACAGCCAATTGTGTTTTTCTTGGAAGAAGACCATCAATAACAGTAAACAATGACCAAAAGTGGCTGCAGGTTTGAATGTGAAGAAGGTTTTGTATGTTATCAGATGATAAAATGCTTATTCTTATTTGTATATTACTGATCTCTTTGGGTATATGCCAATACCCTTTTTTGTATTTACCGCATGATAATTAAGCCTGTGATATCTTATAAAATATTATATACAATTACACTGCAGTAGGCTGAATAATTCTCAAGTAATAGTTTTAGCAAGAAAGTTTTATTCGAAAACGTCTGTATACTGAACCATATATCACACCCTAAAGTGAATTAAAACTTGCTTAATGTGTCCAATCTTTAGCTCATGGCCATTAGGAGAGTTAATGAGTTGCTGTGTATCACTTGTTTTCAGGAAGCAATTGTTTCTGTTGTCATTGTTCAGGCAAACATAACTTACAAGATAAAATAAACAGCCACTGATGCAATATTGACAAAAAAGCAATTGAAACAATGCTCATACCATTTTAATTAAGAAGACGTTTTGTATGGCTCAAAATGTGTACGATGCCAAAAAAGGCTTATGCACTGAAGATGCACTGAAACATCATTTTTGATATTTTTCCAGTGAAATATAGACATGGCTGGGAATGTTTATAGCTGTAAGAAGCTTACTAAGTATACTAAGCCATTGGACAACGGTACTCTACACAGTGGCTGGCAGTGCTTTATAACAAATTTGGCTTAGATGTACTGTCTAGAGAGCTGAAGGTGAAAGTTCTCTTTCAAAGGATAAGTTTTTATTTGATTTTACATTTTGAATGTAATAGCAAAGAGCAAATTCTGAACTTTGTGCATGTGTTTCAGGGGAATTTATGGTACCAGTGCGTCATGAACGTTCCTGCATTTGAGCGAAGTCAGAGATGTTCCCACACTTTGAAGACAGACGTTGACATCAACCTGCCCTTTCACCAAAATTATACTCTGTTCAGATTCTGCCAGTGCAATTTTTAGTTTAATCATTCAGTTTTTATCATCTGACCTCAAGGACACAAGACAGTTGTTGTGCCAAGTCGAAGAGAGCTGATCCAAGAATCCCTTAAAATAAGTCTAGGTGGACTAAATTGTCCAAGTGTCAAGGACGTGTAGCCTGCTGTCAAAGGGGGATTGCCATCAAACATTCCACTGAGGATACAAGCATGTGCTCACAATGCTGAAAAGCTTGGTTTCGTGTTGTAGAAGAAAGGACAACATGACCGCCACCTTGTGATGCTACACCACAGACAGATCAGAGGAACAGATCACAGTGTTAACACTTATGAGTACTCCGAAGACACTGTGACAGGAGAACCAGAGAGAAAGCATAGTTTAAATAATGAAGCTACCAATTCTCCCTTCTCAGCTATGTCTCCAGCAGAAGCCTTTGTTGAAGTACAAACATCAATTTATAAGTCCAATATTTTTTGTTCAACAGTGTTAAATAAGTCTGATGTGTTGGGTCTGAAAGTACTTTGGAGAACTAGTGGATTGTATTCAGTATGAGACAAATCAAGCCTTTATATTTTCTAATGTAAGCAGACACAGACAGCCTTGTAACAAATGTCAGAGTCCAGAGTAGAGATGATGCCTCCAGGAGAGAACATGACTCCTGTCTCTCTGCCTCAGAACTGTTCCAACTGCAGTCAGGCTTCCACCCCAGAGCTCAATATCACCAAGGCAGTGGCACTAGGCCTGGTTTTGGGAGTCTTCATCATTTTTGGGGTGCTCGGCAACATCCTAGTCATCCTGTCAGTTGCATGCCACCGCCACCTGCGGACCGTCACCCACTTCTTCATCGTCAACCTGGCAGTAGCTGACCTGCTGCTAAGCTCCACAGTGCTGCCCTTCTCTGCCATCTTTGAGATCCTGGGCCGCTGGGTGTTCGGCCGGCCCTTCTGCAACGTATGGGCAGCTATGGATGTGCTGTGCTGCACAGCCTCCATTATGAGCTTGTGTGTCATCTCAGTGGACCGTTACATCGGGGTTAGCTACCCCCTGCGCTACCCGGCTATCGTGACTGAACGGCGGGGTCTCCTGGCACTGGTGGGCCTCTGGGCCCTCTCTGTCACCATCTCCATTGGCCCACTCTTCGGCTGGAAGGAGCCAGCGCCGGAAGACGACACGGTCTGCAAGATAACGGAGGAGCCAGGCTACGCCATCTTCTCAGCCGTGGGCTCCTTCTACCTCCCACTGGCTGTCATCCTGTCCATGTACTGCCGAGTGTACGTGGTGGCCAAACGCGAAACACGGGGCCTGAAGGAAGGCCGCAAGAAGGACAAGTATGACCCGGAAGGCGTGACGCTGAGGATACACCGTGGCAACACCCCTGTCTCAGAAGATGAGGCCCTGCGCAGCCGCACGCACTTCGCCCTGCGGCTGCTCAAGTTCTCCAGAGAGAAGAAGGCAGCAAAGACCCTGGGCATTGTGGTGGGCTGCTTTGTGCTCTGCTGGCTGCCCTTCTTCCTGGTGCTGCCCATAGGTGAGTGTCTCACATGCTCCTCCCTTTCCTGTGTCATCACAGGTCATACCTACTGCACCATGTTCCTCTCTTTTCTGATCCACCAAGATAATATAGGGGAAACCCCTAGGCTGACGCCTTCCTTCCCTCCTGACATTATGGCCAGTTATGAACTGCCTTGTGGAACCTCAGGCTATGAGATCATAGTGGCATAGTCAGAAATTGATTCTGGTGCATACCATTGAAATGAGAGCTAGTGCTTCACCTGGATGTAATACCTGGGAGCCATCCCCACCCTCATTAATATTAATGTGCAGTTGTTGCATTCCAAAGGGTCACAGCTAATCATTATACGAAACACCAGCTCAATGAATGTGCGACAGCCCTATTACATTCCAGAAAGACTCGTATTCAATCACTCAGCTTTATGGAAGCTGCACACCTGCTCCTGTAACTGCTTTAATCAAATATTAATACCAGAGTAATGATTTCCTCCCCTTTATTGTACACCATTTCACTGATTTATAAATACACATTTGTAATACAATAACACAAGCTTGCATGGGGACATTTGCCATATATTCACATCTACAGAGAATTGCTCTATGTGGTAAGAAAACAGTCTGTGAAGAGGACTATTTTCTATAACACCTCGAACAGGAGAGATGCCTGCTTGCTGAATTCCAATGTAACTGTGTATTGTAATCTCAAGAGAATTCATGATGATTGTTCATGAAGATTTTTTTATTTCATGTTTAGGTGTGTAGGGTAGATTTATTTTGAACCATTTGTAACTAATTATCAAATATAATAACTATTATAGTATGCACATCAGTACAAAGATTTAAGCTGGAAAACTAGCACATATAAGTATAATATCATCGCAATATAAATTTAATGTACTTTAGTAATAATTATCATTAAGTTTAGTTTAACTATTAAGGAAGATAGAATGAAATAAGATATTCCAAATCCTTAAAATTAAGGATTTGGAATTAAATTAGCAACAAGTTTTACGGCTAAGCACAATTATTTTCAATATGTACTTTTTTTGGCTATTTGATAAACCATTACACTGGCCCTTTAAGGCTTCCAAAACCAAAGTACATAAGATCCATTGCCTGACTTCAGTGAAATACATCAGACTGAGCCTTTGGGTGTCCCATCAAGATTATCGAGCAAAGGAAAGAAAAATGGTTGAGGCAGCTTTGGAAGGGACACCATAGCCTTTAAAATCCTTCTGTTTGGAGACCCGAGGCTCGCACTGACCTGAGGTCATATCTGTTGTTGTGGTCCTCCTTTTAACTTGCTGGTGACAGTCTGTCATGATGCAAGGGTGTGTGTCTCTGTTCCCAGCAGTATCATAATCCTCTTGAGGAAGGGAGCTTGCTGATAATTCACCATTGTTTCATTTCCTTGGAATAGTCAGTTTCCACCCCAGCCTCTGTATTGCCATTCATATTTTCAAGGCTGAGCATTTTTAAATCATGTCATGTAACTTCACCCCATTCAAATGGGGGAAATACACAAACAGACTTGTGGACAGAATGCAAATGGAAAACAGGGGGCTTGTTCTTCATACGCCTCTACCAGGTACACCTCCAGAAATTTCTGTTTATGTCTTTGCTCTTATTTTCTAGGCTTTGATCTTCCCCACTTACATATCATGCAAACAGAGTGACCTGCCATTTTTCTTTCAATGGATTAGTACTTTAACCATCATACAAACAGATTTGATAATAATGTAGCATTCTTCAGAGCAATGCTGGTGCAATACATTTGCTCAAAGGGACCATCTGTCATGTATATATTTGCTTTCATATGCATATTTAAGTAGTTTCCTTTCAGATCTCTGTGGTAATGAATGATAAAAGCAATGTATTCATCCATTAGTTTACTTTGGTTTCGATTTTAATTAATAAGTAAATGCAATCCAAATTTAAATTTGAATATTGAATGTGAATAATGGATGTTACAGAGGTGTATTCATTCAAGACTTATGAAAAGATCACAGTCTTAGTGGAGTGCCAGCTTTCACTTGAAGTGCCTCTCACGTACACTATTCCTACTCATTTTACCACCAGTTATATTCTCACAGAAATTTCAGACAGATGAAAATACAGGTTATTTTGTCCGATAAGCAGATTTTAAAATTAAAATAGTTAAATAGAAGTGACAAACCTTCCTTTCGTTGCTGCTGTCTACAATTCTATTGTGCATTGACAAACTGTGGATATTTCATGAAGGCATCATATTTTCTGCCAGTGCAGTTTCAGTAACCTTGTCAAGAACAGTAAAATGGTAAAATATTTCCATCAGTCAGACGAATTTCACCTCTATGACCATTACTGCAGGTCCATCCCCTTAAGTGCTGAGTGGATTTAATTCTAGAGGGACAGCATTTGTTGAATGTACCATTACTCTCTGTATACAAGGTAGCATTTGCTTTTGCTAGAAGTTGAAATGCTCCTAGGAGCACAGTAGTCTTGAATTTTTCCAACATACTGCACGTCACACTATATGCTGGAAGTCCCTTACATAATATAAGACTTTCTACCATGGAAACACTCCTAATACATAAAAGGTCCAGTGTATGCTGGTGTATTAATAGAAAAGTCGTCAGAAAGGCAAAGATGCACTGTCTCAGGAGGGTGGGCGAGTGACGGAAATCTCCACAGACATAGCTGCTGATGCGCTCAGTACCTGACCTGCTAGCTCCCTTTGATAATGAAAAATCTCCCCCCACACACCGCTTATCTGCACTTCCCAGCATGCCCTGCTCTCCTGAGGGTCAAGATGCCCCGAGCATGGCACGTGGCGGCAGACCTGTCGACCTGTCGTATTTCAGGACCATTCTGGGTCTGCTCATGCAACAGTACATCATCTGGCCAATGATAGCCCTGCACTGCCTATGTGCCCCTCCAGAATCACTCCCCCCACACAGCATGCAGTCATCAGCTTGTTCCTGTGAGGTGCATTCGCCATGGTGTGTAAGTGAGTCTGCGGCTGATTTTTGAAACCAGTAAACTGTTTGATGTTTGAATTTTCTCCTCCCTTTTCATGGCTAGTTTGTCCTGTTGAGTGATAGTGGATACAAACAAAAACCCTCTTGATCCTAATAAAAACCCAGCAATGAAGCTGGTGGGGGGTAATAGCAGACTGCTTGGATTTCATGTGATCTTGGTATGAGGTGAAATGTCCTCTACTGCCTGAAACTCTGTATCATGTACTCAACATGCATCCTAGGCCAGTAGGATACACACTGTACATGTAGCAGGTGGGCCAGGGTCTTCATTTAGACACTGCCATTAATAGCTACTCTGTCTAAACAAACCCATGACTCAAGGACAAAATGTAATTACAGTTATGTATAGCCTAAGCAATGCTTTGTTATAACCCTTGTCATTTTGAAGATTAAATGAGCTTGGTTTGTGGTGTTTACTCAGCTCGTTATGGTATGGGCAGGGAGTTATGACAACCTTATGGAGATGAGATGTTGGACTTTGACCAGGTTAAAAGATTAATGGCTAATGGTAATAATTTGAAACTATTTGCTAACCATTTAAATGTTTTTCTGGGATTGGTTTGGTTTTGCCTGTAATCTCATGACATTGCTTTGTCTGAAGGATGGTGAAATTGTGAGGGTCCTGCTACTTTAAAAAAAATATAAATTATGTTTTTTCTCCTGTAACACCTTCACGCCAAACACAACTTATATTTATTCCTTTTTACTCTAAGTGTGTCCAGGATTTCAGCCCCTTTTTTCTATGTAGCTCGGCAGCACAATAAAGTGGCACCAAAACACCTCATTACTGCTTGTCTGATATAACGCAATGGGTAAAATCACTGCATTCAGTAAAATGCACTCTGTGGCTTCCCAACACAGCAGATTATATTGACTCAATTGTGCACAGAATAATAGAATTTCTGTATTCAGCCGCTGAGTTTTGTGGCCTTTGGTCCTTTGTACAACTCTAGGAAATTGAACAACCACGTTGTGCTGTCTTGCAGAGAATAGCTTTCGTCAATCTTTTCCCCCTAGATCATACAATACCTCCATCCCAGATCTCCATTCCCTCCAGCTCCCTCTCTGTTCAAAAACCGCCCATTACAAAAACCTCTGTGCTCCAGCAATAAAGTGTTTAAAGAGACAGCTTTAGCCCATATGTCTCTGAAGAGAGATCATTTCAAGGCCATTCAGGTTTTCAGATTTTAATTATCATAATGTGTCGGGTATCGGGTCTTAAAAAGTCACCTACATTTAAGGTGACGCTGTGATTGTGTCATAACGTGTGGGCTGATTCCATTCATCCTCGTCCACCATGTTTCTGATGATGCCCTCTTACTCAGTCACAATTGGTGAAATTTATGAGGCCAATTTAAATAAAGCCATTAACCTTGATTATCAGCAGGGGCACTGGCAGGGAAATCGAATCCAGCACAGTGAACAATGTCAGACTACAAAAGGCAGCCATGCAATCTGGCCCACATTTTTATTCTTAGACTTACAAAATCTAAATTTGAATTCATGAATGAGTCACAGGATTTATTCCCTACTGAGTACCAGTGATCTTTCAGACATAACTGCCTTTAACGAATGAATGATTTAAAGATATTGCGTAATGAGCAGCATTAAAAGGTTACCGCAAAGCTCTGAAGAAGGTGTGCGTGGCAGTCGTTTTGTTCTTCATATGAGGTCATGTTTCATTCTGCAGACGGCAATGGAAACAACACAGTATGCTACCAAAATTAACTAATGTAATATTCAACTGTTTATACTGAAAATGCTTGCATATCTAAATTCTTACAATTTCGTACAGCCTACACACACTCTGTGACACAGCTCTTAGTAGAATTATGTGTATCTTAATAACCACATCTGCTGAAATATTCAAACAAAATAGACTCTTTTGTAAGCTACTAACAGCGCAACATATTTTCAAGCAACAAAAACATTATTGTAGAATAATTTGCAATCACAAAATGTGCCATTTCTGCAGGCATAGTGATTATTTCTATTTTTGCAGACCTATTTATCAAATGAAGCATCATGTTCTTTAACATTTAGTAATTTTCCAATTATTGCTTTTTTAAATGTCAAAACTTTGTAAAGTTGTTTGCTTTTTTGAATGTAGGGTTTGTTTCTCAGGCAGCATGTACCCTCCAATGGTTTTGCTTTGAAAAATGTTCTTGAGTGGTATTTAACAAGCAGATATCCTTTCTCTTGCACTGCAATTGATCCCAGTGCCCCTGATGTGAACCCTGTCACCACAAGGCTCTGCCACAGGGGAGTTCATCCACAGACGACTTGTTCACCACAGGCAAACCGATTTCAGACTTCACATTCTCAAACTTGTACCACTTAATTTCTCTGTCTTTTTATTCTGCAGACATCTAGTATATAGAAGTAATTTTATGGTATGGGACATACCTCTATAAACATTTTCATCGCTTGCATTGCATGTTTGCACTTGCAGAATGTTTGGCACTTGCTGATTAGAGTAATATTTCATGGTGCAATGCTAACAAAGACCCTCATATCTTATGGTTATGTAACTGTTGTCCGCAAGCTCAGGAGTGGGTTTGTCAAGGTGATAAAGGAGATAAAGGATTATATACATATCTGCTTATGTAAAGGTTTGCATACATACATACAAGCATTTTACTTAAATATTTGCACATGTATGTACACTTGTGCAGCAAAATTGTATGTAACATATGCATCAAGAGGTGCCACATTCAAAATGAAGCCACACGTTTACTACTACACATTACATTGTGTCATATGTCTTATTCAAAGCATTAAGAAGACTTTATTGTGATGTGTTTACCTGCAGGCTCCATATTCCCAGCCTACAAGCCCTCGGACACAGTCTTTAAGATCACCTTCTGGCTGGGCTACTTTAACAGCTGCATCAATCCCATCATCTATCCCTGCTCCAGCCAGGAATTCAAGAAGGCCTTCCAGAATGTGCTGGGGGTGCGCTGCCTGAGGTACCGGGCACAGACCTCCAAACCACAGGGCCACGGCCACATTCAGGGCAACTTCCACACATTAGCCCTGGAGGGCCATGGTGGGGGTTCTCGCCTCAGCCCGTCCTCCAGCATCGCCCTATCCCGCACGCCCTCCTCTAGCACCATCAGGGAGTGGCAAGCCTTCTCAGGGGCCTCAGGAGCAGGGTCAGGGACAGGCGGGGCAGGGCTGGGCACTGGAGGGGCGGGGCATTGCAGAGCAGAGGCTGCTCGAGTCCACAGCAAGAACCTGCTCAGAACCTGCTGCTGTATAAATGGGGACACGCCCTCCCGGGATGGAGCTGCCCAATCACAGCCATCCGGCCAAGGCACCCTGCCCATCATCAAGATCCACCAGCTCTCCCTGTGTGAGAATGGGGAGGCTGTGTAGCTGACTGCCCACATCAGAGCTCGGGCCAAAGACTCACCCCTTCTACATCCTGGTGCTAGCCAAATGCAGACAAACAGTGTTACAGGGAAATCAACACAGTGGCATGCCCTGGGATTTCTGGAATATTTTCTTTCAATCAGAGTTTCTTTCAAGTAAGGCTACCAGTGTATGAATTGATGTTTCTCATAGGTTTCAGACAGGAAGTCACAGCTTCTGTTCAAGTTGCTAATCCCTTTCTAGTGTTGGAGTTGGAATCATCAGTGCATCAAGCCACTAGGCAGTGCTGAGGGAGATGTGGTGCTGGGGGGTGATGGACAGATAGCTGATACTGGATCAGATAACACAGAGGAACACTCTGCACTGTGGATGTTAGGCTTTCCAGAGAGCCAGCCACTCATCACATTCTTATCTCATCATAAAACGATGAAATGGATGCACAAGTTAAACTTGATTTGCATACAAGGATCTGGAGACAATATAGATTATGTACACTTGAGAAAATTGACTAGAATATGAGTCATGTATGATAACAAATGTATGGGCCTGAATATCTCACTAAAGCAAAACATTATTACCAGAGCAGCTAACATATAAACTGTGTACAAACAGCTGTGTGCAATGTTGCTGTTAAAAATCACATTGTAAATATGGCATCCAAGGAATTTGTATTTCCCAGTGTCACTTCCTAATTTACCCTGGAGAGATTTACTGCAGTTCATTAGATTCTTTTAGCAAAGTAAGTCATGCTTTGGTATGCAAATGAAGCAAAAAAAAAAAAAAAACACTTTTCTTGAAATTGGAGGCTGGCATGTTAAACTGGGTTAGCACACACAAAGGGGATTCAGATTTACATGGAATACAACCAGCATCCAAGACTGAGTTGTGATGGAAAATCTGAAGCATCTTGTTCCTGTTTTAAAACGATCAGTTAGCGTAATTACAGCTTTCCAGAACTGTAAATGTCCTTCATATCATCTTACTGCTCTATTTCAATGTTCAAATGTCTCTATTCAAACTCATATCAAAACCTCCTTTGTGACATGTTAGATGCTATGCTTTGGGGAACAGACAGCAGAGGATCTTTAGGAACTTGTATAATTTTACAGAAGAAACTGCACTACATACCAGATAATGTTTTAGGATGTTTTAAACTTCAGGCAATATATACATAGTTTGCTTCTGAAAGGTTACAGAAGATTTATGTAAGTCATATCTCCATGGCAACATAACACATGGTGAACAAAGCCAGGTGTCCTTGTTTACAAACCGCTCACGTGCACTCATCACTTTCAGTCTCTACAGCGTCAGAGTCAACTTCCTGTAAAAGCCAACTGCCTCTGTAAATTCAATGAAAAAGAAGATGGAAAGAGCCCGTTCGCTAAGTGGATTAGTTTCATAAAGCTTCTGCCTTGTTCTGGTTTCAGTGAGAAAACATGTAAGGATTAATTGTACAGGATTGCACTGGCTGTGCAAAGCTGAAATGAGTGAAGTCTCTTTTGTTGGAATGTGTATGACAATGCTCTTGGGTCTGTTGTGCAGTTAGTGTGCTAATGTACTAACTGAATTAGATTCAGGTTTAATGACTTTGTCTCTGTATAGCTGTGAACATTGGGGCACTGGAACTGAATGAGAGCAGGCTCTCTTTTCACTCCAACAGCGACGCACAAACCAATGAGGAGAAATCTGCTGTTTCACAGTTCTTGGTGAGGAAACAAAGACAGCTTCTCCATTTCATATAAGGAATTGTTTCTTTTTCCAGCATTTGAGTATGGAAATGTGATGGCTTAGCTCCTGTTTTCACACAGTGCTATACTGTCCTCGGTGTGTGGGTACAGTTACGGGGTGGTGGGAGGATTAACAGTTATTTTTAGTTTTACACTCTGTATGATAGAGACTGCCAATCAACACTTCACCAGCCAAGAACATTTTAATGCACAACAATAAACAAAAACACTACACTAAGTGTACTGAAGTTGCCAGTTACTGGAATGACCAGCGCAAGTACCATGTTCCCAGTGTGATGTTTGCAGTTGTGTACGTGTATGTGTAAGCATTTGTGACTGTTCCTGTAAGCACCTCAGTAAATCAACTTTAAAGTGGATGCTGTGGGAATATGATGGGAATGTACAACCAATTCCTAAAACACAGGATGCCCACCCCCGGTGACCCACCCATCTGTCTGACCACTGTGAGAACTGTGCATGACTGACGTGATGTCCTCTTAGTCTCCCACAAGGGTCAGAGAGCAGGCAAGCTGCCCAGCTCTTTTTAATTACAGCATTCTGTCTGTGCAGTTTTGGCAGCAGTGGGAACCCAGGACAACGGTGCTGATCCATGTCAAATAACATAATAAAGAGTATGAGAGGTCTTAAAAGCTCGGGAGTCGCAAGGTCAGTCTGGAGTCCTACTTTCTTCTATGGTGCCAATCAATCAGGTCCACACATTTGCAAACTTACAGCCAGTGCATTTCAAGTGCAGGATTCTTAAATTCCCACGGTACTCTGGTCTGGCTCTCAGTGGCACAGTGGGAGTGAGCATTAACCCAGCAGGGAATATGAAAAAGGGGTTTATGGTTCATTTTTGGAATTAATGACTCTCCTACACATTTCCAAATCGACCCTGGCTCTCCACCCTGAAGAAGGGAATGGCATCTGCTGATGGTCATTATATGCAATGAGCATGCCAATATGTAAGTAAATCAGAATGCATGGAAATGGATTGGGTTCTGTCTGTGGGAATGCAGTAAATCTTTGTGTCTGCGTGCATATGACTCACGCCAGGGGGAAAACATGTTTTATGGCTTATGGAAAGCAGCTCACATTCTCTGCTAGAGGTCATTCCTTTGACAGTGTGCTATGTGCTGCATTCCCACTGTGCAACGGGGACGTCATCGCAAAAAAAAGCCCATTCATCTACCACCCCCTTTCTAAAAGAGTGCACCTTCTTCCAAAAATGTAATTACAAATCTAATTCTGTCATGAGGGGCAGGAGGGAGTGGAACAGCTCACCTGTCCCGTCCGGGAGTCTCTTCCAGCTGACACTGAGTGTCATCGACACGTCCCTGTGAGTCACATTCCCTTGAGGGCTGACGTCACCGGGGGGTTGCAGACAGGCCACGGTCATCCTACCGTAAACAGACATCTCGGCACGCACTTCCCTTTCTCTCTCGTGCCAGCGGAGACAGCGGCGGACATCGATTTACGCAGTGGGTGCCTTTCTGGGTGATGCTGACAGCTTAACATCTTTCACACGCAGTAGCCTGAGGCACTCAAGTGAAGTGCATCGGTGAAAAGTGCATCCTGCAGCTCAAAATCACGAGCCACACTTCTCGAGTCTTGTGCTCTAACTGCTGCTCCACGCTGAGGCTTCTGGGAAACCTCATGGCTATAAAGAAACCATACTGAGCAATGCAGAGCCCAGCCTCCTAAATTTCTCTGCCACTGTGAGGGAGGTAATAAGGATAGAGAAACACTATCGTGATACTGTGTCATACTCTATCTAACTTTATGACAGATGAATACCTGACATGCATGAATGCAGGAAATAGAACAAGACACAGTCAGAAGCATCACTGAGGCCTAATGGAGAGAGCAACCACTAAACTTACAATCAAGAAGGCTAGAAGTTTAGATGACTGATAGGCCAAACAAATTTGCTGGGATTACTGTGCAGAGTAATTAGTTGTTGATAGAAACCACAGAATAGGTTGCTGGCTGGAAAGCCTCACAGTGTCCTTTGACCTTCTACAAAGCACATTTCAAAATGAAGACCAATAATTTTACCACACAATTTTATTTCATGGCAATGATGATTAGATGTTGTGGAACAAGCCTTGAAATGTGGCATTTATTGTGAATATGGATGAAAGGGAGCAGGCAAAACAAACATGACTGCCACATCACTAAACAGTAATTTAAAGTAATGTTAAGGAATGGAAAATTCCATGGACAGTTGGCTTCACTCATATGATTTCAGACATGTTGCTCTGCTGGGCGTACATCACTCTCACACAGTTCTCAAACCCCACATTCTGTTGACATATCAAGGACAAGCCGTCTGCTGTGTCACAACAGGCCTGGAGTTCTCATGGGACAGACGCGCTGTTCATAAAGTTGGATGATCGCATTTTGATCAAGGTTCCCAGTGTCAAAGCAGTGGCTGAGTGAAAATTGCCCCCAAGGCAGGCACCGCACTCTGGACATGGAGTTACGCAAGGGCTTCAAGTGTGGGACTTAGTTGAGCTGCTGTGTCCAAAAGAAAACATTCTTTGATTAAATTTCCACTTGGAGAGCTAAACTATATTTTAACATGTCCCCCACCGATTTATCTGTTGTTTTAAAACCTTTTGAAGAAAATCTAGTCAAATGTCTACAAAATACCCATATTTATATTGCGCTTTAATAATAATAAAAATACAAATGACAATAATAACAATCTTCAGCTATATTAAATGAATGAAGTGCTACAGAACATGAAAGCCCATTGGTAGGTGACAGCTATCCCAGGGTTGAGAATTGTGAGGCCATTTGTGGTAAACATGTGGAACAAAGGGCCCCACATGAAATGCTTAAAGTCTTAACAGAAACACAGCAAAGTGATTCTCAAAAACATGACTGGTGTTAACTCGCAAGTAAATATTTAAATTCACGGGGTAGAGTAAATGCATTCATCTTGAAAAATATCTTATCTTCTTAATGTATTTGGATACTATCTAATTTTCACATAGTTCAGCTAAACAATAATGCTGATTAAAAAACACAGCAAGAAAGTCGTAACTGCATCAGTGCTGTAGGCCTAATTCTCTGTCAAGTGTCCAGTCCTGTTGCTACAGCATTACAGCTGTAATCTATCCATTATTTAGCGAAACAGCTACGTGTCATGTACTGTTGAGGCTAGCTAGCATCCGAACAATCACGGTTTTAAACCGCCATGGCATAATTGGCCATGAGCTGCAAATGAAAATCATTGTTATGCATGGCTTAAGATGCATTTCCCTTAACGATGATTTGCTGTGGGTATCGTTAACACTCGCATGCGTGGGCTGAAAGAATGACCATCGCCGTATGGAGTCATGCCTCAAGCACTGGCCATGAAGAGAACCGTGGATTTCAGGTTAAAGTTGACGAAAATTAATTGGTCCTCGTCATTTAAAAGAAAATCTGCCGTGAGCCAATTTCCCACAGAAGTTCTGAAAACTTCGAAGATGTACATCTCTAATTACAATTTATTAATCATTCCGAGCACGAAAACCTCGTCCTGTCAATGACCGAAGCAGATTTATGGCTTCAGAGCAACAAATACCATGTTAAAAGCGACATGCTACCATCTAGTGGTCTTCAAGTGTTGTTACAGGCGGACACATTCGGACCACTATGCCGCAGGTTCTCAACATTAGTGCCCTGGTGTGTGCTGGTATTCGTTCCATCCTTCTTTTAAAATACAAAGAGCTGCTATTTTTTTTTTTAAATATATGCTTTTACTTTCTAATCAGCGATGATAATTGTCGTGTGTAGGAAATAGATATTCACGCTACAAAGAAAGATTATTCTAAACTCATTTCAGGGCTTTCATTGAGTCAGGTCACTTTTAAGAATATTAATGACTTCCTGTTTTGTAATGTGCTGATGTATGAAGAGGTTGTAAGTAGAGGTTACATGTAGTACTGATTCATTTATTGTCCTAAAACTCTTTATTGTCCTGAAAGTCGTTAATTCTGAAAGTGTGGACACCTGGTCATTGAAACAAAACCGCTTTGGAAAATGAAATACTCATGAATGATGCAACTGTTAGTTATGGATGATGATTGTGCTGTTTCAGCTCTCAAGGTAACAGCCTCATTTTTAGGAAGAGTATGTATTCTGGAATGAAAGCCAGGCGAACTCCTGGCCCAGGGCTGGGAATCATTAGGACTATTTTTGCCAGTGACGATACTTCCGTTTACAGTTTCGCTCGAGAGGGCGGCGGAGTTTTTTCCAGCTACATTTAAATAGATGCAACATAATAGCGCATTTTAAGTGATTTTGCGTATAGATGTCTTTATCTTAAAACTATCCAAACACAGAAACTATTAAATAATTAAAGGTAAAACTATGTCACAAAGACCTGCCGTACATACTTGTTTCTACTCAAATTCAGTGCATCGCTTGAAATTTACTCGAATCATAAAAAGCCTACGGAAAAAAAAAAAAACATGAGTACTTGTGATGAGCGGAACAGAACAGAGCAACTTTATGGGTTGATCCCAGCTGATCTGCACTGGAAGAACCATACAGTCGCTGTGCCGGGACCTTGCTGAACGTCCCCCTCTGCCCAGGGTGAAGAAATCATCGAAGCCTACTGCGCTGTACCTCCCTCTGACTCTCTTAACCTCCGCACCCCACCTCTGATCCTGTGCCTCCTCTTTGGTTTTGGTATCTCTACATGTGCTTGATATTCGTGGCTGTGTGCAAAGGTTTATTTTCTACGAACTGCTACATGTTTTTAAGAGGCAAGTAAATGCTATGTGTATAGTGCAATGTTTTTGCTAAGGCCAATGTAAGTAATTAATTCACATAAAATCTGACTAAAACCTAATTACTAGGAGCTTGATCCAATGTCAAAGTATTGATCAAAGATGGCATTTACAAACCTCCTGGGGAAGATTTTTCAAAGGTCAGAGGGGATATTAATGGCCACAAATATGGAGGAAATTAAAAGTTAATGGCTTATGGTGTATCTGGCCACTGAATATGACATGGCTGATTGTAAGTTATACTTCAGGTGATTTATGTGTTTTTTGTTTTTTTGCGGCCATAAAAACCTGGATAGCTTAGGTCAGATAACTCTGTATGATAGATGATATACATTATTAACTGGTCTGTTTTTATGTGAAAGAATTTCAATATCTGAATTTGGTCAGTGAGTGCAGCAAATATTCCTCCCGCATGACAAGTGTTCTTTGTCTCAGGAAGTTCATACTCTGTTCAATGTAGTACCGCTATTTGTGCTGGTTCTGAAAGATGTGCACATTGGTCTGAGCATTGTAGAGCTTTTCAGGGTTCACTTCAGGTTATTTCAACAGCATCACAGCACTAACCTTGAGTCAAGTTCCATTACACATATGACCTATTGAGCTATATTTTGTCTTTACACTTTCAACTACATTGTTGCTTGTCCTACCAGAATTCGCCTATTGTCCTATTTATCTTTAATAAGGCATATTGGGTTATTAGCACTACAAATATTGCAGTCTTTATCATCCAATCCAATGGTGCAAAAGTCAAAATGCAACCAATTACATTGAACAATTGCTGATACGATTCTTTTAAAAGTATGTGGCACCAATTTCACACAGGTACAATGCGGTTACACAGCTGCTATGGTTACATTCCTAACTCCTATAAAGCATCATTTTTTTATCAGTGCACCCCAAGTATAGAGTGTCAAAGTAGATCCCTAAGTGTTATCTGAGTTTGCGGCAAGGAATTGTTTTTCATCCTGCATATTATCTTTGTTGTTCGACAGCACTAAGATTATGAGTTTCCATGTAAAATGTGAGGCTTTTGGTGCAAAATAGGATGCAATATGAGGGATGAAAAAATGTGTCTCTGTGGCACTCCAGTCAATGATTCTTGAAAAAACACCCCTGCCACACACCCCACCCCTTGCAGAGTGTGCAGACTCCAGGCTGGACGTCTTGGACTGAGTACCTGCAGTTTTGCAAGCAGATAATACATTTATTCTTCAGCACACAACACACTTCACACATCCTCAAAATCAATATTTGTTTAGTCCTGCATTTTCACACTTATTGAGTCAATAAAAACCATAGATATTGCAATCATTTTGGTGTACTTGCTTGTGTATGTATCTGCTAAAATGCACATCAGAAAAATAAATATTATTGTGCTAAAGATTTATGCATTACTGATTACCTTGAATTATATTGAACTCTTGTGACAAACTGTTAATTAACCATTAAGATGGGAAGGTGGCAACCCCAAAACTAATGAGACATTTAATTAGATGAGAGATATAATGAGACATCCTGAAAACACATTTTATGGTAATGAGATTCATGGCATTTTACAGTGAACAACGGTTCACACCACCTACTGGCACAACTACGTCAGCTCATGTTGAACATAACATCAGAAAGTTACCTGTCACTGCTTTGAAAAGAATAAGTCAAACAAATTTCTTTTTTATTTTCTTTTTAATTTTTTTTAGTCATTTTACGTAACCATCAATGGGATCTGATGCTTTTAGAGAGACAAGCTTCCAGAAATCCCACAATCTACAAAACATACACCATCAACAGTTTCACTTTTACAATGGCCTGGAGGGGGGAAACAATAAGAGGACTGAAAATTAAAGGTAAAAATGGACACCATGTAAAAAAAAAAACAAGAACAAAAAGAAACATTTTAAAAAACCTGCACTTTGCTTATATCACATACTAGCATGGAATATAAAAATGTGAAAGGCAAGATGGGGAGGTGTGCAGCAGTGTGTAGTACTGAGAAGGGAACCTCAAAGCCCTGTGTTCCCTGGCCACAGGCGCTGGTTTCAGCTCGCTCTGGGCCTGTCCTGTGTTCTGGCCTTCAGCTCAGAGCAGCATAGAAAGCGTGGGTGAAAGAGTGGGAGGTGAAATGCTGAGGGTGGACGGCGATGCTGTGAAATTGGCGGACAGTCCGCTTTCACACCCACAGGAATCCTGGGATGCGCTCCATGGAGGCTTCACGATTCCACGGTTACAATAGCCGTCACCGTGACAAACTTGCCTGAAGGGCACTGAGAACCCCACCCTAGTGGGGGTGGGGGGGAGGCAGTTAAGGGGTGGATGGGACAAGTGGCAGGATTACATAAACCATGACAGGAAATCGCACATAAAACAGCGCTCCATCAGAAACAGTGTCTAGTTTAGATATAGATCATTGTGAAAATAGTCAGGGAAGTATGTTCAATAACAGAAATAAAAATCCCCTGAAGCAACAAATATACATACAGTTAAAAAAAATCTCATCTTCACAAATTAAATTCTAAACTTGATGACTCCTTAGGTGGTACTGACTCTACACTAGCGAGTTCTATTGGCGATGGTTGGTGACGGGGGCCTACTGAGAGGGAACAGCTATGACTCATGAAGGGAGCCTGACGGTGGTAATGGGGCTCTGTTCAACGGGTGTGGCTATGAAACTGCTAGGCGAGAGAGAGAGCTGCCGCCTTTCCGCAGACAGTGTTGTTCTAATAGCACCAGGTCCAGAGGGGTTGCTAGGGGCAACTTCCGATCCAATACCGTTGTCATGACAAACAAAGAGCTTGGCCAGAGTGGCCCGCGGGCCTGTCGTCCCTGGCAACGTGCGATTGCAACAATGGCACAGCCGGAGTTAAAAGAGGGAGGAAAAAGGAGGGATGAAAAGGCAAAGGGAAATATTTTGGGTCACAGGAGAGCGTAGGTCTTCCTCTCTGCCTACTTTTACAGTACCGTCCTCTAGCTGATGGAAGAGATTCATCTTTTTAACCCTCTGCTGCCCTCTTGTCTACTGATTGACTAAATTCCAACACTGAGCAAGCAAATAGGAGGTTCGTGCTAAACTCTATGAGCCAGGGTTTTTCAGTATGACTGCTCAAAACAAACACAACGGGACAGTAAGAACAATAAAAAGAAAAAAAATGGAAAGATCAAGTGCATCGATATGAGAAAAAAGGAAGACTGAAGTGAATTCATTTTCATATACAACTGAGCCATAGTCTACTTAAAAGACTGGCCAGAAACATTATCTGAAACAGTAATCTGTGCTGACAACAGATCTTAAAAACTTGAAAGAAAACAGGAATGCTACAAACTGATCTCTACGGATGTTCCGAGGATCTCTATGGACACAATCACCAAAAAGCCATGATTCTACACCTGCAGCTGCCTTCTGCATGAACAGAGAACACATATAAAACAACCTGCATGCAGTGAGGTACCAAAATAGTGCAAACAACGAGCCAGTGGCAGAGTGAAGGCAGACCACACCACAATTCCATGTGCATTAGTGCAACTCTCTGCTGTCTATGGAGAGATCTGTCTGGGAGGGGCTGTTTAGTTACAGATGCCAAGTTTTCTCTAACATGCAGAGGGGGAAAAAAATCACAACTGGAAAATTGCTTTGTGAAATGGAAAACAGATTTCTTAACGGTGCTATTGATCGAGCAAATTTTTTTGTGATTTTATGGCCCTCTGTGAAACTAGTCAAAAGCTGGACTTCAACTCATGCTGAGTAAAAAAAAGCAAAGCCTATCACCTGGTTCAACCTTTACACTATGGTCCTTTTTCTGTGATGAAAACAATTTGAGGTTTTAACCTGTGGGGACACTTGGGGGGAGGATGGGTGGGAATAACAGTCATATTTTTTGAAAAGATACAAAGTTATACATTTTAAGTTGGTGCTTTTTACACAGGCTCAGAAAGATAATCTTTGCTCTGAATGGCACCTTTGGCTTAGTTAATATCAGCTATTTGACAGTTTGTTCTGCACCATTGTGTCACTTCAGTAATCATGATCCTTAAATCAACAGGGTTTACGTGGGTTCTGAATTGACAGATGAGGCATGGAAAAAATATATGGAACGTGGTGAAGGAAAGATGGAAATCACATTCTGTCTTTCCAGTGAACTCACATCACCCAGTAAAGGAGCAGGGTCCTAATCATTGAAAAAATAGGAGTGTAATGTAAGTCTTTGTTTCCAAGGAGATCCTAATCACAAAATATTCACACCACGATAATCTCTCTCAATCCCTGCCACTGTGATGTGATGAAGTGGGGCTGTCTAGTTTCATGTGGGCTATGTAGTTTCCTCTATGACATCTCTTAATTCAGTGAGACCTGAACACTGCATGTCATGATCAGTAAGATCTTTGCTATTCTTACACATTCTGGTAACATACGACCACCCAGTTACAGGAGGGAATGCGATGCAAAACTAAAGAATTAGTGCCAGTGGTAAGAGCAAAATCTCCTTCTCTTTTTTCCCTTCCCTTTCTCCCTACAGTCTAGGGCATTGTACGGGAGTAACAGGCCTGGATTCATCCTTCAGCTCCTTCAAAACAGTTTCCAGTCGCTTCTCACAACCGCAGGCTCACACACGACGACAGTGCCAAGAGAGTGTACTCAGACGCAACAAAACACATTATTCACCCGGAGCCAAAGGCTGCTGCTCTCCAGCTCTCCCTCATCACTGCCGAGCATTACAGGAGTTTCCAAGGGCAGATCAGGGCTTGCTTCTGAAGCTGGATGCTGAAAACGATCTGAATAATCAGTCAGTGAATCCGGAGTTCCTTTAGTTTTTATAATACTGGAAAGAGCAAAAGTGTTTTCAATAAATACATTATTGTGAGACCTAATTTTCGGTTTAAATCAAGCGGATGCCCTAGGCGTGCTCATGCTTAAAAACACAGGCATCTAAACCAGCTCTACTGTTTGTGTAAATACTGTTTTCTCCTTGTACATCATAAACAACTAAAACTCACATTGCAATTCACTTGACTCTTCCTTTCAAAACTCAAAATGGCGTATGGCAGGTAGATAGGTACAGTATAAAAAACTAAATAATACAGTCTGGAGTGCTCAAACATGGAGTGTTTTTTTTTCTTTAAATGAGGCAATTCATTTTTTTAAATTCTGTTTCTGTGGGTGTCTCCATGTGGGATAGTGGACGGAGTGTGCTGAATGAGGGGGAGTGGTTAAGGGAAAGGGGAGGGGAAAATCTTGCAGGGATCTTCTTGGGTGCAGCTCTTGTGGTCGGCGTGGTCTCTGGTCTGGGTCCCTGCATCCTGGCTCCCCCCTCCCCAGTCAGCAGTTGCGAGAGCTTAACCCAGACTGGTGATATTGGCCCTCCCACCGGGGGGTGCCACAATGCGCTGGGTGGTGCGTCGAGGAATGTTGTCATCAATTTGGGCACCTAAAACCATGAATCATAATTGTAAAATTAGTCAAGAATGTAAAATTATCAGCTGAATTCGGAAGAGAAGTCTGTATTATACTCTATAGGTTATCCTGATAAATAAACTGATAAACAAACTGGCATATCAACAAAGAGCAGCGTGAGAAAACACTCATGTGTATGTGCATCTTTTTGCTTAAACCTGTGTTGGGAAATGCATTTTTCTTTCAACCAATCCCATTTCCATCGTTGAAGTGGGAATATGTGTGGGTGGACGATGGCCTGAGGCCTGTACCCACCAGACAGGCTGAAACCGGACTGGTGCAGGTTGCGGACGGGCTGGGCCGGCTGCTTGGCTGGAGAGGTCTTCGCAGAGGTGGCGGGAGTGATGGTCTTGGGCGTCACTGACACCTCGCACACAGGCCCATCGTAGAGACCCCGCGGAACCCCTCTCAGCTCAGCCAGCTGGGAAGGGAAATGTGCCATCAGACAAAACAACCCTTAGTGTCCCCTCTGTCTGAGACTGTCTCACTTTGTCTGCCGGTATGCTTACATAACCATCTGCCCACCTTATTTATATCTCTGTCTAGTCATCCAGACGTCCATCTGAATAAGCGTTCAAACCACAGCCTGGATTTCCAGCTATCATCAATACATTCAACAGCATTCTCATTACCTATCCATCTACTAAAAGACTAAGGACTGTGGAGGGAACAAAAAATAAACTCAGCAACAAGGTATCTTTCAGCAGATGCACCTTTGTAATTGTCACTTCTCAGCAGTTAGCAAAACAAGCACATACACCCACTCACAAGGACACATATACACGCACACACATGCACATACACAGACACAGAGACACACAAATACATTTACAGGGACACACATGTACACACAAACACACACATACACTCACTAGCATGCGTGCACACACATGCACACACACACATGCAGACACACACACATTCAGAATCTTGGACACAGAAATGTCCAATGTACACAAATACTCACACAAATACGCTAAAAATATAGGACAAACAAACTCAAAAGCACACACACGCACACACACACACACACACACAAACACACACACAAACTCCAAAGCACACAAGCTGAAGCACACACGCATACGGGCACACACACGGCTCTCACCCTGCTGCGGGCCTTTATCCTCTTGTAGACGTAGTCAGGGAAGGGCTTGCGAGACACATAGCGGCCCGAGCCCTCAGTGGTGTGCAGGTTTCCATCCTCCAGCACAATCTTACCCTGGCTGATCACCACCAGGGGGGCGCCACGCACCTCCGTCCCTTCAAAGATGTTGTACTCCACAGCCTAGAGAGGACGAGATTGATGGAGAAAGCCAATGAACAAATCAATGGCAAAATAGATATACCCTTACTCAAACATAGTAGAGCAATGGAGTCTATGAACCTTGATACACTGTATACACTTTTTATGATTTCATGAGTTTGTGGTGATACCTGTGTTTCCCACAGGTAACCCTGTAAAAAACCTAATGGCTGAATAGCTTTAGGATGTGCTCCATCAACCTCAATCTTAGGGGAAGGCACATACAATCTCAGTATATTATGATACATTACCCAATAGATGTTTTGTATTGTTTCATGTCCTTAGACTTGTCATGACTTAATCTATTTATTGATCTCATTCGAGAAGAATTTTACATTTCTACACATTTGGGTTGTTAATAATCTCTGCATCTAAGAACTTGGGAACAGACAATGCTGCCAGGAACATGGGTATATTCCACAGAATCAAACACAATGGCCACACATGAGCGCTGACCGTTGAATGAAATATTGTGGAGTTTAACTGGCTCACTTTTAAGTGATACAGAAGCACAAGGCATCTCTTAAGTGAACAGGCAGTGTAGGGGAAAGCCACTTGAGGGCCTTGCAACACGCGATGTAAGTCACTCAGAACTGAGAGAAAGGGTGATAGTTTCTTGGAACGCTGTGAGGAAATTGACTGAATGGAGAAAAAATCATGAGTATAAAGGCAGGGCATTAACAGAGGCCTGAAATACCATGAGGTCACTCATCATGACAACCTCCACCATGCAGCCATACTCCCTTTCTATTCCACAGATAGGCTGTCAAATCCTGAGGGAATAGAGATCCAAATTACAACGTGTGACTGAAATTAGAAGACATGTGTTTTCAGGACTGGTGTAATCAAATCCTACACAAATGTCTGCCTATTCCCAAATCCAATAATACAGAGTAATGAACTATGGGCAGTCCTTTTGCCGACTTCATCTGGATGAGCTGAGTCACAATGGAGTCAGCTGAGAGCACAGGTAGTGACAGGTGCCGCTTGAGAATGTCCTCGTGATGCCCTCACCAGATTGTGGCTCTTGGCCGAGATGATCTTGGTAACGTCGGGGTCCCAGAGCATCAGGTCGGCGTCAGAGCCCACGGCGATGCGGCCCTTGCGCGGGTACAGGTTGAAGATTTTGGCGGCATTGGTGCTGGTGACGGCCACAAACTGGTTCTCATCCATCTTTCCTGTCACCTGATGGCCCACAAACAAAGCAGATTTAGACCATACTAGACTAGTGCTCCTAACAAACCCACAACACTGTCACTGACTGGTGGTTTTCTGTGTGTGTGTATGTGGGGTTAACTGTATACTGTTTTCTGTGAGTGTATATGTGGGTCATTTCTGTATATGTGAGTGGCTCTGTATGTGTCTGTGTGTGAGAAAAAGTGTATGTGAGCCATTTGTGTAGGTGTGTAAATGGTGGTAGCTGCATATGTGTGTGTCTGTGTGTGGGTATATATATGTGTGTGTGTGTGTCTCCCTCACCACACACTTGTCCCAGATTATAGACAGCCGCTCCTCAGTGCCGTTGGTGCCCTCTGGAATGAGCGTGAAATTATCTTTGCCCACAGCGCGCTGAGAGGTATTGAATGTGCAATGGGCACTGCCAGTCACCTGCAGATCACCACTGCAATGAGGAAGGAAGAGAGGGAGGGAGGAAGGAAGAGAAGGAAGGAGGGAGGGAGGGGGGATCTGTATGTTAAAATTCCTGTAAATGTTAACTCACTTCAATAGGGAACCGTATCTGATAGCTATAAACCAGGGTGCTGTGAGTATAGCCTCAGGATCCCACCCAGAGTACATTCTACATAAGCATAGCAGCCTGAGATTGTGACACTGTCATACATCACAATCAGACTGTAGGAGTTTTGGAGAAGTTTGAAAAAAAAAAAAAAAATCATAAAATCTAGAATTCTTTCTATGTGTTTCAACATCAAAGACTAACACCACAAATAGCTTTCTCTTTCATTCATGTCTTTCCCAAGAGTTGTTTTTCTTGCAAAATTGTTGAGAAAAGCAAAGACAAAACAGCAAGATATTTGTGGTGTTCTGCTCTGATTAATCCCTGAGCGAATATCATTTTGGAGTGCATCCAACTTTTCTCAAACTAATTTATCTTTTGTGGACCAGCTCTTAAAGAAGATTCAGTTTCGGATGAGACCATCATTGCTGCCACAGTGATGTCAGTAACAGTGTGCTGGAGGACCCTTACCAGGACAGCAGGGAGTTGAGATAGTCAGGGGTGGTGGGGTCAGGGCTGAGGGGTGGGGACGTGACGTAGGCGGCTGCTTTGGCCCAGTTCTTGCTCCAGTAGTGAGACCCGTCTGTGCCCAGGCTGGCTGAGATGGGCTCTCCGTACACCACAGTGCCTGCACAGGACATGCCCATTAGCCTCCTGAGCTTCTGAGTCAGCAACAGCACTTTCTGTCAGCTGAGTGCACTTCATTATGGTCCACCCCATAAAAAATGCTCATCCTGCACCGCAATACTCAACAGAGCAGGGGTGACTTCCAGAATATTACAACTGTGTGACTTG
The DNA here is from genome assembly GCA_022829145.1 of Albula goreensis. NCBI lineage: Eukaryota > Metazoa > Chordata > Actinopteri > Albuliformes > Albulidae > Albula > Albula goreensis. The sequence goes on from CM040744.1 coordinate 33,866,410, forward strand.
CGATTAAATTCCTTTGATCAAATCCATCAAATGTGGTTAATACAAATTTGGCATTTAAAAACACCACAACAGGAAGGCTGTGTGCTGAAGTCATTACGGAACTGGACTTTAAACCAGAAAGCTCAAATTCCTTGGCAGAGACCTGCTGTTGTGCCCTCAACTGAATTTCTTCAGGTTATCCTGAAATGACCTGCAGCTGAGATGCTGGACCTGAAATTCGTACTATAAGCTTGAATATACCCAAGTATACAAATTAATTATGTTTATAATCATTTCACCTAGATTGCAGTGACTGTTAAGCAGTACTCTGATGGAAAAAGGAAAATCCACAGCTCTTCTAAAACTGGATGTGCAATGGAAATATGAAACAGCCATATAATGTTTAGGTCAAACTGATCTGAAGCAAAATATTAAATCCCATTCCGGGATGCTCAGTTGTTACCTTTCTTCCTGGCCAGGGCAATGACATCAGCAGCACTTTTGCTCATCACCTTGGTGATGTAGAGGGGGCAGTTGGTCTGATTGGCCACTGTGACTGAACGGTTAACTGCCTCTGCCTCCACCTGAAGAAATGGGGACATGTTCAGTCAGGACTGGTCACAATTCAGAATAACTGACATGCAATTTATACTTAAATCTCAAAATGCAAGGGCATTTACTTGTTTCTATGAGTACAAACATATCATTGATAACGCATGTCTCTCTTTTAGGACTTAATGCAAATAAATAATGATCCAGATAAGTGTGTGAATAAAACTAAATGTCTCATAAACAGCTGTGTATAAAAAAACAATATAAAATATTGGTATGTCCATAGGTAGATAAAATATGGCATAAAGATATCAGAAATCAGCATTCAATGTGGGCGTGACTACATGGAGGGAGGCGGAGCTCCTACCTCCTCAGGACGGCTCAGCACATGTCCCTCGGGTCCAGTGATGCCCAGCTCCAGAATCCGGTGCTGCTCCTGCAAGGGTGAATCAGAACATGTAAGAGTGTGGGGAAAGAAAGAGAAGCGTTTCAGCTCTTTCATTGCATATGTTTGCTTTTATGGATTGATGTCTCCTTATTGTGTATGCTTTGGAGAGTATATTGTTGACTTGAATGGTCTTGATGTTTGTATTTTGTGGTCTTTTGTTTGCTGTGCTCGCCTTGTCTTGGGTGGGCCTCTTTTGAGGTTTTAAATCTCGGTGTTGCATTGTAGTGAATGACAGTTTATACTTCATGGACAGAATGATTTTAACATTGAGGATAGCTGGGTTACCTCAGCAATGATGTCCCCATTCTCAGCATGGACCTGTGCAATGGCCCCCAAGTCCCTTATCACGCTGAACACCTCGTACATCTGCAAGAGGGAGGAAACCCGCCAATCAGAACACAGAGTAAGAGGTCACGTCGGGTGCTTGTTCTCATGAGACATTCAGTGTACGGCAAGTAACACCAAACATTCTTTGTGTAAACAAACTCCAGCCATGTCTTTTGGCACATACTGCACATTAAACATCAACACATTCTTGACCCAGGTGCGTATATCCACAGTGATCCAAACCCTGTGCATTTTAAAGATGAGTCAAGCGCTCACATTTATTCATTTATTTAACTGACTCTGGCTCCAGCTGGCTACGCTTTTGGGTCTGATTGTGTTTGGAGAGTGGCCATATGCAGCTGCAGTAGGTCAGAGGAAACAGGAAGTGTTGTTGTGCTTGTATCAGTAAAATTCCCTAGAGGCTTTGTGTCTTCCCGACTCTTTCCAGTCCATGAAGGACTACGAAGCCCTTCCAACATCTAAACGCAGTGATAACAATCCTCAGTGAAGCTGAATGAATGGAAAAGCAGTCCCTCCCAGGCCATTCAAAAACATCAGATTTTGGTTCCCACACAGATGGCAGAAAGCATTGGGATCAAGGTTTATTCTGATATTTAATTTTTTAGATTAATGTGACTGCGTTAGGTTGGATCAGATTAAAACAAAATGTTCCCTTACAAACACTAATGATATGGAACGAGGACCCAGGGTGGCTCAGCACAGACTGGGCCCTGTAACCAAGACAGTACAGTTCAAGACTTAGTAGCTGCCTATGACATGCAGACTGCAGCAGTGGGACACAAATGGCAGTGCACTTCCAGGAGTATGACGGGCTTGCTGGCAAGAGTTCTGTGGATTACCCTGGAATGGATACTCCCAACAGCACACGAGAGGCCGATTGGCTTCCTGTCTCAATCAGTAAGATGTCAAGGTCTCCTCAGATAGGTGCAAGTTCTCCTGTAGTACTGAGTGCTGAGCACCCAGTACTGTAGGAAACTGTGGCTTACAGGTGCATCACAGAAATGCATGCATTTCAGATGCAATGCTCCTACCGTTAGGTGCAGGAGACACAACTGACAATCCTAAATTTGGGAGAAATCAAAAGAAAGCATACAGGACCCACACCATACCTGGGAATCTGAAATCTGGAACACATCCTTATAAGCCAAATAGACCAGGAAAGAGTTGACACCTAAAGACAGAAAATTAGTGAGCAAGAGAAAGAAATGGTGATACGTAAGGCTAGATTGCAGGAGGAATGAAAATCAAGGGAGGTGAAATGAAGCCCAAGTCCCATCAGGCAGTGAGAAAAGATGTGTTTCTACAAAAGAACCTGCTCAGGTTGGCAAATGCGAGGCAGAATTAATCTACATCAGAGAGTTTAGCCACAGGATGACATTTCTAATTCGCTAACAAACAACTTCTTTGTGTTACATCAAGAAAATAAACTGCAAAATTTAATTGAGTAAATAAAAGAAAGTTATACATAAATTACATCCAGCCTGAAAATCGTGCAATTTGTGTGTGCATAGTATGTAAGTACTGCAATGGCTAAACCTTAAGAATTGGACTGAAACAATCCCAATGGGACAGAGAGTGAGCAAACAAGGATGAACATGGACAGGGCGGGTCTCGTACCATGGTCTTTCACCAGAGTCTCCATCTCCTCCTGCACACCCTTGTGCCAGTCGGTGATGTCCACGTGCAGGGAGTAGTCGCAGCAGGATTTGCTGTCCGCCCACTCCCGCCACTGGTCGAAGGCCGCTACCAGGCTGACCCCAGGCTCCGGCACCACGTGGTCGACTGTGCAGAATCATAAGCATGACGGCCATTTTTAAAGACAACTGTGTGATCTTTGGGGTTCATTTGAGGACAAACACCAACCAACACAGCCGGCTGGAGGCCTGAACTGCAGTCACATGACAGCTCTAAATGGATTACATCACACAGAAATACCGGCTTACATTCAGCCATTAAACTGAGATCATACAAGCTGACACACACACTGACTCCGCTCGTAAAAGGCTGAAATCTTTCACTGAGCCAAGTCTGTAGACCTTGCAAGGCCCACAGAAAGTAAAACTAAACTGAAGTTAGCAAGCAAGTGTAGAGTTTATGTATAATTTGTAAGGCCTAAAGAATAACAAAGACACTGAACATATAAACATGTTGCATTGTGTTACTCCTGGGCAGCCACGCTAACTATTAAAGTCAAATTTTACAGATGGCTGAAATGACAACCCCAACCCTGTAGTGAGAATAATTGGCGATGTTCGCGCTGCGGCTATGCCAGCTGGTGCCAGTATTCCAAATGATTTCACAGCCCAGCCACACGATGTAACATGTGTTTGAGACCGCATGAAGAATAAACTGTCATAGCCAAGCTGAAAAGTACCAGGCAGACTAATGAAATCGAGGCCAATTTAAAAATTTATTTAAAAAAAACAGAGCCAGTATTCTTAATAATACTGTGATTTACTTCTTTTTGAAAACAAGTTCATGTTGCAGTAACAAATGCATTTCAGATCAAATCAAATCTGATTTGGCTGGCTTGTTGAGTGACTCAGTTAAGAACGATGTTTGACACAGAAGCAGGTTGAACGCTGTAGCTGGAAGAACCCATTTTTGTGTCTGGGTTCAGTTATTAACTGACTATGACCAAGTCTATGGTGATGGGACTTCAACCTTGCCAGGCAGTACAGCGGATTTAAGTTGGCTGGGGTTTCTCAGGTTACTACTCACTACTGCATTCCCTCCTACCAACAACACACTGGACATAGACAGGCTACCAGCTGTGAATCTCTTCCATAGTGGGCATAAAACTGAAAAAAAAAAAAAAACAATACAGGGTTTTGTACCTACTTGGTTATGGATATCCTCGAGATATCTCAGAAAATATCATTTAAATTATAATTATATTTAATAATATGGGAAAGCACAGTAGAAAATGCATAAATGCCAAAGCATTAAAAACATCATGTAATCATGGTTAAAAATAAAAACAAAATCTTACTAATCCCAGACATAATGTGCAATAAAATAGTGGCTGGGGAATACTGGTTGAGTATCCCTTATCTGAAATGCCTGGAACCAGAAGTGTTTCGGATTTTGGAATATTTGCATTGTACAGCCATTCCCCGACTTATGTCCGAGTTTCGTTCTGACGAACCAGTTGTATCTCGAAATGGATGCAAGTCAGACGCATGTTTGCATGGCATGTAGAACTACACATGTAGCATGCAGAAGATGTACACAATGCTGGGATATCATCTGACGGTCACTATCGAATGCACACAGCTGTTAGCACTGGCGGATGTATGACCAAGCTAAATTTTTATATTTACTTTACTAATGTATATTCATTTTTGTATTATTTTATATATTTTTTATTAATTGTTTTTTTTTGGTCGTATGTGCGGACGGTCATAAGTCACATAGGTCAGGTGTGGAATTTTCCACTTGTGGAGTCATGTCGGCGCTCAGAAAGTTTTGGATTTTGGAGCATTTCGGATTTAGGGATTAGGGATGCTCAACCTGTAGTATGTTAAAGAAGAAAAGCCCCTAGTGAGTTTAATTAACACTAGTACTCTCACAGAGGGATGTCTGAAATGTGCCCAGCTGACCCTCTTCCCCAGTGTGTGGCTCAGGGATGGCTAAACGTACTGATCATTGTGGTTCCCCCAGCCAGGGCAGCCCGGGTGCCCTGGTAGAAGTCGTCGGCCGCTGTCATGCCCCGGTCGGGCATCTGGAAGCGAGTGTGCACATCAATGCCCCCTGGCATCAGCATGCGACCATGGGCATCGATGGTCTTCACCCCTCCAGGAACGATAAGGTTCTCCCCAATCTGCCTGAGGAAGAGAGGGACACAGGGTGAGAGGCAGACAGGGAGATTTTCCTCTCCTGTTTGAGGTATAAGAACTGGAAATACTACCTCTCTAAAAAATGTCCTGACAAGCAATACCTTGGAAGCTTTATGAACTTCAACTTGCATCAGATAAGAGTGTATGCTAAACTATTGCAATATGACATAATAGTTATACTTTATCTTTAATTAACCTGTCAGGCAAACAAAGACAGAACAGTTGAGAGTAAACAATTCAGACTATTCACATAGATTCTGTGTCCAAGAGCTGTTTGCATGGAGAATTAATCCAGTTAGACAAACATGCCTGGCACAAAGCACATCTTTCTGATATGCTGAGGACGGGACGTAAAAGAAGAGCATACAGGATAAGAAGATGGATAATGCAGCGTGTACCATAGCTTCAAATTTTTTAACAAGTGAGGCCCTTTTTGCTCCTGTCCAACTAAACTCCTAAATATTTATACTTAAACCTGCACTTATGCACTAACATTGATGCTGATGACTGGACCATGCTGAGAAAGGCTATCTAATCAGGTTTCACCCCACATCTTACACTTCTTAACAAGCACCACTGCTTTCCCCATTTCATTTTTTCCACTGCATATTCAAAATGATGATTGAATTGAAAATCAGGAACTCTAATTTACAGAAAAAAAAGGTTTTGGCTTAAAGTGAAAAACTTTAGTACAACATTCATGAACAATTTACAGAATTTACTCATTAAAATTTCAGTTACAAATGAAAGGTTTGGCTGTCAATGATATTAAGTTAAATTCAGCTCAATTTAGATTACCCTTAATGCAATGGCAATGTTATGTATCAGGTCAACTTTCACAAAGGCTCAGGGTATCGGTTAAGTACATAAAATGAATTCAGTTGAAAACACTTACTTGATAACCCCATCTTCCATATAGATATCAGCATGGAAGGACTGGTCATCGTTCACAATTTTGCCCCCTTTGATCAAGAGACGGTCACTCTAAAGGAAGAAAAAAGGGAAAATTTCTGTAACAGACGTTCAATTACAAGGTTTACACCCAAGCTGTACTTCGGGCCAGCATGTCTGCAGTTAGGCCTACCTGCCAGATTCAATTCATTTTTCACAGCATGAAACACGGAAATCATAAAGTAAGCCCTGGAGCAAGGAGCTTTCCCATTTAAGGTCAAAAATATAAATATGTTTCTATAGCACCCTTTCTGGCTATTCAGCTGTAAAAAATCCTTTTTTGCCGTAAGTTCTCAGGCTTTACCACACTAAAGAGAAAAGGGCTCCAACATACAAGCAGTGTGAAATGAATTTTACAGGCCTGGTGAAGTCAGCTTATGAGAATGACAATTGTTTTTGGCATAATCACGGTGCCCACCACATTTTTACTACACATTAATTAAAGTTGCACCATTCATTGAAAATCACAATAGCAGCAATGAGTTTGGTTTCCCACACTTCGGAACACCCAGGACAGATGTTCCAAATGAGATGGGCCCTATTACGTAGGCCTATTAATTAATCCAAGGGTGCATATCAAGTCATCAAGCATTTTCCCCCACACACATCAAATAAAAGAATAGCAGCACAGTGCAGTAAGGGGGGTTATAAACCCCACATGCATTCACACGCATTCCTGTTTAGATGAGCAGCAGCGCTGGGGCTGCAGCCTGCCAAGTAAATCCCCACAGCTCAGCTGCTGCAAGCCTTATCAGAACATAAACACATTTCACAGACAGAGAGAGAGAGAGAGAGACAGAGACAGAGGGAAAGAGAGAGAGAGAGAGACAGAGAGAGAGAAAGACAGAAGGAGAGAGAGAGCGAGAGAGTGAGTGAGTGAGAGAGAGAGAGAGTGAGAGAGACAGAGACAGAGGGAAAGAGAGAGAGAGAGACAGAGAGAGAGAAAGACAGAAGGAGAGAGAGAGCGAGAGAGTGAGTGAGAGAGAGAGAGAGAGAGAGTGAGAGAGAAAGACAAAGGATAAGGGAGAGAAGAGAAAACAACGCACTAGGGCCAACTGGAATTACAGTGTTTCATGTAAGGACGAAAATCTACCATGAAGAAAAAAATTAGGTCACTATCTCCCTACTGAATTCCAATTCAGTGACGTCTACTGCTTGAATGGACTTGAGTTAAATTTTGCTGTATTTTTTTAAATAAAAGAATGGAATCTGTAAACGTTATTGTTGTTTTAAGACTGCTTACAGTGTGGTCATTTGAATCTGGTTCAAAACTGAGGTTGAGTCAGGTCATATAGCAAATGCAGGCAGTGGCAATGTGAGGTCGATGGCTCTTTCCACAAAACAAGTGAGACGGCAACATTTATTTTCAGCCAAGTCAGAATCAATACACTACTCATTTTACACAGCTCCAAAAGACACTGCTATAAAAGCAGATTCAAATACCCGTGCAAAAAAATTCAGCAGACTAACTATGAGCTAGCCTTTACCCCTAATGATAATTAGTATAAAAGATTGCTAAGTAGAATTTGGTAGCTGTTGAAATGCTAGAAGAGGATGCGCATTCAGATTGCGGAGTGGATGCCAGAGTAGTAGTAGATTATAAGAGACTCTCCGCTCCCAGCATTTTTCTATTGTTAGTCATTGTCTCATCAGAGGCCTCATTCAGGGTGACTTACAATCATTACAATGTTGTCCTTTCCTGTTTTGCCCATTACCACAGCTGCATTTGTCCTAAAACATCTGACATAAAGTACCCCATTCAGAGGGTACAAAAGCCAGGTCCCCAAAGGGATCTGAACCAATGACATCAGATTCACAATGCAAAGCTTTACGCCAGTATCACTGAAGGGGGTATCCTAAATAACAGTTGCAGGAACATTATATTCACTGGTCAAAAACACAGCAGAACAGAAAATACAAAGTTTAAATGTCAAAAATAAAACATTATGGACTTAGTTAATACCAACTGGTCTATATTACTTGTCATATATAGTAAAAATGTCTGCTGTCACTGATTTACAGCTATACTATGCCCCTCTCAATATGCTACTGATACTGCAAGTAAACAGGATAGGCCTGTTTATTTTAACTAGGTATGGGCCTATATAAACTGCAAGGCAGCTAGTGTTATGGTTTTGGAAAATACAGATCTATTAATAGCTGGCAATATGAAACATAAATAAAACCTGAATGGCTCTGCAGTGATGTAATGGTTTACTTCCTGGGCCAGATAGCTGACTACTTGCAAGGCAATGTGTTTGATAGACACAAGCAGTTTGTCAGACTTTTTAACTGACTTCTCTGGCTCCTTCTCAAACTACAGCATGTTACAAGTAGGTTATGGACTATGGTATAATTTTTGTTGTTACATTATGCAAGATTACACTCTCCCCTCTCATTAAAGCCCCTGAATATGGCAGATGACCCAGTTCATGGTTGATTCTGATCCAAGCATGTGGTCCAATGCACCAGACGGAGCTTTTTGAAACCTGCCAGCTCTCTGTTAAAAGACGTTATGGGCAATTACATTCTGCCAATGCAGGACTTTTGACACACAAGGACAAGGGGGAGTTTAGTGAAGGACAGGACCACAAAATAACCTTCCTTGTTAAACTTGGGACTACAGCCTTCACACCAGCTCAGAAAAAGTATAAAAAGCAGCTGCTGTTGACTGAAACTTATTGAATGGATTTCAGATGCTTGACTACACAATTCTGAGTGCATAATAATTCAGTTTCAGTTCGGTAATTTCATGCATTGTTTGCTTGGTCTCTCATAAATATATAATCATTATGAATATGCAGCCTATACTGTGAAACTTTTTTTAGCTGAGCCATCTCTGTATTAGTTACACCTGTGGTGACAGAAATCCACCCCCAGGCTTTTTGGCTGAGGCAAATGCTAAAGGAAAGAATTGCATGTAGGCCTGTATCTCACAAATACTCAGAATACACACACCAAAAACCTACCTAGATTGATTCACAACATTATGGGAAAATTGAAAACCAATTTTGTACAAAATGCAGGAATACTCCTTTCAAAATCTCTTGCATGACACTATCAAAACTTAATTCAAAGTGTCTGTAGATAGTAGTAGGTGGCCAGGATATGAATTTTTGGAACAAAATTATGAAAAACAGAGAAGGATGAAAAGTGCTTTTGGACTTTCTCCCCTTAGTAGGTTTTTAGCATTTTTGGTGAACTTTTTAAACATTCTCAGCATGCCATTTCTTACTCTGTGATTCATAGCATTAGCCTTAGCTTTGTGAAAATTTGCCCAGAGCTCAACAGCACCACTTGTTAAAATATGAATCACAACATCCCTCTTTTGAACTTCATAGCATGCTTGCTGATGTATTTCCATTTTGACAGCAGCAGACATGCCTCATAATAGAAACACTACTGAGATCCTCATGTAACAGTCTAGTGTGGAGCCCTAGACTAGGAGGTAATAAACTGGTATGGTTTGTTTTCTGAGTGGGAAATCCAATTGTTCTGGTTTGTGTATGGACCATAAGATGCATTTTTCTGAAGCTGTCCATTGAAAAATGTCCAAAAATAAATCATTTTTGTTTTGTCAGAAATGTGTCTTTATACTTTTATACATTCATCATTCCCAACTGCTAAAAGGCATTTCATGTAATAGTTGCTCCATTTTGCTACCCTGTGCACAGTTTTTGATGTGCTATTTTTTCATCAGCATAAACAATTCTTCCAGCACAAAAATTACTGGTCAATTGCCAACAGTGACAGTCCCAAATTCCTCATGTGCTGGGAGCACTACTTGAACAGTATCAGATTACACAAGCTCCAGATCAGCCTCAGCTCCAAAACAGACCAGATCTCAACCACCAGGAGTGCTCCAGGACCTGTCGGGCTAGCATGAAAGATTTAACTTAGCATCTTCCAGATGGTTTGATGCAAATTCAACCAGCAACTGCGCTCCAATGCGAATTAAGATCGTATGTGTGAAAGCACCCTAATAGGAATCCTGCATAACTCTGGGCTTGTCAGCCTACAGGACTGGAAGATGGGCTGGTTCCCAGACCCAGTGGCCTCTGCCTGGGGACAGGAACAGATTGGTCCGTGAGGCCTCCAGTTTGAGCAAACAAAAGGCTCTCTGTTTTCTGTTTTTGCCTCCTCACACACACCAGCATCCAGCTCTATCCCATATATAGCTGAGAGGCCAGTGCTCTGACTGCGTCTGTGCATTGCCACTAATGCAGTTAGCAGAAAAGCATCTTGGTAACATCCACATCACCATAATTCTGTTTAGTTGGACTGCTAAACGGCGGCCAGTGCTGCACATTCCTGTCAGGGGTCTCTCTGGACCACATCTTTCCCTTTCAAATTTAAGGAGGAAATCTCTCCTTATGATAATTAAGCACATGTTTTCACACACCCACAGTTGCGCACACATGAGAGCAGGAATGGATCTTTTTAAAGGTGCACTGTAATCACTTCCAATGCACTCAGGAAGCATGCATACCATCAATCTAGAAGCTGTGTCTTTCAGAGGAGGGTTAAGCTGTGTTGCTGAATTGCTGGAGGACAGGCGGAATGCCAGATGTCACTGCCCAGCACTGTTACGCCCCGACAGGGTCACTCATTCACTGGACTTCTGGGCACCAACAGGATCCAGCCTATTTGCTGTTTTGTAACAACATTAGGGAAAAATGTCCCATCTCAGACAAGATTGGATCATTTCCATTGGTATCAAACAAAGGTTCATTGGATTGCAAGGGTACAGCTATACATGAACTGGCCATTGCATGCTTAGCCCTTGTTTATTGTTTTAACACATAATTGAGGGCACTGGCTAATCAGAGGGTTAAACGTGGTTTTAAACAGTAAAGTGTTAGGCTTTGTGCTGCCATTTTACAAGCAAATTTGTCATAAAAATGGGAAGACTGCAGTACATCATAACCCACAGATCAAGAATGGATAACATAAGCATGCTATGTGTTCTTTTAAATCCTCTTTAAGACTTTACTCACTTAATAATACTGTAGTTGTCTTTTTAGAAGACAAAATCCAGCCATACTTTGATGACAGACTCAGCAGGAAACCACAAATAGCTACATATACTTTTTTTCTGGTGCTTCAGGCATGGTCATTTCTTTTAATTCCTGGTTGCCTCCATAATTTACAGACCTATATATTAATCACCACCCTTTTAGCAGCAGCTGTGGACACTCCAGATGAATGTGCATGACTGATGAGGTCACAATATTCAGAGTGCGGGGAGCTCTGCACCGGAAATTGCACTCCCAGAATGCAGGCTTCCACTAAGTGGAGTGTTGACTTGGCATGTTCAGCTGTTTTTCGCCAGTCTGCAGTTGTTTCATTTCAAATGGACTCTGGACCTCCCACTCAACCAGTCAAAAAGACAAAGCGTGTTTACAAAAGCTAAAAATAAAACCTGGGCTTTGACTCGTCTGTGCTAAAATCTGTGATCTTCTGGAGAGTATTAAAACTGACCGCAATGCTGAAATCCAGACTCTGGGTTGCAGTTATCAATGGAGCGCCATATGGCAAATGAAATGTTTTTCCAGGTTTTAAAGCAATAACATGAAACAGTAATACTACAAAATATTGAGACAGTTAATTCAGACAGGAAGCTAATTCATGAGACTCTGCAACACTACTACTGTTAATAAAAACATGCTTCCATTAATGTATCAAATCATGTATTAAAAACTTGTCTCACTGTGCATGAGTTGTGTCGTTATTGATTCATATGCAGCACATGAAAAAAACTACCATTTTTTCAAATGAAATCTGTACATAATGTGGAAGGAGAGGTTTATTTTGAACTTTTATCAGTATTATCAATGGGAATTGTGTTTCTTAACTTGAATACTAACCTCTTTGCAACAGTCAGAGTAAAGACAAAAACAAGCCAGATATGTGTGGCTTGTTTCTATAACTAGCTAGCTGTCTTCATTTTCTTTTTTTCTTTGTAATTATTGTACATTTAGCTATTTTGACATATAGCTGACTGAGGTTTGCAACTCTGGGGACTGAGTGTGCATGATCTCATGTAGTGACTGGAACAATTTTACATTTTTAACCTTGGTTATTTCATTTTTAAACATGGAAAAGTAACAGAATCTGGAGTAATTATTGTGAGAATTATAACCGCATGTAAAATCCTTTGACTTGATTCTTACCAATATTTCATCATTCCACAAAGACACAGGTAAATTAATAGCATATGCAGGTCAGAGTAAAGAGTTATATTTCTGTTCTTTTGGTTAAGCTCATTAATCCAAGATTCTGATCATGAAGTTCTTCCAGGGATACCATGGAATCAGCTTCTGTAAAACCCTTGCATACTCACATCTGGTGCAACACCATTACAGTCACTAATTTCTTAATCTTGGCACAGGCACACAGATTTGGGAGCTAGGATTTGTCTAAAAACCTGGTTGAGATTCTGACTTTTCATCATCTTATATGCTTAAGAACTGAAAATATTAATTGGAGAGGATTACATTTTCCAAGTGCTTCTCTTGATGTATTCCTAAAATGATCCAGTGACATGGCAGAGGTACTTCGGGTTCCTCTCTACCAGGCTGCCTGAACTGCATACTGAAACTGCTCTTTGAGTGCATCACTGCTGGACATTAGAGAACCTTGCTGTTCAGGAAATCGCTCTTCATTGGAGAGATGCCAGGCCCTAAGAAATAGGACCGTTCACTGCCCTTAACTAACATGGAAATAAAAGAGGTACGGTGAAAATTTAAGGTCAGCTGAGATGAGCATACTGAAGCTGGCCTCATTTCTTAGGGCTCTTCCATGAGGCCTCTTGGGTAAGGGAGGATGCTAATGATGAGTACAGAGGCTCCCTCTACATCTCATTGCTACAGGAAGTGGGGTGTTTAAATCCTTCAGCTCAATGACCTATGAGCTTTGAAAAATCAACTGTCGTTACAGGCTAACCAGGAATAAACCGAAGGTTAAACAGCAACAGTTCCATGCTCTGCCATTATAAATGCATGATTTTTTGAGAGATTTGAGCTACATATTTAACATTCTTTTAAGTAGGTCAATTTTAATAGTTTCCAGCTCCCTCTCTATTTATTTTCATCGCTTCACCCTCAAAAAGAAAGTGCTAAAATCGTACAGAAGATAGAGCAGGGCGCAGTGGCAAAACAGAAGCTACTTTTGGCCGAGAAGAACATTCCATGGGAAGTCCCCTGCTTTTTCAGTACTACTTTTCAGTACCACTTTAGGATCATAATCAAACCTCTTCCTGGCCAAATCAAGAGCAACAGGGCAAAATCTTGAGTCCAAAACTGGTAAAGATTTTGATTAATGTATTTTTCTAGTGGTGATGAATGAGAACACATTTGATTCATGGTACTGCTTACAAAAGCTGGTCTGGCCTGCCAGTGGACTGCACGCATCACTGTGTTGTAGCTACTAAAACGATCCCATTACGTTCAGTTAAGCTGGATAGCTCTGCACATGCAAAAACGGTGTTTTAGAAAGCTTACACTGTAACACAAACGCACAATCAGGAAAGTCCAATGGATTAAGCAAGAATGATATTTAATACTTCCATTGGAAGTTCTCTGCAGCTGCATTATGGAACTCTGTGCTTGGCAAGAAAGTTCCCCGGTATCAAGTCCATTTGTTCTTTCCTTGCAAGAAAATCTGGTTTCTAAAAGATTTATGGACAGAGTTTTAACACAAACAGTTTTGCTTGGCGATCAGGAGAAGCACTGTTAGCAAAACGTCTTACAGCCCAAAATCTTATGAGACTATAGTAAAAAGGGTTACAAACACTCTACAAAATCTTTTGCTTTGATTTAGTTGAAGTGGAAGCACTGGAGGCTGATGTGAGTTTTATCACGCTCAACAGAGCATGCTGAAATGACTTCCTATTGTTGCTTCTCCATGCTGTCTTTTCACAACAGAATCACTATTGTTTTGGCATTGCTTCATAAAACAGCAAATCATTGGTCAAGAAGTTTGTAACTATCCCTTGAACCGGAACCATGCAACTTTCCTCTGTATTACATGGTTCCAGTAATATGCATAATCATCACAAGATTCCCCCCTGAGAGAGGAGTGTCAGTCATAAAAACCCACTGCAGTTCCCCCCTCCCATCTCGAGAAGTGACTGGGAAAACACAGCTTTCCGCATCTTTACCCCAGAGCTTTCACGTGGGACAAACAGGGCCTTCTGACTTTCATCACCCCTGTGAGAAAAACATTTGTGGCCTTCTCACTTTGTCTTTCAAGTCCAAATTGTGTGATGCATTAATTATCGTTACAGGAATAGTTCATTTTTTCAATTATATAGTTCAAGTATTATTACGGAGAGAACTAGTCTCTCCCATCCCAGTTAAAGGAACAGCATACACTAGAGAAAATTCCCTTTCCTTTGACTAAAAAAAAAAAAAAAAAAAAAAAAAAATTTCAGCAGAAAAATGTTAAATCCTGGAGCATGCACAGAGAGTGACACTTTTTCATACACATGGATCCAACAGTTTGAACTGTGGAAAGTCTGAGCTGCTCCTCCCAGCGCCAGCCTTTCAACCTGATGAAGTGTGGGGGAAATTAAGTGCAATCATTCTCCCTGCTGATATTTTCACTTCAACGATCAAAAAAGACTCATCAGTTCTGCTGCTGATGCACTTTTCAAAACTTATATGGTAGTTCAGGTTGGTGTACCACTCTTCATTGATGCTTTTCAGCAAGAACTTTTGAAGATAAAGAAAGAAAACAAATAGAAAACATACAATAAAAGGCTTGTAAAAGGCATAGTTCCAGTCCTGCTTGCTGACTGGTGAATGCAGCCTCCCAGCCATGGGCATTTATGGTATACCACAGCTATAAAGAACTGTAAGTGCTCATTACATAGGCTCAACAGTACAATACCAACATATTACCTTTTGTTGAACATACAGTCATATTAAACCACCTGAAAATATTAACAGTTTTCAGTTATTCTTTTAAGTATAATTAACGGACACAGCACTATATCCCAATGTGTGCTTCAGAAATGATAACTACATACAGATTAATGTTTAAAAAAACAGCAAATGTTCGCTCGTTAGCCTGATGCTTGTCTTTTTTTTTTTTTATAATGATAGACAAGGTTAAATGATCAGCTAAAAAGTATTTGGTTGAACACCTGTGCAACCAGACAGGCTGCATTCACAGCCTATCAAACAGGGTAAATGGCTGCTGCAATACTAAAAATTATTTAATAATTTAATAAGAATTTTAAACAAATTCCATTCAGCTCAGATAATGCTGTTATACTGTTTTCCTAAGTTGGATGTCTAATGGTATAATTTATCTGCAGTTTCATACAGCATGCATGCTATTTATAAATATGACAGTTCATAAATGTCTAAAAAGTTTTCAGAGACTAAATCTCTATTGGCATTAAACATCAAAAAAAAAACAACAATGCACATCCTTTGCAGTTCAACTGTTAAAACTGTCAGTAATTAAATTTAAAAAGGTAAAAATCTTGATGATGATGAAAGTACAATGCATTTTGACAACTTAAGTCAGGTTACACCTTTTCTCACCTTTGCTACTTGAGTCAAGAGGTAATGACAGATGCCTCATTCAAAAAGCTCTGTCCAAGTATGTGTGTCAGCATTTGCGTGGATGTGTGTATGTATATATGCGCACAGGTAATATCATGTATCTATATTTGTCTGCCTTTGTTTGTGACCATGTACACATGGGTGTGTGAACGTGTGCGTAGTGCGTGTATGTGTTACCATGTGTAAATTTAGAAGTAAGCATTTGCGCGCATGAACCAGATGCTGCCGGTTCACAATCCCAGGCGGCTGCAAGGCAACAGAGCAGCACACGTTGCCGAAATGGGTGTACACGGACAGCAGCTCTCCCCTCTCAGCTGAAAGAAGGGGAAAGGGGGGGGAACGGGAAAATGGGAGCAGCCAAGGAGAGGAAGGGGTAAACCTCATAACAAAAGCCCGCATGCTCCACTAGCCGCCAGTGCTGCACTCTGACGGAGAAAGTGGCATTGCGCTGGAAACAGACGGGTGAGACCGATTAATCACAGTGTCCCGATTTCAGACTGAGGTGCCCAGGAGCACTACCGGGGCCCATCTCAGCCCCTACCCCCCACCCGTCCCCCCAACCCCACCCCACTCACAGGGCCTGGGTGGCTGAAGACCCGCCGGGTGCCCTGACGGACACGTCTGCACAACATGCCTGAGATGACAGAGGCTTAGATGACCCTCCTCCAGTTGTGAGGGAAGTCTGACAGCTGTCTAAGGAATCCCACCCCATCTGTCTGCCCAAGCCCACTTCAAAGATGCATCCTTTGTGAACACAAAAGCACCAGCCATCAACGAAGCTGCCCCTAATTCTAGTTTCTTGAAAGCATACATGCTTTAAAAAGTATATGGCCAAATACTACAACCACAATGATACTGCATATACACTAGGCAAATTTATGTATCAAATGCCCATAGTCTTCATAAGAGGAGAAGTTGTATTCTGTGACCTATTTTCCCAACGTAGCAACTTCACTATTTAGAATTCACCCTGGAATTCTAATAGACAAATTATTGTGTATGAGCATGATCTCCATCACACTATTGAAATGGTTCTCAATCTGTTCATGACAAATGGGGTGGGGACATCTGAGTCCATTGTGAGGGAAGGAGTGCATTACTGACAGCAACGTTTTAGAGGAAAGAAGAAAAGGGAGATAATCTTTATGTGACAAGGATCTGCATTTCATAAAATTCCAACTATTGTTTCCGAGCCTTCCCTCTACTCCAGCATTCATTAGCACCAACCCTTTGATTGGGAAAGAGAAAGGAACCAGTGCATATATTCCTCTCTATTATCCTATCCCGCTGTACTCTCCATTCGCCATGACTTCCCTTCTGTGCGGGAATCACAAAAAAGTCCCACGACAGCGACACAAAAACAAGGCACCCTCTATAGAATCTCGTCAAATATTCAAGAACATCTATGAGAGTCGTGCAAAACCGAGCAAAATCGTACCCAGTTTAAAGGCACCACCAAATGCTTGGGCGGATTCGAGCCATCCCTCGTCTGAACCAAGAGCATACAAAAGAACATCGGTGCATCACTGGGAATAAATGCATAATTCATTCCGTCTGTTCGTTGTCATGAATTGCTAGCTAGCATGTATTTTAAACATTTTGCAGATTCACATCCAATTTATGCTTAGACAAACTAACAAGGTGAGCCTCATTTACAGTGTCAGTGCCTTACACGTCACATTTCTCGAATTTCCCAAGACCAAGAAAAAACAACAACAACACTGCTTTAAAATACTACTGCGAATTAAAAACAAGGCAAATGAATAACGTCCATACAGTGAGGTCACTCCCAGACTCCCTGTCAATGAAAACACCTTGCTACCCGACCGCAGAATATGGAGACTGTAAACCGTTATGTTTGAGATCACATGCAAACGGCTTGCAATGCTACCATTGTGAACTTTCTCATTATAATTCACATGAGTACAAAAATCACAAAATTATATTATACAACGACAATGTTCCATACACGACTGAAGTTCGTTTCTCATCAATCTAGCTGACTACCCTTGTAGCCGACTGATTGCGGTTAATCCCACGGCTTTAGCAATTCAGCAATTAGCTTGCAACAGTTATCCTAGCGTACAAAATCGTTCAAAATGTGTTGGTGTTTCCTATAAATATATCTACATAAAAGAGAATATATAGGTACTCACTGTAATGCGAGGGATATTTTTCTTGCCCTGATACCCGGACATCTTCACGGTTGAGACTTCAGAGCTTCTCGGTGGATATTGTTCGTCACCACACCAGCTAGCTGCGAACCGCAATCAAAGGAATGGATGCTTGCTCCACTGCGGTCTCAAAAGCAAAGTGTTATAGGTTTTTTTAAGAAAAGACAACCCGCAAAACACACTCAGCCGTTGCCAACCAGCTGTATGATGGAGAAGAAGGAAAAAATCCCAGTGGCAGTTACTGTCACTCCTACTGAAGAGGTCAGTGTTGGCAGATTTGTGGAAATAATTCTCCCTCGGCTCCAACGCAAGCGTTTTTCCTTTGCGCTGCACCAAGCCTGCTCAGACAGACTCAGACAGGAGAGATTTGCAAAGGGAAGGCCAGCGTGCATGCGCAGTGCCCCGCCCTGTTCCAATGGAGAGTGATCCTCATTCCCATTATAATATTTTTTTCTCAACCTGTAGTCGGAGCTGGGAGCTGGAGTTCAGCTGATGGAACGGGACATGGGGAAAGCGCCGGCGACCAATGGGGATTCATGCCCACCGAGACTTGGACTAGGAGGGCCATCATATGCATTCCCTGGACAGAATCCTTGGTACTTTCTATTTATAGGCCTATTTAGTTATGTGAAACATAAAGAAACACAAGCATGTATATTTTCAGCATGTACTTATGTTTAGCACTAAATTTGTTCTTACCTTAAAAAACATTTGACTATTATTAATACAGCTGAATTTGTGATACCATAAAACTAGTGGAGTACTAGGACTGAGGTCCTTGGACCTCAAAGATAATGCATTCATTCTTCATGCCTCGTCACCAAATGGAAATAAGGGAGTTTCTTGTTTCCCCCATTTGGCTGCTCCTGCAGTTGTTTGGTTGAGACCAACCATTAAAGTGGAAAACATCCAGTCAAGAGCTGTTGACTGGCTGATACAGAGGTCAATGGATTTAACATTCAACACGTGCCACGAAAAAGCATGGCAGAGTTAGCATTAAGGTCAGTTACTGTGTATGAAATACACTTTGAGAAAAGCTTGATGATTTTCCAGAGACTCTCTTAAGTCCTTTGTAAAGACTGCAATGTAAAATACAATTTGATTGACTGACACATTGATGGGGCTAAGCTGATAAGGATCCATTGGGTCATCCGCTGGTATCAGGCAGGAGTTTATGGACAGTGGAGGAGTGAAAGAAAGACAAATGAAAGATAGAGTGAGGCCCTCTGTTCCAATACCTCTATAATCTCTCAATTGCTTTCTCTCACAGTTACATGTCACATCCGCACGCACGCACGCACGCACACACACACACACACACACACACATTCCCCAGGCATGATACAAGTGAAAGCCTGTTATAGGAGGAAGTAACATTAATAGTCATCAAAAATGATTGTGTAATTTAAGGTGGGACAGCTGGAAAACAGATGTGCAGTACAACCATTGTTGTTTTGCCCCATTAGAGTTATGGAGATGAAATGTTTTTTTAAATGCTACAATTAAGAAAAAGGTAAGTTTTCACAGCTCTGATTAATACTTTTGCAGGAGTGCAAGCATTTTTTGATTGTAGGCTTCTTGAATGCTTACATAGGTAAGGATATTGAGTTTAAATACCTGTCCATAACACATTTTTTTTTATTAGTAATTTATTATATTCAATTATTATAGTCAATATATTAAATTCCTGCCCATGGTATCAAGATTTTACATCCAAGTTTTGAATATTTTAGAACTCAAAGACAATGGTCTTATACTCTTAGAACCACAAGAGCTCTGGATATGGCTGATAAATTACGAACCCCAAGACCATGATGCCTGGCTTCACAGTTTTTCTAAAACAAATTAAATAAAACCATGAATCAATTAACTAAACTGGCAGCATCAACATTTCATAACCTCAAAGATAACACATTTATGCTTGATGCCTTGTAAAGTGGCTATAAGTGATTTTACTGTTCTACTAATAATGGGGTTGGCTACTCCTGATGTTGTTTGGTTGAGGCAAACTAATTGAAAGGAAAAGATCCAATCAAGACCTTCTGAGTGGCCAATGAGTAATTGTGAATTGTTTCTTGTAAAATAATATGACTGTTTATTTATTGTGCCATCTAGATTCTTCAGAGGTATCATCAACATCAGGAATTCTGTACATTCTGAAAAACTTCAATAAACAACAAAGCACTCTCCAACTTAAATGATTTCAGTATTCATAATTATTCTCAATTTCATTTGTGGAGTTTCAATAAATCATTTAATTAATCAATGTATTCCAGCACAAAAGGAGTTTTTGAATACTGCAGATGAGTTGAATGATGTACGAGTTTGATTATGCACCTCACGAGTACATTGGCAAAAATTGTCTAGCCTGCAATGACTACTTGACAGTACACATTCATTTCAAATGTAGTGTCTTAGACATTTTCACTAGCAATTATTCTTTCAGTTATTACTTATTAATGTAGTAGTTCCATTATGCAACAGCGCTCTGCAGTCCACCTCATGCACCCCTCATATGTACAATAAATACTATGGAAACTCAAATTACCAAAGAACATAGAGTTAGGATCTAGTAAACATCTGCTATGGCATGGTTTCCAAAATGTAGTCCAAAGTGTTCACATCTACATCCAATGTAATGTAATACATTTTTAGTTGATCTCAATTAGATATTTACAAAAGGTTACATTGTATCTAAAACAGGTGTGAAATATTATCATGTGTAATTAAAAATGTTGTCAATATGAAGACATATAAGTCAGCTGGATCAGTCTCAGTCTTAATACATTACTTATTTGTAAAACACTATTCCATGATCTTTGTAAATAGTCTATATTGTCACAAATGTTTGATGGATGAATTGGCTCAGGAATGGACATAAGAAAACAGTGAAAGTAGGGATGTTTGAATACTGACATGAATTATTCACCAGCGCAAAACAATAGGTCTGGAGACTAAATGGCAATGAGGCAGTTCTCCACTCTTTTTAGTTAAGTAACCAAATAAATAACAAACAAATGCAAATGACAAAATTGTGGAAACACACTGATGCATGTTTTTAATTATTTGAGCAAGAGCTTGTTGTAACAAAAAAAAAAAAAAAAAAAAAACAACATGTGGAGAGTGGTGACGGTGTGGAGAGCACACAGAATGGGTTTTGGAAACCAGCTGTCATGATCAGTCTCTAGAGTGCCTTCTACTGGCCTTCCATAACTTCTTCCAGTTAAGACCTGGTTTTACCCAAAAACTGAACATTTCCTGGGATTATCTCAGCCCTTCTCAGTTTATCTTCAGTAATCTTAGCAGAAAACAGAACACTGCAGGGTAGACCTGTGCATAGCTTTAAGACCTATCCACCATAAATAAAACAGCTATGAACATCAGAGTGTTGCATGGATGGCATGTATTTTGTATTGCATGTGATGGAGTTAATTGTGGTCATAATCATAAAAATATATGTTATTTACATTGTTCTTGTAAGTAACTGTAAGATACTCAAATACTGCTGGATGCTGTAGCGAAATCTGCAACAAATAATCAGATAGAGAGGGAAACCACTACAATACAGAATGTACAAAACAATTGTACTACTGCATGAATGATCCATCTAATCACCAGATTTGTTTTGCACCTGTACACACTGTTGGTACATGCAAGCAAGATCCCTCTTTGACTGTTTGTACCTGTAATACTATCAGAAGAAGTATCCTTCCTCCATCCCTCACCTCAAAATGGAGTTACACCTTGAGAGGAGCTGAAATAAAAATGTTGTCAAGATAGCTTCCGATGAGTATGAAAATGACACATTTGAAAAGTCTTATAGAGGGCAGTTTTGATCATGCTTGCTTTAGGTATTCATTGCCAAAAGGTGTGGGCCTTAGCCAAGCACTAATGAAAAAGAACTGAGCTGCAAATAACATAGTCATTGAAGCATTGTTTTATTCTTAAACTACAGTTAACTATAACAAAAATACAAAAAAAGAAAGATGTATCATAAAAATTAACTAATGGATATTCTTTTTAGATCGCATATACATTTTTCTAGGGCGTGTCTTTAGGTATCTTGGCCAAAGTGAGCCATACAGCAGAATAGTGCTGGAAAAAAGACGTTTCTTCGCTAGCACATACAAAAAAAGTTGACATCTGATTCAATCTATAGGCCATATAACCAAACGCAATTTGGGGGGAAATATTATGCCTGATAAATTAACCAAACACACTCTTTTCTTGTAATGGGTTTATTGCTAACATATGGATTAATAACGAGAATTAAAACGCGGAAAATTCACCCAGAATGACAATGCACAATCTTACCTCCTCATTCAGGTTCTGAAGCGCCTCTTTACCAGCGCTTCTACGGATCTCAATCTTCCTTGCTGCGGGCTGTGAGATGTCCCTCTGCTTGTCGATGACTCGTTTGTCAGTCTTGCCACCAGTTCTACCCACAGACAAGGAGTCGAAATCCAGTGTCTTGCTCTCGTTTGAGCCCTCCACCGGACAGAACATGCCACAGAATTTCTGTCGGGGTTTAGGGCTTCCGGAGCCCATGCTATCAAAAAAAGCCGGGACTTCTTCGGTGGTCGACATGGCTGGACTCAAGCCGCTCTGAACTCCTGTAGATGATATGGTAAAACCTGCCAGAAAAAAGAGAAACCGCCTTGCAGTAAATCTGCAGGTGTTTAGTCATAGGCAGTCGTGCAGTCTAAATCAATGCTTCGGATTCAGGTAATAAATGCTGTCAACCAAAATAAAAAAGAAATTGGAAACTACGAGAATGACATAATAGCAGCTACAATTATTGTGAGAATCCCAATCGAGAATAAACACGTTTCCATTTACACAAAATCGCTGACAACAGTCATAGGGGCATTTTTACACCCTATACTTCTAATTTATATTAACATGTGCTATTTCTACAGTGAAATTTAAATTATAGGGTGTTTTAAAATCCAAACAGTCTCTCTAGCCTATGCATACATAAAACCTTTAACGACATAAAGCCTTGAAAAACGTCACTTTCAATGAAGCCAATCTAGATCCCTTCCAATTGAGAAAATATTTTTCTTTTAAATAATTAAAAGTATAATTCACCGGAAATCAGCTACGACTAGGGCTGAGCAACACGGTATGTCGAGCGGCGAAGAGGAGAAGCTACAAAGTAAGTCCAACGGAAAGGGGAAGGCGGTGGTACTTCCGTTCGGAGGTGATGCAGTATTTGTGGGGTGTGTTACTGTAGGTACACAACACAAGCTATCTTTCGTATTGTGGTACGAATGCAACTTGTCATACCAGACTATCAGTAAAAACTGTGTGGTGACAGCAATAATAATACCCCTGCCCGGCTTGCACATATCAAAACAACACCATATGTAGTCAGAACACTGACGTTCACACATCCGTATTAAAGAAAATTATTACAGCAGTTTCAAGTTAGAAAAGCTAGTAAGTAGTGTCCATAGAGTAGTAGACACTTCCCCAATATACTGGCTCTTACACTGGTTGTAAGAGACACTGCTATTTTATGGATTAAATAACTTTGGACGGTTCAGAGGCTACATGAATACACATTTATGGGTAAATTTTCTATTTAAAGCTGCCGTGCTAAACACGAAAATGTATTGCCCAGTAATGTTTTGTTTATAATTAAATGTTCAGGATAACAGTAAATATCAGTTCGCATGGTGTGTATTTTCATGAATCTGTAATGGAGACCGGGATCCCCACAGGAAGTGGGAGTATGTTTTTCGTGGTATAGGTTTTAAGTTTGGACGTTTGCATTGTCATCCCTCCAGTCTACATGGCGCTATCCTTTCAGCACCACGTACACATATGAGCTAAAGAGTCTGGTTAGGGTATCTGCCTCATTGTTTACACTTGTAAACTTTTCCCGTCCGGCAGGTGATTCACTGAGGGGGATTGAATTGTCGTACCACACTTTGTAGTACCACACTCTCTCGAATAATGTTTAAAAACACAACATAAACTACAAAAATTCTGACAAATGTAGATGTGGGAACCACTACACGTGATAGTGACTAGTGACAAGGTTTGGTTGAAACTCCGGGTTGGGAAGGTTGAATACTGTTCGGGGCTCAGTTCGGTTTTGTTCTCATCGCTAAAAGAGAACGCGCAGTAATTACTAAAGCCAAGGCAGTTTCCATAACAACGAGGTTATTACGGCTCTACAACCCCCAATTCCTCCTCTTCGCTCCACCACTGCATCCCCCCTACAGAGAACTTGGGGGTAAGGAAACACGCATGTGCGCTCGGGGGTCTAATAAGAGGCAGTGAAAGTTTGGTGCACAATTGATATTCCCCACCGAATTTCTTTCACCTCTCTTTATACAGTAGACTGCACTGAAGTGTCACGTGGCAATAGAAAAAGACATGGCCAAACATACTCAAAGGCACACATTTCTGCCAAACGTAAGCTACTGGATTCACGGACTTGAAAAATCCAATGAGAAGAACATGGGAAGAACTGAACGGTAACTGGAAATTTGACTAATTTTACAAGTCAACGGATACCTAGAGACACTGTTAAATACTGTATCCTTAAAAAAAAAAAGAAAAAAATCATATGCACACAGACTTGTTTATTATATTAAAACACATTATAATTTTTCACAACCCAGATACTGGACAATGGGAGTACCTGATCTTCAATCCATTTATTCTTTTCCAAGTGGACACCACCCCCATACCCCGCACACAACCTCGCAGTACCTCAGAACACCTGCTGTCAGCCAATTGTGAAGCTGCAGGCTCCTGACTCCTCCCAATGCAGCTTATGGTGTTACCATTGGTTACAGAGTGGTGGCTGCACTGTCTGCCTCAGACAGAAATTCACATCCAAACCAAAGGAAAAAATAACGCCATCATTATTACTACCTCAGAGAAATAACACTGGGATCATAAAGAATGCTGTGAAACCAATGCATTTGCGCACCTTATATACAACAAGTACTGCTCTGATGAACTTGTCATAATTTTATTATGACAAGTTCCAGTTTTGTTAGACAATGGACTGTCCTGAAATAAAGCATTATAGAAAATAAAATACAAAATGCACATGGTTTAACACATTATATCAGTTAGGCAAAATGAAAGTGGGCAATTGTGATATACTGAAATGAAATAAGGAGATACCAATTTGCATTTACAGAGACAAAGAGGAGAGAGAGGGAGAGAGATCTCAGAGATACAGCCTGAGCTGAATTAGTCATGCATGGCTCAAACGGTTGTGTTAACGTTCACCTCAGTTCAGGCCCAGGACTTTACATTGTTCTAACTGGTATGCCCCTCACTGGAGAATTACAACGTGATCTATGTTTTACCCTTCCTTCTCTTAATCGCATCAAGACTCCATTAGCTGATCAGTGAAGGGTTCTTGGATGGAGGTGATTTGATTTCCCGTAACCCATCATGTGATCAGTTACTGTAGACTGAAGAAATGATGTCAGCGAGAGTTATGATGGCCTCAAAAAGCTGAACGTTTCAGGTGACGAATTTAAAAATTTCATCCAAGATGGGTTCTCTCTGAATATGGGTGAACACAAAAAGTACTTCAATCAGTTCATGTTTCTCAAGAAATGCCTTTCCCCATTTCATTCCTTATGTTTCCATGTCAGCTGGTGTGGCCTGATTTGTCCTGTGGTCCAGTAACCAGTTGTCTACAAGGCAATATACTCATTATTGCATCATTTCTGACTAGGACAGAGAGATGCTACATATGGAAACATGGCACATATCCACTTCCAGCTCTTCCTCTGAGGCTGGTATAACATAACAGGTTATCTGGCTGGTCACCTCATCTCATATCAGAATTTAATTACTCATAGGCATATTACATTCAGTCAATTGAAATAAAAGGCAGATTGGATCAGTATTGTTTTGTTGGTGTGCCATTGGTGCATGTTGCAATCGATGTCTGCTAGTCAATACAGATGGAGATGAAGGCATGCTCTATCAAGCAGGGTCACAATCTCATGTATCTCTCTCTCTCTCACACACACACACACACACACACAGGATTTATCCCCATCCCTCTAGCCATCAGCTCTGTCAGGGGGGCTGGGACATGCCAGCCTCCCCCCACTCTCATTCTGCCACAGGCAGGGACCATGGATGCTGTCATTGCCTTAATGATTGATGCACTGAGCTGCTCCATCCTGAAGCACAGTGACGCAGCAGATTGCAGGGGTTTGGCTGCAGCAGACTGGTGCTCTTTTGTATGGAGCCGATGCTGAACCTAGCTAGTAACCATTAGGCCTACAGCGCATCAGTATTGATCTGTGCTCTGCATGATCCTATTCTGCTTCATTTACCTCTGACCCTGTCCCCAGTCACAGGGGCAGAATGACAATGGAAAACACAAACGCACGCACACACACACACATATGCACACGCACGCACGCGCGCGCGCACGCACGCACACACACACACACACACACAAAACTTCTGTTGATTGCAGCAACAAATGTGTGCATGTACAATCATGTGCGCACTCACCTCCACACAGATGAACACCAACAAAATATCACCACATATTAGAGTTAGCCACCTCCCTGGGTATTAGAATGAAAGTGCAAGCAAGCATACCTTGCAACTTGCAGATGTTCCACAAGGAGGCAGTATAGTACAGGCAATTCACTCCAAGTGTTACTATGACATAGCCTATTTTGTAACGTAACTACCAAAGCATTTAAATTACTGATCAATAAATATGACTACAGGAGCAAATGATGTTGAGCTCCTGCAGCAACCAATTTGTAGGATCTCACAGTTAAACTCAACAGAGTCAACAGACAATAATAAAAATGTGCCTATAAATTATGGGATTATCTGTCATCACTCCAGTAAGTCAGGATGAATTTGCACAAATAATCAACAGTCTCAATTTCATAGAGAATCAATAAGGTGCTTAAATTTCTGGTACTGTCCTGCTCTCTAATGTAGACGGGAAACATGACAAGTTGTAGAGGCAGTTTTTCACCGCTGATCCTGTCACCAAAATGTAATCTTGCAAGTTAATTTGCACAATACCTCAACAGTAACTACCATCATCTACAAGATTTTCAGACATTATTCCAAAAGAATTAGTACTAGATTCTTGCCAGATGAATTGCTGACTAAATAATGTCTTCATCAGCAAATGGTGAAAATCACACACGTGCACAAACCCACACGTGTATGCTCCCACATAAATGCATGCACACACATACACAAATCCATAAAAAACAAGTGTTCATATAGAGACTATTTTAATGGCACAGATGAAAGGTGCTACTTTTACACGCTGGATGTTTCATTACATGTTTTACAAAAGGATGGCCATAGACAGAAAAAAGTACGATAAAATGTTACTTTGGTTCAGTGCACTCCTTGCTTTTGCAGAGAATTCCATCACACAATGCAGTTTAAAAAATTGAGAGTAAAATATGTGGCAAACAAAATGGTTAAAAGGCAATGTAGAGGTGAACTTTGTACAGTAAATCCTTCTGTATTCACAGGAAAAGTGCCTGGAGCTAGATGGGATCTTGTTTAAGTTCGCCCTTCGGGGACAGAGGGAAACAACATCTTACCCTTTTACAAGTAAGGAGGCCCATTCAGACTCATTCAGCCAGCCTGTATTCTAACAAGCTGTCTCTACTTAAGTTCCTGCTCTAACCCTCTCCAATGATCAAGTAATGTTGAGGAGACAACTAGTCCCGGGGAAGCTTTAAGACAAGATGTGCTCCTGGCTGTGACAAACTGCCACCACAGACGTTCCCTGTGGTACACATTTAGTTTGTATAAATAGAAAGATCAGGCTGCATTTTCTGGGGTCTCAATAGACGTCAGACAAGTCGAAGTTTCAGGAATGTCTGAAGGCTCACTGGTAGAATCCAGAGCCTTTTCTAGGTCAGATATTTGTCTGTGCTAGTCACATAAACACTACTTGCTAGACTGAATTTACAGTTATCACCACATTAGCTTCTAAACTATCACACAAAGGGTCTCTACATTATAGAAAACATTTGCTTTGAAAAAAATAATGGCAGTGCAGTTGAAGCACTTCAACTTGAAAACTTCAGCATGCTCAAATTAATGCAATAAGCCAAGATTAATAAAACTAGAAAAGGATGCATTGTTTCTGAAGTGCCTGTTGGCTCAGCTTTGGCACGAAGCAAACAATGGCATTTGGTGAGAGGTGCTGCTGTGGAAAAAAAAGGAAAGAAAAAAAAACACTGTTGAGCTCACGTCACTCATATCAGACTGCACTGCGAGCTCAAGATCACAACGAAGCCATGCTGCGGCAGGGGACAGAGCTGGTCTGCCCGAGAGAGAACACAAACTCTCAGAACTGCATAAAACTTCATTCACTTGGCCACAGCTTGAGATGTACTGTGATTATCTGCCCAAATCCTGTTTGCCATGGTACAGTAAGAGACTTCCACTACACTCTCAGGTAATGCACTGCTGCACGTGAACAAGTAACAAGATCGCGAAAAGCATCTATCCAACCCATGTGATTAAACTCAATTTTCAGTAACCCCTCCCCCCCTCCTTCACAACACAATTAGAACTGCTTCTTTTAATAAAATGCTGGATCAGACACATGCCAGGACTTACTCTTCACAAAATGGATGCTCCCCAATCCCCCCAGCCCCGACCCAAGCCATGCAGTCCCGCATGCACTCCATGCATCAAGACAGGGTGGATGCACGGATAACTTTCCAGAAAAGACACAAGTATCCCTTATCCCTCCCCCATTTAAATCACTCTCCCATCCCACCACCTCCAAGTGCATGCATTCACTTTGACAATAGGCTCACATCTGCCACACCAGCAACAGCAACTCTGCACATCACTCCCACATGCATACAGCCTGTATTTCTCCAGTCACCCCTTCCAGAGTACATTCTTTAGAACAAAATAAACCATGATACAGCCTCTATTTATTCCACAAGCATATTGATTAGAAATGGTAAGTGAACTTGAAAAAAGGACATCTTTTGCGTGTACATGTCTTTGTGTGTATGTGCGTGCATGGGGGAGGTGGGACCGCACTGAGAAAAAATTCTGACCCACCCACAACTATATCCACAAGACATCACTTTTCCCAGTAAGCAGTTTTTCTTAGCAGGTCTGCAAACAGCAGTAGCTTTGAGATTCAGGATTCGCATGTGGACTGAATGCCAGACAAATGTCTTAATATTTCCTATTCCCATCCTCTCAAAGCTTAGTAACAGACAGTACCTGTCATTTTGGGATTTCAACATAAAGACAGACAAATGGACATGACATGCTCAAATGGCAAAAATAAAACAAAGCAAAGACATATCCTTCAAACAATGGTGTTGCATTTGAAATTTAATGTAATTTAATTCCCAATTTGAGAGAAACAAACAAAGGACAAAACAAAGCTTATATACTGACATTACTGTTGCCATTAATATTATTGTCCATAAGAAACACCTGCATGTGCTTTGTTTCACATGGGCCCTGCCCTCAATACAAATCAGTACTGCATCTTTTTGTCCTTCTTTCCAGTAAGAATGATGATAAAAAAAAATAAAAATGAAAAACAAACAAGAAAAAAACAATAGTACATCTTATTTTCATCTCCCTTGAAGACAGGGATTGACTAGTTTATTTTGCTGATAGCTACACCTCTGCCCCTGTGCGTTCACAGTCTAGTTATAGTCTTTTGCTGCTTGGGAACATCTCTGTGTTACAGTAGATGCCAGCTAGAGGCTGCCAAAGGGCATGGACAAAATGGGGGCCAAAACTGTGCAAAACAAAGCTTGAGGCACAAATAAAATACACTTTGGTGGGGATGATGAAATGGTTGCTTGGTAGGATGATGAGACTTGCTCTCTATAAAGTAGACCAAGTTTGGTGGAGCACTCCTGGTTCTCAGCCAGCCAGCATGCTTGGTGAAGGTTGGTTCTCAAAGCACTGTTGTGAAAGAATTCTGTTATACCTTGGTACCTTGACATACCTGGTCCCCACACACAAGCTACAAATTGGAATTGATATTTGTAAGGAAGAAAGAATTTGCCCCAAAAGTAAAAAAACAAAACAAGTAAACAAACAAAAAAAAAAAACAATTGGCATAATCTGTGGGCATACACATAAATTTCTGAGCATTCCTATCTATTCCAGTTCACTGGGACTCATCTAGATTTTTTTTGGACATTAAACATACATGGAGGGTGACTTAAATGCTTCTATGTGTGTTTAAATTCAGCAGCAACAACATTGTATGGACAAAAATGTTTGGCACAGTTATGTGCTTAATCTGAAAATATGATATGCACCAAAGCAAGCACTAAACAAATAGTCATGTTTGTTTTTTGGACAAAATGCATTTACTCCTGATTAGAACTGAAGCCTGGCGATCATGGTTTCTAAATGGTCATTAGTTAGACATCTGGTTAGACCAGTCAATCTTTGTGAGAGGTGGAGACTTCCAAGACAGAGTCATGCTTAAAGTTGGAGAAAACCATTCAATTAAGCGACGTCGTAATAGTCCACATTTTGCATGGTATGCATCACTTTTTTGTGTTGAATGCATAATAATGGGGGCTATTTCAATTCCCATTCTGATGTGAGGAAGATCAATGATGTACTCTGTATGTTAGAGTATGTACTAGAAGTATATCCCTGGAGTGTTGACTTCTTACAAAAAAAATGAAGCATTTCAAGTCAAAGTAAAAAAAAAAAAAAAAAAAAAAAAGTGGCATGAAAATTATGGCGCAGGCGAAAGCAGCCATGGTTAGAAATCTTGGTTGCCACTGAGTCTACTTTACACTAGCACAACACCCAAACCACGTCTGAAAGATCATGGCTCCCCATCCACTGACTATAACTGAGAGTGTAATGACATGTCCTCTCTGATCCTGCCTCTGCTTCCTCCCTATTCAGTCATGTGATTGTTACAGGAAGGAGGACTTCAAACATTTCCTGTGTACAACTTCAATCAAATTGGTAGGAGAGTCTGTGCTCCTCAGCTGCCAGTTACAGACTCTCCTCACAGATTAGCTGAAGTCATAAAACAGGTTAGAAAGCATTGCAAACTATTTGAACAATAGGAACAATAGTCAGAGGCTTGCTTATATTGAGCAGGGAACTTTAGCTATAGCACATCTGTGTAAAAGAGTGAATGGTCTACAGAGTAGTCTAGCTCACAGGTTCTGCACAATAGTATTGAGCTGCTTTTCCACCCTGACGATAAAGGGAACGCAAAATGGAATCATATTCACCCACAAAATATCCGTACATAATTCATAGTTGATGTACCTCCCTGCTTGACAGGCTGAGAAAAGGTGCCAATATCCTTCAATGGCCCATGATGTGATTCCTTGAAGTTTTAAGGAAACTGAGGAATGAAATATACCTCAGTTTAACTTCAGTAAATTGTTCTGCTTCACAGGCAGAGCTAACTCACAAAGCCTTGCCTTCACATAAAATCCTTGTCATATCTGTTTTTCCTATGGAACCCCAAGAAAGTGACTAAATTCTTCATACCATAGCTAAAACAACACTGACCTCCCTTTCACCACCACCTCAGATACCCTGAATTGACCCTGTGAGCCTACAGCTTCCTGGTACAGCCTTTTCCTGATAAACGTGGCTAGCCCTACCGTTACAGGCAGGAAAACTGTGCTGTGGGTGGTGGTGGAAAGGGACACGCACAGTCTAAGAGAGTGGAAGTGACCAGGTCCTCCTGACTGTAGTGGTTCACAAAACTATGGCTGAAAACCAGACAATGATGATGAAACCAAGCAACAGCAAAAAAAAAAAGTAACATCTCATAAATGGGCAAAAGAGAGGGTATAAAGAGGGACAAACAACATAAGGGATGTGAATGAATGAGAGGAAGAGAGTAAAGGAAAAAAGAAACAAAAGGAATTGTGGGTGAGGGACTGGTAACTCCACCCCACTTTGTTGGCCCTCCCCCTCTTTGGAGCACAGTTGCCCTGGTGCGTTTCCCCCCAGCAAGGTGCAGAACGCTGGGAAAAGATGGACCAGGTATCAAAAATGAAAGAGCTTATGACATGAGGAAGGAAAGAGAGGAAGACTGAGGGTGAAAAAAGGGGAAAGGAATGGAGGGGGAGAAGGAGAGACAGCAATCATTGTACAAATGGTGACATCTCAACACAACTTGAACGATCCCAGGCACTTTTTCCGTTAGCGTTCAGAAAGAACTGGTGGAAGGCGTGGTCAGTCTTTTTCCAATGTAGACCCTAAGGAAAGAGATTACATTTAAAGAAATACATTGAGGAACTGTATGCTATTAGCTTTTTAAAGCAGATTTCAATAGAATGTACATGTGCTTTACTTACATTGATTTACTACTCAATATATGTTATAGTCTCTATATGTTAAGTCATTTGGGGTACTTTCCAAAGGATCCACTTCGACTACTGTCCATAAACCTGATGTATCACTTAAAAAGCATTTTCCTGTTCTCCTCACAGCAGTAATAGGATTATATGCAAGCTGAATGGATGTAAAAGGGTGTTTATATTTGCTCTGTGTTGGACCCAGTCCATAGACAGCAGGTGTTTAGTGTCTGCATGAGATAGCAGCTGTAGTGGGAGCCAGACAGGGTGGGGTCTGCCACAGTGACTTTGATTCTGGGGCTCATGGGTGCCCTCTGCTGAAAGCATTCTGACTTGCACATGAATTTAAAGGTTCACAAGATCTCGAAAATACAACCATCAGAGTTACAGAATGATCCATTAACTGAATTCCATGCAAAACCAGAGGCACCATATGCAATTAAACATAGTCAATATTAAACTCTCCACTGTAAGTACTTTTTGTAAGTATGTAGTGTACAGAAAAACACATTTATGTATGTGTGCCTGTGTCTTTCTGTGTATAATGCAAATTATACAATGGTTGTGCTTGTATGACTGTCTGTTCAGCAGTGTGCTCACCCAAGTCCAAGAGCTAGGATGTGGGACAGGAGCAGTGAGGGGATGAAGACTTTGAGGAACTCAGCGGAGAAGACCCCTCCTTTCTTCATGGCTCCTGTCTTCCGCATGCTGAGTGTCACTGAGCGCCGGGGGTGCCGGAAGTGGAACTCCCTGAGGGTCAACAACGCCAGACAGTCACAAACGTCCTCACTAAGAAAACCGCAATGTATTAGCTTAACTTCCCATCTTTCAACTTTACTGTCTCAAAAAGGAAACTGTGCAGCCGATGAATGCATAAAAACAAACACATACATTATTGAAACATAACACACAGGTCACCAGGCATGCTGACACAGATATCAGCTACCTGTTGCTATAAGAGTAATGCAATCATTTTGACTTCTCTTAAATAAGAAAACAAGGACCTCCTAAAGTTTATTAAACTTAGGAATTCGACAGCAAAACAAAAATAGTTTCTGTCAAATTTCTGTAATTTAAATGAACAAATATGCTAAGTTCTTTTTCATATATAAACTGGTGATATAATGTGACATAACAAGAGCACAGCCGAAGCAGTGAGGATGTGACAAGAGTCAAAATCAGTCTTTCAGAATTGCACCCCAGAGACAAACTGTACACTGAACTCCACAGGGAACTTCAGAATGATATTTGTCTTTGCACAGAAACATAGTGTGCCCAGCTCCATGGAGATATGAATATCTTGACCCCGCATGACCGCCCTCCAACTATGAGGCTGTGGGCTGGCAAAGGTACTGGGACTCACTTGGGGGGAATGTTCTCTGGTCGGCTGGACCAATCGGCCACCCAGTCTGTACCCTTGTTCATCAAGATGTCCTCCTCTCTGTCCTTGTCTGGCCCCTCCTCTTCTGACTGTGAGGGGAGAGGATAGGAGTTCATTTGTATGAGGCGGAGAACAGTGATTTGGGGGCTATGGACCAGGGGCTGCTGATGTAAGTGTAGACTGTTAGACTGTACCTGGCTCTCTCTCCCACTTGGCATTTCCACGTCGAAGGTAATCTGACCCTCGTCTTGATCGGGGCTATGAGGCCTGGGAGGACTGTAGAGACAACGATACATAAACTCTCTTCACTCAAGTGCTGTGACGTGAAATAAGCCTGAATTCACTGTATCCATATGCCTCAAAAGTGCCACCAGTCAAAATGTGAGAATGCTGCTTAATATTGGAGGTACAAAAAGCTGAACATTTTATTGAAGTGACAGGGCAAAGGAGGAAAACTGAAACAAGTGAGTGGCTTTCTACACAAAGACTTAATAGATTATAAAATATTTGCACTTGATTTGCATAATACATAATACAGAAACTGCAGGGAAAATATGGGTGTACATACCACTTCTCTTTTTAATATGCCTAGATGCTCAGCTCTCACACTTTGAATCATGAAGATGTGCTTTTTGTATGGAAACCTGACTGTACCAGTGCTGACAGTCACTACCAGCCCTCCTGGGTGACACATAACTGGGAGAGATTACTCTGTGTACAAGTGATTCTTCTGCATGATTAGGCACTTCCTGCTGAGCAGGTGGTCGTCAGAGTGAAAAGAAGCAGCAGCTGGCAGTGACCATTCAAGAAGTATTAAAATAACATATTTGGGACAAAAAATAGTTCAAAAGAGGGCCTTCTTCTTGTGTACAAAACCCGGCTGCACAGAGCCAAAAGTTTTATTCATCACAAAGGGAGCCAGACCACATTTCAATTGGTGGAGAGGCTGCATAAGGTCTCAGAAAGAATGGCCTATTTGGAGCCATCTATCTAGAGGCAAGGTTTAGCTGCAGACAGGAGCTGGCGGGCTACTCTGTCCCCTGTGTCACTGCACAGTCCTCACCGATGGGTTCATTCCTGGGCAGACAGCCATGCTCGCTCAAAGAGAGAAGATGAGCTCTGAGACTGAGGACACAGTTACCCTCACCTTCCATGCCATATCAAACAGTAAGACACCAAGCCTTGTGTTCCACCACTTTTAAATATGAGGTGGGAAATAATTTACATAAACACTGGTAAATGGAAGTACAGAATGGTTTTAACAGTATTAGATTTGCATTTCATCAGCTTCATTTTACTGTAAGAGTATTTCACTGGCTTAATACTATCACTGAAGCAAATTTAGATTTTTTTTTAATCAAGACACACGGGGTAACCAAAACGCTTCAGAATCAGGTTGAAATACGAAGCAATTAACTTTACACCCCAGGTGGCATTTGATGTTTAAGTGGCAATGGAGTGCCACTTAAACATCTAGTATTTTGTCAACAGAACCAATCACAACCCACTTTTTTCAAGAAAAACCTTCCATTAGCTAAAAACCATGGCAACCAAAATCTGCACAACTGGTGTAATATGTTGCAATGCAGAGATGTCAGACACAGTTTTGGCCTTTCACTTCTCCTACATGCCTAATTCATTCTCCTTGAATTCTGAGAAAATTACATCAACTGAAATAAATGTAAGCCTCCCATCAAGCAGGCTGGAAAATGGCAGGTATATGCCTGAGTTTAATTGAGAACTTTGGCTGAGAAAAAAACACAAAAAGGATGAGAAAGATCACAGTCTAGGCATTCCTTCAATCTGACACATTAACTTTGCATTCATACTCAACAAGGATTTCAGATTCATACATTGACTTATATTATTAATTAATAACCATTAATGTTCTGATATTCAATGCAATTTACTCAAGTTCTTCTTAATGAAAACTCATGAAGTTAAGTTGTGTTAAATATATTCAACCAACATCAACGCTGGTTGAATATTATCATAATTAGACTTGTGAACTCTTTCCTACAGAGAACTTCTTATCCAAATGAATTATATTAATGCTGAATGAAAGGAAGAGCTATAAACCTGCTCACATTTTGGATGTGACCACTGTTTCCTAAACAATCATTTCAAATCTATGACTCTACCTCTGCAGGTGAAAGAAGAGATTCAAATGTAAAACCACTTCAGCAAACCACTCTTTGAGAATATGTCCAATGTCAGACTGTAAAGTTGATCAAGCATTCAATTCAACAATGGAGCTTTCTTTCCTCACTTCAACATCAGCTTTAAGCAGACGTATTTTCATAGCACCTGTCTGTAATGTACAAAATATGACTGAGCACTCTCACTCAGCAATGTCTGCTATGAGTCCATCCAGTGCAGCTGTGACATGTATGCTCACACAAAGGTCTACCCAGGATCAAATTGAATAATCTTTTAGAAGAATGTTTAAAAGGGTGTCAGATTAGTAAAAATCAGGAAATTAACTGCCATATTAGCTACTAGTTTTACAAGATACGTCTTTCAGTGTTACCACTCACTGTTTGATAGAAAAGATGTAATGACAGAAAATGAGGGATCTGATTTAACTTGTTCCTTGGGAAACTGATAAGTTGGTGAACTGTCTTCTTGTAAACAGCCGGGCTATGTTAAAAACTACATATACCAATAGTTCAGAGGTTCAGTACTACTTTGAATAAAAATATGACACCATGTTGCAGCCATATATTTCCATAGCTTCTGACTGTAACAGATCTTTAACTGTTTAAAATTCTTCACTTGTATTTGGTACTTTAAATTCTTCCATTATGTAGTGCTACCCCTTAGCATTCATGTGCACAACACCACAGTATCTTTCAGCTATTAAAACCTATCCGCTGTTCCGGACAGTGAGTCGAGAGTGTCCGGCGATATCTCTGCATCTGGGTTCTGATTTAGCTCCATGCTGCAATCAAGTTCACTTTTAGAAGGCCCTGTTTCTGGACTCATGAGATATGACACCCCCACCTGGCTTTGCCACTATTTGTGGGTTTTAAGTGGGTTGTATTTACATGAATTAAGCTTACTGAGTTTTCTAACATTGTGCTATGTTTCTGATAATAAACTGCAGCTATACCTTTTTCTGTCTCTCACCTGTCACAGGAGGAGCTGCTCTGGCTGGACTCGTGCTGGGCGTCCAGCAAGATCTTCTCCATATCCCCATTGTGGATGGAGGAGGAGGAGGGCACGTGCTCCAGGCCCCCAGTCATACTCTCCTCCTCCTCCTCCTCCTGCACAGCAGCCAGAGGCTGTGGGATCTGGCCCTCTCCCTCATTCCCATTGTTTGGGACAGAGGGGGGCGCAGTGGAGAGAGCGAGCTGGGAAGGAGGCCCTGTGTTGCCGTTCATCTCCAGTTCCACCCAAGACCCTGAGGAACCAGAGGACAGATCAAAACACAGACAGTGAGTGGAGTCCAAATTGACCCGTGGATACTAAGGGGTAACTTTTCTGACTCCCAAAACTAGATTGCATTTCACATTGTACCTCACCTCCTTTAAGTTGGATTGAAATCAATACAAACCCTTCGGTCTGAATGTTCAGACACACAAACAGAGAGACAGGGAGATACATAGGAGTGAGAGTTAAGAGAGAACACTAAGAGGACAGGCCATTCAGCAGCAGGAACAGCTCTGCTCTGGGGAGGAGGGGTTTACATGGTCTGTGAGCTGTACTGAAAGGGCCATGAATCCAATGGCTCCAATTTATGGCCCCTGTCTGTGTCCATTCTGACCTAGCAGCACATTCGTGAACAGCAGACAAAAGAGGGGTGAGACTGGGGGGGTCTATCAGGAATGTCCCAACACACACCACAGCAGGTTCATTCTGAACTTACATCTAAACAGTCTTAATTAATCTCACATTTATTAAAACTGCAGTTAGCAGAGAGCAATGTGCCATGTATGTTAATTAGGAAGGACAGGAGATCAACCTTCTGAATCCTATTTTTTCTTATTAATGTTGGAATAAAACAAACTCACAAGAGAAAACAAACGTCTCTGTGTGTAAACAGGCTTGACCTAGAGCCTGACCTCTGCGTACGCAAAACGCTTAAAAGGTTTCATTGGCAAAGCATGAATCGGCATCCCCATTTTGATGTCCTGCCTTAGACAGCAGATTAGACAGTGGCCCAGGCATCACCCCTTACTACCCCCGCATTTGGGAGATACTCTGCTACACCATCGACGCCCTTTGTCTTTCCTCACAGTCATAAACAAGTTGCCATGACACCGCCTGAACAGAGCATTCCAGTGGCTTTTCATTACAGGGGCATCAGCTGTCACTAGGGGTAAAAATCTCAGATAGTCTAACATCCAAAAAAAAAAATTCTAGATATGAGCATAAGAGCACAAGCTTAGAAGTCTATATGAGACTACATGCAAACAGTAAACAATACATTTCTTCCTGAAATCAGTGTGTAATGGAGATGGTGTATTATTAAATAATAAACTTATGCTTCACACAGGAACAGTAGGCTAATCCTGCCTGAGGGGCTGTGTTTTATTGAGTTCAGTCCAAAGTCCTGCAATTGAAACAGACACACATCAATTTGTAAAACGGAATTCTTACAGATTCCATTATCTAGGGCAATTCATATACTGAAATGCATTACAAATGGATCAAATTACACATATTTTGAGTAAACAATGCATAAGCAATTATTCCATGAGAAATGCAATCACAAAATAACCAATATGATCATATGTGCACTGAAAAACCAGAGCCATTACACTATTTGTTACAGCACATACAGTTTTCATTAAACTCAGCAAGCAAATAATGTCTAGTGGGCAGCAGTATAAACTTTACTTCTTGAAGCATCATCTGAGCCTACCACAACGTTAAAAAACAAATTACAACCCTCAACACAACCCAGTATGCCTGTGGCAAAGGAAAACCAAAGGGACTACATTCAACTGGTAAACATGCAAATAAGCAAAACTAACAACAAAACAAAACTAACATTTCTACAAGACAAACTACTCTGGCACCACAGTCCTTAAACTGGATGTTGTTCTTATGGTGACCTTTTTCAAACAATGTGTTTTATTGCAGGTTCTTTAACAAAAAAAAAAAAAAAAAAAAAAAAAAAAAAAAAAATATATATATATATATATATATATATATATATATATATATATACAGATGAGGTCACTGCACTGAAAGAAAGGAATGAAATTATGGATGGGGCCTTTCTCATTTGGAAACACGGGACTGGTCTGCTTGACCCACTTTGCAGCTCAAGTGTGACAACAAAATTGTACTGGTCAAGTGGTAATCCATGATAATGTGTTGTAGCACCAAACAAATATCTGTAATGGCTTGGGGTTCAGAAGGTGCTGTAAAGTGATGCTGTAAATGGATGGTGCTAACCAGCAAGCTTTTGCATTCTTAACCATTAGCTCAGGCAGACATGTTGCAATGATTTATCAACTAGAAGTTCTCTCCTAAATTTCGAATTTAACTGTGCTGATCAAGGGCAACATCTTTTAATCCACGTTAATGTAACCAGGAATGTCAACTGAGAACGCATTCTCTTTAGCAGTGAAAACTGTTCAGAGCAATTACTGGAGCAAATAATAGTAATTAACTACGACGTTTTAAAAGGACGGCATCACACTGTAAAGTCTGAACTGTGATGCAATGCATTATTTTCTTTATACATTTTGGAGTACATCTGGCTTGCTTAATTGCTTAATTCAACAAAAAACACCAGACTAAGGAAGAAATTAATGTGCCATTGTTGAGCTGGAGTCAACTCCCTACTTTCAATGTTTAATAGTTGCCATCATCAAATTCCATTCAAGAGCAATGGTTTGCATCTCTACTCATTCCATGTCTTCCCTCGCAAATAGAAAACACGGAGAGGAGATCTGTATCAGAAAGCATAATCAATTAAGTGTCTGACCCATTTGCATTTCTTGGCATTTAGCAGACTTGTAACTTCCTAATTAAAAAATATATGGGTGTTCGACCGTACATCATTTGTTAAGGAAACAAAGACCATGTGCACTGAAATGCTAATTATAATTTAGCTGAGTGACGCTTATCTATGTAACAGCCACCCAATAAACATTTTGCGAGACGATAAATTTCATGTATGCGACAACTGAAATATAAACCGTAAAAATTTCACAACCAGAGAATAATTCTTTAGCTAACCATAAGCAAGGGGACGACGTCATTTCAGATCTTTCCCCCTCATCAAAACCAGCCAGTTTGCACGAAAATATTTGGGCTGATAGCGTCTTTTCTTTAACGCCTCTCGCTTTGTAAGGGAAATGTACACTGTTAGTTCTGAGTATGACAGTGTGAATAGCTCGCGTTCACACACAGAATACCCAACAATGTGATCCTTAGCTTTGACTCATCATCTGCGGAATCCCATTCTACAAGAATGAAATGTGAGTCTGCTAATTAAGTGCAAATATGTGTCTACCTTTGATTTTTTCCCCCACAATGGACGCCCCTACACCTCCGCCCCAGATCTTGGGACTCATTGTTCATTCACTTTTCTGCCACAGCCAGCTAGTTTACATTGACACCTTATTTATCATTACGGTTTTTCGAAACCAGAAGTAGTGAGTATAATACGTGTCATTGGTAGTGGACGAAACATTGCTAGTTGCTTTCTTGAATTCACGACTGGCCGTTGAACTGCTGCTGACAAGTTACATAAGAAGTTGTTGAACATAAAACATGGATGATTGCTTCGTGGACTACACAAAGGGTTATCTTGGATAACTGCAAAACAATATGTACACTTATACGATAAGCACGGGTTCTGCTTGCTTTTCATTTAAATAAAAATACAGAAGCTGATCCGCACAAATGTAAGCAACATCCCACGTAACAATTATCGAGATAAAGGTAACATTTAGGACAGTTGTTTGCAGGGACCCGCCTCCACCTCCATTTTTCCAGACTCCCTTCTCGCTTGCTTGTTTTCACATTACTTAACTCCGCCTCTTACACAAGAGAAGGACACATTGTTCCGAGCTATGACTGGCTTAGGTTCAGTCAATCAAGAAATTGTATTCGAATATACAATCTACTGCCCACCCTCTTTTACGCTCAGCAAATGCACTGGTCCTCTGCTACCAAATTCTTTTAACTTTTATTACGTAATATTAAAGAGGCCGCCCCCGGCCCCTCCCATGTAAAAGCTCAGGAAATTCCGTCTACTGGGTCGAGTAAAACGGTATTTTATTAGTTACAAAATGCGACATTTTGAGCAGTTACATGCACTTTTAAAATATACATGAAAGCTTTTATTTATGACTACTCAATGTTACTACTGCTGACGGTACCCACCGTTTAGCCCTGGTTCTTCGTTGTTGTTTTGCTGTGGAGCAGCAGCGGCGGACATCTTGCCTGTGAGAGTCACTCGCGTTTGCTAACGTGACGTGCACTCACAGATTTGGACGTGCGCGCAACCGCGTCCATTATATAGAGCCACACCTTCGATGACGTCAGTAAGCACAGTGACACGTGTATAAAACATGCATCTATCCAATACTTTAAAATACAATTAAATTAAGGTCAATGGAATTCGAAACGTTTCGCAATTGCAAATGTTTCAATTCCAACTTAAAAACCCTTGAAATTCCTCCATAAAAATATCAGGCAAAGATCCAACAGAGGAAATAACACAAACTCAGTTGACAGCACCAATGGTTAAGGATTTGAAATCAACAAGACAACACCAATACCAGTTTTATATAATTTCGATTTATTCAGTAGTTCAGTGCTGTATTCATCTTTATTCATTTATTCATTTTTTTATCTGGGTGCCAACGGCAAACAGAAGGAGATTACAGTGAACTTGTTAAAACACCTGTATATTTATTGAAACATAGATCACCCAAAGTTTTCAAGAGCCTTTTTTCCACAAGCCCTCAAAAAAAAAAAAAAAAAATACAATTCTACCAAGTTCATGAACACAAAAAAGTGCGTCCTGTTGAGTCCTGTGGAAAAGTACTTGATTATCTCATAATACTTCTCCCTGGCCATGAGCAAGGCAATCATTCAAAATACCACCACTGGACTGTGATCCATCAGGACTCCGGTCAATGTGTCCTCTGAAAACTGCGTGGAGGGTCCGAAGTTAGTCCGAGTTGGAAAGGTGCGAGTTGGCTTGTTTGCATTTACATGTTGTGTATAAGTGGGAGTTGTTCAAGTATTGATCTCTGGCCTTAAAGTTTCCTCACACACTGAACCGAAACCATTGCTTAAGTAAAGATTATGCGCTAAAAATGCTATGAATACTACACCAAAAAAGTAAAATGTCCTTAGCGGACTGTGGCTCTCCAGGACCAGGACTGCACAGAGATACTGGTGCCAGCGTCCCATACGGCCCATCCATGGCTGGAGCAGAGGCGCTTCAGATTGGACCAAGTGGGCCTGCCACTGCCCATGCACTCCATCACACTGAAAGGGGGTGGGGCGGGGAAGGATGGGGCTTCGTCCAAACCCTGATGTCCAAAAACAGGTAGGTTTTTATATTTTCTAGAGATATGGGGGTAAGGGGTAGAGGGTAGGGGGAGGGTATTGCGCCCATCTCAGAGAGAATGTATATTGGCACCTTTGGTTTTCCCCAATCAAAACTAGCCTAATCGCATCTTCCTTGAACGACTACACTAATCACAATTCAAATCTGATTAAGTGCTGCTTATGCCAAAGGCTGGCAATGCAGGAGACCAAGAAGGCCCATGTTTGACCACTTATATTCAACCACCAACCCCTTCGCAAGAGCACTTAACCTGGTGTTAAAAACCACCTGGCAAGATTTAACGCAAATATGAGCAACAGAACAGAGCATCTCCAAAGCATTTTGGTAGGAAGCTGCAAGGCCCTGCTCTGCTGCCGATTCAACCGTTTACACTGAAAACCTCAAATCCATGATGCATCATACAATGCCGCCGCCAAACAGAAGCAGTTTACAGACATGACAACTGGCAGTTTTGATTTTTTTTATGGAACTGAACACAATTGTAGATAACCAAGTATGAAGATGGGTTTGGTTCTTATCTATTGAATCTGATGAAGGTCAATCAAAACCGTTGAAAAATTGAAAGACCTAATGTCTGACTCTCCCCACACAGCTGCATGTGTAGGACTTACAAAACCTTAAAGATGCCCTTTCCATCATTACATTACCATACTTATGGAACCCAAAATAGCACATATACAGCCAAGTTCCAACATCCACTCTCAAAACACATGCACAGACACATTTTACAGGTTGTCCCAGAGATTAAGTTTAAGAGTTCTGGACAAATACGGTGACAGCATAAGCAAGTTGAAACAAAGTGCTTTTTTTTTTCCCCATGCTTCACTTTTATATTGATCAAATTTCAAGTTACCAGGAGCCAAATGTTTAACCTTTTCAATCATGTCACAGTCATGATTTGATAGCGCACAACTGCGATCCTAAGTCTTTCTGCCAAATGTTCCTCAGAGTTAAAATGAGAAAATATGAACGGCATCTGGACTGATCTCAATCTGTGACTGTCAAGAAAACAAAAGCAAATGCATTTTAAGACAAGCAAAAAACACCAATATTCCATAACTACAGTGAAAAATGCCATATTTTCTATTACACATTTTACAGTACATACTTTCAAAAACACTTAATGCCATAAATGTTATCTGACATCCAAAGTTAGCAGTAGTATTCAATCCCAATTGAGGAGTTAGGGAGGAAAAATGGGACAGTTTCCTGTGATGCTATATGCCAAAGACTATGAGCAAAGTTTCACATGAGCTGTCAGACTTTCTAGAAAACTACTTCTCAACTAGTCCTTAAAAAGAACCGCTTGCTCCAACATT
Source organism: Albula goreensis (assembly GCA_022829145.1). Taxonomy (NCBI): domain Eukaryota; kingdom Metazoa; phylum Chordata; class Actinopteri; order Albuliformes; family Albulidae; genus Albula; species Albula goreensis. Next base: position 33,909,854 of record CM040744.1, read on the forward strand.
TAAAAAAAGACATCGATGATCATGTCATGATGTCAGAGTAAAATCTGGATTTTGGTCTTTGATTTGAAAAACATGGTACAAGACCTTCTCAGGACAGACAAGAGTTTAAACTTCTTACCAATTCAGAAGACAAACATACCAAATCATGTTCCAAGACTAGGACTTCTTTCCTTCTACTCTGTATGCTACCCACTCAAGCTCATTCAGTCTCTCACACAGAGGTAACACACAGCAGACATGCATGCATTGCAGGTTCACGAGCCAATAAGAAGCAGCATTTAATGATGTAAACTTGAAAGCACTCCAGTCATCAATGGGCGGTGGAGGAAAATGATGGCAACAGCAGCCAGTCAAAGCATGGGATGACAAAGCCTCCTCAACAAAAGCAAAATGCAGACATTGGTTTGACCCAAAAGCTTCCATTGGCACCGAAAGCACTTACTTTGGGATGTCCTGAGAATCTGGCTTAATGATTCAAGGAGTCACTGAGACCAGTCCAGTGCCCAACAAGGTTAACAATTACTGGGTGTCATTCAGGAAGGTATGATACATGCCTGAGTTGCACTGCTTAAATATGCAACTTACTTGTCTAGTATAACTGTGTATCTGGCCTTACACACAAACTGGCTTCTCTCTTCAACCCCTGCTTTTTGGTAGTGCCATGCTTTCATCTTAAAATGCACCTCAATATCACTTCAAAAACAAAATTCTTCTGAGCAAAAAAAAAAAAAAAAATTGTTTACTAACAGTAGTCAGACTCAACTAGGTGCTGTGAAGGGCATTCTGGGTAAATTTGTGCCTTATTCATACAAAAATAAACTATAGTGATCAATCTTTTTACTCCTGTACAAACAATGACGTGATTAAAAAAAAACCTTGATGACAAAAAAAAAAATCACTAAAATATTCTAGAGAAATTTGTACAATTCATAAATATCATAATCTTTCAAAATGTTTAGCCTTTTTGTCTATTTAACTCTCAAAAGAAAAATCCGGTTGAATGAAAATGAGTGGCCCTTACACAGAGCAGCAATCCCATTTCCTGAACCACAGCCAACCCCACAGGCCTGGCTCACTGATTAGCATGTGTACATGCCTCATGTCCCTGCCCAGAGGACAGTAACCTAGGGCTGTGCTGGCATCACACCTCATCTGTATGGGAAGCACTTGCGCCTTCAATATGGGGTTGAGTGTTAAAAGACCAAACACATCTGTGCTAGTCTTTAGATGACAAGGGACAGTTTAAGACTATACAACCCTACCTCTGGGCAAGGACCCTACAAAGAGAGATGGCTATTTTTCTGCTATCTGTAGCCATAGATGATTACACAGATTGGCCATCGCCTAAGCGTTTCTACCCATCAGTCCTTCCTCTGCCCAACTACCCCCCACAGCCAAAAAATGAAGAATTAAAAACAGCTCACCAACCTAGTGTAGAGGTATGTGCATGCGTGTGCAGTGCGTGGCTGAGGCAAAACATTAAGTTGGCAATGCAATCAAGATATAGCTCTCTCCCCCAAATATTAGACTACAAACAGCAATGGAGAGCATCTCAGTGACACAACAAAAAAGTACTGAACATTGACGCAGCTAACCAATTTGAAATGGAAACAAATGTGTACATACGCAAAATAAAGTTGTAATGGCACAAAATGACAAAATTAAAAGGAGAACACAAGAAGACTACAACAACCCGTTAAAAGATAAAAAGCTGATTCTGACTGACGCCTGCAATTGTGTAAAAAGAATTGGGTGTTCCCTTTGGGCTGGGACAAGAGAAACAGTGGTATGTGCACATGTTTGACAGAAAAGGGTTTTAAGGGGTTAGTTGGAGGCCTGGGAGTGAGTGGAAAAAAAAAAGTGCAATTAAAACTACAGCTGGCGTTGGTGCACATGTAGGTGAGGCAGGTGTAGGAGGGGATTGTGGGAAACGGGGGCCTTTTTTTTTTTGTCAGAATTGAGGTCTAGTTCTGTTTGTCCTGGAATATGTACAGATTGTTGGTGGTGGCCACAGCGATGATGTTCTCTTGGGGATGCCAGGCAGTGTGCAGGATCTTCTTGTTAAAGTCCAGGCTGTCTACGCTGATTTCGTCCTTCTTGCGCTTTCCGCCCGCACACACCTTGCGGGGCTTGAGTACCGAACGTGGCTTGCTGCTCTCGCGGGAAGCCTCAAGGGTGACGTCGCGCCGCTGGCCCCGGTCGAACATCCGGAAGAAGTTGTTGTAGGAGCCTGTCATCACCACACTTGGGCGTGGAAGGACACAGAGCAGAGGAGTGAGAGAGATGAAGCACATACATTACAGTGGCGGTCCTCAATTCTGGTCCTGTAGAGCTTTAATATTTGCTGGGTTTTGCTGTTACTCAGCATTTAAATGATTGATGAAAGTATTTGATTAAACACTCAACTCCCCTCCTTGTTTTCGTGAACTGAAGTAGTTGTGGATTTTTCCAGTTAAAAGTAAAAATGTTCCAGGAATAGGACCCAGGACCACTATTCTCAAAGTGATTATTTAAATCAGAACATTCAAGCAACACCTTACAAGAAAATGTTTCATTTTAAGTGCTCATAGGATGTGTCATAGGGTAGGTACACTTCACTGTCAAAACTTGATGCATGTAAATTTATAGACGATGAACATCAGTATGGCTCTATTCATAACGTTAGATCACGTGTTCAATACTTTCAAGTGCTGTACTAAATATACTGCTCTACTGTAAGACTGCTTTCTGTAGCATGTCATATGAGGATATTCCATTTTATACATTGCTGAAAACCTGAAACTTGTTTAACAAGGATGTCTGTGGAGCAATTTCATTTCACTAGTGACCCAATTCCCCCTCTTCAGGCTGTCTAGCAGTGATAATGACAGCTCTTGATAAAGCCTTTAATGCTAAGTTCTGATAGGTGACGGGGTTCATCCAGAGACGAATACCAGCAATCATACAGCCCTATAGCATTCTCAATGCAAACTGAAGCTAAACAGAGTTGATTTTGTTTCATACTTGAAAGGGACATCTGTGAAAACTATGTTGGAACAGGGAAATGCAAGCCACATCAGGAAGGTTCTAGTTGGCCAGTAGAGTGCGCTCTTCCCCCTTGCTGAAATAAAAAAATTCCCATGTCCCTGGACAGAGAGAGCAGGGTGCAGTCCCTCTAGTGAGTTACGCCTGTGGTCTTGACTCACTGTGGCTGTCTGCAATGCCCCTAGCATGTCTAATGCATTTGGATACCACAGGTTTTCACTGTTAATGGCATCTGAGCTCAAGGTTTAATGTCCTGGATAAGTGAAGGCAAAAAAAGTAAACATTAGGCAAAGGGATGATGACAACATCTATGAGAATTTTCCTGAATAACAACATTCTCACTGTGCACATCTCTGCATTTCTACAGGAATGTGATGGCTACAAGGCGAGGTTACCCTACTCTAAATTTCACTACTGACTGAACCATCCTCAAACATTCCTGTCTTTCAGGCTCACCTGTCGTTCCCGTTCCAGCAGCACTCGAACTTGTCGAAGATGCAGTCGTTCTCATAGAGTGAGCACAGCTTACTCCTGAGGTACTCATGAACCTGTCCACAGAACAGAACCAGAGTCAACTTCCAAACTATTTGGAATGTTTTCCATTTACACCATTTCCATTCTATGGAAGCACCAATATGATTCACACAATACTCCATAGGGTTTCAGTGTTCCGATGCAAGACGCACTGTCGGGCCCAAGGCTGTGCTGCCGGAACATTCAAAATGCAATTTTAATCATGGGCGCACATGTTTGTCAAGAATGCAAATATTTATGAAATACAAGTCTTGGTAAAGGGTTGATGAGGCTTCACATTTATATACACTTAATTTCAAAATTGAATAATGCTGTTCACAGCAAAAAAAAAAAAAAAAAAAACAACGAATCCTTACTAAAATGTGCATGGAACCTTGTAATTGCATAAAAAGTAATAATGCTGTCTGTACCAAAAAATACCAAAACCTCAAGTGCAAAAAGACCAAATCATTAATTGCTGGCTTTTGTCAATCGAATTAGTCTTGTTTTTAATATCACACTGGACTGAAAATATAGTTGCTGAATTAACGGAGCTACTGTTAACTCACTGTAAAAGCCCTTGCCTGATTGTTCTTCACATTTCCTAAGCACTTCTGGTACCAGTTGGTAAATTAAGTTTTTGCTTTGTACAGTACAAATAGCGTATTTCCTGATTAAACGTTCTCAATTTCAAATGTTATAAATCTTCATGTGACTGATAACAAGAGTACAGAGAGTTTAAATTAAGTCCAATTTTTCATAATATTGGTTATGAAATGTTTTGAATATAATCACTATATTGTGTTAAGGCTATGTTTTTCCCAAAAGAGCATGTATGGTTAGTTTGTTTGACTATTTCTAAGTGTTTACTTTTTTGTACTGTTTTTAGAGTTTTTAAGAATTTCATGGTCAGTTGCTTCTATTTACTAACATTGTGATTATGCCACATGAACTCTCCAGGTTATGAATATTAATAAATATACATAAGTCCATTGCCAGAGCTGTATGGTTATCAAAGTCATTTTTCCCAGCTGTGTGCTGGGGGAGTGATACATAAGGTACTAAAATTAGGATATTCTGACATACCTTGAAATTTGTGTTTTTCAATTTTCATTTTTACATCATATTTATCATGACAAATGCACAGTATGTATAATATGCTCAAATGCTTAATAATAGTACATGTACATATCTATTTCCAGAGCTCCCCCTGGTGGAGAAGTTTCTGAAATTATCTTGAGACTGGAAAGCATGAGATGGCAGGAATTGGGCTTGCTGCTCACCTGGTAGGTCTCCACTGGCCGCGTCTCCATGTTGAGGTCCCATATTTTCACAGACAGGTAGTCCCGGGTCATCATATAGCGGCCATTATGGCTGAACTTGACATCAGAGATGGAGGAGATGATCTCAGAGAAGAAAGAGCGGTTGCTCGGGTCTTCTGGCTCCTCAAACACTGGCCAACAAGAAACACGCCATCCAGTAAATACATGGCAGTAAACATGAATGAAAGACGAGCAAACGCTTGGACAACTTTGCTTATTCAAATAATTCAAGATGAGATCAGATCATAACCGTAGTTATAGTACTCACATCTGAGACTGGAAACATACTTTGTTGTTTGTTTTGTAGTTCCCCTATTGTACAAGGCAGCATTTGAATTAGAAGGTATGCATGCCCCTTCCCTCTCCTGTACTTCAAACAATAATGTAAAACACATCAGTGAAAATAAGAAAATATGGAATGGAAACCCTTGAATTAAAAACCCCTTGTAACAACTGATGCTCCACTGGATAAGCAGCAATTACCCTTTTCTATCTTGTGCTGGTGAGGCACTACCTCTCTGTAAATCTGTTGCAGGGACAGCATTAAGCATTAATACCCTCAACCCACCTTCGCCCTTCCCTGGGGCAGTACTACCCTCTCCTGCCCTTCTAAGGAACACTTCTGCCTCCTGCCCACCCCCCCCGGCTGTGGTGGTACTGACGTTTGGAGTGCTTGTCACAAAGCGCTGATGCCCTCATGTCGCACAGGCGGATGGTGCCCTTGCTGCTGCTGTAGACAAAGGTGTTGCACTGGTTGGGGTGAAACTCTGCGGCCGTGATCACTTCAGTCAGCTCCTCCATATTAGCAGGCTTAATGTCCACGATGTCTGAGGGTTTAGGAGTCAAAGAAACACTCATACACTGGGAAAAACACAGACACTACAAAAATGTACTTACTGAAACTTTACGCAACATTGGCAGAATTGCTAATATGAAAAAAAGAAAGAATATCCTCTTTGGAGGAAAATAAAACAGCTACCCATTTTTAGGCTAAGAGACAGACAAACCATCTCTCGCCACTAGCGCTGCAGCTGCACATTCAGACAAAGAGTATATAGATTAAGACTTGTATAGGCAACGAAGATGCAAATTATCAACACTCTTAGCCTCATGCAGGATCCTGACTACATTTCACACATCAATGGGGTGTAAACCCACCCAACTTCTGGGGATGTGCTTTGATAAACACCCATCACCAATTTGACTTCAGGAAGTAATCCTAAAAAGTTCACTTAAAAGTTTGGTTATCCAGATACTATACCAAGAACCATGTGTCTCAAGTCAAGACTACATATTACCTGAGTGGCTGTTTCCCCCAAATATACAGTCGAGTGTGAACATGAACACAATTCTGAATCCACTGGCATGGCTCAATTATCATATGTTGAAAGAGGGCTATATACTTTTTCCCTTTTTTTCTAGGTATAAATGCCCAAGCATCCACACTCACAACTATACTAACGACCCACAAGAACAGAATAGTCACATCTATTTGCCAAAATCATTGTGAAGGTCACCAGTTAAAAGATTAAAACATGTACGAACACACACAAGGCCAAATAAAGGATACTGAAGCTACGGTCAGTGATCTCCAGATGCCAGAGGTTAATGCGTAGGTCGTCGGCTGAGAGGTATGTCTCGTAGTCGCTGTTGACGGAGATGGAGTTGATGTGGTAGGTGTGGGCGTTTGCAAACACTCGCCGGGGGCTGGCTTCCACCATCAGATCCATGGGCCGGAAAACTGGCACCTGGAGGAATCACACATTTGTATTTTTATGACAAGACAAAGTTGATTCCTGTTCACCATTATAGGTAGGTTTTCAGAAAGGGACACAGTAGGCACAAACAATTCTACAAATTCAGCTGAGAAGAACAGGTTATTGGTCCCAGTGTAACCTACTTTCCACAGTAATCACTGTATCACCACAGTTTTCACAGAACAGCAGCGTCTATTGGTTAGTGTGTGGGGCATGAACTCAATGAGATGCATTTCAAAACCACACAGCATGCTCTAGTTCTAATGAGAAATTACAGCTTAGCTTTATGCCATACTGAATAGCACACGAAAATAACTTGTAATAACATTACAAGATGTTACACAGCCCAAATGAAAAATGATAGGTTTGCTATATTGCGTGAGCTGACCCTTAGTGTTGTGACGGTGGTGGGGTCTCTGTAACGTCCATCCTCCTCCTTCAGGTTATAGCCTTCGGGTCTCTTGTCTCGTTCACTGATCTTCCACAGCTTAATCGTCTTATCTAAGGACGGAAACAGACAAAAAATTGCAGAAATGGTCCCCAAAGCTCCCCCTGTCTGGTTTCCACCTCCATTATTGGGCTGTTCAACACCAGCATTGAGAATGCATTACACTTCCTAAAACAAATGTGGGTAGGAAAAATCAGTCAACTGACATTCCTAGATGACTATCAAACCCTCGTATGGTGCATGTTTTAACTAAAGATCCGGTAACTTTTACTGGACGGCTACCACTGACAGCAGAAGCAAGCCTGGCCAGCCCTGAAGAGCTGGGAGTGTTTACTATCAGGAGCACGTATAAACAAAACTTTAGTGCTATGAATAACACATGGAGGAATTGGCCCAGCATCAAGTTACAACACGCAATTAGACCTGAGGCCTCCTAGGCTGAAGCTGGCCTAATTAGTCATTCATAACATTATGCTGCCATGACTGCGCCTATGCTTTGTGTCTTTCCATTAGCACAATGGATAGATGGCCGTTTTCACTTTCAATGCTCAAAAGATGTGGAAGAAAGGTGACCATATAACAGGCAATTCTGGGCTACCATTTCATCAATCTTTCTTCACTCAACCACCTTGAACCTACCCCAGTCTCCACCCTCACGCTGTTTTTAGGACCTTCCTTGATGAGAATATGATAAGTAGACAAGATTAAAAAGCCTCTGGTGTACCAAGCCTCCACATCCTGTGTAGCCGGTTTCCTTTGGCTATGTCAATGCCTGCCCTGCTTTTTCAGCAGTCGAAGTGGTTAACTTTTAAAAATGTATATAAACTAAGACAGACCATCAATAACAGTCCCTGTTTCAGATCTCATTTCAACCCAGTCTCAGGCCTGATACACTAGCAATCTTTAAAAAGGTTTAACTACTTTCTTTGTGCTTTGTTCATACTGTGGTTTGTTACTAAAGTAGAATGCATCATAATGTCAACCCACCAAGACCTACATATACACAGAGGGCACTGGTCTGCTTAGCCAGGCGGTTCTTTAAAAATACACAAACTCAAAAATAGCAGAACACTAGTCCAATATTGTTTGAAACATTACCAAGGCATAAAATTTTAGGTAGTTTCATATGTGAGAAGAGTGCCATTCTAAATCTTGAAATTTAGAATTAAAATTTGTCTTTGCAATGTAAGTATGATGGTTACCAGTCCATTTTTATCACAAATACAGGAACAAGTTGGCATGGAGATCATGCACTAAAATGTACAGTGGACAAATTACACAATATGATGATTTTGATGATATTAATATTTTTGATCATAATTCCTCATTGACGACTTTTGAACTGGTGATCTGATAGCTAAGGTATCTGCACCCAATCCTGGATTCTGACATAGTTCATGAGAAACCATGAACCATACAAATATTTACCAAAGTAAAAGTCCTAATTCAATTTCAGATCCAAACCCATGACCAATGGTACAAGTGCTCTCATCAAAGTACACGGCTATACTGACCGTTTGTGGACAACAGGAACTGCGCGGCATTCTTTTGGGGCAGCCAGCGGATTTTGTTGATCTTCTCCTCAATCTCCAAGCTCTTCAGGTAGTCAAACTCGGGCTCGTGGCTCTGGAAGGTGCTGTAAACGTTGTACTCGCCCCGGCTATGTGGCTGGCACTTGTTCTGTGGTAACGAGATTCCATTCTGTCTTCAGCACCAAATCCTCAACACACTCTGCTGTCTCAGGATGCTGGGATAAACACAGCTGCAAGACTGGTAGAGCCTTGCACTCACCTCTAGCTCCTGCTGGAAGATGACAACACGGCCACCTTTGTCCCCTGTGGCTAGCAGCTCTCCGGAGTGATTGAATTCCACTGTGGAGATGATGTCAGCTACCACAAAACATACAAAGACGAACATTAGGTTTCGCTTTCATCAATGTCCACAAAAACAAATAAATACTCCGAGATTAGCTAGGTGGAATTAAGGCAGTCCAATGTGGTCACCTCTGGGTCTAAGGCAGTAAAACCTCTGTAGCATTTATTGTTTATCTAAATGCATTTCATCATCATGACTTGAGCAAAGCTACAGTCTCATACACACACACACACACACACACACACACAAACTTACACAGCAGGATTATGAAATTTTTCACACAGAAAACATCCCAACAGTCTGAAAGATGCCAAGACTAGTCAGAAATAATGAGCCAGACTCTACCAGAGGTAACAATCCTTTTTCTCTTAGATGTACAGGGAACTGGCATCAATTCATGGCTTCCCCAGCACTGCCACTTATGTAGTGGTATAAATAGTCTTAAGTGAGAAATACTGCATGAGACCTCGCTTTGTTGTGGTGTACACAAAAGAAACCCCACAACCCCCATTCCAACCTCAGCTTGTGCATGCCTGCTCCATCTCTCTGTGGAAAGGTTATGTACAGGTCTGTGTCACTGCAACTCTGCAGTACTACATAATATGGGTTGTGTGTGACTGAGGAGTTTGTGAGGGGGTGGGGGAATTGCAGTGTCACTACCCTGCCCATCCCCCCCACTAGCTGCTGGCTTCGCTCACAGCCCTGTCCCCTGGCCTGCTGACAATCCTGCTGTCATCTCTGGCACAGGACTGGTATTGGGTGGCGACATCCCCAACTTGGTGAACAGCACACAGTAAAATTTTCTTTTCCCACTCACACAAGCACAGGGAAGCAAGGCCTCAACAATGGTACAGCCACACAGCAAGAGGCTTTTAGTATTGCATACATGCACAACACCCCCTCTCCCCCCTCGATTTGACACTCACCTCCCAGAGTGTATTGCCTGCATAATTGTGGACTTGAGAACATGTGGACCCATGCACCAACACAGGAATAAAACTAAACCTGACCCTCTACGCTTTGACCACGTTTGTCAGGCACTGCTTTGTAGTCAAAACATGGCAACATGTACACATAATATGAAGGTTGATGTTTTGAGTCTTTCCTCCATGAAGAGGATGCTAATCAAGTCCAGTTTTCAACGCACAATTTATTGCTTTCAGTTCTATTCATCCCCTTGCCTTTCATTTAATGATTAAAATTCAATTAGTCATTTTAAATGATCATGATCCTCGTGTCAACTGACAATGACCAGGCACTGTTGGCAAAACTGTACATACCGCCAAGCAGAGCGCTTCTCAGCAAGAGCCTCTATCATTTAATGGGAGGAGTAAATTCTGAATATTACAATTGATTTTTTGTTTGCGATATCCCCTTTGTAATAAAAATAAGACCCATTAGTACCCAAGCTCACTGCGATTTGCCAATGCACAGTTACTGGGTTCCAGTATTCCATTCTACAGTGTTTTTAGCTGCAGGTTTTCCCAGAATCTATGGTGTTATTTTCCTAACTGGATTAAATATGCTCCTTTCCACAGTTCTGAGTGGCAAAATACATGATCAGACTTTTTTGTCTAGCTTTTCATTTTCATATATATATGGCTGTTGGTTTTACTTACATCACACTTGGGGGTGTTTTTAAAGATCTAATGATGACTAAATACATTGAAAAAAAAAATTACCTTGTAATTCTTAATGTGTGGGAAAAATTTAAGCATGAATTCTTAAATTAACATACAATTAGGCGTACAGTCTGCTAGTTGAGAGAATAATGTCACAAAATGACTTAAAACATTTTCTTTACAAAGACATGTGAGTTTGTGTGTACTGTACATCATTGACAGCCAAGCCACAAAAATAACCATTCACACCTAGGTGTTCTGCTTACCTACGAAAACCGAGGTACAGGCAAAGTTAATATACACTTACATAAAAAGTGGGAAAAGTGGGAGCCAAGAGGTAACGCTTCCAACTGGAGCACTTCCCAGATGCAGCTGGACTCTAACCAAGGTGGGAGGTCCCACCCCAAATTGGTAATTTCATTAGCCAGACCTGAACTTTAAACCACCATTGGGTCAGAATGAGGACCTGGAGATGGGTTTTTCCTCACCATACTACATTTTGAGCATACACATACTGCAGCATGCACAATAGATAACACAGAATACAAGACTTGTTGAAATTTAAATTTGAAAAACATTTAAAATGTTTCACATACTGCTCTATGGGGATGTGGTCAGTTACTAAACCATGAGATGAGATCGAGTCATTATTGGTACATTACAAATATCCTTTTGAGCAGTAGCTAATGCTACTGCAAAAGGAAGGCAAATTACCATTAACTTTTAGGAATTTCCGATGTAATTTACCATTCACAGCAATTTTGTGAGCTCTGAATATTGCACTTGAACAAAGCAAAACTTTTAAGAGCAAAAGAAAAATGACATTAACACATTTATGAATGAAATAAAACTGAGTTTAATTTTTTTCCCCATTAGGAAGTACTCAGATGGAACATCTGTTGAAAAAGCTAATAATGACAGCGCTCAGTTGGTAAGGAAAGCAGAAGTTTCATACTTAATCAATACAACCCCTTTTTTGGCAGATCTAAAGAGTGCTAAATAGGCCCCAGTCCTTTCATGAAAACAGGTTGCTGCAGCATATAAAGCCATCACATCCATGGCAAAGCACCCTCATATCGTGTTATATTTTCAAATTATAATTACTTAATACATTTGATTAAAAAAAACAAATGCATGTATATTGTCATAAACCAACATTGTTTTGGTTGACGGTTGCTAATTTTTTTGTTCTCTCTGGCAACATGTTTTACCAGTGAACCAAAGGATATGTGGTCCAACAGGTAATCAAAAATCTATTTTTCTGAATATTGTTTGCTGCATAAATTCCTTAACCTACATCTAGATTCCCAACATTCCCTTGTAATTCCTCAAAAACAACATTGCTAGAATTTTGCAACCCTGCAACTAGGTCAGTAGAAGTTTGCATTTTTGAAAGATCAATAAAAGTTTACCTTTTTTTTTTTTTAACAAAGGATGCAGACATTTCATATGTGAAGTGCTGAATCTTTGCATTTTCTATTTAATTTTTTCTCAGATCACAACATGATATTTTATCCAAGGATAAAATATGACACCAGTATTTAGGACAGAGACTCCAGTGATCCCATTGTAAATAGATTACTTGTTTCTACTGCATTAGGATGTCATCATTTTTGAGTGATAGATGAATTATTGTGGACAAGCAACAATAAATATGAAGAAATAAGTCAACTCTATGTCTGTCACATGCATTTCAGCAGAAACCACAATGCTAAAAGGCTTTCCAACAATGCAGGAAGGTTACACACTATATACCATTACCGGCAGAGCAAGTTGTTAAATAAACCTTTGGTTGGGGACATACTGCTTACATTTCATTCAGATGGTAAAGAAAAATCAAAGTTGCATAGTAGACACATTCTCCTGAGGCATCTCAAGTAACTGCAATGAGATTGCAAAAGGAGGTAAACCTGTAGGAAATAACAAAATGAACTCCAGACTGAAAATGGATTTGACTGGCACCTCACCGGTGGAGGAAGACACTGCTAGGACAATAAAATCACACATCCTTATGAGGTAACAGCAGGAGCAGCTCCAGTGCAGCATTTTTTTCACCAATGAAACAGTTCAGACAGCAGCATTACCAGAATCCTTCCAACAGCCTTCAACAGGTCTGTCAACAATGATGTAAATGTATGTATTGACTGCACTTCATAAAAAAAGCTACCAATGAAAATACTGCCAAGTTTACATAAATACTCATATCCAATGTAATGCCAAATATGTTTGTCTCTTAAGACTGTTAAGAAGGTATGTTATGTTTTGAGCGGAGAGGACAACAGCCACATATAAAAAAATGCTTGTATACAAGTAACAAACATTGGCATTTGTTTTGTGGGACACATAATCAAAAAGGTTGCCAGATATGTAGGAAAAAAGTAGTGAAGGATTAAATGTTGGTGGGTCTTTGAAACAGTTTTCATAGTTTCATAAATTCACATGCTTTCTACAAAGCTCTGTGGCCAAAAGACAAATGTGATTTACGTTCTATTTATCATTCACACTTTAAAAAAAATAAGGTAAAATAAACCCGACAGCACTAGCCCTAACTATCTGAGAGTACTAGAGAAAAGAAAATACCTGTCTACACTACTTTAAGTCTGTATCAATCCATCAAATGAATTCAATGAGACTATGATGACACATTTTTCCACGGGATTCAACCACTCCAAAGAAGCCTCAATGCTGCATACTTTCTGAAGGGAAATTTATGCTTGTTGTTACATGTCCGGTTCCAAGTACTACACTGTACTCCACCTCTTGGAATGCATCTGCATGAAATTATTTTGCCAGATGATCCCCATGATTGAAGGCAACACAGCCTACATGTTAAATATTATTCACAGTAACTGGATGTTTACTTAAGGTATTCAGGTTTGGGTATCTTGCTTAAGGGTGCAACAGCAGTGCCACACCTTTGCTTATGCAATTAAAGCAGGTTTCCCAAATCACTACACCTCCTGAGAGGAGTTAAACCTATGACTGAAAATTTTTCCATCTATGTACTCATCGTTGGACTTTTAATCTGCCCTTTGCATTTTAAGAAGCTAAATATTTAAAGTATGAAGAAAAACATACCTTTAAAAAAGGCTCAGTGACAGCTCTGTTGCGCTGTTCTAAACCGTTCTCCCACTAAAAGTTCACCAGCAGTGTATGGAGAGGCACACAACGGCAAGCATCAGCTCTGGATGACAGGTTTTAAGATTCGCCTCACTCCAGACATTTTGAGGAAGCGCAAAGTTAAATATAGAACCATCCCTACAGATTAATGATAGTGTCTGCAGTTTGCAAAAACCTAATGCGCTGCAGGTTGAATCATTGTGCCTTCCCAATGCTGCTCTGAGATAAGATGTTCAGGTTTGTGAATGGCCTGCTTTTTCTTATGCAGGGTCCATTTCTCATGATTAGTGATCATCCCAAGCATAGATCCTTCTCAACAGCACAAGACAGGAAAACATAATTCAGACAAATAGCCACTGAATACTAGAGGCAATTTACTGTTTCACTTCCAACTAAACCATTTATAAACGAGTGGGAGACTGCACGGGGAGATACAATGTACAGTTTTAGGAAGGATATTTTGGAGCTTACAATTCTGAGTATAAAAAGCGCTCCCCTGTAAAGAGTTCCCCAAGAACAGGACGTTCCTGATTAAAATCCAAGTTAGGATGTGGCGTAGCACTATAATCCCGGATTGTCTATGGGATGACTGCAGGTTTGGGATTATATGCCAATATCGCAATCCCTGCCAGTCTGCAATGCCCCCTGTGCATGCTTCTGAGGGAGCACAGACTAAGGCTTGTGGTTACTTGCACAGCCTACTGCTGCATCTGCCCAGGCCAGAGTGGAAAAGTACACATCCACCCCAACCCTTTCGCGCCCTACTGGAGCTCTGCTTACCTGCGTCAGAGCAAGACCACACGCCAAAGTGGCACAGTAAACTGCTCTTCACTTCAGCTGGAATGGCCTCAAGCACCACAGGTGCCTTCCACTGAATACTGATGGCAGACACCAAGGCCTGCTGTGAAGGGATGGTCTTCCGGAGGACACACACCATGCAATCTATCTGCTTACGAAGACCTTTCACTCATTCAGCAGTGCATTCTGGGATATGGTCAGAAAGGATAAAGCGACCAGGAGGTGAGGACTTACCTTCAGCCACATCATCATCGATGGCCCCTTTGACTTGAGAGAAGCACCACTGCACATCGTTGCTCCCACCGCCGGCTCCTGAAACCACAAACACCAGCCTTTCACTTACCAGTCGATCATTCCCCATCTAAAAACAGGTGATCACATCATGGTTTAGATCCAGAATGAGGATGAGTTCATTCAACCCTATTTAAAATACCAATTATGGCAATCATCACAGAAATGGTAAAATACTTCCATAATCTGAGTCAAGGTGGGTTTTAGCTTGAAAGACACACTCCTTGGACAATCGGAAATTACCATGACCCTGTAAGTCAGCCCCGTTTCCCTGTTCACTGAAAAAGAGGTATGCCATCAAAACTGACCATTTTATTCAGTGTCATGTATAAAATGCAGAAACAGATCACACCATCTCTTAATGCAATAACATGAGTGAACAAACAAAATTATCAACAATGTTGACTGGTGCACAGATGCACAGATTAATTCCACACATTCTTTTCTGTCACATTCCTTCTGTTGCAATAGATTGCATCTTCCTTCATAAATAACAAAGGTGAAGTCTGCACCAGGCAAAATAATTATAATATATGTTTCTAATATGAACGTGTTCTGACTGGAACAGGTCTCCACAAGCAACTGCCCCAATATTAATTTCGGCTAGATCTCACATGCTCAGTTACATGCTGCCCATGAACCAGGCCATGAACCCATGAACATGGAGATGGGTATTAACTAGGAGGAGTACACTGGAAATAACAGGAAGAGAAACATCACCTTACTAAAAGGGTTTTTTTTTTTTTTCAATGAAAACCCTCTATGCACATGACAAAATATGACATAAACAGGCTTTGTCATTGCAAAACCGCAGCATAGTTTTAATCCTTGCATTTCTGAATTAAGACCACACCCTTAAATGATTCAACTAACCAACTGTTTCCATAAAACAGGTTGTTTGAAATATAAGGCACAGGTGACTGTATCCACTAGAGAACTAGAAAAACGAACTAAAAAGCATGCAAAATGAATAAAGAAAACTTGCATTATTTATGAAGTTGGTAATTACAAGATAATTGTATAAGGACCTTCAAGTTGGTGACCCTGATGTCAATGTATCAGTACATCTAGTTAGTCGTATCTATCTCCGCTTTACTACACCATATTGTAGCCTGTAGCTCAAGTAGGGCGCTCATGAAAGGCCCATCATGATAGCTGGATAAGCGCTGTTTTACCCGTAGTGATACTAAATTGTAACATGACCGAAACTGACAAATACGCCATTACAACCTCACTAATATACAGTCCGCGAGTACACCTCTGCAATAGCGTACAGTTAAGGGCAAGAAAACGTGAAATTTCAACTAAGTAACAGGACACTTATGTCAGATGATGTAGTTGTGCGTGAGCAACAATTGAAAAGACCAAGCACACCCCGCCTAAAATAGCTAGCGTTAGACATCTATTCTGTGAAACTGCAAAACAGCTACATTTAAGGTGTGCATTTTCAGGGAGGGAGGTATATTTTACCACAATGAGAAGCTAAACAGAGTTATACACGAGTAAACGGTTTTTAAAACGTAAGATAAGAGTCTCCCACGCTAGCTAGCTAGCTGGTTGGCTAGCCAGCACGCGCTCGCCAAGAACCATCAAGGAAGTCCTACTGAGCCCGAGCCACCCTGACTCCATCTCCATATCTTCATTTCCTGCACTTCCTCACAAAGCATTTAAATAGCAAGTCATGCATTTAAATTCCAGTTTAGTTGAGCTAACGGGCTATCATGCAATATAACTGTGGTTAAAATTAAAATAAATACATTAGCTAACGTTAGTTCATCACCCTGCGACGCTACCTAGTGTGCCGGTACTGTATCTGCCAATAAGTTAGCAAATCAAGTTAGTTTAATCTTCTTTATTACGTAGTCAAAACAAAACATTGCAACCAAAATACCACTGGATGGCTATAATTAGCAGATAAAATTGGGGAAAGTTTGTACTGCAGAAGTCTAGATGCAACGAGGTAACGTTAGCTGGATAGCTAGCAAGTGTTAGTGAATCAAACGACACAATGCAATAAAGCATTCGATTTAAGATTGTAATTTGTCTTTCGGTGGGCTTAAATGCATTTATGTAGAAATGTACTCTCATACCGTGACATTTAAACACCATATCGAGACATATTACTAACACTGGCTAGCATCTTGGTATCTATCTGCTAAGGCGTTTAACACACACACTTGCTGCAAGAGTGGCTAGCACTCGCTAGCATTGCTCAAGGTTTCTTTTAGCACACCTCACCCCGATTTCACGGGAATACAACGTGGGGAAACAACTGAAGGGAATGTGGAAGAGATCGAATATGGTTGTCTGAAATATATGAAAGCAAGAACGATCGCTTTGCCACACTGTCCCTGTACCTCACTGCAAAGTGGGGAAAAACTGCAGCTAGTCGGACCGGAAAAAGACCGGCCACCGTAGCGACAGACTTGCCCTTTTTATTTTTATGGTTACCTGCCATGGTGAGAGGGAATCTCTGTCGCGGGCTTGGGCCCTGGTCTTGCCAATTTTGCCGGGCTTGGGTGTGTGCAAGCGAGGTCGCGCTGAGGATGGAGGTGGATCGTTATGCTGAAGAATACGGTTCTCTCTACCTGCCTACCTTCCTCTCACTCTTTCTCACTCGCTTACTCCCTCAGTCACTCTCCCTCTCTATTCCACGAATCTATTCCTCACTCTCCTTACACTTTCAAAATGGCGCAACCTCCACCCGCACTGACGTCAGGAAGATCGACGTAACCCCATGGGAAGGAGGAAGAGTGGGAACGAACGCAATTATTCTTTTCTAACCAAGCTTCATTATATTCGAATTTGATTGGCCTTCGCCCCAAATGCACTTGATCGAACCCAATCGCAGCCGAGTGCGCTGAGCCGCTGTTTCAAACCACTTCCCTTTCCTTCAACAATAGGCGCATTTTAAATACGTATTGACCGTACGGTGTCAAATAGAAGCGCACATACTTTGTTGTCGGCATGCAAAATGACATATTAACATTAACATACTGTGTTAATGTTATTCATCTAACATCCATAAGATGTTCTAGATAACGCAGAGATGATTCACATACAATTGATCAACGCAAAATTTCTTCAGTTAAGCAAAAATGTCTTCAAGACTGGATAGAAAAGGTTGTAAAATGGTGAATTTCCTTTAAAAGGCTGTCAACCTGGACAAAATTTTCTGGATTGTCCATAAAAACTGTAACCAATATCACAAGTTTCTAAAATACCCAAAGAGCATCATTTATAATTAAAATATGACACCTAGAACACATTTTTGAAAAAATTATCACCCATTTGCTACCATTACAGGTGCGTACATGTGTTGTTTTGTCTCAACAAAAAATATCCCAACAATATTTGGGTATGTTATGAACATAGTTTTTAATATTTATCAAATAAATTCTGCAATAATTCATATATCTATAGAGTGTTCAGAGGCTGCATAGACAAAATGAACGGAAGCATATTTACAAAATATGATTAATTTGTGAATTGCTTTTTTAAATTTCTGAAAACATTTTTCCTCTCTGGACAAAGCATAAGGGACCGTCAAAATGTTACCTCTGCTTTATCCTCAGTGGCCTAATTCAGGTTGAGGCAGCACATACCCTTATAGCTCTTTGCCATTTATGATGGCAATTTATGAGCATTTTCCTTTTTCCCCCCATCTTGCAGGTACAGTGCATCTGACCTCAAAACCCACTTCAGCAGTATTCGAAATCAGCTTCCCCTTGCTCCACCACTGCTGCCACTCAGTTATCAAAGACAGTAGTACTATGTTCTATGTGTATTATTTGTATGTTATCCTAAATCCTCCAAACAGACAGGTAACAGACAGTTAATTAAGCCGGTACTTGTCTACATAATTTTGCATACACTTTGGAAGGGGATTTTTTTGTCTTTGATCATTGAATGATTAATATAGCAAACAAGTTTATCAAGCTCATTCGTTTCTAATTCCAGTACTTATAAAGTAAAGCTGATTTTTGAACATCCTGCTACCTTGTTACACATATTTCGTAACTCTTTTTTTTTGTAGTACAGCTGCCTTTATTAACCTATTGAATGCACCTAACCACTTTGTTTTGTAAATAGCTCTGCATGAGAGCCTATGCTAAATTAATGTAATGTAATTTAAAAGAGCAACAGGAACAATGGCAAACAGGCACAGAACAGTCAGTAAGTAATACAGTGATTGAGCTTTACTTTGATGCATTGTGAAAATCTAAGCATACAACAGTATTTATTTTTACATGCACTTAGATTACTCTTGACAGAAAAATTCTTAATCATATAAATGTGCCTAATGAAGATCTATTTGACCAACATTATGTATAAATTGGCTGAAATTATATCATGCAGTATTTTAACTCAAATATTTTAACTCTTTTATTATACAATATATTTAACCAGTGGACATATTTGACCCCTGAAAATGTCAAGTTCACTATGAGAGATCACAGATTTATGATTGCTAAGAGGTACAGTATTTATCAATAAAAATGGTTTAACTGGTTTAAAGGCAAGCTGTTGATATGTAATTATGCCATCACATTATTTCTAGCTATTTTACCAGATGCACTTCACCAGCACACACACACACACACACACACACACACACACACACACACACACACACACACACACACACACACACACACACACACACACACACACACTGCGAGAAGCGCTGGCTTTGGACTGACAATGAGGTTTTCTGCAACCTATGCACAAGTCCAATGGATCAGTTTCAGATAATTAAATTATTACAGTGTCGTTGAATCCCTAATTATCACAGGATTAAGCTCACATTGTATTTTAGAGAATTATATTTTCATTGTTTAACTCAATGACAACAATACAGCAAATACACTATCTGAAAACGACAGATCTCATAGGGATAACATTGTACACCTAGCACTTGTTTATCAAACAACAAGTACAACAACATTACATGATTACAGTGTAAAGCTGATAATAACTTTTCCTTCATTACTATTGTCTAGAATTGTCTGAATGAATAGTCTGATGTTTTTATTCCCAGTCATGCTTTTCTATTTAGAAAGCTATGTTGCGAAGTCACAATTTGTTCAGTTTTAGGATGTGATTGCTTATCAAGAATAAAACCGTCACGTAATGTGCATTGGTGGGTTGCCTAAAGTTGCTGTGTAAGTCAAAGTACGCTGAAGTAGCATCCTATGCATGTTAAGGAATGTCAAACTGACCAGACTATGGTGGCCAAGTTTTAACAAAATAGATGGACTTGCAAGTCTATGAATGGAATCAAGCTGGGGCAAGAAGAGGCCTCTTTAACCGGCCATCTAGGCCAATATGTAGAAAAGCAAAAATTTGTTTAACTTTGTGATTAGACTCTCTATATTGCATTTGAAAGAAATGAGGACATTTATCCAAACAAATACCCAAGTATTTATGCCTATCATATACTTTAACATGTATGCCTTCAATTGGAGTGTTCAGAACCTTTGCATACCCTAGGGAGAAAAGCTGTAAATATGTTTTTTATTAGTAAATACATATGTATCAGTAAATATATTAATGATTAAAGCAGTCTTAGATATACTAAAACATGCTGTGAGAAGCACAGCATGTTGCAGACCAAGTCTGACCGTATGCTTGTAGAAGCAATCTCTGAAGGAGGGGCACATGAATGCCAAATTGTGCTTTTAAGATCATATATTATAATGCAGAATACATGGAATTTGAAAAAAATCATGTTCAATATGCTTGCAAATCTGTAAATTAGTTCTGTGATGCTGTGCACACTGCTTCCAATCCACATTGAATAGCGTCAGAAAATCAAATGAAAAATTACTCATCCATTAGCTGATGATTCTCCTAAATCCAAATCATTACAATTAAAAATTGTGGAATCAGCGTTTATGGCAGTCTATAGATCTGAGTCATTCAGACCCATTTCCTATGCTGTTGGCAAGACCATTCCTATCTGCAACTTGGGTAATGGGAAAATTGTAGAAGTATAATTGAAAAACTCATAGTGGGGAGGCATTATATAAGTCACATATAAAAATGTAGAAGATTATGAATGCATGGGCTAAATCAAGACAAAAGGCCAAAAATGTGGAGCATGGCTATTTTTTATTTCTCTTAAAACACATTAAAATAATTGCATTTTATCATAACAATTTTTATACATCAATACTGAAAAAAGTATAATATTGTTGGAAGCTAATGTGAAACCACTTACTGGATCATGGCTGATAATGCCTTGGTACCTGGCTGCAGTATGCCTAGCTCCAGTCTTGAGTACATACCACCTCCCTTATGTGATCTTGAGCCTCCTCGACACCAGCACCAGCGATCACTGGGCCTTGGCAGGGTACTATATATGGACGTTTTAAATCTGTCTTGTATACTGTGCTTTGTGAAACCCCATATACAAAGATTAAGAGCACTTCATATCTATACACTGTCAAGGTACACCATACCACACCATTTCACTGACATGCATAACATAGTGGAATGCAGGAAGCCAAATTTAGGTTTTTATCTGTATGTTGTTTGGGTTTTATGGGCAAAATTTCTGGACATGGTTGAGTCCTAGTCCTAAACTAAAAGAAACATTCTATAAAGATCCCCGATGGAAAAGGTTTTTTTAGCCTGGGACAAGGCTTCATTCATGTCTGAAAAATATGCCCTATTTGAATCCTCTTGACAGCTAACTTAAAAAAAAAATCAGGCATTTGATGTGATATTTATGTTATTGTTTAACAAAACTAAGAATATTTTGCATTGTAAAATTATTTAGGCTTTCAAGAAAATTAGTTGGCACTACTGCACGTGTACTGACAGATGGGATAAGTAACTGCAGTAACCAACCAATAATTGCAGCAGATGGTTAAATGGAAATATTTTTGGTTGTGAACATGTCCATATTTTTGAATATGAAGAAACCAAATAAATAGAGCTAAACCCATATTGCCTTCCTTTAATACTTTAATAATGATTTTTGTCATTATTTGCTTACCTCCTGTATTTTTGTGGATTTGGCTGACCTCTAGTGGTAAATGTAAGTAACAATAAATCTAAGTTCACATTTCATGAGCAGTTGAGGTCCTAAGTTAATAAAGTGAACAAGTGATCCCTGGTGACTCATCCCTTTTCATTGCAGGTCTCTCTATTTCATTCCACTCTGCTTGTGAATTCCCAGTCAATCGTGGGAGGCGAATGTGTTTCTGGCTCAGCAGAGCAGAGGGCACATCCAGAGAACTGTCGATCCCCAAATGTGCCTGTGAATCAGACAAAACTTCTGTCTTTCAGTTTTATTCAAATTACTTTTTGCCTGTAAACTAATTATTAATTTGACTTCAAACCATTTGTGATTACTCATGTTTAGTTTAAATTACTTTTTAAGTGACTTGTAGTTTGCAGGTATGGTGCTAGGGGATTTGTGTTGAGTGATTCTGTGGTGCAAGGGCTACACTCTGCACATTTCACCAACATGTGGCCCCCCCACTGACTGTCTAAAATGTGAGATGTATTAATGTCTTACAATCAATAACACAAATAAACAAAAACACACAGACACATACAGGTAATGCACGCATCTGTGACCTTCAGTAGAAGGACCAATCACAAGCAAAATCACCCAAAATGTAACAAAGGACAAGGAGGAAAAGAAAGAAAGGGAGACAGAAGCTTGAGAAACATGATGGGTTGTGACCAATAATGTACAATCTCCAGCACTGTGATTGGCCTGTGCATTGGATTCTGCTATGACCTTCGATATATGGGAGCCATGTATGAATACAGCTTTTCTATAAAAAATTATTAATTGAAATACATTTCAGTGGTACAGGGTAGTACTACAGCAAAGATGATCAAGATAAAAGTGGAAAATTTTGGGTACCTGTGCAATATTGTGCATAAAATGCAAAAAGCCTGGTGTGACAATCGCACAACATTTTTCAATATTTTCCAATACATCCCTGTGGGGACTGCCTACATTATGAGACGATAACTTTTTTAAATGAATGTTTGAAAGTCCACAGTAAGTTTAACAGATGTACTTTGGCAGAGGATAGTATTATACAAAGAAAGCAGACATCTAAATGCTGGATGAAATTTTTCCACAAATAAAGATCTTACAAAAAAGTAGTTTTTGAAAACAAACTAATGAGCGAGCAGGTTTTTTTTTTTTTTTTTTTTTTTTCAAAACCAGTATTTCATCCCTATTATTGAGATAGAGTGTTACAAACATCTACAGTAGGCATACAACTTTCTTCTTGTACTGACAGTCATTACCTTTAAAGATATATGGGGAAATTCTGGTCAAATTATGGTGCTCCTCTGTTCTTCCACTGTTTCAATGACACTTAAGTGCTCCAGCATACTAAAAGGTTAAGTAAATCCATTGGTATATGATACATTAATAAATACCTACATTTCCGAAGCAGAGTGCATAAAGAATTTATTAACTCACATTTTATCATACATCAGATACTTAATACTTATTATACTATATAAATAAACAAGTATACATGTGCCCACAAGATGGTGCTGTAGTATTGCTAATTGTTGAGTTATGTTTGCTGTTAAACTGCAAAATTGACTCCAGGAAGCAGATGTCTGCATCCCTCCTTTCCCTTGGTAAATAAAAGCAGAACACTGTGCCAACATGGATGACTGCCAGTGTGTATCCATATGTCATACGATCTTAAAGATAAACTCAGCATGCTTTCACCTGATTAAAATATAAATCATAATGTATGCCTTGGCCATGGATTCAATTTTATCAAGGTTGATACCGAGGAGTCACTTGGGAAACAAAAAAGTAGAAATTTGGAAGTAACTGTCTCAATGGGTGTCACAGACAGATATGTAAAAAAAAAAACAAAAAAAACGTGATGATTTGTGATGTGATGGTGAAACCTAAACAACACAACAACTTTATTTGTCATTTACCTTCTGAAATGAGAAATACACACACACACACACACACACACACACACACACACACACACACACACACACACACACACACACACACACACACACACACACACACACACACACACACACACACACCAATCTGCTCCAGATGTTGTGTAATCTGGAGAATTTATCGAGAAATGCAACAGAAAAAATATGTTCAGGTTAAGGTTATGATGTGGGTCAAAGTTGGTATTTAATCTGCTTAAAAGATAAATATTGGGTGGATAGAGAAATAAAGAGATAGAGACTGAGTGAAACAAACAGACAGAGTGAGAGAAAGAGAGGAAGGCAGACAGATGGACAAACATACACACTTCAAATACTAGAGCTACTTTCAGCTGTTTGAGTTTCCCTCAGAGGCTAAATACCTGGGGATAGTAATAGGAGATGCAGAACATTGCTCCATGAATGGAAGATCACTGATTATTTGTTTGTTTTCAGTGGATGTGCTCTCAAGCAAATAGTTTGGCCTGTGCTGGTAATTCAGGGTGACTGGAGAAAAAAGCATCCAAGCTCCCAGCACCAAGAGGCACGATCCGGTGCTGCAGTTCACAGACTTCTCAGGGTTGAGCTTGGGCATTCCTCATGGGACAATACTGTGTTTTACCTAGACAACTAACATAGAAACACAACTGTCGAAAGGAGCACAGCCCTCACAAGCCTCTTTTAGTCAAAGTGCTGGCCCAAACTAACCAATTTTATTCTTTCTTTCAAAATATATGAATTGTGAAGATTGCAGAGGCATGAGGAAGAAGAAACAGTCACACTGGAGCCAGAGCACAACAGCGCAACCTAAATATATTTATTACTTACAAATGAAGATTATTATTCAAGCAATTTCCAGCTTGGCTCTTAAGGAATACTGCATTATGCATGAACCAAATTGACCTTTCATTAGGGCAAGTGTAAATTAGGCAACCTCCAGCAGTGCTCTGGGAAATCTCCATCTCACAATCACCACTAATTCACTGTTTGATTTTCTATTTTTACTTCCCAGGGTCTGACTGACTGTTTTAGACTTTTCTCTTCTCTGAAGAAATTAAGGCTGGGCTTTGATCTCCATCACAAGGCAGCCAGTAGTTGAAAGGAAATCGGATATTCTAAGAGCCAATGATAAAGACATAACGGGAGGAGAGCTGATCATCTGGTCATTTCTCAGGTCTGTCTTTTATGTGTTGCGTAGACTGACTTTTCATTTGAAATCTAAATCTTTGAAATCAAAAACTGAAATATTTATTTGGCAGTTCATTGTTGCTTCGCCATGTGCATCTCCTACATTTCTTGTATTTTTCTTCATCAGTTAGACATTTATGAATTTAAAAGTTAAAAAAATGACCTTTAAGAGGTAGCACATTTATACTGTTTATCACATTACTGCAATGTTTAATGGTGAAAAGATCAAAAACATGACCTGCACATTGCATGAATGTCATAAACAGTGTAAATGAACAGGTCATGTTTTTGATGTGTTAACCATCAAACATTTCAAAACTAAAAGGTGTATCTGATGTGCAGCCTGTGGGCCAAAATGCCGAAGGAGATTAAAAAAGCTTACCCATTCTATTCTGAGCATTTGAATGGATAATTACCAAGTAAATGAATCAAGTTCATCATTGGATATATATTAGACTGAACCTTGTACTCAAATTTTGTAAATATTTAACAAGATTGATAAGATATATTTCTCTGGGGCCAGAGTTGTCTACCTTGCTGTAACATAATTGGATATGATACCCATTTTTATCAATGGCTATGCCTTGCACTTCAAATCGCAGGCTGTCTGCATTGTCAGAAATGGATAGAGAATGCATGCAGTGCTAAGTGTTGATAATTTTGTCAATCCATTAATTTTCTATCACCATCCTTCAGTCACTAATTGACAGTCAGTTATGGAAAATACTTAATGTAAACATGGATGTCAAAGAGCTGTTTTCTTAAAATTAATGCCAATTCCAAAATGATTACAGAGTGTATAACTTAAAATACACAAAACAGCTACTCCACTGTGGAATTTCTATGTGTCATAGACGTTGCTGTTAGCTCCTATTTTCTGTCATTTGAATTCGATGCACTGGTTGAATTATCTCTCAAGAACACTAATCTCTTAAAATTTCACCCCCCATGAATATTTGATTGACCAAAACTGCCGAAAAACAGAGAGGACCTCCCACTTGTGTTTGACTTTGGATGGATCCATCAAAAATAAAAATCTATTCCCTTATTTTAAATTATTTATTGCATAATATAACGGAAAAGAGAAATGGCTGAGAGTGATGGGGAATGTGCCATACAACATCACAACATCAACTCAGAGTCTTTTTTTCCTGACCATGGGGTGCCTCACAACACTGAAACAATGCTTTAAAAGGATGGGTCTCCCTGGAGCCCTCATTTCACTTCACTCTTCTTGAATGTGTGTTTGTGAAAGCAGAATATCATATCTACTTTTTAAGGAGTCTATATGGCAGGCTATATCTCCCTGTGATAAATCACATTTTATTGTCAAAAACGTTTCATTTATGATAGCTAATTAATCAATTATCACTGATCAATAATCACTGATATGGACGTTTGTATTGTTTAGCAAATAGGCTCAGGGAAAATGACCCACGACTCAAGAGCTTGACTTGAGCAAATCTACCTGTAAAAGTTGATCTGTTACCCAGGAATGTATAACCAAAACACCAATAAAAACAGGAAAAAGTTGCCTGCATTGTGATTGCTTGGGATTATGTGTCAAAACAATGGCACCACACACATTAATCTGGTGAGGTCATGCCTAAGTCACAACAAACAGTCACATCCCTATGGTCATCTAAATAATGCATATATTTTGATGACCATAAACATACAATATCAAAACTCATTGGTGCATTGTTCATGGTTTGGCACACAAATAGGATGAGAAACACTGAAGCATCATGTAGAAGAAACCAATAAAAATGATAAGAAGGAATGACACAGAAAGAGAAGAAGGGAATTGAGAGGAGACTGATGATAGCGTACCCAGCATTGAAAAGTAATCAATCATTTTTCTGACTGGGTTCTAGGGGCAAATATAACGTTTTTTAATGTTATTACAAACATTTCGTTATTATAATGGCACAGTTGCGTGACTAATTTTCTTTTTCTTTCTTCTCTTTTTCTTATACAGGCTGCAATGCCCGACAGATGGATAAAAGCTGGTGTGGTCTTGAATGACAGTATGCTAAACTTTGTTGTTCTGGTCATTTGCTTCTGTGATTTCTCTCAAAGAAATGCCTAACAATCCAATTAAACAGAATTCCACGGATGCTGTCTTTCCATTTCACAGTGTGGAATGAACAGTGTGACTTAACATATACATTTTAGAACGTGCCATTGTTTTTGTTCGACTTATAGTGTAATTACCTCAGCCCTAAAACTATTTATTCATATCAATACACATATTGCAATTATAGGATGTTTTCTGTTTGATTTTTAGAACCTTTGTTGACAATGGCATCTTACATACACTAGGTAGTAGTATAGAAGTATATATAGTGTATAAATATAAAAAGCTGGTCTGTTAATTAAACAAAGCAGGGGTAGAATCAGCTGTCTTTTGTGTCCTCATGTCTTGTGCCAGTTCATTTAAGCCTGATTTAGGCCTCAACTTAAAATTCCCTTCCATTTATTTCACGATCACTTCACTTCCCTTCATATTACGTCTTTTTTCAAAGTTTGCAAAGTTTATTTACAGTCTCAGTAATGTTACCATAATGCCCCATCACATTTGTTGGTCAGTTTTTCACTGGCGAGGAGTAAGCTGCAAGCATTTCTCCTTTAACCAGATCTTCTCACATTTAAATATATATATATGAGTAATTAATTCAAACATAATTTTTTGAAACGAGAACCAAAACGATCCCATATTGTCAAGTTCAGTGTTAATGGGGTTTGGACATCTGCTTGACATACATTATCCATGCTGTTTCATGTAAGATAGTATACGGTATACATGAAGTGGCTAAAGATGAATTTGCGTTAAAGAAAGTTTTGATTTGTTTGGAAGCCAGAGTGAACACGAAACGATTCTATCTAATTGATGAAGACACACCAGAGGTAAGCAAACTACAGAGCTCAAAGTGTAACCAAAGTGAATTTAAGCTTAATCTATCATGCATGTTCCTGCCCCACCCATGAGTCCCACACTTTAGCTTCTAGCTTAGAGAAAACTTCCTAAATTACTTTGCCTGGAAACTTCAAAAGAAAACTCTCTGAGACAATTTCTATTCTGATCAGCACTGTTTGGCTAGCTAATTTAATTAAGTGGGTTTCCTGTGACGGAATTTTAATCATTGTCACTTGAGACAGATTTGGGTAGGAATGTCTGTTGCCCAGGTGGTTAGGGAAAAATCTCACCGTTTTCTTATTCCCACAGTTAAACAATTTTGGCCACCCCAAGGCTGGTATTTGACTGTCTGCCTCAGTAATTTCAATGGTGCGGTCTACCTCCCAATCCTCAGAATTAAGCCCTCTTCCCTCCATAATAAAAAAGAATGAGATAAAAATTCTGCTTTCATTTAAAAAAAAAAATCCAAGGAGACTAAAGTAATCTCTGGCATTGGATAAGGTCAGGGGCGTGCTTAATAGCATTAACAGTGTATTTCTTAGATGACAACAACAACAACAACAACAACAACCACAAAAAACAGAGCTGAATAAAAGCTTGACAGATATCAAGCCCAGCCTTAAAACTCAAGTAATTGCTTTACAGCTAATTATAATGGTATTGCTCTCAGGGGATCCCCACATGAAAGCTATCAAGTTCTGTGCATTCCATTTTAATTCACACTGATACTCTCAATATTAACAATTTAATTAAAACTATATGAGTGCACTGTAGAGCTGAAAATGAAGATCTACAGAAGAGTAACCTTGTTGTCTACCGTCAGTGATAACAGACAGGGTCTAAGTGGACTAAATGATGAATTGCGATGACACCAGCTGTTGTCTGAGATGTAGTTGCCCCTGGAGACCTGGGACTCCTTTAAGAGGCAGGGCAAAAGAGAATGCAGAGACATTTGGCACTGAAAAAAGGATACTTCCCTGGTACAATAAGATGTTAGCCTCGGATCTCTCACCACTGTGCTAGTGATTGCGTTTTTCATGGCTTTGCATGTTTTTGTTATCTTCATTTTATACATGTATTTTATCACTGGGACAGCTGGCATAGACTTGATGTACAGGGTGATATATTTAACAATTTTAGTACAACACAATGAAAAAACATCACTTTATATTCTTACATAATGATTGCTCTAATCCACAATTATTTAGACATCCTGAGTCTTTGACCTCTGGCAGACGTTCGGACAGACACTGTGCAGAGAAGTTCTTGTGAATACTTTTGAGTCTTTGTGGCTTGTTACAATGTCAGAAATATGTTTCTACATCAGAAGTGGCCAGACAGATTGAAACTCCAAGGGATGGTGAATGGTGGGCGGAAGTCAACGGGTGTTACTTTTCCTGAATGTGAAAGCAAAGAAAAAGGCTGTTCTTCTGAAGAGTGTTTTTTATGAAACTGGCCCCAGTGAAAGTCAGACTGTGGGTTTTCTGTGATAAAAAAACAGCAGGATATGAGTGCCTCGCTGCAAATTGCCTACTGCTAAGCTAGCTGTCGAGCAGCCTTTCTTTGTTGGCTTGTGCTGTGCTACATGCAGACGCAAGAAACTAACTAGCTGGAACAAAGTCACCTTTCTTGTCTTCAAAGATTCGCAGTGTCACTGTGACATCGCTTGCCCCAAGCCAATCCTCCATGTCTGATATTAAAATGCGTCCTCTTTAATTACCCAATTTAAACATTCTGTCTTTCAAATCTGATCTTTCTTGCCCTTTCCTTTGGAAAACCCTCCTTTGTGGATCTACATATTTCAGACTCGTCGGAAGGGGAAAAACAGTTTATAGATGACCTCTGTAACTGCTCTCAGAGAAGCCAAAGACTAAAATGGACAGAAAATGTTTTCTCCCTCAATTTATCGAGGATGTTTCACAATGTCGGCTCTTGAGCCATGTTATATGCAGCTGCTAAACTGGAGCTGGTTACAAATTTGAGAGCAGAGAGAAATCACACATCCATTGTAAATTTTTTGCTGTCCGCAGTTTCAGAACAAAAGTGGGTGGATTTATGTGAAGCTGCGGTGTCAAGCTAGAGCTCCTTGAAATGACACGTCCTGAAGCAAACTTCCCATAAGCCCACCTCTGTGCCTTGCAGGGGTGGTATTACCCATTTATCAGCACAGACATGCTACTCTCTATGCAAATATAAAAATGCTAAAAAGTCTTCGATCACTCCTGTGAGTCACAAAACTTTCATCTTGAACCAAACAACTTCCTCAGTACAGATTCTTTGAAATTACATTCTTCCTTTTTTGTTTTTGCCTGCATATTATTTGCCCCATTGGAGATATTTTCCCCCCTAAAGCAATGCATAAAACTATCAGATTTTTAAAGCAAATTAGGGAATTGCTCCTTTCTTAAAGGAAAAGGTCATCCATTCTCAGCTTTTACACATGAATGTCTTTGCTGCTACTGTATCACATGTAGCTGTGTAACCATTTTCCCTGTGCCTTTGAAAATAATTTAGTGTACTCCATTTGGCTAAGCTCAGACTGACTTGCCTCCTATTGACTGAGTAAAACTATGCTTCACACGATGCATTCCTCTGTTTCTGGCCTTGTAGGCATGATCTACGGCTTTTGTTAGTGGAATCCTGCTACCTCGATCTTAGACCGAGAGTGGGAAGTGTCAGACCTAAGTGTGAAAACATACCTAGGTATAACAATATTCAGTTGTGCTGGTATACCAGAAACATCATTTAAAATGCCAGTTTGATGTGCGTTAGCTGGTTGCATCAAGTATCAATGAACTGTTGAATGTGGGATTTTTACCATCACTTCCCTTGAAAAGATGTTGAAAGATAGGAAAGGCATTGGATAATATTACATCTCTGCACACATGATATGAAGTGTTTGATATGAAGATATGCTGTGAAAAACAAAGGTGTAGTGTACATGATTCAATGGGGCCAGAACAAGCACACACTTATGTTTTTATGGGTTTCATTGCAATGGAGATGCTTTTAAAGGGCATAAGGTAGAGTTATCTCTGTGCTATGCAAATTTTAGCATCTGACATCAGCAGTCGCTCTCTGATTTTGTGACATAATATTTTCATTACATAATCCAATGAGCCACTTGTATGCTTCCCATTTGCCTTAAAATAACCCAGCATTCCCATCCCGATTCTGCAGTAACACTTTAAAGTTGTCCTTTTCTTGGAAGATTTTGTTATGCTTTTGATAGTTGAAATGTTCCATTCAACATTGGTAAAAATGACCTCAGTATTAAGTCAGTAAGTCAGTACCTTATCTCCAGTCTCATTCAGCAAATCAATTAGCAGCTGAACGTGGGATTAAACCGCTCCATTAGCAAGCTGACAAGCTCAATCTATCGAGAAATACAAATCTAATCTCCACACTCAAGGCTTGCTCTGAAGCCTACGATGAAAGCACACCCAACACAATATAGCAGTGAGCGCTCGGAAAGGGGAACAAGCAAAATAGGCCATTCTGAATTATTCAGTTAAAGTCCTGTTTTGTGAGTGAAGCGCTGTAAGGGTGTTACACTGTCTGAGAAACGCACAGTAGGAGGGATTAATGCGGTCTCAAAGAACAGCGGATATCCAGATCATTGCGATATCCCCATTCTGCGGGAGCATGGCGCTCCTGTATTGGACCGATTTAAAGGGGGATTTGCCTCCTTGCGCTGCTAATACTGTCGCGTGTGAAGTGGCCTATTCCCACAGCTGTACAACTGCCACTTCCTACAGCTTTAGTGTATTTTCTTCTCTTATGGCTACTGTAGCTGCCTGTGTCTTCAGGTGGCTGTAGAAACCATAAGAAAGCTCAGGTGTTTGGTGTGTTGATGCTATGTAACCACTAATCCATGTATGGAGCTTTGACTCCATCTAACCCATAACACATGAATTCTATAGGAATAGAAACATGGCAACTTCATGATCCTTATTAGAGCAGGTTTAATGAGGCCTTATTAGAGTGGGCTTAATGATAACAGTGAAGACACAGTTGGCATGGTTGTATATATTTACATATGTATGTGATGCATGAGTTCGTCCCGTGGCCTACCCTGGCAAAGTTCCCCAGCTCCCACTTGTTTTGTGCAGTATGAAGAACACACAGATTGCCAAACTCTGCCTGTTTTGGAGGGCTTTTCTCCAGAGCACATTTTGCCTAATATTGATTTGGTGCTGCTGCAGAGGCGTTGTAGTTGAAGGCTGGGAGAAGATCCAGACCACCTGAAACAGAGGGATGATAAAAAAGGGATTACATGTCTGCAAAGATCAGCTTTCAATTGTATATCACTGATTCCACTGCGACATGTGGAAAAGCTCTTCTCATGGCCTGACCCAGACACAGTTCAGTGTAATTCTTTGCTTGGTGGCCATAAACGGATTAATATGTCAGCTGGACTGCAGAGCATCTCAGAGTTTTAATATCCAAACTGAGGATGACCATCGAAGGCCCAGGCAGAACTGGGATTTACTTCAATTTCATTTCTTCTACTCCAATCCTTGCCTCCCTCTCCACTTTCATGATACTGCTCTCCCTCCAACTCAATTGCACACTCACTCTGTTTTGCTTTCTCACTCCCTTCACTCTGTGCATCTTTCATTTCTCTTTTTATTTTTTGAGTCTGCTCTCTTTGCACTCTTGTTCTGGTAAGGGATCGAAATTATGATGCCTTTTAGAATTCAAACTTGCTTTGTGCCTTTGGTAGTAATAGAATCAGCTGCCATTGTTTTGAGACTGAACAAAATGGGAAATAATGTGTTTTGTTTCAGTTTGAATTATGATATTACATGTTTTCCTTATTTATTTTAATTTACTTAACTCTTTGCTTGGCAGTAACCTAACATTTCTCACATTTTCAGTCAAATATTTACTCTTCAAACATAAGTTAAGTACCTTGATTGGAGGAAAAAAAAACAGCAACGCCCCATTGAGCAATCAAATCAACAACTTAAGCACAAACTCAGGGCCCTATGCCACTTATGCCAACCTTGCATGCTTCGACTTGAGTGGTGTTTTTATCCTATGGCTCTACTATAAGTACAAAGCAGGCCTTGGATACTCTGCTAGTGTTCTGAAGACAATCCCACTGGCTGTCACTCTCCCTGAGTAGAGATATAGGTGACTACAAGCTAACCCTGCCGGCCATGGGTACTGTACCACACACTCAAACCCAGGATGAGCCACTTGGCAGCCCATATCCAGAGAATAATATGAGGTCATGGACTACAGGTGAGTAAGTCCCTCATTCAGGTTGCTGAATGTTGGAGGCAAGGGGACACACAGAAGTTAGTATGAGGGTTTTTTTCCATCGACAATGAGAGGACATTCTCCCAACTCATCACTGTGGGGGGGGGGGGGTGGGGGCAGGGCGGAGTGACAGTCTGCCATGGTGATGTCAAGGCGAATCAGATTCCTGCTGTGGCTGACACAGAGAACTGCAGGGCATCAACCGACTAATAACAAGAAAGTGCCAGCTCTCCAAAATAAGCCATATTATCATAGCCATAATTATTCAGTCCTGAATGTCCTGCAGGCAAGAACCCCCCAACCTTGTTCTATGCCCTTAATTGGACCTTGCTTCCTTTCTTCACAAGTTCTTATTATTATGGCAACATCAAGCAGGTATAAAAGCTACTGAAGACTTTAAATAATGTAGAGAAAATTAGTCAGGAAAAATACTCAAAATGACAGAAAATGAGAAAAAAGGATGTATGTGATAGTGGGGAAGGTGTTAATCCATCATCAATCTAGCCCAATAGCTGGGCTTGGGCAATTTTCTGGACAGAACTGCTTTGTGCTGTTCACCAAGAAATTCGATGGAGAGACAGAGAGTGAGAGAGACAGAGAGAGGAGAGAGAGAGAGAGAGAGAGACCCCTGATATGGCTATGTGATGAATGAGTGGTTGTAGAAAGCCACCACTCCAGCTGCTAGACTTAATGAGAAATATGTTTCGCTACAAGATTGCACTGGCAAATAAATGGAGCTGGCTTCCTCCATTCATGCATGTCATTAACCCCACCTGGAGTAAAACAAGAAAGATTCAAAAAATACCTTATACCTTATTTTTTAACACTAAATATGCCAAAACCTCCACAACACTTCAATCTGTTTTTTCTTCTGTTTTGTAGGGAATGTCTGAGCAATGTCATTCAGGCTGTTTTATCTGGACAGTGACCTGAATGAACATTATCTGTAACATTACAGAGAGGGAAGTTTGGCAACAGGCCACAGAGATTCAAAACTACAATAAAAATGACCTGTAAAAGAAGGGACTTGCTATGAGCAGGCAGAGCAGTTGTTATGTGGCACTTATTATTCATAGAATCACAGCACAGCTGTATTTTTCAGAGTTGATTTTATTTTATGGCCACACATCAGATAAGGTAAAGAAACACAGGGTACTCTTTGCCTCCAATTCCAAAGGGAGGCCACATTTTGGCCTGCATAGCATTTCCTCAAGATATGATGACCAAAACAAAACTTTGTGACTCACTCATTTGAAGCTCAGCCCACACTGAAAGCACAGCCCTCTTCAGACTAGTGGTCAACATCAAACCCAACAGGCAATTACAGAGATAAGTTTATCCCCCTGGGGTCAAGGCAATCAGCAAATGTTATTGGCTTTGAGGATTGAAGTTCGACAGGCACTCTGGGTTGGATATTGACCTGTGGTGAACTGAAACAAAGGTGTAGATGCGTTTAGCTCTCTCTGCGAGATCCATGCAGATTTCAGGAGGTAGGATACCAACCTCCACAACAGGGACACAGTTGTCTCCTGGGGTCCCCTGTTTATCTGCATGGTAGTGATTCTTTTTGGTTTTTTCCCAAGCCACAAAACACCACGTGCATCATTAAAATGCCACCAACGGGGAGACTGGCAGGCAATATGCAGACATCAATCAAGGGAGAGAAAAAAAGGCCCCCTCTCAAGTTGCACACCGGACACAAATAGAAAGAATGCGCTTCAAAACAAGCTAATTGCCGGCTCCCACGCTTGATGTTAAACAAGAGGTGGCTAGAAGATTAAACTGATACAGGGAAAGCGACTGTGGGGAGTACAAAGGAGAGTAAACAATGCGGACTCTTCTCGATGGTTTCCCTGTCTCCCCCACGGGACACAGGTGATGCGGGACAGTGGGGGGAGAAAGAGGGAGAGACTTTGTGTGCCTCAGCCTTCTGATCTCTTTGTGTTATTTTTTTTTTACAATTTTTTTTCAATGCTTGTTTTGAGTTCATTTCTGAAAAAGAGCCCTGAGGCCGCCCACTCTTCGCTCTCTCGCTCCTGTTTCCCTCTCCCTCCTCCCTCTCTTGTGCTCTCCATTTTACACACCCCCTCCCAATCCCCCACCCACTCCACTCTCAGTGGTTCTCTATCCCTCCCTGGAATAATTGATTTAACAAATTGCCAGCCATGTTTCATTTTTAGGAAGTGACAGGAACAAAGCAGGGAGCTGAAGCTGCGAGATTCATTAGGAGCCAAGGCGTCTTTATGCAAATTAAACAGGGCCCAGACTGATGGCCGCTCCTTAGCACTCCCCTCTGGCGGCTTAAGATGCGGACACGGAAAAGATTTCCTCGGACCCCCAACCACCACCTCAGAAATTACAGTATAGCATTTAGACATCCCAGATTGATCCATCACCAGTGTTTAATGAGAGACCTGGCCATTTCAGACAAATTGTTCCCACTGAACAGCTGGGGGTCAGGCAGACTGCTTAAAGGAGACGGCAGAGAGCAAATTACACTTTTGAAATGTATTCAGCATGTTAAACAGGCAATGTGTGTCATCGTCGACAATGCACAAGTGCGAGAATCCTACTCTAATACATTATGCTGCTATAACAACCACTGCAGGGGGCTGACAGCACGTAATCCAATGTACTGATGTATTTATGCATACAGACTGTGGCGTATATGGATAATTCTACTTTTGTCCTTGTGAACACATAGTTCTGCATGGCATCTATGATAAACAATAGCGGCTGCCTCTTCTGTGTGAAAATATATGTGAATGTTTAGAAAGAGAGAGAGAGACAGTGAGAGAATTTTTGCCTAACAAACAACTCTTGACTTTGATTAATTAGTTTTTCAAAGAACACGGTGATTGGATACCTCTAGCCATCTACCGAGTCTTTTATAATTTGAAAAAGACTTGAATTTTGTCGTTTTTGATTGAATTTTGAGACATATATATATTATATATTATATATCTATATATATATATATATATAGATATATAATTAAAAAAGCAAGCAAGAAAGTAATACAACATACACACATTCAATACAACAAAACTACATTTTCCTTCTTGGCTCATTGTGGCAAAAAGAATTTTCAATTTTATTACCTACATAAGACAGAAAAGTTCCTCTAATTTCTAACCTTGATCAAACTTCCTCAAAGAAAATTGCTCAGCTCTGGTCCTTGTGGGTTTAACCATCCAGAGTTGTTTGAAAGGTCCTTCAAAAGTCATTGAGAGCTTAAGCCAGTGGAAGAGAGGGTTAAAGAGGTGCAATTAAGAGAATCCTTAATTGACCACGTTAATTTAGAGAGCAGGTGGGATGAAAACCAGAAGACAGCTTTGAAGTCCTCTAAAATCCACCCTGGGCATGTGGGATTTCAACATTTCTCCTGTTTAATGCTGCCCGTGTGCTGGACTGTTGATTTAAAAGCCATTTGGCACCAAGGAAAACCCTGCACTCTCTTTAAAACTAGCATCACGGTCTGAACTGAGCACAGAAAAGCCTGGAGGGAAGGGGAGTGTGCGTGTGGGAGGACTGTGGGCCTTGCCTGTGTGCGCACTGCACTCTAAGGGTACACCATGTTGCTATAAATCATTGCCCATGAAATCTGGATTCCCAGGTTTTGCATTATGGGGAAAAAGCAAGTGCTTTGTGCTCATATACACATTGGCAGGAGAGTGATGTGCTCACCTCCCAGGGTTCCCTGCTACACCCCCACTTCCTCACTGAAGGTTGTCAGACTTTAGAGTCAAGGTTGGTGCAGATTCACACATGACAACTGGTGGGCCTCCTCTCCCCGATCGTGTCCTTACTTTTATTCAGACATTGAGAAATTGTAGTCACATCAGTTTCTGACAAGACTCAAAGGACAGTGTGCCATACAGGGTTTGAGTTTTTCTGAGTTTTTTTTTTATTTGGGAGGGAGGCAGGGGAATACTCCTTCCCTCATTTTCTTCACGCACATACACATAGGAATAAGCACAAACTTGGGGACAGACACTGACGTACATTTTTATGAACACATGTACTTGCACGCACACACTAACAGACACAGACACACAAACACACATACACACACACACAACACTTTTGATCGACAGCAGTCTGCACAAAAAGCATCATATCTCCCTGTGGTCACATTGCGCATCAGCCCAGACTACAGATTAGAGAAGTCTCAGCAATGGTGCACTGCTCAGTCCCTCCTGTTCCCTTAAATGTGTGGAAGGCATCCCTGTCATTTGCATTTCAATGACTCTCACCACATCTCATCAGCCAGCCAGACCTCTGTCCTAACTAAACAGGTCAGAAGGTGCAGATCGTGCCCCTCTCAGCTTAATAGCTTGCTTCATAAATCCAGGCAGCAACCAGATGCCAGAGGAACATAGCAAGGAAGACAGCTGGTCCTGAGTGAACTTTGGAATTATACAGTCATATCTAAGTCTGTAAGTTTCAGACACAGCGGTATGCTGTGAGGCACTAAGGTGAGATGGGGTACAAAATGATCTCCTTCAACACGGATCTCCTGTAACGGCTTCCTTCATCATGTATAATGCAAAGCACTTGAAAGCAGTCATACTCAAGCACCAGCAATGGTGATGATTTGTTACCCATTAAACTAAGACCTCTACAGGGGGAGTTTTAGAGCCTCTGGTCCGCGGTGTGGTAATTTTCTTAAACCTAAAGAATTTATTGAAACACAGCCACTAAACAAGTGCTGTTGGGTCAAGAGGAGTTTGGTAGTCTATCAATCATCCTTTTTGCTTCTTGCAAGAATTTTGTTACGGCAGAATAGTGGAGTTTATCTCAACTTGACTCATTTAAAAAACCATTAGGGGTGACTGAAGTATTGCTTGTCACTAGTGAGTGTAATTGATGTCACTGAGTGGGTGATTACTGCAATAGCCATACATCACCCTATCCCCCCTACCTTTTCTGCTGACAGTCCCATCAGAGAGCACAGGTCTGTCTGACACAGACATCCTGCAGGCCATTCATTAGCAAGGCTGAGGCACACACATGCACGCACGTACAGTACACCTGCACACATGCACGCACGTACAGTACACCTGCACACATGCACACACATACAGTACACCTGCACACATGCACACATGCTCTCTCTCACACGCACACAAGCACATATACTCACACACATGCACACATGTACAGTACACCTGCACACATGCACACATGCTCTCTCTCACATGCACACAAGCACATATACTCACACACATGCACACAGGTACAGTACACCTGCACACATGCACACATGCTCTCTCTCACACGCACACAAGCACATATACTCACACACATGCACACACGTACAGTACACCTGCACACATGCACACATGCTGCTCTCTCTCACACGCACACAAGCACATAGAATCACACACATGCACACAGGTACAGTACACCTGCACACATGCACACATGCTCTCTCTCACACGCACACAAGCACATATACTCACACACATGCACACACGTACAGTACACCTGCACACATGCACACATGCTCTCTCTCACACGCACACAAGCACATAGAATCACACACATGCACACACGTACAGTACACCTGCACACATGCACACATGCTCTCTCTCACACGCACACAAGCACATATACTCACACACATGCATACACATATATGCACATATTTGCACATGGATTCACTCTCACACGCAGGTGTTATATATGCACAGAGAAAACACAAAGACTCACAAACATGCAAATGTGCATGAGTGCAAACACACACAAACACATACATGCATGCCTGTATGCACACACACAAACACACACATGCATGCACAAACAAGCAAAGACAGCCACCAGTGTGACATCAACTAATCAAGTAAAAGCGCTATCCTATATGTTTCTTACAATGGCTTTCCAACTTTTCCCTTCAGGCAAACAGGCTTTATTATTTCATCTCATTACAAGCTGGTAAATGCAATTATTTGGTGAATGTGAGATACCACTTGGTTTTCATTCTTCACTGCTTGGCTGTGATTGGGGTCTATTTTTCCACTGGGCCAGCATCTCTTGCTATCATTATCAGCAGTTCAAGCATTTGTATCATCTATTCATTCAGCTGCTGAATTAATGGAAGTCATTTGAAATAACAATGGTGCTAAAGCAATAAACCTTATGCACCATTACAATGTGACATGAAGTTGTGAAACAGCAATGCAATGGCTCAGCTACTTGTGAAAAAAATAAATAAATAAAAAAACAGGCCTCTAAATGTCATTCAGGTTAAAATCCACTGCTTTCATTTAAATAGAAAGACAGGAAATCACTCCTTCACAAGAGTTCAAATTAGTTAAAGGCTCCAGTAGACAGGCTGCTGTGAAAAGAATGGTTCCCGTCCATTTTATGGCTCCATTCCTTGAAAAATAGTAGCAGGCTAACTGTTGGGTGCCAGATCTCTCAAAAGAATACAAGGACACCTCTTTATGACATTGCTAAAAGGAATCAAAGTAAAAAGAGAAGAAAAACAGACGACTCTCATTGTAGGGGCTGAGTGAGAGTTGTCTGTCTGAGGTGAGGGGACGACTTCATTGCCATACCACCTTGGGCTCTGTTTGCCCGCCTTAATCTGCCTCCTTGGCCACTAATGGAAATTCACCTCAGCACGTCACTGGAAAATCTCCTGCAATTCATTTCGTCCTTTTACTTTTTTAATTCATCGGACAATCATTCCTGCAGGGCTCGAATAATGAAATGTTTGCCCAAATATTCCTCTGTTTTTTGTACTGCCCTCAGCTGAAGATGAAATGACCTTGTCGTGTCTTATTCAGGAAAGAAAACATGGGCTGTGATGCTGTGGGGGAAGGCTCTGCTGCTGCCCACAGAGTTTCTGGAAATCATACTAAGAGCACGTGGCGGCTTGCAACAGGTCCCCAGCCTACGTCAGGAGTGGAGGGCTATGGTAGCCCTGTCTCCCATTGTGAACTGGGCTTAAGCACTAGCTGGCAGCATAGCTCACATCACTTCCCTCCCCACAGTCTGCGTTAGATGCTAATGCCAGTGGATGGAAATTCTGCCCTGGGCTTACACATGAAAACCTAATGCCACCGGATCAACTGTTCAACATCAACTTGTAGGATTCGCTACCATGAGAGGAAGGGTTCACATACTTGCTTTGACTGACAAATGAGACGGATGCCCCAAAGCCGAGCTGAAGCCCTGTGAGGACAGTGAGGCAGGCTTGAGAAAAGAATCCATCTATTCACTCTCTCATGTGCACAGACGTATGTGAGGCATACAGCATTGAGGACTCTTTTTCAGCACTGCTTGCAACCTCCCCTCCACCCCTACCTCACACAAATTCACACTCGCTTAATCAACTGCAGGAAAAACATGAAAAGTAAAAAAAACCTTGATAATACTACTCAATTTTCTTTCTATTGTGCGACTTTGAGAAGTAAATAACATCACTTTCTGTAAGACTGAGGGGAGATGAAACCCTTATTTATTTCCTCCCCCTACTCTGTTATTACTCACCCAATTTGGCTTCTACAGTCTCAGATAGTAGAAGGCTTGCACTGATTGACTTTTTCCCCACATGTAATTAAACAACAGGACGTCCAGCTGAAAGCTGACTGTTAATAAAATCTCCCGGAAAAAAGCACTTCTGGATCTCCTTCCTCCCAGCATGTTGACCTGGGGAGGAATAACAGAAGCTGTTCAGCCCAGACTAGCTGCTCTCCAAGGTATTAATAGTTAGCAGCTACATCCCCACAAAAAGCCTTGACTTTTAGTTTTTTTAGCTCTGCTTTGTCTTCCTTCCCTCCAATATTTTTATTTGTTGAGGTAGATTTTTTTTTAAAAATTTAAGGCACCTGTATAGCAAGAGGCAGCCACAGCGTTGCAATTATAATATTATGTTTTACCAAGCTGAATACCGTAATTGAATCTGAATGTAAATGTCTGACATATTCCAGGAATCCTGCCGTATGTATGTCAGAAATTTGCATTATGCCCTAGAGCAGAACAAGCAGCATTGTGGAGTTAATGGAATTGTCTTCTTTCCCACTAGAGATCAGTTCAGCCCAAAGTGGATGCTTATGGCAGGCAAAGTATTTCAAATGCAGGTGAACTGGCACTGGAATGGTCAGTGTGCATGCACACACACGCACACATATATGCACACATACATGCACACACACACACACACATACATGCACACACATGCACATATACATGCACACACACGCACACATACATGCACACACATACACACATGATCATTCTTTCACCCTGGAGATACAAAAAGGAAAGTAAAAAAGTTAAATTCAGACCACAAGGTTTCAGGGTTCAAACCTGGTTAAAGCTCTGGAATAAAATTGTGGCCATTGCAAAACTGTGATTTTGTTTTCAGTAAGCCATTTGTTTGCGGGTATTGAGGTCATTGTCCTGCTGGAAGTCCCACTTGCAGCCAAGTCACAGTTTCCTGGCAGAGAACACCAAACTAGGTTTTTGGCCAAAATTTCCTGGTAGAATTGATGCCATCAATCTTAACAAGTACCCCTGGACCTATGGCAACAAAAAAAGCTATCAACTATCCATCATAATATTTCATAATGGGTATGTGGTTCTTTTCTGTGTATGTATCTTTCCTCTATGCCATATGTGCCGATGCTGTGCATGGCCAAAAAATTCATTCGGTCTCATACCACCAAGAAACTCAGTTCCAATCACAATACCAATGGTGTTTGGCACACTCCAGGAGCCTGAATCTGTTTGTTGTGCTCAGTCTCAGTCTCCACTTTGGATTCTTTTGTGTATCCCTTGCAGTCTTCCACACTGTACATGGGGTCAAGGTGAAGTTACATCCTCTTCCATGCATGTTAACTGCTGATCTAGGAAAATACTTTGATTATTAATAAATTAGAAAAGGTGCAAAGCCCATGAAAGTAAACATAGAACTGATGAATTCTTCTGTGTTAGTCAGAAGTAGCATGACTATAAGTTAACTGTACATATGAGCTGCGTGACCAGAGACAGAAAAAAAATTCTAGTTAGAAAATAAGTTGAAATAATTATGTGGTTTTGATCTGCTGTCTATGTGTTTTGACAATTTTCAATATCAGATTACAGAAATGCCATTATTTATTTTTAAAGGTGCTATTAAAAATATTCAGTGAAATAATTATCCATGCATACACATTATTTCTGCATTAATTTCCTCTGGCAATAATGTAAATTCTTGACAGATTCTATAACATGAAAAGATCTGCATATTGTATGGGGGTCTTATCAGGAAGGAGGCTGAGTATTTTATTAAATATTGAAGTAATACATTAAAGTGATTTTCTTCATGTCGTTTTGATACCTAAGTGTGAGCTTCACAGTCCAGCTTGTATAGCTATGGTGCAATGGCAGCGGTGGCTACTGCAGTGGAAAAAACACAGGTGTTGAATTGAAAACTGGCCAAAGGCCTTTTATTTACCCCTGTTTTTTTTTTTTTTTTTGGGGGAGTGGGGAACTACAACCAAGGAATAAACACACCTGAGTTGATTAGCAATCATTCTCAGGTGGGCCTACCTGTTAGTGAGGCCACTGCTGTGTAGGCTCTTGCAGTCTCCCCAGGCTGAATTAGGGACCACGTACTGACAGCAGTTCAAGGGGAGGAGCAGAGGAGCTTGCTCCTCACCCCACCTCTCCCAGTGCCACATAGCATGAATATTGGCACAGAACTAAAGGTTCCATCATAAGGCATGAAAAGGTGTGGTCTTGGGCAAACACGGATAGGAGGCTGGAATTCAATCAATAATTCCACAATCACAGAAGCAACCAAGACTCTACTGAGAAAGCAATAGTGAAAGGTACAGTTCAACTACAAGACAACAAATAAGCCATCCTCTGATGAAATGGAGTCCCTTCACTTCAGTTGCACATGGTTCTGGCCTTCATAATTTGCTGCTTAGCCCATTGAGCTATAGCTTCATCTGACTCATTTTCCTGTCTAGGTAATTAAAAATGCTTTGTCAAAGCAAACAGAACCACTGATAATTAAATTTAATAATAAGTTACATTTCTGTTGAATCCTCAGGATTGATTCAGCCCCCTAGCCTGCCTTCCCTCGGTCCTTCTCCCAGATGAACTGTAAATAGGCCATCTCTCCATGAGATCCTCAATCTTTTAGCAGTTCTGTTTTGACTGTGCTTTTGTCCAGCATCGCATGTTGAAAGTTGTTTGAAGGAAGCCAGGGACTGCAAAAAAAATACAAAAAATAAAAAATAATAAAAATCAAAAAAACAAAAACAACTACTATTCCTAGCCAAAGCAAAGTGTTTGTATTGAGAATAGGCTTAAGCCTGGACATTCTTCCTTATCCTTCCAGGAGAATTTTATGAAAACACTGAGGGGGACAAAACACTTACATTACTGCAAGGCAAGCCCTGTAATTCACTCTGAATATGGACATAAGAAATTCTTTTTGCTGTGAATTTTCTTCATTGACAGTCTGCCCCATCAGTGCCTCATCAGGTATGATGAATACAGAGAATATCATGAGTAATGGGAATGAATCCATCCTTATATTTCAATTATCACTGTGAATGTCCCTACAGTCACTGCTTTGATTGACAGATAAATAGAGACTTGCACACATAAATACACAGACACACAGAGGAATAAATATCATTAGTTGCAG
The DNA here is from genome assembly GCA_022829145.1 of Albula goreensis. Lineage (NCBI taxonomy): Eukaryota > Metazoa > Chordata > Actinopteri > Albuliformes > Albulidae > Albula > Albula goreensis. Next base: position 33,953,609 of record CM040744.1, read on the forward strand.
CAAGAGAAGTAAATTATGTCACCTGAGTACTCTGTAAAATTGATTACATCAATTCATTTTTACAATCCATGGTAAAATAGAATTATATATAAATAACAAAATATATTTAGTTACAGGTCTTATAAAAAAACCCCGCAAAGGGATAGCTAAATGCTTTATAGTTTTCACAGCATTGTCACCACGTTTAATTTCAAAAAGGCATTATTTATTTGTGTCTGTGATGCAGCTGATTTTCAAATTAAACCTGTCATAAAGAGAATCCCTGCCTTATTCAATCTATATCACCTTATTCATTTACTGCTATTGTACACCTCCAAGAAATTATTAAAGACTGACACAATCATCTATGATGAGTACTTCTCTATGATGAGTTGTAAATACTTTTCTTTAGGATCCATCATTGGAGCTCTTAACATTTTTTTCCAATTCATGAGAAATCATATAAAAAAGGCATTTTGAATTAGCAATTCTTACATATATTTCAACTATGCTTCAATGTTTTACACAGTTTGAAGCCTTCTGATACATTTCTCTCTCTGGGATTTCAGTAGAACTTTAAGAAATGGTTTCCTCAAGAACAAGTGAAAATCTATTCAGGTCATAGGCCAGGCTAACAGAATTTTTGTGGACCCAGCATAAAAAACCCCAATCCTCCACAGTGATGCTGGATTTCTTTGACTACATGTGTTAAATAATGTTACTACAGTTAAATATTCAAATCTCTGACAGGTTTCCCACTCTTTTTAAGAAACCTTTTTCCTGGGCATTTTATAAATAAAACTGCACATGTGTGAACGCACACAGGTTTTCTCAATCCAACTGTACATTTATTTTCCTCATTTATTACAAATGAATAACGATATCATATGAAACCCAATAATGCAAAGATAACAGATCTTAAAAATTAATTGAAATATGTATAGGATTAGCATAGAGTTAAGTAATTGTTTATTCTATAGTTGTGTTCCTCTAAGTTACCAATGTACTGTATTCAGTTGGTTAACATTCTTAGGGGACAGCCTGTAGTCTAGTGGCTAAAGTACATGACTGGGATCCTGAGGTTGTTTAGCCTAATCAACTATAAGTCGCTTTGGATACAAAATAGCATCTGCTAAATGACTGTAATGTAATATTTGTGATCCACTGTTAATAACGTTAGCTAAGTGGTTAATTATTGAGATTGTGTTTACTTGAGATGTTATCTTACAAAAACTGAGCTAATGCTATCATCCAAGCAATTGATGCAAGCAATAAGTTTTGCATGAACACCAAGCTTACTACAAGTATCGACATATTCCTTGTAGTAACCTTTATATTAGTCAGTTTGTCATGTCAAATACTCATTTGCTGTACTGAGACATTTTTTATAAGCTAGCTCACTTTGAACTTTCCCAGTGTTTGCTGCTGTTAGATACTGTATTACTTTACAATAAAATCTTTGTGAATTTCATAGACAGTCCCAGCGAACACAGATCAAATAAAAGCCATTGAAATAAATTCTCCATTCAGATGCTGCCGGCCACTTTTCAAATGCTGCAACATTGCATACACCGGCCAACTTGTAGCTTGGCTCAAGTCAAGAAAAATTCCAAGAGAATAAAATACCCTAATTTCTATGCGCACCAATTTCCAGGTGTTTCCAGGACATTTGACTTTTCATTTTTCATGTCAATTTCAAGGTTTTCCTGGATACGTGGGAACCCTGTGAGACCTTTGCTACCCAAGCATGAATCAATGTATGCATGGTTGGTTAGCCGTTCAAGAGTGGTCATTGTGTAAGCAAATGCACCTCTCTCATGCTGTCATGGTAAATCCATCTGTTCATATGTATTGCTGTTATTTAGTACATGTTTATATGTGTAGGAAATCTCTTAATACTGTATTATCATACCTAGAATGAAACAGGAACGCTAGCCATAGTGCCACTTAGTAAATCTGTTGTCTTGTTCTCTGAACCATTCATTGCACATGGGGCCATTTTACAGTGCCACTGCTTTGTCTACTGCCTCTGCATCACCAGGGTCTGCTGCTGTTGTTGCACAAACTTTCACAGTTACTGTGCATACAAAAGACAGCATGACATCTACACAAAGACACTCAGAGACCTTGACTCATATGATCGCTGTGTGCGTTGGCAATTAATTACAATGTTAAACAAAAAGGTTCACAGAGGCAGTGGGTGGGGACCTCAGCTGTATGGAGCAAGCACACATTGCTGTGCTCTACTGATGAGAATAAACTTAGCAAAGAATGACTCTGATATTTATAGCTAGGTGTCTGAAAGGCTCTCACATGACTGTCACGACCTATATATGTTTACTGTAACTGTTAATGTACCTACCATTATCTAGAAAATAGTCATTAAAGCTATCGTGAAGTGTGAGGGCTGAGGCATTGTAATGCTTGCAAACACATTAATATGAACTATGCATGACAAGCAGAGTTTAACAAATCCTTTGAAATAACACAAAAAACACATAGGTCAAAAGGGGCATTAGCAAGCTGTGAAAGCACCAGCCAAGCTCCAACAGGGCTTGTGAGATGAGAGCTGTTTTCTTCAGCATGGCCGTCCGATGCCCCTGCTCTCTGCCCTGGCCACGGGGAGCCTCCGATCGCAACGCGCCAGGCTTTTTATCGCAATCGCTCCATGCCCGCTGACGTATTAGGCATTCATTAGTCTTCATTAGTCAAAAACACAAAAAGAGCATGGAATTAACAATGCCTCCCAAAGCACACAGGCAGCACCAGCTTGCTCAACAGGCGCCTGTCTCTCTCTCCCTCTCTCTTTCAACAGCACCATTTCCACGCAGTGAGAGATTGGATATTGAGGGGTTCTGAAAACGGCACTTTGCCAGATCGCAGAGGCGGGGGGGCTGGGAGCGGATTTCAGCGCAGTCAAGGTGAACTCAAAGGGCGGGTGGCTAGTGCGCGGCCCTTTCCCCCGCCACGGAAACCTTACAGGGGTGAATCTTAATCATTAGAGAGAGGTTGTGAATAGGACACAGCAATGGTCACAGATCAAATGATTATGGTATACCATTGTCTCGTGTTAAGCATCATTAAACAGTTCACTTCCCGCTGGGTGTGACACAAGTCAGCACACTGCAGCCCCCTAAAAGAGAGGAAAGCCGCCTGTTTTTTTTCTTTCTCACATTGCCTCTATGCTCCCTCGACAGCAGAGAGGGCACTTTTAACTACATTTAAAAGCACTGGATCTGTCCAATGCTGCAGGCAGACGGTGTGCCCCAGCCTCCCTCTCCCCGCCACGCACGGTGAGCAGGCCTCGAGGACGAGCCACAGGATGATTAATAACCATGAGGTTCTGTCACCCTCTACAGCCTTATGTTTGGCGTAACGCACAGCGACTGTCACATCTCTCCTGGAGTAACGTCCCTAAAGCATTTGACCGTATTTTTCTAAGCTTACACGGCAGGCAAAAAAAAAAACAATGTACAATGAAATAATTAAATGAAGGAAGGCTGATGTGACATGGACCAGACTCACTGGGATAGTCTGCCAAAATAGTATATGCACTTATATTAGACCTCCTCTGCTGAGGATGTGCTGTATAAACTCTGCTTGATAGAGGAGGCAAAGTACTTGGTGAAGTGCTGGCGGGCAGTTAAATTACATAATGAAATTTTAAACATTCATGTTCTACACTCAAGAAACCATCAAGAAACATTCCAAGAGTAATGTGAATGAAAACCTAAAATAATGCTGGCAGTCCCTTCATCCTGGATTGTCGCCAATAAAATCAAACAGTTGTGGTGGCTGAATATTGGCAACAGTTGACTGTTGGCTTGTTCTGCTACTACCTCTGCAACCCCCTCCACCCTCCTTCACCTCCCTGCCCCCTACCCACTGATCACACAGGGGCCCATTTTTTCCGATCTGACTCAACTGCTGCTGTGTCCTTTGCTTCTGAGTAACCAGGCTCTGGGGATGTTGATGCAAAGTGTTTCACAGTTACATACAAGGGACAGCATGACATCTACACAAAGACACTCAGAGACCTTGACTCATATGATCGCTGTGTGTGGTGGAAATTAATTACCATGCAAAACAAACGGCTCGAGGAGGCAGTGGGTGGGGATCCAAGCTGTAGCTACAAGCATACATTACTTTGCTCCATTGCTCTGAGAGTAGACACTTTGGAGGGAGCAACTTAGACATTCCTAGATAGACAATGACTCATTAAAAAATACCAAGGCAAAGTATGCTCCTCTGTCATTCTGTTGTTAGGCATTTCGTATTTTTATATATTCTGTATTTTTAAAGATATCTTAATATCTAAAGATACTGGTATAGGTCTGGGGTTCAAAAGCAAATTATTTACATCTTCACAAACAATTTGACAATTAATTTAGGTAATTGCAGAAATTTTGAGAAATCACTGAATACAATAAGTCAATACAAATTTGAATAACTATTTAAACTCGTGTTTACACTGTTGTTAATATTTTGGCAATGACACTATAGAAAAAGCTATATGCAACATTTGATAACTATGTATTGCTGAGCAGCTTTAATCCTTTATATTATTACTTCTTAGTTAAATTCCTCGTGAAACATAAAGCTAGATAATTCACTGTTTTTTTCAAGATGTACCTTGTTTATCCTGTTTGGGTGTATTTGTGTTGATTGCACTGAGTCACTTATTCTCCCTGTAGCCACAGAACTCAATGACTCGGATGTTCATCTTTTTCCACTGGATTTGGACCCAATAGCAACGTTACTAGGAGGCCTGCTATAAGCATATTCTTAAGATGTATGCAGGAAAGAAAAGAAAAAATGACAGAATGCTGTCCAGACCAATTAACACGTCTGTCTTAACTAGCTTGCTGTCATCACTGAAACAAAATACAATGTTGCTGGAACATTTTGTACCAAGGATGTTTGAACCAATTTCCCATAACTGCATAGACAGATTGAGCCTTGTAAGGGATCAGTACATGCTATACTAAATCTTTTAGCTCAATCAGCTATTCACATACAGAGTGACCATGATTATTACTCTTCCTCGGCTGTAAAATTACATTCAATCTGATAAACAGGATGTTGAGACTTTTAAATTTATCTTTCAACCTAAAGATGATCAGCTACATGCATGCTGTATATTCTGTATATTTTTGGTGTGATCAGTATTGATGGATGTACGTGACTTCTTTGCCTTGCACTGATTATTGATATTGATTAAAAAACATGACTACACAACATATTAAATGACATAGTTCCTTTATGTAAACAGGAGGTTGGAGGAAGAAAAAACATAAAAAACTGTTTTTTTTTCCTCACATAAACATGATTTTCTTTTAGAAGAAGCAGAGTTATCTTTTTCTGCTGTAAGTAACTGAGCCTTAAATCTAACCCTTTGACAGAAGGACACAAAAACACTTGTATTTTTGTATTGTTAGTGGTAAACAGCTGGGAAGTCAAAGAGGTAGATGGACCCCTACCTCTTCCCGATTTCAGCTCCTACGAAGTTTTCAATTATGAGAGTGAAGCTTTAATGAGCGCTCAATTTCTTAATTAGATCCTGTTTGCTAAGATAGTTGTCAGATGGATATAGTTCACTGAAGGGTTGAGAAGCAATTGAGAACTCAGCTGGGGGGAAGAGTACAAAACAGAAATGTCTGCTATCCAAAACAGAGAGTGCCAGCTGCTTTTTAGTTTTTGGCATAACAAATCATCATAGAAACACAGTAAGTTGGTACTCTGAAGTCCTTTGTATGTTCTGCACTTATTTGGACCATTTTGCACAGAAACAACAAAAGGCACTAAACAGAGAGACAGAGGCACACTCTTCTCTTGTTATATCAGACACTCTCTTTCACACACACACACACACACACTCACACACATGCACAGGCACAGGCGCAGGCACTTAGCACTTCAGGGAAATGATGGAGGGACTGGTTACTCAGTTCCTATTCTTAGCAAGCTTTTGTCCAGACGAACATTCTCAATGGGAATTTCACCTTCAAAGAGCTAAAATATACGCTCTGCTGGGATGAATTTTAAGAAGTGCCCTTTAATTGTAATTCATGGATGGATATTGACAGGTCTTTATGATTTCATTTGGTTACTTTAATTTGCATAAAGCAATACCGTAACTCATCTCCACATTTTGTGTTGTGCTTTGTATGGCTATTACATAAATATATTCGAAACAGATGACACATTCACCCTTATGAAAATGCTGAATATAAAATATCAAGAATGTTTTCAGATACCTCCAAATATGTATCATCTCAATACATATTAATGTTCGCGAGTTTCATTGATATGATACTCTACTGGTGTGCATTGTGCAGGCACATTATTTATATTTTCAGTGGATATACAATGTACTAAATTAATACAATTACATAAATGTAAGCATTCGCAACCTACATCTACAAATGTCACAAATAATTCAACCATTTCCTTATAGGGTAAATCATTGCATATTGACCTCAGTAACAGAACTTTAGTCCTTTCATTTACCTGTTTTGTGGAAAACAAAGTAACTTCATGTGCTTTGTTTTGAACACCTTGATCTAGTAGTAGTCTGTTGCCATCAAATATGGATGTAGGCAGGGGGATTTTCTAAACTGTAACTATCAGTGCAAAAAGCTGGCCAGTATAACCCAAGTGCTTCAAGTTGAGTTGGTACTGTAGGGTATGCCAAGTGGGTAGAAATTGTTATTGACAGATCCAGACTGTGTCACTAGCTGTCTGTAACTGGGAGCTGGGAGCAGAGGGGCAATATTGAGCTTTTATACAGGGGAGGGTGGATTGCTTGCTATTCCTACAGTACTCCTAAGGTAACCAGCTGTAGTTTAATTGATTTGTGCCTCTTCTTTGGCTGTGTTACCTCTCTTGCAGTATTCTATTGTATGTATTATGTAATTAGTTAATTCCAAATGGTGCAAAAATATACATATCACAAATCAGAAAAAGGTGGTAGAACCTTCCAGAACTTAGTACCATTCACTTTGCATTGTTCAAATGATCTAGCTGGTTGGTGTCCAAACGATGGTATGAGCTGTGACATAGTATAGACAGAGACCACACTTTCTTTTTATGACTACTTGATTGTGCCTTACATAATTATTCATGGCACTGCTTGTCCTGCAGATTTTTCAGACTTTTCCTAGTTTGGAAAAGTGTGTGCGATGGACTGGCCTGCCTCAATGTTGTCATGCATTTTGATGGGATCCAGATCTAGGTACACTTACCGAGCTGCATTCAGCATTTCTCTTCATTGTAATGCTATATTGAGCATGAAAATGACCAGCAGTAAATGGAAGACATACAAAATTCTGATGAAATACCGCCCTGTGATTTAAAATCCTTTTATTTGATGATGGATTTCATACTTGCCATTAATGTGTCATATGTGCTCTACAATTATTTTCTTTCCCTTATGGCTTAATCATACTGTAATTCTTATTGTTCAGAAAAAAAAATATGAGGATGAGCCAGTCTCCTTTTAAAGGTTGTTCACTATATACTTTTATTGACATTTTAATTTGACATTTGCTTTTACAGACATAATATTCATATATTATTTGACATTCTATAATTTCATCCACATGGTCTGTGCAGCCATTCCTTCATATACCTTGCCATACATCTTGATGAACCATATATTAATAAACAAATCCATGCAACAACAGATCTAAGCATTTATTACAGATAAATCTAACTTGCTGTTTCTAAATAAATCTAAAGGCTTCAGAAAGGGATTTCATGCTTTTGTTACAGTAAGTAGTACAAAAAAGTCAAAATGAACTACTATGAAATACATATTCTGCTATCATTACTAATATATCTCACTACGCTCATCTCTAGTTCCCTTAAACACACAGTGTCACCCGATCTCCAGCTTTCATGAAGATTAAAAAAGAACAGGGTAATGACTGAACTGAGATTCTTTACAAAGTTTTGTTTTTATCATTTTATATTTTTATGGCACATAAAATACAGACATACAGTACCAGTCAAAAGTTTGAACACACCTACTGAAAATGCTATATTTCTCTTTCTTATAGCCATTTTCACCTAAAGGGTTATGTTAACATAACAGAATTTGTTTCTCACATTAATGTAGTCAAGTTCATGTCCATGCAAAGTGTTTTTCCAAAACAAAAGTTTTTATTGTTTATATTGTCTTTTGAGCCAGTACCCTAGTTCTGTTGTTTTGCTTTAAATATCACAAAGATGTTACAGGTACAAAATATGAACAAACAGAGTGATTGCACAGTGATTGCAGGTGCCACATGTACTACATATTATCCTGAAAACCCTCTTTCCAAGTCTAAACACCTGAGATAATCATTTACTTAGTGACAAGTTAGAGTGGACACAAAGGAACCTATTTGGTTGAGTGGGTTCACTTTTTGTTGTAATAATCAATAATACAGCAAGAAAGCTGAACTTTGCAAAGAGAGACGTCAGTCCATAATTACTATAATGGCCAATCAGCCAGGAAAATCACAAAAATTGAAAGTTTCTTCATGTGCAGAGGCTAAAGCCATCAAATGCTACAATGAAACTGAAGATCTCCCCAGGAGAGGAAGACCATGCATTACCTCTGCAGCAGATGACAAGTACATTAGAGTCATTAGCCTAAGAAATCACCAGCACTGCAGATTAAAGCTGAAATAAATGCTTCATGGAGCACTAGCAGCATGCACATCTCTTTATGGTAGAATTACTGCAAAGAAACCTCTTCTGGGGGATATAAACAAGAATAAAGATTGACAAAACTTTAAGGCAGAAGATCACAGAAAGTGGACACTAGAAATCTGTCCCTTGGTCAGAAGTGTCCAAATTAGAAACTTTTGGCCTCAACCTTTTTTTGAGACACAGAGAAGGTGAACGGATGATGACACCAGAGCTTGTGTGGTGGGGGTATATGCTACCACAGCATTTCTCAGTGACACGTCAGGTCTGACTGGTACTATACCTTTGAATAAAAAAATTATGATGAGCAATAAGTGCTTATACTGAAAGTCCATTAGTCCAACTGTCAAACCTCTTTCATTCTCTGATTGAAGGAAATTCCTTTTAATTCAGCACTATGCTGTTTTGTAATTACAAAAATGACTGAAGAGACTTAAAGTACCAGCACCCAAACTTTATCCATGAAAATGTATCAAGCAAGTATAATGTTAGGGGCTGGACTGGTAACTCAAAGGCTGCAGGTTCAGTTCCTAGGTAAGCCACTGACATTGTATCATTGAGCATGATACCTCCCTGAATTGTTTCAGTAACTATCCAGATGTTCAAATGGTTTGTGCACAAAAACGTAAGCTGTATAAATCAGTTGGACAAGAGAATCTGCTAAAATGTATTGGATACCTTACAATTTCTTAATGGTTTGGTTATCCTTAATTAAAGGAATCTAACTAGCATTTTTTTTATGTCTCATACCACATAAATAATCAAGGTGATAGTTAATTTCAATACGTGATACTAGAACAAGTACACTATTTATATTTGAATATTTAATTAATTCATTAAGAGCAATATTATTCAAAGCCTGTAGCACATATTAACATTTTTACAAATGCAGTTTGACATTATTTGTCATTCAAGCAAACAACCAACCTCAACTAATCACATGCTCTCTTAGCTTTTTTTTTTTTTTTTGAACAAGAAAAACTGTTTTGTACAAAATGCTCGAGTAAATCAGCTCCTAAGATTTAAATACATGTTGTAATTTATCTGAAAAAGGCATTTATTGTCATATTATCTCATTGTAGCACATGAATGAATATTTGCTCTCTCAAATAAATAAGAGATTGATGGGCTTTAAAACATATTTCTAAAAATGGAATACAAATTAAAAACAATAAAGACAACCCATTCCCCTTAGCCCATGAGAAACAGGACTAGTTCCAAACAGTCTGTCCAACAGAAGCTATTAGTCCTTCTAAATCAGGCCCATCTCCACAGAACGCAGATTTCCATGCAGTTGTTCTGTCACTTAAATAATATGGCACTACAAGAAATCCGTGCACTGTTGTGATTACATCATTAATTTCAGACTATATTCAGATGTCAAGTCCATGTGTGTTCTGTAATTATACAAGACATTATTTCATCCACACCAAATGGCAAATGCCTAACAAACATGAAATTCTGTTTTATGGGATATCTAATTTACAATGGCATATGTAAAGGGATAAAGAAACCACATCCTGCAAACATGCATTGTTTAGTTGATGGTTGCTGCAATGAAATCTTGGAGAAAAAGCAGAATGCAGACAGAAACATGAGTGTTGCCTCTGACCTGACATGATGACATTGTAATATGTTGGTTTCTTATCTCCACAGTCAGTTTTGATATGAAAACAAAACCATTCAATAGAGTAAATAATTTTAATGAGATTTTAATGTAGAATCTCAAACTGTTAAAATTCATCCACAGACCTACATTCATTTTTACATGAAGCATGTTTCATGGGCGCAGATGAGATCTTGAGAGATTTCACCATTGGATCAAAAACCATTTCTCAACGTAAGACCTTCATTTTAAGGGTGAAATATCACTTTAAATTCAGCATAGTCCCTTTTAGCAACTGTGTACTTTTAACACCTCACTAATAATCTATCAAGCCATTCAGTCACTCACAACCAAGAAAGGTTTATTGTTTATTCACCCCATCTGGTTATTGTCTTTGTTTTTTTTTTATGTTTGTTTGGCCAAGGGATGCCATCAGATGTCCCTGATATGTCTCTTTAGTAAGCATGACTCATGTCAACCATGTATAATCTGTAAAAATATATTTCATATTACCTGGATATTTACCATGTGTCTTTTAAGTTCTTGTCCTACCTTTTCACTGTCTGGGGATTCTGTATATACCCTTACCCCTGGAAAGACTGACACATGAAGGTATTCAATGGGACCTGTTTGTGAAGGCTGTGTGTCCTCTGAATTGTTCCTATGATGATCCAGAATCCAAAACCACTCTGATTGGATGACATTACTAGATGACGTAATCAAGGTCTACCGGATTCATTTTTTTAGGAATTTTAGGATTGGAAAAGAAATGGAAAACACAATAGTATTTTGTTCTTGAGAAAAGTTAACGCAGAAAAAGTTACACCATTAACATTTCTGCTAATGCATTATAAAAAACATACAAAGTAAAGTTGTGGGACATCTCACTTTTATTTTTCTCTTGTGTATGTTGATACATACAAAATGCTTTCAGCTGAAGAGTGTGTGAATTTTATAATTAGCATATATAACCACCATAGCAATGCCATATAATGTAGAACATTTTGGAAGCAAGACTTAGCTCTCAGCATAACAATGAAAATTTTTAATAGTAATTGGAACAAAATTTCTTATAAGTGTAAAGCTAACAGTGACAGCAGCTTGCCAGACCATGTGCCTGTCAGGCCTGTTTCTTACAGCTGCAAATAGAAGGTTTCTTTATCTTATTCTTGTTTATTGCATATCAGTAATTGTAAGTAAAGCTACATAGGACTTCAACTGATGCTTAAGCCAAAGAACTCCAATGGATGGCACCAGTGATGACAGTCCAGGTGCTTTAAACGGGGCTCATCTAAGCAGAGGTCCCACGGTTGTGTCAGATGTAGGTCTGGAGAATTATAACAAGAAACAGTCCTTGTAACAAATATGCAAATCATTGCTTGTCTGTAAAGCAAAATTATATTTGATTTTTGTTCAAGCAACTTGCTTTCATACCTTAACCTATCTATCTAAGAATGGCTTGAAAATAGGCAAATCATTATTATTGTTGAAAATGTAATGCATTGTAATGAAAGCTGCCACAAATTTTACAATATAAAACAGGGATGAGGGAGAATAAGTCACATTCACTGAAAGACATTTCGTTCATAGCATGGTAATTTTGAGCACAAATAAGCAGTATAGCTACATGAATATTTATGTTAAAATGGACTTCACTGGTTACAAAGTCCCAGCTAAATAAATAACTCTATCCCTGATTCTCTATGATTCTTGAAATATGTGTGACAATATTCTTAGGCATACTTTAAGCACAAATCTGAGGGCATGCAGAAATGATAAATGAGGCCCAGTGATTTGAAGTTAGATATTTTATCCTGTCTTTGGTCAAGATGTATACCGACATTTGATTCCCATTGCCCATGATTGCCCCTGTGTAGTTCAAACAGCTTACTGTCATAATGTCAAAAAAGAACAACAATAGCAGGATGCACACTGTGCATGCAGCAGCAGATAAGGCATATTGCGGACTATCTGAAACGACACAGTATGATTACACCTGCACTACAAAACAGATCATTCCAAAGTTGCTGTCCTTGAATAGACACTTTCATTTTTCTTTAACCTTGATGCGCAAAAAGAGAATGAGTACCTGTATAGTTTGCATGGTACAGGTTATTGCTCTAATTAATAGGTATCATCTAGAGACATATTAATGGCATCAACAGCTGTAGGCCTAAATATAACCAACATCTGGTTAAAACTGGTCCCCCTGTGTAAAGATTGGCTGGGGAACAAGGAGCACTGAGCCTGTGCCTCAGTGAGCCTGTGTCTTCTTATTTCTGGGTGAAAACGTCGGAGGGAATTTTAGTGTAAAACTGATGAGAACTCAAACTGTAAAATGCATTCATTAAAGCATTGGTGTGTCTTTGGTAATACTTTCCATGAAGGGGGCTGTGTTTACATCAGTAACAGCTACATAAACCACTCATAGCACATTCATTAGCATTGTAGGAACATTCATATAGTTTTAGATATAAATATGGAATAGGATGTCATGCTACAGATGATCACAACAATTGCATAAACAATTGGCATATACCCTTGGGATATACTAGATGGCATATTTACAATCACAAATGGTATAAATACTGAATAAATGCTTTATTAATGTTTCATGTGCTGTGGGTGCTTTAAGTCTGAATTCCAATGTCATTCCCCTAAAGTGAACAAGGTTGCCAATTCTTATGAGTTCACTCTTATCAACCTCAACATTGACATAAAAAAGTAGGGCAACTTTTGACTGACTGAAGATGGTGTGTCATACAGCAGGGATTCTTACTTGCTCTCACAAGCAAAACTGATATATTTTAGCTTCCCAGTGGTATAAACGAAGAGCGTAACTTTGTTGGGAATTGAACTAGTGCTGCCACAATGGTGAGCAGACATGGAACAGCTTCCTGCAAAGGATCCAGTCCCCGCAGACAAGTAATAGCTGGCTACTGTGAAGCTTAAATCAAGTGCTGTCAACTTTTCCTGACAAGTATATCAGACGAGATTGCTGTAATATTCCTCACTCCCACACCTAACAGAATCCACACCTCAGAGTGATAATAAGTGATGAATTCCTTGCAATGTTGCAATGAAACTCTGTGGTAGCGGATGAGATGTATTTGTGGGTGTGGAATGAAGCAGTCAAGGGGGTGGCACTTGCCTTTCAACCACACCTGATGAATGATTAATGCACGTGCAAGAGACACGCATGCTAAAGATGTGGTCAAGGGACCCAATGGATTCAAAAGCCAATAAGAGGTTAGCGCTCCCAACATGTAACAGAGTAGTTTGATCCTAGGGGATTTAAGTTACGGTTTGAGTTTAGGTCTTTAAACAGCTCTGCATTAACTTTCTGCTCAGGCATGGAGAAACTATTGACTTGTATTCTGTTACACCTTTAATCTATAGCAGATTTTACATATGTAAGCAGAGACCTGCCATAGAAGAGATTACGTATTCATTTGTTCTTTGTGTCTCTCTGCATACTAATGTAAAGGAGTTGCAGCGAGCTACATGAGATATACCATACCAGGATGACAGACCATAATGGCTTTGCATGCTGGATAGAACAGAAGCCAGCTTTCTACAGTGCTTGTTCTTCAACGAAGCAGAAGGAGTAGAAGCATTCAAATTGGAGAAAATTAGCAATGTGCCGCTCAGTAATGGAGTCTTAAAACACAATCTTTGTGGTTCAAATGTGGAGATGAACTGATTCTAATTTATCTACCATGCCAACAATCAGGGGAGGGGGACTCATTAAACGGATAATATGTTGATGATCACAGAATAATCGGGTCCAGGTTTCAACACTGTATGTCAGGCATCTGATTACCATTTCAATCCATACCTTTATAAAGTTATTTATAAGGAAATATATAATATACTGCCAAGGATACAACATGGCCAAGGATAGCTTAAATAGAAAGTAATATCTAAAGAACAAACACTTAATGTGTTCTGACTTTAATATATGTAGTTAAAAGTTAATATTGTTTTTGTTATGTTCTGTTGTTGTGTCTTTGGTGAATCCTGTTATAATCACACAAAATAAATAGATCAAAAGCTGCTTGTTTGTTTATAATACCTAATTTACCTTCTCCCTGTTCAAAGCAAAATGAATATTTTATTAGTCTGTACAGATGAAATGTTGAATGTTGGTGTGTACAGTAACTCAATGTATTTCTTCACAATTTACAGTAATTGTTGTTACACTCAAATCTGGGTCTTGCTGTACAGCCTCAAGTAACTTACAGGTCGACTTGGGTGATTTTCATTGCACTTTCTGCATGTTTGTTGAAATGGACTTCCTTCAGATTTCTTGCAGCAAGGCAGAGTCACCATCATAAATGTCTATACTCACACCTCTCTTTCCTCTCTCTCTCCCTCCCTCCTCTCTCTCTCTCTCTCTCTCTCTCTCTCTTCCTCTCTTGCTGTCTGTGCACCTTGCTGCAGTACTTAACCTGGAGAGCATCAGTGCTGCCTTTTTAACTTGAAGTGTTTAATTGGCCACATTAACATGGCTAACAAAGCCATTCATCCCCTTTAATTGCACTCTCTGAGGAATAATGGGGGGCGGTGGGACTCCTCACTGCCTCGCCTTAAGTGTCTGGTTGGACACTAGGTAGGAGGAGGCCTGCCCTCCTCTGGCATTGGTGGAGGTGATGAGGTGGGGTTAAGTGCAACTTTGCCTTGCTCTCCAACGTCTCGCTGTTCATCCACTTTTATTGGTGTCTGGAGACCAAGCTCATCCAGTTGTTGCTAAGCACAGTGCAGTTTAATTAAGACACATGTCTTGAGGGGAATGCTATCTGGGTTATAGTGACCTACTTCCATGGAAGCCGAGGCCTCTCCTAGGCTGATCCTCAACTGCACACCACAGATTTTTTGGGAGCTTTATGGGTGCTTTTTTTCCTTATTTAAGTTCAGCGAAGACAGAAACCCCAGTACAGAAAAGCACAAGACCACCCCAATTCTCCTGTGTTGCCATGACTGCTGTTTCCGCCACAGCGGTGGGATTTCTTCAAGGATAGATCTCTGTTGAGCATCGCTCTTTACGGCACTAATTCATCAACATGTTTTTTATTTGTTCTTTTTTGTTGCCTAATTTACCTGCAGGGTTTTACCCAAATGGGGAACCCCCCCAAAACCTCCTTCCTCCCAAATGTACTGCCTAATTATCACCAAGTAAAACATAAAAAGCAGAAGATGGGAATGTGGGAGGGGGATGCTATGTTTATTGGGAAAAATACGGCTGGCTCAGAAATTCTGAGCTATATTGAGTAATAGATGTTTAGATCAAAGTCAGATGTTTCCTACCAAAGCCATCTCAGTCATGGGCTGCAATCTCACTACCTCCACTGAAGTGGCATGAAAAGTGAAAGAGTACAGAAGTGGATGGAATGAAAGGACAGACATCACAGTAGTATGTTCGGGAAAAAGGAGAAACAGAGATGAGAGCAGAAGGTACTCTTTCAGCTCCCCCCCCAAAGCTGGAAATGAGTCATTGCTCTTGAGTCTCTTGGGGAATGTGCATTCAGTCAGAGCCCCAGCAATTGAGCCGCCACGGTTCCCATTCTCTGAGGGGTTGGGGGTGGGGGTGGTCCATTGAGACCGAAAACAGCACCACCAGGGACAGCTGCACAGGAGGGAAATCAACAGCAGCCAATGCTAATAAGCCCACAGAAATACCCATGCATGCATCCTTTATTTATACTGCTTTTCAGAATATCAGCGCTGAACAATCAAGGCTCATATTAATTCAGAAGGACTTGCGGTTCCTGTTGATATTGATTGCAGCCCACTGGGGGTTTAGTTCTATGTGATTAAATCCCTCATGCCAGTGGACTTTTCATCGAAGCACATTTAGTCACATGCTCTTAAAGGTGCCAAATTGTGACAGAGGCTTAGATCTGCAGCAGAAGCCTGACTCATACTGCCCATATGCCAACACTGTCACACACGTACTGGAATCTCAGGCTTGTAAAGTCAGTGGAGGGGATAAATTCACTTTAAACCTTAACCATGTATGAATCATGTTTGGCAGGGAAAAAAGTACATTGAGACCCCTACCATATGTAAGTGAACATGATCCTCCTGCAGTACAAAGTGTCCCTCAGCCCAGTTTTTTTTCAATTATGTTACATCACCTTTGCTGACTTTGATAAGTTCATCAATTAGATAAGAACCGACAGAGATGGATAAAACGCCACAAAATCAGGCCCAGCAACATCAGGTTAATCCATCTAAATTATGTCAGTTTTCCGTCTTCCCCTCCAGACTAAATCAAAGTAATTTCACCTTTTTTCTCTCTAAATTGAAGCACCGCAAGAAAAGATGGCCCTCATGTTTCAGACCCGGCATTTACCAGCCCCCCTTAATAAACTCAGAAACCAGTTGCCTTATTAGCACTTTACCGCTTCACGCAAGGAAAAATCTATAACTCATTTCTTGAATACTCTGGCAAATACCTTTATGTTAAAATTAAGCACTGCTGTCATCTTACAAGCACTGCACTGCATAAAGCGAGCATGAGCGAGTGAAAAAAGGAGGGAAAGAGACAGAAATCTGCATTTTTATTCCCAGGGCTACCTCCGCCTGCATTTAAAGTGCAAGGGGAGAGGCTGACAGAGGGGAAGAGACTGGAATGGAAAAGGATAGAAAGAGCGAGAAAGGCAGAGGCAGGCAACGGATACAGACGCCAGAAGTAGGACCAAAGGTAGAGGCACAGATGACTTTACTCTGCCTGTCTACCCCTGGCCTGTTTACAAAGAGGACAGAAAATCAGATTCCTCTCGATAAGAAAGACTCCCCCTATGTTATCCTTTGTTTTTTCTATTATGTGAGTGGTAGCACAAGGAAGCCTCTGGGTTGGTGGCCGAAACACCCCGGCCCCAAGGGAACAGACATTACTAAAAAATAAATTAAGTGACAAATCCATCACTGTGCTGTCAAGCGGGGTGCTCGCAGCGATGGATGCCCTTTGCAGTAACTTCAACCTGAACCACCTACACACACATTTGCGATGACTCTCAGGTGTGCCCGGGGCTGAAAAAAGCCGGCTAAAAGCTCCCCAAGTGCCATCCAATTGAGTAGGGCAGCAGGCAAAGTGCAACCAGTTAATGTGGTCGCTAGATGCATGGCTGGCACCGCCTGAATGGTAAACCCGCACAATTAGCTTTAATTGTGTGTGCTGCATACCAATGAATATGCACGGCGAATACTGCCTTCACAGGAATACAAAAAAACCTGTTATGTTACACTGGACTCCAGAAGCAGCATTGTCCATTATTTTTCCCTCTGCAACTCCTTTGCTTCTGTAATATAAATATGTACCTTTTTTGTTGGTGTCTGCATCAGCCATGGACAGTTAGATAGATGGTCTGGAACAGTTGAAGCAGCCCCCAGGGAACGGCTATGTAAAGCATAAAAGCAGGAACCGCCAGCAAAGCAAAACAGATGAGGGAAGGAACAGCAGCCAGACGGAAAAAGTTCCAGCACCGTATACATCTACCCAACAGATGTGAATCTAATAATAAATAATAAAAGAGAAAAGTGCCGGAAGATTCTTCTTTTTCCCTTGTTTTTTTTTGGCCATTTGTGACTGCAGACCTCCAGACATGTGGGTTATCAGGGATTATGTGCCACAGAATCATACTTCTGTTAGCCTGCAAGGTCACAATCTTGGTGCCTCTCTTTCTTGTGCTGAACTCAATCACAGTACTCTTTGCCCATTCAGGCCTGAGAAGCCGAACTCTCAAGGTGCATAGTTGAGCTGTGGAAAGCTGATAAAGACACTATTGGACACAGACATGCACATCCACATCCACACAGCCTACAGCCTCCTCATCCCCAATAACACTGGTTTAAGCGGGGGAACAAGGCTTATCTGCAAAATGTCATATACATTTAGTGTAAGGGAAATATCACCCTCTGGAGCTAGGGGGGCGATTGTGTATGACTTGCATTCTAGGCATCTGACAGCTCAGCCTTAATAGAAGTTTGGTTGCCGTTCTAAATCCACTTTGCTAATTTCATCCATGATGCCTGTAAGGGTCATAGCATATCTGGTAAAAATACTAAATATACCACTGGAACATATTAGGTAATAGCGGTCTGAATTAAAGGTCTAGCCAAAGATACAATATATGCATTGTATTGGATTATCAGCATATCATGAATAATTTAAATTATTGAAATAAAAGAGGTCCGCTTACTTATTATGGATGCTTCTGCCAGGCTAAAACAAAATATTGATGATACTACCTCCAGGGCGTAGTCAGTGAGTGACTAGATTGGTGGACCTGCTGCTGGGAGACATCTACAAGAGCACCAGAAGGTTGTTGGTTCTACTGGACGGATGAGTGGAAGCAGCCCTCATGGTGACAGAGGCCTCGAGGTGGGTGAGAGAGGGGCACCCTTGGCACAGCGATCGTTTCCATAGCTCGGTAATCCCCGGCCGGTCGCTGAGGCTGATCTGGGAAGCCTGCCACTCTGAGACGGATTAAAGGGAGCTAACAGGATTGTCGGGGAACATTATATTAATTGTAGGCTCTGAAACTGGGACAGCTGCATATTTCATGTGCTGCTGCTTCTGCGTGAAGAACATCTCACTTTTGCTTTCTCCCACTCCCTCTCCAACCCTCCTTGTCTTTGATAGAGACGTTCAGGGAGGGAAAATAATGAAATAAAGCGAGTACCTTCCACAAGCAGTTATCCCAGGTGGCAAGCAGACAGAGACGCGTGCCTCTGTGTCGGGTATGCCTGCAGTGGCATTTGCGATCCGTCTAGCATTTGCCAGCTGCAGCCCCCTGTGCACCAGCCAGTGACAGGTGTGAGATTGCTCCTTGCACTTATTTTGGTGGAGGATAGATGCGTGTGGCATCAGAAAAATTGGTGGTTTCTATTTGCCCAAAACCGTGAAACAGATCTAGACAACCATGCAACAGGACCCCTGACATCTCCATTGGAAGTTTTAAGACATTCTCACAATTTTAAGCTATCCGCATATAAACATATACACACACACAAAGACACATACACAGATAGTGCTCAATAAATAGGATAATAAAGTAAATTCAGTTAATAAAGTCTTGGGCATAGCCCACATACATTATATATCTTAAGCAAGCATTGTTGACATCTAATCAATATTAATTAATGTTAGAAAATGTGTAATGAACTACGTACCCTAGAAAAAATCCAAACTTTGGACAGAAAAATCAACCACATATGCTTTTAATTGAGTACAGTGGAGCCATAAATGCTTTACAAAGTAATAAGTACACTAATTGGAACATTTTCGATGAAAGTGTTATGAACTCCAATAAGAATTAGGTGTGACAGGGATCTTGACATTTTTAACCACCACCAATGCCTGCATTTGCTTTGGGATGTACAGAAGGGCTGGTATTGCAGAAAGGGAGAGAAGTACATGTCTCTACTCATCTATTCAAGATGCTCCAGCAGTCTAATGAGTTTTTGCCCGGGAGATGGCATGCAGTCTCTCCAAATATGCAGGAAAGAGGAACCACAATCTATGGGGTCTGCATTCCCCTGTGATACATTCGGGTTGCTGGAGAGAGATAAAGAAACAGAGGGAAAGGACAGATACTGACAGAGAGAAAGAGGGGAAAAGATCATAATGATGATGAACAGATTTTTATAAACCTCAAAAGCTGAACATTGAGTGAATTTAGGTTTTCAAAACAATGCAACCTGAGCTACTTGGTTGCCAGGTTTGTCAGGTTAATTTCCATTCAAAAGTCCAAAAAACAGGTCAAAATGTAAAACTTAAAACACTGTACAAAGCAATCATTTTGAATACCATTATGCATCTGGCTTGAGGCTTAACTGTAAACAGCATGAAACTAAAAAAGTGGTGCTCCAAAACTGACAAGTTGTCGCTAATGCACCCTTTTCTTCAGTGCCCAGCATTGTGGAGTTATAGCAAGGATTTAGAAGCTTTTGGACATTCTGGGCTGATGTATCAAAAATGGCATTGTTTAATACATATAATACACATTCCTGTGTCTGGGAGATGCCAGGTGGGTTAATTTTACATTCTGGGATGCACCCAAATCTAACAACAGCAGCAAGAAATTAAATTGGACGCCTTTTTAAAACATGGTGCCATGGCATATGGCTGTAACCCAGCTATGGGGCACATTTAGAGCTTCTGCGAGTGCAAGTGTTTTATCCTTTGCTTAGATGCATTCACTGCAAGTTTATAAACGTAAAAGATTCATGCTGGAACAGGGGTGGTGGAAAAGCAATTATGAAAGCCACCGCATCGGGGGCCTCATTTATCAAGTGACTGTACAACCAGATTACAAAATATGTGCTTACAAAAGGAGCAGATTCATCAACAAAATGAAATCAGCCTTAGAATTGGGCAAGTGGACTGATTAAGAGAACGTATGTGAAACCATTGCAACAGGATGTGATGATCACTGTCACAGATCACAGCTACACTCTTAGGCTTCTCCATTATCGCTACAGTACAACTTGTGTCATCCCAATCCCTCTGTACTGGGGGTGGCTTGAATTACTGAAATTTGGTGATTATTGAAAGCGATTTCATATTACAGTTTAAAGAATATTGATCTCTTCCATACATAATCTATGCCCTATTTTTATTTTAGTTTTGTAGCCATGTACAATCAAATCCTTCTATTGAAAGCATTACAAATCATAAACTTTACATGGCAAAAGGAAATAATAAGTGCATGCTTATGGGAAACTGAAAACCATTTAACAAGAAAAGCACAGAAAATAGGATAAGAGTATGTGTGATTGCAATGGTCTGGTTTGGCCTATAATGTGAATACTTATAAGACACACTATCATTGTGAAATTTGATTCACAGATCCAAGCCTCTCCCTTTAGCATTTCCACACAACCAAGCTATTGTTGTAGTTGTAGGCCTACTTACAAGCAAAGTGTGAGTTCAGCTGGCAAGCTGCATTACTTCAATTAGAATTGGCGGAATAACCGGAGGAAACATACACACAGGGGAGACAGGAGCACTCTGCCAGAGGGTTTCCTCTATTGTAAGATCTACATTAATGAGTTAACATATAGAACATAGAAGGAGATGACTAGTGCCTTTAATTAGAGTTTTGTTTGTTTAATCAGCACAGCCCTACTAATTAGAATAATGAGCGCATAATGAGTGCAATTGTAAAACACCCCAACACAGTAACTATTTACAGATGAATACAATTGTAAAAGAAGTCGAATTTGGAATGAGACTTAGTAACATCAGATTAATGTCCTAACTTTGTTATTATACTATTACTATGAAATGCAACCTTCCTTTTTTGTATTCATTTAAAATGTGTTTTGTATTTTATTCAAATTTAAGCTCTTAATTACTCAGCTCAGCTCTTAATTACTAATATAAATAGTCATAATACTTCAATTATCAGGTAACAGCTTGAATGTCCACCTCTCTCACTATTGGGGTTGATTCCTTTGTCCAGTGTGGATCATGTGTCCTGTTTGGTGAATACTGTGGTATTTTGCATGCTAATGCTAAAGAGAGCTGCAGTGAAGAAATACTTAGTCATTCTTTTTCAAGTACCCCTCAGACAAAAAGTGTAGGTCATTGCCAAGTTTCACTGAGGTAAACCTCTGATCATAGAGAATGGCATTTAGTGTTGACAGTATTTTTTTCTTCATGCGTATTTTTGAAAAAAAAAAAAAAAAAAAAAAAAAAAACTCTAGTTCTGTGTGTTTATTTGGAGCTTAGCCATAAATATTACTAAATAAATACTAAATAAATATTTAGTCAGAAAAATTTGTAATACTGACCTTGGTGCTGACGAGAGTCCCTTCACCTAAAAATGACCCAAGACATTTTTCCCCTCCCTGCCGAGAATACCGAGGAAATTTATCAACTTTGCAAGCAGGGGTACAACTTTGCTACTTGGGTTAATTGGAAAACAAAGAACATTTCAGATTCAATACAGCTTGTAGCTTCGGCTTGCAGCCTTTTCAAAATATCTCTCATAACAGTCAACCAGCCTCCCATGTGTGCAGAGAAAAAAAAAAAACAATCAACACTGCAATCTAAATTAATGCATCAGAACATCAGTGTCAATGCAACCACCTGGTGTTCCTTGAGACTGTGGGAAAAAAATTTAAACATTTGAATAAGTGTATGTAAATAACTGTTATTTCCACACTTTCATTGGATTCTATCTTTTAATCTTAAAATAACATCCAGCTGTTGTATAATGTGTTGTTTGACAAGCAAAGATTCACATAAAAACATAAATCCATGTGCTCACTTTCAAGTGACACGATAACAAAATATTTTTATGTTTCTGTGTATCTCGATATAAAGTAGCCTACATATGATGATGGATGTTAAGAAATGCCAACTAAGGTCCCTCTCTTCCCTAGGAGAAAATTCTGGCACAGTCAAAGCTTGACACCAGACTGTGGGTCCATCCAAACATCAGAACAGTGCCTTTTCAGGTTGTATCATCCAGTACCCTGTACAAGGTTTACCAGAAGGGAGGTAGGTTTAGTTTAGACCTGACATTCAGCGAAACAAGCCTTATGCCTTTAGGAAAGGGTCCACTACCCATAATCACTGGTAGGTCACAACAGGCATATTTTCTTATTAGAAGAATTGTAGACTACAGAAAATTCAGGAAAACTATGACATTGCAGCCCTGATGTTTTATAAGTAACTAGCCAGCTGAATTGCAGGTAAGTGGGATATGGGTGTACTCGGTTGAGTCCCAGGCCTGGCGTTCAGCTCGTTTGTTTGAGACCATTAGGTTAATAATGAGAGCTGACCTGGGAAGGACAGGTAATGGCGCGCATCCACACAATTACGTCCTCCCGTGACCATGGCCCTCTATCTCTGTCACGCTGCACCTCTTTAATTGGATCCAGCAGTAGACTTTGGGTGATACAGGCTGCTTTCCAGCACAGACTTGGACTGCATCACAAGGGGGACCCATCTGGTAGCAACTTAAGCATAGCTCAGAATAAACAGCAGGACACCATTGTGGAGTTCTGCACATTGTTACCTGCAGCAAAACAAAATAAAAGCCTGGACCGTTTACTTCTAATCTTTTTGTAAACTGGCCTCCAATATTCAGAAAACCTTTTTGAGACATCTGTTTCTGTTGGACCATTCCTTTAACTCTGTTTCTAATTGTTTGTCTTGGATCACTGAGAACACCGCAGGTGACACACATACCATTGCCTTGGCTGTCACACAGAGAAATCTTCATTCATATACAGCACAATCTGATAAATACTGACTCACTGATAAGCTAATGCAATGTCAAAAATGTTCATGCCTGCAAATGTGAAAAGGTGTTTGTAAACTGTGGTTAGTCGAGTCAAGAAGAAGCTTGATCAATTGTGTTTTAGTATAAATAATCCTTAATTTCTCTAGAGTTTATTCATGTTAATACATAAAAAGTTGTCTTTTGCAAACCTCTATTTTCTCTTTATTCACTGAGGGTCATGATCAGTGATGGTTCAGATTCAATTATTTATTCATATTCAAAGACTTGGGTGACCGACTCACTGAACAGTTCTTTCTGATATGTGGCAACAGAATAGCCTGTTGCATTGTGAGTTGAAATATTCTGCTTGCTACTGGTAGCCTACTGTGTGTTGAGTCAATCTCTGCTACTTTCTTCAAATAGTCTCCTATGAGTCGTGTCAAACATTTTCTTATCCGTAGCCTGTTGCAAGTGTAGCTCATGTGGGAGCAGAGTAGATCTCTTCATTTCTACGTAGCTTTTCTCACTGAACTAAATTGCAGGTATTTGATATGAATACTAGAGTTGGCAACTCAATACTTACATTACATTCATTCATAAAGAATGAATGATTTGTGTATTATCACTATGTTAAAATATAAGTCAGTGAACTTTGGAAAAATAAGGACAACATGGAAACAAGACATGAGGTAAAAATACTGGCCAGAAGTAAAAGGTATAGAGCTTACTGTGCTCTGGGGCAGCTCTGGTTTTATTTGATCCAGGTGCAGAAACTTTGCTTTCACCAAAAATGATTGAATCATGGGAAAATGGGAAAGGAAACAGTCAAGCAACTTGGTTACAATGGTAGGTTTACACAATGTCTTGAACTTTTGTTCTGTTTTTTTTTTTTTTTTCAAACCCATGAGACCGATAGTAACAATTTCAGCCACATGCTGTGATTCTGACAGATACAGAAACTTCCTGTTTTAAAGTCCTTTTTCACCTGTTAACCCAGACTCAAAATGATTGTACAGGAACCCACCTATATTGTGTGTCAGGTCCACAGTCTTCCAAGACCTTTTAGGATTATTTATTATAATGTAAGTAGGGGTGTCAGGGAGTGGTGATGCTATATGTAGCCAGATTAACTACATGTCCAATTATGTAGCTATTCAGTTAATTTAGTTAACTCTTTGAACCTCATTGATGCAGTTGGCATGTTATATCAGTCTCAGTAATCTTTGGAAGACATAAGATAGTTTTCAGAACAGGACTAACTTTTTCCTTTGTTGTTTTGTTTGCAGATACAACTGCTGGTTCACAGTGAGCAGGGTTATTCTTCAAAACTTATTTACTTCCCAGTTTACTTCAACTGTTTATATTTACTCATCACTGGCTATGGCCAAAGGTCCACAAGGGCAAGGCGACATCTAGTGCAGCCTCCCTAGGGAGCGACAGGGAGTTAAGCCACTTAAATTTGTTGATGTCATCATTCTCTAGAAGTCACCCCTGGTCCATCATGCACCTGTATAAGTGTGTACAGAATCCTCCAATAATTGCCAGGAAGCATCATTATGGCTGAACTCACCAAACTCTGTTGGTGAAAGTACAAATGATCACTTGCATTTAAGTTTGAATCAAAATGAATGTTTTAAGACAAGCATTAAGACACCGACCTTATTCTCTACACAACACAACTTCATCATTTTAATCACTTGGCTATTGTGAAAATGTGACAAATCTTCCCTATTTATATTGCACTAATACAATATTAGTTACAATAACGCAACATTACTAATACAATATTACTATTGCTCTCTTTGTCTATAATTCAATGCATGTTATTTACAATTTATATTAAACATATTTTATGTTCTTCACTAAAAGACAATTTTATACAATACTCTGTAATGCCAAGGTAAAACTAAAGGCAAAAGGTGGTTAAAAGTGAAGTTGGTGGTAAAAATGCAGAAAATGAAACACAATGCAATTGGAGGATATTCACAGAGATTTAATTTATGGCAGTAGGTAAAGACAGTGGTATAACAATGGAAGATACAACGGAGGAGTTTTGTACTAGGAATATATGTTCCACTAAATATCACCTTCATAAGAATATATGATCTTATCTGTTTAAACAATGCAATATTTTTCTGGGTCACTCCAAGGACTTACTCACACCATTTAGGGGTCACTAGTTGCATACCTCTAACATATGAAATAGCCCCACTTATCAATATGACAATTTAACAAATGACCCAGCCTAAAGTTGGTGATTTCTGTAAAGGGTCATTATTCATTTCAAAACACTGCCTGGGAAATTGGAATCCTTGTACAAAGCACAGAACACATTCAATATGATAGTGTTCATTGAAAAAAAAAGAAAAATAACAATACCAGAGAATTCACTAAGACTGTACAGAGGACCAAGGTGGCAAAATAGGTTTTTTTATCTAACCTCACAGCACTTTGGGGTTTTCCTGACATTTAAGATGAACTTTCCATTGGAGTTTGTGCTCCACTCTCCATCACCTCAGATAGATTGGATCATATTTGATTCGATTGATTTCAAACTTGATCTATCTGCGTATTTGTTCTCCTGCTGCCTTCATCAACTTGACGGAAATACAAGAGGCTGCTATTGATTTTCCCCCTTTCTTTCAAGAAAGTCTATAGAAACTTTGCTCTTACTGTACGTCCTCAATAGCATCGCAAGCCCTTTTTGTTTTTCTACAATGATTCGGTATTTCTGTCACACTTTCAAAATGGAGTGGACCAACATTTGAAACAGCCTTAAGTAACACTTTGTGCAAACAGGGGTGGACATATGACTTGTTTTCTCTATGACAGAAGTATTAGATTTGTTGATGGGATGTCACATCCCTTATGCTTTCTTTCAGGAGGTCAATTTTCAACAAGAGGTGCAGGTGTTCAAAGCAATAATTTTTGAAGTCTTTTTTTGTGTGGAAATAAAGTGGTCCATTAGCAGAAGGTAACAGAAAGGACTGATTCTCTGGTCTTCACAATGATTGGTTGTTATACAGTGAATACCACTCAGTGATGACAAGTGCAGAGGCAGAAATAAACTTTTTTTCAGAAGGTCACCTTTTGCCACCCCTTCATGGCTGAGAGCCCAACAAAGAACTGCCAAATTCTAAGCATTTTTAATCTCAGTTAATCTCCTTAGAATTTTGGGCAAGCATCCACTCTCTAGGACTTCTAAACTTTTCATTTCTGACATAGATCTTTTTTACCTCCCCACAAAAAAAAAAAAAAAAAACATAAATACACATACATCATTAACACCCACTCTTCATTAATAACTCTTCAGTTGTATTTTGTTGATAATAGAATACAACAGAAGTAGTGGAAGTGAGAATCCTTCTCATCAGTTGGTAATATATGTTCAGTGCTTGAATATGCTGTTGTTCCGTCATTAAAGCTACTTCAGGTTTATTGGGACATGCAGCCTAGAACACATTTAAAAAAACAAACAAAAAAAACCATCCTGCTTACAACTTGGCATGCAATCCCTGAAAAAATCAAATGCTCTACCAATTTACATTGCAAAGGGATTTGTATGTCTGTGCCACGGATATCAGGGGTACGTCTGTTCTGAAACATTGTGTGCTGAGGCCAGATTTCAAAATAAAACACCACACGAATTGAGCAGTGAATTAAGCTGGGTATATTTTATTATCCATCTTGCTGAGAATTTTGTTCACATCCACTCTGAATTGATTCCACATTGACTCTGGATTCATTTTGCATCTATCACTCACTGATTGTTCATTTAGTGTAGTCTTTCCAGCAGGGCCACCAGACAGAACTGAGGTTCACTACAGAGATTTACGGCTCTTGCTCCCCTCTCCCACAGCTGACGCTATTCTTCCATCACAACCTGTGCCCTGATTAAATGTTGTCATCCATTTCATATAAATCATAAAAACGGTGTATAAATGTAGATTTTTCACACTGCACTACATTTACCTCTGGAATAAAATTTGAAGGTATGGGAAATGAGTCTGAATATTTGAAACTGCACTCAATAAATACAACATACAGGATAATAGTTTTTTTTTTTCTGGCAATTGAATCGACTGAGCTACTAAAATTCAGAAACATTTTTGTAAACTGTTGCAGCATTGGAAAACAGTGACCTCCTCCTTTCACCCAAAAATTAGTTTTCACCTCTCATTCAAAAATGTGTTTCTTGTGCCAGTAGGTTTACTAAAAGAAACCTGTCCTGAATGTCTTGGTTTGCTTATACAGTATTTTTGTCCTCTTTCGCTGTTGCTTATCTGAAACATTTATTCATTCATGCTGTTAGTTTTATATTTTACTGTTTTCCACTTCTTGTCTGAATGGGAAAAAGTTCCCTTTCAGCATAGTTCTGTTCCCATGGGAGAGGAAGAGATACTTTAAAATGTTGAAAGAAACAAACAGAGGCAATGGAGGTGACTGGACAACTTTTCAGAGAGAAGAGTTCTGTTAGTCCTTCTCAGATAAAAGATTAATAGCCAGGCTGCAAGCTTGAATGCCTTAAAAGTAATATTTTCTGAGAGGGCGATCAACAATTTTCTTTCATTTTGTCAAAAGTGGGTCTAGGCCTTTCACCTTGTCAATACTTCAGTGCTGCATCCTGACAAAATGGAAGTGACTTACATTCATAACTTGGCTGCTTCCCCAGAAAGCATTGCGAAGAGCTGAATCAACGCTTTCAAGGCCACATGTCCTCGTCCACTGTGCAGGGGAGGCATAGTGACGCTTCATATTGTTTTTGACTGGCAACAATGACTTAGGAACAGCAGCCTTTTTGTTCTGTTTGAACATTTACTACCTCTTAATTGCCACAATAAATCTGAACACATCTCTCCTGCAGATTATTGATAAAGTAATATCTTGCAGAAATTGAATTTTAGCATGTAAAAATTTGTCAAGAGATACAATAAGCTGTTTTAAACTCATGCAGGTGATCTTTGATTTAAAAATTGGTATACATTTTCTTGGTAAAATTATATAGTTGTAATTCATAAATATACATACATACACACGTGAATACACATTTAATTTAAAATGCATTAGGACCCAAAGTATTTAGCTGCAGTTCTACTATGAGATTAATTATGCAATGGGTTTGAATTTATTCAATTAAATACTTTATTTTGTCCTGCTGGAACTGTGCACTACTGTAATCATAAAAGTGGCATAAGGAAAACCTTATGAATTGAAAAACAGCATGCTTGCTATTATGTTACTGTTGGTGTATGGTGCATACACTTTTTCTGCATAACGTTAAGCATTTATCTAATGAGAATCCAGCAGGATTTTCTTTATATATGCCAAAATTAAGTTCTGGAAAGTAAAATAAAATAATGTCAAATAAAATCTGTAGAGAACAATACTTGACAGGAATTAAGTACCCAAACCTGTTTTTGATGGATAAAATATGTGCTTTTTCAGCTGTTTTGCATAAACCAGCCGCATGATAATATTAAACAGTGGGAGCAATGGAGATAGGAAAACACACATTTTTTGAATATTTTGGCAACGTAAGCAATTCCTATTGTAAAGACAGTATTGTGTTAACCCCCTAAATGAGCTTAGAATTTCATCACACAGTTTCTGCTCTTGACTTCCACTGGTGTCCACATGCCACAGTAACGGATCAAGATGACGTCTTTCAGCCTCTCGGTGCAGCGCTCAATTGAAAAACCTGCCAGGTTATGTTAGGCACCGTCCAGAAATATAATGGATAAGAGTGGTAATTATAGCGGGTTGGGGCACAGGCTGTCTGGGAAGGATGAACAGACAGCCGGGAGAGTCATTGCTCTGGGCTGACAGACACCTGGAATGTCTCCCTGCACTTACTGGAGCTGACAGGGCAGCCAGGACCCTCTGCGCAGACGGAGAACACCGAGCGCTCCCGGCTTCCTTAGACAAGACACTTCCTGGGAGAGAGGTGCGGGGGTGGGCCCTTGGAAAGCTTTTTATATCACTGTGACAAGGCGGTCAAGTAGAAGAGCCACTTCCTCTCTTTTGCCTCCTATCTGGCACTGACATCTCATCTTGGGCATCTCCCGACAGCACCTGAGATTAGCCAGATCCCACTGCTGGCATCTGTCCCCTCCCCCTCTTCACACACACAAACAAAGAGCTATTAACCCGCCCAGTTGTGCTTGTCACATGGGCAATCCTAACAGGTCGTCCTCCATATCTTTTTTTCTTAGAGAAAAAAGTATGTTCAATCAATTGGTGGTTAGTCCTTGCTTTTTTCACAATAGAGTCTTTGGCTGTACAGGGTTTTGAGTCCAAGGACTGAAAGCAGAGATTATTCAACATTTCTTGCTATAGCTATGCCTGTTAGTGTTATGAACAATGCTTGAATCCTGGGTATGTAAGACTGAAACATTGATATTTTTGTCTGATACAGAATCAGTGATGGTCAGATAATTCACTTTTCACAGTGAACAATCACGTTTTGAAACAAAAAGGTAAAGAATAAACTACTAGTCAGAAGCAATAGAACTTGAAAAGAAAATGGAAACTTTGAAACAGCCCAATACAGAAAACTGGAAAATCCAACAAAGGATGAGAAGGCTATATCAGATAAGCAAGCAGACATGTAAAAAAGTAGTGAAATTCCACATTGTAAATGAGACATATGGGGGTTTGCCTATAAGGCTGACATTTCTTGCCTCTGCGTATTGGGGTTTAAAGGTTTGCTAAAGGATGAATATGTGGTTCTACAGAGAGAGATGGATGTCTCAGAAGTACAGAAGACTATGTGGTTGAGACAAAATGACTGTGACAAGAGGATCCCTTATGAACTGTCAAAACTCAGTAGCAAGATATATTTCATTCATTAATTACAGAATATGGTGCTTGCACAAAATGCAATAGCCTTGTACTGATGGAATGCAACCATGCCCAGCCTGCTTATCAACAAATATTATTATTTTCATACAGTAGTTTGTCTTACTTAATGGCGACAGTACATTACAGAAGCCATTCCAAGCCAGGTTCTGTCAGCAGAATGAGATTCTGTAGGTAAGAATTAGTTAAAGGTAAATTTCACACTGACGCAGACTTAGCAATGCATGGGAAAGCTTACAAGGATTCATATTTGAACCAGGGAACCTTGATTGTTTAAGACAAGTCTTGGCATAATAATATTCTGCTTTCTAAGCAAACGATTACCTAAAGTATGGTTGGTTTGAATGGTATATTCTCACCATCAAACAAAAGGGACATGCCTCACAAAATGACTCTCCTGGTGCATTTTAAAGGTACCGATAGATTGGATGCAGAAGTGTTGGTAGGAATGACTGATGCTGTCATTCTGCTTTTTTACTATCATTCACTAAATCCAGAACACTGTAGTGTACATATACATTGCTAAAAATGACCTATATCTAAAACACGTTTGTGGCCAGATTTCAAGTTTTGTCTTTACAACACAACAATTGTATATAAAAGTTATACCGTGTCTATGGTAAAAAAATTTACTTGACTGCTATTGTAATGTACAGAGGTACAAACAAAAAAGCAAACAAATAAAGAAGCTAAATTTTTGTAGCTTGCATTCTTTAAACTACCTACATTGGTAGTTTTGCATTGCAAAATTCCCAAGGCTACAAATCAGCGACACAAAGTGAACATAGCATACTTTGAAATGACACAGTTTGTATCTGTGTCACTGGCAATACACATTTTAGATAGTGTACAATTCAGAGGACTTATTTTTTTCAATTATGTGGTTTTGTTATAATCTGGTTTAACAGGCTGTCATTCTCTCAATGTTCAGAGTTTGGAAATACAGCTGGTAGGCTGAACTTCTCCACTCTTTAACGGAAGGTGAATGTCAAAGTTCCTTGGGCTCAAAGTGACTGATAATGATGCAGTTACAGTATGGCGATTCACATTGAGAACTTCTCAAGTGTGAGATAGATATAAGCACTTTCACAACCTTATTCTTGTTGTCACTGCTGTAACTATGAAGTTGAATCTAATCGGCTGATTTTGTGAGTCAATGTGATGCTTCACCAGCCACAGGCTTTTTTTCCATTAATGAATATGGCATTTTTAGCCAATTTCTGTCTTTCCAAATCTGGTCATTATCTGGTTATGAGAATCAGGGCTCCACTTACAAAATGGAGTATTATTATGAGTATAGTAAGGTCAATACACCCCTAGTAACTACATATGTAATGAGGCCACAATAGAACATCGGACAAAATATATGAAATGTTATTACCTTCTGTTATTTGGCTCCCTAATTCCCACAAGTGATAGAGAAACATCAGTGACATCAAACAGTGAGGTTTCTTTGAAACAAAGATATGGTTATATAATTTTTTCCCTTAAACAAATTTATTTGTTACTACCTCCTTATATCTTCGACTACGGAGATGATCCAGCCTCAACCACAAGGAAAATAATCAGGTCAGAAGCAGTGGTAGGAGGCCTGACTGCACCCATTAGCCTTTAAGAGTAGTGATACTTTTTATTTCTGGGCCTACTATTTTGCAATAAATTTGTCAATACATACTTTTTGATCTCTGAATACAGGCCTTCTGATAAAAAAGCCTTTTTAGTCCAACACAAGGGAGATCACATGCCTTTGGTGCAAACAGACATTTGATGTGTATTTATTTGTCTGTTATTTTGCATTTTAAAGAAAGAATGCAAGCAAAAATGAGGCTCTGGGATGTATTACTATTAACATCGATGTAATGCTTTAATGTCTTAATATGTTGTATATGTCTATAATTGCACATATAGACATATATAACATAAACATCTAATTAGGCAGTTTACATTAATCATGAATCCACTGCACTAGTAATAGACTGTAGTATGTTGAAAGCATTCTATGGTAAGGAATCTCAATGTACCTTTCACTTTCTGTAAAACAACAACTACTTGCAAGAAATTGTGATATGGCATGTTCAGCACGTGTAGGCAATAACACTGAGATAAGAGGGCAAATAAAAGAAACAGAAACGACAGCAGCAATCTATCTTGACCCATTCCTCAAGCAGGACCCAGAGATAACTTCCCTGTTTTGCATCCTTCACTGCGGTTCAATTTCTCTTCATGTGGAAAATGAGGAGGAGGCTGAAAAACGATAAGCGCTGCCTTGTGGAAGCCATGCATTTGACAACGGATCGGAGTAAAATGCCATCTTCCTGTCCCATAACCCTAACACCTTGTCTTCTATCCATCTTCAGCTTGTTATGTCTAAACCAGCGGGAGGCCGTGAGCTGCTAATTGCGGTTATCCTCATTGACAACACTAGTTTTGCCCTCTATTGTCCTCAGGCAGAGAAACACAGCAGAGAAAGAGGAGCAACAACTTAAAATGTGATAACCACAGCTAAGAAAGAAGCTGTGGAAAGTCTCACTGCCAGTGGAAGCACATAACTGTCAGACGAAAATGCTCAGTTTTACCTTTAATCTACATGAGAGAATGGGCTAAAATTTTGTATTTGAAACATTCTGTAAAGAAACAGTGCCAAGTAGGACTGTAATTATACAACTATGAAAAACTGTCAACAAAGTAATAATGGAGTTATTTCAGATTACATATGACCAGTGGCAAACAAAAAACATAAAAACAGTGACAACAAACAGTGTGACTGCAGATAGATTTGCCACAATATTAAGATACTGTATCCAACACTGGACAAGAGTACTATTGACCATGTAACACATTACATAAATGATGTCACTCAGGAAATGTGATATGAGAATTAAAGACTTCACTCATTTGCAACTAAAAAGGGGCAGATGATCAATTGTATTAATAGAGAACAGACATGGACAGAATTGAGTGGATTTATTGAATGGATATTATCAGTTTGAAAACTGCAGAGGAGCATTAAGGTTTGTGCTTGTGCTCTTATCCTGCTCCCTGATGATGATGATCTGTCATCTTGGAGGGGCGGAGCCTTGTTCATCCGTTGACTGTGCCTCCATAATGTTGGATGAGAACGTATGACTGCGGCAAAGGTGAGCGATTTAGTAAATCAGCATTTTGCTTCAAGCTCAGTGCTGGTGAGCTCTGTGCATAAACAAAAAAAAAAAAAAACATGGCCATATTTGAAGTTATCAAAAGACAGATGAGCCTGTTATCTTACATTATTGAGCAACTGCCTCTCACACAAAGCCTCACCCTCCTGACTGTCTGCTCAGGCCATGAAAACACTTTCAGCACCTTTTCCTCTTATGACTTTTCATGCATGTCTTCTGTTTGCGGTTTCAAATGAATAAACCTGTTTAAAAGAACATTAATGGAATATAGCCGCATGTTCTCAGTGCTCTTTGTCCCTCCGAATGGCGGATTAATTAATGTTGCCGATCTCATCGCCATAATGAACTTAAATGAATTCCTCCTACATTAATGAAATGGGACAGGGGGAGAACAAGAGATGTTCTAATCAGCAAATAAATCCTGTGGAAGTCTTTTGGGGATATTGGATTTCTGGTTTCATTTGGAATGCAATAACAGTTTGTGTAACACCGAAGGAGGCGAGCCTGAACAATAAAAACATATTGTAAATGACTGCTGCGGGCCATTGGTTTATTTTGGGAAGTGCAAAAGTTTACATAAAATGTAAATCTAGGGATAACAGGGTCTTTTAAATGCACAGGAGAAAAAAATACATGGCAAATCAATAGAGCTAAAAGCATGTTTTGTAGGAAAAGTGCTTTACTGCTCATGAGTTAAGTGTAGGCGAGGAAATATCCATGAACATATTCTTCCAGGCCGTCAGATAATGTCTGCCTGCTCTCAGAGTTGTCTTCTTGCTGTCGTATTTTCATAGTTTTGGGATGACTGTTCCCTGACTACTAAATAGCTGACAGTTGAATTAGGATGGGTGACGGGGGGAGTCAAATACATTGCAAAGTGGGATGGACTTTGGCAATGATTTCAGTGATGGCATTTCTTCTCAGGTGAGATTTTCTTCACAAGGATATATGTGTGTGTGTGTGTGAGTATGAAAAATGAAAAATTGAACATTGTTTATGCATTCCCCTCCAGAAAGGGCTCTCTGGCTCCTGCAAAAGCGGCTGAAATAATGGTGTCCTCCCATTCTGCATGGGTCTCCACAGCAACAGCAGGGAACGAATAAGATCCATTAACATGCTGTTGTTGGTGTTGCTCAACCTGGCAGTTTTGATTGTGACCAGACAGAGCGATAAAGCTTAACATGGTCAGAGGTCTCTCCACCCAAGTTAAGTTATTCAAATGAGTGTAACAAGGCATGGAGTTTCCAGCTCTCTGCCTCTGAGATGAGTGACATTCAGCAACTTTAGAAAGCACTGGCAAATTGTGAGCAGTGCTTTTGATTTACAGGCAGAAATATAGTTTTTCTTTTTGGATGGATTTTGTTTATACCAGGTGTGCTGCTGTGAGCACATCTGCTTAGTGATAATTTTAAAAGCAGGTGCTTGCATAGTTTATCATCTTTCTGACGTTTATGATCATTCAGACGCTATAGCCTGTTCTCATAAAGCATTTCAGCTATGTGTGCTGGTTCAGGTTAGTTATTCAGCTTATAATGGATAAAGCTGGAGTATGAACAAGGGGAAAACTGATCCTAGATTAGCACTCCTTCTCTGACACACACACACATACACACGCACGCACACTTCCTGCCATATCAGTAACCAACATTACATTATTTATTAGATTGAATGAGCCCAACATCTTTTCAATACGTTTCTTAAGTGAAGCTGTTGTCCATAACTTTACATTGAATTTATTTTAAATATTGGTTGATGAGGTTGGACACATATTCTGTTTTCACCAAATCAAAAGACATTTTTTTATGACTTCTGATATGTTTTATATGTGTCAGGGTAGCATTTTATGGTTGATAAATGCCCAGTAGTACCTATATTCTATTTGAAAATACCATGATAAAAAATATTCCACAAAGAAGCTGTTTTCTGCATCAAGGAATACAATAGTTAGAATTAGGAAAACTAGAAATAAACTGTCAACAAATTAATTAATGAGTTGCAGATAATATGAGCAATAAAACAGTGACACCAAACAGTGTGATTGCATTACTTAATTGCTCCCTTTACTTGTTTTTTTCAGTAAGTCATCCATTGGTAAATTGAATATATATTTCACCTTTGGGCAAAGTGTCTACAGTATTCTTCTAAATATTGTCTAGAGAATAGCCCAAGTGTGAATAGAGCTGAGTGGAGTTTCTTTTCTCTTTCAGGGAAATGGACCAGAATAAAGGCTCATTTCCACTCAATTACAATGAATTTATAACAAAAACTGGTATAAGTTGGAAAAATGAAAGTGTTTTTACTACAACGATAACTAAAGAAATGAAGTTGGATGATCATTTGGACCACTGTCTGAGTGTTTTTCAGGGCACATCTCTGATAAAATAGGTGTAACCAGCTAATGCTATGCACTGTCTATACCCCCAGGAAATATGAATGTGTTGATTTACAACTGTGCACGTCAATAAAATGCTCCCTGATGCAGTCGATAGCAAACAATTTATACTTTATGTTACCGTTATAGTTATTGCTCCCTGTGGAGATGGGTGCTAAGTATAGATCACGTGCAGCAGTTGCCAGTGTCAGACTGGAAGGGGTTACCAGACCCTTTCCGTGATGTCACCATGCAGGAGGCCGGCCCATAGAAATGCATTGTGAAATCATGTCAGCCTGCATCTCCCGCAAGAGCGAAAAGTCACACAACACCACACTCCCAGCCATCAGCGGAAAACAGAAATGTCACAACCCACGCAGCCCAGTCTTCCCCATCTGCATGAAACATGGGCACAATGTGCCAGGTGCCCATGGGAGGCCTGGGTGACATATGGCGGGAAGCTGGGGCACAGGGCCCCCGGGCATCCTGGGTCTGATGAGATGATGGCTTTGAGGTCGTGATCTCACATAGTCAATAAGTCACCCTGCCTGAGGAGCCTTGGAGCACACGGATGCTTCTTATATATGGATGGGATTGGATAGTTTTGTGGTACTTTCATTATTAATGGTCTGTTTAGGGTAGTCTGAGCTTGCAGGCTTCTCCCTGGTTCTTTGCCAGAGAACTGATCTTATTCCTCCCTCTGTATTCTTCTCTGTTGACCCAGATCTGTGTGTTTCACGGAACACTGGACATGATTGTATTCTCACAGAATTCCTCTCTCTGCAGGCGACCAAAAATTCTCCTCGTTTTATTGTCCGATTCTCTCTGAAAGTGCAGCATCGTTCTCACAGGAAAGCTATTTAGAGCCTTGGTTTTAATATGTGCTCTTTCACCCTGCCTAATGTTGTAATGCGGTAATGTGGGTGTTGAAGCATTTGATTTGCCTTGCCGATAGCTACGTTCTTCATGAAGCATCTTTGTTTGTATCTACATTTAGACTCAGTGCCATATGAAATATTGTTGAGTGTTCTTCTGACACAGGGGTTTCAGGGAGCTGAGTGGAAAAGTTCTACAATGCTCTTTCATGTGATGCAGAGATAAAAAAAAAAATTCTTGGTTTTAGACGATTCAAAGGTTTTTTTGTCTTTCCAAATGTTTCTCCATAGACTGGCCTTTGTGCTTTCGTCATGGTTAGTTTGATGTCGCTCATGACCTTATGATTAAGATCTACAGAGAGATTAACTACCAAGGATGCCTTACCAGTATTGGAAAACAGAGGGAAGAACATGTTGGCAGTTTCATCCTCACCCACTATTTGGTGAAAAGGCTTGTCTTGTTTTGTTCTCAAATTTCATCTGCTCTAAATAGGTAATTTACATAACTGTCTTCATTTGTTTGTGATTTTCATGATGGCATAATCTTATATTTGTAATTAATCATTCTTTGAATGATAGGATTTAAACTTGCCATAATTGGGAATATTTGCTTGGATTAAAATTGTACTTTAAAACTGCATTTTGTTTTATATGAAAACAAAAGGTAATTAAACAAAGGTGATAATGGATACAGCCTGCCATTTGCACAAGATTCAAAAGCATATTTGTACTTCATAATTAATGAAAAACAAATCTCTTCAGCTTCTCCTTTTGAGCCTTTACCATTTTAATCAGCTTGCTGATGTTTTAGAGTCCTAGGTGTATGCAATGTAAGTCTTAATTTTGGTGATTTACTGTTTTCTCACTTTTTGCAAACTTTTCACATAAATTGCAAGCCAGAGTAATGAAAATATAATTTACTACAATGATACAGCTTGACAGATGTGGTCTGTCAATTATGGTTTGCATTAAGCATATGCAGGGTCTGTATGCTTTTGCCAGTATTTGCAGATGCAGGTACCATGGCAACAATATGTTTTCCTTGTGGAAACAGTTGTCTTGCTTTGGGGCCACTTGCAGCATGTGTGATTATAGGACCATTTTAGCTCTTATTAAAGAATTCA
Source organism: Albula goreensis (assembly GCA_022829145.1). Taxonomy (NCBI): domain Eukaryota; kingdom Metazoa; phylum Chordata; class Actinopteri; order Albuliformes; family Albulidae; genus Albula; species Albula goreensis. The sequence goes on from CM040744.1 coordinate 33,991,515, forward strand.
AATTAGATAGGAAAAAAATCCCTCATCAAAGCCTGGCCACAAAGCAGTACATTGCTGCTGTCAATCTCACTGAAAAACTACCAACAGGGTAATTTAATTGTGAACAACATGTAGGTACTTTCAGATATTCATATAATATCAGCACTAAAAGAGCAGCCTAATTTACAAACTCCTTAGTTTGCCACTGTACCAATTGCCTTCCTGTGAAAGACCACAATTCAGTGTGTTCACTTGCATCAGAATGACCATTTGTTGTTATTATCATTGGATTTTCTGGTCTCCATAGGAAATTGGTTGGGTGTACTGGCAATCTGAACACACAGAGCTGCAGTTAGGTGGTCACTGGCTGTCCACGGACGCGTAGCGGCAAAGCCCATGTGATGGATTATGTGTCCGTGCACAGTTTAGCATTTTCTGTTCTCATTTGATGAATTTCCCCTTTAGTGCTGACTAAACAGATTGCTGATGATATGACAGGAGATGTTAAGCTATGTGAAGCTTTCGTGCACCCGATTCACTGATTTTTGACAGGCTGCTGCAGCAGACTGATAAATAAACACCTCCTTGAATCTTGTAATGTTTTAAGGTGCTCGATCCTGAGGACCAGGTCTTAGGTGATGCAACCCTGCTGAATTCAGACACCAGCTGTTTTCCAGTACATAATGGGGGAAAAAACAGAGTGCGAGCAGGGATTGCATCAGGTCCAAGGTTGCATCAGAGTTGAAATATAGAAAGGCCACTTCAATTATGACTGGAAATAAAATGCAGTTCTGAGACTCACACAGATGTTCTGTCCACATAATTAATTTAATTAGAATCATATTTTCACAACTGAAATTGTGATTATATTTTCAAAATTCTACATGCCCTGGGATTTAGGAATGAATGATCATCTCATATAGACAAATATGGGTGACGTCTTTATTTTGGGGTCCCCTTGGATCATTGTGAACACTGTAAAGCCCCTTGTTATGAGGTGTCTAATAGGTACCATTTCCCGCTGCAGCACCACATTCTCATTGCAGTGACGTGTCCCCCAGCCCAAAATCAAATCCTGACCACGTCAGTGCCAACTGTGACTGGGAGTCACATGAGGCTACAGATAATTGGCCATACAGTCACCTAAGGGGGGAAGGGGCTCCCTGCTGGCAAGATATTTCCCAACTCATTGTGTTGTATTGAACTGAACGATCGGCCACATTTGGCACAGTACTGTGGTGCAATGGCTGCTGGACTGCAGAGTGAAGTGGAAAAGCAGAGACTGTTTGCATTTGGGAGCAGAGTATTCTAATCTGTGCTGACCCAAGGATGTTGACAGAGGCTGTTGCTGCAATGGATAAGACAAACATGAGAATTTAGAATAGATTTAGATAGAAGGAAAAGCTGGTCATGTAAATTTTTGTGTTTGTAGTGGTTTTCATAAGGACCTATTATATCTCGTGGCTTTTCCTCTTTATTGTGGAACTTGACTGAAGTGCTGATAGCAATGATACATAAAAATCAAGGAAAGCAAAGAGACAAAGATAGGTCTCATGGCTATAGACTAAAGAATGCCAAAGAGTCAGGATTAGTGGGACAGGTGGGGGGCAGGGATTGTGAGTCAAGGAATGAGGGCACAGTATTAGTGCCCTATGCCCTGGTTTAATTATGACTAAAAAGTACATTTGAGAGCTGAGGAAAGATGATCAATGGAGCCCCTTCAAGTAGTTTCCTTCCGACTGTGATTCTGATTAGATCACTCCTGATAGATTCAGAGCCCAGAACAGCGAAAAAAAGGCCTGGATTTCCACGAGTCATAAATTGCTCTCTGTCAGGGAAATGTAAATCAATGTGACGGGCCTAGATTGATGGGGCCTTTTGTGGCTGAGCGCACTTTGATTTCGGGCGCAGAATCCCTCCCCCCTCAGACACAGGTAAAGTAATGCGAGACGGAGACAGATAGCTAAAGAGAAACAAAGGGATGGAAACTAAGGTGGAGGCAAAAAATTATAACACAATGGCATATATATTGGCATGTCTTAGAAACAAATATTTAGAGTTCAGTTACTCACATGTGAGTGTGCCAGGGACCCTGTGAAAGAAGAATAATTAACCACACTCATCTGCAGTGATTGTGTTCAATGCAGCAGATCTTGTCCCTGTGTTGAGTCCAGGTGAGGTGTGGTCACACTTGTCCGTCTCCGCTCTGTGCCTCATTACGATGCATTAGCAGCCCTTGGAAAGCAAACAGAGCCAGGGCAGGGAGGCAGAATGGCGTCGCCACTGCAGCCGGCTGACAGATTCACTTTCTCCATCAATAAATCCTCCGGGCTCTGCCCAGCCCAGAGTCATGCCTGTAAATTAGGGAGAGGGAGTTGAACACAAGGTGCCCCACTGCACCATCGTGGGAACTGACCTAGAACCAGGTGTGTGGTGACTCGTCTGGAAAGGTGCCTGTTGAGGCCATGCATCATCTGCATATTAAACAGACAGAGCTTCTGATCTAAAATATATGGATGCATACATGTATGGCTGTATAGTCAGTGTGTTTATATATATTGTATTGAGATTGTTATGACTAGTGAAGAAATATTCATACTTAATCGACAATGGGCAATTCTGTGACAATGACCCTCATACTATTTTTGGAGAAATCTGTGGTCAGAAAATCTAGCAAGTAATTTGCAATTACATTTTAATTAGAGAGTACTGCTGCCAATCAAAACATGAACACTTTAATAGTACACAGCTCTTCTCCACCCCCTCTGCATTGTTTATCACTCTAGAGTACAACTTGCTGTGTCTCTCAAAGAAAGATGGAAGGAAATTAGGCTACCCACATAGAGTGAAAAACTTTGTCCCCACCTGTAATGAACAAGGATTCGCTTAGCATGCAGGTCTGAGATTGGAAAATGTTTAAGCTGCCAAAAAAACATTGTTTCTGCTTATTATTCCTGTGTATGTAATTACAAATCCAACCTCTGCTGCCTTCCCTTCCCACCTATTTAAGTAAACCAGCTAAAAGAAAATATTTTCAAATTAGCTTAATTGATAATTATAGTATATTATTTGCAGTAAATTTGGTCTATGGGTTGTTTGATAGCACCTAGATGTATGGACAAAGTTATCTGACCCCCGGGGGAAATTTGGTATGAAAGGTAAAAAAAAATATGAAAGTGCATAGGAATGGGGGTGGATATTGGGGTACGGGGACAGCTGACACAGCAAAGACACACAACAGTTTTACACATTAAGAGAAAACAGGTTCATCAGGGCCAGATAATTGCACAATGAGGGAAATAATCTGTATATCTCCCAGATGAATTTAAATTGTATAAATCTGGTGAGGGCTATGTAATGTATCGTGCTAACATACTGTAGTAATATAATATGAAATGTAGCACAATTCCTGTGAACCAAGATAAAGACAAGTTTATCCTGAGCTGTTTCAAATAGTAAAATGTATTAATCTGCATTTTGTGTAACAGGTAGGCTGTAATAAATTATAGACTGCCCAAAGATTGCAATTCCAACCATGACATTTGATGACAGCTTAAGTGACATTTGTGAGGTACTTTACTTTTTCTGGATATTTTCTTTTTTTCACAGATATCAAAGGCCCACTGCAGTCAGTCTTAGTTCCTAATTTTACTCAAAGAAACACTTAGGTCATGTTCGGAATGATTCACTCATTCACTACTTCTCTAATCCCTATAATATAGTATATATTATTGTATATGGTATATAATATCATATTTTCTACATAGTCAGTTACCTAGGGAACGAACAGAAGAGTTTTTGAACAATGGAAGCATGACCTTTGCTGAAGATGACTTCATAAATATGCCTTAGGAGACGAAGCTGACATCACAGTCCCCCATCGCATAAATAAACCTGCAGATGTTTGGTAGCTAATGAGTTTGAGAAGACAAAGCAGTAGGTACACTGAACTAACATATAATTATTCAATAAAGGTTCTAAGCCAAATGGCATGCTCAGTGTGTGTTGACATATGTAGTATCCCCATGCTTAATTTAATGGTTTACAGCACTTTACCAGCTAATGCTAACTTGCTAGCTAAATTTAGCCTTCAAGCTAACTAACTAACTTCAGCTCTGGAGTTGGTGAAATGTATCATGAGCAATCAACTGAACTGGTAGTTTGCTGAGGCAATTAAGCAGCTTGGTAGCTAACTTCAGTAAAGCCACATCAAAAACAAAACAAGAAACAATATGTTGAGTTGTGACACAGGTGAAGAGAGAGGAGCAATGGCTTGTACAAGACGTGCTTTACTAGCTTATCAATGCCATCACCAAGTAAATATTTAACCCTGTAACCTTGGGTACAAAAGTGTTGTAGGCTCAGCTTGATGTTGTGATATTAATACTCCACATACATAGAAAAACAGCTTAGCATGACAATAACACAAAATTACATAACAAAGACATCTTAATAGCAAGGCAATACAAGAGAATTGACATTTACACACAATATTTTTTGATGGAACACAGAGGTTCCTATTGCCTCCTAAATGTCACAGTCCCACTGAGGATGTATCTCGATGAGGACAGTGACCTACGTCCACATTTTCGTCTAGAAAGACCTGCCCTCCAGAACCTGATTGCCCTATTGCCTGGTCCCCAGAACCATGGATGGGGTCTGAAATTTGAGGTCCTGGCATTTGTATTTGGCTTCCCAGTGCCACCTCCTACAGGGTGGTATCAAGGGCCTCTGATATTCCCTGTGCTACCACCCATGACATAGTCCATTGGGTTGCCCACAAGCTCTTGGCTATCCAGTGCAAGTTCATTAAATTACCACGTGCTGACAAGCTTGAGGCCATAGCAAATAGATTCTGCCAATTGGCCCATTCCCAGGCCTTCTCAAAGGTGGTGGGCAGCATTGATGGATGTCACATACGTATCAAGCCACCCTCTGTGGACACCCAATGCTACCTGAATAGAAAGCCTTTTCATTCAATTCAGTTTCAGGCAGTATGTCATCACCAGGGAGCATTTTTGGACACATCCGTGGGCTACTCTGGGTCCATGCATGACTCCAGGGTACTAAACAGTCCCATTTATACTGAACAAGTATACCCACCCCAGGGGTTTTGCATCCTTGGGCATGGGGTTACCCATTCATACCTCGGCCGATTGCTTTGATGACCCCATTTAAAAAGTTGGTGATTAAACCTATAAGAAGACGGCTCAATGTCTACCATGCCAGAGCCTGATCAATAATGCAGCGATCTTTTGGAATGTTCAAGAGAAGATGGCATTCCATTTTTTTTCATAGCACTTAAGGTAAAGCCAGCTTTTTCGGTCGAGGTGGTGGCATGCTGCAGCGTCCTTAACAACATCTGCCTTACCAATGGAGATGTTGTGGAACTGGAGGAAGAGGCCTTGAGGCCTGATGACAATGACAATCAACCACAAATTGCACAGTAACAGCAAGGTGGGGAGCACATGAAAGAGCTTATGGCAGCTGCAGGTTCAGCTCCACATGATGTGATTTTGGCCCTGAGGGTGCACACTTACATATAAATAAAACATATAAATAATTGTAATTAATGCGCTGTAGAGTAGAGGTGAGTAAATGTCCCCAAGGGGCAATTTGTTTTGGAGTCAGCAGCCACAGACAAACAACAATCAACAATCAAACACTTAGGACTTAGACATCACATAGCAAAGTAACAAGTAGCAGATATATAAATCCATAAATATTTATTCATTCAAGGAGGGACAGTAATCTGTTCTCCCTCTCCTCATCCCTCCTCTCTCTCTCCTCTGCCCTCTCTGCCTCCCTTTCCAAAAATTGAGTACAGGGTCCCCCTTCCTCTTCCTCTCTCGGTCTGGCTCCTGGCTCCCCAAGAGTGTGGGGGACATGGATGCCGTTGCCAGAGGCGAGGGACGAGCGGCTGGCTCAGGGGACGCCACTGCAGGCTGCCTGGAAGATTCCCCCCAGGCAGAAGCTATAAGGAGGAGAGACTGAATAAACGGCCTCCCCCCAGGACCTCCTCCATGAGGGGGTACCATTCCCACTTACCTGCAGTGGTATCCCCTTTTTCCATCCCTAGACCAGTGGGAGGGTTCTTCAGATCCTTAAAATACAATGAAAAGAAATATCTTTGTTAGAGAATATACAGTGGGGTCCAAAAGTCCACTAGTGGACCACTAGTGGAAGAGCTTCTATTTTGCATTCTTTTACAATTTGATACAATTGTTTGATTACAAATTATATTAACAATTTGAGTGAAACCTTGTATCTTTGAAAAATGTACATGAATTTCCAGAATGTCTTAGTTTTCAGTATGTCCCCCTTTTGCTTTCATGACAAGGTGCACTGGAGCTGGCATGGACTCCACATGTTTGAGCAAAACCTGATGATACATGCTATCACATGGTCTATAAGTGCACAAAACTTTCTTGGCCTTTAAATGCCCCAATGAATGTTTGATGGGGTCTGACCTTCTCTACAAAGCTATTGGCAGGGTCTGTGTTACACATTTGCTTAAATTTGACCCAGACATGGTGCAGAATCTTCAATATTTCATTCTTCATTTTAGATGTCATAGCTTTCCTTTGTTTAAAATGTTTCAAAATTCTAACACTTTCTGATTATTTCCAGTTTTACATAAAAAAGGTTTGGAAAAAAATGTTCGATGTGGTCTCAGACTTTTGGACCCCACTGTACATGCAGTTTGTGTAAGCTAGCTGGCTAAATATTATTGGGATGCCAGGACCAGCTAGAAGCTTGCAAGACAGCATAGATACTTAGATGTTTGATGTAGTTAAATCAATACGTAAAATGGTGGGGAGATTTGACCAGGACACAGAGACTACACCATTCTGTGAGTCCTGGTCGAGTAAAATAAGAGTCAAGTAATCTTTAATGTCCACAGCATCAACATCACAGCACTCTGCCAAAGAGGACTCCCTCCCCCCCCTCCTGGAAATACAAGCAGCCTTGTATTTTCAGGAATTATTCGTACCCAGTGTCAGTCAGCCAACCTCACTGCACTTAACTTCTGCTGTGAGGCATCAAAGAGGCTGCAGAGTGGCATGACTGACAAGTAATTTATTCACATAAAGAACTTCAATCTTTCAATAATGGCCAGTAAAAAAGTTAATTTAAAGTAACTGAAGTTGCTAATGAAATTATTTTTGTCTATTAATATAATCTTGAGGGATGTACAATGTTTTTCAAAAAGACGTTCATAGTTGTTTATTTGGAAACTAGATCATCATAACTTTTAATTGTCAACATTGCAAATATATTCATCTGCAAGTCACGAATTAAACAAAAAATAGTTTTAAAAATATATTTAAAAATTTCATGAGTTGGAAATAAACATTATGAAATTGAATTAATTGACTTTGGAAGCAAGTATAAACATTTTTTTGCAGAAAATAATTTGACACTGATAAAACCTCTGCTATAAATTAGATTTGAATTTATCTGTACCAGTTAATATAGACATAGTGTTAAATAAATTAACAAACTATGAAGTTTTGCTATGAATAGTGAAAAGAAAGCCAGAATTTCTGTTATGAAATATGTTTTTTTCCACATACACAGATTCTAACTCATGCTTACACAACCCACCTTGCTTTATTGTGGGTTCCCTCTGTGATACAAATAAAATGGAATTTATTCAGTGAACAAAGCCAGTAGAAGTGGCTACCCACCAACCAAGGAAACCTTGGTTGCTCTAAATGGAAAACATTTCCATTTGAATTACATGTATTTTTGCATTAGAATTGTCTGTCCTGTAGACATCATCGTTGTGATTTTTATGAACAAATGCTTGTGGTGTTCTCTGCATCCCCTCTTTTGAGCAGCCATCAACAAAACTGGCAACCTATTGAGTGGCAAAGTTCTAGAATACTTCACTTTGTTGTTCTGGTCCCACACCTTTTTTGTTCTGTCATTAGTCATATCTATTTAAATGACCACCTGAATCTGGATTGGGTAATGGCCTGAAAGTGTTCATAGAAAATTTCCATCAAAGCATGCACACAGCCCTTCTCTGTGAGCCCTTGAGTAGTAAAGTTTTAGGATAAATCAGCTATGTTTTTTGTGGTCCCACATCTTTTTGCCCCCTTTTTTCACATGTAGTTAAGTTCACACCTCAATTTGGACTGTGAGTTAATGGCCTGCATCACCTGAGCTTTTCCTCAAAGTATCCCTTCATGCCTCCTGCAGGGCACGGAGATAGAGCTCGCCCAGTCAGGGGAGCTCAGGCTTTGCTCCTGTCGATAGGTGAGCCCTCCCGTATCGGTTCTCTTCAGGGGTAATTGCCTCCAGAAAAGTGTCTGCTCGTGTTTATTTTCCCATGTAAGATGCATGCACACACATTGTATAGAATTCACCTCTTTTTATCTTATTGATTACTTTGCTGTTGCCCTGGGAATAGCTTGAGGTGGGAGCAGCAGAGTTAGTTTGTAATGTAATCTGTAATGTTTCCAACAAAGATGGACAGAGAATGAGAAAGATATCGTTTAAAAAGAGTGTAGCTATATTGCTATTTTCACTATTTCTGTCTTTGAAATAACACATTCTCCCTGCAACATTTTAGAGAATTTTAAACAAGAAGATCCATGATATTTTAGATGTAATTGAACAGTTATGAAGTGGAAGATGGTATAGTGTTTGTACTCACAGAAGAAGTTAGGACAGTAAACGTTAAAATAAACAGTCAAATAAACTAAATAGAAAAAAACACTTAAACATTATGCAAAGTCTTTGACTAAAAGCAACATCTTTCAAAATTAAGATTTCCCTGAGTGGTTCTAAACTGCATTATCCACATTTATGTTCAAAGATGCATAGTGTTCTAATTAAATACATATATTAAAAATATTAAACACCAGTTACCTGACAGTTATAATCAAAATATCTGTCTAAAAGACTATGAATATATACTGAGGGTGGCATGTTGACACTGGGTGTAGCAATGCTCCCTCACAGCTCAGAATCCAGTTTTTTTTTCTTTTTCTGTGCTGAAATTCCAGGTTCCCTTCCTCAGTAAAAAGACCTGGTGTTCCCATTAACTGACAGCTCTAAGCTGTCCCCTTTGTGTGCGTGTGTGTGTGTGTGTGTGTGTGTATGCCCACATGAATGTGTGTGTGTGTAGATGCACCCAGTGATGCTCTCACATGCTGTCCATGGTGAGATTGCACACTGTGCTTGCCAGTCTGGGCTGTGGCTTACCACGGTCCTCTGTAGTATAATGCGGTTACTGAAAACAGATGGATCAATATTTTGAAAACTAAACAAAGACATATCGGGCAGCGTTCCAATCCAGTTCAAAAGGTATCTCTAACAATGTGCCACATCCACCACTGGGTGTCATCATATTCAGCAATTCCAAAAAAAAACCTTCCAAAAAGTTTTTTCTTTTGCAGTTTGTTCAGAGCAATTTTAGAATGTCCCTTTGTAGGGTGGATTGTTCCGAGATGATGATGATGATGTGTGAGAATTTACAGAACATACTAATTTGATAATGCTAAACTTAAGACTCATGTTTAGTTCTAGGAAAAGGAAATAAAAGTTGGTGGTTCTGAAATGCAAGGCTCCATGGACCAAAATAAATGAGTCACCTTAATAAGGGCCAATGGCCAGGTGGGCGTATAATGCTTTTAACCTGAAGGCTTTCTGTGGGATTCATTCTGATGTACAAATGATAACCAGTCAATAAATTACTACTCACTCTGGGATCGCAACTTTCAAGAAAATGTGTCAGTAGTTTGTGCTTTGCTGTTTTAAGAGCACTCTTCAGCTGTGAAAGGCTGTATAAACCTCAGTTATGGAAAGCTCCTGAGATGCTCCCATTAAGGGGAGTAAACAAAAAAGGTTTTTTTAACTCAATATTCCTCTGAACCTACATATGGAAGTATTTGTATCAGGGGTACAATTTTGCATAAGGCACATTCTGCTGTCTTTTAGTTACCTGCTTTTCATCACTGAGAGATTGTTAGCTGTGGCACCAAGGGAAAGCCATTCATCGTATTTCTGTTTAATTACATTCACTCCTTATCTTGAGATCACATACATAAACAGAGCATCGTCTTTAAAAGACAGAACAGTGGCAGGTGTTATTTAATTCACCCAACACCAGGGCACTTGCTGAAAGAGAAGATGGCATTCCATTTTTTTTCATAGCACTTAAGGTAAAGCCAACTTTTTCGGTCGAGGTGGTTGCATGCTGCGCCGTCCTTAACAACATCTGCCTTACCAATGGAGATGTTGTGGAACCAAGATCCTGACATTGCTAACTGTACTGACATATTTGACAAGCTTGACATAATTGCAGAACTCCATGGCACTGTAGGTCTTTGGAAAAGTGAGCTCTCAGTTTTGTGTCATCACCAGTGACATAATTGCAGTAATAAAGTTTGTGTTCACAGCAGTTCTTTCAGAGTTTTAAGCTCAGGAGCCCAGTTTGGTCTTTTGATTGTGCACTTGTTTTGAAAACAGTATTTGGCAAAGGCACCACAGGATCGTTGTGGTTGGGAGTGACAAAATGTACCAGTATTGGAGTTAAATTCACAATGGTCTCGATCAGCTTCCACTTACAAATAATACAAGCTACTAAGAAAATTAAAATGCAATGAAAATCCCACACTCACAAAAATGATTATTGCTAAAAGTGCCATTATGTGAGGATAAAGAATTTAGTTTGTGAGTGGAAGGACAAATGCTTTTTGTGGTATTTTGTCATACTCCAGACTCAGCTGAACTGTGTAGCCTCATACAACAACCCTGACATAGAAAGAGGCAGCCAAAACATGTGAGACCTCTGAATCAAGTGACAACAAGCCCTCATTTTCCTGTCCTCTGCAGATGCAAAAACAATTACATGCTGCCTATGTTGCCAGAGGATGATGAAGTCAGCATGCATTTGCTTTGAACATCAACAGCCGCCTGGCTTACCAGGAGTGACCTCTAGAGGGCAAGACTATCAAGCTTAGCTCGCTTAACCCCTGTCTTTCCCCAGGTGAATTGATGAGCCAATTGTTGCCTTGCCAATACCGATGGCATAGCTGATAATGGCACAGCTGGACTCAAACACTCAACGAACTCAACAAACACAAAGGCCTTTAACAAATGTCTTTAAGGCTTAAAGACAAACGTTGATTGAATTCATATGGTTTGCAGCATCCTCAGGACTTGGCTATGAGTTCCTTGCTTTACTGCAGACAGGTACAGTGCAGACATATTTTAAAATATCACTGATTCTACTAAATACTTGGCTGTTTCTGGCAATCATTCTACCCAGTGTTTAATTTCTAAACAAGAAGGTGCTGGAATGACAAATGAATGTAAGCGGGAAAGTACCAGCTGACCCCAAGGTCCCAGAGTGCATGAGAAATGTGCTCTCAGTGCCGCAGACAATGCCATGGAACTGAAAGCAGTTCTATTGTATGCCATGGTGCTGCATTACGGACCAGAATAGGCCTAATTAAAAGCTCTTAAATATCACTACACATCACACATACACAACTACTCACACACAGGGGCTTACACAACTCTCTTTAAAATCATTTTCAAAATGTCAATTATGAGTTATTTCAAATTATTTAAAGATACACTGCGCAACACTAGCCCTGCTATTGCTGCTCCCCAGTCCCGTGCAGGGAATTTTAGAGGGACAGGTACTATTAGACACCTGAGTTTACCACTACGATTTTCACAACAAGAATTCATTACTGATGAAGTGCAATGTAGATGACATGGAACATGAAAAAAATTCAGCCCTGTAAAAATGTGGTACGTAGTAGAACTACTAAAATGTAGTTCTTTCATTTTTTAATAACTTCTTACAATGTTACTAAGCAACTTTATGTACTATGACAAAATCTTGCCTAATAATCAGACTTTGGTGGTGCTTAATATCCTCACTGACTGATCAGCATAATATGTTTCCCATATTACCCAATAATTACGTGCATGGTCACTGCTAGAAGATGCCTATTTATGCCCTTTTGGGATGGCCATGCTGTCATGGGCAAAAGGCATACCTGAGTTTGGATTGCATCATTTGGGAATCAAAAAGAATGAAGTGGCTACATTGTAAGCCATTATACTATTTCTGAGATATAGTAAGATAGCATTCTTGATGTGGGAGGGACATGGAATGAGAGACTACAAAAAAGCTTGCATGGGCGAAAATAAACAGTCATACATATGTGCATGAGATGGGAGAAAGCAAGACAAAAACATAAACAAACACAGAATAATCACAGAGTGCATTTTTCCTTGCTTGTCTCTCTGCCATGTTTTTCTTTCCTCTCTGTGTTTTCCCTCCTACGCTCAGAAAAAGTGTTGGGATCTCTATTTCTCTCTCTCGCTCTCTCTTGCCTGCTCCTCCTTCCCTCTTTTTCTGTCACTCTCCCTCTTAAATTAGCAGAAAGGATTTGAAAGGGGCACTCTGAGTGTAGTTTGCCCCTCTCTTGTAAGTGACAGGCTGTTTGTTTCAGGACTGTCAATTTTGGTGGGCTGCTCCTGTCTTTAGCATGCTTCAGAAATCTCTTGCTGGTCCTGTGGCCTTAATGCTCTCCTTCCCTTTCCCCTCCCACTGGCTGATCACAGAATATTGTGATTATAAATAATAATTGTTCCCTGTATTCCTAATTTTCATGTCAAACAGTGTTTGGTTTTTGCAGGTTTGCTTGTGCACTACGCAACCTTGGGATATATGACTGCAAAAGGCACAAATACGTTCCTATTGTATATCATCAGTACATAACATGAAACAATATCAGTACATCTTAGGGATATATATATGCCTTTGTATGAGTAACATACTACTAACACTATAAACTGTATCTAAACTGGAGAATATTATTGATATTTGTGAAATGTAACTATTGCATCGAATACTTTCAAGGCAGCTTGTGCAAATTTCTAACAGTGCCAAATGTTACATTACGAAAACTACTATGATGCAATTTAAGCCCATTTATAAGGATAAACAGACAAAGAGGACCATTCTTAAGCAATCAGCACATTAGTATGTGTTGGGAGACAGTTTTGGAGAGTGGCACAGTGTTTGAGAATGTGTGTTAGAATTACAAAGGGATGTTGCCGCATTCCAACCAGGGCCAAATGGCGCCTCCTGTTAACGACCTGTTACCTGCCGTCTGCGGAACGTAGGGTTCCCCATTACCATATATGAGCCATCACATGCTAATGTTATTCCCTTATACTGTATAAATATTAACCACAAAATATAAACATTGAACATTTTGCTCCATGCTTGTGTTCCCGCGGCAGGCTGTGTAAGTAAAGTATCTGTCTTCAGCTGTGAACATAGGATCCATCTCTTCATTAACAACATGGTTGTTTTACTCATTTTGAGATTTTTCTTTTTTACTAACAGTATGTGTACTGAAGCATTCTATATATGGTAAATTGAAATAAGTAGTCTTTCACTGTTAAAATGGCATGTTAAAATCTGTAATGTGTAATTGTTCCCTATTTATAGTACATGCAGTTACAGAGGTTAGGAGATTTTTATACTCTGCCATAACCAATGCAGCTGACATTTACAATATAGAGCACTGTAGACATCACCTACAGTACCAATGCAAATGAAACAAGGGTGGAAAAACTACTACATTGCTAATTTTTCCACAGAAAATGTATCAGAAATATTATATTTTTCAAACCATATGGTGAATGCTAAGAGCTGCTGTTCCATGAAATGTCAAAGACAAGGACCAAGAGTATTAAGACATCGACTTTTTTCAACATAAAAATGCTATTGATAGGCCTGTTGTGCTCAGGGAGCAACCATGGGAAGCATCTACATTCAGCTCAATACATGCAGAACCAGTTATTTTAAATGTCACTCATCTGTTCTTCAATTGGCACGCCACATGAGTCAAGCCTTCTTTAGTAATTCACTGCTCTAGCACTGACACCATGCTCTCTGTTCAAGGTGCCTTGCAGGCTCACAGAATAGATTTTTATTGAGGTAAGACTTTTCCATCTCCTCATAAGAATGACAATATCATGGTATATTGGCTCCACAAATCTCATGAATAATTTTGAAAGTGTTATTTTTATTTTTTTTTTTACCATACACCATTCAACATTATAACCATGCAGGGGGTCGGACTTAACATGACTACATTACGTTTCATAGAAACTTATCTTATCATAATGCATCTATAACTTAACTTACAAACTTACAATCTGTAAAGACGATATGTTCTGGAGATTAATCCCCCATGTACAACTTTATACATATTTAGTATTTTACAGATTTTAGCTCTTAATCATAGCTATATTTTTGTTTTGCACTGATGTCAGGTGAATACATATTATACCTCACTTGCTAGTTGGACAGTTAGCCAGTTTGGCTTGCCAGCCTTGATTGCAAATTATTCTGTGCTGCAAGTTTCCTTGTCATCAATATCATTGGATGCTCACAAAGAATTTGCAAGGTAACTAACTATTAACCTGAATTTAAATGGTATGGTTTAGGCTGGTATGCTGATTTTGAATCTCATTTATTCACTCAGTCACCACACCAGGCATCATAACATAGTCAAGGTCCAGGATCCTCAAGTTATGGAGCAAAGTCCAATTAGTTGGCAATCAGTAGGCCACTCTCAATCCAACAGCAGGTGGCCAGTTAAAGGAAACATTTTTTAATTTGTTATTAATAATAAGGTTTGCCAGACAACAAATCAGAAGTCTCGGTCATCTGACCTTCCAGCATATGTTATTCCAACACCAATGTGAGTCACCCAACAATTGACTTTGACAGCTCTCAGAGTTGGTTGTCAGGCAGCATACTTGTCATTTGTCAGCAATAGCTGTTTTGTGTCATTACCACTTGTGTCTTAGCCACTCAGACTTGATGTCAGATGAGTTCCCTAACTGAGAGTTTGCTGTAAATCCAAGCAACACAGTTTGATAAAATGTGTTTGACTCGGTTTGGCCATGATTTGTGTGATAGGGTAGGCCAGGCTTCTGACTGGGAATGTGGAAATTGGTACAGAGTGGGAGCAGCCCAGACAAAACTCGCTGACAAAAGGTAAGAGTCTAAGTGAGTCTGACCAGTGACTCTGAGAGCTGCTGAAGCGCTAAAATGCACATTGTACACCTAAAATACAAGCGATGGCATTGACATTTCTACTGTCAGTAAGATTATGGTCTTTTTCCTATGAACTTTAGCATTTGTCACACTTCAGTCTTTGCACTCTGAGTTTCTTCTTCCTGTTTGTGCCCATGGTTAAAAGTACACAAAGTACACAAATGGCAAAGAAAAATTCAGCTTCAGCTGTTAATGCCTCCAATTCACAACATTAGTGATTATGTGACAAGAGTTGGTCTCTTTTTCTTTACTTAATGATTTGAGTCAATGAGCATATAACATGAACTACTGCTAATATAAAATATATACATCCATCCAAAGCTCAATTTTAATGGCTTTCTGGGTGAAATACTCATGATAATGGCCAGGATTCAATCAACATTTTTCCTTAACTTTTACTTACAATTTAGAAGCTATTTCATGCTTTTTTCTACAAGAACAGTTTGGAGAGTACATTTTCATGATTGCAGAAATTCAACACAAATTTGCGATGATAAAAATGACAGTTGTAGATTGAACACTAGCCAACATATTTTTGTAAAAATGTACTGCTGTTTTGTAAATTATTATACAGTTGGCCCTCCTTATCCACGGGTATATGGTTCCAGGACCCCCGCGGGTGTGTGTAATTTTACCCTATACGTGTTCATAACTTGAAACCCCACCTATATGACTAAGAACTGCTAAAACCCACATAAATCATACTGACTGCAGTGTTCTAGCATATGTGCACTGGAATTTCAAATGTTCTTTTTTGAGAATATTATGGATTTTTTAAAATTAATTTAAATAATAAATTCAAACCGTGGTTGGTCAAAACTGTGGAAGCCAAACCTGCGGATAAGGCAGGTCGACTGTAATTACAACTCACAGCTCATACCCAAACTCAAACTTTGTATTCCTTCAAGATGTCAAATATTACCAGTTCTGCTCATGTTACTTTGGGTAACATCCTCAGCAAAACAAGCAAAATTATTAACTTGAATGTAAAAAAAAAGTTTTTATTTCAGTGAATTTGAACCCAACCTTCTACCATTGAGTGACTGTGAATAATTACTTTGGAAAAGAACTGTTTCACCAAACCAGAAAAAAATCATTAGCATTTTTTTTGGCTATGGCTAACTTGATTCATTGATTTTATTGAATCTGATGGTATTTCTGAAAAAGGACTAGTGGCAAATCAACCAACTTTTTTCAGACAATCTAGGAACATTTTCATCTCTGGAGGTAAAATGCATTTGCTGACTAATTTTTGTGAATGTTGCTAACCAATACAAATCTGAGCTGCTTCGCAAATGATGTCATCATGCTGCCATCACGAGGCTTCTGAAAGTTTCTTTCACTGATCAGTTTTTTTTTTAAATGGTGGCGCACCCAACTAGTTGGTATTGTAAGGAAGAACACCTGCTATCAGTATCTGACTTTGTAAAATTATCTGTGTCTATCCTGATTTCTTCAAACCCTTCAGTTGCAAGAGGTATTCATATGATCTCCATAAAAATGTGACCACAGGTTAGAGGGCCAAAAGGTCCATGCAGAAGGAATTTTAAACATCATGTGATAGAATGAACTTGGTTCACGACAATGAATGGAAACAGCATACAGATCAAATAGCAAAAACTCCTAAACAGAAAGAGGATGAATGAGGCACCTTCAAAACTCAATCGCACAGGCCAATTAACACCTGTCTGTAACTAATTGCCTGATTCTGAGAGTGTAGCAGAAACAATTCGCAGGCTATTAGAGATGCAAAGTACTGGCGGGCCAAATGATCCATCCAACACCTGCTTGTCGAACATCTTCTGAAAAGTTCACATTGTTATTCTGTGTGGCATTTGCTGGTTCAGAGCATGCAGAAGGTTTTAGGGCTGGGTAGAGGTCAAGGCAATTCTCCATGAGCCACTGTCCACCATGGGGGTGCTGCTTATTTTGATTCTTAGTGGTTTCCAATACCTACACATCATGTGTCTGTTGCTTATTAAAAGTAAACCACTCGATAAAGTTAGCAGACTGTAACATTGAAGGTATTGCAGGTCTTCAGGAACCCTATTACCCTGTATGGTATATCACTAATAAGGGTAAAAAAACAGATAGCTAACACATTACGTTCTCACCACGTAGCTGAGATGCTGGATTGCTATGGCAATCAAACATTTTATGAAATCAGCATGCATTGCTTGAAAAATAAAACCATTTCTAGTGGCATTTAGAATTTTTTTGTTTTCCGAAATGAAATGCTTTGGTAGAGTTGGTTTCTGCAAAACAAATAGATCAACCCTTGCTCAGAATAGACCCCTTATTTCCATGCCTTGGGAGTAAAAATAGCTGCAGAGGCAGCTGTAGCTACAGTCCATGATTTCACGTCTGATTGTTTACTGAGGAAGCTACAAAAGAGCTTTGTCTGATGAATGTTATTTTTCACTCGACAATCACTACCATCTTTCAATCAAGCACCTCAAGGATCAGCTTTTATTTTCTTGCAAGAAGCTATTGATTTCCAGAAGACAAGACTCTTTCTTTTTGGGATCATTTCAATTCACATTTTGGTTTTCTCAGCAAGAATAAAAAAGTATTTCATTACACAAAATGAGGGGACGAAAATCTGCTGTGATTGGATTTTCTGGGCCGAAACATTCATCCTGTAAATGCAGATGTCCACTGGGAAATTGCATATTGCTGTAAAAATGAAATGAAAGTGATGTTGGATGATCAGTGTGATTTTTGTCTTAGCCTTTGTAATAGAAAAATCATAACTGAAGGACATTTTGTAATCTGTGTGTGGACCCTAACTGCTTATAATGCTCTATAGTTATACATCACACTGTAAAAAAATGGTGTCAAAAGTGTAACAGTGTCCAAGTACAGCCTAAAGAGATCAATTGAATGTCTTTATGTCTATCAGACATCTTTGAACACACAGCTATGAGCATAAAGACACACACACACACACACACACACACACACACACACACACACACACACACACACACACACACACACACACACACACACACACACACACACACACACACACACGCATACAGGCATGCATGGATCACACAGGTGAGGAAATACAATATGGTAATTTGTAGTGAAAATGTTTTAAGATAGAGATTGTGGATGGATACAGAGAGAGTATTAGTATGGGCTGCATACCTTAGAGCTGTTTCATGAACACATCACACATACCAGCTATCACTGGGGGACATCTCAGGGGTCACCCTTCAGCTAATACATGTCCTTACTACAAGCTGCGAGGACCAACTCTCATGGGAGATGTGCAGGGACAAACAGAATTCCAGGAAAAAACATGGTGCCGCATTTAACATACAAATGCCAATCCTAGAAAACATAATGCATTTTCTTCTTTATAAATACGAGTATTTATATTTTGAATTCCATGAACAGATTCATGCGACTGTTTACCCTGTACCTCTCCTGTCGTAGAATTGATTGAAGTTTTCTTTCATTTTAATTTCAGCACCAGAAATTAACGTTGCTGTAATTGAATAGACAGTAGAGCAAGCTGCAGAGAAGTATTGTGATACTAGCACTTCAGGTAATAAGCCAGAGAACAGTAATTTAGCAGCATGATTACAGCTGATAATTAGACACTGATCCTGCAATTATATGGGAATGGTATAAATCTCCTACCTTACAAGGTCTTCATATGATTTATGCTCTCTCCAGAGAACTCCTGTAAATTAATATTGAAGCTTAAAATGGTCAAGATTACCCATCAAATACAAGAAACAAATATATGTATATATGTACAGCATTACAGCCACGAGGTTAATGTTTGCACTACTTTTCTTTAATCAAACATCTCTCAGCTAAAATTATAATAAGCTGAGCCTTAAAAAAACAATCACACTGGTGAGAAATTCAGTCCATATACAGTTATTGAGGTTCCTTTGATTCAATGATTATGTGGCAGGGCATGTAATTATGTGAGATTATGTAAGACTATAAAATGCAAAACCAAACGCATCCATATAATTTCTACATCCCTCATTAATCCTTCTTACTGCTGCATCAAATCAGCCCCTACTTCCTGCAGCAGCACCCAATCAACCCCCTCCTCTTCCCTCAACCACTTCAATAATTTTCTCTGTGATCAAACTCCTGACTAGTTTGTAGTACATTGCCAGCGTTGTTTTCTCTTGCACACTTCCTCTCACCTTCTCTCCTTCTGTGTGAGGCCTTTCCTGCCCTCCTCCTATGATCTTCCAGTTTTGTGCCACAAGTCTCACTTCTGGGATGTCCGCCAGCAAGGTGAGACCCTTTCCTCTACAGCAAGTCCATGGGGGTCTCAACAACCTTGTCTTATGATCAGGTGCGAGGTTATCCACCAGACTCCAGGCCAAAGATGACCTCGTACAACATTTTCACTCTCAAATAAATATACTCATAATATTTTTGCTCATTTCTGTTTTGGAGATATTCATATGAAATGCATGTTTATTCACTTATAGTGCTCCATAGCTTGCAGTGATACTATTATTAATAGAAGTGTGAGCACACACACACACACACACACACACACACACACACACACACACACGCACACAAAGATCTTGACAAGATTAATTGTTCTTTTATAGCCAGGCATCTCTCAGTGAAAGCTTTATATTTCAATGCAGATAAAGCAGATGATAACCAGGAAAAAACCTCCAAATCCACCCTTCCCCCTCAAAAACACCTAATAACCCCCATTATATTTTTGGGTTTTATTATTTTCTGTTTTTTTTTTCTGCCGAACACTTAAGCCCCATTGTAAATCAAACTTGATTGCCTTTGGTTGTAACATGTCAAGGATCCAGCCAGGTGCTGTTCGCTTGTACCTCAGCCATGCATGAAATCCAAAACTTGTGTAGTAAACTTCACCTGTCAAACAGTGAGACATTATGTCCAACTGGGAGACAGATGGAAGCTTTGCCCTCAGAGAAAGCACTCTTGAATGCCTCAGGCTGGGACGGCGGTCGAGCATACCTTTTTCGGGTTCAGCGAGGTCACCAGACCATTCAGGACAGCTGGACCTCCAGCAAAATGCACAGCGGTGAGACAGTGACAGAGAGGCAGGGGACTGTGGAGGTGCAACGTGGTATGAGGCTATAGGGGCAAACTTATAATCCAAAGCAGAGGGATTGGGAAAGCCATTACACCGGTGCAGACTGCTGTGGATTTGACAGTGGAGCACACATGGTATCTCCTGAATCTAGAGTGCTGTGGCTCAGATGCCCTGCTTCCGTAGTCATTGCTCTCTTTCTATATATATATATATTTCCGCTGTACAATAGGAGCCTATTACACACTGAGGAGTGAAATTGCTGGCCCACAGTTCTGAGCCTCCTTCTGCAGCTTTAACTGTTGAGCTGCTGAATGGGCCCTGTTTTGTATCAATATTTTTTCTGGTGAATGGTGTGAGATATAATGCAGTTTAATGCCCATATTGCATGCAGCTCAGTGAAGTTCATTTGGTATCATGGAAGCAGCCATATGCCTTGATAAAAATAACATCAGCCCAGAACATAATGAAGTGATATGCTGACTTAAGTCAGACTATTTTGTTTTATCAAAAGCAGTCTCAGCCAACCTTTAGATAAAGCAATTAAAATATTTGGTGTAATGAAAACAGAGCTCTCTTGTCTTGTTTCTCCACTGATGTCCTCTAAAACACAATACATGCCAACCAGAGATGCAAGGTTTGATTCTTCTCAAGCTGTAAGAAAAAAGAAAACAAAGTGTGATTCAAAAGACTTTTGAGACAGCATTCAATGTCTGTTTATCTACCTTTCATTTCGCTTCCACAGAAAATTCTCAATATTAATTTTAAAGGACAGCACAAATCATGAACACCAGCCTTTTGCCCATTTTGAATTTGTCCATGTTTACTTAAGGGCAACTGCCAGTCAGCTACTATTGAAATACATTCAAGGAAAGTAAGAAAATAATGCATTTATGCTTTTAGATTTACTGTACAGCATTTTGGCTCAATGCCATATCTTTAATTCAGCTTACCCAATATTACCATATCTATAATCAAATGTGATTAATTCTGCTTTGATTGAAACTATTTTTGATATGTGCTGTTTTCCATACCATTTTATTGAATATATTACTTTAACATTGAATAAATGACTTTGTATGGCAGCCATGCAGGCTAATTTTGAGAGAAGGGGAATGGGTTTTTAAACACTTTTGACCTGACTCAGCAGGGCAGTGGATGGTTGAAATGCATTCATGTGGACCTGGTCTGATATACTGTTCTTCCTTTACCCTTTGATATGATTGTTACAATTACCATGATGATTATTTTATTCTGTGACACTATAAGAGTCAAGCTGTACCTTCCCTATGTGATTTAGACCTGTGAATGCTGACGGATATGCTGTGTGGCTTTGATATAGGAACACATCCCTCTAGCTGGCTGTAACTCTTACTGGCCGACTGCAGAGGCACATTGACATTAATTACTGGAAATAAAATCACATTTTATTGGTTCCTTTGTGGGGGTGGGGGAAACAACAACAACAAGATAAAAAATGCTAAAAGTAAATTGACTTCTGGAACAGTGCATATTATGGGCTTCATCTCCCCTTTCAGCAGGTAGCAGATGTGTTCTTGACTGTGCTACAGCAGGTAAAATAATGGGATTTTATAATAATGTGTAAGAATGTGTAAAGCAAAAAAGCAGCAATCAATTATTTCACCTCTGCTCTATGTGTTTCCTATTTACAGGTACATTTCTTTTTGCAATTTCCTTTGCCATGGACATTGTTATCCATTATTTATCTCTGCTGAAGCCCACACCAGTACAGTCAGAGCATACCGCATTTACTGTGGTGGAGTACAGAACCACCCAAAGCAATTACTGACAAGTACAACACAGTTTAACATCAGGAGAAAGCAGAAAAATCATTAAGGGGAAACCTTGAACTTGAGAACAAACCTTTCTGGCGACCTTGAGGTGTGCTTTTGAGGGAGGACACTGCCTGTTGAGAAGTCAGATGAGTTTAAAAATAACCCAGGAGCAGGACTGGTGCCATGCTTGGTCTCTTCAGTCTGCTCTGGGCAGGTAATCGGAGAGTACTGGCACCAAGCTGCCCCAGCTCCCTAGGGAAATCAGGCCTGCTTGCACCCGCCGTGCCTGGAGTCCTCCAAGATGACATGATGGTGGCGGGAGAAACCGGTGGAAGGGGGGCAGTTGGGGAAGAGATGCAGAAGAGAGGAGGGAGAGATGATGTGACCCAAGCTATGCTCTTTGTTTGTCAATCCCTTGCAAACAAGCATGACCTGGCTCTCTTTTTTGAATAGACACTACCTATGGTCACATTGGCTATGGGCTTTTTAACTTAGATGGGAGATTGAAGGAATTGATTCATTCTCTCCTAAAATTAAATGGATAGGCAATTCATACGCAAAAATAAACCAAAAAAAAAAAACAACAACAGCGTATTAAATTGAGAGGTCAGAATCAACAAAAGCCACAAAAGACAAGAAATTCAACCCAGCACAGCAGCTTGGCCAGTGCACAGACAATGCTTTCCAACACTATGTTATGTGCAGCCTTCCACAGTACTGAAGTAATGGTGTCCTGTTGTACCAAAACAGCTGAGATATGATTAAGCAGGTCATTTTGTTGTCAACAGGCTGTTCGACTTCTACCCAAGGTTGGCACAGCTGCGTTATGTATGGGGTAAGGTGGGAAGTTTGAGGGGGTTTTTCCTGCACAGACACTTTGTGAGTGTTGTCTGCAGCTGGCCCTGAACAGCTGATATGAACGCACTGGTCTGTGCCAAAGAGAAGTGAGACTTAATGATTTTGTGGGTTCTGCACAGGGTGTAATTGCATGATAGCTGCTCTATTGAATGTCTCAAGAGTGCAAGCTATCAGAACAACTCACTTAAATGTGCTTTTCCAGGTGTTTTACATGGAGAAGAAATATTGAAATTAAATACAATCATTCAAAATTAAATTGTTCTTCATGATTGCTAATACTGCTGTAAAACCACTAGCCGCTTTCAAAAGGGTTGTTTTATCTAATTAATGTTATGTAAAAGGCTAGTCTAAACAAAAGATGTGTACAAGCATATGGATATGATGAATAAAACAGCAAATAAAAAGGTAACATCATAATATTCTTAAATTTTCATTGTGTTCATACAAAAGCATTCAACAACTATTACCTTAGAGTTTTAGTACATGGTTTTAGTACTGGTTTTTTATTTTACCATGGCCATGACCCATTTACATTATAGAGCAGCTTGATCAAAATAAACTCGATGGTTGTGTTTTATCTTTATCACATAATAGAAGAAACAATTAATCTTAATTTAAGTAATCTTAAATTAAGAATTTAATCCATATTGCCATTTTCTTAAAACAGTAGCTCTCAAGTGTATGATATAATTAGTATCATCACATAATATCATCATGTAAGGTTACTAAACAAATATTCCCCACTAATTTGGCTCACTGTTATTGACTCTGGCATTGAAATCTTTGTTATCTAACAAATAGTTTAGTTTTCATGACCATGTTTCCATGTTATCATTAATTAGGACTCCCCTGATGTACCTGTCAGTCTATAATTGAATTAATTATTAAAAGATTATAATATCCTTTCCACAAAGGAATAATTTACCATATGGCATTATGGGAAAATGAAGGTATAACTGATCTGCCTTATTAAATGTCCTGGGACATGCAAATGGGCATTTCTCCTTCATGACGTGCATAGCTATTTCTGCCATAATGCACCTTAACCCGTACAACTCATGGAGACTTTCCCCATTTTACACTGTCTTTATTTTTTATGAATAATGGTGATCTAATGCAAGCCCCAAGTGGAGGATTGATTTGATCAGATGTTATCCCTCATCCAGACAAAGTCAACTCCTAAAATATTTTCACATAAAGCTGATAAAAAGTTAAGATTGTCTTCTTTTTGTCTGACTTTTAAAGTCAGATATTTCTAAAAATAAGTCATCGATCAGAGAGAACATTGTGTTATGAAAGAGTGGAATCAAATCAAAATTGGATAATCAGATTTAAATATAAAACAAGGATAACATCATCATCATCATCATCATCATCATCATCATCATCATCATCATCAACAACAACAACAAACTGGAATATAGTATAGTAAACGGTGGTCTGTCAAATTTGATTCTGTCATCCTCATACATGGTCCTACAGTTCCATGTGTACAGTATAAAGTCTATAGCACAAGACATTTATGATTTGGGATTATTATATTTAGTCGATTAATAAAGATTGTTTGGGGTCCAGCTGTTCCTCTGGTGGAGTGACATCCAACCTATCAGGTGTTGATCACCAGACCAGATTAATAAATCATGTTCTTCTGCTGCACACGGATGCTGAGGGAACTCACTGGCATACTTTCTCCCAGAACTTGCTGGTTTGAATTACTCACTGAAACTGGCATCTTGACCTCAGGCTTTCTTGGAATCCTCTGTCATGGGTAATCGAGCAGAGAGTGTTTTTCCTTGTTGCGAATGTGAGTGTCAGTCTAATGTTTCTTATGATGAAAGTGTCATTGTAAGGACAAAGCCTTGCCTAGTCCAGGGCCTGGGAATCACTTCTGCCCCAGAACCGAGGAGAGGCAGATATCAGAAAAAAGCTCTCTTACAAGCTAATGAGTTCTTCTCATGGTATGTAAAGACAAAGAGATGTTTTGGTTTAAATACTGCTCATTCATAGCAAAAAGCTGTCTGTTTCCTTAGTGACAAAGGAAAACAAACATGTTGTGCAGCAGATAGGGTACTACCGTTTGCACATGCATCATGGTATGCAGTTTTGATCTAAGAGGCTAAACATCCCTCAACTCATTAAAAGTGCATAATTAAGCCCAATTAACAGCTTGATACAATTCAGGAGTTGTATCTTTTGTTGAAATGAAAACCAGGATTCAGAAAGGTCCCTCAGGGCTATAGCTGACTTAAAAGCCCACTCAACTCTTCCAGATATTTTTCAGAACTCGCTGTTGTCAGAAAATGTTGTTGTACAATGATACAAATTCAAAATATAAAACATTAGACCAAAAATGGACATTTTGGCCATTAAAGTCAATTTATTAACGTCAATGTACATTTTACAATGTGACCCTCGGTATGTCATTGGTAAAGTAACTGGGCAAACGAGGGGGTGTTATTTTTACAACTAGTTCCATGAACTCTCATGTTACCTCTGCTTTTAATTTATTCTTTGAGTAAAACCAAGAAATAAGAGGCTGGTATGAGCCTATAAAATGTAGTTTTGAATCCAGAATATACTTTGGATTGTGTGGTTCTTACATGGGTTCCCCCCAAATGTTTAAGGACACAGAAATGTCATTTTAAAAATGAACAAATGAATCTGTAATAGACTCTAAATTTATGAGGCTGTTTGCAAGGTCAGTGAACTACTACGTGCTTATTTTGTGGAGGTATCAGTCAGTGTCGTAGATTTGCTTTATTAGGCATTTTACTCTCCACTAACTCTTCCTGCATGCTTAAGATCCCCAAAGGAACCTGAGAGAAATACTCTTACTGCGACCTCTGTGATGCAAAGCAGTATTAAATTGTGGAAGTTGCATATGCAACCAAACTGAAGAATTTATGGGTAAAGCTGAACTGAAAGACCTTCAAAGGTGAACCCCCTAGTCTTGTTCATATTTATAGGCTCATACAGTACCACCCAAAATATTGCTGAAAGGACATTTTTTTCTGACTAATTACAGTTCCTGCCAAGTCACTTTAGTTTCAATGTAAAAGCATTTTGGTAACAAAACACTCATGTGCTTTCCAATTAAAAAAGTTACATTTTTGAGGAAAAAACAACCTTGTTTCTGGTCAATCTGGAATTTTTATTGGACTGTCAGAATGTGGATTTCACATTCATTAATATGCATAGGTTCATCCTACAATTGTTCATAAGCATAACATTTATAAGAAACAGCACACCATTAACATGATCCTTAAAGTTCTTTATTTTTTATTTCATCATCAAAATTTTTTACAAAACATCTCTGACAATAATATACTTAGATAAGAGCCAAGTTTTGCATTGCACCAGGTTGGGCCACAAAACTACTTTCAGGCTGATTAGAGAAAAAAAAAAAAAAACAGAATTGACAAACAAACAAATAAACTATGCAACTGTTAGTCCAAGAGTATTTACATCCCCTAAATAAAATTAAAAACATTTGCTGTAAAAAAATGTAAAACAGAAAAAAAATATTAAAAATATAATTTCAATTATGACAAATGAACAGCTGGTCAGATGTTGTTGAAATTCTATGACAAACACCTACAGCATGATAATACTGTTTATCTCAGTGGTATATTTTGTATATTTACATTGGTATATTTCAATGCCTTGATCTGGTAATGAAAATTGTATATGAAAATGAAGACTTAAAATTAAAGGAGTATCCATGCAAAAAACTGCAAAAATAATTTTGTTTTGTTTCTGATTTATCTCAGTAGTAAAATAATTAATAATTGAAGATATATCAAAGCAAATGCAACAGAGAGAGATATCTCATCTCCAGGTTGGGACCAATTATATGGTTTTCAGTGTATTTTATCAGGCTCAACATCACATACAGCATCACAGCAGTAAAGAGGCCAATTTAACACTCATTTTCAGCACAGATATGATAAATGTGTTGAGTAAGATAATATTTGTTAGCTAAGTGAAGTGAACATTATAGTAACTGAAAATTTTATACAGTGAAAATTTGAAGACGGGAAACCCAAAGGTCAATTACTACATGTCGCCGTCCTTGTGGCATTCCATGTGTCCTCTAATGACCTATGCCAATACATATGGGAATGTGGCATATGGGAATTTAGGGAAATGAGCCAAAACTCAATGTTATAATTTTCAAAAAAGTGCTCTCATTGTTGATAAAAGATACATGAGTTTCCATGGTTTCATATGGGTCTGTAGATTTCATATCTCAGCATGCAGGGCTAGGTGCTGAAACAAACACAAGGGACTGTCTGTAGAGAAAAATCAGCAGAAGCTATATATTTTTGGTATACATTTTTCATGAGCCAGAGTATCTAGGGTTTCAAAATAATGAAATACACAAAACAATGCACAGGAAACCTTTCTGTAAAGCTATTGCATTTAAATTTTCAGTGGCTGTACCTACAGTATTCACATACTGTATTTTTATTACCTGTGATTGAAATAGGATTTAATATAAATAAATTACATTTTTCATCTGTACAATGGAATAGCTGATTATTCCATGTTCTGCATGTACATTTAGACAAGGAAAGCATAAAATGATGAGGCTTTTTATCCGCTCAAACACAATTTATTGTGATGTCAGTTGAGTGGCTCTGTAATGGCTCCATTCTCGCAGGCTATTGTGACGATTCTACGGGAAATCCTCAAAATGGCATCCTAACAAACAGCTTGATAACATCTATTGGGCAAAATAAATCAACAGCAATATGTTGTGGAACATTGATTGGTTTTGTGCAGAAGATCACATTTAAAGAAAGCAGTGAAAAAGGTCATCCTAAGAGCTGGACTCTGGGATCCTCGATAGCAAAGAAGTTTTATTTTGGAAACGGACCCCTAGGCGGTGCAAGCTATTTACGTCTCCTGAATAGGCTGGCTAAGACAAAGAGCTCCACAGTGCAGATGCTGCATTAATGCTTTCATGGCACAGGGACACAGTAACGTGTACGTGTAAAGGCAGAAATACATAGCTGTTATGTAAATGTTATATATAACCATTTTTTGTCCACCTCTTATTTGTACAGCACTAAGACAGCCATTTTTATTTGTCCACAAATCAAAGAACCACAGGGGGATAGAGCGATTGAGAGAAGCTGCAAGATTCAAGGCCTCAGCAGGAAACAATAGGCCATACCTACAAATAACAATCCAACATGGTTTTAAACCGAATGTTTGGCCCAGCAGGAATACTTGACAATGAGAAAACTGCAGAAAAAAACTGCAAAAATCCAGGATTCATAATTTGGACCTGAAACAGCTTTAGTCAAAAGCTCAATATTACTGACGTGCATGTGCATGCGTGCATTACAAACTGACAGACGTGTTTGATCTGAGAAATCTCTTAATTGATTTTCTGTACCCACAGAACTGCACTCCCACTCCTTTTACCTCACATCAGCAGATGGGAAATGAAATAGTTGGACCTGCTGTCAAAGCTAGTGAGGTGCATGTGGAAAAGAAACCTTTTGGGGTTGGATTTCACTCAGTTTTTTTTTTTTTACATTGATGTACATGGTCCATATCTCAGTAATGAGATAAAAAGCCTTGCGTGGGGCTTTTCTGGCCTCCGTTAGTGTTGCCCCACAGATGGAAGGTTCTAGCCAGTCCATGACAAACTCCAATTCCATGACTGACAAATCAAATTTAAATGAGATATCCACTCCTCTGAGCCATGTTTAATAAGAATGAATGGCTTAATTTCTGCTTTCTAGATCCCCAGTACCCAGGCCTGAACCTGATATCCTCAACTATATCTGTCTCTTTTATTGTCTCTTTCCCTCTCACTCTTTGGGGATCTGTATTTTGCTGCTTCTATGAATAAAGATAAGCATTAACTCATAATGCTCAAGACTATTGGTCTCATTCCATTTGCCAAACGTACAGCTCCTGGGCATGATGCAAATGTAGACCAAAAGGTTAAAAAAACCGAAAGACATCTCAGAAGTAGGATGATCAATTTTTTTTTCTGTTTTGCAAGTGCCAGCTAAGAGACTGGATGTTTTGCCCTTCACAAAGGCTGAGTCAAAACACACAAGCAAGCTTTTTTGCTGCAGGTGATACAGTCAATTTTTAGCAAACCTTAAAACCAAGCTCTCTTAAAAAATAAATTAAAAAAATAAAGAAAGAAACCGAAAACAACCGAGAGGCCCTTCTTGCACAGCTTGGAAAATCCTGTTATCCCTGCATTGTAGGGAACAAAGATAAGGGAAAGGGAGAGTCTGGCAGCTTGGGAGACACTCTTTCACCACAGCTTAGGAAAAGGGGGTGGTTCTTACATTGGCCCCTTGCTGATAGTTGTTTATTAACAGTTGAAGAGACCCTGCCTGGAAAACACTAGGTTTGCGGAAACTAGAAAACCTACACTTGTTTTATCAGTGAAAGACTGAAAGTTGTTTGTCAAATCTATTGCATTGCAGTTGGTATAAAGAAAAAGTAATTCTGCAATTTTTTCAGTGATCTCATAGCCAGTCAGAGCTACACATGCAATAACAGTGTGCAGGTCGTTCCTCATGGCAAATTATTGGCTGAAAAGATTAAAAAGGGAGGCTACAGTAGCATATCAAATAGATATAGAGTTGGATAGGATGTAATGATTGACACTTTATAATTCATGTAACATGCTGGATCTTACCATCACTGGGAATGGATATCTAATTTTGCCAATGCACTGGGTGTTATTTGTACTTAAGTCAGACCAGCTGTGTGTCCCCTGGCCTATTTAGTGTGGCTACATACTCAACTACATTTTTTATGATAATATGAAAGTGATCTATAGCAGCACAAAATGATAATAACTACAGGAAGTAATGTGAAAATGACAATTAAAAGTGAAAGAAAAATGGACACTGTTGAAACACAGGAAAGAAATCAGTGTTTTGTTGACTAAGGAACCAGTGGGCACTTTCACACCAAGCTACATTTGGTGTAGCTTCAAGGACATTTTTTTGTTTTGTCAAAATAAGTTTTACTTTACTGTTTCAGGTCAGAGAAATACAACGCAAAACTAATTACTTGCTGAACACATTCAAGGCCATTCTTTCTCTTTCTGTACTGCTACCTGCACACCAGAATTCTATTGCACTCATCAGTGTTCTCAGTTGTCTTATTGTTCAAAAGGTTATAATTTCCCTGGAGAAGGTACAACTGTGGTAGATATGCCCCACATGCTTTACTTTGCCTTTTTGTATTTCTCATTTCTTGGAATTGAAGTAGAATGTAAGAGCACTGTGTCTACCAGGAGACAGCTCAGTCTTCTTCGAAACAATTCATGAGCAACATCTGGAAAACACAAAGTGGCTGGAGCAAAAGCAAATAGATTTGCAGGATATCACTTGTACAGTTTGGTGTCTGAGCCGCTCATTTGCAGCTGAAATTGAATGTGTTTGCTTTCACACTACACACATTTTCAGTGGACTGACATCACAAACTCAGGTTAACTCCCAGATGGAAGGAGACTGACCCTCTGAAGGTTTGCTTGTGTTGGCAAAACCAAACAGTTAATCAAACTAGCTATGAAAATGCCCTTAAATAAACTGTGCAATCACAAGAAGATGATACAGGTAATCTACCAAAGCAGCCACATAGTGATGTAATTACAAAGTAATTTCTGCAATAAAAAAGAATATGTAGTTTCGTCATGTTTTGTTGTGCACTGTAATAAAACCAGTTGGGAGCTATATAACATTACTGGGCATTATTAAGCAAAATACATCCCATAATACTCACATGTCACAGAAACAGATTATATCTTCACCTCTCCTCTTGTAATTCTACTTTCCCACAATATGATATATAATGTATTTAAACAACAATTAAGAGATAATAGAAACCAATTAAGTTCTCAGTGGAAAATAATTTTCCCTTTTCTCTCTGTGGTTCTATACATGTACACTGATTGACAGCTAATCTTCACTGCTGTATTCTTGCTTATATTGATTTCAGTTAGCAATCAAAAACAACATTGTGGACATCTTATCTCAACACCACAAATCAGTATCGTCTGTCAACAGCACGAGCGGTGATTATGCAAGCTGTGAAGTTCATTGTCTGAGACGTTGAATGAGAACTCCAACAGATAGAGAGCATGGTGGTGAGTAAGAGCAGAACTCCAAAAGTGCAGATAATTACAATAAACACCAAGTTATTGGAGAGCTGCCTGTCAAGATGGAGTGTCCAGTATCTATTAGACAGCTGCAAATTCATTTTCTTATTATTGGATATGCAAATTCATTAATATCATACTGAGTTGAATTTTCAGAATATGGAGAAAGCAAGTTTACTTAATTCTCCACAGCATATTAGAGCAGAGCTGGGTTGACTTTGGGTTTGATAAGCCCCACACCTTTTCTGTAATCATTTTTAAGATGTTGATTTCTTAGTTATATTAATTAGTCCCCATGCTGAGTATTGATGCATCAATAAGTTGTTCTCCTATTACATTTTCTTGGTGTTTCGTAAGTAATTATTCCTACTTTAGGATTTGTTTGAAGCCAATTCAAAGACTACAAAGTAACCATAGCAATAAAAAAATATCCTCAATGCCCACACTGTGTATAACATCAATGGGCATAACAAACTGTAATATTGAATACTTCCAATGAACTTTCCTCCTTTCCTTAAAAAGCAACATTTGCATTTATTGGAGTAAAAAAGGGACGTTCCAAGAGAACTTCTTAAACTGCTTGCATTACCAGTATTTTTAAGCACATGGAAAAGATATTTTGTTTGGCTTTTGAATCAGCTGTAGGCTTTATGATTAGACAAAACAGAAATAATGAAATATGAAATAAGGAGAAAGAAAAGAAAAATGTACTCATTGTCAAACCAGAACACTGATATTGCAAAATATTGCAAATTTTCCCACAACCTCAAATCTCCATTTTGACAATACACACTCTGCTATCCACCCGGGCTCACCTGGATTTAGGATAAGGCTCCTCTTCTCCACAAGGTTGTGTTTCTGAAGAAGCAAAGACATCATTTTTTTCTTTTATTTTATTATTTTCTATTTACAAAATTCACAAGTCCAGTTGGGTTTACTGGTTTCAGATTGTTTTTTTTTATGTTCCTTCAGTATCTTCGAAAGTCTGGCTTCCTCCTGGACTGTGAAATATGTGAAAAAGTGTGTTCCCTTATTTTGGTTGTTCACACAGTAGACCGCTGACATGTCCCCCATGTCCCTCCTTCTGCGGCGTCCTGTGTCTTGCATGGCTGAATGCACATCATAGAACTGAACGGATCGGGTTTCGGGCAAAGGAGCAGAGATAGTAAGTCCACAAGCGACGGACGGCACGGAGAACAGTCACTAGTGTTGGACAACTGGATCACATGACCTTCAGATTATGTTGTTGATATAAAACATCATGGTACACGCCGGCCTCTCCGTCCTGCAAGCTTTTGGGTTTACTGCACATTCACAGGCATCCTCCCAATACAGAATGACCTGGACAACAGGGGCTTGGTAAGAAAGCATCTCTTATACATATCAGTTAAGGGAAAAATATGGAAATGAAATCCCCAAGGTCAGTGGAAAATTCTTAAGTACCTTTGGACCAGTGTATGGATATTTGTGTCAGGTGAATAAGGTTTACTTTTATATACAAGCAGCACAAATCTGGATCATTAAGAGTGAGCAATCTTGAGTAAATTACACTTGGTGAGGGTTTTACAAATTTAGGGTCTTGCCGTTAAAGGAAACCCAAGGCGATGGACATTATTAGAAATTAGTTATTTGAACCAGTGATAAGTCTGTAGACTCAATGTTTCTTAACAAAGACAGGGTTCGGCAATTTCCAAAGGCTGTGTCAATCTGCCTACTGTTGTGGTGCATCACACTGATGTGAGAACTTTTCAGTATTCAATGGACAAGCACATATACAGGAAAATAATAAGAAACAAATCAAAGAAACAACAATGTAACAAAAATGAAACTTTTCCTATATTCAGGAGAGCACAGGTACTTGACTTTGGTAGGACATTTAAGTTGTCACTACACATCAACAACACTGCAGTCGTTACAACTTTAATATTAAATTGTATATGTCTAGTTCTTGCACCCCACCTTGAGTAGTTTAATCTGGACAGCTCACCCTTTAATCATCTAATATTGGCATATATTTGACTGCCTGTACAACCCCCAACTGAAACCTCATTAGAAACAACAGCAAGAAACCTTTGAGCTCTGTTAAACTTTAATTTGTTCTGCAATTCTCCTCCTCATCTCACTATTTTCCAGACTCTATTTATTATAGATTCCTTTTAATTATTCGCATAGCACTGGGAGAGTGCCAGCATTAATTCCTCAAATCAGGAGCTGTATATAGCCAAAGCAATAAGTGCAATAATGGTAATTGAATTACATTTAAATATTCAGATATATTATTTATAGGCAGCTGGAAATGATTTCACCAACAAATGGTAAAAAAAAAATAGTAAAAAGTGATACTTCTTCCCAAAATGAAGAAGTCACAGAACAGATTTGACTGGATGGAAGATACAGCATCTTACCAAACCCTTCAGTTCTTTTCTCATTTCTGTTGCAATGATAGCCTGCACTGGTTCACTATAATTTCACCTGCTCAAAGCTACCGAACACAAAGGAAACTTGCAGCTGGTTCCATCACCATGGCCCCTGCACTTCCTGCTGTGGCTGCAACTCCTCCATGTCCATGCCAGTCTGGTCAGGATCAAAGTTTTGGTCTCGACCCATTTGGCGGGAGGAAAACGGGGTAGTGGACCCCTCCCCAGCAGGTATCACTGTGGGGGGGTCCGCGGGTCCGTGAGAGAGGCTGCAGGCACAGAGGGGAGGGCAATAGTCTGTATGGTGCCACGCTCTCTGGGAGTCAGATCCTCCAGTCCCTGGGGGGCACCCTCAAAGGTCATGTTGAGGTGCAGTGGCTGGTGAGCTTGGCAGTAGTCCACTATGGGCTGCTCATATCTGTAGAACGTCAGTGCACTCACTTGGTGTGGTATCTGTTCAACAGAGAGGGGTTTGGATGAGAGAGAGAGAGAGAGAGAGAGACAGAGAGAGAGAGAGAGAGAGAGAATACATTAGTGATTCTAGCTGACTGTGGGATAGCCTGTTTTCCAGTAGAGATCAAAGTGTATTTTGAAATCAAAATGATCCGTCTGGACAACAGGCAGCTGCAGGGACTAGACTTTTAAAACATAAGAATATTTTATAATGAAAACAGACCATGCAACCCATCTATCCATATAGCTTGGAAAAGTACAGTTTTTGACCATAAAATTTAAAAATTCTGTGTAAAATACCCTGCCTTGATTTCTTATTTCTCCATAACAAACATGATTAAATACCTAAAATGAGAATATATCTGTAAATCGGTGAAAAGGATAGGCACTATTCAAAAGCTGATTCTGATTTGTTGGACCCCTACCCCTTGTTGATTGCCTTTCTGCCATCTATCGGTGAAATGAGGGTACTGTTGTTTCATTGGGGGGCGCTGCTTACAGTAAGTAACTTTCAAGTCATAGCCAAAAAGAATGAAGCTGATTATTAATTTTTTATGAAAATTATATTATACAATTTCCTTTTTTAAATAAAAATATAACGATTTAGAAAAAAAAAAAAACATTTTGTGGGTGGTGAGAACCAAATCAATGGGGTTTCCCAAGTTCTGCTCCCTCTCAAGTAAAATACCAATATGGGCACTAATACAACTAAAATTCTAAAGGCAATATCTGTAAATACAGCCCCCTCCAAAAGTATTGGACCAGTGAGGCCAATTCCTTTATTTTTCCTGTAGACTGGAAACATTTGGGTTTGACACCAAAAGATGAATATTAGACAAGAGATCAGCATTTCAGCTTTTATTTCCAGGTATTTACATCTGGATCTGAAACACAGCTGAGAAGATAGCATTATTTGTAAAGTAACACCACATTTTTAGATGAGCAAAAGTATTGGAACATGTGACTGACAGGTGTGTTTTGTTGCTCAGGTGTGTCCTATTACATTCATTATTCAAACAATACATTTTTTGGGTCATTATCTTGCTGCATGATGAAGGATCTCTCGATCAGTTTGATTGCATCTTTCTTTAAACTGGCAGACAAAATGTTTCTGTAGACTTCTGAGTTAATTTTGCTGCTGCCATCATGTGTTGCATCATCAATGAAGATTAATGAGCCCGTCCCAGAAGAAGCCCTGCAAGTTCAAGCCATGACATTGCCTCCACGTTTCACAGATCAGCTTGTATGTTTGGGATCATGAGCAGATCCTTTCTTTCTCCAAACTTTAGCCTTTCCATCACTTTGGTAAAGGTTAATCTTTGTCTCATCAGTCCATAAAACTTTGTCCCAGAATTTTTGAGGCTCGTCTCTGTACTTTTTGGGAAAATCCAGCCAGGCCTTCCTATTCTTTTTGCTAATGAGTGGTTTGCATCTTCTGGTGTAGCCTCTATACTTTTGTTCATGAAGTCTTCTGCGAACAGAAGATACTGATACCTGCAGTCCTGCCCTCTGGAGGTTGTTGCTGATGTCACCAACAGTTGTTTTAGGGTCTTTCTTTACAGCTCTCACAACGTTTCTGTCATCAACTGCTGTTGTTTTCCTTGGTCTACCCGTTCGACGTCTGCTACTTAGTACACCGGTGGTTTCTTTCCTCTTCAGGACATTCCAAATGGTTGTACTGGCTATGGCTAGTGATTGTGCAATGGCTCTGATTGATTTTCCATCTTCTCTCAGCTTCACAATTGTTTCTTTTTCACCCATAGACAGCTCTCTGGTTTTCACGTTGGTTACACCTCTAACTATAATTGCAGTCTGCACAGGCAAAACCCAAATCTGAAACTGAGCATAGACATTCAGCGCCATTTATTGTTTGAATAATGAATGTAATAGGACACACCCGGGCAACAAAACACACCTGTCAGTCACATGTTCCAATACTTTTGCTCATCTAAAAATGTGGTGTTCCTTTACAAATAATGCTATCTTCTCAGCTGTATTTCAGATCCAGATGTAAATACCTGGAAATAAAAGCTGAAATGTTGATCTCTTGTCTCATGTTCATCTTTTGGTGTCAAACCCAAATGTTTCCAGTCTACAGCAAAAATAAAGGAATTGGCCTCACTGTTCCAATACTTTTGGAGGGGACTGTGTATGACAGTGTCTTTTCCTGTTAAAATTGTAATATGTAATACGGCACAGAGATTTTGCACTTGAAATTATGCAAAAGATACTGATTACAATGAACTGGACATCAGGTCCGGGCCTAAACTGCATCTAAATATGACCATCATGCTGCTTCATCACAATAAATTTCAGATTTCCATCTGAGAACAGCGAAGAAAGAGTCTAAAATCCCCTTGGTAAACAAATCAAAAACAATCCAACGCCTCTACTACAGTATGATCAAGACAACAAGAAGGACCAAAAATGATTATTTCTCCATTTAAAACTAAAATGAGATCCTCAGGAGAGCTTTGTGAAAGTGCTGGAGAGAAAACATGGTGTACTGCAGTGATAACTAGATTGAGAGATAATAAAACTTTTTTTCCCTTTCGGGGGTTTTGAAATTAGACGACATTAAGATGGATTTTGTTCTCCCTCTTGGTCTGAAGGGGGCTTTGTTCTTGGAGGTCAGGAATTATGACTAAAACTGCAGTTTTCTCTCAGCTGCACTGAGAGAACCTTGCAGCAGAAGGTGCAGACAGTGATTATTACTAAAAAGCAATGCAAATGAGGGGTGACAAAATGCAAATATACTGTAATGTTTGAGTTCGGCCACATGCACTAATCTGACAATGATAAGCAGCAAAATATGTCCAAATAATTATGGTAATAAATTATTTCCACTTGAAATACAACCTACTGTCAAAACACCCTGCTCAACAAATTCACCTTACAAATGCACACAGCAATATGCAAGCACACACACAAACACATGCACACAAACACTCTCTTTTTTCTGAGTCTCTCTCTTTCTCATTGTCTTTCCCTTTTTTGCACACACACACACACACACACACACACACACACACACACACACACACACACACACACACACACACACACACACACACACACACACACACACACACACACACACACACAGTAATATGAATAGGTCACATCTACTAAAGAAAGCTTTCCTGGACAAGGTAACATAAGTGGTCGCAGACTCAGAACTGATTTTTATGCAAGTGGAGACACTTAAGTGAATGTGCATGGATACCATAGCTTTTTTTTATTTTAAATGGAGTCCTGGCTCCATTAAGCTGAAACCGCTTATTACATTACAGGCACTTTGCAAATTCCATGGGTTCTCTCTGTTTTGTGCTCCGGCGCTTCAAATTAATTAAGCAATATTAACTTCTGACCATTTCAGCAGATTTCATTGCAGTGTTTGATCATAAATCTACATGCGTGCTGCCCACTCCAGTAAACACACAAACAGCTGTATCCCTCAGTATTGCTGTTAACTGCTTCCTTCCTGTTTGATACAAACAAAATACACAAAGGCACACAGATGAATATGCCTGTGTGGTTTATGGCTGTACACTAGTGAAAGTAATACATATATGTATATATATACATATATGTGTGTGTGTGTGTGTGTTTGTGCAATAATTGTATGTGTGTGATTATGCACATATGTATATAGTATGTACAGTATTAAAGGTATACACTAAGGTAAAAAAAAACTGTTGTTCCTGTTTTAGAAGGAAGGAAACATATGATGAAGCAGAAATTATAAACTTAGCTTAAATTTATTTCATTCTGACTAAATAAAAACTATTTTTTGAATTTTTGAGGGTGTTCACATTAACCTATAGTCAAGATTTTTTTACTGTTATGATTTTACTGTAATGGTTTTAAAATGCAAAAAAAGGTGTTTCTGCAAACAATGTGTTTCATATCACTTGTTCGCAGAACACACACAACACACACACACACACACACACACACATATATATATATGTCTGTTCTGTGTATGTGTCGGAGCGTGTATATGCAGATATCCTCCTTCCACGATTCTCAGCTAGAAAATCGTATTCGTAAAGCAGACAGAAGGCCAGCACATCTGAATTCATTACTTCAGAGAGCTGTACAGTGGCAGTCCTATTTCAGCCTTTGAATTGCAATTATATTGGACTTATACTATTTCCATGTCTGTGGGATCCTGAGGGCAATTAAGTAAGATTGAAGTGTCCAGCATTAGCCAAAAATGACTGGATGGCCTGAATCACACTCTCATTCCATTGATTATTGCAGCCCTCTTCACAGTTGGCTCTCGAAACCCATTCTTTAGAAATTATGGACTGCAATAAATTGGTACGTCCGAGCATTGACTGCAGGAGTGGATCGCTCCAAGGATTCCATTGGATTCCAATAAGATTTCCTCCGCTGTGCTAAATTACAGTGCAGCTGGGAGGTTTGTGTGCCGTAGACCACCTTCAAGATGCACGATGATGGAATCAAAGATGTGGCATTTGAATAATCAGCCCAAGATTCTTCTTCAATACATATTTCATGTATGGTCCAATTTGTGTGTTTATTCAGGCATTGTGTGATGCAACCGTGCCAGTTTTGCTTGGCTTGTTCTTTTCTGTGTTTTTTCTCTTCTTCCCAAAGTGTTTAGTATTCAGTTTAGTCTCTAGTTATTGTGCGGAAACAGACAATGCAAATGTGTTTAGTATAAGGTCTGCAGCAAGGAAGCCATGTCGTAAATTGCCAGCGGAACGAACGGCTAGTTTAAGGGTATGTTTGCCTAATTAGGGAAATGCAGAGGGAAGGGGAAGTGCATTTTAGCTGCATGGAAATGAGCACATTTCTCTGTCGAATTGAACAAATGGCCCCATGCACATGTTTACAACGGCATTACAGAAGGAGGGGGAGAGGCTTAAAGCAGCATTTTAAATCATGTGTACTCTCCTGTTAATTTCTTAATTGATGCAGATCCCATTATGTGAGCTTGGCGTGATTACATCCTGGCTTTGCAGCGACCTGGGTTTCCCAGCTCAATTCCCTGGGTGCAGGAACTTCCGAAAGACTTGCTTTGGCAAGCATTCCTGGTAACCCTTCCCTTTGAATACAGAGCATTGCAGAGGTGAGTCTAGCTACCTGATGTGCAACATCAGTTTTTTTTTTTTTATTTTGTGTTTTTTTTGTGTGCTCAGCTTTGAGAAGGCTGACTAACGGGAGTTCAGGAGCAGAGCTTGGCCAGTGGCCGGAGAACGGCAGCTTAAACTCGTTGCCATCGACCCCCATCAGGATACGAGACCTAATTGTGTTACCTTGTCAGTCACACTGCCTGTTATAATGGATCTGTCACACACCCTTTCTAAGTAAAATTGAGCAATCAATTTTCCATCGATTTCAATGGGATTGAAGCTAACTCTGTTTGGACAAACAAGGACTCCAAGTTGTACTTCAGCCCCACTGATGGCTTCTTTGCTTGACTAAGAAGAAAAAAAAGGAAAGACAGCCCAAAAACCTTGATGGCCCTGATTTGACCCAGGTGCGAGTCCAAAGCATGAGCATGAACAACAGCAAAAAGAAAACTAGGAGTTTTTTTTCTTCTCTGTTTGTTTTTTGTTCGTCGGCATTTTGTGACTTCCTCCTCTGGGACACTCTGCTTAAGCACCCACACCCCGGCAACATACCTCCCCCCCACCTCCTGAAAATAGGATTAAATTTGTGCCTGAGGTCTGAGTGATGAATATTTAAAAAATAAAAGGCTTTTTGGCTCAGCCACCGTAGTGTCCGTCCAGGTTTAATCAGGAGTATTGGGAGCAAGCTGGCTTATAGAGCCCGGGCTTTTAAAGACGTGATTCATAGGCTAGTGTACAGTGGCCTCAGCAGTGGCTAGTCTCACACATTGAGCTCTGAATGCAGCAGACACAGGACTTTGCTGCAGGCCTCCTCCTCCTTTCCTCATTCTTCCTTAGTAGAAGGATTCTTCAATTTGTCCCCAACAAAATGACACAGAAGTCGTCTTTCAAAGTGCTTTTCTCACCATTGCTGGCAATAAAGCAGATTAATCTCCCTCTGCCGGTATTGCTTATTTATATCAACAAGAGCTAGGGACATCAAGAAACTACTAGAGAAAATGCATTGCAGACAAATATCCATCTCAAACAGCAAGTATCAAGGAAAAGATAGGTACTGTTTGAGAAGATATCCAGAATAAAAAGGCAGTGATGACTAATGTACCTGAAGCAACATTCCTGACCTCATGCTTTGAGGCTAACTTTTTTAATATTTAATGAAAATGTCTAACATGACACAGCAGTTTTAAATTGACACCTTTAATAATTTTTTACATGTTACTTATTGCATACAGCTTAGTGCTACCAACACCTCCTTTTTAGAAAAAAAAAAACAAAATATCTACTTTGATGTGTCATTTCAAATTTAGAGAAAAGTAGTGCATTGCAATTTGTTGAAGACCATCTACTTGTATGAAGTAGAAATGCTCCAAAACATGAATTAAACAGAAATGCTGTAACTCCCCATGGCAAAATACATTACTCCAATCTCTAATATAAATTGAGCTGTATAAATGGGTTCTGTAATAAAGGAGCTGTAGAGGTCTAAATATTCTAAATAATAATGGATAAGTGTTTCTGTGAAACAAATAAGTAATTTAAATTCTCAGTGATGACTCTGCTAATACCATCAAACAGAAAAGTGGATCAAAAGAGACTTTTCCTAGTATGTCTGTAGGGTATAAGGAATAAATTTTAGGTATAGATGTAAAAACTCCCCAAAAATTCCCCAAAAATCTAATTTTCTCTACATTTCTGTCTTCTTTTTCAGTGATTCAGTACTTCAATCTTCTGTTCAATCACTTATGTATTAATGAAGGTTAACATCCAAACACAGAGCCTGTACAAACTGGTGCTCCAAAGAATAGCCTGTGCTGTTGCTGTTCTCGCAAGGGTTACTTTGATATAAACCTACTCATTCAGCACCTGAATATTTGAACATTGCTTGTTGTTTGTCCAGTTGCAGGTATTCTATAATACTGACAGCCCCATTGTCCCCATCACAGGAAATACTTTTCAAAATGAGTTATATAAGGTTAGTGCACAAGGTTTAAATTTTCATGATAGCTTTGGATACTATATGGCCATACTGATTTTCTTTTCCGTACTGCTGTGACAAGCCTTTGTATCTTAAACGCAGTCACTGTATAAATGTAGCATCAGGTTAAGTGATATGTGTCAATGTTGGGTCAAAGTAAAAGGGAGAAGGAGAATGTCTCATTCCCTTTCTCTCCTCCTCTCTCTCTCATTTAACAGAAAAAAAACAACTGTAAAACAATTAAATCACCTCCCCTCCCATTTTTCTTTTGCCCCACTCGGATGGTGCGTACACCAACAAATGGCCGATCAACACTCACGTCATTGTGCTCCGCAATTAATTCTATTTTCTGAGCTATTAGGTTGGGATTGCTTATCAAAGCGTTCACTCAAATCATTTCCCCTTGCGCTGCTCTGCACTGGGGTCAGGCCACAGTGAAAATGATTTCTTTCTGTGAGCCATTACAAGAAAGACAGCCGTGCCGTGCCGGCACGTCTCGGCTGGGTCCGCGGCAGGGAGAGGAGCGAGGCCCACGCTGGCGCATTAACAATGTCCCTGGGCTGGGCTCCAGCCTCTTGCTGTCAGCTGGGTAATTCGCTAGCTGCGCCCATGGGTGCTGAGTGACGCACTAATGATCATGGAGGTCTGCTCCCTCTTTAGCAGTCAAAGATAAAGCAGCTAAACAAATAAGGTCCTCGCAGCCCCTGGAAGGGACGATAAGCTGCTCTGCCCAGGAGGGATACCTGGGAGTATTCTGGCCCAAGGTTGGGATATCACTGACAGCGGCTGTGTTGTCTATGTATTAATGAAGGGAGTACATAGGGGTTTGATGATTGGCATACTGCAAATCAATGTCAGCGACTAAGTCTCTGTAGAAATTACAAGTTGGTAATCCTTGGACTCCTATGTAGTGCTGGAAAATGTGAATGATTATCATTCAAAGCAACATACATTTACATGCACCATCTTTTATACATGTTTTTATATATGCACATCTTTTATACATACAGTCACTGTATGTGAGGTGTACCAGGAGATATATTGTCTTATGCACAGCAGAATGCAGATTCCTCCATGTTGTGCATTGTAAATACTCATAGAATCAGCAAAATCAGAATGTCTTTCTTTTTCATGGATAAATGCAATCAACTTCACTGGCAGAGACCATTTGTTATAAATGTAAGAGGCATCCTCTGTAATAAATCCTGCAATGTCTGGCTGCTGTGCATGTGTTCCTGTTCCAGGATTTCTAACATAGTGGTAGTTTGATGTTCAAAATGTGGTTTTGACTTTATTCAAATTAACAGTTTACACTTTTAGAGTTTAAAGCTCCTCTTGTATCTCAGGATCCAGACTGCAGGTTTTGTGCTCCATTACAGACAATATACAACAGGCAAAGTTCAACATGTACAATTCAGATGCGTATTCAACGAAGCAATTTGAGTGAGTTGACTGTTCATTTTCCTTTTCAATTCACCTTCCTCACATTTTCAGCTTCTTGGCTTGTCTTCTCTCCTTCTTGCTCTTGTGTTAATGTTACTTTGGCTTGAAGTGCATTATCAGTATTTCAGCTAGGGTTTTAATTACGCAGAGTGGCATACAGAGAGATCAATCGTGGTGTAATAGTGGCGCCATGTGCTAGCAAATGGGGAATCAGAAACCAGTGTCATTTAGCACATCAGGAAAAAACTAAACTAAACAAAATCTGACATATTTTCAATGATCATTGCAAAGGTGTAGCTGTATGTGCTCAGTTTAATGGATTCTTTATACTGGATCATGTTAATACAGATATGCTGATGCATTAGCACAATTTCATTTTAAATATGGACATCAATTTACTCAAAAAAGGACGTGCACAGTAGAAATGCACCCAATCTGAGACAAAAATAGAAGGTGAATATCGCCAGCTCTATAGATGCAACATCAGTGTTGACTTTAAATCATTGGGTTAAGCATTTTGCAAAAGTGATCAACTTTACACTGCAGTTAAAACAGACTTAATCCACCAGACATGGGATTTATCACCCTCTAAAGCAGTTCATCCCATTAGATACTTACTCATGTGAGAGTCACATGCTCCAATGAGTTGTGTGAATTGGACCTGGCTGTCAATGTCATTTGATGAATGCACTTTGGTTAAGTATGAGTGGATTTAATGTGACCAGCTGCATTGTGTGTGATTGGATCTGCAGGGGTATACAAGCCTTGGTCCATGCTTTGTGTGAGGCCACATATGTGCAGGGTTGTATGTTTATGCCTGGCTGTTCATTTGGTTAAAATCCTCTGCTAATAATCCATATGACAGTGATAACAACAACTTATTTGGCAGTAATAATGATAGATTGCTCGGCGTGAAATTGCTTTCTGGATTTTAAATCGTCCCGGTTCTTTTGGGAGGCTTGGCAGATCGTCATGTGACATTAACATTGCTTTTGTGATTGGACTGAGGCCTGCAAACTGAGCTCTGAGGCCT
Organism: Albula goreensis; assembly: GCA_022829145.1. Classification (NCBI taxonomy): domain Eukaryota; kingdom Metazoa; phylum Chordata; class Actinopteri; order Albuliformes; family Albulidae; genus Albula; species Albula goreensis. The sequence continues at coordinate 34,034,900 of CM040744.1, forward strand.
GCAGCCTGAGCTCTGAGCCAGAATGATGGGGAGGGGCTGGTGGTAGGGGGTTGATCTCTGGAAGACGGTTGTGGAATTCCAAAACAGCAGTGACCGCGGACGACATCACTCAGCCGCACACACTACCCTTTGTTCGCACAGAGTGACACGAGGCAAATGCTGACTGGCAAGAGTGAACCCCCCAATAAATCAGCAAAGATGCCTCTTTAGCAAATGGTAATTAAAATAGCCTCAATCCTCAAATCCCTAATAAATATTTCATTAAGCTGCTCTGGGTGACTGTTATTGTTATGGTGCAACAATATTTCAAAGGGTTCTCACAGAAATAATTCCAAAAGGGAGGGGGTTAGGGGGTGATGAGGGGATTAACTTTTTGGATGGAGGGTGAGTATAGATGATTTATGTGGTGGGGAATGGAATGCAGCTCTTGAATATAATGAAATGGGTAACCTATTTTGAGCAGACACATGCAAAAATATTATGAGGTCTCTAAACAAAAGGATAGTTAAAAATGAGACTTCAGCCTAGGATGATGAGACATATACACTCAACACCCACCAACCCACCCACACACATACACCTACACCTACACTTTTAATTAGTTGTTTAAGATAGCTACACAAATATATATGAACATGTATTTACTACTGATTCAGTCTGATTCATAATTTACGCATTTCGCATCCTGTAAATATGACTTCAGAAGATTCCATTTCTGTAAGATATAATTTGTCAAGAGGTAGAGAAATAGGTAGTTTAAAAGGATAGTGTATCATAATAATAATAATAATAATAATAATAATAATAATAATAATAATAATAATGTCACTGGCCATAGAAAGAGGGACAATAACTAACATCTGTGTCATTTATGGAGCAAGGTATCCATTGTTTATGGAGATAGTTTTACCAAAAACCCTCTTGACTCCATTATAATTGCATTCTGTGGGGGGAAATCCTCTCCATTGTGACTGCTGGCTGGAAGCAGCTATGAGACGACAGGTGTGTATGAAAATTTGGTGTCCTGGCAACACCTCCAACAGTATCCAGATTTATTGTGTTATTTACCTTTCCAGATAGGGCACAGTCTGAATCTCGTTCTCCACAGAGAACTCGGTACTCTACTCATCGGGTGATGCGCTCTCCGGGGTGATCGTTCATGATAGATTCTCTGATATGGCCCTTACTTGAGCCATCTAGAGAGGCGATCACCGCAGTGCTTTCACAACTGTTTGGTCTTGCTGTAACCAAGGACTCAGCATATGTTCCCATGCCACTTTTAACATATGAACGTGAGTGCAAAAGAGGCCGGATGAGAAGACTATTTTTCCTGCATGTTAGAAATTGGTTCTAGGCTGTGACAGATCTTTTTATGAGGGCAGCATGTTATGACCGTAAGCTCAGATTGGCATGGGCAATTTTCCTTTGCTCCATTAAAGGGCCATTTATAGCAAACAGTGAAGAAATATATTTCTGCTTATGAACTAAAAACAGCTTTTAATCTTCTCTGTGCCCATAGGGCTGTCTGGCTGTTGAGCAGTAATTGGATCAGATTATACACCAATTCTGATGTCTTCAGCCCCAATCACAGAAACGCAGACGTGCATAAACGAACACAAGTGTGCACGCATACCCATACAGTTTGCATGCACACATAAGCACGGCTAAGCATTTGGTTCAACCAAGATAAGTAACGTAAATTTCTTTAACAGTTGCTTACTAAACTTTGCTAAAATCCTTGCTTAGTGATTTTATGTCACTGCTGTAGAAGGAGGGAAGCTGGTATTATATAGAAGCACAATGAAATGAACTTGGCTGATAAAATAAAAAAAAATCTTGTACAATTTCACAGTTCCAATCTGTGATGCTGCTTTTGTTTGCTTCATTAACATAATCTGGCCATTTAGAGTTCAAATTCATCAGTAAAACAGCCAAAAGGATATTCATACCACAATTTTCTTCTCAAAATATGTCAAAAATATTCTAGAGAGGATGAACAGAGTGTCATTAAATGACAAACCATAAAAACCCATAAAAAAGATTTGTTTATTTTGGCTTTTAAGATCTGTTTCTGGTCTTCTGCTAAGCCTGTATCTAGGTCTACACACACACACACACACACACACACACACACACACACACACACACACACACACACACACACACACACACACACACACACATAGATGCTTTCTCCTACACTAACAGTATAGTACTGCACATGATACCAGTCATTCTTTTCAAATTCCTAAATCACCAACATCATTTTATAAATGACTAAAATCTTTTATTTCCCATGTTTACTTTTGACAACTGCATAGTTTCCAAAGATTATATTAATGCACAGCACAATTTGCGAGTAAACCCTGCCACTCCCTTTACAACGAAGAAGAAATTTGCAATACATTCAAAAACAAAACTAACAGAATGACTACATAAATTGGAAAGCAAACCTAAGAAAATTGTCCCTTGCACTCAGTAATTCAGAACCTTTTGCATGTCATGGTGGAATTACCCTTCTGCCAATCCTTTTCGGCTAAATTGATAAATTTTGCAACCAATTTTCTTTAGATAACGGAGTTTGCCGTCATCATGGCGCTCACCCTCTGCTACTGTCCCCTCTGACATTCTCCTTTTTCATGGTCTGCGAAATCTGTATCTCTGAGTAATGCCGTCTCAGATCTTGTCAAGAAAATGACATAACCAAAACAAATGTCTGTATAAGATCATTTCTCTTTTGCTTCAGGAGGAAAGAGAAAAAACAACCACATGCTGTTTTCTGTGTTCTATCTGAAAATGAGCATTGTGGGAGTAATGAGGGAAATTCAGGATGGTTTAATTATGCAAGTGCATTCTGTTGGTTCTTTCCACAGGCTGCTGAAGTCACTGGCTTGTTTCAAGAGGTAATGTCAAGCGACAGGCCTCTGAAAGAAAAGACAGAGGCCTGTTGACCTTATGCCAGCCCACTTTGTTATGTTTCCAGGTGTGAAAACATACCCACAACCAGAGTGTTTCATGCAAACTAGCACGCTATACCTGAAAATCCTTCACATGCCACCACCATCAACAACTTAATAAAGTGGCTAAAACCCTTGAGACAGAGCAGTCCCAGAGAATGTGTGTGTGTTCTGAAATAGTCAAACTGCTCCCTCTTTCATTACACAAAACGCAACAGCGGACTGTGCTTCCCATATACCCTTCAAACAAAACGGCTTCGCCACTGTCTCCTGGGCATTTTGAAAATATTTTACACCTTGAAATATTTTAATATTCAATCTTTTCTCCCATCTTTCTTTTATTCTTATCCATCTGTCACACAAAACAGCATGGTAATATCCTGTAAAAGCCATGGTTTAGAATACAGGGGGGATAGGAGCAAGAGGGAGAGAGGCTGGCGAGAGATTGGCTGAATGCACATCAATGTGCTGGAGACAGACCATTTCATTTCCTAATGTATTTCATTGGTTTATGGGGCTCACCAGCTGCAGACAGAGAGATATCAAGCTAATGTAATGACACATGAGGATACCTGTGCGAGTGCAAAGAGAAGGAAAGTCAAAACAATAACAGCAGCAGTAACTACTTTAATGTCAGGGGGATAACGATGATGGAGTCAGCTGGGTTTTTATTGAAAAGGCACCGGTGGAAGTGTTGGCTGCAAATCCTCCACCCGTTTTGGTGATTTGAATTTTGTCAATGTAGGGGAAATAGATGGATTCTGAAGAACTATAAAAGCACTTCTAGAAAACATACTGGCACTAAAGCTAATGCGAATTAATGTAGCAATATGCCGTCAATCCAGTTATTTATAGTAAAGCAGTGAGCTTGAAATATCAAAGAGCTTCCAGCTGGTGCCACGCCTTATCCTGAAAATTTGTGCATCTATTTCCCTGTTTAAGGTATTTGATGCTTTTTTCAAAGATCTGAAGTCACTCAATTTTTACACCTGGAACCACTTATATAAAGGGACACTTCTTTACCAGCCTTATCATAGACCCTATGATAAAGCACTTCTTTCTCTGTAATTACAGCCCCTCTTTCTAATAACTGTGCCTGATAAATGACAGCTTTGCAGCACACAAAAGGTGCCACAGGAAAATGCAAAGCGTGTATTAAATGAAATCGCTGATGTCCAATCACACTTTTAAATGCATGCATTTGAATTAGCTAGCAGCAGTTTCTACATATGAAATTCGAGCTTCCATGTCAATAAGCGATGAACCAATGGTTGATTAAAGTTTTAAACTGCACCTGTGTTGGTGCCTCTCCCATGCGCTTTTAGTTCCTGCTTTCTAAAGGGAATACTGAATGACCCAGAGGAAAAAACATGCACGGCTATACTTGTACGCCAGCACAAGAGGTAACTAACTGTATTACTCACTGAGAATTCTCGAACCACACAGTTGAAAGCATTCAATCCACGAGAGTGTATACTTGCAAATAAAACTCCCACTTCTACCTCAAAGACGTATGTTAGGAAATGGTTTCTCAAGAGCAAATATACATAGAAGAACTGAACATTTAATTTTTGATGTCCATTGGCAGAATAAATTAAATCTTAATGGATCTATTCCATCTATTGTGAAGAGAGGTATTTCTTCCATGACAGCCATCTGACATGTAATGCTGGTGAGAGTGAGGGAGGGAGAGCAGCTGTTTTCCAATATGGCCCACCATGTAGGTGTGAGGACTGTCTACTGACTGATCCCTTTGGTTAGCCTTACCCCTCTGTGGGGAGTTTGTGTTTAATCTAATCTCATACTCATCTCTTTTTCATATCCAAAGTGCCACTCAAATACATACCGTTGGAGTGGAAAAAATACAGGTCATAAGAGATTTTAATGGGAATTTAATAGAGCATATGGCCCCAGTGTTCCGTACCATTTTTTTATGAATTGTGCATTGTGACACCCCTTTCCATTTAATAATTCAGACTCAGCTGTCTAAATTATTTCACAGCAAATCTGTTACATGTTGCCATTGCTGTGTACTCCCTTATTTCATTCTCATCTTATAACAAACAGATAGATGCATAATGTCAGTTTACCTTGGGAGAGAAGGTAAGATTAAGTTTTATCCATTTGCAAATGAACTCTCATGAAGGCACAAAAGGCTGTTTACTCAAAGAAATAACAAAGATTGTAGGTGTAATTCCTTGCTTGATTAGCTTTGAGTATTGCCAATATCAGTTCCAGCTGTCATTTGTATCTGATTTTTGTAGATGTTCTGCAGTGCTTTGGGTTGTTTAGGAATATTGGCTATTATCCTCTGATTATAAATGAGTGACACTGTCTCTCACAGTCTCTTATACCCTCATTAATACTAAGAACCTTTTCTCAAAAAATGTTACTTGGTAAATCCATGCTGGAAAATAAGCACACCCACGAGTATTTTATATCCATTTAGCCCTGGCCATACAATCAAAACCAAAAGGTTTAAACCATATATTTTCCATGAAAATGGCAGAGTTATGTACATGGATTTTTGAGTAAAAACACTCACGGCATCCCTCAGCCATCCTTAGCACTTAATACATATGCCATTAACAGGGAGGGCTCCTGATTCAGCAGATTGGCATGGTGGCTGAGGTCTCATGTCATGGTGGTGATGGGTTATAGTAACAATTTCACCAGAGAGGCGGAGGTGGGAATTTAGTCCCTCCACAGAGGAGGTGATGGATTCGTCGGGGTTCACGTGGGCTCACTCGCCAGATGTCCGCATGGCTTTTACGTCTATGAGCTAGGCATCTTGGGCAGCCGCAGTCCTTCCATCTGTGCAATTCTGGCCCTGGTTGTGTTTGGCGGGTTGAGGTTAACTTGGAATAGCATGGCAAATGTTTGTTTCCAAGTCACCACCAGGTGAAAGGCAATTCAGATTAATTTCAATGGGCACTGACTGATTAAGTGAACTCTATTCAATTAAACCAAAAAGAGAGTACACTCTCTATAGGGTGTCATTACATTAGATTTTAATAGTATTTAGCCATTAGTTCAAAAAGCTATTAAATCAGAATCTGCAAAATTTCTGCTGTATCAGTATGCTAACCAAAAACCAGCAGATACCGGACCAGATTCAATCTATTGATTAGAGACATGTTCTTTTCTTTTAAAACAATAAAACGCATGCTCCAGACAAAATATTTGCTTGTATCCAATAACATTAAAAAAACTCAATGGGAAAATGCAACTAACTGAAGAATACTGAGCTGCATTCAAACAAAGTACACCATAATTGCATATAATTTCACCAAAGCTTTATTGTCTTGAAGCAAATATGCAGTTCTGTTCTAATATAAAGAAAAATCATTCCAAAGGCCATTGTCTCTAATAAAATTTACTCAAAGAAACTTACATTGTAATATAAATTCTGTTTTGATTAAATTGTTTATTCCCTTAAAGAGACTAACTATGTCTGAATCTAGCCTGTAATAATTCTTTCCCACACTTCCTTTTATCTAAATAATACAAACATTCTTGCATGAAAATATAGAGTAAAATATCTTTGAAGTGCTGAAAATAATTTACTATTTGAAAGTATTTAGAGTATTTAGAGTATTCCATTCAGTTAATTCATCTTTTAAATATAATATTTAGTACTGAATTTTACTGAGTAGTAATTAAGGAGTTTAACATATTAGCAGATTATCACTCCTAATGTAGGCTATTCTGCATAAGGTAATACCACACATATAAAGTATACAACTTCCTTGGACATCCAAAGCCAGCAGCAGAAAATTGCAGAAGTAAAAAAAAAACTTTTTTTTTTGGGGGTCGTGTATAGACAAAGCAAACACATCTTTCTGCAGATGAATAAAAGTTAATGAGAGATTTAGGTGGTTGCTATGTAACAAAAAAGTCTTGAAATATTATACTATTTTACAATCTGTTCATATCTCTAAAGCTTTGCTTCAACCACCTTCATTGCTTCTTTACAGAGGACGATATTAAACTGTCCTTCTTGCATGAATACTTTGCAGGTGCAAGACACTTGCATAAATAAAAACAATTGTGTCTTTAGAGGTTATATCTTCATTGGTTTTGCTAACATAAATAAATTGATGACTGCTCCAACATTCAGATCTGCTCTCCAGGTGTACTATGACCTGGTACAGCCTGGTACAGGCATCAGGAGGAGGCAATAGTGGTTACCAAGATAAACTCATTTCAAGCCACAATGTAATTTACTAATGTTCAGTTATATTGTATGTGCTCTTACAGAGACTATGTGCATTTGATTGAATTCCAGCTAGCTATGTTTTGATTGAATTTCATATTTCCTAAATGAGACAAAATTAGTGCATTTGATATAATGTTATCCAAGGTAGTTCTCAATGAATGACAAACAAACATACTAGTCCCTCAGAGGACCAAATTCAATTCATGATGCCATTTCACTCTTGTTGGTTTAAAAGAAACATACATTATCTCCTTGATCATACTTAAAAGCAATCTAATCTCTTATATCTCACATGCAAACAACAATGCAGCCAATTAGTTATATAACATTGATCTTTCAAAGATATGCTAGATAATTACAGAATGAAGAGACTCCCCACAATGCAACAAAGACAGTAGACACAGATATATTTTTTCCTTCGACTGCAGCCAGTTAACTTCATGGTACTTTAACAACTCACTGAGGAAACGAGCCATTCAAAGCCTCCCATTGCTTTTGTGTTGTTAATCAGCCTAAAATAATGCATTCTAAGGCTGTGAGAGGGCATTACAGAGTAACAGCCAGACAGCATGAGAGGTACAGTAGTTTTAGCATGGCCAAAATGACACTCAAAGGGTGGCCTGGGGTGGGATGTTGATAAACTCTTAGAAAAAATAAATGCAATATAAATGACAATGGCTTCAAAGAAAGCTTTATAATACTGTTCCCTGTGCCCCAGAGTCTTGAGGCCTTCCCTCAGTATCAATACATCTATGATTTGGATTGCCCCTGAGAAATAGATTCAGTAACCTGGATCAGTAAAGTGCTCAGTGCTGCTTCACGGTGCTTTCGTCCACTCAAGGTCCTCCTTGGCCGGGACCCAGGGTACACTTTTGCCTCTAAATGGCATGCTCTGAACCAGAACAAAGGGAAAAATTGAACCTGCACATTCCAATAACCCTTGTCACATTCAATCATTACAGACTGACCTGATTGCAAGAAATAAATACAATAATAAATACAATAGAGCCCCACATCCATGATGCAACTGCCAGACCAATGCATCCAAATTCAGTGGCTGTGTTTGTGTTGGGGACTGAGAGTTAAGACTGAATGATATTACAATAGTTGGTGCCCATCTTATATAAGGAGAAAACATAAATGTAAATGAGCTGCAGCATTAGGACACAGAAAATATGGTCACATATAGAGTCAAGGAAGCCATAAAAATTGTTCTGTCTCGCTGAAGCTTTAAACTGTACATTACCCTTGCTTTATGAAAGCACTCTGGATAATATAATCTAACCAAGATGTACATAAACACATCTAAAGGGCACACTTACAAACATACTACAGTGTAGCTGCATTGGAATTCTGAGAGTCATCAAAAATACAGGGTGCCTGTGTGCAGGAAGGCTCTGGTGAAAATGAAGGGGGCGAGAGGGGGTGGCCATCGCGCTCCCCTGTGGGCCAGCCGAGCGAGCTGTGGCCTGATGGGAGAGCGAGAGCTGGAAATGAGCTGCATTAAGGGCGCGATATCGGGTGATTGGTGTGTAATTGAATGGTTGTTCTGGAAATTTTCAGAGCAGTCTCCATCATCATTTTAATTTCATTGTAATACATGGGTGACCCCTGCTACTGCCGGCCTAATCAGAATTAATTCAGCGCGCAGCAGCCATGGCCTGCGGACATTCTCCTCTTCCTGCTCTGGGATGAAGGGAGGGGCAACTGCTGTGAGTCACCTAAATAAAACTTCACTCGCTTCACCATCTGTATACTGTACATATTCCATAGCACTTTCAATGTCTGAAAACACAAGGGAGCTCATTTATTCCTCAGAATCCTACACAACATGGGGCATTCAATTTAAAATTTAAATAAAATACCTATTTTGGACTTGTGCTCTGATCTTAGTGAAAAATGTTGACATTTTTGTGGTACCCTATTGTGGTACCAGTGTATTTTTTAACATGTACTAAATGGTTAAAAATATACTGATCAATTTAATAAAATCCCTCCCTACTTAGGACAGTCATTTGGAATTTACAGACATAAGCTTTCATAATCTTAAAAAAGCTGGCATTTTGAACTCAGAAAAGCATATCTTAATTAAAATTAAATGGTTATGTTTCAATATTGACACAGATTTTAAATGTTTGTATTTTAAACAAATAAACCTTAATTTGCTTGCATGGCAGATAGTCACAATGATTCAGTTTAATTAAGGTTGGTCAGTCAAATGGTCACATACATCTAGAAACTGTGAATGGGTGTATCAAATTTAACCGATCAAATAACGTTGTGAAATTTGTACAGAGATGCCATGAAGGAACAGTACCTTTATTACGTCTGCTTGAGAAAGAACATTTCTTGGGTTCAAACCTTGATTTTCCTGTTTAGAATGTGCGAACAGTCATACAAGATCAAAATCTGTTCGAGCATTGGGTGCAGATGGGTATGATCATGAAGCAACAGCTGTGGAAAAAAATTGCACATATGCAGTCCATGCCTAGTAACAGCGTCAGATATGGGGGTGAATAGGGGAATTGTATGAAAAGCTATGGCATGTATAAAAATTACTTTAAATGGCCATGTTGCTTGTGACTAAAAAATATATAAAACTATACTGGAAGTTGCTAGAGCCTCTGTTTTTCTAGCAAATTCGTTTATCAAACGGTTATATTTACTTTGATAGAGCCGAGTCCATTACGATATTATGGGAATTTAATCGCATATAGTCAACGTGTTTAGAACAAGTAAAACAAAATGGATCTGATGTATGATATAGCATGGGACACTAATATCTGTGATGTATTGCGCTGCAGCACAAGTTAGTAAGACAGCACTGATAAAAATCAGAGAATATATGGAACCAGACCGGAACATGATGCTCATTGTTCATTCCAAATATGTAAGCAGGCAAAGCTATAGATATTTATACATAAATAGTATAACGAGTATATAGTGTGCATATGCACTGTAAGAATATATGCAGTCTGTGTCCATATATATAGTTCTCATTGGCGGGGACCTAGGGCATATGGTATTCAATCAAAATGAATTTAAGTCTTTTTACGGATATATTCTGTTCCAGTTTAGAATTAAAACATCACATACCAAAGTGCATTTCACCAATAAAATACGAGTTAGAAATGTATGCTGTAAGATTGTCTGTTTTGATGACATGCCCTTTAAGAGACTAACTTCATTTCATTGGGTCCCAGCCAGTATCTTTAGCTAAATACTTTCCACAAGGCTAATTACTTTGCAAATGGTAAATGTCTGTTTGCAGAAAAGTTCATTTGAAACTCAAGTCAGATATTTCAGTTCAACATTAAACTGCTGACTAAGTTTCAGGTAACAGCCAAGGCTGCTGTTTCTTTGTGCTTCTCAATAGCATAAACAAGTAATTTCATCCATTCTAGAGCAATCTTAAAGTCTAAAGGCCAGGGTCCAACCAAACGCTTAAGTATCTTTAAAGGCTTAGGGGCCGTGTCCACCAAAACTGATTTTTCTCTGGCTGGCGTATTTTTCCCATTGTTTTCAACAGGAACCGAGTATTTTTGCGTGCATATAAAATATGCTGGGAGCGTATCAGGAACTGAGCGTATTTTCAGTGCTGAGAGTAGAGCAGCAACCATTTTTTTCTTGGTCACAGACAGTTGAAAAGTGTTCAACTTTGAAAATACACTAGGCTCATCACTGTAACTTTGTACTCAGCTGTCTAATCACATTGAAGAAGGGGTGGGACATACAGTGCACAGCACAGGCTGGTCCTTCTGTTTTTGCCTGTATCGTTGGCGATAGTCATTCATAGTTAACCAGTTTGCAATACATTTCGTGGTGAAAGGTTATATAGTAAATGCATCTGTTGGTTTTTTCTAAAGTGCAATGCTTCTGGCTAGGCACTGATTAACTGATTAATGTTAGGTAGCAACATAGGCTAGTTATTGCTATGTCTAACGTTAGGATCGTATTGATGAGTGTATCCACATATGGTCATATATGGCTACCTTGTTAACATACTCAACTATTTTAAAATGTCTGGCAAACAAGATCATTTCCTATTTTGACTAGTTAACTGGTCAGATTGCTTGTACGCTAACTGGCCATCTATAATTTACCTTACGGTAAGAATATAATCATGCATGGCTATTTATACGTAGCCAACTATCTTATGAGTGAGCTGACTGACGGTACCAAAGCAACATGCCGAAATAAAATCCGTTGAGCTTTCATACGCTCTGAGCAGAGCGTTTTTAGCTGAGTGAAACTAGTGATACTCATGTCTACACTAGATTCCAGGTCTTGGGAGAGCTTCAGTGTATGCTGGTTTTTGTTCTCACTTGATTTTCCACAAAGGTCCATACCTAAGAAACTGGGTGAGGTGAGTTAACTGTGTAATCAGCTCTTTTAGTAGTTGACTACATTCTACAATAAAAATATAAAAAAAAAACAATTCACCCTCTGGTTTACCAAGACCTGAAATGAGCATCGATGGCATAAACAATTACATAAAATTGGACTTTTATCTTTTTACAGGCATATTTTAAATTAGAATGGAAGGAACACATTCCAATGTGGGATACGAGGCTACCTTTTGTAATCTACTCTACAATCCAGCAATCCATCAGTACAGCCATCTACCTTACAGGAAGACTGTGCAATTTTTGTAACCAAAGTAGGCAGATCAACCAACGTAATGGGTATTGACCACTATTTCCCCCTGAATGGATGGTCACTGTGGCCAAATCTAAACTCCATTAGCTGGAAGTTGGCTTGAGGTTAACTGTAAACCAATGCAATGTAAAATGACCCCCCAGTTTAAGGTGGTAGGAAGCTTGAAAAATATATCCCTGAATTCTCCTTGCTTAAATAGTATTGATTCCTATTTCTTCTGCCTTTTGTGGAACATAGTGAGAATCGATCTAAACATTTTAAGTGTTATTTTTTATCTTTAAACTTTCATCTCAAACTTGACACTGGCCCCAGAGAATTACGCCGTAACTTTAAATGACATATTTTCCTCCACTGCACTCTGTTGACGCTAAATCATTCTGGGTCTGTGGAAAGCGTTTTGGGGATGTTGCATGACTGAGCCTGGTAACAGAAAGTTTTTACATCTACATGAAATCCCTACTGCATCTGAGTGCCATGCTGCCTCTGGTCCTTGTGTTACAGAATGTCGATGCCAGCTCCCCCGCACTGTCACGCTTTGTACTTCTGTTCAGTTTCCATGGTGATGACAGTAGAGTGAGAACTGTATGTCTAAATCTATAGCAATGGCTCTCAGACAAATTACCGATTGTGGAATGGGGGGCAGGGGGTGTTGGAGGGCGGGGGGTTGTGCATGTGAGGGAGGATGGGCGGGTTTTTCAAGGCTTTCCCTCTCTGTTCTTAATTTTGTCCTAGCCCAGCCGTGCATACTAACCTTCAAATTCATGCATGAAGGATGGAATGAAATGTCTGATTTGTTTTGAGAAGGCCAATAGAAATATATATTTTTCTTTCATGCAAAATAACAAGCCAGCAACTCAAAATGCTCAAGCAGGCATCTCACTGTCAGGTCCTCAGTCATACTGTCAAACAGATTTCTATGTCAACGATATATTTCAATTAACAAATTTGTTGTTTTGCTACAGGTATTATATTTGGCTCATTAATTTTGTCTTACCAGATAACAATAATTTAAAAAAGGAGATCATTGAAACTGTACACCACTATATTATATCACTACAATAAAGTACAGGTCTGTTTTAAATATTCCCATTTAACAAGATCAAAGGAGACGACTCATCAGACAGCATGCACTGTTTTGTATTCAGTTTATAGAGAGAGAAGGGGGAGGAGAGAAGGGGGACAGAAAAGGAGGGGTGTGGGTTGGGGTGGGGTGGTGGGGGGGACTGACCGGCTGTGTGAGCACTGTGCGATGTCCCCTGTACTTGAGCGGAGGCTTGTTTTATTGATGTGGCTGAAAATATGAGCCGACAGGAGATGAAGGAGCCAGCTGTCCTCCTATTATGATATTACCACAGAAGAATGGGTTGCAGATAGCAGCTCTAGCTCCCAGAGAAGAGGGAAGATGGAGGAGCGTGATCTAGTCTGGACTCAACGAGAGGGCACCCTTATCGTCTGCTGTTGTCTGCAGCTCATGTGCATTCTGAGGTCTAGGTGTAGGTCTGCATATGCAGAGATGGAAGAGCATTGGCTTGTTCGATTGGCTTGTTGTCTTGCCTCCCACTGCTAATAACACTATGCTAGGTTTAAGTCATTGAAACCATCTGATATGGCTGTTCCATCTGTTCTTAAGGAGTTTTGTTTCCTTTTTTGGTAGTAAGGGCATAGCTGTGAAGAAACCTTACTTTAAAATTACTACCTGAATGGCCAGTCAGTTTCTCCAGGTGTCCTCTTAGAAATGAGAAGCTGGCAATAAGAAAGACTCATCTGTAACAGAACAGCTATGGTGGCTCCAGCTTTTGCTCCACTCAGGGCAAACTGTCAGTGATTGTGCCAGTAAAACAGTACAGAAGGGAAGTAGGAAATTAAATGTACACAAAATCCTTTCAGCTCTGATACGGCAGATCAATTGCAGCTTTTACTTGACGTGATCCCGGTTCCAGAGGGACTTGAGTGTAACACTTCCATTTTAAAAGAGGACAGGGAACAACGAGTAGACGTGCTTTAGAAAAAAATTGTGAACATAGTTGTAAGCTCAGATGCCTCGTTAACCTCCATTAATGGAATTCCCCTTTTTCAACATTTGTGTGATTTGCTGGAATTCGATCAATGGACACCCCTGCTGACTCTCTCAAAAGCCATTGCCAGTTCATTAACACCGTTTCTCCTGCTCTCCTAGTTGCATTGAGTGCCATATGGTGACTCATGCCAGCTTCAGACATTTTGAGACAGTTGCATAACACAAGTTTATTTAGGAACTTCATTGTAATTAACCCTTTGCTTTAGCTCTCTTGTTTCTGTGAATGCTCCAATCTCATGTTCAGTTTTATATTGTGCACTTATGCACAGTGCCTTTCTGGGGGATTTTCATTGACATTTTATGCTCACTTGCAACTGCAAGCTTCTTTAGCTCTATGTCATCATCCTTAAAATCATATACCCATGAAAGCATAGTTTTGTCATAAATCACATTATCATGCCACCCATAACAGCCAGAATTAAATGCACAGCAGCAGTGCAGTATTTTGAAAAATCTCTTATTGGACTGCTCCATGTTCTGTGATTTACACTCCTTAACCATTATCCCAAGGTCAATTATCCTTAGCAGGACTGTGGGAAGGGAAAAGATAAAGGATACATTGCCATTGAAAAGAGATTCCTTTTCTGGACAGCACCATGACAGAGTGACTTGACTGTATTGGCAATTAAAACAACCAGTCTATTAAACCTGCTTCCCATGGGCTCTATGTTGAAGGGAAATAAGAACAAGTAGATAAAAACATGAACAACAAGGGAGATTTATGAGTGATTACCGAGCATATTATTATATGGTCATGAATAGAAAATGAGAGGGCTGACAAATCAACTGCCCTTTGAAAACAACAACCAGGTATAATAAGTAAGTCACTGTTTCTATGAATATTAAATCAAATCAGTGAAAATACTAAAATACAAGGCTCACTTAGATGTGTGTATGACTACAAAACCTATATTAAAAAAAGGCATCATAGGGTAAAACATAGTGAATTGGCCTTTTCTGTTTTTGATGATGATGGTGATGATTTATTTGATGATCAAAAAATACATATAATCTGCCCAAGAGCCGCCATTGTATACATTTAAAATCATGGAGGATTTAAACACAATACAGCCTATAAGGCTTAAACTGTTGACAACTATTTTTCAAAGGGAGAGTGATTAAATATTTAATGCTGATATGATGGCTGACATTTAGAAAGAAGACTGGATTCTGCAACTGAGCACTTGGTACAGACAACACAGGTAAAGAAGAACGTATCTACCATTTTTATTTTAGATTTTTGTTTCTCAGTAAAAAGCACAACATTTAAACATTTTTCTCCAGTCAAATGATTTGGCATTGATGATTTTGCACATGAACATAAGTGTATCAGGTGGAAGCGAACATGTGAGGTGCCATTGTATTACATTGTGCCATCACCTTGCGAAAAGTCAAGCAATTTTTCTACAGCCCCAAAACAGATTTTTAAAATATTACATTCAACCCTGTGAAAAAGACTGCACTTCAGCTTACTATGCCTTAAAAGATGCTCTGAATGAAAATGTCATGTCAGAACAGCACAGACCTCTGGTAATTTTGAAGCACTTTGTCATCTGGAGTGAATGGTAGGTTTGCCTTCTTTTGAAATTGGACAGGGAATTATTTCTCCATGAAATGCTCTCAAGATTATACATTTTCAGGAAAGTTAAGAAAAAAGCAACATGGTGCCAGCTATTATGCTTGGGACACCATAAATCCAAATACAGACTTCAAATATAGGTAAAGATTTTTCACAATGCTCAAAACAATCCCATTGACATATTTGTGGATATCTCAGCTCTGCATCAAGTTGTTGTTCATTCTTCCCTTCCTCAATTTTGGCTTTCTTTGTGTACTTTCGCCAGCATACCTATGCAATGGTTTATTTTGATGGTTCAATACCTCAGGCTGGGTCAAATTGAATGGACACAGTGTCAGGCAGTTTGTGGGGTTTACTTAGATTTTTTTTTTTTGTATTGCACAGAGACATGCAAATCTACCTTGATATTATCACGGGTGACTTGGGGTTGTATTCAGAGTGGGGCATTGTTGGGAGAATGGAAGTTAGTGAAGCATGTCATTGGCAGAAGTGATGCTAACCAGGTTTGATTGTGTTTGTTTATTTTTAGAAAGGAGGGTGCACAGGGTGGCAATGGCTCGTGGGTAAACTGTGGGACAGAACGGCAGAGTAGGTCGATGGTGTGACAGGTAGACAGATTGAGATGCAGTGTTTTGCACCGGTCTGCACCAGCACTGCATCTTGGAAAAGGAATGGATTGGGATAATGGGCCAAAAATCTTGCCTGTCGCTTCTGGACACTTGGAAAGAGACCAGAGTGAGGTAGATAGTAAAAATTGGCAAAAGAAAGAAGCTAACTGAGACAAGTTATTTCATTAGATAGTATTGGCGACTTGGGAGATAGGCTTGCTTGTTGAAGATTCATCAAAGGAAAAAGTTAAACAAACAGAATTAAAAGCAACCCAGTTTCAGATGGAACTTTGGTCAATGTAGACTTTTTCTCAGTTCCACTGCTCTCTTGACAGCAATGTGTGTTTAACCTTAAGGGTATTGAGATTAATAAAAAGCTCTGGAGCCTCCAAACATACCGCAATACTGTCTGCACTATCCATCTTCTATACAACACTACCATTCACCTGCTTTTGTAAAACTGGTGGAGGGAGCTATTCTCAGATAAATGCAATTAAATTAAATAAGACTTGACTTGAAGTATCAATGCACAATGCACTGGTGGTCAGGATGTGGACAAATGAAGCACATCTATCCATGTTCCTTTGTGAAAATAATTACTCAGCAATAGTTCTGCAGCATTGAGTAACATGAGAACATCATATATCTCTAATGTTTTTGTTGAAAGGAATGAAGTAAGGTAAAGATCACTCTTGTTTCAGACTGATGAAAACTAGCAGTGAGGATTATCTGGAAATTAGTCTCATGTATTTAGGACTCTTGGTTAGACAGACAGCATTGTTATCTAATCCAAAAAGTGTGTGTTATTACTGATACAAGGTGCAATGCATTGGAGTGGTAAAACTAAACAAGTGCCAGGATTTTAAATTACTTTCATGCTTATAACAATTCAGTGCTTCTCTTCTGGATGCTAGTATACAATGCCAACTGTCTCATATTTTTCAAGGAATTCTCTCTCTGCATTTATTGATGTTTTTGCTGATATTTATGTTGGCCCTCATATATTTCAAATATTTATTTTTTATGAATTTGATCATTTTTATTCATGTGCTTTCTTATTTTTTATTCACAGGTATGTACTGTGAACTTGTTTCTTCAGTGCCCAGTGCATACCTGTATGGCAGGTCACTCATAATTTGACACGGCTTGTGACAGGGGAGTCTAGGTGGATGAGTCAGACTGTGGAAGTGAGATCTGTGTGTATTAGTGCAGGAGAGGGCAATGCTCCAGCCAAGCCTTAAGAGAGGGTCAGATGCACGAATGAATGCTCAGCATAGGAGCGAGGAGGCAGCCAGCGAGGGGTCCAGGTACAGATAGTTCTGGGGATTTGCGGTCCTGTAAGCACTGAGTAGCTCAGCCCCACGTCTGCCGCTCCATTGACCAGACATCAAGCAGGCCTCCTACAAAGACACACCTCCACTAACAGTCACCCAAACCCTCCCTGTTCTTCACTCCTCCTCCCCCACCCCCACACCAGAGTGCTCAGTGGGGCACCCGGGGGCTTCATGGCTTTGGGAGAGCCTCCTGGTGCTGACACAATGAGGGTTCATTAGGGCTAATTGACCTTTTTCATGTGGCTGGTATTTGCATCACCCCATGATGATGCTAACTGACATCTGGACGCTAGTGTTGGGACAGAGTGTCATAGTGTGTTTGAGTTTGACAGAGACTCAATAAAGGTCACTGTAAGTATAGAGAACCCAATAACAACCTTATGACAACCACCTGGAGTGCCATGTGAGAAATGGTTTACTCTAAGCCCTCACTGTCAGCTTGCAGTACAGGGGATCACAGTCCACCAGTAAGAAATCATTCCAAGCTGCGCACACGTTGAGGGAAGTGATTCAGATTTCCAGGTTAGGCGTTTGCTTGGAATTCTACAGTCTGCCAACTTTTAAATGGAAGGAATATTCTTGCAGAAGAAGCATTTCATGTTTGATGTTGAAAAAAATGGTTATTATTACATTGCTCGTTATTGTACGGGTATTGGAGCTATATGCAATAAGTATACAATAATGTGCAATAAGTAATACTCTTTCATCAAAAGTGCATCCATCCATCTACAGTTGCACTTAACGGACAGGAAACTGGATCAGAGTAAGCCTCTGCATTCAATTGCACTGACAGAATTCAATGAATGACACATATCAGTAAAACAATTTCAACAGCCACGGATATAACTTTGATAAATACAAGTGCACCTCTACTTCATCAGGATCTCCTTACATCAAGCGAACTGTCTTTTATAAAACCATAATGAATTGACTTGCTCCAGATGCATCTTTTGTCATTGAAATGAATGTTTCATTTCATTGTCAGGCTGTCGAAATGCAGGATATACTCAAGCCTCAGTGACATTGCAGCAAGAACTTGAACTCCTGCTCTCTACAGAGACAGTCCTAGTGAGCTCATACATTCCAAACAAGATTGTTTCACCTAAACAGTAAATGGCCAAAATGTCAAATTAAGATAATATCTGTTCTACACAGTTTTCATGGCTTCTGTTTGTTTTAAGTATTCAGGGGATGAAATTGAAATTCAAAACATGGAAAAAATAAAAATATTAAAAGCTAAAAAGAACAATATTAATAATTAATAATCAAATATATGTATCGTATTTGGAGTCAAGGCCTCTTTTTCCATGAATTGTGCTTCTAAGTAAAATTAACAAATACAATTTCCTCTTACTAAATGAATTATTGAAGTAAACAGTATATTTATGGATATATCTGAGCTGTTTGACTCTTTTTCTGATTCATTAAAATCAATTATATTAAATCATTTGGCAGAGTGTTCTGGGAGTCTACAAGCCAATCCGAGCCCAAAGAGACTGTGAGAATTTCTTGGCAAGGGTTACACATTATTGTTGGGCTGATAGATATCCACAGTGGTGCATCTTTCTGGGAAAAAATCAGGGACCTTGCTGACACTATGGTGACTTCAGAAGTGCATTTCTAGAGGAGAGTATTCCTGGCAGGGCATTTCTGGGTCACACATTTTTGGTTTTTGAGCACATGTTTTGAAAGCACCCAATACTGAATGTTTTCAAAGCTGTTGAGAAATGAATGATTTAGCTTGATTCCCTTGAGTGAGAGAGATTTGTGGGCTGAGGCACATGGAAAGAATAAGAATGGCAGTGAATGGTGGAGGAACATAAGAAAAGTGGCAGTATGTGTGTCTCCAGTGGCTTTGAAACTTGTGATATGGACAAGTTGGAAGTCTTCCGTCCTTTCAACCACATATATAAATATGTTATTGTTTGTGAAATATTTTAATGTTTGCATTGGTCTGAATTCAAAGAATCTGGAACTACACTGGGTGTTTGTTTATATTTTGCACTGAATTGGGGGGTCCTTCTATGGATATTGATAAGTGATTATCTGATTTATAACAGATGCTGCAGACAGAACACATGCCCCAAATAATACCACCCGAGGAGTTATTCAGACTGCACAGACAAATAATTGAAAGCACTTTCAGTCCTTTCAGAACTTCAACAAGCTGGAGTGTGAGATAAAAAATGATAAATCAATAAATAACATAATAAAAGTTGTGAAAAAGGAAAAAATGTGCTTGAAATGAGATCTGAAAGTGAGAAGAGACAGTGTGTGGCAGTCAACGGATGCACTTAAAAGAAGAGAAAGCGAGAAAAAAAAATCAGAGCCTGTCAAGAAGCTGGAACAATATACTGGACATAAGAAGAGAAACAAAGCACTGATTATAGATGGGGGAGGACACCACATCTGTTAACAAGAAGCAGAAAGAAGAGGTTTAGATGGATCCGAATTATTATGGAATCTTGCTGAATATGCCAGGCAGTGGAATTTAAAGCAGGCCATGTTAGCATGAAAATGAGGCCATGGAGTTTTTCTTTTTTTTTTGTGTCATGCCAACCTGTCCCTGCTCTCAGCAGATCACTGGTTTGGCCATCGATTTAACTGAACAATAATTTTCCCTTGTTGTGCTGTCTGTTTTTGACAATATGGATTTTTGAGCACGGGAAAGATTATAAATACTACTTTATATTCGACATGAAACAGAGTGACTGAGAGAGGGATAGAAGTGGGAGGCAAAAAAGAAACAGTCATAGAGGAGTATAAGAAGTGATATTAATTTTTCTGTGTGTGACGTGGCTGAAAATTCAGATATGAATGAAACCCACGTTCCCATAGATAGGTTAAACATTGGAGGAAAAGAATGTAAGTTTAGTATGGATCCCTGGCTGATACCTTGGAAACTGCATATCATTGGAAATAAAGTAAAAAAAAGTTATTAAAGGTATGTACAATATGGCATACAAATGAAAAAAACAAAGGGAACCAAAATTAACCCTTGAAGGACTCCAATATGAGAACCAATGGGACCTAAGAAATAGTAACTATTCTGCAATCTTTGAGATCGGCCAGCAGAGAGAGAGAGAGACTACATTTAGGGAGTAGCCAGTTTTGGTTTCTTCAGAAGAGGCCATTAGCTGTTATGCCTTTTAAAATTAGGAGGAAATAATTCTAAAGCATGAGAATGGTTGATGATGAAAGAGTAGCCATACAGTTCCCACAACCTCCTTCAGGAGATGAGCTGGAAGAACATCTATGGGAATAAGAGCTGCTTTTACTATGTCAATGACACCTTCTGTTAATAAGGGCTAACACAAACTCAGCAATGTTCCAATCATCATGTGCAGGAGGGAAATCTGACTTCTAGGTATTAATATTGTTGTTGATAAATAATGACATAAACTTTTCACATAACACAGGAGAAGAATCAAGATTAATGACTTTGAGGGGCTGCTTGTCTCTCATGTGATGGCAAACAAAGTTAAGACTGAAAGTCAAAACAAAACTTTCCTCCCACGTTAAACAAATCAATTTTCCAGTCGAAGGATCTGAATAAAGGAATAAACAAAACATTTATTAAATCTATATAGCTTCTACAATAAATCATACTTTCTGTAAAAAAAAAAAAAAACAAAAAAACAAAAATAAATCAACATCAACAAACCGCTACAGTATAGCAGCAGAATAATTTAACAGTGGTAAAAAGAATTGTTTTGTCAATGAAAATGAGTCACAACACCGAATCGTCTCCAATTAAAAGCTTGGTTAGTGAGGCTTGCTTCGTGCATGGCTTCGTGCATGGTACCCTCTCTGAGTTAAAATTGCCAGTTGACATGGGAATGAAAGAGGAACGGAAAGAAGAGGTAGGGTAGCGGAACACATGAAAGAGAGCATGGAGATAATTGGCAGGGGACCACGGTCAAATTGACAGCTTCCTCAAGACAGGGATTAACACACCGCAGCTGTAACACTACTGACAACATACTACAGAGACGTAAGACAACTGTTTTTATCAAAGTGCTCCACCAATGTCAGATCTGAATAGTCTTTTGTCTGAGGAGGTAAAAAAGGAGCAGAGGCAATAGAGAGGGAGAGAGATGTGCGGTATTGACCTCAAAACGGGGGTGGAAAAAAATCAGACAAACTTAAGAGGCTGGCGTAGAAATCTGAGGCCCACATAGCTTAATGGCTCTCAGCACGTAATATGGGAAGACATTGATTTCTCCTTCTCCTTGAAAGTGGTGGAGATTACAGAGTTTTTAGCATGACACCTTCAACAAATCTGGGCCATCTGCAGGTGGCTGTGGGTCCCTCTGAGTTGGCTGGGCCTTAATTATGGCACGGGTAATGGATTAAAAAGAGACTCGGGAAACGAGAGAAGGACTTTGCTACCGGGAAAGGTAAAGCTATTTACAGCAACACTACCAGGGGAAATCAAAGAAAGCTGCTAGAAATGCTTCATCAAGCCTTGGAAAACAAACAAAAAAACAAAGCAGCTCGACAACCAAACATAAACCCTTTGGGTTGATTAGCTCAGTGAAATGTACATGCATGTATCTAGCTGAAGGATTCTGTAAAAGGTGAACCTAGCTGACCTTATGGGATACAGCTATATGATGTTGAGGAACTGTTGTTTCTATATCCATTTTACAATGGGGTATATCAACAAGACAATTTTACAGAAGGTCTGAGCTCTTCTTGTTGCTAAGCTGCAGATGCAACTTATGCAAATGTACTTTAAAGTCGTAAATGACTTTACAGAGTAAATTAACAAATACATTTTTTTCTGGATCCCTAATGAACCCTCTACATCATTCTCATCTCCCACTCAGTTGTAGTTAGACCAAACCATATCAGCTCAGGGATGCTCAAAATGGCTTCAGAATTCATTTTGTTTATGCTGAGTAAGTGATTACAGATACATCCCAGCTTAGGGGTCAGATTCCCCTCATAGCACCATTACTTTACCTTTACATGCAAGAATGAGAGAGTAAATAAAGCTCTTGAGTTTTGTGTGAATGCACACAATTTACAGCTGGCAAGAGTGGATATAAGCCTTAAAACACTACAGAATCCGCAAGGTGTGGCAAACTAAATGATTTAACAAGCTTGTCAGAATCATTTTAGGTACACTTCCACAAGATTTTTTATCTTAATTTGTAGTGCCCTGTTACTGGAGTCGTAGCTGATTTACGCATAGTTAGCAGCGATGGAATCGCATGTGATTAGCATTCGAGAGCAGCTCTAGAATAATATGTTTCTATTGAATGTTTAAATTAGCTCATTTAGGGAAATCAAAGATGCAACTGTTGGCTAATTAGCTACAACAGCAGTGTAATGAATAACGTTTTGTGGACTGTGGGTGAATTAGCACTGCCCTTGCCCAGCACTGAGGCATGTAGTGTATCTCTATCCCAGTTTCCCATCTCCATCTCCATGTGAAAAACATCCAAAGAACAGATAATACACATATGACATTTACACATCTAAATGCATAATTGAAATTGCTGTTATGTATCTGTCAGACAATTCTGTCTGGCAGGAGTCACACAAGCACAATCATGTCATGAACAGAATTTATTTCTCAAGGGCAACAACACAAGTAAAGTAGGTTCCGGGCAGTCAATAAAAGAGTAATGAAGAATTCGTCTGAGCTAAAATCTGAGAGCACAAAAATGAATGTTTCCTTCCACATCATGCACTACAAACATATCACGGAGCATTACATTTTATAATAGTGCTCACATGGTACCAAACATGGATCCATAAAAGCAACATCACCTTGCATCGATACACTGAAAGTGCTCACCTGTGAGCTCCAAATGCAATATTGGCCTATCGGAATCCCTACTAAGGGAAAAGTGTAGAAAACTGATGAAGTGGACGGAGACGAGTGACCACACAGAGACATTACCAAGAGCTGAGCCAAAGAGGATAGCATTGTTCATTCTTACAAAACCAGGTGAATTTCTTTTGTCATGGTCCTCTGGAAAAGTAAATGAAAAACCATGGCATTCACAAATTTATTGTATTAAATCAAACTGTAAAATTCTTCCTATCATTTTACAACATGTCATTCCTTATTAATCCTTACAGGAAGCATTGGAAAAGAAGAGTCCTTTTACACATTACACAAAATGTCCAGTTTTGCACTGCCCACTGTTGGTTCATGTGAGTTTTGTATCTGGGGTTTAGTGGCGAGAAAGCAGTCTAGTCCTTTGTAAACTGTAATCACCCAACAAGCATTGTAAATGACTTTCAGCATCGTTCACAATAAGCCAACACGCAGCCTCTCAGCCCACCCCGCTCTTAACCAAAGATCAGAAGTGTGTTTCAGCTCTGCTGTGGGAAAATCTGTTATGGGCTGGTTGAATTAATGGCCCATACACCACCATGAGAACTCAGCCAACATACTGCTGAGTCCTTTTACTGATGGAAGATTTCATAATGCAGGTTGACCTTCTTATTATCGAAAGGCTGGTGGTTTGAGAAATAGATTGGTGCACTGGTGCTAAGAATGAAAGATACCTCAGCAGTCTGTCATCTATCCAAGGCCACCCCCTCTCCCCTGAACACACATCCCCCCTCCCTCACCACCCCCACCCCCACCCAGCTGCCTCAGTGGCTTCACACACACTGACCACTAAACTCTATTTACTCCTTCCAGCATTACAATTCCTAGCGCTAATTTAAAAATCCAAACATACACAACACTGAAGGTTAAAAATGAGCAGCTTCTGATTCCTGTAATTGTTTTTGCCATATTCCCTTGAGCCTTAAATGAGTAATCCCACATGTAACACACTGGCAGAGTTCAAATCTGGGCTGGTAAGTAATTGAGTGGAGGGACCAGAGGATATCAAAAACCTTCTGTCAAGTACTATATTTCCATCTCTTACAATTGAGAACCTGAACATGAAAGCAACTCATCTCCATGTGCTGATAGCAGCAAAAAGGGAGATCATGCTATTAAAGCTAATATTTCATATCTGAGGACTGCTTTGTTGAAAAAAACATTCCTTATGGTATGAATTACACTATATACACACAGATAAAATATCAACATGATATAAAAATCAATAAATCCTGTATTTGCTGTATATAGCACTTAGTAATTGAAGAGTTCAGTTCAGATACTGTGGCAACGATATTCCATGGCAACAAGAGATGCCATGAATCAAGTATTGAATTCAGTTGCTATAGCTTTAGACAATGTGTTCCCACATCTCAGGGGACATATTATTGGATAGAAATGGTGCTGAGAGATTTATCTGTGGATTAAACAATGTCATTAACAGACCTGCAAATGAGAAATATGACATTTTAAGGTAACAGTACTTCAGGCTTAAAAAGCTTTTCTCATGCAGTGCTGTATTTCATTAGTGGAAATGAAAATGTCTTCTTTATTACTTGTTCAGAAGTGCTAATATCACCTTTTTAGATGCATGTCACCAACTGTGGGCTGTTCCTTTACCCAAAATTTGAAAGTTGGACACAAATCCTAATTAGCTTAGGTTCTGAACAGCATGATACACAAAAATAATAAATCTAGAAACTCTAATGAGCGAGCTTCTAGGCACACCTTTATTGTGGGAACCAGGAATTTGAAATTGGACATTTCCTTTAATGCACAGTGTCTTTAAACTCGTTACATTTGCATTTCTTATATAGCTATTTGAATGTTTCTCCCAAAAAGGTCATTTTTTTCCCACAAAGCTTGGGTTTAAAGACAAAAAAAACAACAAAAAAGGTCCTGCATCTTCAATAGAACAAGATTAATTGTAGTGGCCTGTGGTAGAGGTGATTGCCTTCACTACTTAGCTCACTTAATATGTGGCTGAGCAATGCCTTCCATTTTAACGATGTTTCACCACATAGTTATAACACTTTGTACCACTAGTCAGGTGATGTAATTGAGAGTCTTTATGGATATGTGGGCTCCATCTTAAGTCAGATCTGATGAACACCTTAAGGGATTAAAATGAAAATACATGAAACATGAAAACACAGTCACCAGAAAAAATTACAAGATACATGGTAGCTGTTAGGATTTCTGCATGTGGATAGGATTAGATTTGTAAATGTAATTTTGTTGCTAGGTAAAATTGTGGGATAAAATGAAGATTCACTCTTTTATGAAATCTGTCCTCATTTCTCTCCATACATACAGTTTCATATGCATGAATTCACACACAGACACAAATACAAACACACACTAGCATACTATGTGCTCAGGGACAAGCCTACAGCAAGAGGGACAGCAGAATGCATAATCATTCCAGTCAGTGTGCGCCATGTTAATGTTGGTCCACGTCTGGCTTGACATTATTGATGACTGGTAATAAATCATGCTGCGTCTTTCAAGAACCCAAGTGGCCTTTGTGTAAGAACTAGCATGTCCGTCATCCAGCGTTACCCAGCAAACAATTCAAAATGCAAACCCATGGAGAGTTTCTATAGCTTTTTTCCTCTTGTACTACATTTCCTTTTGACATCTGAAAAGTCCAAGTTCAACATTACATTGTACCACTTGCCATTACGGTCTACAGTGCAATCATTAGACTCTGTACTGTGGCACTGCTCTGATATTTTGTCTGCCTTTATTTTAAGGAGACTTTTACTACTGAAGTCGATTCTTTATTTTCAAATAGAAATGTGAGTGTGTGAGAGAAAGTGAGAGAGAGAATGAGGGCGACAGAGCACAAAGACTCTCCTGTGAATTGTCAGTAATTTATGTAAATCAATGATTCATACATTGCGATTGAGACAATTATAGAGAATTCATACGAAGGTACTGTAGAACTGAGCTGTCATGTATGCTTGAGTGGTGTTGGTGGTGGCGGTGGGGTGGGGGATTGCTAATTTTATTCAATGCATTACATAAGGCAATAGTTTATGAAAGATTAAGTATGTCTGTGGGAAGAAAAGGCAGAGGGTGGAGGGGAATTGAAAATGTGAGAGTGGGAGACCTGGCAATGTGACATGGACTGTGCTTCAGGGCCACAATGCTGCCCCTTACCTGCACCTTGAACTGCGTGCTACTGCTCCTTTGTGCATCTGCGGAGAGCGCGTGTGCATGTGCATGTGCGTGTGTGTGTAGGTGTCTAGGGCATCACATTTACAATTCATAACACAGTGTGCCTGTTTAAGCAAATGCTCCTCGGACAAAAAAAAAAAAATCTCCACTTCATTCAAAGATCTCATTGAAAAATATAACTGTATGGAGGTTTTTATTTGTCATGCAAAATGTATAGGCTCTGCATGAAATGTGTGATTTATAGACAGCCTCTTATTTTTGGGTGTCTATAAATGAAAGCCACGAGATTGACAAGATCCATTTTTCTTCAGTATATTCTCAATATTGTGTGTTCTCTATTAGTGTTCTGGGGGGGGACTTGTAGTTAGGCATGAGTTCCAGGCACGGGTGTACCACAGTCTGCTGCCGGCACAGGGTGTCCCCACCTGAACCTATTTGCACACAGTGTGTTTGTTTATGTGCGGTAGTCCCACAGTGCACCACACATACGTCTAGCCTCCATTGACATTGACATTCCTGCTGTCAGTATGCCTGTGGCCTCGTCTGTAGTGGCATTTTGGTGTGTGCATACTGAATGAAAAGTTTTCTCCAACATTTTTTATTTTTTTTAAAAAACATCGGTCAACAGAGCAGTGAAACAGTGACTCCAGCTTCAAAACGTATGCTTTTACAAGAGCAAATTTCAAGGAGACTCTCTCACCAGTAAACAAAAGACAGATGTAGGTCACAGGTATTTTGTGTCAAAGTGCAGAGAATTTCTAGAAATGCTCACTAGCAAATATATATTGCGAGCAACAAGCCTGGCTCAGCTACACTTTAAAATACAAAATCTAATATTGGTTTTAAATAGATCTTGAAAATGATAATGTAAACAACATCATCTTATACATTTATATCTGGACCACGGAACATGAGAAGCTTCAGCAGATCACATGAAGGTTTAACATATAATTTATGCAAATAAAAATTAATAGACACAATCAGCCAATGGGTTTCATTGATCAAAATGGACAACTTTAAATGACAAATATATGTTTTGAGAGTAGTAACTGAAACCCAAGGCTAAACACTTGAAAAACGTATCTAGTCAATTAATCAGATAAGAAAGCAGCTGCCTGTCTTGCTTCAAATTGCATCATTTTGAGAACCTTTTCTAACCCATTTTCATTTTTAAGTAATTTTTATGTGCCCATTTTTATTATTGAAGCTAAGCAGTAAACTGTGCTCCTGCAGCCAGCAAAACTACTATATATGCTATATAAGATTTCACAGATGTGTACTTTCATCTGTGATCATATCTTTCTTCAGATATATGCTCTATTGTACTCACAAATTAGCAAAAGCATGCAACAATCAACAAAAGAAGGAGAGGCCTGTCCAACTAATAATCAAGGAAGGGCCTTGCTTGTCATACTTTACAATGACAATACAATTAAAGGGGATTTATGTTACTCAGAGGACCAATAAAGAACTGCTGGGGCCTTCTCATCAGAGTTTGATTTGCTTGATAGGACATGGATGCTCCCATACCGATGAATACCTGTGGACAAAACCAGGCCAACTGTCGATTTGTGGTAATTTAATGTGAACACAGCTGCCAGTTTAGTTGCGTGGTTTGATTAGTAGTTAATGACACTTTGCGAAACTGTTCCTAGATCATCCAGCCTGTTTAGTGCATAACAGATGGTTAATGGACAGGTTTGCACAGCTATTCGGCAGTTCTAATTAGCAATTGATGCTAAATACATTAGCACTGCATGCCGTGCAATATAAAAAATGAGTCTACATTCATTGAGCAGAACATAATATAAACTCAGAGAGAAAGTGACTTATGATTATCATGCATGCCCTCTAACAATAAATTACAGAGTGCTACTTCCTGATCTGTTTAAACTTCACTCTGAATGCCGTTTTTTGTAATGGTGTTTTTGTCTGCTTCCCCATTTAGTCCAATACATAGACCAAGAGGGTAGCTGGATGCAAATCACAGTGAAAAAAATTACTTGTTCTTCACATGGCTCCTCATTAATTGCATAGCTCACCATCATTTTTTATTTAGCCTCAATATGTGGTTGTTACAATTACATCATGGTATTTTTTTGGGGGGTGAGGCTGAAGCTTTTGGTGATCCTCACTTCCTGCTATGATCCTCAAAGCTTAAGCACAGTGAGCTGTCTGCCATCCCCCAGTTAACCAGGAGACATACAGTTGCTGTTTCATTTCTTTCCCATGGCTCACAAACCCCTTGACACTTTATGGACTCCCACAAACCTGCAGGCAGTAGTCAATGTCATTGCAGGATTCACTATGCAAGCAACAACCAGCATAAAAAATTGACCTAAGTAAATCCTGTGCCTGTAATCAGACTGGAAATGAATTTCAGTGGAAGATTACAGTTGATACGTGCGTAACAACCCCCATGGGGAAGGATTTATGTGGTACACACTTTATGGGGTTTTTAAAGCTGGTAAAGGGGGCACATATGCATTTATAAATGCGGGATGGTACGTCAAAGGCTTTAGCAAATCGTAAAAGCCACAAGTGCCACCACCTATAAAAATGCGCTTAAAACAACAGTGGAATTGTTTATTGGGATGCTGCCTCAGTAAAGGGGGGGGGAAATCAAATTCTGAAATGATCCCGCCCTTTATGTCTTAAAGGGGTAATTTTCATCACGCTTGACAGCTGCAGACAGTGCTTTCAGATGAGTCAGTAATGGTTAAGAGACAATACACATATACGCAAATAGCCAATCAAAAATACCTCATTTTTTCTCATTGCTCTGCTTCAATAAAGACAGTGGCACTCCATAAACTTCCCCCAGCAAAAGAAGGTAGAGAGCACCGCACAGACATGGATTCTGAGACAGCCCAAGTGTTTTTTTGTACTGATGTTAGGTACTTATTTATTCCAAGTTACTTAAAGTAATTTACTCTGCGGCAACAAACAATCGGGTTGCTTCATGAACGGGAAACAGAATCATTTACAATCCAGCACTTAATTACATATGCTGGGAAAAGGAGGACAGGCAGTAGCAACTTTTCATTTTACGTCACCATCTTTAGTTACACGCACCTGATAGTCTGGATTAATTTTCCATGCAAGAAAAGGGACTTTGTACCTTGTGTTGTGTTTTCCATTTGTTTGTTTGTAAAAAGAAGAGAAGAAGGGACCAGGATATTAGACACCCACAAGTGAGCTGGTTATAAAGAGAACATGTCTGTTAGTACACACTGCCAATGATGGGACTGTAGGGCTTCATCTAAACCGCTTACAGCACAGGAACTCCAAAGAGCAGGCTGCCTCACTTCTTGGATCTTGGATGGTGGAACCACAAACTAAATGTGTGTACATGCTGAGAGAAGCAGGGGGCCTGTGTAATGCTCTTCTTCCATATTTCCATATGAAAGTGATGATCTGGGTCTGGCTGTTCATTACTGTGTTGTATGCAGATGAAATCATAATATCCATCATAACTAATGTCTTTTGCAATAACTTTGATATCTGTTGAGGATTCGTTGATGGATTATGGACACAATACCAATGAGGAAGGGCTTTTTGTAGGCTGAGGCACCGGAAACCCAGATAATATTTAAAAGTAAATCGGTAAGTGTTTGAACACACCCATGCAGTTACGCTCGAGCGCCTGTGCACGCACACACACACACACACACACACACACACATACACATGCAAGCATGCACGCACGCACGCACGCACGCACGCACGCACGCACAAACACACACACACGCACACATACACACACACACGCACGCACGCACGCACACACACACACAAACACACGTGCACGCACACACACACACACACACACACACACACACGCACACGCACACACACACACACACACAAAAGGATAAATTGATTGTGCTCTGTGTTTTCCTCTCCCCACTGTGGTCGAAGTATTGCTGTTCTGCCCTCATTTCCCAACAGACAGCCTGTCAAAATGAGATGGAGAGAGCGCAGTCCTTCCACTCACGCCTCATTATCAAAGCTTGTCTTTTCTGACAATTCCAAAATTTGAAACATTTACGTTATTGCCATCAATTCAGGGCCAAAATTAATCCAGTTGGAAGGAGAAGAGGGAGAGCATGCAATTGTATGCATCTGTGTGTGTGATTGTGTCTATAAGTATTATACATCGGAAGAAAATAATGTGTTCCCTCATTACTACCAAATACCAAGTGAACTTTAGCAGTAGGCAAGGTGTTATTACAGCAACAAGTAACTTATGCAATAAATAATCACTGTATAAGGACACATAATGTGAAATAATCTGGCTTTCACCAATGATAGTGTCATATTCCAATCATAACTTTCATTTTTGAATTATGCCCATTTCCTGTACTTATAAAAAGGGTCGCTAAAAAGCATATGGCATCTTTGGAAAAGTGTGAAATGTTTTCTGGAGCATTCATAGTCCCAGACTCACAGTTTGTACTGGAATTTTGAACATCCCAGCTGAAACTGATTATGTTTCTTATCAAAGATATTGAAGTATATCATAAGAGTAGCTCTGTTTTGGGCTTGTGTCTCAAAAATTATAATGGGTTGTAGGTAATCCTTTAAAATGCCTTTTGGAGGAGCTTAAACTTAATTAATTAGGTCCATTAATCATTCGCTGGCCAATTAAAATGGCAGCTGTTTAGAAGTGAGTTCATTTGAGTGGGATCCAGGTATGTGTCAATGGGGGGAGGGAAAATGGATCAGAAATGAGAAAGGAAAAATCTTTAGGAAAAAAAAACTAAACTAAAATCGTGCCATACACCACATATCTCCCTCTGACAGCAGACTGGTGCGCAACCAAATCAGTCTCCCAGCACAGTTTGGCATAATCCGAGCAATGTTTTCAATGGGATATGTAAGTGCGAGGAGACATAAGCGTGGAGAGACTGAATCCATGTTGGTTGGAATCAGTCGTTACCTGGCACCTGCCTCGCCATGGCACTGTCAGATCTGCACTTGATCCATCACTCCTCAAGATAAAGAGAGGAAGTTGACACTTACAGCCGTCTCTCAACATAAACAAGGAAGCAGGACTGGCACTTTACACTGCGTGGTGTCACATCTGCCATGTGGAGCACACTGTTCCTGTAGCTTGTATTTAAAAGTAAGTGCACTTCAACATTTATGTACATTGAATTTTTATTGGCTGGCTGTTCATTAAAAAATGGATGAGAAAAGGAGTAGAAATACCAAGAAAGCCAAAAGATCAACAATTGATCTGCAGTCAATATTCCGTCTGTGCCTTGATAAACAGAAGGCTTGGCCATGGTAGAGATGCAAGTGGTAAACAAACTTGCATAAAGAGAGATTTGAGCCAGCCAAATGTGGAGATCCACAATTATCTGGACTTGCAAATGTATCTTCTTTTCAACAAAGAAAAATGTAATCAGCCTATGAGAGGGAAGGAAAACGCTCCCGCCCATCTGTGCTGCAGTAAAGGCTTGTCATGTTAAATGCAGTGTGTAAGGCAGTGAGCTGGCAGGAACACTGTGGGGTCGGCCTGCGCACCTCCCATGCTCCATGTAGATCCATACTGCTCCTCCCCGCACAAACCCTCTGAAGACATTGGGGCGAGCGGAGCACACCCAAGGGAACTGGGAATTGATCCCAGCATCCGCAACAGACAGTTTAATTCATTAAACGCTTGCCGTCACTGTCCATTAGGTAATTCCAGTAAAGCGGGAAGCTGTATCTGTGTGTGTGTGTGTGTGTATGTGTGTGTGTTTTGGGTGAAGTATATTCACTTAGTCTGTTCACTTAGCTTTTTTCCTTATGAGAAGTTGAGGAATTATAAATATGCAAATACATTATGTCTTATTCCCTTTTCTGAGAATTTATGAGTGAAAACGGTAGATGAGTCGCCTCTTCTTTATATTTATCATGGCTGAGGGGTCTTATGGTGCATCAGATTAATGCCCTGGCCGAACCATCAATCCTGCTCTAAACTATAGGCACCTCTGGGTGGAGGGCCTTGTTTTTATTCACCTATGTTATTTATATCAGCTGCTTCCCCCTCTGCTCTGCTGTAAAGGGCCGCAAACAAAAGCAGGAACACAGATAAGGCTCCCTTGGCGAATCGCTCTAAACCATTGCAGATTTTATAAGCTGCACAATCATTCTATGTTTACTGAAGACAAAGCCAGCCAGCTGTGATATATATGAGACTTATTAGCTCATTATATAAAAGGGAAAGAGAAAAGAGTCTAGCCTTTCCATTTAATTGGCGGTTTAGCCGCAAAGAACTGGAAAGAAACTAAACTAATATACAATATATTAAATTCCCTGACCATTATTCATACATGTCAGTCTCAAAATACTTTACACAACTCTCCTTCACTCTCCCACACAAAGCTTCAGTTTTATATTCAATTAATTAAATAAATCAAGCTACATTTTGTATTGCTTTTCTGAATAGTGGTAGGGTTAATTTTTTGGATCAAAGAGCTGAATTGAGAGGATCACCTTTAGCTACTTGCAAAAGAACCCTCATGTACTGGTGAAGAGTTTTTAGAGAGACTCGTTCTGAAATTAAAAAGCAGTTGAACGGCATGATGGCTCTCTAAGCAAACCAGAATATTTCCAAACTCACAAAACAAGCCTATGATGTACGTACAGTAACAAGGACACTAGAAACAATCAACATGACCATGATGAAAATAAAAACAGGGATTCGGTTGAAAACACTTTCTGCCATATTTTCACAGTGGGAGGATGTTAGCGGCCATTCATGATTTAAATTAAACAGTACCATGGCCAACTTGGTTCAGCTAATGTCCTGACAATGGACAGCAAGGTACCCTGGTCACAGCTGTAAAAAATGCTGAATTAATAAGAATTAAGTACTTGTGGGTGTGGTGGTGTTCTCCCCTCCCTGTCTGGCTGCTTCTCTTCATCTAATAATAATGCATTAAGGGAAACCGCCAATTATGTTACATCTGATGGTGAACAACAAACACCAAACGAACATATGAGAGGCTCTGACTGGGGCGCTTCTCTCAAAATGAAACTGATATCGTTATCTAGGAGGTTTGAAGCCACCAGAGTGCATTTACAACTCCTCAGATAAGATTCCTCAGGGACATGATGTTAAGATGGCCTACCAGCGATGATGACCAATTTTGTTTTTGTTTTGGAGTGAAAAAAGAGCCTCTACCTGCCGTGATACTATAAAAATAGCAATCTGCACCCACCCCAAACCATAATTTATTGAAAAAAAAAACTGTACAATGTTTGAATGTTTCCAGACACAAACTCATACATTTCAAGTAAGTCTTTTTTTCATTGCCTTAAATGCACATTGTATCCCATCACCCTACACATGAGCATTGACCAACAGGCCTCAGGCAGATGGATGTCCTACAGGTGCAGTAAATGGTGAATGGAAGCACCCATGGCCAGTGCGGTTGTGTGTGTGTGTGTGTGTGTGTGTGTGTGTGTGTGTGTGTGTGTGTGTGTGGGTGTGTGGTTTCAGACCCTCGCATCTGTCCAGGATCAAATAGTCCACTTGGCTTCATTTAGCAGGCTTTAACAAGACAAAAATGGATGATTCAGTAATGCTGATTCAGATGTTTTACTTTTAAATGCAAAATTGTTTTCCATTTATTTTTGTCAATACTTTTCTCAGAATGCACCCTTTTAAAATCAATCATAACAACTCTTCACTTTCCAACATTTCCTTTAATAATGTTTCGTTTTAGTAATGCAACCTCTTCTTCAAATTAGGAATGCACCAGAATATTTGTTTATAATATAACACATATCCTACTCACTTTTACTGGTGTAGAGACAATCTTGTTCAAGTGTGTTGAATAATTACTTGTTATAGGTTTAAATGGTTTCGAACTTTGAAGCGTTTCATTGGATACAGCTGGCATTTAAAATAGCTGTCTTGTGTGCTGTTCTCACAAAACAGAGCCTTGGTCTGAACAACAATATACATGATATCGCTGTTTCTTCTGTGCTACAAGAAGGATAAAGGACAACTTGACAAAAATTAATCTAGGTATTATTCCCCATTAACTGGGAACGATAAGTGTGGCAGGACACAGCCAGTGGTACCAACGCTCTTCAAAAACACACTCATCTAGATCAAGACTTTACTTCAGATGCATCGGCATTGCCAATGGACCAATCAGCAGAGCACACTGAATTTCGGTTTGTCAGGAGAATAATCATTAGTGACAGCCAAACATAATCATCATCACCATATTAACCAAAATGACTTAGTCTACTGTCTTTTTTTTTTTTTGGGGGTGTACTGTATGAGGTGAACAACTCCTCAACCCCACCTCTGCACTCTTCTGTTCTTCACAGTCCCAGATTGGTATGTAATGACTATAATCTTTATATCGTTTGGTTTATTTACAAATCTTGTAATGTAATAAGCAGAAAAAAACAAAAAAATAATTCTGGATAAAGAAAGACCTTGTATTATTGCTAGGGTTTCTGTTTTACTAGTAATTTGAATTACTGTGAATGAGATTTTACTTCATTTTTATGGCATCTTGATGGTGACATTGTCTAATTGAAAAAATCATTCAGTGCTGTCAACTGGAAATATTGATGATATTGTATGAATGCTACGGTCAAAATATGCATTTATTAAATCATGCCATACATGAATCGGAAAACATTGTATAGCAGGAGTTAGATACAGAGTCTATGGAGGTTCTTGTGCAACAGCCTTGAGTGGAATCATGCTTTTTACCTGAGTGACCAATTGATTAATTAACCATGGCAAGATTTAAAGGGAAAAGGCAACAATTCAGTGCAGTTAATCAATTATCTGTTTTCAAGAAGACACCACTTAACTAATTACTTCAGCTGGGTGGGGCATTTTCAAACCAAGAACACTTGCATATTCACATTTGCATTACATAGATGCATTGAAAAGGCAGAATGCCACCTTTGGCTTTTTTTGGTTGTACCTTGACATAACAGGATACATCTAGAGCCAATTTCCCCATTACTGTCTTTTTAGTTTAGGGAATACAGTAAGACAGTACCCATGCTAATGCCTGGTAAATTAAGAAATGCAGTTTCTCTGTTTCACTTTGCAAGCTTTACATTTAAAATGTACTGCAGTGTGCAAAAAGTTGACTCAAAAGTCTGAGAAAGCCCAAAGGTAGCTACCAAAATCAGTGCTGTTCCACATACTTTAGGTTGTTGCAGACTGATACCATAACTACTCATTTGGCATTGAAGCACAGTTAATGATTCAAGTGATTGGGAGGAGGTGATGAGTGGAAAAAAGAAAGTTTGGACACATTCATATGTCACTGATTGTTGAAAACCTCTTCACCATTGTCAGCAGTCCCAGAAAATGTGCAGATTACAGTGTGAGGCACAAGTAATGTTGACAGTTAGGGTAGGATCACAGATCTCCCAGCACACTTAACAATACTTGTGGGGTGGAGGGGGAGGCGGGTGTTGTTCTAAAGACCAGTGACACAGTCAGTGACAGCACAACAAGGTCTGTCCCCACCATAGTAGAGGAAAAATAGTAAAAGTTTGCATTAACCTCCATTTGTCCCCTGTCATCCCTGAATTTGGCTAACCCCTTCAAGACCAAGGCAGCATGTGACGTGAGTGACGCTGAAGCACAAGGGCCCACCTGACAAAGACATCCAACTGTGACAGGACAGACAAGCTCAAGAGGGCAGGAGAAAGAGAAAATCAAAGCACTGTTATCTGGCTCCCCAGTTATTAAGAGAGTGGCTGAAATAATAATAAGAGCACCGCATCACTTGCTTGGCTTCGAGGTTTTACAAAGACAATCGCATTACATAGTTGTCAGCTTACAAGGTCAACATATTAGTTCAGTCTCTATATGGATGACATTTTTTTTGCTCCTGTCATTTGCTGGACACAGTTCATTTGCAATGTATAAAAATGGTTTTACAGATGATGACAGAGACAGTAAAGTCATAGTCAAACAGCTCTTTTGGAAAGATGATAAAAATCCACCCTGTAGGATAGTTTTGTCATGGTATTTGGGCCTTGAAGCAGATATTATTGACAAAGCCAGAAAAAAACAAATCTGAATGTGAGCTTTGAAATGTTATGAACCTGCTACTCCCTGTCAATTAATGTAAGCATGTGTTCTTTTAATTAGTCTTTGATAACTAAAAAATATTGAAAAAATATTGTTACATGTATTAATATGTATACATTAAATCTCCTTTTAATGCACCTTTTCCAAGGATATTACATTTGCATATGTGAATATTTTTTATTTACAGTAGGGAAATGACCATTCATTAATAAAAGTTGAGTACACGGCATAATAATGCTGTGTATTTGAATAATGTACAGACAAAAGATACTGACAACTCTGGGAAGTGGAATGAATACATTTTCCTTGCTTGCCCTTGTGTCACAAGCACTG
The DNA here is from genome assembly GCA_022829145.1 of Albula goreensis. Classification (NCBI taxonomy): domain Eukaryota; kingdom Metazoa; phylum Chordata; class Actinopteri; order Albuliformes; family Albulidae; genus Albula; species Albula goreensis. The sequence continues at coordinate 34,071,781 of CM040744.1, forward strand.
CACAGTCAACACAGCGCTCTCGTTAATATTGTATGCATCCCGCAGACCAGGGACAATGTGAAAAAAGGAACCATGAATCACATTCACCAGCTATGTGATATCTAATCTTGGAAGCAATATCATCATTCTCACCAAATCATCATTATTAAACTCATTTCTGTCCCAGAATGGAGGAGGAAAATCCCCACTCACACAGTAGACAGAGCACAGTTCCTCTCCTTCAGATCCTCCTGGCTCGGACAGAGCTGACATTAGTATTCCAGTGTGGGCTTCGTCCAATAGTATGTCGTGCCAGCCACTTAATTTGTCATTTATTGTTTCACGACAATGCCGGTAATTGAATCTTTTGCCCATGGAACTCTTCCACAATCCTTGTGGATATCCCCCCCTGGGAAGTGGTAGCCATGTTCAAGGGACCTAAGTGGGAGCGGGGGCACAGATCTCATTTTACAAAGATGGGTGGCGGTTAGCAGGTGTCCTTGCTGTTAACCCTTTTGGTCTGACTGGGTCTTTGCTGACCCTTTCTGATGGACTTGAGACAGGGTAGAGGGGAGCATCAGGAGGGGAGGGGGTGGAGGGGAAGCAGTGCCTCTAATCAGGAAATGACATCAGACTCCATTAGCAGTCTAATCTTTTAAGTGTCTGTGGAAGCCTCTGTTTTCCTGAATAAACAAGCAAAGGAAATGTAATGACATGTTATGTTCTATAAAAGGTGATGTAACCGGGGTGAAATACCCAGCATGGGGTGGTACATCGATCAGATGAATGCAACATGTGAGTCCATACATAATATAGTGATAACAGTTACGCCTTTGATGTGAGCATTAAGACACGACTGTCTGTAATTGCCCAATGCTTGACACTTTTCAAAATTAAGCTGACATCTCAAAACCTTTTTTCATCTTTGCCAAGCAATATTTATGAGATCTCTCCTCCTTTGTAATAACAGAGTATAGAAAACAGAATGCCTTTTTTCAGGACATTTCAATTAACATCACTTCATGATGTTCCAGGAGAAAAAACAAGCTCAGAGCACAGTTCTTGTTCCTTCATAGCTAATTGAAGTTTATAAAATGGTGCAATTATCAAATGGAGCCCCATAAAATACCAGCCCATTATTACAAAGCAAAACATTTTGCTTGTGGAATAGACTATTACACTTCCTCCTGCTAACAAAAAGAAGCTGCAAATCTTCTAGCTGCAGTTCCTGTTTTTTTTTTCTTCAAATGTCTCCTATTCTCCAGCCACTCATTTGATTGACATTGTTCCTCACTTGATAATTAAAAGTTGCCTTCAACTTCACTTTTCCCATTTTTTTCCAAATCGCTATGTCTTGGAGTGCAAAATCTAACCATCCCATGTCATTTTTTCAGACTTGTTTTCTACTGTAGTCTTACAGCCATTAAGTTATTGCAAAGCTTAGTAGATTTGCAAATGGTGTTGTGTGGCTCTAAAATGCTATTGCAGAGGCCGAAAGCTGAGATGCTGATGTGGCCTCTTTCTATTTCCTCTTCACTGCGTAGCAACCACTTATGAGTGAACTGCAGTTTTCTCTTGAAGACGACAGAACACAATTACCTTGGAAGCTAATGAACACAGATTGAAATTCAATGAATTACAAGTTGCCATGGCATTGAGCGAAGCTGAGGATAAAAAGGGGAGGAGTGAAGTGAGGAGGGGTTTGGGGGTGGTGTTGACTGACAGCTTTGGTAGTTAATTTCCTGCGAATTCTCTCGGAAGAAGCCCAGGGCACAAGCAGTCCGTTTATAGACTGCAATAGAAAGGAAAGGGGGGGGGGGGCATAAAACACCCAGGCTCAGAAGTGCAAGCGGACAGCTCTGGCTCCCAAAGAAGCCAGATTTTTTAAGGCATTGCGGGACAGATCCGGGTAACCGCCTCTCTGCATCTATGCCAAAACAAATTCACGGTTCAGTTTTATCTTTCCCACCGCACACTCTCCTTTCCCTTTGTCTCTGCCTGGACTGCTTGAAAATGTATGGGAGAAAACACCACCATGATGTTCAAAGCCTTTCTGCCTCACAGTGGCATTTTCCCTCCCTCATTTGGAGAAACCCACTGTATGTGCCTGTGGGGGAACCTCCATATCAGGCACTCAAAGCAAGCGCAGCACTGACTTTTAACTAGAAAGACCAGAGGGGAGAACACATGCAACAATAATGTGAATGGTCACATTTCTCTTTTTTAATGAAAATGGCGTACTTATTAGTTGAACCTGACTTGAAAGAGAATGCATCTGTGATTCTCCTGTAAATTTTCTTTAGCGGTGCTTGGAGAGTCCTATTAACCTCCTCTGTCCCTGAGCTGTAGCCAGGATGAACAGTAAAAGGTTGAATGCATGACCTACTGCAACCTCATTTCTACATACAAATTCAATGCACTCCACCCACACCAGGGACCAGGCACTTTCCTCTGTAAGGCAGAAGAGCCAGCTATTGGGAATAAAAAACAGAAGATAAAGAGAATATTTATTTCAACCACTATACAAAAACCATCCACAGACTCAGATTTCAACCTTTGTTATGTGTCCATTTGTCAATGCCTGCAGTATAATGGATACAACATTTACCCACTTGAAAATAAAGTGTTTAACACCTTTTTGATGTTTGAAACCCCATCTTAGTAACCCTCAAAGCTGTGGGCGTAAAAAAGGGAAGACATTTCCCAGACAGCAATTTTGCATGCTCTGTTCTAAAACAGATTTCTAGTTTGACATTTTTAGCTCCTCGGCAAACATGTTTTGGCTTATGTCAAATGCTGCTCAAAATAGATTGTCACAATAGATTTAGAAAATTAAACAACATAATAAAGTGTCTGTTCTTTAGGTAATTTTTGCTTTTTTTAATAACACTAAATCTTTTTTTGTAGTATATTATTGTATTACCCTGCATATTTTTCATGACTAGTCAAAATGATAAACGTTTTTACTGAAGTTTAAAAAATATTGGATGGTTAACTCATTAACTTTTTAATATTAATTATTTTTCTTGCTAACTGTAGGATATAAAATGGAAGAAAGCGATAGCTTCATGTTAAATGCTGGTTATATGCTAATTTCATGTCTCCAACAAGAAATTCACAACAGATTTTACCATATATCATGTTCTGACAGGTAAAAATTTTAATGTTTTTTAAATTCCTCTGAGAATTTTCAGAAATGATAAAGGTGCTTTTGACTTATTCTGAATTCCAAATGATTAAGTTGTATCTTCCTTTAAGCAGCTACGAAGACATCCAAGTAAACATGTCAAAAGATTTTGATGTTGTGTAGTGAGTTTGATGTAGTATAGTAGAACTACATGCATGTTGTTCTATTATTCATCAAGTGGTAAAAATGTATTGTATGACCATCCTTCCATTATATGCCCTTATAGCCTATTGCACTGAAACTGGAAGCACAGTATGTACAATGAAGAGGAACATAACAGATGGTCAAAAAAGCGAAACCCTCACGATACATCTCACCGGCAGTGAAACATTATCACCAAGTGTTCTTCCCCCCTTTTAAGCTCCCGAATGATACTATAACCCTCCAAGAGAAGAGATGAGTAATTCTGATTTCAAAAAAGACATCTTTCAGAACTCCAGCCCCCATCATACTTTAGACTGTACATTTTTATCTCCATTGATGTATGTTCAAAGAACTACGAAACCAGAGCCCTAGCCATTTTAGAACATTTTCAGCAATGACCATTATACCGTCAAGATAACAGATTTTTGTTGAATTATGCATTTGGACATGATCTCACCGAGACTGAGATCCAAACGATCCATGGGAAATTGCGTTGAATTGAAATAATTTTAATTAATAAGTAAAATCAAACTGATATAAAAATAAATGTAATAGCAGCTATATAAATGATCTTGAGAATAGCACTCTTCCTTAAGTGATATTTAATAAATAAAAATAGAGACTGGCTCTGACGAGGGAGCTTGATTAAAAAATACAGCAGCCTCTCTTCTGATTTAATAAATATCTCTTTGGGAAGAGTGCTGTCCTCAGGCTTTTTATGGCTCCATGTTAACTTCAATTGACTAGGCAGCTTCTTTGTGCTTTCCAAATACATTTTATTTAAATTCCTGAAAGAAGCACCAGTAACACTTTTTCTGTACTAGTCATTAGATTTTCAACTGAGCTTTGCAACCCTGAAAACTAAATAGGATTATAGACTAATTGTTTTATTTTTTATTATTATTTAATCATTAAGTTTTCCTCCAGTAAATATTAGAACATTTACATAAGCCAAAAATAATTGTTTCTCAGAAGGTTATCCACTCCAATAAATTACAGACACAGGTCTGAAACTGCTGTTCAAGCTGAAAAAAATCAGCTTAATATGCCATTTTCCTGTTTTAATCAAGGCACATAAACACTACCTTTATTTCAATCTAAAGAAATAAAAGCTTTTTCTTCAGCTGTTCTTTTTCACTTGAGTGAAGACACAGACCAACTGAACTTATGCCTGAGAGGAAATGTTCTAAACCACAGATTCATTGAGATATTTATCTGACTGTTGCTGCAGTTTGCAGGCTCTCTAGGCCTATCTGTCAAATAAATGGAAGCAACATTTTCTGGTTTTATCTACTGCTATGTAAATATGCAATTAAATCAGCCTTGACTATGATATAATTCAGGAACCGTATCTATAACATAAATATGTACGGGAGTTCAGGGACGAAAGTAGGAGTGATGGTACATTCTACAGTCCGTTATTCATCTTTGTATCTACCAGAAGTAGGTTCTATCATTATTCAACATTAAGGACTGCAGTTTTTTTTTGTTTCCATGGATAAATGTATGGATGCAAATGTGCATTTTGGTAAGCTCATTTTTCCTCACTGTGTATGTATAATGACTGGACCCATACTGTTCCGGAAATCGGATCGCTTTGCAACACAGTGGGAGCCAGATGCAAATAAAAGCTTGCATGTTTATTCTCACAAGCACACACATACGCACACACACACACACACACACACACACACATACGCACACACACACACACGTACACACAGACACACACGCACGCATGCGCACACAAACACACACACCCACACTTGTCCATATGCATTTAAAAGCTTTTGGCAACTATCACAGTTAGTGGCAGAGAAGCAACTAACACATCAACCTGCTCTCTCCACCTACACCATCTGCTCTTTCCTACCTTCAAGACACATCCCTTGTGCTCTTGTGTGAGATGGCTACTAATAGACCCTCCATCCCCTCTTTTGAGGAAAGAATCACAGAAACATCACATTTACAGAAAGCATGCAGGCAGAAGGGAGACTGGTTCAAGCCTAGACACAGAACACAGAACATGACTCTGAACTGACAAATTGCACTTTGGAATATGAGGACACAGTAGACAGCATTTGGGACACAAAAAAGATTACCAGATTATCAATAGGGCAGATATCTAAATCCATGTGCAATCCTTCAGTTCATTACCCCTTATGTACTAATTTACATTCACAACAATGTCCAGGTCAAGAAAAAACATACACAAAATAAAATGTTCCAATTAATGGTGTATTTTGTGCTCAACCAATTTTATTCATTTCTATCCTGCAAGGTAAAAAACTGTATTAGCCTTCAGTAGTGCGCAGTGTAGTTCTAAAGGTGTGATCATTAGGTTTAGTTTCTCATGTCAAAACATATTAATGACTGACAGTGATCAACGCTCTATCCTGTAAACAAAACAAGTAACCAAATGACTAAGTGCCATTAAAAGTCAAATACAGCTATTTCAGTTGTTTGGCCCACAAATCCATTGAAATGGATGAACAAGAAGAAAACAGCAAGGCAATCAAATGGATACTAGTTCAATGGCCCTTTAAGTTAAATTCATTCATTCAAGAGAGGAAATGCATGCATGTGTGTAGGATTTTGTGTATTTGGTCTGTGTTATTGTATATCCATAACCATAGGGGTAACACATAATTATATGAGGCCTTCAAATATTGACTAACTATTTATGAAGCCACTTTGTGCTTCCTTCATTTATCTATTTATCATTGCATTTATTTTATTTTTTAGGTAAATGAAGTCATTGAAAACTTAATGAAGGCTTTTATGGAGTGTATTGTGTGTGTATAATACTGAGCGAAACGTCAAAAGTGTCTCTAAATGGAGCCTCAAATGCAAGTAAATCCATTAGGATCCCACTAAAACGTTTATGGAATGTGTCTCAAAGGGAAATATGAACTCCGCTAGAGCACACTTTTATGTCCTTCAGATAAAACCAATGTGCTATTCATTTAAAAGAAATGCACAATAGATGGAGAACCATAACTGCATCAACACATTATACACGTTTAACTATTCAATTTATTATTACATCTCTCCTCTCACTCTCAGTTGCATGGGGCTGTGAAAAATACCTAGAAATGGCTTCTTGTAATGCTTGCTAGTGTTCCAATTTTATTTTTTCTGGCATGAATGGTCAAGTTGACAAATATGTTGTTTCCTTATGAATATACTTCATTGTTTTTTCAGGTGCAGGCAGAATTCTTTAGTTTGACATAAGTCATTCTAATATCACTTAATTTTGATATGGTACTAAATCCACCAGGCCCAAACATATCTAGCAGATAGAATCTCAGGAGGCAGTGTTGACATCCATTTGATTAGGTCATTGTGCTTGCCCCACCTATTTCACCTGCATGAATGAGAACTGGGCGTAGTTGACGGCGTGGTTGATTTACCGCTATTAGCATGCCATTGAACCAGTGGCACTCCTCTCTCTCTAACACTGCTGAATCCTATATGAAACATAACCTTGTGAACACTTGTGCCTGGCGCGGGATCTGAAATGAGCAATGGAATGGCCCCCCTCATGCACCTGTAAATCGTTTTAGTGACAGCGGCCTCCAGCATCCGCTGATTAATCATGGTGCAGCGCTGCACGTGTGACGCCATCCATCATGGCCCGGCATCAAAATAATAAGCATAAATAATGACAAAAGGCAAAGATGCAAAAGCGTTCAGTCACACGGGATAGAGCAGATAACCGCCATGTGACTGAGATGGCGATAGACTCTGGTTAACTGGTGCATTCCAGACCCCTTGACTTTGCTGGCATTGAGTCACGATGCAATCAGTAAGTAACGGCACTTCTCCTCAGTAAAAGACTGCAGAGGCCAATGTGCTTTAATTGTGAATGCAACCCCCATGGCAAGAATTCAAAAATACACTCATGCAAGGCTGATTAGATTTTTCTCAAACCACATTTTCTTTCAGCCATCATGGTCACAATACATGGAACTAAATGAAATGTTGCGTTCCATAGTTGTTATTGTTTTTGCCCACAAGTAAAGTAATGAACCTATTTATAGGTGGAACCTCTAGTAAGGAATAGTTTGATTTAAAAGTGTGTTATTGGATACTACAAATAAATAACTACTAATAAAAAGCAGAACAGCAAAAGGAAAGGGCATAAAGGCACCCAGGGTCTTGCTAGGCCTTTTCCTCATCTATTCATCTCACTTCTTGCAATCAGTGCTTGCAGGCACAGACACATATCTGATGAAGAAAAAACCCACATTAATAAAGGTTTATGTAGATAAAAATATAATAATTATTAAAATATAATAAAAAAAAAATAATAAAATACTGCATGAGGCCTTGTCTGGAGGCTCGGGCTTATTCCACCTGCCATGCTGTCTGTGTTACCGGGGCTGACCTTCAGACCGACCAGGTTATGACCGCAGCTCAGTGTGAGAGAACAGTTAATAGAGAACAGGAGTGGTGAAGAGGGGAGAGTGAGAGAAAAAGAGAGGGTGGGGGGGTATGCCATAACTCAAAGGGTCTTTCCCTGGGAAGTTTCTAAATTACACTGCAATGTGGACAGCTTGTCAATTCCAGGGCCGGGCCCAGCTCAGTGAGGAGCCAGGCTAGTTTCATTAGGGTCCCTGTATTAGAAATAGCCACTAAATCTTTGCCTTTTATGTTTTCACCCTTATTTTTTGGTTAACCTATACACAAAGCATCCCTAAAGTCTTCACAAAGCACATGTAATGTCATTATCTTGGTATAACTTCTTTATAAACCCAGCTGCATCAAAACAGAACAAAATCTCAAACTCTGATGCACACGAAGGGAAAATTATTATCATTAATTATTATCTATTGCCAAACATTAATTTGAAAAAAAAAAAAAAAAAAAAAAAAAACAAAGAAGCAATGAAATGCCACTTGCTCATCAAAAGATTCAAATTGTTGGTTATATAAATCCATTTTATGATGCAAATGATTTGTTAACTGTCTTTACAGCAAAATAGCTACCAATAACAAAACAATGAACCTAAAATACATTTTAAAAACATAAGGATCTAGCTTCTCACTACCTCTATTATTTCTGATGAATAAAAAGAAGAAGCAAAAAAGGAAAACAAATAAAAACTATGAAAAAAAATCAGTAAACAAGTGCGAATTTACAATAGCTGCTACCCCATACACGAATGTATCTATGCATGCATGCATATACACACACACAACCTCACAAACTCTTCATGGCAAATGGCATGATGCAAAATAGTGTGTACTTGTGTGAATGTGAAATTCTTCCTGTACTGTACATTTAGCCAAAGAAAGTGAAGAAAGAAAAACTACTCTCTGCTAAGCGCAATGATGCCTCCCACAAGACTGTACTAAACAGTTCATGAGTTATGAAAGGGGGCGTGACAAGCCATCACCAGTGAAAAGGGTGAGTTTAGTGATGTTCAATGATGTTCAATGATGCCTCCAACAAGTGTCTATGACAAATTGTTTTTGAGTTATGCAAGGGGGCATGGCTTAAGTGTGGGGCGGGGCAAACCATCACCTGTGAAAGTGTCTGTGTGTGTATGTGTATGTCTGTCTGTGTGTGTGTGTGTGTGTGTGTGTGTGTGTGTGTGTGTGTGTGTGTGTGCATATGTGTTTGTGTGTGTCTAAAAAGGTTGGCCATGTTACATGAATCCGTTTATAAGTAATGCGCCTTTTTGTAATAGGCCACTCCTACTGCCACACCCCCTTTTTGCCAGTTGGCACAAACACTTAATCAGCTGTCCTGTTGTTGTTGTTATCAATAACAATCATCAAGTAAAAAATTGCAAAATGTAACAGACACACACAGGAAAGACATGCCTAAACAGCATTTTTAGCATCAGGAATAAATCTACAAACAATGGAAATGACCCTTATACACTAAAACATGTGTTTAATGCATTCTTTGTTGCATTAATGGACAAATGTATTCAGTAGCAGTGCTAGAAGCCATTTGAGTTGTGCTTGGTAATCAGAAGCTGCTTCCTCACTCAAACTGTCTATCATGACACTGCAAAAACCATCCTTCACTTCCTTTATACACACAGTCTCAGTTATGTATCCTTCCATCTAGCACTTTTGTGGTTACTAAATTTCACTTTCACTGAAATATACACTCATAATTTTCCTTTTGCAATTTCAGCTACATTTTGAAATAGTTTTGAGAGCTCTAGATGGATAGCCTTTTGCCGTCATCATCTACATGTCCACGTGTATTTGAAGTATTGGCCTACAAGAGGTGGCAAGAGATCAGGCTGCTTTAATTCTTGGTAAAGGTTTATAGCTACAAAATGACAGCAGTCTAGTTTAATATACACATGAACAAATCATACAAAGTATTTAAATGTGCATCTCTTGATGAAACATTTCATGAACATATCAAGGATCTGACAGACCTGCTCTCCCAGTGTGTGCTTATCTCTGAGGTGCAATAGTACTTAGGATTTAGGATACTGTACTCTGAAAACTCAACATAGTGTCTCAAATTAGGACAAAGTTTAATGTCTTTTTCTCCAATTAGTGGTAAGGTTGAGGATGCATTCATTTGAAGTACAAATTACATCAGACACAAGGAGAACAAAGAAGGTGGAAGATGACACATTTAGCTAAGGTATGTAGTAATTGTCCCATGGAGGAAGTGATCTGTCAAGATAAGTGTTTCCCTAGATGGTTGTTCTCTTAATCGGGAGTAACATAGCCACATTTTTCTGAAAAAGAGCATACCTAAGAATGAAGGGCATTCCTGATTGTCAAGGCTGCTCATTCTCCTCAGCACCCTAATTGACAGACTGACAGAAATGCTTGTATTCTCTCCATTTTACGGTTAGAATTTTGCTATAGTATAAAAAACCTATTTTTAGTGTCCACTTGCAAAGATACAATTTTTTCCTCTGAGATATGACCAGCAGAGATGGTGGTTTTTAATTTGCAGAAGTAATGGAACTTTTTAGAACATGGCTGTTAATAGTTTACGAACATGTTTCCAGTGTTATTTCATTGAACCATATAAAAAACAAGGTTTTATATTTTGAGATGCATTAAAGGAAACTGTTTCTTTGGAAGAGAAGAAGAAACATTCAGTTTCAGTCTTTTTTTCTATACTAAAGATGTGGTACAACAATAAAGCCATGATACAGTATGTTTATAGTGGTTCATAAAAGGATATATATTTTGTCCAGTAATTTGCTCTACTTATTTATAGGAAATCACATTAACTTGGATGAAACATTAATGATGATAACAAGAAAATTAAATAAATGTTACTGAAAAAAAAACCAAACATAAACAATGGAGAATACTGAAAGAGGGACTCTGTTGAATAGAATGCATACACCCTCAATCTGTTTTGCTATGCTACTGTTTCTGCCATAATTTTCTTTTTTTGCAGTTTAGCCCTTGAGAAATCTTGCTTAATAATACACCATACACCTTTCATTCTACAACATCACTTTGCAGTATAAAACACACAACACACACACACACACACACACACAAAGACACAAATATGTACACACAAATATGCAAAAAAAATCACAAGTGTTGTCACGATTCATTGCAATGTCCACATCCAAGGAAGGAGCAATTGGGATAAACAGTCACTGAAATCAAGTCATCAGCAGTGAGCTCTGAAGTCATATATCAGGGCTCTACTAATGCAGAATGAACAGGATTTCAATCTGCTCTAATATAATTTTTAGCAGTTTTAGTCAGCTATAGAAAAGGCTTTTACCTAGCTCTCCACGAGTGGCGTTGATTGAGCGACTCATTTAAGTGACCGCATGGCTTGTTGCTGTGGATGTATGGAACTGAAAGAAATAATGACAATCGTAGAAAGGGGTAAACTCACAAGGAGCACTCTTAGTAAAAGTCTGGATGATGTTGGCTCTAAAAAGAAAAAGCACTATAGCCAGCACTGCTAAACAGGAACTGAATCATCCACAACAGGAAGAGATGATGCACACACCTTGAAATGTGATGGATAAGGTGAACATCAACCTGCCATGATTTTCCAAGAGCCACTGTTGATGGAGCACATATTAAAAGATGCTTGAGTAGAAACTTGGGGCTTTAGGAACTCCAGAAATGCAGAAGAAATTCTGTCTATAGCCTTGGTTTTATATATAGATAAAATTATACGTGGCAATGTCATAGCTTTACTTTTACGAGGTGTCTTATGCCGTTAGAGCCATCTCTCACAGATGTGATAAGACTAATCAGCTCACTCCTTGCCATAATGCTGCTCTCACTGTGTGATTGTGTGCTCACTTCCCCGCCTTGTTACAAAGGGTATCGCCCTTGTTTATTGTGAGCTCAAGGATGAAAGTAAATGACTTGGAGGGCTCAAAATCTGAAACCCAAAGTATGAAGAAGCAGAAAAAAGTGTTGACCTTCACAAAAGAAGCAGGAACACAGGAGACTCTTGCTAAGGGTGAACCCTACGGTTCTGACTTTGACAGCATCAGCATTATCGTCATATCAAGTTCATCCTCTAACATCAGTAAAGGTTAGTGGCACCTTTGAATGAAACAGAATTTAGAAGAAAAAAACTGTACAGTAAAGGATAAATTGAGTAGATAACCTTGCCAGCAACCTAAATCCATGTTTCCATTTGACCTCCCTTTTGTATATGAGTGTTTTTAAATAACAAACCCGCCTTGTAAATTGTGTCCTTGACTGTACTGTAACTTGCAGCCTAATATGATAGGTTAGTAAAAACAGATTTGGAAGACAATACGAGCTGTTTGATATACTGACATTCACTCGCATGTATTATATGTACTATATATATATATATATATATATATATATATACACATACACACACACACACACACACACACACACATACATACACACATATATATATATATATATATATATAGTACATATACACACACACACATATATATATATGTATATATATTTGAGTGTGTGTGTGTAATGTATATTTTTAGTAATGGTCTACAAGTATTATTGATATTGATATCCCTTTGATATGGTTCTGGAATTTGTCTGAAGTAGTGTCAGACTTTAGGGAACAGGCTAGCCTGGTAAGCTCTGTGTGTACTACAATTTGCTAATGGACACTCAAGGTCCTTCCACATTTAAAAAAAAAAGGTCAATAGCAAGGCAACCTAACTGTACACTGAATTCTTCTGCCTTGGGCTGTTTTGATTGAGCTGAGCTGAGGACAACGTCGCTATGGCAGCCAGCCGTTGGGGGTGAAATCAATCACGTCTGTGAGGGCCGCGTGCCTAAAAATCAAAAGTCCCTCCATCAATCAGTGGTGTGGCATCTGGCGCGCGTTTGAGTGGCAGCTGGTGTCTCCATCCTCCCAGCACAGCCTTGCACACCTCACAGCCGCGGGCAGCGCCACTCCTCCCTCCCATGCCCCCTTCCCTACTCCCAGCCTACCTTGGGCATCACTAATTTGGCATCTCCAGGCAGCCTAGCCATCAATCACTTGAGGACAACCAATTAGCCTTTTGGCCTTGGTTCTCACAGGGCCCCATTAAGTCTCTGTGGCAGACCACTATGTCAATCGACGATGATACATTTCAATCAAAATGTAGCTCAAGAAACACAGGCGTAACGTGCTGAAAAAAGCCATGCAAAAGTTCAAGGATCTGCTCCCAGCTGTGACCAATACGAAAGTAAAGCCCAGACAGCCACTACAGGTTCCTTTCACAGTGGGAGGCACTGTCAAGGTTCAAGGACCCCCATGGGGTCTCTTGCTCAAACGCTTCCCAATGGATCTTCAGTGGTGCAATTTTTTGTTCTTTTGTCCTTTTTTTTCTTCCCCTCTTCCTGCTGCTGCAATCTGACATATAACTACACAAACTGCTCAACCAAATGCCTCCAACCAAAGACCTCAGACAAGCAATTAACACACCTCGCTTGACCTCCCTCCTGCTGATCTGAGCAAAGCAATTTAGTTGTCTGTTTATAGCCTCTTAATTCATGTTGTCACTGCAGGCTTTACACAATCAGATGACAGCCTGTCATACATCTGGAAAGTTTAATACTGGAAAATTCAGAGGCATTAACCTACCACTGGCCATCTCAATTCAGGAAAGACCACCTACAGCTAGTGCCAGATTAGATACCATAAAAGCATCACTGACCTCCTCTGAATTTTGTGTTAGATTGCTTTTCAGGAAGCCAACAACAGCCCAGACAATATGTGCTCTGAAAGTTTTATCAGTGAGCTGAATTCCTCATTTTAGCCAACACAGATCAAGGCATTGATTTTCTGCAAAAGAGATCATAGACAAGAGAGGTGTTAGATAAGCAAACAAATGTTCAATTTATCTTCATATGCTGTGATAAAAGTTGCATTCAACTGCTATTGCTTTACTTCATGACTACACCCTGCATTTCCAAGGAGCGGCTTCATTGGGTCATCTCCATCTTAGAGCCTGAAGCTTGAGACAAAGGAGAAAGGAAAAAAGCTAATCCACATGTCCTTTGAGAATCATAATAAATAAATAAACAACCAAATGCATTGGCTTTCTGCTTTATTTTTTTCTATTCACCTGTCTCACGCTGTCTTAGGGGGAAAAAAGAAAAGATTTGGCATTCTAATTTGCAGCAGGCTACTTTCACAGAAATATGGGGGGATTTGTGTGGCTTAGCTGAGATTGAATGTGCAGGGGATTCTTAAACTTCTTAAGAACAGCACTGTAGATGGCCGTGGCTGACTGCTGTCTTACCTGCCTGCCTCTGGGGGAGGGGACTTATGGACTCACCTCCAGGAAAAAAAAAAAAAAAAAAGCGTGGAAGAATTATCACACTAAGTGATGGCTGGTGGCAGACCCTTGAATTCTGCAGCGGGTCCCACTGTGCAGAACTCCACTGGAGAACAGAATGAATTAAAATGGTGCAGGGAAGAGTAAAATGGCATACAAACTGGTAGCCTGTAGAAGAGCCTCAGATGCCAAGTACAGCAAGCCATTTTAATGACATCTTACAGAGACATGTCTCCATATTGATCCAGACAGGGACCGCTCATGCCATGAGCCAAAAGGTTGTGACTCTGTAGGGTCATGCCACTTCTTGCCGGTAGTGATGACAACACTGAGAAGAAGATGCAAAAAAAAAAAAATCCTGGAAAATTGTTAAGAAAAAGAAAGATACTTAAAGTATCTGAAAGTACTGTAATCTGACCTTGGATCATAATAGGCTCTGGGTTTTGACGTGGATATTAATGTAGCAGGCAGATATTTATACACGCAGCAGCAGAAGCTATGCAGAAAAAAATGTGACTACTCCACCATTTATCAGGGAGCTCATTAGATAAGGGATCAGTCCTCTCTCAAAAGGAACAGCCTTACAGTTCGCATCAGGGTTTGCACAGGGCATTTGTGAATAGCACAGCCTTAAACATCTAATGTATAGGACTTCGAGTCACCTGCTGTTTGCCTTGGTTTCCATGAGTTGCAATATTTTTCCTGCCTTTTCCAAAAAGAGAAAAAATGGCTACTGTGCCTTAGAGCGAGTGGTACAGTGCCCATGACAGATAGGGTGAAACCTTCCTCCACTGGGAATTCCTTAGCTGGTGTCTCTAATGAAGTCAGACATGTAGGCTGTCACTGTCAGTGCATTGGTGTGCAATACCTCGACTCCCGGTGGCCAGTAGGAGCAGGCTCCTATTAGATCTCTCTCAGAAAGACCACAGACCCTGTGGTTTGGCATATAGGGAATGCAAGACGTGGGCGTTCTATCAAAAACGCATTCCTCTCATGAGGATGAACACGCCACGGGCTCCAGCCCTGCGGAGTTCTGATGTTATATATTCTGCTCCTGTGGACTTCAGATAAGAAAGCTGGGGGGAAAAAAAAAAAACATAATAAAATAAAAGAATCTCAATCATAAATCTGCTCAGCGCCAACCCCTCCCAAAAAACCCCAACTTATTGCATTTGCACAGGGGAAGACGAGACCATTTGAGAGGCGTTCATGTGTACAAAGCTGTGCAGAAGTCGGAGACCAGAGCTGAATTTTGATATTCAGTGCAAAGGCAGAGAAGCATGGCACCTCCATATGCCGCTGCGGATGGTGCTGGCTGCCGCCGGAGAGCAGGCCTCGGCTCAGCCCGGGCACTCAGGGGGCAGGCCCAGCAGGCCTCCCGCTCTGGCCCTGCCTGTCCCATTCGGCTCCCACCGGCAGGTAATTATATCGCCCAGCAGCATGGAACCTTATTTAACGGAACAAATGGGGAAAAAAAAAAAAAACTCATCCATGACAAAGTACGAATGCACCAGTGGATGGAATTTTGTTGTGTCTGTGTGGTTTTGGAAGATGAGCTATTGAAAGGAGAAACCAAGCTTTCTGAGCATGTGAACAGATATGGGGTAAATTCCACATGGAAGCAAGGATGAACTTACAGGATGTGACAATCAATGGCTACCCATTGTCAGCTGTGTGCATTATGAATTTGTACATTTTCAGCTCATAATGAAGGCAAAGAATTCCATTTGACTTCAAACTGATGAGTCTTCTAATGAGTGGGTATAGTCATGGCTGAGTGAATAGCAGTTAAATATTCAATTTAAACTACGTGGTGTTCCAAACATGACTTCATCCATAAAAAAACGTCAAAGTTTTCGAGACCGCAGATCCCTTTCAGACAGGACGATTACAAATAATTCAAGATGAGTTTGCGTTTTAATTGTTCCTGCTGCTCATCTAATCTGGGTTTTCCACTGAAAGAAAAAACTATATTTTGAAGTATGCTGGAAGCATACTACATGAGCCAAAGCTCTGAACTTGCCCAACACAAGAACCAACATGTAGTTCTTTAAAAAAAAAAAAAAACAACGAGAGCTTTGATTTTGCTCCCAACAGAGTCCTTGTGGTATTTGAGGGTACCTCTGGCAGCAATGTCTGATTTCAGAGTCACTTTGGCCCAACTACTCTGATCAGTGATGTCTGTGTGGTGGCTCTCATTATTAGAGCCAAACGATTCTGTATCTCACTTCAACCCACTCTGCCAATTCCCTCTTTCCCTTTTTTTGTGGAATATGGCCATCAATCAGCACAGAAACAGATGGGGATTGACAGCGATCCTGCGCAGAAAACTAATTGGGAGGGACAGAGAGAACTCGGCAGTGTCAAACATGAGCAATGCTGAGGAAATCGATACCAGCTCCTGATCTGCAATTGATGAAACGCTTCTGCCCTCTCGCTCTGGGATAATCTCGCCCAGCTGATTTATCTCTGGTGAGAATGTTTTACAGAACATGCAATATTGATTTTGCCCACCCCCCCTTCCTCCAAAACCACCTCTGTCCTATCACACTCTTCTTTTTGGATCTTATAAATATACAGAAGTAAGTGGAATACCCTTGGCCGAGGGGCACCCTGAAGCCTGACCGACTCTAAACTACAAAGCAACATTTCGGTTTGATGGAGAATACAGCCTTTTCAGAATTCCATTAAAAACAGACATCACGTGACACCGATGTACTGATGAGTCACCGATGCCGTGAGCCTGCTGCTGGCATAGAAGGCTCTTGACAACAGGTCCCATGTCATCACTTCCATACAAGGTCAGGAGTGACTTGGGATACATCAATATGACCATTTCCCAGATGTGAGAGAGGGCAGCTGATATGATATTTAACCACTTCTTCTGTGCTGTCAGTTCTTTTTTGTCCTGTGACTTCAGCCACTAGACTGCCTGGGTACGCCATTAAATCTTTAACGTTTTAAAGTGCAAATAAACTATGTTTTTCCCCTCTTCGGCCATTTTTGAGCTTGGTGCATGAATACAAAAACTTTTGTATTAATGTACCAAATTACATGAATACATGAATTGTTTATACATATACGTTTGTATTGTTAACATTTCATGGTGTTTTGATAATAAAAGAAACCTATCTACAAAGTAATATAAAAGTAGCATATATTTTATTTAGTATGTGTAATATATACTTTAAAAGTGATCTTTTATAATTTAACACAACATTTTTTGAGGAAACAAACTTGAGGAAAAAGCTGAATCTTTTAAAAATGTACATGAATTTCAGAATGTCTTAGTTTTGGTATGCCCCCTTTTGCTTTAATGACAGCATGGCATGGGCTCCACAAGTTTGTGCAAAACCTGATGATCCATGTTATCACGTGGTCTTCAATAGCCTAAAACTTTCTTGGACTTTAAGTGACCGCATAAATGTCCGATGGGGTCTGTTTTCACTTTTCATCGTTTTGAATGTTTCAAAAGAAAATAAAAAAAAAAAAAATATATGTGTTTTCATATGTGTGTGTCTGTGTGTGTGTGTATATATATGTGTATATATATATATCCCCATATATTTTTATGTTTAAGGAACATATATCCTGAAATTGTCCAACTGACATATTTAATATGTATTACACATAAAGGAATTGCAAGCTCGAACAATAAATGTACAATAGGTCAAAGTACATACCATTTGTCTGAATTTGGCTTCTTATATGATGCTGTGACAGGACAACATCCTCTGTTAGGCAGCCCCAAAACTAGCACATCTGCGTCTGGGTTTTTCAACATCAACTTCGGTTGACAAGTTGCCCAAGGCAGGCTATGCGGTAATACTCCCCAAGCACACTGATGGGTTCAGACATTTTTCGGTTAAACTGAGGAGTGTCAGAACGGGGAGACAAGTGTGTCATGATCACCAGCGAAGGTTTTTATGGCAACCTACATTCTACAGAGATACAAATAATATTAAAATCTCTCCAAGGGTCAGCTAAAGGGGTTTCTGGTAACACAGGATAAAGCAAAAGCAATTGGATACAGATGAAATTTTAAAACAGAATGAAATGGAATACTTTCAAAATGATAACGTCAATGATATTCCAAACATCATTCTGCACAGGTCATTCCTTTCAGGACATCTGTCAACTTTTCACTTGTTCAATTGCATTCAAGGCCCTTTGACCTTCGGACACCAGTGTCTGCATTCAGGTGTTCTCAGCTTTGTTCTAATGCTTCGGATAAAAGCGTCTGCCAAATGAATAAACGTAAATGTAAATGTTTCACTGTTTTAAAAACTAGCATTCAAGATTGTTAGCCTACAGCACAACAACTCTCTTCTGTATCTCCTTGAATAACAATGCGACATGTAAAACTAGACATTTCCTTGGTTATTTGGTTTTTCCTTATGGATATAAGGAGGGTTATTTCCCTGATGAATATAACACTTGAATAATGTTGAAACAGAAAAATTTGGGTTTGTGCTGTAAGAAAGATGCTTTACAACTGTGATCCCCCACTTGAATTGGCTGTCCAGGTCCAGGCACCTTCGTTCCTGACTCTGCAAATGTTTTACCCTACATTAACATGCATAATTTGGTTGCATATGATATGATATGCTTCAAACATTAAGTATTCCTCTTTGTCTTTGTTCATGATACTACCTGAGTTTAGGAACTGGTGGCAGTATTTTAAGAAACAAAACATTTTGTGAAACACTCCAAACGCTGAATCTCAGTCATTGACAATGTAGTTGTGGCTCGTACACTCTTGTTTCCTATTTGCACTGCTCACTGTGGTTTTGGGGAACAGTCGTGACTAGGAAATTAGTTTCTCTAACGATTCATCGTACTACTGTGGTTATTTGTGACCAACGTTGTTGTTTGGGAAACACACCCCAGGATGGCTAGTATAACCATGGCAACCCACAAAGCTCTTGCCATCAGTATGGCACTTCCGGATATTCTGTAAGACGATGCCTACATTGGCTTGTGAGCATGAGCTCTACCAGGTGGTGAGGGTTAATGTAAGATGCCTGCAGATCCAGCCATTGTTTCAAGAGGTGCCTGGTCTAGAGCAACATACACATTACTGGTGGGGGAATAAAAATGAATAAAAAAGAGAAAGACTACATTTATAGGCCCAAGACCACAAATGAAGGTATTTAAGTATGATGTAGACTTTTATTTAAAGCTTTCTTCAATGGTAGCAAAGGTCTGGCTTCATGGGACACATTAACAAAGCTATACATGAGCTTTCAGACAGGGATGGCCTCCTTTGATCAGGAAGAGCCTGCATCTCACATATGAAGAGCAGGTAATAAGGCTGTGTTTTGCAAGCCTTAGACATTCTCTCTCTACAAAATATCATGGGGTATTTTTTTCAGTTTTGTGCTTTGTTTTCAAAAATAGGACGGAACAAACAGCAACCTAATGATACTCTGAAGTCAGGGGGGCCCACGTGTTTGGCAGGGAATGGGCATCCTCTGTTTTCAGCGTTTCCGCTGTTTGGAGTCAGAAAAACCCAGGATGCGACTTATCTGACTCTGACAGCAGTGGCCCCAGGGCGGCAGCCTTCAGAGCCACGCGGAACACACAGGACAAATTTGGGAAACACTTCCACTGTTCGGGAGCCCGACCAGAAAACAGAGAGAAGGGCAGGGGAGGGCCTGCCTATTCCACAGGGCGAAAGCATTATTTCTGAGCTGGATAAATAACCATGCACAATTGTTCTGTTGTCATAATGAAAGGGGAACTGTAACATATGCAGGGAAAACTGCTCTGCTTGGAGTCATTCATGTGCAGTCTGCAGATCCGGGGAGGCAAGGATGAGATATTGAGTCACAAAGTAACCATTTAAATCACTAATGTCCTCCCATAATGCTCTACAGCGTCAGTGCTAAAGTTACAACCTAAAACCGCTCTTGCTCCTGAAAAACCTGTGCACTCTTCTTCACCCTCCAGACAAATCTTACAAATTTAACAAGCTTGGAGTTTTCACACATGAATGTAAGGCATGCAAATGGCTTTGTGGAGTATCAATAAGGGCAGGCTCACTTCTAGGGAAGCATACAGAGAATCGGAGAGGCAAGAGTGAACAGTTTAGTCAGGATTGTTGCTGGTACTTAAAACAAGTGAAGTGTTTACAGCATGCAAAGTGTTTGTTGGATACAGACAACTGGCTTGGTCATAGACCCACTCGAAAGTAGGCCAGGCAATTACTCCCATATAGTCCTTGAGGCAGAGAGGCAACATCAGGCATACAGAAAAACCTTTTTGTTTTTGACACACAATGTAAAAAAGCACATTTCATATTTTGCCTAACATAAACCTCAATTATTCTAATACAGAATAAGCAGTAAACATCTGATATTGTGATGGCTAATTAACTGCCTCTTCTCCACTTCAGCATATTAAATGGATTGGTGTTTGATTAGTTACAACTGGAATCTAAATTAGAGCTGTATTTGATTAGTCACACAACTTTAGACAGCTGTTTTAGCTGAAGAGCAGGACAAAGTTTCTGCATGCTTTGTGACTCAAAATGATGGGATATATGGCATCGTTTTTGACAGCAAGATAAAATACCTTTTGTCTAACTACAGATACACGTCTAAAAACACAGTTTTTTTGCAGAATAAATACAAAAAGGTTTGCTCTGCCCTCAAAGAAAAACAAGGCAGGGTTTAGAATGACAAACTAAAGAGCACAATTTTTAGCTCATTGTTTCAGCAAAACAGAATAATCTTGACTGTTTTATGCACATCTAATAATTGTGACATACACACATCTCTGCTGCTTTGTGGGGATTTTGTCACTTTTTTATTCTGGACAGCTTAAGCCTTATCAATCCTGTTATGAAGTACGTTATGAAGCAAATACAGTATTATTGGTTTAATATTTGCTTGTTTTATTTTAGATTTAATTTTAATACAGTGTCATATTATTTGTTACCACTGTAAAGCATTTACTATATTTAATTTTCTTCTTATATCATGTTCTGTGGTACTGAATTATGCTTTTCATTAAAATTAATAATACTTTGACAACAGAAATCTGTGCCTTTCAAAAACTCTAATTGAAATTACAAACTGAAGAAGAAAATGAAGAGGAACACAAGAAGAAGAAGAAGTAGAAAAAGAAGAAGAGTTTCTGCACATGTGGAGGCATAAGGTGGACGTTTGCGGTAGACTGGCTGTACTGCTTAGGGCTGCATCATTAAATCCACTGCTGTACTGTGTGACTCACCCCTCCCTGACATCAGATAGCAGCTTTAAAACACAGGCTGCCAGGATTTACATGCAGGAGTGGGAAGACAGAGATATAGATATAGGGCTTTTGGGGATTTAAATTCCTTTCTACCTGGTGGGAGAGTCAGCTCAAAGTGAGATAAAAATCCTTAATTGTCTCATTTTAAGGTAGGAGAAAAAAACAGCTTATCCCTCATGTTTAGTCTAATTCTGCATGCACATTTCTTTTTGGCTCACAGGGTGATAAAAAAATCCTATTATATTTTAACAACCACAATTCCCCCAGGAGGAGGCAGGTGAGCTGTGGACATTGTGGGGAGGGATACCGACTCAGTTTTTAACTTCCTTGGGGCGATTAGTTATTCTGGCCAAAGGAAACTCCATTCTGCCTCCTGTTTAGCATGACTGCAATAAACTCACACTTGATAGACAGAATTTCTTGACAGAGGCTTGCCAGCTCTACCGTCTTTCCCAGATTGTTTCCTCAGTGCTTTACTGTGAGCCTTCCTTGTTTTGGAATTGCCTTTTCCAGCTGTGTGTTGAATAATAAACAGTTTTGTCAGGCATGCTTGATACACGGTTTATCTTTGTGAATGGCACTGACATGACTCCTGGCAAGGTGTGGTAGCTCTGAAGCAGCATGGTGCTGAAGTAAAGGCAAGGGCAGGGGAGTAATTTGCAGTAGAAAATCCTCAAATGAATTATGGGACTTATTTTACCCGCAATGACCTCACCTTTCTGTTCCCTGTTCCAGACGAGAATGCTGTCTCAGTGGGCCCCAAAAAAAGATAAAAAATGAAGAGACAATGATGAAAGAAAAGTTCTGAGTTCGGATCTGGCACAGGAGAAAGGCAGATGACCTTGATATGCAAATACCACCCCAGTCCCATTCTACCGAGTTTAAAAAGAAATCTTGACAGGATCATTTTCGGGAGTTACTGGCAATTAGTTCTGCCTCATTTACGTGACTTCTTATGTGCCACCATTTTTAAATACATACAATCACACAACACAGCTGCATCTGTGTCAGAAGACATCACATAGAAATGGCTACAGTGTAACAAATTGACACTGCACAAATGCTTGTATTTTAGAACAGTTTGACCTCTAAAATAAAGTGACTCTGAATGAGTTCCTGAATCACTGCAACCAGTGGATCATATTATTGATTGTTCTATAGATTGCAAATACATTAAACAACCCCTGACATAATTCTGAGGCTTGATTTTAGTGTTTCTAACAACCCACTACAAACATTGAAGATGCTGTGCGAATTTAAATTAAAGAAGCTGTGTGAATATCTCTTGCAAAAAGGTCCCAAAAAATGTTGGGACCTTTTTGCTAGAGATATTCACACAGCTTTTTTTTTAAATCTGCATTCAAAATGGAAAATACAGTCTGTTTTATCACATGGAAATAAAGGGAGAGGACAAGCCTTGAACTCTTCTGAGATAAAATATGTTCTCCTGTGATAAAAATATTCTAAACAGAATTATTACCATGAACACTAATGGCTCCTGGCATGAAGGACACAAAGCCTGGAAGGCCTTGTGCCAGAGTGAAACGGAGGCTTTCCAATGAGCTCCTCAGCAGCAGGGAACAATGTGGGCAGAAGATGCTCCCTGTCCACCTCACAGGTTTTGTTTCTCCCGGTGAGGGACAGTCCGGGAGACAAAGGCACAGATTCCTCTGTCTACCTCCCTCCACAACCAGAGCCAGGTTTATCACTCTTCTGCATACTGCCAAGACCAGGTGAGAAGCAGGGGAGAGAGAGAGCGAGAGAGAGAGAGAGAAAGAGAGAGAGAGACAGAGAATGGGAAAGATGGAGGGCAGGAAGAGAGGAAAAGAGAGATGAGAGATGTAGGAACGGAGAAGGAGAAAAAGAGAATTTGCATGTGTGTATAGGCAAAGGAGGCTAATTAAAGAAGGGTGGATTAATTAGTCTTTCTGTCTGACTTTCTTTCACACTCCCTAGGAGCCTAGTGGCATTCTCAGGAAGAAAAAAAACAATACGGCAGCTTGCCTTTTGTGGGAATATTTTCCAATTCTCGCTGTCCAGATCTGCAGGCTATTGTTTTCTCTTGCTATAGCTGTAAAAATCTGAAAGGTAAGACTTGTCAGTGAGGCTTGCATATAACAACAGCATTACTGGAGTTCGAACAGCACTGCCTGAGCTGTTCAATTTTTCCGGAGCTTCAAAGGGACACATGGTGGATACATAAAATGTCAGGTTAACACCAGCCATTTTACCACACGCTGTTCTTAGACACTATTTTAGTACATTTCTCGCTTTTCAGAGCATTACTGCATATTAAAATTGGCTGTGCTAATTCTGTTGAATTGACAAAGATTGCCTTTCTCTTGGTAAAGAGGACCATCTAATTGAATCAACACCCTCTAATGAAAAGTTTGTAAATTTGTCAACCCACATGCAAACATCAGGTCAATTAGACAAAGTACTTGTCATATCTGAACAGGTCCTTAAAAGAGTAAAGGTGTTCCATTTTACATTTCACAAGATCTCTTTGGATGCGTGGATGAGGACATCATGCAGATTAGGTGGAGCATTATAATTACCATAACTCTAATGTCGCCGGCTGAAATGCAAACCACAAGTGTTTTGGTCCGTGTTCTCATCTCATTCAGGGCGTACTGATGATACTCCAGTTGATGTGGTTTGAGACTTAAGAACAAATTCAAAACTGTGTCTTTTGTTTAAAAAAAAAAAAAAACAACTTAATTACCCCTGTATAATTTCATTCATTATCAATTCATCAGACCATTAAAGTGATGGGTGTATAGGGGTCCTAGACTGGAAATAGCCCTCCCCAGCCCTTAGCACACTCATCTTAATGGCTTTTGTCTTACCCATTTAACAAACTCTTTGGAGAAGCGAAGCACTCAACTTTGTTTTTCTTCTCTAAAGCAAACATTGAAGACCCTTCAGTGTTTTTTGTGAATGCTTGGACGTCAGTGCCTGAGGATTTGGGATGAATATTCATTGAGAGAGAGCCTGCAGCGCTGCCATGGTTCTGGGGGTGATGGGTGTTGGTGGTGGTGGGTTTGAGCAGAGCGCTGTTCCTGCCTGATTGACATGGGGCTCCGTAGGCTGTAATTCATTCCAGAGACATGCGGCAGTGGCCTCGCTCTGGATCTCTACACAAGTTTATGATAATCCTGATAAACTGCAATGCGTGGTGCAGAAATTAGAACTGTGATTACCGCTAAAGGAAAGAGGCCGGGCCTTAGCGGTTTGGTGTGGGAGTGATCGGCCTCTTCACTGCCACCACCCTCTCTTTCTATCATCTACACAATGTGAACTCAGAAATGCAGATTCATTTTGCAAATATCTTCCTGTTTATTGCTCAAGTGTAGCCTCTGCTAAGCTGCATATAAACATATGCATGCAAGGCTATGATGTGAAGCAAGTGCAACATGCAAATAAAAGGTGCATTCTTTATCACTCCTGCATCATATCCCCTGAGTGTCAACATGAGGATGAGACACATTACTCAAGCTGAATGACAGTAAACATTACGTGTTTAAATTAAGCCCGCGGACCGTTCCCTCGCAGAGGCACATCACTCAAAAAGTGTCACATTCATACCAGCTGGCCTTGCCTCACAGACTGGTACACCCTTTACCCCCTCCTCCCCATCCCAGTTTTGTTTGCAGACAGCAGCTAGTGTTGGATGGTTTGCCTGCAGGCCGAATGAGACTTCCCAAGCGCCAGAGCATTCGGGAGGAGGTGCTAGCTATTAGTCCAGTCTGTAAGCAGCGGCCGTGTGTGTTCATGCTCTGACTCCAGTGGCCAGCCCTCCCCACCCCACCCCACACCCCCCCTCCCACCCCCTTTTATGCGGTGTGAGGTGGATGGCCCATTAGAGGCTGGCAGTCCAGGGTGAAAAACGTCCGTTTAATTACCCCAGTAGGGCACATGAGATCAGCGCAGACTGCAGGCAGCAGGGCTCTGAAGTGGTTGGACCCTGGTGTACAGTGATCGATTGTCTCTCCTGTGTGAGCATGTCCCATTTCCTGGTGCACACCTTCCATATGAATATATGAGCCAGCCTCACATTCTAGCATGTTAAGTCTCAGCTCAGCCAGAAACATTAAGTTGCCAGAAGCAACTTAACACATTAGTTAGATGCTGGGGACGGGTATAAGGCCAATGATATCTGACTATTTTTTAAACCGATTACAGATTAACAGAAACAACCACGTAAGGGAAAACAATACATATTGCACACCTCGTTATATTAGCAAATCTGAGTATGTGATCTCTCGCAAATGTCTTTTGAACACTCTCAAAAACAACTACAGACACGGTGGGTCTACACTATGATCAGTGTATGATCAGATAGGTGACTAAGTAACTAAGTATCACACTCAGATAAAGGATGATGCCAGACATGTTGCAGAAGCAGGACTTTTTTCTTAAGGCTGTTAATTCTTAAAATTCTAAGCATTTATTGAGTGCACATGTGCACTAGAAGTGGGTTATTTCTCACTCACTAGTCAAGCTAAATATTTACACATGTTAAATTACCTATCCTTTGTATTTACATATGAAAGGGTTTTTTTACATGATAAATAGCAGAAAGAATTCTCTTGTAGCAAATAAAAACAGCAATTTCTCTCCAAACTCTTAAAGCTATCAGATGTTATATATAAATCATGTAGTCAATTATAGATATTACAGTGAATGATAGATCATGGTTCTGCAGACCTTATCTCTGAGCGATGTGTACATTAACGTGTTTTTGTGTGACTGGCAATTAAGAGTTGACAATGGACTTAAGACATCAATATAATAATTTAATAGCTTTTAAGGTATTATGGCTAATATGTACACAATATATACATGATTCCCAGGTACCTTTACTTTTCCTTATGCTAAATACAGCAAAAGATGGATTCAGATAAACTACAGTAGAGACAAACTGGTGAGTTTCAGATTAATTCTACTGTACCATAAGGACATCAATCAAGAAGGTTCTGTTTGATTTCTTTTACACAGCTGTGGTCAGATACATTTACGTTAGAGTTTGAGGAGTTCAGGTTGAGAGCTGATAACAGCTGTCATATTTTGTCTTTTGAAATGACAAGGATTTTGAAAAACAACCTAAGCAAAGTCTGTATACAGCGCATAAAAAAAACATAATTTTCTGAAAGTAATCCATTGCCCTAAACCCCTATTATACACCTTTATCACTATCACTGTATGCCATCAAATTATGAATAATTGTGCCTCTAACACCTAACAAGGGAAAAAATACTTTTTTGTGTAAATGCACAATGTCAATAAGATGTGTTCAGTCTATTTTCAAGCAAAATATGTACTCCATGCATGTTTCTCCCCCTCAACAGTTGAGTGTCTATGAGGGCTCCCAGGGTAGGCCATCCATTCTAAAGCTCACACTGCCACGCTAAAGAAGTCTTATTTGATCCCCTGAAATGAAAGCAGTCCTCAGTGGTCATAGACAGCATCCCACACTTTACAATTTGATATTCTCTCATTGGCGGTCAGAGAGGCAAACTGTGAGTGTTGCACCATACAAATGTTGATGTATGGTCCCACTGTTTCTCCCCTAGCCTTCTCTGTAGGGGCTTTTATGAGGTATTAATTCATCTCCTGAACCAAAAAAAGACAGAGTAGGGGGGAAAAAAAGAATACTGGTCTCCGTCCAATTTATCCCATTTGTGCCCGACTAACCAGATTGCTGCCACACTTTTAATCTAGAACTCCCTGGTGTGGATCGATCAGATATTCTGAGAGGATTTATCCATTTTCATCACCCCCTGCTGTGAGGTTTAGGTTTTAACCTATTCATTACTTTGATTACTACAGCTGTCATCATTTATATCATTGTAACCAGAAAGGAAGCTATAATAAAATTTGATTTCAAAAATAGGCTGAAAATAGATGGTTATTGATTGGATTAAAAATGTAATGTTCTGGGGCTAGATGGGAATGACCTCCATTAGCATGCTTGAGATACACGTTTGTGATTATGGGAGTGGGGATATGGTCAGGGCATGTGCATTGGGCTGTATTCCAACGCCAAAGGAAATGTCTTGTGCTACATGGAGCAGGTCTACAACAGCGCTCTGCTAACAAAAGCAGCAGGAAGCCTTGTATTGCTGAAGAGGGCATTAGAAATTTGAAGAGGGTTGGAATACATTTGGGAAGCATACTTTGTACTTGTCAATCAAAAGGAGAAGACAGTCATTTTACTTCAAGGACTCAATCACCTGCCATGTTGTTAAAAAAATCACAGACCTATAGATATATTAGTATGTATTCTATATGTGGTATTATACCATTTTAGACCCATATTGATGTCAATTCTGTCAAAATGATTTGAAGTTGTAAACTTTTATCTACAAAAAACACACCAAAAGGAATTAATGAATGAATGGATGGATGAATGAAAAATGTTGTTCACGGCAGCAGACGAGATGTGATTACAGCTGACACAGCATGGGCTGAGGGATGAGGCATTAGGTAATGTCAGCCAGGTAACACGGAATATTAGGTAGACATTTTTAAGGGTCGTGCCTTTAAAATGAAGGGTCTGATAATAGACAATATTTGTGCTCAAATGCTGTCAAGTTAGTGAAGCAACCAGTTAATAAATATGAATCTTTGATTAATTTTTATATTTAACAGCAATAGCAAAAGTAACATGATTAAAAGGTTGAAAGGAAATTACATGGGAGGAGGTGCTTCAAGTTTGAGTAGAGAGGAGGGGCATGATCCAGTTTCCCCCTCTCGCTCTCTTGTTGGAGGGTGGGGTTTAGGGTATATGAGTTTTGGGCTTCATATTTCTACAGTATGAATTTTACTTATGTATGTATTTATTTAGTTGGTATGTGTTAAATGGACTGTGTTGTGCATTGCAATGTCCGAATAAAGGTGGGATAAAACCAAACCCCCTCTCTCCTCTGCTCAATCATTCATTCACAAACTCTTTCTTTTTGCTTTTATGTTTTCCTCTCTGACTCCTTTGTGATCCATTCATGGGGTTAAACTTAACACATGCAGGGCAAAAACACACCAACTATCTCTCCTTCAAGTCTCTGATCTTTCTCATAAAGGGTTTCAATTTGCAGAGATTAAATCTAGGGCCCTCTTTCTGTAGAGATGGCCGCCTGCAGGATCAGGGGCATCTGTAATAGTGCCTCCAGCCTCTGTTACATGGAGTGCCGCTCAGCAGGTTCCTGACATGATTTTAAGAGAGAGGGAGAAAGAGAGAGAGAGAGAGAGAGAGAGAGAGAGAGAGAGAGAGAAAGAAAGAAAGAAAGAGAGAGAGAGAACAAGCGAGCAAGAGAGTGAGCATCAGGGAAAGGTGGTTTAGAAACACAGAGGAGACAAATGGCAAAATAAAATACAATTCCAGGTATCTTAACCTATCCCTTAGTGAATGAGTACAGGTCCTAGTTTCCTTTTCCTTCCAGGTTATGAGAATCTTTGGTAATCTAAAACCCTCATTAAGTGGATCCAAGACACCTCAGGAGAATCGGACATCTCAGAACCACGTTAGCTAAATTGGCTGGATTAGGAGGATGATAAAAATGGACTCTTGTGGAAAAGCCAAGCAAATAGACAGCTCTATCATGACCTAGACATGCTTCTGAACCCCCTACATGATTAAATGGTTCTTGAACACATAACATTCAACGTTCACTTGTTTGCAGCATCAATTACAGGCTCCTTTTCTTATACCCGATGAGTTTCTGCACATATATTGGTTTTCATATCAGTGTGTGTTTTGACACTGCTCCTCCCTGAGTACACTAAAATGAAATAAAAAGAAATGAAATGTCAGGTGCAGGATATCTGAATCTCAATGTACGCCTTTGTAGCATAGCAACTGTTGACACAAACAATAAAAACAGGATAATTGTACACTGTGGGGAAGGTCTAGCCGAGATCAATGACTGTCAGACTTTTCCATGGATCCATAGAATGCTTTCTTGTGATGACTGTTCCATCAACAATAATACAAACCATTAAAACAAACAGAAGGCTACCAAAAACAGCACTTATGGAACAGTGCACACTCTACACAAAGAAAACATTGACAACATAACAGGAACTTTACAAATGCTGAACAATACAGCACAAAACACACCCACAAGAAGAGGAAAACAGTAGGTCACAATCACAGAAAAGGTAGGGGATGTACTTCACTAATCACCACAGTGGAAAAAAACAGAAGGGCTGAGAGACAGAACAGGAATTCAGCTTAGCGTGTGTTATTCTATATGTTTTGGCATTGGAATTCAGACTGTGTAACCTACACCTAATGTACAAATTCTAGGAGAGAGGAGCTAACTGTTCCTGAAGCTCCAGATGTAATCTTAAGGAAATAAGTAAGCAAGTAAATAGATTAAATTTGTGAACTTTTTATTTATGGTTTCTGAAAGAATCTGCTTTTTGAACTAGGCCATTGTGTTTTCAGCAGAAAGACAGTTCTGCCCATGAACTCCCACCAATCCTCACTACTACAGTCAACTTTCTAAGGATCTGTGTAAATCCGTCCTGTCTACAGCTTAGACTAAATAATAGTTTTAGAGTATTATCCTGTATTCAAATACAACTCAAGGCATTCAGCTCAATTTGACTGTTGTAGATAACAGTGAGCAGAGAAATAAACTGTCAGTTAGACCTAATATCAGCTGTGATTCACTGCTGTAATTAGGGCTGCACGATATATCGTTTCAGCATTGTCAACACGATGTGCGCATACGTAATAGTCACATTGCGGGACGTGCGATGTCAGGTAAGGAAAATTAACTCAAAGACGTCATGCTACAACTTTTGTGCTGCTTGATACGAAAGGGAAACTCGCACGGTTTTTCCATGACTACAAGAGAAGTCTGTCTGATATAACATAATTTACTCAGTTTTAAGGGTTCTTGGATACACACAGTGTGTTGCTATGAGTAACATGCAGGCTCTGCATGCAAAGTGAATCACCGATCACAATCTTTCTTGATCAGTTAATCAAACTACCAAAGCAGGCCCAGCCCCCTCTTATCATCAACCACAACCTGAAAATGAGCAAGGAACAGGAGAAAAACACGTAAAGGAAGATTTGGTTGCTCAAAGAAATGCAACGTTAGCTGTATGGAATTATTTCAACAGAAAAAAAAATATTGCGATGTCAGTTTTTTCTCAATATCGTGCAGCCCTAGTTGTAATTAAAGAATTATGTCGTGAATTGGAAACCTCTTATACTATGCTGTGTCCTTTAGTGAATAAGAACCCAACATGAAGTAAGAACACATTAATTTGGCACTACTCAAATAAATTAACTTGCTCAAAATGACCAGTGTCACTAAGAGATATTTTATTTAACTGTTTTGTCTGAAAAAACAAGAAAAAAACTTCTGTATTCATTTGAGTTGGCATCAGTTACCGCAAACAAAGCCTGCAGCAAAGTGTGTGTTGGCGGCAATGTAAAAAAAATATCATGCAGGATAGGATGTGACTCACTGCACAGTAACTTGATCTAGCACATACATTTCTGAGGCAAAACATTCGGATATTTTGAACAATTCTGCAACTGATCTCAATGACTAATGTTACAATAACTTGCTGTAAGGTCAAAAATTGATTCACCAATCACCTCTTATTATGAAGAACTTGGTTTACTTTTCATTGCGTGGATGGACAAGTGTAGTCAGCAAAGCCCAAAAAAGTATGACTCAAGCTACAATGTGATGTGACCCATCTTTCCTACCCTGCAAACAGAGACAGCTGGGAGAGGAGTGGGGGAGAAATCACAAATTTTTCCTCAAAAGCAGTGGAAAATTTACCTCTGGCTCCCCGAAGTGGAAATGGATTTTAGGAGCATGACGGATCATACCTCACATTCTCTGGAGCCCGAGATGGTGTAGGTGCAGGGTCCTGTCCCATTGACCAGCACATCCATGGTCTCAGAGTTTGTGGGTTTGTAGTCCACATAGTACTCCTGCAGGGGGGAGTTGAGGGTTCGTTCTGTCTCCCGCACCTTTTTCCTGCGCTTGCGGACCATGGAGTGCTGCTGTAGTTGCTTCATGCTGCTGGGGTAACGCTTCCATGAGACGTAGATCACCAGCAGAATCATGGCTACCGACAAGAAGAGCGCCACGCTCCCAGCTATTATTTTGTGGAAGGAGACATGCTCAAACTCCTGCTCAGGGATGGTAGAGGATGCCCCTGAAGGAGTGGGGCTAGCTAAACTACCCTGGGAAATTTCCTCGCCCCTTTTAGACAAAGTGGGGATAGGCAAGCGCTCAGGTTTGGATGGAGTGTTAGGGAGGGTTGATGGTGTTGAGACTGAAGGGGCTGGAGTGATTTTGCAGATGCTGTATGTTTCCACAGCATCCATGACTTTCTCCCCCTGGGCCTCCTTAGGTCCAGCACAAATCATGGTGGTCTCCTTGTTACCCTTGAAGTTCCTCAACCAGGCCACCAGGGGGCAGATGCTGAGGCTGCAGTCCCATACATTGCCAGCCAGGCTGATGGTGGTCAGGGAGATCCAGGCTGCCACTGCCTCCTGGGACACATTGCTGAGCTTGTTGGAGTCCAGGTTGAGTGTCTGCAGGTTGGGCAGGCACTGGTAGATACTGGCATCCACTACCTGCAGGTCATTTCCTGAAAGGTCCAGCTTCTGCAGGGAGGTCCAGGTCCAGGTGAGACCCTGACTGATGGAACGGATTCGGTTCCACTGCAAGTAGAGCGCTCGCAGGTTATAGAGGCGTGGAAAGTGTGAGAAGTTTATTTTGGAGAACTGATTGTGCTCCAAGTGAAGCTCAGTCAGTTTGAGCAGCCCTGCAAAAGCATTGCGAGTGAGGCTACGCAGTCGGTTGTAGCCCAGGTCCAGAAATTCAAGGTTACGGCAGTCCTGAAAGACTCTTACAGGAACACTCTTCAGAGAATTGGAACGAATGTGGAGGCTGAGCAGCTTCCGCAAACCTTGAAACTGGTTGGGCTGCAGGGCCTGCAGCTTGTTGTAGGACAGGTCAAGGTTGCGTAAGTTGGGCACGGCATGGAAAGTGGCGTTTTGGAGCTGCGTGATCTTGTTGGAGCTCAGAATCAGTTCCTTGAGCCTTCGCACTCCCTGGAAGGCCTGGCTGTCCACAGTGTTGATGTAGTTATGGTCCAGGTAAAGCCAGATGAGTTGGCTCAGGCTGGAAAACTGGCCTGCCCTAAGACTAACTAAGCTGTTGTACCGAAGAGAAAGACCCTGGCACCCACTGGACACATTCTTCGGCACATCACGAAAAGCGTTGGACTCACAGTACACTATCTTCCCATCACAGCGGCAGCTCCGTGGACATGGACGCTCACGGACACTGCTTGGGGATGCCAGAAGCCATGCCTGCAAAAGCAGTGGCACCATTAGCCATCTGCCTCGCATCAGGGACCCTGAAAACACACAGGACAGGGGGAGAGAGAAAGAGAGACATTCAACATAATGATCTGAATTGCCTATAGTCATAAAGCAATCAAAGATAACAATACGGGGTCCTTGGGTTACGACGGTCTCAAGTTACAATGTTTCGTGGTTACGACGCACTCCCATTATTTAAAAAACCCAGTATCGACCTAAGTGGTTTGGTTCATAAAGACGACCACAGAAATAAAGATAAGAAATTGTTCTCTCTTTTTTTTATTACTGGTTCATTTAATTACTGTATTCTATATGTCCTAGATGTGTTGTGTGCACAGTGTGAGTGACTTAAGGTGTTAACTTAGGTATAATTTAGGTATAAATTCTAACATTTCAACAGAAGCTCTTTTGGTTCAAATGAGTAGAATCAATTACTGTATTACTTATGAAACCTAACTCAAATTGTCACAAATTATATCTGACCAAATGACTAGTTAATTCTGACTTTGAAATTGTACTTCTTTTTAATCTGTTGTTATCCCATTTTGAACAACTGTTGGGCTTGAGTGTTTGGCAGATGTTTCAAAACAGTGAATTCAGAACACAAAAATATTTTTTGATGGAATATAGTAGAGACACATTTATCTGCATTCATGTGTAGGTGTGCTATTTAAAATCGTGCACTTCAAGTTCTTCAACTTCAACTGACTGATACAGTATTTCATATTTTGTATATATATATATATTGTCTTTGTTCTGTGAAAACAATAAATAATACTGAATGTATTTATGATCACCAAAAAAGGAAACATTTTTGTCCAATAATCAGAACCACTTATCTGTACACTGCCTCTAAGTGGAATTTTGGAAGTATTAAAAATGTTAAAAATGGATATGAACAATCTATACTGAATGCTGAAATATTTTAACAGAATATTATAAAACAAGTAAACCAGTATGTTGAGCGCAGATATTTAATTAATGGATATCAATTAACTTTAACAACTTTTACAGGCAAGAACAAAGAAAATGAAAGAACTGGACTGAAAAAGTTATTTGAAGTTTGTCTCATTTAAGGTGCCACGTATTATAGGTTACTTAAAGAGGAATTATTTCATAACAGCTTGCTGATTAGTTATGCTTTGTGCCACAGACCATCAGGAACACGTGACCAGGTCCCACTGAACTGTCTGCAGTTTAGAGAACTCTATCTTCTCACTATCTCTCCTCAAATCGCCATTGGTCAAAGTCTGATATAGACAGCACCAATACACTGGTACCTCATTCTCAAGCATGCATATTTTTGATGGAGGGGTTGAAAGGTGTCCACATAGTTCCTTTGATGATCTTCCAGTGATGTTTCATGTAACTTAAATCTAAAGTTAATTCAAACCAAATCCCTGCTCTTTAATTCTTGTGATAACTCTGTCACACATAATTCCATGACTAGAGATTGTTGATAGATATTATGCAGCATATGTTAACGTACATGCTACTTTGTTCTGGCCAAACATATGCTGATACCATATGGGCAAACAAATAGTTTTGTTCTGGAGTTTCTTTTTCTCCCAGATGGAAGGATTCATGGGATACTGCTGACATAGACCTCTGTGAGAAAATTAGACCCCACCCCCTACCCCCACCATACTCTACTGTGGAAGATGTTTTGTTTTTCTATTCAAAGTTTCTACATCTAATGAAATATTAAAATGGAATTGCTGACAAGAAACAAGCTTCCCTGTCAAAAACCTCAGTATTTTCGTAAAACAGTCTATCAAGCTTCTTCTTCACTGGAACAGATGTTCAAAGCAAAGCAATATTTCACATCACTCACAGAGAACCATTTGAATTCAATGGGAATATTCAGATTTTTGATTTGCGTATTTATCCCATATTCCCTCCATCAGAGGTTACTTCTCAACAGCAGTGTTGAGTCAAATCTAGTGGAACAACAGTGCAACACACAGTAGGATGAGAGCACTGTGCATCTGTACGTATCCATGTGAAGTTCATGTAATGGCAATTAAGCCATTCAAAACAGCGTTGAAGCAAAACATGTTATCTTTTCCAGACAACAACAGTACAAGGAGGGACACCCTGGTATGTTTTCTTTGTTGTAATGAATGCTCACTACTTAATTACATACAAAGTTATTTCAGGCCATGCTGTTTTATGATCCTTAACAAACAGAGGCATACAGCAATCACCCTTGGAAGTACCACACGCACTGTGCTTTCATCAAAAGTAACATCTGATGCAGTGAAAGAGTTGTGTGTGCAGGGGAAGGGAATTCCAAGCACCTGGCTGAAGTACAGTGGACTCTCACAGGTAAGCACCTAGGAAACAGAGGTCATACTTAAATGTTAAATGTCTATATCCCTCAGTCTAAACCTTAAAGACTGTTATTTTACAAATTATTATATCATATCGACTGCATTATCATGATATATAGGGCAATAATAATCTTAATCGATATGCTTCATTCCATTTTATGATGACAGATATAAGTAATATTCATTATGTTTATCATTTTTGCCTTATAGGAGCTGCTGGTTAACCAGTATTTAATATATTGTCTATTTATATCTCCATGGGTCTACAGTGGTCTGGTTACTAAGGGAAAGGGTCAAGGCCATGGTTATTCAGTATATAATAGGATAAGACATGTCTCTGCTGCCACTCCCCATCAGTGGAGGTTAAGAAGGCGCCTCTTTAGGAGTGACACAATGGAAACAACAAGGCAAGACTGCAGTGAGACTAGAGTGAAAAATGTGTGAATTTGCTCTGAATATATGCCCTCACCAAGTAAAATACTCATGGTCAGTTGATCAGACACAGTGGAATTGTATTCAAGGACACAGATTTTCTCAACTGCAAAGATTATATGCCAACATTTTTCACACCTTGTTGTTTGTACACTTGATACTGCTAATGCAATTCCTATAAAAGCTTGAGACTAATACAAATTTAGTTGAGGGCATAGCACTCAGTGGACTTTAATGGCACAGTGACAGTGGTCTTGATTCTTCTTCAGTAATAAGTACATTCTCTTCCAAATGCTAAGTGGCTTTGTCCCTTATAAAATCGTCTTACATAAAATGTCAGTTCACCTAGAGTAAATGGCCAAAACCTCAACACAATTTGGCTTATGCAACTGGATGTTCTGAACTGGCTGGTTCAGAGCATTTGCCCTGATGCCAGAGGGTTGTGGGTTCAGTTCCCATCTGAGCCATATCACAAACACTGCACAGTCTGGCACTTCTGGAATGGTTTGGGAAATGGGCTGGGGTCCTTTCCCTGGAGCGTACTTGCATGCCAAGATGTGTCACTCAGGAGAAAAAAACTCAGAATAATCTGAGACACTCTCGGCTACCCAAGCTCGGACACAGTTGTCATGCTACCACAATTTAAGCAGGGCTTTTCACTCTCTGAGGCTGCAGATTCTAATCCACTTGGCCCAGAATTCCACTTTCCCAGACATACTTACCATCAAAAATATTATCAAGAACATGTTTCTATTAACAGAATATGCTAGAATATTACAGCTGTTAGAGATTGTGGAGCAAAATTCCATTCAGATGCTTTTCAGACATCCTTCTACACTGCAATTATAACAAAATAAATAAATGCAAAGCATGTAGTCAAGTTTTCCACCCTTGAGTGTCAACTTCCTGTGCTATCTAATGTGTCTGTGTTACTTCAGTGCAATAGGGGTATGTCACAGTCACAAAATACTGTACTCTACAGAGACACAGTGATAATCCCAGGATGCACTGTATTCATAACCTTTCTCTCACAAGACTGTGTAACTCAGTAGTGCACAACATGGCTCCACTGGGAGGGCAAAGGTACCAATACACAGCAAAAACAAAAATTACACAACAGTGCAAAGCACAAACAAATCAACAGTGACAGATTTTTTTATTCTTCCTAATGATATTTCCATTTCCCAGATTCTAATTTCCCTTGACGGTGGCAGTTATATCCGAGCAGAACAATTCTCAGCATAGGCAATCAAACCCAGGAAACAGATATGGCTTCTGCCTACTTTCCTTCCTCAGCCCCTGACAGGCTTTCAATCTCCTCTACAGTTATCTGTTTTGACACCCTCTCCACTCCATTACATGAGAAAGCTCTTAGCCATTTAATAAGGGACACCTCATCTGTCTAACAGTCTCCTTGTGTGATGTAGCTATCTGGGGAGGGGGGATCATATATGTGAAATTTACTCTGACCCCAGCAGTTATCCAGTTTTGTTGCTTCTCTTAACTTCCAACTTGTTTGGCCTAAGTGCTCCTTCTTCGTGTGGTATTTAATAGGCTGTTTCTAGTCTACTCAACAAATATCAAATATAATACAGTATTTACTGATAAATTGGGAGATGTTTACACTGTCCATTTTTGCACAATTACACTGTGATATTTCATAATTGTAAACTAAAGGGACAATTCGAGGTGCTATGTATTAAATATCCATACTATTCTGACTATGTTTGTCCATTGCATACTTCACCACAAATATAAAATGATTAGCATTATATAATAAATAATATTAGGATACTTATTTAAAGAGTATTATGGATACCTGGAAGTATGTTTATTTACTTATTACATTTACATTGGAAGTCAAACTCCATGCAGCATAATTATTTTGTTGCACACATGAGAATAAAATTATCATTGTGCCCATTCATTTCCAGTTCCACACAAGCTGTGCCTTTCGTAACCTATGCACCCTACATTAAAATACTATGGAATACTTTTTTATACCAGACATGTATTTTACATAAGTGCAATTATCACCATTATGCCCATGGCTGAATAAAACGCTGTGTTCATAATCACATAAAGCACCTGTTTTCCTTCTGTTCTAACTTGAAAAATAAATTGCATTGAGAGGGAGGGGCGTTCTATCCCTGCTGCTTACTCTATAATTACATGATTAAATGACCAAGGGACTGCTGAGATTTTTATGGGGTCGCTTCATTAATTAAACCCCAATGCTCTCAGCAGTTGTGGATTCTGAACCACATAAACAGTTTAACCATGAAAATACCACACCATATCACAAAACAAAATACTTGTTTCCTATATGACATTAAGAAAACTCAACGTCAAACTACAAATGCACATTCAAATACATACACATGCTTTGTGACCTTTTATGACATGCTTGAACTGAAAAACCGTAAAGCAGCAGTACAATGTGTTACAGATTCGACCTGTAGTTTAAACGTTGTATATATAAATTGGTTGCACGCGAACAGCCGCACAGTCTGTATCGCTACGTCTATTGTACAGCTATTAAAACTGTACACCTCCATTCTTCTCTACATTTTCATATTGTGTTCTTAAAAATAAGAACCTCTCCAGCGCCGCAGAGCCATTCAAAGCAATTAATCACTTGATGAGATATGTGCCCAACCGTAATGCATGCTATAAACAGATTGAAGCAGAAAACATTCGATTATCAAGTTAGTGTTATTAATAATTGCATATCTAAAATGAGTGAAAACCCATAAACCAGTAGAAACTGATATGGGAATTCTGTATGTGTATAATATACACATATATGTCAAGAAACCAGTCCAGCTAAACGTACACCAAACATACACAATCAATAAATATGCACACAAACATAATAATAATAATAGTTATTAATATTATTGTTATTATTATTCGAAGGCGAAGAAGAGATGAATGTCAGTGATGAACAATTCTGTTCAGACTCTCTTGCTAGTTTTCAGTGCCCTTTCTAAATGATTTTCAAAGATCTTCCTAACGTCCTTTACTTCATCTTATCAGTCTTTACATTCAGTGATCACTTATTGCAACGTGTTACCTGGATGCATAAGCATTGCTGTTTTGATCAATCACAGTGGAATGGCCGTTGCAGGCGTGCAGGCTGTTTGGACATGTGTGTGCTGAGGGGACTAAGAATTGTATTGGTATTACGGTAGGCAAAAACGGTCTGCAGTGGTAGGAAAAGGCTTAAAGTGCCTTCATAAACACACTTATCCCCTAAAACTGCGGAGAGGAACAACAGCCGGCCGTATAGGCAGTGGGTCAGTAAGGAGGCGAATCGGTCCCCCATGTCCCTACCAAAAATAAACACATAAACGCCACAAAAAAACGCGGTGCGCAGTCTGAGACACATTCTGTGGGCTGCAGCCGCAAAGGCATCAATCAGCCGCCGCGGTGAAGCCCAAGTCACAACAAAATGCTCGTTAGCCTCAGCCAACAGCATATCAAGCATACTGAAGACAACGCTGACGGGCGAGAAGGAGGCTATACACCGCTATGAGCTGAAACAGTTGAAGAGACACACTAGCAAGACATGGATTTGCAAATATAGAGTATGTGCAATGTATATGTCCACAATCAAGGTCTTTTTAAAAAGTACCTGTTGATCACAAGCTGACAACATAAACGAGGTATATTTGTGAGCGTAATCTTAACCACTAAGCCAATATATAATTATGCACAGCCATGCATGGTAAAGTTGCCAAGCTTCCAACATTAACCCTAATTAGCATTTCAATACCAGTCAACGGCCCTCCACAGTGCTGCTTACTAAAGCAGACAGAAGAAAAGCACGTCCAAGCGTCGATAATTAAAATCAAACTAGACAAGATTCGAATGAAATACCAATATACTTCCTAACCAATAATGGTTATTGTGCACACGCTGTTAAATATGTTGCTAAAATGGCAGCACCAGTGGTGCGTCGGCTGTGTTCTAACTTACTTTAATTATGGAAACAAGTAATCATACAATGCAAATCATGTCAGACGTAAGATGACACAGAAAAAAAAATGTCGATTACAAACGGCACAAATACAACTTTGCTGTTTAAAAACAGGATTAAAATTAGCAATATTGTGTTATTAAAAATGACACGTAAAATGTAACTACTCGTATGCCCGGTAAAACAAAACCGACTACTCTCTCAAGTTCATTTTATCAATCTGAAAACGTGGAAGACATGGTTTAATGTACAACACCAATTCAGATATGAGCTCCGGTGGTATGTGGGTGCATTTTTTTTTTTCAATTCTCAGGAACGCATGTATATATTGATGTACATCTATTATGCGCAGGTGTATCTACGAAATTAATTACCACTGCAAGAGAGAAACAGTTCTGCTTTTCAAAAAACACTAATGAAACGGAAGGCAACATACCCATATCCTCGTATCTATCAGCTCCTGTCCACGGGTTTAAAGCCTTCTACTAGTACTTGACTTCCAAGCCCGCATGACACGCGGTCGCCTCAGATGGTTCCGTTAATATCCACTACCAACCCGCTCAAGCAACTGAGCCGGTGGAGCAGCCGACTGCAAGCACACGCAAGGCACACCTGCCCGCCGTTGCGCTCCGGAGGTATGGCAAGGGTGAGCAACCTTGTGCCCGTATTTTAGTCTCCAAGTCCAGCCATGAAGCGTGTCTCAGTGTCCTGGTACAGGCAGGGAAATGGCCTCGAGTTCTCTCCAGGATTTTGACGCATTATTAACACAATATTATTATCATACAATTAATTACAACAACGCGAGAAGAACATTAAAGGATATTTCCAAAGCCAGGTGGAATTAAATCCGGAATGAAACCTACCACGAAGAAAAGTTTATAGAAGCCACACTACTTATTAATGTTCGCATTGCGTTTCATCCATCAATTATGCCATAATGCGTAAACTGTTCTCTTTAAATGACGGTTCTGCAATCATGTATGTCAACATATAACAAAAATTCCTCAGCGAAAATTATTCGATTGTCCGAAAGAAACGAGGAGCAGGTTGCCTAGGAGTTCGTATTCCAATTTTTTTTTTTTTGGAGGAGGACGAGATCTGAGGGTGAGAAGACTCACAGACCGACAGCCCTGGGAGGACAAATACTGTTTCTTCGCGTATTTTCTCCGTCCGTCTCTCAGTTCCAAATAGGACAGGGGTAGAGAAGGCGGTTTAGTAGTACGCTCTACCACAGTAACAATATTACGGCTGTCTCTCACGGCAACTTCTCTGTGCACAGTGATTCAGATTGCCCTCTTCTGGCGAAAAAAGAACCCCCACAGCAAAACCAAAGCTGCCCCATCACCTCTGTCCTCAAGAAACGACTGCAAATACCCTTTACGCACCCTGAAAAATGTAACAAGCTCGTCAGATAATATTTATCGCCAAGTTATCTGTGTCAGCGGTGTGAATGTGTTTTCCTTTTCAGTTGCCTTTAGGTAAATATCCAATGTTTTCAGTTTACTGTTCAAAAGAACAACTACGCATGCATTTACTTTAGCACAGAGTAAAAGGTAAGGTACAGCAGCTCCTCCTATGTTCTCAAACGTCTTTGAAATTAATAAAAAATAATTAATCCCAACATGATTGCAATGAAATGTGAAAAAATTCAGAACTGAATGTTGCGTGGCAACAGGCATTTAGACTAGACTGAAGCCCATGCCCAATACGCTTTGGAGTTCTTTCCAAAAGAGAATACTAGTATCTTCTTCATATATTTATGTCTTCTGCATTTATTTAATCACCAGAAGA
The DNA here is from genome assembly GCA_022829145.1 of Albula goreensis. Classification (NCBI taxonomy): domain Eukaryota; kingdom Metazoa; phylum Chordata; class Actinopteri; order Albuliformes; family Albulidae; genus Albula; species Albula goreensis. Next base: position 34,113,013 of record CM040744.1, read on the forward strand.
GCATGATTCATTATTATTTTGTATTTACTTCATTTGAAGTTTATTTCTAATTCACCAAATATTGGTTTGCACTGACATTACCAGAAATTAACAGACACTGTATATTTGTTGTGGCCTTATCCCAATAAGTCTTGGCACAATTAATATGTGTAATGATCTACTTGATTAAGTAAATAAACACTGAGTATCTATCACAGTCTAATCCTTTTGGGTTACATTCACACTTTGCTTTGGCATTCAGCTAACCCACATTTTGTACCACACAAGCACACAGACATACAAACACACACACAAACGCACACACACACAAATGATCTGAGCAAGCGTTGGTATCATAAGAATCAGTCCCATGGTGTCCCTTGCGTTTCATTGCAATTTACATCTAATTATTGTGCATTAGCTTATCTCACAGGGAAGTCAGTAACTCACGCAGAGTCTCTAATAAGTGCAATAAAACGATCTGGCGAAATACCAGTTGTGACCATCTGAGTGGTCCACATCCCTCAGAGTATATATTCATTACATTAAAATAATTACTAGTGTAGTGGAAATGCATTTGTGAATTATGATAATGTGTTTACGGCATTGTTGATTGGAAATTAACTTCACAGCAAAGGTGAATGTGCATGCAGACGTACAGCATCTAAAGGTGGATCCCACCCAACTTAAAGTTTGCTGTTCTCTTTTTAGACGTCATGGGATGGTACTGTGCATGAACTAAGTTTGAGGGGGAGCTGTGGTAATAATACAGAAATCAGCTCTTACAGAGGTATTCAGGTCCCGCATGTCAGAATTTCAACAATGGGTTTCCATGGGAAAAATAATGAGTATATCAATGAGTAACAGGATATCCCACTGCAAATATACTCTATACAAAACATTTTTCTGTCCAAGTTATTATGTTTAAGATGTTTACTGGCAATCCATTAAATAAAATAGTTAAAGGTGTAAAACTATTATGGGTTAATATTGTAATTGGCTAGCATCATAAATGAAAGATACTGTTCATTTCCCTTGTTTCAAGTCAGCATGTAAATGCAAATACATTTGTGCCTGTGAGTGAGCCTTGTGGCTGAAAGCTTGCATCTGCATGGAGATTAGCATGTGATAAATGCTGCAGTCTATGTGGTAAACAGGCACACACAGGGGTGTGTGGAGAGGCGCAGCTGACAGCAGGGCACTGTGACCGGATCTCTGTGGAGCAACACAGACCTGGTCAGCACTGTGACCCAGCCTGACTGCATCCTCACTAACAGAGCAGTGAATCTATTAAGCAGGTGTAAGCCTGGGCTGACCTCTGAGGCCCTCAACAAGTTTGAGGTCAGGCAGAGCAGGAGCAGCGTTTCTGGATCTTGTCAGCTGAAAGCCTCACATGTAGCACAGTAAGCAGGCCATTCTAAAGCTGGGGACAGAGCAGGATTCTATTGGGAGCTGGAAATATACTTTGTAACTTGTAACAATGAGAACCAGAATGACTGGTCCATTGTATTCCAGTCAAACAAATGAAGAAGGAGTAACATTATCTAAAACGTATTACAACACTGTGTGTGATGACAACATGTCCATAAGAAGCAGTATTACAGAACTGATAACTGAAAATCCTATCAGGTCAGCTTAGCGGACAGAGAATAATAGCAGACAGAAAACAATAAACACAAATGGGGAAAACAGCAAATGTTTTTCTACAATTGGAAACAAAGATGGAGAAAGAGATGACAAAGTTAGCCAAGCAGACATAGAGGATTTAACGAAAACTGGGTAAAATGCAAATTTGTCCAGATGGCGATCGTGTTGGGAGGTCACAGACATTCTGGGGCAACCAAAGAAAAATTGATGTCTGTTCCCTAAGTTAAGTGTGTGATGTCAAATCTGTCTGTATTTTTTTGTGATGCTGATTGGGTTTGGAGATGATACCATCAGGTGCAGTAAAATAAAAATAAAAACAGACTAATAACACTCATCTGCAGCTGATCTGTGTCCCCCTATGCTCTTCTAAATAAATAGTTTGTATTTTTTCCTCGTTCTTTCTCCTTGTTATCTTGTTTCTACGTTTCTCTGACTTTCCATTTCCCTTTAGATTTTATTTTATTAACTTCACACTCTCATTCTCTCCATCTTTAAAGGAATCATCTAGGAAATCTTGTGATACAGTGTTAGAGTTTTGCTGCTTTGATGGACACTATCCAAAAGAACAATCCTAGCTCTTAGAAGCCATTGTCTGAATCACATACTATGAGCATAATAATAATGAGAACTGTCCATTCAGCCCTACACAGCTCTCCTATTAAACTAAAGAGTATCCAGTACCGCACCAAGTCTGGTGCAAGAGCAAGCATTGGAGGAAACAAATACTACATTCTGTCATTATCACACCACACTCTTTGGAGAGTATCATGAATAAACAAAAGGTCCTGCTTAGTGACCCATTAACAGAACTGTGAGCCAGGGTCACAGCTATCATTTCTTGTGTGGTTGTCAGTGATCCCCTTTATCACCACTCTAATTATGTATAATGGACACTTGAGATCACATCTCTAATACAGTACAGTTGGCTTCTGACATCAAAACACATTCCACCAATCATGCCAGTAAGGTCAATAAATAACACAAAGAGAGAAATGGAGCCAGCAGGAGACTCAGAGATGCAGTGGCACAGACAGGCAAAAAGATGGAGAGGGTGTGATATAAGCACAGGCTGCTTATCTGCCACGCTGTGCATTCTGTGTGACTAATTTTTCTCCATTGTAGTATACACACCATGAAAGAGGGTGCTGCGCCATGCTGATGCAGGAGCATATTAAAGCATCTGTTTCAAAAGCAGATCACTTTGCATTTATTGAGAGAATACTGAGCATTAACCTCCAGCAAAGATCAGTCTGTAGAAAACACCAAAGTGGAGAATCTTCCAGATAAATTCAGTCTAACTTTTGTGCCATGGAAAAAAAAAAACATCACAAAAAACACATCATTTTCCTTTATACACAACAGAAAACTGAAAAAATAAGACAGAAAACATCTTACCGTATGCATACTAATGCATATATTTGTCATCCATTTTTCTATATCCAAAGTCAGTGTGTTAAAACTTTGTGCGAAAGTTTATATATAAAGTATATAGAAATGCCTCAACAGGAGATGTGGGGCCTCCTACAGGTGTTCCTAAGGAGTGAGTACCTTCATTCTGTTGCTTTGAGGTGTTTCCTGACAGAAGCTGTACTTTCATGGAGACAAGAGATTTTGAACATGAATTACATTCATAAAATGCAAATTCTATGAGCCTTAAACACTCAACTTAACACAAATACAAAGAGTAATGACTGGCAGATGAGCTGTTAGTTTTTCGGGCTGTTAGTTTTTAAGGCACTGGGACAAATTTGATATGCTGTCCATGACCTTTACTGCAAAAGGGCAACCTCACAAGAAACTGTCAGACCACTGAAACACACTGCCATTGCTTGTAATTGTTCAGGTGGGGTATACAATATAATTAGTCGAGTTCTGTATTGACAGGCTTTGATAAAAGGGATGAAATGCACAATGTAAAGTACTTAATCTATTAACAAAAAATTCATATTGTTCATTCATATTGCAGCAGGTGCTAAGAATGTTTGAAAAGACTAATAACTCAACTGACACCATCTCTGCTCCATGACTCAATATGTTTCCTTATTTCATTCTTAATTTACCAAGTCTGGTATTTGCTTGAAATTGCATTTTCATCTAAATTTGAGTGTACACATATATGGTGATTTCAGTCACTTAAAAATGCAGTCTATATCTATTGCAGAAGAAAGAATACCTGCCCTTCAACTCCATCGCATACATGTGGGTCTTTCAAATGGTGGATAATAGCCATAAATTGAGCTGTAATAATAATTTGGCGGTTTAGCTTTTACACATTCCAGCTTATTGTGGTCCCAGTGTGTAGTGTATTATAAAAACTGAGATTGACTACACCTAAATGGAAATATCCCATGTTCAAACATCCTACCTTTCTCAGGTTCTTCTTTGACTCTGAAGCAATGAAGTCCTATCCAACTCTATGTACAGAAGGAGCACTCTATTCTACCCCCAGCACTAAATCACCCGACTATGTTCCTTCCAACACTGCAACAATTCATCTCTCACACTCTCCCTCACTAAATCTCACCACACTCGGCTCAAACACTGAACCTATCCCTTTCGAGCTGTCAGGTAACCCTGCAAGCGTTTAGAAAGAGGAAAATAGCCACAATTTGGTTTTCAGGTCCAATTACCCCCAAAATACCTGTCTCTGATGGCCTGACAGCTGTGGTGAGGCTCTGCAGTTTAAATGCTCTCATCCTCAAGATGGACATGTACATTTATTCACATTGGGAACCTCCTATTGACGGAAAAGGACTGATTGTTGAACTAAATCTATTTACCATATCAAAATGTAGCTGGCACTTCCTTAAAACATACACATGCACACATACACATGTGCATATCTTAAACCCCCCAGAAATACATTACATGCTTAATCCCTGAAAAACATGAAAACATTTCCCCTCCAGTGAAAAAATATCCATTTCGAAGTGAGCAGGTACCTACGTCTCAATGGAGAATGACAGAAAACTGCATCTGTTTACTTACCACTTTACACTGGTGTGGCTGTTTTTATCTCATCATATGCGTTTATGTATTTATTTATTTAGAGATATGATTTTTTTTGTATCCTACATGACTATCCACTTCCCACTCAGCTCTCCTCTGTTGCCTTGAGATAAATTATCCATGTTATATCCTGCTTGGCACCCCTCAGCACCCTGACTCCCTGCTAGTTTTGCACTCAGCTTGACTAAAGTATTCAGGCTATTGTTTGTTCACTTGTATAATCTGGGAAGAACACTTTTATTTTAACTTGGTGTTACAGGAAGCTTAGTAAACTGCATTCATTCTCCAATTTGGGAAAAGACAAGAACAGATAACATGAGGTGATCTTAGAGAAGACAAGGAAAGATATAGTGAAAGATAATGAGACAAGACAGGATAAGAGACATTGTTATCACCAGACCACAAAATATAGTCAGGGATTTGTCTTGCCGTTTTTTGTTTCAGACAGTCAACACGCGTGAGTCATCACAGCATTATTTACAGTATACAACATGAGCGTGAGGCAACTTATTGTTTCAGAACAATAGACTGTCCATCAAACAATCAACTGTGAACCAAAACATTAAGCTTAAGCCATCAGACATTGGCATCTAGAGAGTACTTAGCAAGTTATTGTTAACAAAGTACATGTACATAAGTGATATAAATGTTAATTATGTCTTTCTTGACATTGATTGTCATCACAATCATCCCAGTGAACAATGAACCACTTTGGGGGAAGCACTGGTTTTATAATGAGTTGTTTTAACCTTGATGGGACTGAAATGCTTGCCAAATTGAAGAGACTGATAGATGTGGTTTACAGCTCTGATCTCATACTGTACTAGTAAAAAAAAGAAGCTCCTTGCTGATAACAAGGGACAGTATTTTGTTTTGCTGTGCAGCCTTAGTGTGTTATAGCTCTCAATGTTGTCAGCACAATGACTGATCTGTAAAAATTTGCCTTAGAAATTATGATAAGTGCATAAATTCCTCAACAAGTGCAGAAGTATCACATCTATAAACAGCAAATTTTTCATGTACTTCTATAATAAATAAACAATAACAGTCATATTAACTGCTTTGTAAGCTCAAACAATTACATAATAATTATAGTAAGCAGTGTGCAGAATGTTGTTTGTGGACTGTCTTTCTTGAGGCATGGTCCAATATCCCAGAGATTATTTAAAGCTTTTACAGCAGTATCCCAAGAAGAACTGAAGCTTTCCTGAAGGAAATATGCAGCCCAATTCCTTATTGTAGTAAATAAACATTTATGTATTGCTTGTTCCATCCATTGTTCTGTCTACACTTTGTATGTCACATATACAATGCAAATTCTTTCTTGCAGGTTGTATCCACCCTGGTGCTTCCCTTAGGAACAGATTATTAAAGAGACAGAATATTTGTGAATGAAGTATTAAAGATCCAAGGCGAGATTGACTCTACCTTTCTCAGCTTTTTCCGGTAAGGTTACCATGAGAGCTCTGCTGGGTAAAAATAACCAGGTACAACTGTGCCTAACACATATTGGCTGGCTGAGAACAATATACAGATGGCAACAACAGGGAATAATGCAACTTTAATGGCTGGTTTTGAAACAGCAAAAGTTTTCAGTGTGCAAGAGCATTCTTTCCATTGTCAGCTTTGAAACAGCAAAAGCACAAACTCAGAAAGGCCAGGATGTCACTTTGCATTTAAAAGGATGTGGGTCACAATGATTTAAATGTTCTCAGTGATGCTGTTAGATCTCCCTTTATTAAAGCATGAATAAATAAATGAAAAGGAAACAGTGAGGCTGAAGAGCAACCTGGAGCCATGTCGTACATTAACAGTTTTGAGTGGCAGTCTGTAGAGATGGATACACTACCCATCTGTTTTTCCGTCTGGGTGAGAATGTCTTTTTATTTATTAATTATTTTTTTGCTTTGTTTTAAATAGACATGTTTTGGATAGAGGGATATGATTAGATACCGTCTGTAAATATGTTTTACCTTAACTGGCCTGATAAGTGAGAAAGTAAAAATAATAATTTTTTAATATAATAAATAATACAAATTTAAAAATAAGGAAACAACTATTTTTAACTTAATGCTTGGTTTTTTGGCACCATTGTGCTTTAAATCATTCAAAACATTTTTTTTAAACATACACCATTATGCAGTGAATTTTATCTTAAAATCTGTGTTCAACCCAGAATACCAAATAAAAGGTTACAGGTTAAAGTTTCCCTCACAATGAACTTCAGTTGGAATCCTGATCATAGTGAAAATGATCAACCCTCACATTTGGAGATGAAATGAGTCGGGCCAGCCTGAGTTGCACTGAAGTTCTGTTCTGCCCAGTCTTTTTTGTTTGTTTTGTTTGTTCTTCTTCAGAGAACATGTTTGGCAGGTGCTCATAACATTTTCTCTGCTTCAGTGCTTTCCTGAGTCAAAAACCCACATATGAAACACATTCATATGTATTGAAAATTATTGCACAGTGCATTTGAACTTTAGAGTTTGGGGACAGGACTGCAAAAACACGTAACATTTAGCCTAATTGTACATATACATTTCCCCCTTTCATCATCGTAATATAAAACACAGTATGAAGGCACATGGAATTTGGATGAATCCAGAGAAATATGGTTTAGCAAGTTGCAATAACAGAACAATATAATAAGCTATTCCTTGCAAATATATCTCCAAAATATTTGTTTGCAACTCCAATTCTGAGCCTTCACATACGTTTCTTCACACATATATATTTGTTGGTAGGTATGTGTTGTGTGTGTGTGTGTGTGTGTGTGTGTGTGTGTGTGTGTGTGTGTGTGTGTGTGTGTGTGTGTGTGTGTTATTCTGTGTGAATGAATGACAGTCATTTAACAGTGGGATGGAACTAGAAGCAATTTATTAGTACTCTTCCCACTCATAAACCTGGCTGTCAAAATAATTCCTGTACACAAACCTTTTCAGTCATAAACATGGAAACGCATACCAAATAACGGGGGCTGGAGGAGGCCCAGTGTGACAAGACTCAACTGTCAAGCGAAGGGCCAGGAGGGTCCTTTGGTTGAAATGTGTTGCTTTCTGATTGCTGCTCTCTCTGTGTTGAGAATTGCTCATCTTCCCTCCGTCTCTCTCTGTCTTGTGGGCAGCCGGGAGGGTGACGCGTCAGATGCACAAACAAGTGAAGGATGACTATGCTAATCAGCTTGAAAGGTGTGTGGCAGGAGGGATATAGGCTGTGTGGGCTTCACTTCATTTATACATCAGGACCTGTCAATGCTTCACTCTAACAATGCATACAAAAGTGCCTCTGACCATGCATGCAGACACACACACACACACACACACACACACACACACACACACACACACACACACACACACACACACACACACACACACACACACACACACACACACACACACACACACATAACCAGAGAGGCACATACACATGCACGCACACCTCTTAAACATTTTATTACACAGCCTACACATTTTATAAATGTACTCTCTCATTATGCATGGTAGTATTCCTATTGTTTTCTGGACAGTATTTAAAATGAAAATGGGAACCGGTGCTGTGTGTGTGTGTGTGTGTGTGTGTGTGTGTGTATGGGAGTGATATAAATAAATAAGTGATCACTTTCATTTTATTGCTTGTCATCCAATGAAACAGAGGTAACAGAGTCCTATCAAGCCCATCTAATTGCTAATGGCTCTCTCTGGGATTGAAGCCCAGAATAAGTCAAAGTTTCCTCCAACCTGTCAATTGAAAACTTGGGACGTGACTCTGGATTCTAGCTGACAGTGATTCCCAGAATTGCCTTGGTTCCATTAAAAAAGCTAGAATGAATAAATACAACAAAAATGCTTGAGAGATTGTGAGTGGACGTTTTCCTTTTAAATAGACCTTGGTTAAGGTTTCTCTTTGGAAATGAACACTTTGTAAAATTTGTAGTTTAACATTCACAGCACATACCAGTACAAGGCCTTGATAAGTTTTTGAACATTCTTTCCTGTTAATGATATTTAGATAAGAAAATATTTTGCTTGTATAGATTCTGAAAACAAAAAAAGCTCAAGATCATCAGAGTTCAAGATCATAAGCTGAATTCTACTGCACAGGGCACTACTATTCAACATATTTATCCAGAAAGTGGTAAAATGATAAAAGTAACCTTAGTGTGAATTAAAGATGTATTTTGGTGAATTGTCTTTTAATTAAGTACACCAGTGGTAAATTTGCACTTGGAGCTTTGGCATTTTGGGACATGCTCAATTGTAGCTCTTTTATTTGTTTTAGTGAGACGAATATGTATCCACTGTGGAAAATGAATTATTATAGCAGCTATAATTCAGGTTGGAGACAAAGTAAAAATAGCTTAAAGAGCCTTTCCCCACTCATCACCAAAATATCATGAACGACTGAATGTTGGACAAATCTGAGGTTTATAAAAGGTTCTTTCATTTGTGATAAAAGCTGTTGTTTATGACCAGTGCTTAAGTAGATTAAGAGACAAAATACACAGCAGGAGCCTCCCTTGACATTCTTAAGGAACAATCCTTTTGTTGTGACTCCTACAGTAGTCACTAATCATCACCATGGCAATCCCACTGACCTTTGTAGGCCTTTACAGTCATGCATTATTGTTACTCTCCACTGCCACAGTATTGAAGTTCCATCATATCCTCACCTCAGCAACAATTAGTCAGACCTCCATCACAAACCTTTCATTACAAGCATTTAATAACCCAAATCCATTGATGAGGTCAACATCCAGGTGGTTGTCAATACATTTATTGATGGATTGTTGTGATGTACAGTACATAATAAGCATAAACAAAATTTCTTTCTTGCATGAATTTATAAGGGAAGCTCCTCTTCATCTGCACTTCAAGAGCTTTAAATGATTTGAATTTATTCACCAATTATTTTTGAATTTGAAGTTCGGGTTCAAAAACCTCTCTTCTATAAAGTTAGCAGTTAATATTGATGTGAATATATTCCCCAAAATTCTTGTTTTAAGTATAAAATAGAGGCCCAATTAGAATGAGTATATAAATGGCTTGACCATTTTATGATTGGATTATATTTTCAGGTGGTTTATGAGTGGTTAAATAGTTCCCAAGAGTGTTTGATCAAAGCTAATTCTACAGTCACTTTTCATTTAATATTGGTTCTGATAATAAAATAACAGGCTAGTTAGTTAACCCTTAATGTGACTTAGGATATGTTTGGCATAATTTACCATACACATTGTCTGGGGTGCATTTAAAGATATTTACTGACTACTTCCAGTTATACATAAATTAATATTGTACAAGAAATTGCTGCAATTTTTCATAGAACAGCCCTAGGTGCCCTTTAAGCTCCGTAGTCATTGAGATAACTTCATCACATCCAGTGTTTTCCTGTCCTCCCATCATTTCCCAGATATTTTGTTTCATGTAATATTATTATCAGGACAAGACAAAGTAGGCCTGTGCCCTAAAACACATCAAATTCAATATTGTGTCTATCTGCTCTCAAAATTCCCGGAATACAAAAAAATAAACACAGAAAATGTGTACTCTGCTTCCCCCTGAAGACACTCTCTGCACATCTTTGTTTTCAGTCATACTAGTAGTTTGATTTAATATGCAGCAAGCAGTAAGCTAATTACAGAGTGCATGGTTTCCTGAACATGTTTCATGTGTTAAGGGGACAGAGAACATATTTGAAGTCCCATCAATCATGAAATATTCACACCAAAATTTGCAAAAGCAAAAAAAAATGATTTTTAAAGGAAAAAAAAAATATCAGATACATACTTACCATGATGTAATGACACAGTCATTCAATGTCACATTAAAACAGTCAGTCACAATCAATTATTAACAAGACTATTAAGAAATGTGTTTCTGGAAAAAAGTTAACTATATGTATGTTTGACTGCATGCCTTTTGTTTCTGGTTGGGTTGCTTTTATTGTTTTCCTCCTCAGTACAAATACCATTGTTCCTGCAATTAAGATGTGGGCTTATATTTTTTTACCTTTACTGCCCTTTAGCGAGTATGTTTTTTCTGATTAATTAACAAACGGTACATATAGTGTCAGTGTGTTTTTAGTCCAGGAAAACTCCTAAACATACATTAAGGGAACATTCTGATAAGTAAAATAGAAAGGTCACATTACCAGTTGTGCACTATCAATGTTCAATGGCCTTTAGACAAATGAAATGTTCTCAAAACACATTGTGGCTAGTTTGTCTTGTTCACAGCAATATAATAATCAAAAAGTTTTTCTCCATTCCAGAAAAGTTATCTTTTCTGATATACAAAGTTTGCCTATGACAGAGACAATATATACACACTGCATACACAGATTACTGTTGTTACCATTTCTCGAGAAGAATGTACTTCCCATTGAAATGTCAGAGTCCCTCGGAAAATCACAATGTTTTCAGAGCTGCCCACAGACATTTCCTCTGGGACTTGTTGAAAGGAGCAAATCTCCTTGGCAACAAAAGATCTTTTTTGATATTTCAGAGAGTTGATTAGTGAATGTTTTTCCCCCTTGACACAATCCTTTGATATTTCATTTTGGCTGAGGCAGGTAGACAATCGATTTTTCTGGATTTCTTTCGTTTCCTCCACCACCCCATCTTCCTGTCTCATCCGCAGCCATCCTCTGCCAACTGTCTTTCTGTCTCTCAGCAGAACAGTGTTTGAAAAGACAAGGGGCACTGCAATTTATTTGTGGACCCAAATGCAAGCAGCAAAAAAGTAAAAGTTTTCATTGACAGAACAGGTTTGCTTGTGTGGGTGGGGGACGAGGGTATTGGATGCAGTTAAAACCCCCTTTTCACTAAACATATTCACTTCTCAGATTTTCACTTTACCTTTGCTTTTGGTTGTCAGCATTCATATTTCAAATGTGTAAAGCACTCCCATGTCTCTCTCCTGTTTCCTTTTTAGCTGGCACTTGTGGATCTGAACTCGTTAAATGAAATGGTTGTGTGTGATTTGGCTCTCCCCCCAGCTGCACTCTTTTATTCTTTTTTCCCAAGCTTCGCTGTGTCACTTTAGAAATTAGTATTCACAGAGAGAATGAGAGTGAGGGAGAGCTAGAGAGAGAGAAAGAGAGAGAGAGAGTGAGAGAAAGACAGAGGGCACGTTATCATCCTCTGGTTCACAGTCTATGAGGTCACCTCTTTGTCTCTCCGTAGCAAAGCAAATGAAGCACAAAAACACGAAAAAGCAAAACACAAATCAGTAAATCATCGAACACTGGATCAACAGTCAGTATAATTGCAGATTTGAAATGCATGACTCAAATGCTGAGGGAAACTTTCTTGACCGCAGTTGCAGTAGCTCTTGTGTCCCGCAGGTGCACAATAAAAATCAACAGGTTACGTTTTTGTACAAAATACATCTCAACAGGTTGCAGTTTTATTCCTCACCAATTCCTCTGGTAATGACAGAGAGTATTTTTTCATGATAAAAGGTAAATGTATTTCAGGGCAGAACAGAATGATTTATATATCTGCCTTAAGTAATACTTGATTGCTTTGAACTGCCACACTGTTAAAGGAAGTGGAACGGTAGGCTGGGAAGCTGTCATCTACTTTTTACTTCTGCTGGATAGCAAGGCTGACTGTTGAGAGGTCAAGTGTTCTTTCTAGAACCGTTTTAGCTGATTGAGAATTTTGACATCCCATGAGAAACTATGCATGATTCAGGGAGGAGCAGTCCTCTGAGTGTGAGACTGAAGTTTCAATAATACATCTGACTTCTGCAGAGAGACTTTTTTTTTCACCCAAAACCACCATCAGACATAGCACACCTGTTCACATCAGGCTGAATTATCGGATATCCTCTGCAGGGCCATGCTAATTACTCGCCGGTAATACATCAATGCGGATTGATCTGGTTTCGCTCGGCAGAGCGCAAAAGGCGCCTTTAATCATTTCCCATCTACCTGGGGTGAGTTCTTCGACCAGGCTTCAGCAATGAGGAACACCACTGGTTTTCTATTCACAAGTAATTGCATGGAATCCTTAGCTGATTAAAGGTGTCTTATCTGTCCCAAGGTCATTGAAGATGCTTTGTCCAAAAAAGAAAAAAAAATATCAGAAAAGTTTTATCTTTACATTTTGTAGACTATCCATTTTGCTTGGAACTGCATGCATACATATTACCAACTGCTATTCTCCAAAACTGACCTTAATCCTGGACAACATCCAAAGTAGGAACCCTGCCATTTGAAAAATATACATTCATGGCAATACTGCTACAAAGTGTTCCATGGATGTCACACCAATGTTTTTCCATTTGTGTATCATTCATGAATTTTTTATCAGTTCAAAGGGGTTGGCAGATGGATGAGTTACCTCAGACATTAATAATGACATCATAAGAGTATAAGGAATATTTTGATTGGGTGTGCCTAAACATAAAAGGCGATACTTAACTTGTTATGCTACAATCAAACTGTTGTCAGCTGTAACCAATAGAATATTTTGTGTTTCCTTGGATGTTGAGGCTGTCTGAATGGGGCCGCACAGATTGACATGGAGATTTCTTTAATTACAGAGTGATGGATGAATAAAAAAATCATCATGTCTGGCAAGCACCGGAGAACAAATGTCTGTGTGTGGTGCTGAGAGAAGAGGGAAGAAGGGGGTTGGGCTGGATTGGCGTGGAGGCCGCAAACCCTGTCCTTGGCTTGGCTGATGTGAATGGGAGTGCTCAGCGGGCCGCGGAAGGTGACTCCCACTGGCTGTAATTACACAGCAAACTGCCTCGGCTAAACAGCGGCTCCGCCACGCTGTGGGCATCTGAAAACTGGCATCTGCACTAGACCCAGTAATGTACAAACACCGCGATCAGAGGAGGCAAGGAGAACAAAGACAGACCACTTAAAATGGTAACACAGACATGCAAAGCCTCGAGCTGCAGGACAAAGCGACCCTACCTCAAAGCAAGGTTTCGTTTCATGTTGAGAAACACTTAAATTTGTGCTCTAATGCTTCTCACAGACACAAAGGTAGAATCATTACCACATCCTGAACAGAGAGAATGACAAAATGTGCTTGTCGTTCAGAGCTAACATAGGGGCTGACCTTGTTGTGAAATCTACAGTCACCCACACAGTGCTTACCCATAATTCATTATTTTTCTTTCACAAAGGCATAGAAAATGAAATGAAGGATGTTACTTATCATAATGATTTTTGTCAAGATATTGGGACCTCGATAAAAACTTGTAGGCAAACTTGCTTGCATACATAATTTAATTGGACAATGTACATGGATTCAAAGGATTTCATAGATAAATAACATAGCCAAGCTTTTCTCTAAGCTCTTTCTCTTGAAATATTATTCATTAGAATTCATGAGACATACACTGTAGTATTTTTGCTTTACGCTGGGTAAAATAGAAAACTCTAAGAGAAACACAAAGCACGAAAGTAAACTAATGAGAAATATTTGACTTTTTCCTCATTTTACGTGGAGAGTGCTTGTCATTGTGCAGATTCCATTAGCATAGTCCTGATTGCCTACAGCATTTCAATAAATATTCCCTTCCGTCAAAAAACTAAATAAATAAATAAAATAAATTAAAAAAACCTAGTAATGAGACAAACCTTGGGCCATTTCTAAGGAGACCGAAAAATGGAACTTTAATTGTTGCTTGAGTGAGAAGTGATTCAAAACCAGAATGCAAGAATTTCATTTGTGTAATTTGCTATAACCATGTTGGCATGCAAACCTCAGATTGTGTTGGACCATCAAATGTACCTGTATGTGTGTTGGTTCTGCATTTTGAGGATCATCGAGATAAAAGCTTTTGACACAGGGTTACTTGCTTGGTGTTAGAAAGGCTAGCACAATGCACTGCCATTTTACTGGTGGAGCCAGTTCCATCACCCACAGCTCAGTGGCCATGCATTATTAAATCCATTTAGCACGCTGCTGTTTTGTTTTTTTTTCTGGGTTCATAGTCCATTAGGGCTACATTACATTCTGTTTGTTCATTTCACTCTTTTTTAACCCCCCAATATAAAGTGTGGCACAACCATTAGAGTAACCAAAAAAAGCACACTACTAAATATTATTAAGACTATTAACAATATATTTAGGAAAAGGGTGGCATTCAATAATTCAACTTGAATCTCTTTGGGATTCGCTTTGATGTTTAACTTCGTTTAGCTGTGGTCACCCTCCAAAATAGCCCCTACCACAGAGATTTATGATTTGCTCACAACCCCGGCAGGCAGACTTGAATAATTCACAACGTGCCATGGCCTGCGTGCCCTGAATGCCTGATGATGCTGAGCTGCGAGAGGAGGGGTGAGGGAAGGGGGTTGAGGGGTGAAAAAAGATGGGGTGAGACAGGAAGAGCAAGAGATCTCTGCAGGAGAGAAGGAGTGGATTCAGAGGGGACAGATGGCTCGCTTACACCACTAGGGCTGAGTTGCATTGTAGGAATAGGGAGTCAACATGTCTAAATGGAATGCAGGACAAATTTGCTGAGTAAGGGTCAAGCAGGTTTACATAAAATATGTATGTTCCTGTCTCTGATTGTATGCTACATTTAATAACTTGTGTAGCATTCTGCTCAATGCGCTTTCATTAAAACAGTGTATCCATCATTTTTCTGCCTTCATAATGTAATTACTATGTATACACACAAACTCACACACACGCACGCACACACAAACACATGCACACAAGCACACACAGGCAATTTTGCACTTATTAAGACATCATCAGAGCAATAATAGAAACATAATAAGGACAATAGCAGAATCATTAAATAAACAAAATGCAGACATTTTACTGTGGTTTAGTGAGACTCACAGCGCAAATATTTATCACTGAAGCATTTTAGTCACATGGGAGAATCTCTAATTAACTTGGTGGCCTTCAGACTGTGCTCAAAGTGAACCAGCTGTAAAAAAAAAAAGAAAAACACTTGAAAAATGCAGATTTTCTGCAAACAGACAGAGCAGTCAGAGCAGTACTAACAGATGAGTATATGGGGGAAACTGTCATGCAGACATCCAATGAAAAAGAATAATAGTGTGAAGTAATTAAATCAAAAATAAAAAGTCTTAACATCTGTTTCCTATTACTAGCAAGGCTAATTACATTTCTAAATATGTTTCTGGAATTATATATATATATATATATATATATAGTTATATAGTTATATATATATTATATATATTTAGTTGGTGCCAAACAAGTAGTAGGGTAGGAAAATATATATATATATATATATTTGGAGAAAGCTTAAGTTAGCTTTGCCTGTTCTCAACTCAAATAAGGTGGAGGATCTGATATGTGTTTTTCCCATATTCTAATCCGTAGAATACTTTCACTGGTCTTTTTTTGTATTTTCTATTTGCATTTGAGACCCAGTCATTGGCCCAATGCATGTTCCATGGATTCTGCTCTACTGAAGTCCCACCCTCCACTCCTCTAGCTCAGTAGCACTGTCTTGAAACAGCGACTGTGTGATAGCAGCTGCTCTGTGCGGGTCCAATACCCCTGCTACTGCAGATGCCTCGGAACACATTTTCTAGAGGCCCTTCCTCCATCCGCCAGCCATTTCAGCATTCCTCTGTGTCACCAATTAGAGCTTGCAATGACTTGGCATAACACAACACATCAACCATTTTCATAATATACTGTAGAACTACATCATTGCCACATTTCATTATGACCTATACTCACATTTTAGATAATTATGATCTGCAATAGCTGATAGAATTCATATGGTAAGCTTACTTTTCAGAATTTTTTTCTACGTCTTTTTTAAAGAATTCCTTAGACAATGTCTTACCTCAGTAAAAAAACACATTATGGAACAAAAAACTCCATACTCACACATGCAGAACTGTGTAATGGATATAATGTCACAGTTTGGGGGTGAAGTCACTTGGTACTTAAAGATAAGCACATGTATAACAGAGAGGTCTTGGTTTCTTATCTGGCATCCATCGTATTTGGCTGATGTTGGTTTATTCTATCTCATGCATGGCCTCTCACTTCTGGGCCATTCCTTTCTCTGGACCCTGAATTACTCGTACTCCAACCCCAAACCTGTAGGGCTTCAGGCGTGGCCACTTGGTCTCTGGAGATATCACTGTCACACATCTTTGTGCACTTGGGATAGTGTGGCTGCCTCATGTAAGTCCAGTGGGAATTGCCCATGCCCCTGGGGAATGGCAATACCCCCACCTCCTCCCACACACATTGAATTTCTGCACCAGTCAGACAGCAAACAGCTTCTGACTACTTGTGAAAAGTTGGTAGGTGGATTTGACTTCATCTGGTGGTAATTATAGGCGACTGTTAATTTGCCTGAGGATCAAACCTCAGAAATTATGTTGCAATCATGCAATAATAAATCATGTGTGGCAGAATCAAAGTGATTCACTGCAAAATCAAAGTCTACAATGACTGAATACATGAAACAGGAAGCAAGCAATTAGTCATCCAAGATTAACAAAACAAGTCACCCTTGAGATGGAGTTTAACTCTGATTGTGTGAGATTAGTGTTTTACTTCAAAGATGTTTCACTACTGTATAAAATAATTCTACAAAATAACAGCCTCCTGCTATATATGTTTACAAACGAGTTAGTATATGCCAGTATAGTATAAAACCTTTTATAAAAATATAAGACACCTCTGATATGTGTCCATATGAATGACCAGACAACCATCTGAAATATCGCTCTGATGATGCAGATAGCTAAGCGTTATCATGTCATTGGGTGGGTATTGGTGGATTAGCCGCTGAGTTTTGTGTGTGCATCTACTGAATATTTGATTGATGGTATTGAAAACCAAAGACAGCCACCTAATATTCTGCACCATCAGTCAAATATTTATCCTGTCAAGGAATTCTAGCTAATCTTATAGCTAGAGATTTTGTAAATATGAATATTTATATACAGTTGTATTTCATCTTGTATATATATTTCAGATGTGACATAATAACTGAGGGGTCATTACATTTCCAATGAGGGGTCATTATGACAGGGTCAGCTGATAGCCTAGAGGCTTGGTTGGAGAGAGAGAGATCATGAATTAGCTACAATATTCTGAACGCCACCCATCTTACACATGACTACCCTGAATTCCTTTGCTAACTTTTACATTATGAAACCCTTCAGTGTGAAGAGAGAGAGAAGAGGAGACAGACATTAGTCAGGACATACCTTTCCTCATATGAGACACATTTGTGCAAAGGATGTGACCCATCAACCACAGCTGATTTTAGAAACCCTTCTGGTGCACATTTCAATTCACTTTTATCAATATACCGTGGGGGGATTTCATTAAAAATGTTCAAAATACCAAGACATACTACAACATACAACAATACTTTGTGAGGAGACTTTCAGAGCAGCACATTTGTTTCTGGGATAAAGTGATTTAGCAACTGTTTGAAGTTGTGCTGGCTGGATAATGTATTTCATAAACATGCCACTGACACAGATCATAGAGTTAAAATAAATGGAAGAAGTTAGTGGATTCTCTGAAAACCGATTATAGCTGCATCTGAATAGGACTGTTCCTTCTGCACACTGTATGGTATTCTAATACCAAAAATGAGATGACTGATTTTGGACATAGTGTTAATGTTCACTAACATACCTGGCCCTCAATCCAAGTACTTGAAGCTAAATATCTGTGTCCATTAAATATTGCTGCCATACTAACTGCTTCTTAATCAAGAGAAATTCTGATTGTCTCTACTGAGATGAAATTTGACAGTCTGGTCGTATTGAATAAAAGTAAGAGACAAATTAAACCATTAATGTTCTGAGAAACAGGATATTTGTAAACCAAAATGGAACAGGTTGGAAAATTTAGTATATTTTAATTATACCATATTTTCTGTTTTAGGGACAAATGTGAGGAGTTATATATTGGCCAGAGTAACATAAAGACATTTCTGGCATAGGAAAGTGAAACATCAAGATCAGCGTGACAACACCATCCATGCCAGCTCAGTTAAAGCCTGCTGAATGAAGCCAAACTGGTAATTTGATCCTTGGCCTGGACAACAGCAAGGTTCTGAAGTCCTGATATGTTAAGCACATTCAGACCACAGGTACTTTCAGAGAACCATTCATGGTGGCCTGCATTATAGCATCCCATAGCTCACTGATGGTATGGCCTCTTTACACTGAATGTGTGATTGATCTTATGCACCAACAGTTTTCATTTGAGAAATTCAGTCAGAAATTTAGCATGTCCAATTTTGCACCAAATGAAAATCATATGATAATCTATTTAATTTGAATCTTATTTACCTGTGAGAATCCATGTGTGGCACATTATTCACCATAGACCTCCTTCAGATTTGACTAATGGGATCTCATGGATCATGCATGCTTGCTTGATTAATTCGTTTGGAAGAGCCCAATCCTATTTGCAATAGAATCATGAAGATTAAATATTTGAGATTTGATAGAAATTTGACAGAGGTGCAACTACCACAGCAACTTCAGTTTATGGTGGAGTTAGACATAGACATAGTTATAAATGTAATTCTGTTTGATGGCTTAGTGTTTATGACATCTGTTTTACTGCTGCTTGTAAAATACAGATAAAAATGGTTTGATCTTGTATTACACTTCAAAATCATATGAATGAATGTGAGCTCTGTCTTAAAATAGGATTTAAATATTCAGGAACTGATTTATGTTTTCAAACTTCATTTATTAGCATGTTATTAATGATGCTCATAATAGGAATTATATACCCAATTTCAAGCTATATCTCTATAAAAGGATACAGGTTAAAGTGTACATTTCCTTCTGTTGACCCCTCAAAAATCATTAAGGAACAAGAAACGTCTAAGGAATTCATTTATTCAACCAAAGTCAGCCATCAGATCACTACATAAACAGTGATATAGAGGACCCTGAGGGTTCAGTAATTAATAGGAATGAAAATTGTAATCAATTTTTCATTACACTCATGCTTTGCTCTCGTTTCTGTTCAAATGGTTTAATGTTTTGGAAAAGGAACAAGTAGTTTTCATTTAAATTTAAAATTTTTGCCTCTCTGTCAGTTCATTTTGTACTCTCTAAACATCTGTGATACACGTATGATTTCACAACATCTTCAATTAGTGCTGTGCCAAGCAGATTCAGTGTGATTCTCAGGAAAAGAACCCCAAAACAGCTAACAATGTTCAAAACAGGGAGCTCACACCTCACATTGCTACATTTATGCTTTAGAAAATATTGATTTGTTATTTGGCATTGTTTCAAAAGCTGTACATCTGTGATCAGAAGCTAGCTTTGTCCTTTTCCCTTCAGCTTTATCATTCATCAGGGACTTTCAATGGATAGATGTGCTCTGTCTGATTCACCTTTGTCATCTAGACATATTGCTGAGCGTTGGCTTCTACTTGTCCTCTCAACCTCCCCTCAGCTGCTCGGGTTGATCTCTGCTATTGTGGTGCGGCTGTCGACGTCCTGCAGGATATTACCTATTTTCCAGTGTGCTGCTGAACATATCTTCTGTGACATCCACCCACTCCACTCACCCTAAATCATCCTGTTTGAGACCTCCTCCCTCTGGTCTTCTCCCTCTCAATAGTGTGCCTATTCTTTGGACAGGCATTCTATATTTATGCAAGCTGGAAACCATATAGAACACACCATTCTTATATAATCCAGGAATATCATGGTAAAACACACATTTTGGCAATATGCATTTGCATTTTCCCATATTGAATAAAAAATGCATTTATTTTCATGTCACCATTCAGAAGCAGATATATCAATCTAGTTATTTATCTTAATACTTACTAACACAATTTTGTAAAAATGGGTTCATTATATAATCGCTGCCCTGCTTTGTAATATTAAGTTCTTGCCACAGATCTTGCCAACATGAGGCATCCATGGCTTTGTGCTAGAAGAACTGAGAGGACAGAATAAACTATGGACTAAGATGTGGAGAAAACAATGCGAGACACTCATGAAAGGTCACAGGATGTAAGCAATAATGTGCTGCCCTCATTGTATTGGAAGAAACTTCAAATGCAGCTTTAGATCATTATATCAGTGATACATTGTGATGCACTTGTACTGCATGTCCTCTCTCAAAAGGGATTACATGCTTTACATGCTTACTTGGGATCTTGACCTTTTTCACATGGCCTGTTTCACCATGGTGATTGGAACTTTTAGCATTACTTATGCTCATACTACATTCATTTTGAAGGTAATCCAATGTTGACTGCGTCCCTTCTTTAAGCCTGAAAAAATGGAAGAAAAAAAGAGCTATAGCTCTGTATCACCTCCTTAAAATGGCAGTTCATTACCCCCCCCCCCCCCATTAGGATACACCACCAATGCCACCTAACTTGTCATCATTAAAGGTAATGGATTTGCAAACACCCCTATTCAAGTTCCACCAGGCAAGGCCATCTATGGGATATTTCCACTGTGAGAGTGTAAAAGTGAAAGGCTAGACCCCTACCACAGCAATAAAGCTGATCGTCCATTAACTAGAAGGAGGCCATACATCAGCTCCAGGTTACGTCGTTTGGTTCCTATATGTTTGATCGACTCCTTCCTCCTCTATTTTATCTGCATTTCAGCAAGCTCTCCTTCATCACACTCTTCACACTCCTGTCCTTGAACTGCTTCATCGTTTCGCTCTCCAGATTTGCGCACATTTGGGGAAATGAAAGTGTTTCATGGAGGGACAGCACAGTGGCCATTTCTGGTTAACCTCAATGGCGTGTATGGAACTGCAGACCCCTTCATTAATTCTTATTAGGTGCCAGTAGATAGGGCCATTAACCACACAACGCCCCCCCAAAGAGTATTACCCTGTTTATTGCTCCATTTCAGAATGAAAAAGGGCCACCACACTAGTTCTGATGTCAGCCTTTCTGGCCAATGTTGAAATGGCAAATTACATGAGTAACATTTTAAAACTAAAACTATTTTTCTGTTCTTTGAAATCCAATACCAACATTTATTATGGTAGTCACTTTAAATACATTGACTATAATTCATTCAATCTGTTTTTTCCAACAAAATGTGTCTTGAGCTCTTCACCTTTATAACTGTAGCCCACACATGATCATCAAAATGTATGTGGGCCTCAGCATAGCAAAGCCCAATGTTTTATCTCTGCTTCTAATTTGTCATTACTGCATCCTGATTCAACACTAATGAGAGAAATTGCTTTTTAAAATGTGGTCACAACTGTTTTCTCTCTCGAGGATTTTGAGAGAAAGAATTTAATCAACAAAGGAACACAAGAAGAAAATAAAGGAGCAAACACACACTACAAATACAATGAAAAACATCATGCTTCACAAAGAGAAAAATATTGTCTTGGTTTGATTGCCCATTGGAGAAAGTGAAAAACTAATTTACTTACAGGAAAACACTTGTATTTTAAAATATTTTTATCTTTTTAAAATTGTAATGGTGTTTTCATGGTTATTGATGCCTTTAATACGAATTAACCAAACAAATTCTACCTTGTGGCACATATGCTACAAGGTAGTGTGTGAATGTGAATAGTGTGTCTCAGCACACCCTGAGCCAGGATATGTTTTACATATCAAAACGTAACTCTGATTTCCTGGTACATTCCTATACAGGAGGATCCATTGGAGTACTGACACTTTTAAGGATTTACCGTTTACCCACCTGTTAGCCTTTTTACCATTAAGACTCATTGGAGTTACAATATGCCTACTTTCTCAAACAGTATACTGACCTCCTCAGCTGCCATTACACAGCTTAGAGAATCATATTTGCACATTAAAAAAATTAATGATCATTCCAAGGGCAGTTTCAGCCAGGATCCTCATTTACAGTGAAAGGAAAACTCTGTTGACTGAAAAAACCACCCATAAATTCTATTTTGAGATCCCAGAATGAGAGACTGAATAGGGAGCACAGCAAAAAACACAATAGCTAATTCTGTAATCACATATAGGTACAGGATATACTCCCCCCACATCCCTTCCCTGTTTATCTTTGACAGAGCCCTGTCATTTATTCTCCTTTCTGAAATGCAATCAAGATCCCCGTTCCAAAGTGCACTCATTTTTAACATCCAAGAACATCCTTCGCTCTTTTCATTGCTCCTGTCATGCATGGTATAAATAGTTACCTCTATCGCAGCACAAAAGGGAAAGGCAAAATCACAAGACTATTCTCATCACCAGCCAGTACACCTTGCCATTTGTGATAGTTCAGATAGTCCTGCAAAAAAGCTATAAAATTACTCTTTATTATGCTTGGAAAGAACAAATAGAAACACGCAGGGATAGCTTTATAGACTTGGTGTGTTGAAAGTACAAGTACTTGTAAAACTATGTACAGAAAGATTACCTGGTATTAAATGACAATGACAGCATAAGGGGGCTGTGGTGCAGAATAATTTGGTGAAGAATATGTCCCTTTTTTAAAAGAAAATGTAAAACATCAAGTCATTGGGTTGAAAGAAAGATGGAATTCATTCTCATTTGAACAAAGGAATAAATGAATATGTCTCTCTCAGCTTAGCTTTCCTTTGTCTTAACAGTGTACTGTATTCTTTAATAATGCAATTATGAACAGGCAAATTACGCTTCATAGGAATTTTGATTAAAAGAGTGATTAACTCAGGGCGCTTTTTAGATTATTGCTTCCACATGATGACAGCTGATGGCTGTGTTCTTTGGCTGCTTGTGTTTTCCTAAAGGTTCCACAAAAGGTATATGTAACAGGTCATACAGTATCATCCCAGAATCATTTATTTAATATTAGCTGGTGTGATGAGTGTTACATATTTCAATAACTATACATTTATGCTGCCAATTTAACAACTTTCAGAATTAATGGGAACTACAGTACCAGTAAAAAGTTTGGACACACCTACTGAAAATAATATCTTTCTTATAGTCATTTTCACCAAAAGGGCTATGTTAAAATAACAGAAATTTGTTTCTCACACTAATATTCAAGTTTATGTCCATGCAAAGTGTTTTTCCAAAACAAAAGTTTTTATTGGGAAAATTGTCTTTTGAGCCAGTACCCTAGTTCTGTTGTTTTGCTTTAAATATCACAAAGATGTTACAGGTACAAAATATGAACAAACAGAGTGATTGCACAGTGATTGCAGGTGCCACATGTACTATATATTATCCTGAAAACCCTCTTTCCTAGTCTAAACACCTGAGATAATCATTTACTTAGTGACAAGTTAGAGTGGACACAAAGGAACCTATTTGGTTGAGTGGGTTCACTTTTTGTTGTAATAATCAATAATACAGCAAGAAAGCTGAACTTTGCAAAGAGAAACGTCAGTCCATAATTACTATAATGGCCAATCAGCCAAGAAAATCACAAAAACTGAAAGTTTCTTCATGTGTAGAGGCTAAAGTCATCAAATGCAAGTACATTAGAGTCATTAGCCTAAGAAATCACCAGTAACAGCACTGAAAATTGCCTTTTGATGTTTGCCTGCTCACTGGCTGTATAGGGGAATCGCATGTACCTCGAGCTGAGATGCATGATGCCATCGAACACTCTTGGTATGACATGACTGAGTGAGGGCTGGGACATACCCGACCGGCCTGCTATTTCCTGTTGGAAAGTCCCCATGGCCAAGAACCCCAGAGTTGAAAGGATTTGCAGGTGGCCAAGTATCACACTCCAGCGCCAGCTCCAATTCAGCACAGGGTTCCAAGAGCACAGCTTGTGTTAAGTGAAACAGATTCATAAGCCATCATCATGGGCAAAAAGGTCAGCACGGTCCCTGAAGACCCATTCCTGTCGCACCATACCATTCGCAATATTCTCTATCAGTGCCAACGCAGCCATGATTATGCTACCTTGCTATCGTCACATGCTTTAGTTCTATTTATGTGAACAAAATAAGTTGATTGATAATGCATTGATTTCTCACATCTGTTGATTTAATGTATAATTTATTTATGACCAAAACAAAACACTAATTACAAATGATAATGTGAACCTACATATGGAATAAGACATTTTTTTGTTGGTCTCTAGGGTGTGCTATTTAGAGCGAATATGTGCCCTAAATGAGTCCACATGGGTCAAAGGTATCCTATCTGTGCACACATTCTCACGTCAAGTAGAAGTTTTATAAATCCCAAATTGTGTGTGAAAATGGCGTATGCATGTTTTGGAGCGTTTTTTTGGTTGTACTCACAGTTAATAAATGAGGCCCCAGGTCTTTATGGTAGAATTGCTGCAAAGAAACCTCTTCTGGGGGATATAAACAAGAGGAAAGATTGGCAGAAGGTTTGGGCAAAAGAGCACAGCTAGTGGACACTAGAGCAATGAAAATCTGTCCTTTGGTCAGATGTGTCCAAATTAGAAATGAACCGTTTTGTTTTTTGAGACACAGAGAAGGTGACTGGATAATGACACCAGCATGTGTGGTTCCCACTGTGAAGTATGGGGGGCTTTGTAATGGTGTGAGGGTGTTTTGCTGGTGATGCTGTTGAAGATTTATATAAAATTGAAGGCAAACTGAACCAGCATAGCTACCACAGCATTTTTCAGTGACACGCCATCCCATCTGTTCAGTGCCTAGTTGGACCATCAATGCTGCAATGCTGTCATCAAAGGGGGCTATTTTGAAGAGTCTAAAATTTAAGATAATTTTAACTTGTTAAACACCACCTTTGGTCCTTGCAGTATTTGATTTGTATTACTTCATTTCTTTGAGGCCTTTGAGTCCTGCAACTGTAAGGCATACAACATTGCTAAAATTGAGTAAGATGCATTAAAAAGCAGATGTGTCCAAACTGGTACTGTACATTACAGTACACATGCTATTAATAATTAGCATTATTTTTACCCAGTTACTTTGTGACTCTGCACTGAAGAACTGGCAACACTACTGGTTAATATGACTTCTCCCTCAACATTTTCATATGGTACATCAAGTCAAGCCTTAGAGTTTGGCAGACACTGCAGCCCTGCTTATTAAAATCCACTTTCCGCAGAAGGGAAGGGGGCTACTCTTTTATTGTCTCTGTGCCTCATTAGTCTTACCGCAAGCCTGTCGGTGCGAGTCTCCTAGTCCGCTAGAGAGCTCACCAAGAGCTCAGCACGGGGAGAGAGTACCCCTATCCTGTGTCACCATCCAGGGCCTCCCGCTATGGCTGAGCAACCTGCACTCCAGTGTTGATGTGCATTCTGGAAGAGACCATGGCAGTGGATGAGTCATTTCCCTTAGCAATTTCCATCCTAATACAATGGGAATCAGGGCTTATATTCCACTGTTAAAAAAGGATTAATAGAGGATTGTGCACTGATGAGGACCCCTTCCTTGACTGCCCTCATTCCCAAAGTGATGCATTGAACTAGCTAAAGCCTGACCGGTTGGGCTAGCAGGAAGGCTGGGCATTGACATATGCCTTAGAAGACATACTAACCCATAAACAAATATAGATTAATGATTGAGCGGACCAGCCTCAGGGAAACAACCTAAATCATTTTCTTTTTGCAGATCAGTGGTGGAAATGTGTTGACTGTGTATTTGAAGTTCAGCAGAGGTTTATTTTTCAATTGATTAATATTAAATGCAAATTCTGGTGTTTTTGAGCACATGCAACTCAGAATCAGCTTTTAATTAGTGCATACTTACAATAATTTTGAAAATAAAATGCTATTCTGCAAATGGGGTGATTTAATAAAGTACCATTTAAATCCTGTTCCTAATAATACATTAATCCTGACATCTCAAGACTGTCTTGTTAGTACCCATTGGCAGCACTTCTGAGTGTGACTTTGATTTAGCATTGTGTCAGACCATTGCAATATTGTGGTTGCTGGAAACAGTGGAGTCTTCTTATACATTGATTTAATTCTGCTGCAGTATGCTCTGCTGCCTGCTCGAAGACAAATGTTCTCTATGTGCTCATCACCAAATCTGGAAAATGACTTGGAATTGAGTATTAAGGAAAACCAAAGAACTGTTGAATCTATTAAAAATTCAACCCTCAAAAAGTCAATAAACATCTCACCTGGCCTTCACTCTCTCAGGTGATTTACAGGGATCATTGAAGACCTTGGTATGGGATCGATAAGCCTACCATGCAGTAAACATCTCAGGAAAATATGTCATGCTTTATTATTTATTTATTTATTTATTTATTTATTTGGAAATTCACAAGACCTTCATAAAACATACTTAACACCTTTATGAGCATGGCACATGTAGTTCAGAAAGCAGTTTTTTTTCCAAGTTGCATACTTATATGCAAGATATTCATATTTTGCATTAAATGTGTTGTCACTTTATAAAACAATGTAGTTGTTCTGTATGAATAATACACATTTGATGCATAAGTCTTTGATAGCAAAATATGGTATTCAACCTGAATGTGCTTTCAGGGCATTTGCTTACTTTTAGATGTATAATCAAACCTTCAAAATTTACAAGGGTTTAACAGGGGTTATCTTCAACAGACTGTTTTGTTCAACTGTTCAATGAATGCAATTCGGAAACAGAATCTGTTTCCATTCAGAAAGGAAATCACACAATATTCTGTTTGCCACTTTACAATTGCTATGTAACTAATGCCATTTTGTAGTTGTGAAACTAATGTTGCTATAATATGGGTGTCTCTTTACCAAGACTGAAGAGAAAATAATGTCACTGTTGGTAATGGCCCAACTTTGACTTTGACATCAGGGACTGTGTGAGCAAAAGGACCATTTTACAGAATTGGGGCCAGACAAATGTGTTATCCTGGCTGTTTTGTACCCAAGGGGATTTCTTTTTTTTATCTGATTATGAATTAGTGCACAGAATCTTACATTTATGAAAATTCTTCAATCTTCACAGGGATTTCAATTTAGGATATTGTGCAGTTATTGCTGTTAATCTCTATAGGCAAAGTATTAGTGTAATCTGTTTTTTTCATTGTGAATCAAATATTGTTTTCTGATTCAGAGCGTTTTTTTATTTGTCAGGAATATAACCACAGATTTTCTACAGATGTCTATGCACGTAAAAGTGTTTACCTATGAAAGTGAATAATAATTCATGGATTTTGTTCAGACTGAGATTTGGAGGGCATGTCCTTTAAAATGGCAATAAAAAGGGTAAGGCATGTATAGGTGGTCTCTGTAATTAAATTACACTGTGCTGCACATTGTTGCTGGTGATGGCACTACAAATATCACAGGTATTTAATAAAATACAAATGAAAAAAGAGTGTCTCTGTATGCAAGCAAATTTAATTCTCTAGCACACAATGAGATTCAATTATTCAATGTGGGGTTCAGGGAAAATGAAAGGCCACTAATAGAGCAACATAATAGGATTCAATGTTGAGAGTTCAGTATTCCGAGGATACTTGTAATGAAAGGTTGGAGGTTGGTATTACCCTGGTACATGTTTTTTCTTTGTTCCTATCAGATGTTCTTTTTTCTCCTTTCCTGCACCTTGTTTCATGCTCACTTGCAGCCTGTTCGCTCAGATTTCCCTTTTCAAGACCCAATGCTTTACAGATAAAAAGCTACCAAGTTTAGCCTTGGAAATACCCATCAGGATTAAATACAAAACAGGATGAAAATCAATCAATCGATCAATAATAACAAGAAAACACAGCATAGGATTTCCCATGCTTCTCCTTGTTGGAATTATTTTATTTCCACCTCCTTGATGAGTTGCCAAGTCATACAGGTGCCAGAAAAAGGAATTCTTGCCAGGTGCTTTTGTGTATTATTTATTTTCTGGGGGGCCGGGGGAGCATGGGGGTTGGTTTTGTTTCATTTTTGTTTGTGTGCTTTTTTTTGGCAGCGCTAAAGATGCGCTTCTCACCTCCACAAACAGGCAAGACCTCGGAGCTATGAACTGGTGCTTTGGCTCCACGGCAGCAGCGAGCTCAGCGTGCCTCTCCACGCGCCCAATGCTAGCCTCCAAATTGGCTCCCATGAAACTTTAAAGACTGTCTGTGACTGAGCTTTGAATAATTGAACAAGGGAAAGACCTGATTCTTTCCTGGATAATGAATCCCACTGTAACGTGTTGTGGAAATATATAAATAAAAATACAATTAGGCGCTACAAAGGAACACAGAAGAGAGTGGGGAGGTTGGATGCTTGTGGAAGTGGATGCACAGCTTCGGTGCTATTGTTCACACACTTTTCCGTTCTGACATTTGCTCGATCTCAGGCATTTAGCTTTAATTACCGTGTGACTGGGCCCATCCACGGAGACGTACTCCGGGAGGCTGTAAGTTCAGTCTTGATGATTACCTTCAGAACTTCTCCTCTTTACTGACGGTCTCCCTGTTGCAACACTACGGTCCTCTTCATTAGGAGCCTGCATTTGTTCTCTCAAGAGGAAATGTGAAAACATGAGCTGATTGGACACTTTTTCACTACATAATGTGGCTGTCTCTCAGGATTCACGTTGACGCACTGGGGAAACTTAGATATGGAGAATGTTTACGCTCAGTAGATCAGCACTGGTTAAAGTTTATCTTGGCATCCAGCTGAATTCACATCCAATCACTGAAGCAGTCACACACTCTAAGTAGGAAGTGCATCTTATCATCACTGTTGTTCAAATGCATCTTATGAATTACAGATTTCACAAGAGAAGCTAAAAGGATTACTGTGTTTACAGCATGAGAATATATGAAAAGATATAAATCCCTTTAGGTGAGGGACAGTACACCACACTTGAAAGTGCTCTACACTATGTGTGACCTTTACATCATATGGTATAAATTGCCTATTAGTTGTGAGACGAATAGTCTGGTCATAGATCTATGTTTTATGTATTAATTTCCTACATTCCTTTTCTAACTTTCCCTTAGGGGTGCCTTTTTTCCTTGCATTATATTGTTGGATAATTATTTTAATTAAACATCCTGTTTCAGTGGCAGCTGGTGACTCAAAAAATTGGGGAGGACAGCTGTAAGGAGGAAAGCTAAGCAGTAGAGTGTCAAAGGCAACAAATATACAAAAGTAAATGCATAAAATAAAAAAAGGCATTGGATTGTTTCCCAAGAATTATTAGCCTGTAAGTTTGCTTCAAGAATAGGGTAATTTTTGCATCAGTATAACATAAAACAAAATGTATGTTATCATTTATGAGAATCACACAGAGGAATTAATTATATGTACCATTAAAATTTGATTTCTTTTCATCAATTTTATTGGTTTTGTAAAAATATTAGGTATGCAATGTAATATTTCATCATAGAATGGCATTATTTATGCAACTAAGCAATGATGATAAATGATAAATGTTACTACTTTTATGTATTAGTTTGCTACAAACTTTTACATTTTTATAGATATTTACAATATTTTTATGTATAGTTTATTTATAGTTTATATGAACACTTTTATTTTAAATAGCCTAAATAACACATCCAATTACTATGTTTGCAAGTTACTAACAATGTACAAATGGTAATATTCAAAGTATTCATACACTTTTGAATGCATCAAGAAAAAAACCTAAAATAGGCTATAACTAATGGAGGTGATTGATTTTCTTGTGTTCAGTGTAAGTGTCTCCTCTCTCTGCTGAATGAAGAATGATTTATTTAAAGAATTGTTTTCAAAAATCGGGAGAACAACAGTGGACTACGTCAAACAAGGCAAAGTTATAATAAATGCTACTATCAGTTTTCTGTGTAAAGTCATCTTTTTTCAGTCTTGTCGGCAGATAATTTCTCAGAACCCTCAGAATGCTTTGCTGGTGGTTGGACTTACAAGGTGTCAATCGTGAAGGGAGGATCACCTCCCTGGAAGCCCAGAGTTGTTATTCATGTAAAAGTGATTTTTATTAATGACAGCAAGGTTTTTCAACATTACATTTCTAATACATTTTTATTCTACAGTCTTCCTCTTTCCACAAACAGGGGAGGACCATCCTCCTCTCTCCTGTTTGCATCTGTACAACTGTTTTATTATACAGCACAATGGGACATGAAATATGCATGCATTATACACCATTATGTACCATTCTAATGTGTGTCTGATATGTATGAAAGCAACTGAACATACTTATTCAACGCTTTTTATTAATTAATTTTATTCACACATTAATGCTGGCATTATAGAATGTCTGTATAAATAAACTGTCCTTATTCAAAGTAAATATTTTAACACCAATAGAGCACTCGCCTTTGTCAAAATATGCCCCTCTGTCTTGATCCAGCATGCTTTCATGCCTGCCATTGCTGGCATGCAGCATTTTGGGATTCCTGAAAGAATTTCAGTGAATATATGAATATGACATTTTGTTTATATAATTGGTGCCATCTCCTCAAAGCTTTGTGTGTGGTACATGGGGTCAGAATAATGCATTATCTTAGCAGAGGATACCAGTGTGCACTAAGCTTTTTAGAGTCAGGCTCACACCTTGCATGTGCCTTCCTCCTCTTCCAGCACATCTAGTTATTCCACATTTAATGGATAATACATTTTATTATTTTATAGCTACCTAGTAAACTTGCTCCAAAGCAAGCCATACAAGCATGGATGATTAATTTAACCATGAGCCCGAGTTTCTCGGCTGGGGATGTGAGGTGTCCTGATTCAGCAGGTTTCTCCAGCTTAAATACTTAAATCGCTGACACTCCTAGAACTGAAATGGAATTTTCAACCAAAACAGTGATTAATTGATTCAGGTGTTTAAGAGTTTGACTGAAGTGAATTGGCCTGTATTCATAAAGCATCTCAAGAGTGAGAGTGCTGATCTTGGATCATTTTCCCCTGTTCACACCTTTATCTTATCCATTATTAGCTAAAAGAACACACTGATCCTAGATCAGAAGTCACTTTATACATATTGATTAAGACCTCCTTAGCTGGATCTCATTGCATTTTTTTCCCTTAACGTGTCTTAGGTTTACACCTGCAAAACAAACCAAACATACAGAAGACTCATCAGGTGGATATACAGTTTTACCATTTTGATTAAAAATTGATTTAATTTATTGGCACTCATGAGAAACAGTCAATACATACACATTTGGGATTGTGTTTTTGATTTTTGATTGCTTGATATTGATGGATGTGAGAAATAAGGATTTAAAAATATAGATTGCAGCTCAAAAAGAATCTGATTTACTTTCCCTCTTTTTATCTCGCTGAATCAATGGTTATAATGACACATGTTGAATTATAGTAAATGTCACATCTTTTAGATTGGAATGTAGTATTACATGATGTCTCCAGCAAACAAACGATAAGAAGGAAAAAATACTCTACAACCTGACCTTAAATCTGTGCAGTTTTCATGGGTTTATGCACATTTTCCTCAGTATGCATGACCTTTTCAATGTAGAAAAAGACCAGATTCAGTAAAACGATCAACTGATATGCATTACAGTTGTAATGCCTGTATGCGGAAAAGGCTGAAATATTCTCAGACAACATTAACACACCGTTTACATTAGCCAGGATTTTTTTTTAATTGTGTAATTAATATGTGGTCTTCTGCACAAAAACAGCCAGCCAATTTTTCAGAACAAGGATGTAGCTTTTAGATTCATAGCAAGAATAAAGGGGGTTTAATTATTCTCATCCACAGAAAACCAGTTCAGGTTTTGCAGGTTGTCATTTCCTGCATGATGCATACTTTGAAAACCTGATGGCGCATGCAAAGGTAATGGGGTTGCCAGTCTGAATCTACATGGCAGATGAACCCACACAATTACTTGTGAGTGAGCAGTGTATTAGCTCACAAGTATATTCATCGCCAAGCATGGTCCTAGTTCTTCATAATGCACAAAAGGTGCTGTAATAAATGCTGAGTGGACTCGCTTAAATATAAAGCGGTCCGCTGTGGAATATACTTTATTACGCATCCATCACTTAAATGAATGCTTAATGCAAAGCACTGAAATCAGCTGCCTGCTTAAGCGCAAAAGAGCTGTCACTTCAGAAAAAAAGGACAGATTTTAAAGGGTAAGTACCCAAGAGAAGAAAAGATACATTTCACGACATTTTGCGAGTCCATCTTTCAAAATTATCTGAGCGCAAACTTATCACTTAAAGAGTGATCCGATGGTCACAAACAGCCTGGTGAAAGGAGGACAACAGAGGAGTACTGGAGACAGCTATGAGATACATGAGCTTTGCACAAAGACGCTTATCAGCTTAGACGAGGGTCAACTGATTTGTTTGGATGATCTGTAAAACTGAAAGAGGAGATGAGGAATTAAACTGAATAGACACAGAAGCATATCCTGAATACACACATGCACACATACACAACACAAAACAGACTTTCTCATTTTACTCTGATCTCTTTGCATGTACCCATCTTCACTTCCACCACAAATTCTCCTCTTGATAGTTTATGAAGATAAAACATTTTTATTTTATTATTAGTTACATTGTTAGAAATGGTTTGTCACAAAATTCCCAAGCATAATTACAATAAAAATCCAATAAAGTGAATCAGTTTTCCCTCCTTGTACTTCTGGTTTTTCAGCCTTGCATTACAAATCAGTCTTTTATCTCAGCTGTGTTTTGGACATATTCTCATGCAAGAGAATGACATTTAATATTAGCAAAATAAAATGAAATGAAATGAAGAAAGTAATGTAGAAAGATCTTGAAGAGCCTATTAAAAGTAACACATTTTGTTCTTTTCTAAATTTGCCAGGCTTGCCAGCACAGAGAACACTGCATTTTAAAATGGCACCAGCTGCAAACTATGCAATAAAACAATCTGGTGTATGCAAAAAACATTTATTGTGACACTCAATCGGATGGAAATGCAGATTCAGTCCTGTTGTTTAGTGATGCATAATAGTGCATACCAGGACATTTTCCATCCGCTTTGTCATCTGTCGTCAATGATATGATAGCAGAAATGCCCCTGCTTTGCATACCATTAAGGTGAAACACAAAAGAATATTGACAATGTATTACTGTCCGCGTGTAACACCCAGAAGGTTTGCAACATGATTGGTCTGTCTGAAAAAATGCTTTTATGTAATGCAATGATAACAAATGAAATAAACAGGGGTCATATTGCTGAGCACTTATGATAATGGACAGCGCTGCCATTGTGGCGGTACACAGGGACAGATCTGAGGCAAACTACCCATAGATCATCAATGAGGCATTGATTCACCTTCCCTCCATTATTATTCTGCACCATTTTCCCCATAGCACTGATGCCAGTGCAGTAACGTATTGTCAATTTCGTCACCTGAACAGAAAATAGTCATAATAGCTTATCAAAATCTGCATTTTTCCCATGCCGTATGTGATCCATCTCCTTTAAGAAACATACACATTTATTATCAGCTCTATAATTACCCTGATTAATTTATCTCTCAATCTGGAATGCCCAGTTGCAATACTCATCCTGTCCCATTTCTTAAAGAAGAGAGAAACATGCTCCCTTGATCCTTCGAAATGTCCTCGGCTGCACTCTTTGAAAAAAAGGTTCCTAAAGGGTTCTTCTCTTTTCCTGCAGGGGGAACCCTTAAAAAGGTTCTTCTTTGATATGGATTTTACTCACAGGTTCTCTGTAGAACATCTCTCGGTTTATCTTAGATATCTTATCTAAGATTAACCTTTAAGGGTTCCCCTAGCAGGACAGATAAAAACCTTTAAAGGATCTAGAAAGCACTTTTTTTTCAAAGAGAGTGACAGTCACTTATTTTCATTCTGATGTCCTCCAGTTCATCCTGCAGACATCCTGCTGTCTCCAGACAGACCAGGTGAGATACGTGTGCCCAATAAGACAAGGAAATGCATTGCCCACCCCAGAGAGGAGGCTTTTCCTCTCTGGCCAAGGCAATGGCCAAATATGCAGCACTCTGAGAGACTCCTTGGCTTAAATCTGATTTGATTTATAGACTCTATGGCACAGTTCAGTGCAGAAAACTATATCTTAGCCACCCTACACCCCTAGGGACATAACATGCTTTATAAATTATATATAAACAGCAATTGATCAAATGAAAAGCTGTATGCTACATATATGGACATGATATAACAGTTTACACATTTTCACTGCACTTCTAAAGAGCAGAGTATGTATAATTCCATATTCAAAGAGCCTCAAGGCAGACTTCATTTCAAAAGGAAAGAAAGCTTATATAAGTACATCTTTACAATCTATTGTAATCCTGTAGTAAATGCTTAACTAAATATTTGGGTTGGAATCTTTTTGCCCTGGAATCAAGACATAAACAGTATGAATTGTATGTAGACTCCATGAATGTATTTTTTCAATAATGGTTGTTTTTTTTTCATAAGCAGGATTGCAGCAAGAGGTTTGCTGAGATGCACAGACAGAAACATAACTTTGTATTTGCTACTGACATCTTTGCCAAGGAGATGACCTCTGTGACCTGATGTGTTGCTTAGTTCCAGGATGGTTTCCTTAGCGCTCCCTTTCTGTCTCTCTCTTTCTCTCTTTCACACACACACACACACACACACACACACACACACACACACACACACACACACACACACACACACACACACACACACACACACACACACACACACACACACACACACACACACTCCCTACATGCAGAGCAGCACATTATAACAATAATACAATTGACAAATAACACAATAAACAAATGCAAATAAACGTAATTTTACATTTTAAATCAAAATCATCACCACCAGTAACTACTATCTTCAGTTTACCTACAACTAGTTTAAGATCGTTAATATGTCACTTTTTAACTGTTCAGATGTCATTACTGTAACACATATGTTATATGTATTTATGAACAGTTTTAATGTATCAGTTTCATATGTCCTCACCCCTCTCCATCATCCCCTTGGGATATCATGATGAAAGTCACACCCCCTGTGATGAAACAACATGTGTACAGGCTAGTGAAGAAAATTACACAGAAACAGAAAGGAAAACTGTAAAAAGTCAGTGTGCAGCAGTCTCCATTGAACAGAAACTCAGTTTAGCGTTTGTCTCTCATCCTTTCATTAACACTACAGAAGGAGTGAGTCACATTCATATTCCCAAATGCAAATATTATTTTCAGAGCAAACATGGTAGCATGCATTTCTACAGCCTAATGTTTCCAGCACACACTACAAGTAATAAATGGAAAAGAGGACAAAATGGCATAGCTACTCATAAACAGTTTTAAAGACCTGAATCAAAGAAAGCTATCCCTCAACTTTTACTTTGAAATTGTGATATCATTAAATATCAAAATATAAAAAAGACAAACCCAAGTAACAAGAAATGTATCAAGAAACCTCCTGTATGGCTCTGAGATGGTAGGAACACTCCCCAAATGGAATTATTTCCAAAAATGTTATTTCAAGGGCAGAAAAGGTGAGATTTCTGTGTTAAGATAATAGTGCCAGACCACAATAAAACATTTCTTATTATTGAACGAGGTTCACTGACATATAGATCTCCCCCCTCTGTGTTTATAATCCTTAAATTTAATTTTCAATACTAAAGCGGCCAGCCTGGACTGTTGACATATGCACATTGGTTGAGTTAACACAGCTTTCTTTTTAACTTAAACATATATTCCATGTTTCATTACACTAAGAAAAAAATTTATGTAAAAACTTAATAAATTAAGCCCCATGTTAACTGTTGAAAATATTGTCGAAGAACTATACACAATTTAAATACTTAAATTGTGTAAGCTGAAGTATTTTAAAAGTAATACAACTTTTTCAGAGCATTTGTGTACACCCATTTGTTTTATTAAAGGAATATGAAATGCATTTTGCTACATTTTTAGAACCAGAAAAAAAACTAGTTTAATCTCTGTGGGTCTAAAACTGTCCCACCTGAATCCCAGACCTTGAGAAGGGAAAACACCCTTTCAAATTAAAGTGTAACAGAGAAATGAAAGACAAAAATCTCCACCCACTGATGGCTCCAGGCTTCAGACCATTCAGAAGTGTAATTTATGGCTGCAGTAGGAGGACTCTCTGTGGGGGCACTGTATTTTCTTACACTGAAGACTCGGCATAATGTCACTTATCCAATGAGCAAGAGAGGATGGGGCAAGCGCCGGCCATTAGCACAGGAAAAAGCTTGAGAATTTAGCTGCAGTTTATGTAATAATAGACATATTAGGGCAGGTACAAAAATACTAGGAGTGGAATGGGCTCAATAAGAAATTTTAGTACTTGTGAAAGAGACTAAATATATTAAAAGTGAAACTGGGGCAGTCGAGCATCTGTCACATGTAGGGTCCACCCTCAGGGGTATTTTTGATAATATTGCTTTGGAGAAATTAAGGATGTGAAAATGTAAAAGTGAGTAAGAAGCATTCAGAGTACAGAGGTGTGGTACAGATATTCGCAAGACTATAAGTCTAATAAGGTCTTGCATCCATGGAGCTGACAGGGTGGACAGTTATGGACAGTCAAAAATAGAAACAGAATTATAAGCTCAGGCATTACACCTGGTGTTTCCACAATCTCACAAAAACACATTCACAGTTTCTGGGAAGTAACTGAGGGAAGGTATATATTTGAGAGTGTACATAGTTCCTAACCTGTTATAACATTTCAAGCCCTTTCTATGACAGTCATATAGGGATGTATCATATATGGAGGGCAAACACTATCGATAGCAGGACATTTTGAGGATGAGTGGAACACCTGAACCCTAAAATGAGTTTCCTATATCAAAATCTTACTTTAAGTGAAAGCTTCACCCACACCTCCTGTCAAGAGTCTGAAGGAAAGCCATAGATATACAATGACATTTTCAATTCGGTATGTGTGCTTAAATAATAAAGCCAACTGTGCAAAGTTTTTTGGTAGATCGGAAAGGGTGGAAGAATTTATGGATTATGCTTTTTAACAGAATTAAACAAGGCACACTTAACCATGCTGTTGAATCCTCTTTGACCTGGACTAAGAGAAAAGAAAAGTATGCATAGGACAAAATGTAGTCACTTTCTGTGGATACAGATCAGTGGCAACTGGTGGTCTTTGAAATAGGGGAAGCACAGTTTAGGACTTCTCCAAAATGAAGTCAACAACATTAGCAGCACCTGCCATTTTGCACCTGCCAGCTAGCTAGCCTGGGTGGCACAAAATCAAACCTACTGTACTGTCCAATAAACATGCAGATATTTTTTTTTTTTTTTTTCAATGCAAAAATCGCTCTTATTTACTCCCTATGGAAGCTGTGTGTCCGGAAATTTTTAAATCTCTCTCATTTTTAAAGCATAGTGTCCAATAAATGTCTAGCTTTGCTGCACTGAAAGCAAAGCATATTCTGAAGTGCCATTGGACCTCAGAGATGCTCAGCTTCAGTGGGTTTAAGTGGGTCGTGCTTCCACGGGCCTCTATGAGAAAAATATCAGGTTAGAATATGACGACAGGAGAGAAATTACTACTGAATAAACTAGCCATGAAGCTGACCATTTTCTAGCACAAAATATTGATTTGGAGTAGGAGAATTCAGTAATGTAAATACAATATTACATATTTAATTGATGGACTTTTTTTCGTGACATTTAAGAGGAGGCTAGACTTCCCTTGTAGTCTTAGAGCAGTCACCTCTGGTATAGATATTTCAAGATATATGAATTTATTCCTTATTATTTTAAAACACAGGCCTGTATACCAAGCTCTGAGTCCCTGTTGGGAAACGACATACTCTTGTTTAAATTATGTTCAATTTTAGAGAGCTTACCAGTGAATATTTGGACTTGATATATCTGTGTATGGAGAAAATATCTATGGCATATGTGAGAAATAGATTGCATGATTGCATGTAAAGAGGAATTTTAATGTATGTGTGTATGTATGTATGTAGTCCTTCATACCTGTTTGTGTATGTGTACAGTATGTATGAATACAGAAAATGTACCCTATACAATTTCCTAGTGGCAGGTACGTTTGACCATCATTCTTCAACACATCAATATACACTATTCAGCCACCAAGTGCCCACTCATAAATGATAATTACCCATTCATATGGGCAGCAGGCACCTGAGGGATAATCAGCGCTCTTCTTAAGCTCCAAATGGAACATTTGCAGGCACTCAATGATAAACATATGTGTTCATTTCAATTGGCAACTTAATTATTCATTAAATATAATACAGTAAAATATACATTGCAAATAGCTTGAACTGAATTCTACACAGTCATAAAACACACATTTTTACCATTTGTCTCAATGAAATACATGAATAAAATATATGCTGAAGTAAGAAGATTATCATTTTAATATGTATATTCAGCACAGTCTGCCTGGCCTTTATTACGCAAATTTTACAGCTCAAGTGATGAATTGTGGACAATATGACTTCATATTCATATTTTCATGTAGATTCATATTTCAGGTCTCAGCACCCAAATGCAATGCATATTCAGGAGAGGACAGGCCTGTGGCTTTTGTAAAACATTAAGTGGTCACTTCACGTTTCCTAAACTAACACATTTTTGAAAAATCATAAATATGGAAATGAAGACAGTAATGATTTTGGGGGTTAATTAAATAAGATACTATTAAAAAAATAATAAGATACCCCCTTTTACTGTTAAAAGAGGTTGAAAAAAACAGAAGAAATGGAAGTAGACTTGAAGGTGGAGATGAGGAGGGTGAGGGATGCCGGAAACAGATGGGAGAGAAGGTATGTGGCAAATTAATACCTGCGTATACAACCAGATTGGACGGATACTGGTGTTTGAGTGAAGGGTTGTCCGAAGGCTGCCTCTCTCGAAATTAATAAAGTAAAGTTTTTTGTTTGAATAAAATATGCATATTGAGGAAATTTAGTACTTTTTTAGTACTCTGCTTATCAAGACTGCACTGCTGCATACCGTCATGAAGAAGAAAAACATCAGAGAAAAACATCTGCTAGTTTCCTCTTTTCAGGAGGCCTCCTTCTTTCTGCTGTGGAGTTTATGAAAATGGATTTGCCAAATCGCTCCTGACAGGGCAGGGATATATATCAGAGAAACAAGCCTCATGTTGAAACCCCAGTCAAGGGGGACATAAATCCACTAACGTTGCACTTACAGAACAAATCAAATCTCAGACTTGTTAAAAGAATGGACCATTTATAATGCTAACATTTGAACATACAACCGCAGGGAAGAAACAGTGATAGAAGAGGATAATAAGAGAGAATGAGAGCAGAGATAGAGGAAGATGAGCGATGGTGAGATGGAGAACGTGGGAAGCCTGTCGGCAGAGCTGGTTCAGTTCACAGCCAGTCTAACAGATACTTGACCATATCACCTTTCTCAAACATATGCTGTTCTCCTTCCTCACTTATGACTTAGGGGTGTGAGAGAGGACAATGGTTCAGCGTTCATGTCATGCTCTCTGCAGCACTCAGACATGCCAGGGGAAGCTAATGATTCACCTAACAAACGAAATTCCATAAAGGCCATTTGAGGACCTTTTCAAGGACTCCTAATCCTTGTTCCCATGAAAGCAGCAGCAAGAAGCGGTCCTACAACTACAGTACGGCAGGGTATGCTCACTAAACAGGCTTTTGCGACTGTGCAAATAGAAAACCAGGAGGAAAGTGCTTGGGTTTAAAATCAACACTAAGAAACAAGTAAAATGGTATGAGCAAGGAAGAAAAAAGTTCCTGTTGGGGTTTATTTTGATTAAAATGTATGTGTGGGACAATGCATTGTTAGACGTGCTGTTGAAAGTGAGCTAGGCAAAAAGCATGCTAACTTATCCATGGTCATTAGTTTTGCAGATGTAGAGCACAAATCTACCTTGTCTAACCGTGTGCAATTTGTACACTGCTTATTGACCCAAATATGTTGTGGACTCGACTCCTTGATGACCCCTGTCACTTCTGATAATAGGGGAATTACTTGCGCTGAAGCCACAATTTGAATAACAATGCAAGTCCACAGTAAGTGCTTTGGAATTGCCATAAACCTTTTGAGCCACTTAGGTGTTTGACACAAGTTTAGCTGTTTTAAATTAATAAAAAGAAACATGCAGCTTTAGGCTGGAAAGCAGTTAGTGTACATGGTTACATATCTAACATGTATTGGTATATTAATGAAGCAGTTCACAATTGCAGTACTTGATTTCAAGCTCGATATGAACAACATTGATATAAGCATATTTTATAGAGCATGTATTTTTGATATAATAGACATAGAACAGCTGTATGTGTCCTGTCAGTTTTGTTGTTTTTGAAGGGCATGCTATGAAGTCAGACAGGCTGTGAAAAGGGCAAGTCTAAAGTACTCACCTATGCTCATGTGACTGTAGATTACTCCTCCCTGATAATAATCCTCCAATGAAAATATGGGAAAAAACCCATAACCAATATGTTACATGATATGAAATGTAATAATGCTCACTTTTGACTGGGGTCAAGCAAAGAAGAAAACAAATGTGTAAAAGCCATTTGCCTGCATTCTGTCAGCTATATGACTGCATGCTGTGTAGGATATTTGTTTTTGATCTTGCACCACGATATGTCAATAAGGAGAAGTCACCTTTGATATATAAAAAAATGACGGCTCTCTTTATTCTTCCTGGGTGAAACAACCTTTTCTTTTATCCTGGATTGATACACAGATTCTAATCATTCCTTTGATGTTTCTTGGAATAAACGCACTGCATAATTGCTGTCAGAGCTCTGTTGAAATGTGGTATGCAGCAAACCAGCACTGCTATCCTGAAAGACCCACTTGACTCATCCTGATCCTTCCCAGTTCTAAATTACATCCTGAGTCTGAAAGTATTTCTTAGTAATCCAAGTCTAAAAATTGAAACATCACGGAAAGTATCAGTACATTGGCCATCTAAGTCAGACTTCCTCCTAAAATGGGTATTCCACATACTGTGATGTACCTTTTTGGACATATCACTAATATGATGTAACTTCCCAGTTCATAAAATACTGAGCCATTGAGAAGGTTTTACTTTTCCAACTAGCTCTGTGACTCCTTGTGCCATCACCCCGATTCCATTTTATACATATTTCATCAGATAAGTCCAGGAAGTAAGTATAGCATGGGTGAACCTGTAATCCAGGAAATATGACCTTCAGAAGCAATACATTTTAACACTGCTTGCCTGTAACTACACAGGCTACCCAAATACCTTTCTCTCTCCCTTTCGTCCTAAGCCAAATTTAGAAACAACAATTTTTTTAAACAACTCATTCTTTTTCCTTCCTTAGCAAATCCCATTATTTCCAAAATTTAAAACCTTACCTTCTGTTTTTTGTTGTTGTTTCTGTTTTTTTAATTCTGATGTCTTATAAAACAATATTTCTGCATCCTATTGGTGCAGAAGTGTGGCTGCTGGTTCTGGTATTGCTTAGAGTTGCTAAATGCATACCTGAGTGTAGGATGTA
Source organism: Albula goreensis (assembly GCA_022829145.1). Classification (NCBI taxonomy): domain Eukaryota; kingdom Metazoa; phylum Chordata; class Actinopteri; order Albuliformes; family Albulidae; genus Albula; species Albula goreensis. The sequence goes on from CM040744.1 coordinate 34,154,954, forward strand.
GGCCAATTATTACTCAGCAATATTGCTTTAACAGGATGAGCCACCCTACAGACCTAAGGGATTGTTTCCATTCATAAAAGCCCCCTTGTCCTGTACATGCAGAGTGAAAAAAGTTGACAAAAACGAGTCTCTTGCATTTTCCCTCTCATTAGATTGAGTGGAGTGCCTAGGCAGAACTTGGCTTTTACATAATGTGAAGAATTCATCCATTAAAAATGGCACATTAAAGGAATGAAAACAGGCCTGCTTGTGCTGGGTGCAGAGAATATGTTTTGCAGTATATTGTTCTTGTCTGCTTGTTTTTTTTATTTTGTTTTTCATTCAGTTTTAGCATGCTTGATTTGTTTCATTTTATGCATTATGCATACACTTGTGTATTGTTGCATTTATAAGTATTTCATCTTTTACAAATATTTTACATTTTTTGAAAAACATGCAGCCACAGAGTAGTCAATGTACAGTAAATTGAAAAACACACCCACAGATGCAGACATTATACAATGGAAACATCAAGCAATACACAAACATGTATTAACTATTGCAGATCTGGACTGTTCTTTACCTTCAGAACTGCTCCAGTCCCACCTGGAATGTTGTTGTGTGATTTGTGAGCAATTTCCAGGGTGCTAGTTGACCTTTTTCCGTAATAAAAAAGCTCCCAGGTCTTGGAGGGATAAACAAAGTAGAAATGTATCCCTCAATCTATGTTGTGGAACTTCCCATTATATTTCAAGGATTTTTAGAGGTGTGCACTGGAGGGGCCATGTAAGGGGTTCACCTTTATCATGTTTTTATCATGTTTTATCATGTAAATTTATCATTAAAACCTCTCTTGAATCAGATTGGTAGAATGAATGTTTAATTTTGGAATATGGGAACATCTTGAGGAAACAGTTTTTGGCTGCAATTATACCATGCACCAAGCACAAGGAGTCCTCTTTTATTTTATGTTTCCATTATATTGTGTACCTCCTGTACATGCACACATTACTGATAACTGATTGCAATTCATATCTGTCTGATACCTTGGGTTGATCATTTCATTGAAGAGCATGTGTGATTTCATTCCTTTGTTGTGCCGTGTGCACAATCATGTAAGAATACAAATTATGTTGTACCGCTTAATCAAAATGACATTTCAAATTAATCTGTTCATGGAGATAACATTAGTCACTGATTTATTCATAATTTATATGCATTTTAATGTTAGGTAGGCAAGATCAAATCTGTCTATGAAGAATGTGGTGTGAAACGTATCTCTTGTAAGAACAAAGTAACTGAAAATCTGGATGTCTGACAACACATACAGGGGTCAATTGTTGAAAGACCAGTAGTGTAAAATCAACCTGACTTTTATCGGAGAGGCAAATGTCATTAATTCAAAATAGTGTATTTCTGACATCCTCAAAATGTAGTGGTTTTGCAGTAAAAGTATTTGCATTGACATTTGTGTGTTAATAAAAGCATTTGACACTATGAAATGGTTGTGACAGCTAATTCAGTGGCGTTTTTTTACCCACCTAGGCTACCTCAGAACCTAGAAGCTGTGGATGTTGTGTATATCGCCTCACTCTGAGGTAAATCATTTAATCAATGATGATTTCAAATGCAACCTAAATTCAGTTGAGCAGCACACTGTATTTAAGCAGTGCACTTGTAAGGAGAGATCATTCAATGCACGTGATTGAGACTGTTTCTACAACTGTCAAATTGTGTATCTTATACGGCTGTAAACAAATATACAGATATCTCTTGAATTAAGAGGGGATATTGGAGAAAATGTAACCAATATTTAGTATTAATTTAATAAGGATGTGTTCTGAGCTGTCAAGGTAGTTGTTGAAAGCATTTTCTATCAGAAAGGAACAGCATAATCAATTTCATCCATTTAGCCTTGCTAAAGACAGCTAAATGAAGCCAATGCCTGTTCGATCCTTGACTGGAGCACATTCTGGCTATACATGCTATTCATTGGATTGGTTATTGTCCTGTACCACTGTTCCATTGTTCTCGTTTGCTTTTTTAATTTAGTATCAGTGACTTCTTATGCCTTTCTGCCTTTCTTATGGTCTCAGGTACTAGCTGTGTAATTATGATGTGAAAATACACAAATTATTGTAAAAGCAAGAACTGAAAATGGATTTAAAAATTCCAAAAAGAGTTCATTCTAAATGTGTCTTAAGAGCTAGTGCACGGTGGTTGATTGCTTTTGCCTTAAAAACATTAATCTGTAGGGATGGCATAATCTGCTGGACATCCTGTTAGAACAGAAATGGTGTGTAATTGCAGCTGCTCACCATGTACACTCTGAATGCAAAGGCGATTAAAAAAGGATTGGAAAGAACCCACAGACTCTTTTTCTGATATAGATATCACATATGCTGCACACAGAAGTACCACAGTAATGCATGCCATGGGCTCCTTTTCTTCTTCAAGTTTGAAGGCTTTACAGATGTCTACATTGACTTGACATCTGATATAGGTGGATTTAGGTCTAAAGACAAACTACACAACAGCTATCAGCAGCAGTGGTAGCCATAGCATATTGCAAACAAAAATAAAATGTAATAATACAACTACAAAGCTGAGTTGAGTCGAATCTTATTGAAATTGTGATTTGAATGGGATATATTAGGTGAACTAATGAAAGATGTTGAAGGAAGTCAGTTTGTTTACTGTGGCATTCTCAACACTGGTAGTAACTGGAAAAAATGCTGGTCTGATTGACTGTAATGAAACCAAACCCCCTTCACATTATTTTATGGTAGAGGTTATTGACTCTTTTCAAACAAACCTGATTTCCACTGTGCCCACAGGTGTACTATGCTTGTTTGTCATAACAATGCCCTAATAGTGTTGGACTCACATTAATGTGCGACTGTCCTACATTAGCACTAGCCTCTTAACACTGTATGCAGGCAAAAAGACAGAGAAGCACAAACAGATGTACTCAGGGGGTTTAAGAAAGGAGTTACTGTTAAAAAAATGGAAATCTAAAGGTTTAAAGGTCAAGACTGTTTATCAAACTGATCAAATCCATGGGAGAAGCAATATCCGTGAGCTATCCATACCATTCAATATTGCTTTTGTTTGGTTGAAGGCAGACCAGGTTCAGATACTTGAAACGCTGTAACTCCTTAGATGCTGGTGAAGTCTGAGAACATGTATTTTGAAAGGAGCATGATACTCACTAACTTGTACCATAATTTCATATTTCTTCTGAATGTTAGTGAAAGTATGTATTTTTCATTTTAAAACAGCCAGTAGTCTACATGCATCTAAAGGGTTTAAACATTTTAAATAATCATATACTCACAGAAAGGAAGGTATCAAAATGCAATTAACACCACACTGAAATAAAACATGTACATGTTACTTGCATGACCAACAGTGGGAAACTGTGGGGTTACAGAAGAACAATGGCATACATTCATTTAATATTTTACAGGGGGCAATGTATTAAGATAATATGCCAATGCAATATCTCCATATTTGTTAGTGAATATATTTTTTTTATAATGCCACCATAGAAACACAATCAGGTATCATAATGATGGTGTGTGCCATTTTTGAATACGTAAATAGTCATAATAAGCAAAAACTGTTTAATATAACAGAAACTGGCACAAATTAACTATTGCATGACTTATCCTTTGATTATTTTGCCACAATTTTAAAATTTACCTGTCACAACAACACCGACTCTGCAATGACAATGTAGGTAAAACAAACAAACCTTAACTTTGTCGAGCAATTCAATATATATTGTTGTATTATATGTTTTTGTCTGTGGTAACAGTTTGCCAACTTTTATCAAACTGACCCCATGCATCCTATCAGCCACCTGGCATTAGGTGGCGGTAGCTGTAACCCAAGTTTGTTTGTTAGTTGCAGACTGACACATGTTTTTTTCCTTTAAGTTCTGATGATCTGAAAATAGCAAATGAGCATGTGTACAGTTTGGTGGGTCTGTCCTAAGACCATGCGTGAGATAAACATACCAAATTCATGTCTAAACCATGTTTTATTGTATTTGTAGTGGCATTCATATTTGGATAGGTGTATAGTGTGCACACCCGTTCAGTTGCTCACAGACAGACACAAACATGCTTTGTTTTCTGCCTGGGATTATGCATAACATCAGATAATAACATGGTAATCACGTGTCATAATATTGATCGGAATGGAATAATTCTAGTAATTTTCCATAAAATAGACACAAGCATAATTAAGAGTGCTGTAGTTTGTATTCCTACACAGTCATAATAAGAAAAAAGGTTAATAATCTCATATTAGATTCAAGTTAAAACAATTTTATTGATTGGAAACATTACTTACATTTAAAATTTTTTTTTTTTTCTTTTTTTTTTTTTTATAAACAGGCTGTGGTGTAGCTGTAAGACATAGATTACAATAGTTACACCAGTTGTATGTCTGATATCTTTACATCACTGATTTCTCTCCTTATGTCAGCTTTCTGGTCACTATCTCTTCTTTTTGATGATTCACCATCTTTGGATTCTCATAGCCAATTTTGAGGCAATTTGAGATCCATAAAAATAAACTGACAATTCAGTTTTTACAAATTATGTAGTTCTTGATTTACAATAGTGTTTTTACTGATATGATTTTAGTTGCCAGTTTCATCACAATACCATTGCAAGAAAGATCAACAAATATTTTCTATGTTTAACCATGTTAGTTGCTTTCTGTACTCTGTCTTTGGAAGAAAACCTTGCTCAGAAGTACAACTCAACAGAAATGTCTGCTCCTTGCTGTGATAAATTCTGTTCTATGACATTCCAGACACCATGGACACTTATTAATTGATGAGCACACAACAGCTTCTCACAAATCTATTTCTGGAGCTTTGTGATTGTCTAAGCGATAATAAAAACCATGGTTATTATTCAAAGCTGCCACTGCTGTTGCCAATACATTTACAAATAACACATGTATAATTGATGCATTTTCGTAGCCACACTGGGCTAATGTGCTAGAGAATTCAGTATAATAAAATTAGAAAAATAAACTAATGAAATGAAACTGAGCAATAATAAGACTCACCCCAGAAAATTTGTCAATGTGTGCTATTTTTTGTCACAGAGATATCTGCATGGAGATTCATTTTAACCAGCAAGCCATGAAGGTGGCAATGCAGGTTAATTCTGAAGTGACTGATTGACTTATTGTAAGCTTACATACAAGAGGATTCAAACCGTAAACCCACTTTGTACAACTGCACCACAATTATAATACCAGAATGCCTTTTAAGAAAAGGTGTTTTTAGGCACACCCTGAACACAGACATGGTGTGTGTCAGTAGACTATGCATAAATTATTATTGATGGACTTTTGTATCACTCATTCTTAAACAAACATCCAGTGTAGGCAAATTACTTCCCTGTGTAGACATAAAACTGAGACAGGGAATCTGATGTCAAAGGAGGACCTTTAAGAAATATTGATATTCTCCATCATGTAGTTATTGCCTTCCCATGGAGCAGGAAGTTATTTTTGTGCATATGTGAGAGCATTCCCAAGTATAATTATGTTGATCATATTTTTCTCTTTCCTGAGCAATTCTGAATACAATAATTCACACAAGGATGCTGGTTTACACAATCCCCCCTTTGTAATGGCTGCAACATTGAATTTGTCTTTCAATCTGAGAATTGGGGTGCTGTCAAACTGAAAATTAACTTCTGAGAAAAGCTTTTAAGCGTCAAGGTGCCACAAATTCCTTTTTCAGTTCTGAGACCATGAGATTTGAGAAAGAAGATTTGATTTGCGAAAAGGCAGTTTGTTTCCTTTACTCTCATGGGGAAAAAGAAAAAAAAAAAAAAAACTTTAGATTGCTGCTGACTTGTACCTGAAAGAACTTTCAACTTTGTTTGAGATGACATCTGGTTTTGTGTTCAGATCTTTCTCTCATGTGATCTTTAAAGTTATTTGAAACTGAGGTTCATAGCATCCCATTTTCAACTACTTAAAACTGTGAGGTAGGGAGACTGTGAAGATGGAACTTTTATTACTTTCACAGTGAAATGTAAAGTACATTGCCTCATTTTGCATAAGAAATGTATTACTCCCTAACAAAGAAAATACTGTGCCAGCTCCTCATCTTGATTGCAGAAGAATATTACTGTATCAGATACCAATGAGCTAATGTGAGAATAAAGGACCTGAAAAGAAGAAATAAGTGAATATTGTGATGGCTGTGACTATATGACTGGTGCCATTCTCCTTTAGTGGTAATATGAAGTATTGCCATTTACTGCTGAACTCTGTCAGATATCACTCTCTATGTTTCCAGTCCAATAACAATGCATAAAGTCTTACAAATGCACAAGCATTCAACATTATGGTTCTCCAGATTGCTTTGGTGATAATAATTCAGGTAAGTATCTGATAGAGATAAATGTGAATTACACATGTTTGCATTGAATGTATCACTGTTTTTCCTTGTCGTCCTATGGGAGTCAACTTGAGTCCTCCAGCTGAAACACAGTGAGTGAGAAACTCTTCTGTTTCATTAGTTGCTGCCTTCAGTCTCAACTAATAAACTTTCATAGCATCAATGATAAGAGTGACAGATGCATTAAAATGGAAGCCTTTTTACTTGCTTCTGTTATGTATGTGTATTCATTCTTTTAATAATAATAAAAATAAAAATAATAATAATAATAATAATAATAATAATAATAATAATAATAATAATAATAATAATAATAATAATAATAATAATAATAATAATACATTTTTATTTACAAGTGCCTTTCAAAACACCCAAGGACACTGTACAATCAAATCAAGTTGGTTTATCTCACAGCAATGTCTAGGCTTTAAGACTTTCATGCATTGGTATATCACTCACTAGTTTTTCCATAGACTCATTTTCACAAGACTGGAAAAAGATATTCAGCAACACACTGTGCAAATATGAGCCCTCTGAAAGCATGCATATATTGCACTTTCACAGAGTAGCTTTGCTCATGGGGCTTTGTGAAAGCACGGACAGGCTGTGCTGTCTGTCTCTGACAGGTACAGCTGTTTTCAGGTCCAAAGAGGGGAATTCTGGATAGTGCTCCATGCCCTATTAAGACAACAGTGTGTTTTAATTTGGCCTGATTGGTGCCATGTTAATATTAAGAGAGGCATTAAAAAAGACTGGCAGGCTGCTGTAGCTCCACTTTACAGGTAAGGGAAACAGCTGTTCTTAAGCAGAAATTACTTTGCCCTTGACTCAGCAGAGTCTCCAGCCAAGATAGCAACAGTACAAGCAAACACAAAATTAAAATGCTGTAACCACATGTTGATAGTTTTATTTATAAAATGTGCAGGTGGAGGCAAACATGTTGTGTTCCTGTATACTCATGTACAGTACAGTGCTGTTAATGGAACTTCGTAGGTTTAAACACAGAAACAGAAACATTTGCTTCATATGTCAAACTAGTTGAAGTGGCCTGCTATCAATTTTTATTAGGAGATAATTATTGAAAACTATCAGGTTAATGTCCTTGGTCTACGAATTTCGACCCTGAATCTGCTTACAAGACATGAAGCACTACAACACAGCTGTAGGCCTGGCTGATCCAGCAGCTCATCAGTTTCTCATTGTAAATATTCGTTTTTATCAAGCCAATATTCTCCAGATATAAACTTTGTTCACTGGCAGTTCACTCTCAGCATATGGCCTAGGATTCGTATGACTGTCTTATTGTGTTGTGGTGTTCAGATACATGTTTTTATTTTGTTTAAAAACAGATTTAGTCCTGTTGAGTCTATTCCTCTGATAATAGGTGTAAAAGACCACAAGCCAATATGCAAATTTCTAAATAAAAACCCTGACTATTTATCAGTCAGTTATTTGTACTTTCCACAAACTAGACATATGTCTCCTTAGGCTACTCTATTTTGAGATATATGCCTTGTAGCGAAAGCATTTGACATTGCAGACTGTGAAAATTATTCAGTGGACAGCTTAGAGACCATGGAGCCTATCATTAATGAACAAACAGACAGAAAAAAAAACACTAATAAAGTAAAAGTCATCAAAACACCTACTTCAAGACATTTCTGATGCTTCTAACAGTAAAACTTACTGAGTCAATTTTGATTGACTCTGCTGCCAGTAAATCAGATTGATAAGGATCTTAGTTCATTGTTCATTCCTGTAGACGTTCAGGCCTGTGGGTATGGATGCATACCTGACTTTTATCACAGCCTTCTCTTCGCTTCAAAGGCAGCTGCTGTTTTGTATGCTTTTGCTGTAATTGTGTTTTCAGTGTTTATGTAGAGTAAAATAAAGGGTAAAAGTTCAAAAAAAGTTTTTCTACTGACCTTATGAATATTCTAATGGTTTGCCTTTTGTTTCATGATAAGATCAAACTTTGGAGCCGAAACAAAGCATGTGTAGGGCTGTCTTTTTATATAATGCAATACAACTCTTACACCAGTCGTTGGGCACACTCCTCCATTATGTTGGTAGTCCATTCTTAAACATTTTTATGGATCCTTTATTTTGCCCATTTTTTGTCAATGTAAATGCACTTTTTACCTAAAATACTTCTTTTTTTTATTTGTAAACTATATTTGGTATTTAAAATATGTAATGCTGTTGGCCAGCAGATATCATTCTGCCCTTCTCAGTTAACAAAACCTGAGGTGAATGAAGGGTTTATTCAAATATGAACCACCGGTTAAACAACATTAACATTATTAATAATAATTTAGAAGGAAATCACCAGTACCTTTAATTTAAGATTGTTTTAACTGGTAGTGCTGTTTATTAGAATAAAGATACTGAAATTATCACTGACAAAAAGACTCAGAAGAAATGTTACAAAAGATAATATGCATGTTATTTAAAAATAATAAATTTTATCCAGTACTTTCTTAGCCTTTCATAATTTGTCTATAATAGTGTGTTTAATTGGTTTCTGCAGGCCGAGACTCCAGCTGTTACACTTTGTCCAGTCTGAAACGTATGACCTCATGGCTGTATGGTGTTGTTTAGCTGAATGCTGATTCAGAAAGATCCTCTGGGCCTGTCCTTCCTCCAATGCCTCTCGCCAACATATTTATACTGCTTTGGCTACTCCACTAAAACCAATTTCTTTTCCTCAGGCTTACTAGGGATCTTCTGTCACTAGCATTGGGGTGAAGAGACCTCTCACCTGTTGCAAAACCAGTCCATGACTACTAGGCAATAGCACTGATGATGAAAGTTTTACCACACAGTTAAGGCATAGGTTTATTCAGGGTGTGAAAAGAGAGGTGTTGGGCGCACACACCTTGGGTATATCTATAAATCTTCAGCTGAGTAGAGATATCATAGCTGTGTGTGATTGGACCACAAAGCTGATAAGTCAATCCTGATTAGCTCCCTGAGAACAGTTTATTCAAAATGCAAAGTTGTTGGTCAGCTCTGTCAATACACAGAACCATAGACTGTATGCTAAAAACCCTTCTCTGATGGTCTGAAGAAGATGAAAAGTCCTTTTGTGTCTGAAAAAGAATGTTAGAACATTTTCAAACACTTCACCAATGAATTTAACAATTGTATGAAAATGATAACAGTATAACTTTCATGTAAATGTTAAAAGCACAATTTCCTTTTTCATTCTTCCTATTATCTCAGATTTTTGCTATATCTAATCACATTAAGCCATGCTCGCTATTGCAACCTCTGCTCAAGCTGGAAGAATGCAGACAAGCAAACACAGAAAAAGAAATGATAAAAGGAGTGGTCAAATCGGCTTGAAAGTGTTCCTTGTATTTTTCAAATATATGTCTATGGTGAAATTACCTGTAGTGGCAATCTTTGCTCAACAAACTGGCAATGGTAAATAATATTGTTATCTAGTTTGGGTTAATTACATTTCACTCTCTCATCACTACAGAGAAAATGAGGCAATATGGTCCAGTCTGCCTAATTCATTTCACAACACATTTCAATTATAAAACTTTCCAACGGGCATCTGAAATTACAGTTCCTCTAGATACAGTGTGGTCTTTGCCCCCACTGTGAAATCAGTTTGATTAAAAAAGGAGAAAATTTGGCTTTGGAGGGTCTCAAAGCTTGGGCCATGATAACGAGAAGGCAGCCTCTGTCAAACGCTGATCTCAAGGACCTGCTGTGTTGCAGCAACTTCACAGTCTGAAAATAGCATGCCAGTTTAAAACACAAGAGAATGCATCATTAAAAATGGGAGGAATAAGAGAGAAAAGTAGTGTCTCCCAGGACTTGCCTCTGTCTCTGTGGAAAGAGTTAATGGCACTAGGTGGCAAACAGAAGCCTGCTGTGACTCTGCATCTAACTTCAGGAGGCCCTGATTAACATGCTCCCGCAGCCTCCGTTTAGTTTAATGCCTCAGGCATCGCAAACACTTCAGTGCGCAAGCCAGGCTGGTGGGAGCATGGATTAACTTGAAAGGGCAGACATTTTTTTTTCCTGTAAAGGTTACAAAAAGATGGATATTCAATGATGGCTACTGGGGGCGGCGGGGGGGGATCTGGAGGGTGTCTGTCACAACTGTTTCTGGTGGTGGATCTTATTTCATGAGCAACTTGAGACACTGAGCAAGCTTCACAGTGAGTCATGGTCATAATGTAGCCATGTGGTTCACCTCATTCTACTTTACCATACAGTATATATTTACTTAAGAATTATAAGCCAATGGCAACAGTGAAAATGGCATCGAATCTTAATATCATAAACACTCCAGCCATATACCCACTGAGAGCTAAAAAACAATATTGTCACTCTTGTTGTATATATGCTCTTTGTTCTTGTTAATTAATCGTTCCCAAAAGGGTACTTTCCAATGACCCTGTCTGTAATCCAAATATCCTAGGATTACATTTAAAATCTAAATTCCAACCTCAATTCCAAAATCCAGGGCTCACGAATGCTCGGGGGAGACAGTAAATCCAGATGATTCATCACACAGGAGCAGATGAATGCAATCAAGGGGGTAGTTTAAAAATAAGACTGCTTACTTGAGTCTGTTCCCAAAATTAAATAGCACGGAAAGAATCTATTTGTGATCTGGCAGGGGATTCAGTTTTCCTTTTTCTGTTCAAGAAATGCAGCTTTTCAAGTCTCCCAAAAAGAGAGGTTTCCACTAAATAGCTGACCTCCTGATCAGGTCTGCATGGCTTCTGGCAGTTCCCTAAATTTTATCTTCTGCATGTAGCTTTGAATAAAATTAACATCAAAATAATGCAAATAGTAGTAATGCAGTGGTATAAGAAAATCTAAAGAAGAAGAAGACACAGTCTGAATCACACACACATTTTTAACTTTTTGGGCCAGAATAATATCTGGCCATAATCTTTAAAAGTTGTGTAACCTTTAGTTTCTCCCTCACTCCGACATTCTCTTAGGCCTGCAAAATGGGAATGCTCGTAATAGGGCTCTGGGGAGCTGCATTCTTTTTCCAGATCTTCTGAGATGGTCTGTTATAGCAAAACTAAAAAGAAAAAAAAATGAAGCAGCTTGTATCAGACAGTTTTTCTCTGTGTTTAACTCGCCAGTTTTCCTGACCCCCTCCTCCCTCTTCCTCCTCACCCCTTCCCCATCCCTGCCCGGCCGTGTTGTGTTGTTTTGTTTGGTTGATCCTTCAAATCAGCTCCTCTGAGGCAGCTTGATTCGAGATGAGATGAAAAACTGAACATGAAAGTTGGAGCGGTGCCCAGACTTCCCATCCTCTCTCCCAACCTATCCCTGACTCACTCTCTCCTAGAAAAGACAGAAATGAGGGCAGACTCACCTTCACTATAGTCATTCATACACAGCAATGCATATATTTGAATTTAACACTAATGCCACAAAATCTAAATTTTATTAAATTACATTTTTTGTTTTATAATATTCCGTATTTTTTCATTACATATTCTGTGAGGGCATTATGATAATATAGACCACTTCAAGGAAAGTGGAACCAAACTTGGTTTATGCTCACAGGGCTCATGTTAATTCAAGTCATGTGTTTGGTATATTTCTGGAGAAGAAAAATGGGCTTGTTTGATGGGAATCGTGCAACAGGCTGAAAATGTCATCGAGAGTTGTCTGCCTGACATTTCTTTCCTTGCTTAGTGATTATTCCTCTGCAAATTAAATCATATTTTGTTTAGCCTTGATGATTATATTGTCAAGGAATGAAAAAAGGGGACGGCGTCAACATGAACAGAGCTCAGAGTCCATCATCAAAGTGGAATGTGTGCCAGCTTGCAGGCTCCACACCTGTAAGGACCACAATCAGAATTATAAATATCATATTTCACCCATTTTAAAACCATGGGCCATTGTCAGACCAGGAGATTTACAACAGTCTCATGCTGACAGCCCACTGGAGACATCTTTATCATATGAATCATAATTATACTCACTACTTCATCTTCTTCATCTTTCCTCATTTGTATGTCTTTTTCCAAATGTGTATATTTAGCTATATGATAGCTCAGATTTTTTAAGCAACCCCTTTGCCAAGTGCATCAACTAAAGGAGTTACATCCCAACAACAGAAACTTGAACTTGCAATCCTTTAAAAAAAAAAAAAAAAAAAAACTCTCAAGCCTGTTTCACTCATGGTGTATGCAAGTGGCATAATTTGTTCCATTGCATTTGAATCATGGCTGTTATATATCACTCTTTCTGGCTGCATATAATTGATACGGCACTCCTGAAACAAACCCAGAGACAGGGCCAAAACCAGACTGCATTGAAATTGATTGGCTCCATAAATCCAGGCTTGAGCAGCTGACCTTATTTTAATAGAACAGAGAAGAACAGCAAACGTGTGATTTATGATGCAAGTACAGAGGGTGTTCAGTGCATTTTGGATATTCCAGGGGGCGTTTGTTTGTGCAAATTTAATCCACACCATACAATGGCTTGGTGGCTTGGTCTCACAGGACATCATTTACGGCCCCCCGTTAGCCCAACGCAAGACTTTGTTTCCTGCCATGCTCAGATGCCGATTGAAAATTTGACGCCAATGACAGAAAGTGGGAAAACCCTTGTGTGACGTGGAATCACAAGTTCTTTTTAGAATGCCTGGTTTTATTTCATAATCCCAGATTCCAAAAAAAGGCCTGACATTCAGACTGTAGGGCCTTTTAATCTTGCCATCATCTGCCCTGAGTTCTGATTCACAGGAAAGTTACCATTCCATGCCCATACAAAATAAACATTTACACAGCAGGACAAGAGATGTAATAAAGAGCTCTTTCATATCCAAGGATGAAAAAAATAGCCAAAACATACAAAGTGATTAAGTTTTCTGGAAGTATCAAGTCTTGGTATTTCTATGGATGAGACTGCAAAGTATACTTTTCATGCTCTTTGGCGGTATGCTGTAAATGCGATGGTTGTTGTGGTTTTGGTCTGGCGATTTCAGGGAGAGTGGCTCATCGGCGCGTGGCCAGTCTTGCCAGGGATATAATGTCACTGCACGCCGATCCCTCCTCTCTGACTCAGTGGTGCCAGGGTCACGGATCACTGATGGTGCTGAGGATAGGCGGATCCAGTATCCACACTGATGAGCTTCTGACACTAGCACCAAGGACAGCAGAAATGGAACTACTGTAAGAAGATGCAGAGACTTTTTGAGATTTTGAAAGCATTCTGGATTAAGAGAATAAAGCCTGAAACCAGTCTTACTAGAAGACATCATTTTTGAAAAAGCAATGATTTTTAAAAAATTGGTTTCGTGATTAATTTGCATGTGAACAATGAATCTAACACTGTGGGTTCTTGCCCTAAAGCATTGAGTGTTTTTAAACCAAGTGTTAAACAATATTTTCATTGAAATATTTATATGGTACTACATAAACTTTGGTTGGAAGATGTATCATCCTCAAAAACAGATTAAGTTAAAACGTTATCAATTCTATCCAAGGTAGGTACAGAAGATCTCCTAGAAATGCATCCTGAATTGGACTTCATAAGTGTATATTTCATCTTATATTTTTCAAAGTTGGTATGCCCTCACATCACACGGTACATTTCCAAGACAATTCTTTTTAATGTCAATCTCAAAAAGCAGAGAAAGATTTCTTTAAAAGTATTTCATGCTGTTTTGTATTATTCTTTTCAAAAATGACATTTTGAAGTTGAATCCTATTTCCAAGCGCTCAGAAAGTCTTGATGGATAGCAATGAAAGTAGTTTAATTTTATTCTTTTTGCAAAGCTGAAAAGTGCTGGCCTGGATGGTAAACTTACAACTTTACCTCATTTCTTTATTCCACAGGAATACTCCCACCCCTCATGAACATGTGAGGAAGGACATGCCAGGAATTTTCTTGAGATGATGAAGGTGATGCCTCTAGTACAATATTAAAAGGGCATCCAGAATAGGACGAAGAATACAGCATTTTACACATTAACAATTTTACTTGTGCTTGGGATATCTAGTTTCCCAGTGTTTTGTAATCAAATACCTCTTATCTTTCCATAGAGTATAATATTAGCATCAAAACTCTGCTCAAATATGAAAATACATCTTAAGAAGAAGGACATGTATTTCTCAGATATTAAATAAAGAGATGCAGGATATCATATCCTGATAAAATAAACAGGAGTACTGTGGGGTTTTTGTTTTGTTTGTTTTTTACATTTTCTTTTCTGTGAAGTAGAACAACAAATAACAAGGCAGAAACTCTGGGCCACCTATAATCTGATTAGGTCTTGGCACTAAGCGTGACTTATTAGGGCAGAGAAACGGATAAATAAACCTCAGCATTGCCTCATTCAAACATTAGGCCTTTTCTACTCATAGTATGCATTAGAAATGCATGGGAATATTAAATTAAATATTCTGACTTAAATGAAAAGGGACTGCACTTTCATAAACAGAACAGAATAGTGCATTCTCAGTCATAGCCTGTGCACAGATACGGAGGGCAGACATCCACAGTGAAAATAGGGCACTCCCTCCCTCCAACACTCAAAAGCATGGAAATGGGGAATCGTGTATTTCATTTGTGGTGAGAGGCATTTAAATGGTTTTATTTGCAATGCTTTGCAATATATACACAAAAATGCTACATAGCAGCTAAAATTAAAACTGAGAGCACATTTCCACACCAAATTTCTGTATAATTAGTTAGAAATAATCAATTTCAATACAAAAATAAATAGCTCTAGACATAAAGTGTTGCATAATACAAAGAAAGAACATTAAATTTGTATTTTAATACAATAATCATGGTAGTTTAATAAGAACAAAACTTAATGCATTGAGTTCTCACAAAGTTTATCCATAAAATGTCATGGACATTTGTTTTTACAATGGAGGATGGAAAAAAATATAAATGAAAAGCAACTGGAATCAATCATTTTTCCTGCCATTGTTACTAACACAGTCAGTCAGGATGCACTGTTTCATAAGGTTTATTTAATTGATATACATTTGAGCTTTGCCATTTTTTGGTTTTAAAGTCGGTCCACAGTCAGTTCCATCCTGCAGCTTGCTGTTCTTCACAGACTGGAGGAAGAGATAGGAAACCGAGACCTTTGATGCTGACAGAAAGCCTTTTTTATTATCACTATTGTATTAATTATTTATTAAACTAAGATAAAGAAAACAGCAACAAAGCATGATGCCCCACTGCTACTGCAGTGGAAGAGAACCGAATTAATTTAAACACAAGATGATAAGACTCTACCCAGACTGACTGGATAGAAATAAAATCAGTTGGCAGCTGTATGAAAGGGAATAAACATGGACAGGTCTTTACCATTCATTATGTGAATTTAAGATTTATCTGCTCTGTACGAAAGCGAACAAACACACACAAGTCTTTACCATTCATTTTGTGAACTTAAAATTTATCTCCCCTGTATGAGAGGGAATAAACATGGACAGGTCTTTGCAATCCATTACGAGAATTAAAGATTTATCTCCTGTCCCTAAAACTCCTGTCCCTGTGTCTTTCCTCGATATCATCGGTTCCTCTACTCGCATATTCATTGATTGGCATGCATATGTAATGCTTCTGCCAATGTAATGAGTTCAACTGTGACCTGGATTTGGTCAACATTTGTCTTTATTCCCTCACAGGAAAACAGTTTGGAGAGTTCAACGATCACCAGAATTGATTTGCCAAACTGTATCTTTGATAAAACGTAATACTTTTTGCATTAAAGTTAAGGACAAATGTTAATTGAATCCATGCTTGTGTTTAACTCCACTGCTAAAACTGAAAATCCTCCATCCCCCCTCCCTGCAAGCTTTGCAGTGTGTTACAGTATTTAGGCATGGTAAATCTGTGGTCTTTTGGAGGCAAGCAATGTGCTCTCTTCCCTGCTTACATCATGCCAGGGCACAGGTTTGTCTTGGATGGGCATTTCGTATTCCAGACAGCAGCCTTGCTGCAGTCAGCTTGTCTTTGCATAAGCATGCTTCCCCCTGTCATGTTAGATTGCAAAGCGATTCCATTAGCACGGTGAGCAGGCTGTCAATTCCATTGAAACTGGGTACGGGAAACGCCCAAACCACATCTCTGGGTGTAGCACAAGGATTCCTGCATTGCCATTGTTGTTCAGCTTTGTTGTGTAACTTTTCCATGGCTTGCCTGTTGTTCTTTCTCCCCACACCCTTTCACTGTGTTGGTTTCAGTTCCTTTCTGGCTCATTTGGAAATTAACTTGTGAACACAGAGCACTGATTAGTATGAAATAAGGCCAAATTATGTTGGTGTTGTTGTTAAAAATGTGATTATTTTGACTCTCCAAAAGGGAAAAACTTCAGCCCACACCTGGGATGACCCATCACATGGATGATGATGCTGTGATGATGATACACTTCTGCATTTTCCATGTTATGTGTTTAGTGTTATAGTTATGAGGTGATGAGGTATTTGCTGTACAGGCCAATGGAATTCAGTGTAATGTTCAGGTCCTTTAGATTTTTTATCATGAAAAATATTTTTTTGCTGTTTGGTAAAGCGCAAGGAGGAATTTAGCCCCTGAAACTCAGCAAAACATTAATTAAGGTAATTAAAATGTACAAAAAGGGGGATGTAGAGAGAGAAAAGACAATAAAAATGAACAAGTTTTATAGCCAAATGGCGGTCTCCATAAAATAAAAAAAAAGGTTTCCCCTCAAACGGAATCTCTGTGCTTTATGGCATTTAACATCCAGCTGACAGCCCATTCCATGTTGTAAAAAGGAGGCCTGAGCAAGCAGAACAGAGCCCTGGGTCAAGCGCTGGAAGAATTTGTTAGTATCGATGGCGATGTGGAGCCAAACCTGTTAATGCATTAGCATATAGATATTGGCTCTGCTGTGACTATTTTGTTGAAAAGTAATAGAGCAGAAGCTAATGCAGCTGATGTCCCTTCTTTTAACATGTATGCAACAGAAGAATCTAATGACTCAATGATTCGCCTTCTGCATTGCTATGGTAGCCCTTTTGTTCCTTTACCGTCATATTTTTTTATTGCATTTTGAGAAACATTAATTTAATTAACTTTGTATGTCCTTTTTTAACAAACAATCTTGAAAACCACAAAATAATCATTTTTGTTTCTATTTAAACTGTACGTAAAGTGTCTTTTTTTTTTTGAAACGTCTGCTTCAGTGTCAAAAACTTTCTAAAAATCGATCTGTACATTAAATAAAGTAAACCAAAAATTTCACTACCTACAACACATTTTGCAATCAATTTACCAAAAAACAGTCTTTTGAAAAGAGAAGATTTAACTTTATAAAAACATTTTAAGTAATAAATAGTAAGATTCCTGTGTGTGGGGCTTAACAGTAAAATGCATTCTATCATTTTCAAAGTACAGTAGTAAGTCCTCAGTAATACCAGGCTCATTTAAGCACAGCCGTGATTGTGTCACTGAGTTTTCCCTCATCTCACATCTACTGATGTTAAAAGAAAACCAACCACACTGCAAGTTACTCTCAATAAATTGTATTGCAGCTGAATAATTTCCTCCTACAGGACACAGAGGATGAGCATGATTCATCCCTTAAACAAACAGGCATGTGTAGAAAAGAGGCCCTCTGATTTACAATGTTAAAATATTCCAGGTCAGAAGGGACATTTTGAAATCTAGATGTTGAGTTTGATCATTAATGTGATTTGTGCAATTAAGTGGGTATTTATGTCTCTGGAGCAGCAGAATACATCAGGCAGGGGTACAGTCCAACAATTAAGAAGCTTTACTTGTGCAGAAAAAAAACATTTATTAAGTCTGCCCCAGTGAAATTTAAAGGCAGACTGATGCAATGTTTGCAGCAGCACTTCTGTGTGACGAAAAGTGGATGTGAAATCTGGGATCTGACTGTAGGCCAAACCACTTTCTCTGTTGGCTGTTGGCAACAGAAATGACAAGGAGACAAGGAGCATCTCTGCACATTTAATCTGTGCTAATTTAAGGAGGCAGACTGAGTCAAGTGTCTTATGACAACTAATGGGGGCGCTGTAGTTTCCGTCATCAACAGTGCCATCTGGGCATTCAGAACAGGGGGCTATTATGGTCTGGGGGACGGGGGTGGGGGGTTGGGGGAGAAGTAAGGAGGGATTAAAAGTGTTCATCGGGTGAAAGTAATCATCAACAGTATTTGTCGGAGAGAAATTTGTTTGGATAGTTGTGAACAAATGCACTTATGTAGGCTGTCAAGCCTATAACACAAATGCTATATAAATTTGAAGCTGATATATGGCTCTCCCATAATGGTACTTCAGTGATACTACTGCAGTCTATGTCTTCGTCAAGGTCTCTGAAACACAAATGGTGAACACATGAGTTGGCATAACATCTGAAATGTATCTACTTACACAGTCAGAGACACACAAATGAGAATAAAATTATCACACACAAATCAATAAATCAAGTGATAACTGGATGAGTTCCGTAATCATCCACATCTTTCATGGGTCTTGAGTACAAATGCAGTTGACTATAAGGTATGTATGCAGATTAATTGCCTGGAAAAGCAAGAAAACAAAACATGCAGGGCTCAACAATTAATGCTTGAGGCAATTTTATATAACAGCTGATCTCTGATTTAGAGAATGTGATATTTGGGTGGAAGTGGATTCTAACATAGCGTATACAGTTTGCAACAAGGTAGGCTCAGAATAATAAATCTGATAATATATCTGTGCTTAAATGTTCTATCCCTGTAAATCTAATGATGAATGCACAAATAAAGCGCTGTAGTTCTCAGGAGTACCTGAGTCAGCATGGCCACTGGCTCACATTGCAGATTCAGATGAACACGGAGAATATATCCAGTGTATAAAACATAAGGTCAGCTCATGCTCACAGCATAGGAGATTGCACAAATGCAAAACTGAAATGCACTTCATACTATATCCCTCATCGCCAAAAGTCTTCAGAGTTCATATGCAAATGGTCATGCATACTTGCTTGTGCGCACATACATACACACACTCACACACACGGGGACATGATAGATGATGGACTGCCTTGGAACTGTAGGAATACACAGTGTGTGTGTAAGGTGTCAGTGAGCTGACGTTAATTAACTGAGATTACTCTGCGCATCGCTTAAGGGACCGGCTCAAGTAATGAAACGGTATGAACTAAAGATCAGCCGGGGCTAAAAATACCCATGCCGCTGTGCAGTGGAAACTGTGCCAAGTGAAGGCAAAGGCATTTTACCTACCTCCCCAAAGCACATCAGCCTGGCCTCCCATTGTAACATGGGCACAGACTCTCATTACACTCACACTTAATGCAGAGGGGTAAACTTGCTGATGTGGTCTTCCTGGGCTAACAGGGCTCCAGGGAAAGTTTCCAGTAAGGAGTCCAGTTTTAAGAAATCTCAGAGCGATTCCTCCCATCCTGGGTCAGCTTAGGTCGGTTTGCCCATTCATGCGATGTCCCCTAACTGTCTGCATCATACTTCCATCAGCACGAACTGTCCGGCTGGCTGCTCAAATGCAACATTTCATTGCTTTTTTTGTCATTAAAAATGTATTTCTAATTACAACACGGTCCTGGATTCAATCATCATGTGTTTTTTAACGTTGCATGCAATTATGTTTTTTTCCCAACAATAGCAGTTCAGCAATCAGTAAACTGTGCAGTTATTGCATCAGAGGCCCTGTCTAATTTTTTTAATGCTGTTACCCTTAAAGGTTCCTTGCCTGCCTTATCCTTCAATCTTGTACTTTCATTAATTAATTGCATTCCGTTTCTTTGAAATATACATACTTATATCACTTCCTTTTGCCATTTAAACATACAGTTTGTGACTTTGTGACTTTGAAAAGTATAACACTTTTTGTTGTGCAATGATCAGCTATGAATGCGCAGGTGTATTTAAGGTATGTACGTAGCTATAGTGACACGATGGACAACAGACTGCCTTGGAGCTGCAGGAATACACAGTGTGTGTATAAGGTGTCAGTGAGCTAATGTTAATCAAAAGAGATTATTAATTACCATCGCATCACTGACACTTTGCACACACACTGTGTCCTGCGGTGCCAGGGCTGTCCATTGCCCATTATTTCAATGCAGAGACATGCCTTACGCGTATATGTAGTTGCTGCTGATAACTGCAAAAAAGAATTAAACATCTTTTGCTCTCGAAAATAATATATTTTTTGCAGTTATCAGGTACATCTACATATGTATGGTTAATGTATGTATCTGTGTTTACTGACAGGAACTTCTAGTGATAGTTTTGTTGTTGATCATTCCCACCACACCCTCAGAGAAAGTGGCTGCACGTGTGAGTACTCAGGTTCACACGGCAACCAGCACTTGCTGTTTTTCATACTTCACTCATCACAAATCGCCGGTGCCATTGAAGGAACCTGCAAAGAAGCAGGAACAGTTTGAAAGTTCTACATATATTCATACATATATAAAATTGTAGGTATAATCATACAGCTGATGCTGATGGATTTCTGACTAATAACATGATGTGTACACAGATTTACTGACAATGCCATAGTGCTGAGGCCAAACATATAGTTTTTAAAATACTAAAAAAAATATATAAATAATAATAATAAAGCTGTGCATAAGGCCTGTTTTGCATTTATGGCATCTTCTCAATGCACCTGCAATTAGCTTTACCAGATGTTCTAATGTTTCCTTTTGAACACAGTTGTCATGGTGAATCATGTTTACCTAATCTGCCTGAAGGTTGCAGTCTGTTGAATGAATGCATTTGTCAAGCCAATAATGATTTACATGGCAGGAAAAAAAGAAAAAAAACATATCCTTGAAGATGTTTCGAAACACACCTCTACAGTGCTGTTTCTGTAAAAGAATGTATCCATAGTAAATAAGGTGTAAAAAAACAGAATTAAGAGGTTTCAAGGACAACAAAATACTCTTGGGGCCTCAAAGTTCTGACTTAGGAGCAATGCTTTTGAAGTCTGCTACCTGTACAAATGACAAGCCATTTCCTTTAATCGTCTCTCTAATTCCATTCTGTTGCTGTACCTACCCCATCTTTTTTCCTTCCATTGAAATTATAAAGAACTTCGAGCAGGCTGTCAGCAACTTCAAGCATGGAAGTAGAGGAGACCACATGCTGAACACCCGTTGAACCCATTGCAAAAATAAAATAAATAAAGTAGATGAATAAACAAACAAGGCAGACAAACAATACATGTACAGGTGCTCAAGTCACCTTGTTTCATATGCTACGATTCCAGTACCTGTAATTTCATAGGTTATTGGAATCTACACAGTAGCTCCAGTAATCTGAATCCCCTGAGACCAGGGTTTAATCAAGATTGCCCTACATTCTGAAATGCTGAAAGTGCCATGTAGAAAACCATTCAAAGAATTGTACTCCTTCCTGTCAAATTAGGCACACCATTTATACGTAAATTTAAGAAATGAAACAAAATGTGCATTTTATAGTACCTGAAAGCTATTATTATTATATTAATAGTTTGTCAATGTTATTACCAGTATTAAATATCAAATGGTGCATATTTATAGGTAACTAGGTGGTAAACAACAATATGATATTTATGGCCACAACATAATAGGCAGATTGTTGTTTGAGGGGATTTTTATGTCCTATATGAAAGACACATTTTATATTGAATGAGCATATAAATAAGCATACCATCACTGTACAACTGGCTGAAATTTTGGTCAGTGTAGGAGGTAGTATAGATTCATTACCTCTTCTACAGTCATTTCTGTAACTTTTTATACAAAGATTCACTGTTTCATTTGCTGTTTTAGGATGATTTTATTTTCAGATGAAGGGTGGTTTATCAAAAATCTATGAACAAGTACATCGGTTAGCTGTAGAATGTTTGCACACCACCCCAGGGTAAGCAAATTTGATTTTAATAATATATGAATATCAGATCAGATCTATCAAAAGAGGGAGATGATCTTGTGTTCCAACAGCCAGTTTATTCCCAATAGTTTTTTACCTACATATTCATACACATCAACATATTGAATTGAGAAATGTCAAAAATAAATTTGGTCACGTGGTCATGATATAGTGCTTTGACAGTATTGTGCCGATCCCAGCTCCTCAAATCCTATTCCGACTCTGTCAATCACAGCATTTAACCCAGACAGTCCCTCTGCCTTGAGAGTGCTGTCTAACATGCAGGGCTGTGCAAAATGTCAGCAAAACGGAAACATTAGATTATTATCAAATCCCATCAATATTCTGCCTTTCATTTCTGGAGCCCAATCACTGAGATCAGAGGATACAATCTTGTGCCACAAACCCAATTTCCCAATTGTTTTTGACAGGGGAAAATTGAAAATATGATAATGCTCTGGTACATTTAAGTAATTTTGTCTCAAAAAACAAAATGGTTCAAGGACTGAACATAAGTGACGAGAATTATATGGGTCATGACTGTAGAGTGTCTGGTTAGTCAAGAGAAACCTGTCAAAATGAAAAGAACAAACCATGTTTTTAACAAAATTTTTGTATTAAATAAAGCAAATTGTTAACATGGTAACACGGTCTGAGAGGCCCATGCTATTTCTATACTCAAAGAGCACTGATGAGCACATTGAGGAAGGATATTCTTGCTAACCCATTATCCATCACAATATGTTGAGCATACATCACGGGCTTGAGAGTGTTATTACTTTTATAAAACAGTTGCAACGCATTGAACTATGTTAAGGACACATTGCATTTCAAAAAAGGGTATTTTATAAAAGCAAGAATTTTATTTTATTCCTTCCACCAGAGTACATAATACCTCAACAACAAATCTGCTGAGCTAACCTAAAAGTGTGAAGTATGAAGAAGTCATGCTAAAATGCAACTAATTTTTGACATTTACTCCGTCATATTTCTTCCATACAGGTCATTTGAACTATCATTAGTTGGCCAATATCAGAAACTGTTATTTTCTGTTTGTCTGTTTTGTTTTGTAAGCTATGTATTCTCTGACCCACAGATTTGCAATTTCCAGTGTTGCTGTTGCTGGGCAAGATACTGTTAGTTGCCTATTACTCTTTTTTTTTTTCTTTAGACTGCATAGGGAAGCAAGAATGACATTTGAAATGAGATCATGTAAGTCAGATTGCTTGCTCGTTCATTTTAGCAGACTAACATAACACTATATCGGGTTACCTGGCTATGCAAACATGAAAACCAAAGGAAGTTATAAAATAAATAAGCCACAACAAATAAACCTGAAGCATAATGGTGACATCACAGAAAGAAAATATGAAGCAAATTCTGATAGTGGTGGCAAATAGCCTACCCAATTCTTGGGACTTGAAGCACAAAGTGTTTGCAAGATTTTCCCCCAGAGAAAGTGGACATATGGTTAATGTTTCAGCATTTGTATATTCATGAGCTATCCAAACTCTGATTTGACAATGCAATGCAATACACAACATCATCATATAGTTGCACATATGGCTATTTATTCATCATAGGAATGTATGATAAACTATCTATAAAAATATGAACTGGATACAACAATATGTAGTGTCATGGTTGCTTCTTGTTTATGTTGCTGATGTAAGAAAATGACCATATCTCATCCCACTCAGTAGGGTAGGCTGCAAAATATGAAAATTAGAGACACTAAAAATATGTTGGATCTAAAGCTGACTTACTGGAAATGTGTTGCAAAACAGATTTGTTTTCTTTTAAGAGTACATTGTATCCTGGAAAAAGAGCATACGTGTGCCAAAAAACAGACTCTGTTGATGAAAAAGTAGAAAATAATAATAAAAACATGAATAACTTTTCAATGGTTTCAAAACAGGTCAATTTTTCTAATGTAAGGTATGTAGGGTCAAATGTCTGTTTTGCAGTTATATTAGTTTTGTATACACCAAAGTTTGTATTTCATATCAGCAGTTGGACTCTTCTCAACAAGTCAACAATTTGGGGTTCAAAGTAACTGACATCATTTTCCACCAGCCAGTCTCCAAATGTAGGGTTTCACAACAAAAATGTATGTATTTTTTTTCATATATTCTTTAACACGATATATTCTATGTGGATTAATATTGACAACTCTTCCTTTCCCATTATTCTTTTTTCCTTCCCCTATTCAATAGTTTGAATCACATCACTAAAAGATCATTCATTTCACACAACTGTACTAACAAGGAATTAGCCTTTACAATGGATTTAGAATTATTTAAACATTTCTGTCATGCCTATTTTCTAAGAGCCATCGATGTTTCATAAAAAATCAGAACAGCAGTCATCACAGTTTTGACTCCTTAAGAATTTCTCATTCATCATTTTGATCCTCGAATGCACTAATGAAATGAATGATGGAGAGTTCCCTCGATTTTATTGAGCTTATCATGCTGTCAATCCACAGAATTCCATCTTGCTGAAGCATGACAATGCATTCAAACTGTCTGACCCATCAGCACTTTGAATTAAGTGGGGAAAAAAAAAAATTATCTACAAAGACCAACCACCAGGGATTTGCAGGAAAAAGGCATTGACAGTCTCTGTGAGTGACACGGCTTTGATATATCTTGTTAGTCAATTGCTTTAACAAGAGCTATCAAAGTGTGCTGGGCTGGTTCAATATTCCGAACATCACAGAAAACCCAGTTTCGTAAAATTGGGTAAATCTTGCTCAGCGGACAGGCCGCGGTAATCAGACAGGATCAGATATGGTGTCCTGCTACATCACTAAAAGTGCTCTATCCATGAAGGATAATATCCCGCTTAATGACTTGCCAGCTGATGACATTTTAAGAGCTTTCAATGCATCACTCAGCAAGATGAGAGTACTGATAGCCCACTCATTAATCACAATCCAGGGCATTTTGGTTTGAGTCAAAGAAACAGCCAAGTCTGAGGGCAAGGATGGGGAGAGAGTAAATGAAGTCCCTTTAAAGATAAAATGGCAAATCAAGAGAGCAGAGATTGTCTTGCTTTTATCAATTCACGCACATTGTGCCCATGTCATTATTTACCTTGATATTTAAGTAATTGGGGGTTGAAAGCCTGATTTTGTACAGCACTGCTCTCAAAAAAATAAAAAAGCTAAAATCTATTTAGGGTTGAGAGTTTTAATCCGGTGCAAGCAATTTCAGATTGAATTTATAGTACACCCACACTTTTTGTGGGTGCCAAGCATAGCCTTTCTGATGCATTCTGGGACATCAGTCCTTGACTAAATTCAACTTCACACTCACAATACTCAATATAAGTGCAGACAGGTTATTCACAGAAGGAAATAGGACTTGAAGTGATCTTCTGGTACTTATGAGTAGCCCACCAGCAGGTGATGGATGTTTTATGCTTGTTAAATTACTTTGAATGCATTCAAATGGACAGACAGGTGGTCAAAAACACCATCAAACATAAATTTGCTTCAGTGCTGTATTGGAGCAGCACACATTAGGGGAACCATTTCTTTATATTTGGTGGACCAATGGGTTGTCTTTACATTGGAGCTATTGGAACACTGGAACTATTTCCATGGGAACCTTTTCCATCAGAGCTATTTCCATGGCAAACATGTCACCGACTTCAGGACAGCAACCAGTGTGTTGAGAAATGTTGAAACTCACGAAAGGTGCCATCGAGGAAAAGAAAGGCAGCAGGTCCAATTACTTCAGAGAGCTGCATGCGCAATATTTCTCTGTCACACCCTTGATATTCCCTCTGGGCTCTACCTAATGTTTTCTTTTTTAACGGGATTATTTTATGATGGCACAAGCATAGTCAGCCAAGGCAACAAAGTGTTGTTTCAGCATTGTGTATTCATTAACACTCCCTGAAAATTTTTGCACACATTTATCTGGCTGGACATTAGGTTAACCCCCCCACACACACAC
The DNA here is from genome assembly GCA_022829145.1 of Albula goreensis. Classification (NCBI taxonomy): domain Eukaryota; kingdom Metazoa; phylum Chordata; class Actinopteri; order Albuliformes; family Albulidae; genus Albula; species Albula goreensis. Next base: position 34,181,229 of record CM040744.1, read on the forward strand.
ACACACATGCACACACTCCACAGAAACCATGTTGTGGTTCTTACTGCTCAGGTGTGTAAAATTAAAACACCTTCTAACATGTGCTGAATTGAATATTTGCAAATAATTACTGGCCTCATATACTGGTAAACTTCTGCATGCTGCAGACAAGAAAAAACATACATAAATGAATAACAATCATATAAAAAAATGAACAATGAACCTTATGCTTGCCTAAATAATAGGTTTAACCTTCATATTATGGTCAGTACACATTCAGAATAAATACAAAGATTTTATGGGGTTTGTAATGGTAATGAATACCTCTGGTGCTATAATTTAGGTAATGAGCACTTTCGATTACCTTGTCCTGATCAGGCCAGCTAAGGAGACAGCTACTGTACAGCAATCAAAGAAAGTAGGATATTTTTCTACTTGCTCTTTTATTCCCTAAGGCATAAAACAAGGAGGCAGATCCACCTTTTCTTAAGAAGAAAGAGTCTGTGTTGAGAACATTAATCAAAAGGATATAAAAATAGAAACTTTGATCTATAGGCTGTAGTAATACATATTTTAAGACAAAAAGAATTTGGTTCTCATCAGTGTTCTCATGTTTCCTTTCCCCTGACCTTATTAGAGCAAACAGAGGATGTTGTTAAGATACATTTTTTTAAAATTATTAAATGAACCATAGCTGTGAATAAGAATCAGACATGGAAACGCAGCTATGACCTCTTGACATTTACATTAGATTATATACTTTTAAATGTTTCTTGCTCTGTGAACCTGGACTATTTGTTGGACCACATTTTCTCTGTTATTCAGATCACAGAATTTATGTTATCCACTGACAATGCATTGCAAAACCATTATTGATAGCCCGAATGACACTCAAAGAGTCCTAACCCTCATTAACTGCATGCTCTGCATACCTTACCTGAAGGCATTATTCACTGAGCTGTTCCCTACAATTCTTATTTTCTACAGCAAGGGTGTCCAGTCTGTGGTGAACTGGAAGGAAATGGGGCAGGGCAATAGGAATGGGGAGGGAAGTGGATGACAATACAAAACCTAATCTGGCATGGTTGTGACTCAGGGGGCAGGGCTTCCTTCAAAACAAGCACCAGAATATGGGGTTCAGTTATTAATTGTTGTAACTGCATTGAATGTATCATTATAGCCCTCATACAGAACACAGGGCAAGCAGATGAAATAAATCAAAACCAGCATAAAGGGAGTGGTCTAATGAATGAATATGTGTGTCTTCCTCTCTGTGCCAGTTAAACTGAAAATGGATACATTTATGCTGATCAACATTTCTGAAACGATGGCCTGTATTTTCTCAACATTTTTCTTTGACTTTTACTTATAAATAAGTGCATGCTTTGTTTTTCTGCACAAATATGCTTCATTTTGGTGATTGATGAACATCTCTTTTGACTGTTGATAATGTAACTGTAACTCACAGCAGTTTTTGATCAAAACTGGCTCTGTATCAAAAAAGAGAGTGCGGTTCAATCAAGCAAAAATGAAAAAGCAGTCAGATATTTCCAGATGAATCTGGCTCTGAATAAAAGGAAATTGACTCCTGGATTCCATTCAAGTTTATCAAAGCATCTTAAAGATTCTGGAAGGGTTTCTCTTCATATTCATGCTTATTTTTCTCTCTATTGTCTTCTGAATTTCTGGGATTGAAAGCAGGACTACAGCAGCTGTTATGTGTAAATATAGCTTTAATCAATACATTGATCGACAGACAGATGAACAACAAAGACACACATAACATGTTAATTCACATGAGTGTAAAGCTAAATAAATAAATATCAATACATTGATACAGCTACAGACACAAACCAATTGCATTCAAATGAAGCAACATAGTAAACCTTCAGGGGAAAATATTAAGTCCTTCAATACAGGAGACTGAGATAAGACAGACCTTGGCTGGAAGGGCAGCCAAATGTACAATTCCTAAATTAAGTGATTGAGCAGGTTTTGGTATAAGGAAGGTGTTCTGCAGTTTTACGTTCAGAGTGCATTGATGAAACTGAAAAGCAAACAGGAGCTGTAGCTTTTTAAATAGAGTAAATACACTGTTACATCAGCTGGCCACTGATCAGCTTTGTGTTTTTGGTCAGTGGATTATAAATGTGCTGGAGAAATCATGTTCATTCAGTATTGCCCCTTTGAGTTAAGCTTTGGTGTAACAGTGATTAAGTGAAATTGTTTTGGTGTGGGGTGGGAATTGGACTACATTTAGAAAAAAAAAAACATATTAATAACAAAACAATAACAGGACGAGACAAGGTAACAAAGGGGACTTGTGCGACAATGAAATCTAGTTAGTCATACTATGCACAAAATATCCCCATAATGCTATACATAATGCTACACACATGCATGCATTTACATATAGACAGCATGCTATATATATATATATATATATATATATATATATATATATATATATATATATATATATATATATATATATATATATATATATAAAATCAGCAGTACAAATCATTGTATATAGTTTTCTCTTCTGTCCCCTATGTCTCTCTTTTGTGTGACTCAGAGTGGAGTGATTTTTTATTAGAACAAAGACAAATAACAAAAACATAACATAAACTGTAAAATACTGTATAAAAATTAAGAATTACATGCAAGGAGCAAGACCACAGAAACCCTTTCCCCACCTCATTCTCCAAAAATGTAGAGTGCTTTCCCATACACCATCATCATCAGTTAAATCCCACACTATCTATTTGGATATTGGGGATAGCACGAAAGCCAAGTGAATTATAACCATTCAAATTCCATTCCCCTCAAAATAAGGTAGATTTGTGAATTATCTCTTCAGAAAACATCCTTGGTCGATGTACTGTAGTCTCATGGCTGTGGAAGAACATATTACAGGAGACAATCTATAAAAATAAAAGTTATTATCTATGATTGTTTTTATGTCCTGTCATGTGACATTATAATCAACACACACTACGTGCTATGAATACTTAATGTAAGTTCAGTGGTGTGTTATCTGTGTCTGAAACAAGATGGTGGAGTTGTATTTAGACATGTGCATATCCAAATGCACTGCATTTCATTATAGTCATTTTGGAGAAGCTCTTATTCACAACAACTTTTAAAGATGCAGTACACATGTGCATTCTTTTGATTCATCTGGACAATAGTGCAGGACCTGGGCATTGCCATCTCCAGCAAGTGTACATGTAGCCTCACTTAAGCACCTACACAAGTTAACTATATGAATTCAAGCTAAAATGCATGCATGAAATAGCATGAATACAAATAATATATTCCTAGTAACAGATCAATCAATCAAGTTGTAGCAATACCAAAAGCACAAATTAGCCATAACCTCAGTTAGTACCCAGATGTAGTCTGAAGAGGTATGTTTTAATGTTCCTATGTCCTGACTTCGATGGGAAGTTTTTTCCACCACTGGAAGACCAGGACAGACAAACCAATACAGGGAAGGGTTTGTTAGAAGCTTTACGGTAGTGGAATGGATTGTGTGAGTGTTCACAGAAATTAAAAAAAGTGCTTATATGCTCTGAGAAAGAAAGAAATATATTAGCTCATGCTCAATAGAGAGGAACTGCTACAGAAGTGCATAAAATAAAACAACTATTATAAAGTGGAAAAAAACAGGCCACTAACATACTGTGGACAGGGATGAACAAATCAACTTCAGTTCAGTAAGAAGTTAGGTCCAAGACGAGGGCGTCAAAGCCTACAATCCAGATACCAGCCTGGTGCTGAAGGATTGCCATATGCCTCCTCAGTGTGCCTGGGCTCAGTAAAGATTCACACAGAAAATTAGCTAAATGCAAATACATAAATTTTATTTTCTGTTGCAGCTCAATCTGTTCCAAAATGATGGTACTGTAGGTGGAGGGTGTATGAAACGGAGAAGTACCAGCCATATTGTGCAGGATGGTTTGGAGGTGGTGAGATACAGTCTGCTGAATACAGTATGCATGACAATCTCAATTATTGTTCATTAATAATTCTTTGAATGCAGAATAGAGAAAAACCAATGTTATGGCCCCATATGCTGCATGCAAATTAATTCTTGACAGTGTACTCTGAGGTCACATAATTTTATAATGAGTTTAATTGCTAATGAGTTGTGAGTCCTCAGTATTATGTGCTGTTGTCTTCTTATTTAGTACAATTTTGATTCACTTTCTGGAAAATGAATGCATCCCCATATAGTTTCTTAGTGAAACATTTTATGATATGCTTGGAATATACATTTGTTTGCTTTTTTGTTTGCTTTGCAAAGCCTTCTGGGATTTACTGGCAAGCACACAATACAAAAGTCACTCAGACCCTGAGCTAGATTAATTCTGTTAGAAACCCTGTAGGGCTCCCAGGAAACGGGAAATGATTGTTCCTGGACACAATTACTCAAGAGTTAGTCTCCCTTGGTGACTTCAGTCAATAGAATCGGCTAACAGAGCACCAGGGACAGGTGCACATGGCTGCTCCTTGCTGCATATGGCAGGCTCCCAAGTGACGTCCCGACATAGCGTTCAATTCACACAGACGCACCACGACCCTTGCTTACCCATAATTCCACCAAGACTCCTATGCCGCCGGAGTGGCATGAGCGCAAAGTGTCATTTTGATTGGGAGAGCAATAATGGTCACATGGTCTTCCCCTGATACACTTCACTCCCCCGGCTCAATCCCAACCCCAAGAGAGGACAGGATTTATACAGTAAGTGGCTCAGAAAGTGACAATAACAAAGGTATTATTTCCCTTTCTGTCTGTTGTAAATGCTGAAAAATAAGGGGGGGGGGGCAAATTTGAGTACACAGAGTCTTGTGAGTCCCTCGTGTGTGAGCATGTGTAGTGCAATAATTCTTCCCTAAATCCTTGAGGAGAAGTGCGTTTGACTGGCTCGCTGGGATGGGTTTGCGCCCAGGCTCCATCACTGCGAAAAATATACGACACCAATTTTTTTTCTTTCTCCTTCAATCTGCTAGCTAAGCAAAACCAACTGAGAACCAGACGTGGAGGGATGGCTCGGTCCCTCGGCCTTGTGCCGAAACCCAGGGCATGCATCCATTCCTGTCATTGTTGTCTGGATAAAACACTGCACGCTGTGCTCAGGGAGCCCCCCATGTGGATTCAGGATGGCGCATTGCCAACGATCGAAAACCACTCTGGCTCCCTGCAAATTTGTCCTTAATATTAAAGGGACCACGTGCATGGGGGTGAAGTCCCAGTGGTGACACACGTGCAACAAAAATAAAACAAACAAAACACAAAAAACTTGTTGGTTAGGGACCCAGCACATCATAGACCTTATTCTGCTTGAAGGAGAAGGGGGATTTAATTTTGTTCTACTGGATCAAAAATGGATCCTTTCAAAGATCAAAGTGAATAATTACTTGCTCATGCCCTCTCATCAATGCTATTGATATCGGCAGGCAAGATCAGGCACTGCAGGGAGGGGGCCAGGGGAGGCTGTTGCTCCATCTGTCAGAGGAGGATGAGCTGGATGGGATGCACACAAAGTCAGATATGGACATACTGGCCCGCGAATCAAGCACTGCGAGAACAGATCCTCAAAAAAATATCCTGGCACTTTCCATCAAAATCACTTATTTACATCATATTACTTAACCACAAGTAGAGTCAAGCAGCACATTTTGCTACTTTGCTGCAGTATTTGTGAAACCAAAATGGGTCATGGATGATCAGATCTAGAGCGTCACCATTTAGTTAACCTCTCAGATAACTAAGGTGAGAGCACTAAAATGTTAATCGAATACATTTTAGTTTAGTTGACATGCTTCTCACAAAAGCATTCAGGCCTTTGCATAATTTTACATTGGAGCCAAGGCTGTCATTATGAAAAATGGATGCTGGTACAAAGGAATTATTTTACCAAATAATTTGTATCTGCATTATATTTCATACATGGTCCAACGTATTTAATGTATAATCATTACATTAAAAAAAAAAAAACTGAAAAGAAAATAATACACAAGAACATATGATGACAAGAACAGGCCATTCAGACCAGCTTGGCTCACTATGTACCTGCATCTACAGAGCATCTATTACTGCCTCACAGCTAGACTTGTATACATCAAGGCTTTATGCCTCAGCTGCAACAAGTGTATATTGTATGCTAATACTAAAATTCATAGGCCCTTTTCTTATGATTTGTTGGATATGGCAATTTTAAATAACCTAATATGGTAATTTTCTACTTCTGAAGGACTGCCAAAGCAGTTTTGAAAATGAAATTTTGATCTCAACATAGAGTACTTTTTGACAAAGTGCAAAAGATGTACAGGGAATACTGTTCAGGATGGCTGAGTTGATTGATGGCCTAACAAAGTGCACACAGAATGTGATGAATGAAATGCAACAATGGCCAGAGAAAGTCAAGAATACATGACACAAGAAATGAAATAAAAAATACAGTTAGTTCTGTGTAGTTTTAATGAGATCCGAAAGATACATTAAAGTACTGTAGTTTCTACATAAAGCACCCAAGTCAATTCAGGGCACATCTCACAGGGAACCCCAAACCTCTCAGACAAAAGGGAAAATTTTAGGAAAGGAGAAATTTTGCCATTGTGCCACTGTGAAATCTGCAGGCTATAGATTACAGCAATAGGTAAAGATGCTTTTGTCATGGGAGCATCTTGATTATGAGTCATAATTATGCAACCTGAAATACTGAAGTCTGTCATAGGAATTTGGAGGCATCCTCAAATGAAACTTAGCTGCAATATATTTGTACACATGATAGTGAATCATTAAGTATCCTTTGTAGGATTCAAAGAAATTTCACGAGTGCTGTTTGTATTGTGTGCATAAATGGAAAAACACTGCTGTAAAGCCTGTTTTCATGTTTGTGCTTTTATTTTACATTCACTCATCTTTTATTGGATTAAAAATGAGTAGCAAATTATTTGGTATTAATATATAAATATTATAATTGTTCAAATTGTTATATAAAATCAATACTGGATTCAACAATAAAACAGGTGATACTTTAATGTTGTGTAATCCTGATTAATCAAATCAATTCTTTTTTGGAATTTTACATGAATTCCATAAAACATGTCAATTACATTTGCTATAAATAAGGAGCAGGAACCATAGCTAAGGTCTTCATTGCTATGGCTGACCTTGCTCTATTAGCTCTAAGAAACACTTAAGCAGTCAACATGCCTCAGAAACACAGCAGAAATAGGACTGTCATAATACAGTTACGTTCCTATTTAGTAAACATACATTCTTATGTTATTGGACTAATAAAGCCAGCTGACTGGGCCATTTACTGTGTAGGAATTTGTGGTTAAATTTTCTTCTGTCTTTGAAAAATAAATCTGAATATTACAATTGTCGTCATTATTTTTATACAGGGTAAAATGACGTTAGAGTTTGTGTTTGAAAAGGTAAGGGACTGCTGAGTGGAAGGAAAGGCAAGGGAGGGCATACTGTTACAGAGGATCCTAAGTACGTAATAGTTCTAATTTGAACTAATTATTTTACTTGGGATTCGTTCCAAGTTGATGTTGGAAAATGTGACAGTCCTTATGATGTATTTCATGTGTCATTACCACTCTGGCCATGCCCCTCCCCATGGGCCCGGGTGCAGCTTTCCCCCAGGATTTATAGCAATGACAAGGCTGGTATACAAAAACTTAACATCAGAGATGGAGGGTGATTGATCCAAGATGAGGGAAAACAGATCGCGGTCACCCTCCAACAATGTCTCTCCAATAATTTGCCTCCAGTTTCATATCAAACCATTCTCTTTTAACTTGTTGCAGCATATGCAAAACTTTTGACGCTGAATTTACTGCAACAGTTATATCTTGTCAGGCTTCGGTCTCCCCCGACCCCGACACTAAACTACTTAGACTTGTGAACAAAGTATTTTTTTGGATTCTATTTCCATTTACAAAACTTCAGTTGCTGCTTCAGAAACTTTTTTTTTCTTTTGCCTTGTCTCTGCAATCTCTTTGCCAACATTGCCAACAAAGTGATTCCAAGCTCTTTATATGGTATTTTAGAGGCGTCAATTTATGCTAATAGAAAATTCTGTGAACACTCTTCTCATTCACGATTGATTGGTTTTTATCAACATATGCACGGGACACATTCTTCAGACATATCAAATGTGTTTGTGTCTTTTTCATCAAAGATCAGAGGAGGAATATGTAGCCTTCTGATTAATGTGAGTGAAGAAATTTCAGTTTCAATTTCTGAGGTTCTGCACATGCAACTTAAGAAACTGATGTGCCGTAATGACAGTGAAATGGTGGATTGTGTATGTCCAGGTAATTTAAGATAAGAATTCATGAGGTAAAATTATATCTTTTGTGAGTTTTGTTCAAGATGACTAAGAAATTGTGTGGGTTTTTCAGATACTGATTGGAAGTGGTTCTCTTTTCCTCCTAGTAGCTATATCCAGAGGACTGCTGATGATTCACATCCTAAAAACATTTAAGACAGGTGTGGTAGAGATGCTGCATATCTCATTTTTAAAATATATGTAAATACAGAAACAGAGTAGAAAGATTTTTTTTTTAAAAAGTGCCTTACCCAAAGAAATGGAATGATAATATTCTTCTCAGTAGCATATAATGCAAAGATATGTCTGCTCTGATCCCAATTCACCAAAATCACACAATCCATACAGCCTATTTACAAAAAAAAATTAAATGGTTTCCATGGATGAAAATGTTATACAAACATCAAATAATTTGCAAGGACAACACAAGCAATATGGACTCAAACTGATGTGTATTTTTTTCTTCGTCTCTCCCACTCGGCACTCCAGGGGTGATCTGCAGCATGGCCATGGCAATATAAGAAATTGTGCTGGCCCTCTCAACTGGAAGAGTAGATCTCTCACATTTCTCTAAGCTTTCACAAATAAACAGATTGCCAATATCCAGACTCCCATGAAACCGTAGGAATATGATAAACCACCTGTGCCCCTTTAATTCCCTCTTCCCCTGAGAAAGAATCACGGATGCCGGTAAACATGTTGCAAGGGTACGACACCATGGCTTTCTTAGGCATGCTGGCTGGCTGGCAGAAGTTCTCATCTGGAACAGATTGCCCTGATGTGTAAGTGCATTAAGCTGCAAAACAAAATATCGTAGATCCCAGCCCCAACACCCCCGCCCCCCAAACAGAGTCACCCACTCTGCCATATCACCATGCTGCTAATAAAGCAGTAACAGCAGTCCCCTATTCTCCAAGTCTTTTATCTATTTAAACCCATGAGCAGGACCACCTCCAGGATTTGAAGCGGAGCTGATCTGCCCCTCTGAGCACCTTGGCAACACTGAACTGTTTGCTTTATCATCATCAAGCCAGTGTCTAACGCAAGAGGATCAGTTCTGTCAATTTCCTCTCTGAATTAAGTTGTTCTCTTGTCATACTTCCCTTCAGATTTCTCAATGTGCAAAAGTTGGGTGCCAAAAGTATGTTCAAAATGCATTAAAGCATATTTAAAGTTATCCACACTTGGTTTTGATATTTAGAAAATGTGTTAGAAAGAAAAAAAGATGAAAAAGATCCAGAATTATATCTGATATGCTGAGAAGCTACTTTATTAGACACAGCTACCCTTTTCATGAAATAGACTGCTGACAGCATCATGTGAACATAATCTTATTGCTGTGTAAAGCAGGTATGCAGAAATCTGCAAATTGTCTTTGAGAATATGTATATGCACATGCAAGTTAGAGAGAGAATCAGCAAAGCAAAATAGTTTAGCAGTGAGTGCCAGGCATGCCGGTTTGAGTATATAGAAACAACAACTCTGCTGGGGTTTTCATGCCTGACAGAATCATGTTCATTGAGAATTGTCCACCTCCCAAAAACACTCAGCCAATATCACTCCTGCATTCAGAAATAGAGCATTGATGAAAAGCTCAAACAACTTGTGTAGACTAACAGATGGGCTACAGTCAGTCAAACAACAGTTGAGTAATTATCAAAACTCACAACACATCATACCTTATCACTCACAGGGTATGGCAGCACAACTATATGACTACATTATACTCTTGTAGGTGAAAAATAGAAAGCTGCAGCTGTTGGGGACTAAGTTTCTTCTTGAAGTTTGTTGGTGGCCAGAATCGGAATGACTTCCCGCTGGATCAAGGGAAATCAATGCCCAGTACAATGAAAATGATGCTGTGTCTTATGGGATGCTGTGTTTTGGATAAGATTTTGTAGTACGATCCGATGTGTCAGTTGTCATTAACATCTCCATGGCTTTTATTCCATACTCCAACTTTTTTTGACATGGTCAACTGATCATCCACCCAGTTTAACTGGGTAAATAACTCTCCCCCAGTGAATATTCTGATATACACAGTCAGTATGAGAGCTAAACATTGGAGATGGTTGAGGCATAAAGCCTTTGATATCAGTAGATGAAAGGCACTATATAGTAGAGACCACTATCATAATTATTACAGCAATCAGCACATTTAACGCCTTATAAAACTATCAAACATACAGACTATTATTTATTTTCTTAAAAGGTTATAGCACATATAGTTTTATTAACTGCACTTACACAGTAACTGCCTTGAAAATGTCAGCTCCAGACTTCTTATACAGGATATACATAACTGTGATCACTCATTTTTATTGCCGTTGTGTAACATAGAGCCCTTCCATATTTGTAACTGGACAAGCAGAATGGTCACGCTGATATTGTGAACAAAAGAGGATTTTATGCATATATTTAAGGAGCTCTAGATTTCAAAGAGATTTTTATGGTACAATTTCTTAACCACATCAAGTGTGACCCCCGCTCCATCTGAGTGCTATTTCAAGCATATTTATAAAAGTGAGTGTGACTCACTAGTAATATAACTTAATAACTAACGGAAAGTCCTAGTTTTGCTTGATAATATCAGCAGCACTAATGAGCTAGCTAACAGTTATACATTTTGATTACATACCCAGGACTGCAAAACCAAATACTAAAAACAGCATGGCTAAACCGGAATGTGATTATCCCTGTGGGGAAGTGTGGCAAGCATACATGGCACAGAATGAGACATTTTCTTTAATAGATGCTGTACATCCAGTAAAATCCATAAAAAACTGCCACAATAAATACAATCTAGATGTTTTGGTGAAAAGCATCAGCCTCACATTTTTGCTACCTTTGTGTAAAATCACCGTTTCAAAATGGAGTTTTGCCAACATAAAGTAATATGTCAGTGGAGTTCAGTGAGACTGACGACTGGTATTGGACCGACATTCCTGCAGATGCCAATAAATGAAAAAAAGTAGATTTTGGCTGGGAAAAGTTGCTGAGGAAGTAGCTGATAATCACCTTGGTGGGTGCAGCGTTAAAAATTAAAGTAGGTCAGTAAAAATGATTGATATAAGTAAAATAAAACTCTCTTATCCTATGTGAATAGCCATTAAGATTGAACAGAGAAAACCGCAGAGCCTTTTAATATGTGGGGAAAGGCACTAAACATGCATCTTCAATGCACTTCGTGTTGGTTCAAAAACTACCATGTAACTGCATGACAGGCATTCACAATGATCCTTTAATTAAGCTCCTTGAAATCAAAGGGCTGCTGTATTCCCTGTGTCATCTATTTCCATATATTTTATTTAAATATGTGTTGTTGTACCCCATTTCAGCGCAGAACCGCAATGCAATTAATAACCAGCGCTGCCATGATGAAGGCAAGAGAAATTAATAAAGGTGAGAAATTGGGTTTAAGATATTGAGAGATTGGAAAGGCTTTCGCAGCTGTCAGACCAGAGATATTGATATATTTCACTTAGGTGCTCTGGACGTGACCAGCCTCACAATCAGCAGGACGGAGGCTGGTACAGTAAATGGTGGTACAGGGCGTTCAGTGGTATTGAAAGCTCAATTCCTTCACAGTTTATTGAACCAGGTTTATTTATCTCTAATCCACCTTCCATCACCACCTCACAATCCTTTTTGAGTGTCTCATCATCATTCTCAATTCCTATCAAAAATCGTTATAATCTTTCCCCCCTTGTAACACACAAGGTAGTAAAGGTCTGTTCAGTTTTACACACCTATGCTGTCCCCATTTCACCCCATCATTTATTTACAACTACAGTGGGTTCCGGTGATAACGAAGCGCTCCAGGCAGTATATTTGCGATGTTGCGTTTGATTCTTCTGGGAAAAGTGGTGATTTTCCTTCATTTTCAGAAAGATACAAGGAGACCAATATACAGAAAATCCCTCCACAGAGTATTATGCAAATTGCAGAACCAAAATCAACATTGTTTGCCTGCATATTAGAGAACAAACTGAGGATCCTGGAAGATGGAAAGATACAGATTTAAAAAATATACAGTAGGGTCCAAAAGTCCAAGACCACCACTGGAAGTGCATCTGTTCTGCATTGTTTTATAATTTAATACAACATTTTTCATTACAAATTCTATTAACAATCTGAGAAAAAGTTTGGATCTTTGAAAAATGTACATGAATTTCCAGAATGTATTAGTTTTCGGTATGTCCCTCTCTTCCTTTAATGACAGGGTGCGCTGGGACTGGCATGGGCTCCACAAGTTTGTGCAAAACCTGATGATACATGTTATCACTTGGTCTTCAATTGCCCAAAACTTTCTTGGCCTTTAAGTGGCCCCATAAATGTTTGATGGGGTCTGACCTTCTGTACAAAGGAGTGAGCATGGTCAATGTCACAAATTTGCTTGAATATGACATAGAATCATTTAAATATTTCTTCTCCATAACAGAAGGAAAGGGAACAGTTAGGACATGACTGCTGAGTGTGTAGTGAGGGGGGAGGAAAGAAGGGGGGAAGGAAGAGAAATATAGGCCAAGGAAAGACATAACAACTTTAGACAATAAAACATATATATTCATAAAAGAAGGTTCAGGTTGAGATATTTGCATGGATGTGCATTGAATCGACCATAACTTTGGAAATGTATTTTTTTTGCATGCTAAGCATGCCATTCAGTTTTCCAATAAATGAATCAATGCATTTGAATGAAGGCATGACTGCATTGTGTTAGTGTTTGTTGCCCAGGGACTAACACTCTGTTTTGCAGAAACATTACTGAAGAATTAAAGACATAAATAGAGCACAAAAGCTGAAACTGCAAATTGATCTGGGAGTGCAAAAACTAAAATACAAATCCTCCTTAAGAATGTCTGAGTCAGCCCACAGTGTTGATATATCTCAGATTCTGACTGCTTTTGCAGTGTTTATATTCTTGTTGCAATCATTCATCTTGCCTTTGCCTTTTAAATACTCACAAGCCAGTTACAGGCTCATATTAAAGGAGTTGTAAGCACAAACTCACCTTAATCATCCAGGGGTTAAATTGTGACATTTAGTTTTAGGGCTGAATGATAGTGTCACTTTAATGTGAGTAGCATCTTCACAATGCATGTCACATAAAAAATGACTGCGAGCGCGAGTTCAACTAATTTAACAGACTTTTCTTGCCAAGAACTTCTAATTCTAACCTGCACACACGTAAAATCATTAATCAAGGAAAGCCTGCAATTACTTACCAGACAGCCCACTTATTCACACCTTACTTTTGTTCTGGCTCATTTCTGTCCAGTGTCTTTAAATTAATAAAGAGAAGCAGAGACTTCGTGGGCAATGCAATGGTTCATAACACTAATAAGGGCGGTCTCAATTCCTATTATTAACTCAAACCTCAAAGTCTTTTTCTTGTTTCATACAAGTTAAAACTATGACTTTATAGTTCAGGTCGTTTTGCTATTCAAGACATAACCTAGTTCTACATCAGCACTTGGGATATTCTTCAATGAACATGAGTGCCTTGTGTTTTGCATATGTGTGTGTGTCTGTGTGTGAGAGAGAGAGAGAGAGAGAGAGAGAGAGAGGGAGAGTAAAAGAGATAGAAAAGGAGAGAGATTTCTTGTACAGAGAGAGGGATGAAGGGAGGGGTTGGAGCAGATGGCCACAAATTCTCTAGGACTTTGCTGGCTAGCCCAGACTTTACGGCTCATATACTGACTTAATTCTGGGACAAAGGGGAGATTGTATGGAATGGGAATTTAAAAAGAGACATGTTCATTAGTATAAATCAAATGGACTTTTCTACAGGTTTTCTGCCTTTACCCAGACCACAGTCAAAAATAGTTTTCTTTCCCTCTGCACTAATTGTCATATCCCCCTGGCTTTTTTTAGATCCATGTATCTCATCTGCCTCATGGCACATGTCTTTTGAGGCCAGCTAAAGGTGTTATGTCACACTGTGATTTAAAATGAATGAAACAAGGGATAGAAAAAATATCACGTCTCTCCAAGTTGATTAGCCTGGGGCGCTATTTATGAAAACCACTGAGAAGATGAAAAGCCTAAATGCACTATGTAGCTTCAAACAATGTTGCACTTTTTAATGGAAACAATGCAGGCTACCAATGGAATTGCTTTTGTTACAGTTACAATGGTGCATTTTGAACTGTGAGCCTAGGGGAATCATGCTTGGCCTGTGATTTTTCTTGCCCACAGAGACCTGGTCTCCTCACTGTCTTTGCAAGAACATAGCAACAGTGTTCTGTAGCAGACGTTCCTTTTCAGCCACCATGACTAAACTTCATTCATAGTATCCTGATGAGCTACTACATTCTTTCAGTGCTATACTTTAAACCATACTTTGACATGAAGCACAATTAAATCTGATTGGGTTTTTTAATTTTTATTAAAGCAACATTTGGATCCATAATCCTGGAGGCATCTGTACTGTATTTAATCAAGTGCTGAAAGGCTTAAAGAGTTTATTTTGGCCTGATTAGGTGAAACAAGTTAAGAAGGTCATTAAGGATTTAGATGATACAAAAGTTGGAAGACACACCTGACTCAGCAAAAATGTGGCATTGGAACCCTTATGAACATTAAAAAAGTAATTATCATCATTAAGGATAGATGTAAAGATTGAGTATCCAGAAGAAGACGGAGCACTGCTGTGCTGTGTGGTAGCAGACCACTGCAGATGTAGCGTTTATTGAAAATAGAGTAAAAAAATAGAGTATGGCATTTATGATATAACATAAATGGCATCTTAACACCATGTGTCAAGAAATCATTGTATAAAAGCTCAAGGCAGTCATGATTGCCAGTCAACCTTTGCTCTTAACTTTAAATGGTAATTAAACACAATTATTTTATAATTATCTTTTATTCACAGTTGTAACTTGGTGAATTGCTTTTGGTGAGCTCTGAACTTAAACTGTGGTTGATAAACTAGACATCATTTAATGATGATTGATAGTTAAGGAGTACGTGTGAACATTTCTGTATGTGTTTGCCGACTAGATGTGTGCAGGCGTCTGACTATGTGCTTGTAAGAGTACGTGTATGTCACAGGATTTATGTGATAATACATTTGTCTTGCTCTAGTTCTGCTGTCTGTTACAAATCAGAACAGGGGTTTCTAGGAACTTGTTGGGGTGGGTCTTATAGAAACATTCTATACTCTTCGTCCAAGCTTGAAACAGGAAGCCGATGACAGTGACAGCTTGGGAAGCTGCTGGGAAATTGAACCAGGCAGAGAGGATTGGGACCTGAGGAGCAAGACCTCATAAGATCTTTTTTCTCATGATTGGTTTCCCCATGGCGATTCTTGACTAATTAATCAAACCCTGTTAAAATAAAATGGCTTTGTGTGCTGCTCTTTTTTAACACTTCTTTCTATCTCTGTTTTGTGACATTGAGTTAATTCTTGTCACATGTTCCAGACTGATTTTGTTCTTTCAGATTTTGCCTGTTCACTAAACCAGAAACTCTTTGAGGCAGGTTATGGAAAAATGCTGCCTTTGTCTTTAATTGTGCACCAAAGCCAAAGACAGTAATATGTTTTTGGCTTTTTCTGGAGGATGGCCCAGTTTATATAGCCTAGTGGTATTCTTTCATATCAGAATCTGGTCACATCTATCATACAGCAATCTATAATTCATCAGAGGCATCTGTTGATGCTGTGTTTAAAACTAATTTCTGATTTTTTTGGTCACAAGAGACCGAAAAGATCAAAATGTCCTTTCACTATGTCTCGAAGTAGTAGCTAAACTTTGAAGTTGAAACTAAAATGTTCGTTAGTAAACTCAGCTCAATCAAATTAAAATAACTGAAAATGAGCAGCAGAGAGCAACAGAAGGGGACTGCATGCAATAATGCAAAACAGGGACAGAATAGGCAGATGGACTTTACTTTGGACTGTAGCTGGCTCTTGCCTGTGGTTTTCTGGTGCCTATCACCAACACATGCATGTCTTCAGCCCAAGATGGCGGCACTTTAGTGTACCCTCTCATCTGTCCCACAGGATCTGGCTCAGGAATATTTTCAGTGTTTCAGATGAATTGTTTCACATGAATGGCTGTTGAGCAATGACGCATACATCTGCATGTGGCTGTAGTAAATAGCACAGAGGATTCAAAGTCCATAGTTGTCCAGAAACTCTTTTCAAAAGTTTGAAATATACATTTACTGTACACTGGAGTTCTTTTTACTATTCCTGCTGTGGCATGGTGCAAGGGAAAACTGAAAGAAACTTCAGACATCCACATCTCAAGGTGTGCTGTAATAAGCAGGGTGTTAAGAATAAAAGGGCAACTGTCATCCTGAAAGCACAAGGAAAAAAATTATGCAAGACAAATGTGTTTAAAGATCTGCCAAAAATACTGCTTCAGATCCTCCAAACCACTCATCAAAGCAAATTACGGCTGCTCTTGCAGTTTGACTCATTATGGCCTCCAGTCTTCTGTGGCGTTGCTATGAGTGGTTGGTTTGCAAACCTTGCTACAAGTAGAAAATATTGGTCAAGGTATAAGAAGTAATCTTGCACAATTACTGATATTTATACATGGATATTGATCTTATCAATCTCTGCAATTGATCTAATTATTCATAGCATGAGTGTCATGATCTCAATGCTGTACTTATGTCATCAATCGATTGAGGGATGGGGAATTAATTAGCAGATGGCACAACAGATGCCTCGTTATATCTGTCTTTCTGAGCCGTACTTTTCTCAATGTGTGGTCATGAGTTTTTAATGTATAGTTGCACATACAAATGTACACAATATAATGTGTGTGGTGCATAATTTGTATGCCTTTCTTGTTTTGATATTGTGTATTTTATGCATATCAATTTATTTACAGTCAGGGGACAACCAATCTTGAGGAGGATACTTCACTTTGTGTATCTAATTATCAAGCTATGTATTAAACTAATGTGAAAGAAGGTTTTGCATAAGGTGCATAACTGGACCTTATGGTAGCGCTAGTCCACACACCCAATTATTAAGCCTCAATCACAATACACATTAAGGAATGTAAGGAAGAAAATGCCCACCTTTTGGCCACTATCATTTTTGTGCTGTGTGCAGCAGTGTAGAATGGCAATATTGCAATAGTCAACAGTGTTTGATCATTGTGACATCTTTTTGAGGCCCCAGAAATTATGCCCTACATTTTCACAAATCTTTCCAGTCTGCTGGAGCATTTATTGCTCAGAAACCATACTGATTTCTAGAGCATGTTTGTGGTCCACCCTTGGCTACACCAATTTATATTCATTGCTGTTTTTTCCTCACTCATACACACAGACATATTCAACATTGTACGTATGTGTCCCACATTTATCAAAGTGTGCCTTCTAGTCACACATTTCCATGGACAAATGCACTGTTTATTTCACTGAGCATGTAATTGATGATAAATATATGTTATTTATTTATTTATTGCTGGCATGTTGAAGGAAAGAATATACATTTAAAAAATGCTGAAAATGCAGCATTGTAGCAGTGAATTGGAAACATGCTTCTTTCTCAAAGATTATTTCTCTAGATCCATATCAGGAAGTTCATTAATGCTTTTCCTGTCAAAGGCTGTAGTGGAACCCGGCAGAACCCCTGAAAACTCTGTGGTATCAACAGGTATGGTGTCATTCATCGTGTGACCAGGTTGCATGGTCACAGTCAGCTGTAATGGAACTGCATACCTCACAGAGGGTGACAGACAAACATGCTCAAGCGACCCAAGCAAAGGCAGAAACCCGGTCAGCCTGAGGGACCATGGAAAAAGTATTGATCTCACGATTTGCTTATGAAACCACAATCGTATCAAGGGCACTTTTTTGGTCTGAGTTAAGGAAGTGGTAAAAGAAAATAGTTAAATGTTGCAAAATACTTCATGCAAATATTTCTTTTCCATTTTAGTCTAAATAAACTAGGGTCACGGTGACATCCATTTGAATTGCTCTGCAGTATGTTCCAGGGCCAGGGAACATTGTAATTTCAGCTCTGGCTGCTGGACCAATTTTGGATAATGTTTGAGGTAATGTTCTGCACTCTGCCTTTGCCCCCTTAAGCATTCACATATGGTCCAAGATGGCATTCAGAAAAAGATTATAGGTTACATGAAACTAAGGTTATGGCTACATTGCAAGAGTAGCCTATTTAAGTAAATAAGAAGCACTAATATTTCCATCCATAAAGATTGGAAATTATGTTTTAAGTTACAATTTAAGTGACAGGCATGACATATAGTTGTTATTATAGTTGCCAATAGTACGCAAGACATTAATACAATTTGCTGATTCATTTCTGCATTATAAATAGTGATAAAGTTACATTTTATATCATCTATACACAGAATACTAGCAGGGATAAAATGGATAATTTGTAACAAATGGCAAATTTCAGGCATGTGTGTGCTGCTGGTGTGTATGCAACCAATAGGGTTGGCCATGGACATGAATGGTGTAAAGGTAGTTCAGCTCATTAAAAATGACAAAGTTCTGAACATAGTGCACCAAAGCTGCATGAATCAGCCAGCACCTCTACAGTTTGGACAAATCAGGATGAACAGAATGTTCTGAAGGTTATGTGCATTGCTTTTACAGCAAATTTAACCATTTATTATTTACTCTTTGGATGCAAAAAGAAAGCTCTGGCCAATTTTCCCAAAAATAGTGACAAATAAACCCTTAAATACCACCATCAGCAGAACTCCCCCAACTTGCAAGGTCTTACAATTGTGCTGATTAGGGTAATTTAGCTCTTAGAAGATGGAACAGGTGTTGCAATTTGCACTTAAAATGCTGTCAGATGTTCCCAGACACTTTCAGTAAATATTTAACGGGAAAGGTGAGGATTTTCTGCAGTTTATGTCCACAAACATTATTTTAATCGTGCATAGCCTGGCAATGAGCCCTGAACTACAGAAAAACCACTTCTGGGTTTGAAAAAACAAAAGAAAACAACAAAAAAAAACTCTTTGGCAGAGCACACGGGAATGTAAATACACATCAAAGCATTTATGTGCTTCATGGCTAAATCATTAAGGAAAAAAAACAAACAAAAAACATTAAGCCATAATTTGAATGTAACAATAACTAAAGACTGCAGTGCATTGCTACAGCACTTTCAAAAGCTTGGGTATTGCCAAGACAACAACTGGCCCTCTCTGTGTGCAAGAACTGCATTCCTGGAGTGTAAAGATAATGTCTCTGTTCTATTCTGACACCACCATTTGCAGTGCAGCAGGACCCAGTAGCCAAGGTGAAAACAGGTGTTCGTACTGCGCAACAGGACAGAGGTAATGAATTCAGCTCACTGCAGGGATTTCACCTTTCTGCAGGGGTAGATTTGAGGCTTTTGATGCTTGGTTCAAATGCAGACCTAGACTGATACCTCTGGGGGAGCAAATAGCCTATCATTAGCACTCGACATTTTACAACCCTTGGGACTCCTATTAAAATGAAAGAAGATGAAACAGGCCTATTGGAAGGGATGCAGAGGAGCTGACAGTAAAAAATCTGAGAGTGAAGAATGACATACGTGTAGACCTACCTGAAAGGATTCAGCTGATGGCTGTACAAAGCAAACGAATAGGGCTTGATTTCCCAAAAACCCCTAGCACTTTGGTTTATAATGATTTTGGGAAACTGGGTCCAGATGGAGAAACAGAACACGTGAAAAATATAGACCAGATTTGATCTAAGCAGTTTATGCTTTGTACTTATCTTTGGGCTGTATACATGTGATTTTTTACATGACTGAAAAAGAAATGACCACAAAAAGTATGTAAGGAATAAAACATGGCAAAAGGTGCATAATTACAAATAAAAGTCATAACACATTATACTGTATGCAAGCAAAAGAGATACATTATTTAGATATCCAAAGAGAGTGAATGTTTTATTGAAAATGCTTTGCCTCCAAATAAGCAATTAATTAGAACATGTTAATCTGCATAAGTCACAGGAAAACAATGCAGGCTTGTGCATGAGCTACATTGACTGAAGAGAGTAGTAGTGTATTTTCATCAATAACATTCTCCATGGTCTGATATTCTGATATAAACTTTCTGCCATTCTGAAAAAAGTATAATTTGAGTGCAGTCGTTTACCTGAATACTTGTAGGGTTTTTTGGGGGATTTTGAACACTTTCAATGAACATAAAAAACTATATTAAATGGGTAACAGAAGCCATTTTATATATCAGTGATAAATGCGTAGGAGAACAGAACACAAATGACTCATTTTTAAGATGTTATCATTTGGCCCTGAGCAACACCATCAGCTCTGACATCACTCTGAAACAGTGAGAGGAAAAGTGACAGCTTAAATGTGACACTTGTGAAATGGCCTCGTATTGACACAGCTCCCCTGCTCATTGACCTTTGACGATCTATCAGCAGCATGCATTAGATCTGTGGATATCACATTGAGGAAAACCATCCCTCATTCAAAAAAAAAAAAATCCTGGAGTGATCTGAATCACAATCAGTGTGTCAGCCTACTGAAAGGAGCTGGTTAAGGAACTTGCACCTCAGAGTTTGTAGGATCTGTTCCCAGATGGGCCTTCCTGTTTTGCCCAGGAGCAAGGTATTTAACCTGAATGACTTGAGTAAATATGTGCAGGTCATGGTGGATAACTGTGTCTATTCAATGCCATTGTAATGTGGAACCTGATATGGAGAGAAAAAGGAAATATGAATAGGTTCTATACCAGTTTATGAGAAGAGTAAGTTAAGCTTCCAATATAAAACATAGATAAATAAATCACCTGGAATGTATTAATACAAAAACACTATGGCAATAAGTAGGATACATTGGACACATTTTATAAATGGATGCCAGTACAATCCCATGCATTTGATGAGGACTGGAGAAAAGTAGAGGTGTTACAATAACATTACATTGAACTATTTTCTAAAAGCATACATTTTCAAACCTTTCCTTCACATTTTTTAAACACTTCTTTAAAAAAATTGTGCATATTGTATGCTTAATGATTTCTGGCCTGTTTATTTCAGTAGGACTTCAGAACTTGCCTTTCTGTTGCTATATTTGGAGTCTGCCTAATTAGATTAAAATTCTTCAACTCCATGCTCCAGTTCACTAGAACTGCACACCTGTGTGTGGGGGGACAAGGGGCCAAAGACGGGAAAGTAGCATGCTTACAGTCTCAGGTAGTGTCTCTAAGGAGATTTTGATTCAGGAAGGTCATAGCTCAAATCTATTGTACTCACACAGGAAAAACAGCCATGGATAAGGGGATACACAAGCCCTCAGGTTTTATTTGTCCAAATGTAATTCAACAAATAAATGAATTGTTTTCTTCAGGTCATTTCTGTAATACCATTATGGTAGTCATCAATGTAACACTCCTTGTTGCGAAGGTCGGCAGTTACAGCCACTGGCCTCTCTGAGAACGAAATGTTCATCAGTCGAATTTGGAGACAGGGTGAACTATTCCTGTGCCATGTAGTGTAAATGAAATACTCCACATTTTAAATGTAAAGAAAATGTTGATTGAATAGTTTCCATTGTAATGAAAAGGCAGCAAGTCACACACAGTCTATTGGACCCCCTTTACATTCAGTGACAGGTTTATGCCTTCCTGACACCCTGTTAAAAATGGTTCTGGAAGCTTTAGTACAGTGGCACACCACGTATCACTCCAATTTACCCACTTCAGAGCTTCCCTGAGGTTTGCTCATATGTCTTGGTTTCAATTTGGCCCAAGATTTCAGTGGGATTTATATCGAGTGCTGTGATAATTCCCTTCTCCAAACTATATTCACACTGCAAATACCATGACAAGTGGTCCAGTCCTGCTAAAGGTTTACAAAACATGCATCTTAGAAAATGCTTCAGAACATCAGTTTAGCCAGGGTTTAGCATTAATACATACATGAATGGAGACACAAATATAAACAAATACAATATACATGTATAGTCCAAGAGTCTAGAATTGAATTCCAAATGGTTCATGATGTTCAAAGGGAATATTTAACCATTATGTGCTAGGTAAATTGCATTAAGTCCTCATAACTCATTAAGTATTTAAAAGTGTTAATCTTCTAAGCAGAATCCATTTAGTGGTGGTAAAATAATACAGCACACCACTGTGAATATCATGATTTCTCTTCCATGCACTGTGAATATGCCTTTACTAAAACTGTACAAGGGAGGGGGAAGACAACTACAATCGATTAGGTGGTTCCTGGCTGCTGTTACACTGTTGGAGTATGATAGTTCATTTCCAGTTTATGTCAAGAATATATGTTAATTAACTGTTGTAATATTGCTATACAGGTATACTGTGTGTATATATGTGGGCAGCCTGTAATCTAGTGGCTAAGGTACATGACTGGGACCACTGAGGTGCTGGTTCAAACCAAGAGGGGGGATTGGCCCTTGGTTAGCCTAACCAACTGTAAGTCCCTTTGGATAAAAGCCAGCTAAATGATTGTGTGTGTGTGTCTGTTAGAGATAGAGAGAGAGATAGATAGACAGATATACAGATACAGAAAGAGTTAGAAATGGAGAGTATATACACATATCTCATGGAATGAGCTAAAAGTTTATTAGAGCTAGTATGGACAATGGCAGTGCAATAGCTCAGACAAAAGCTGCAATAAAATTGCATTTTGTATCTTAAGAGGCTAGCCAGCTTGTCCACTCTGCTGCAGGACATTAAGATCATAGGATTTATCATGAATGGCTGCAAACTGTTTCACAGTGAGCATGTTCCTGTAGTGCCCATATGCAAAACAAAGGAGCGTGTGTTTGCGTTTAGGCATGTGTTCACGTGTGTGTGTGTGCATGTAGGGAGTGGCAGTGGAAGGGGTAAGGCATATGTATATGCTGTATAGATCCACTCTGGCCTAGCAGCAGGTGTCTGTAGATATTGCCTCCTACATTGCTGCACCCCAGAGTAAAGATTATCCAGTGGAAATACATGTTAAGCAGACTTAACATGAAGCGGGTTAGAGGATAAAAACAAAGATAGCTGTGCCTCCCTGGAGGTGCCACATATCCCCCCCCCAGCTTTGGCTTCTCCCTGGGGTGCCAGTTCAGCTCAGCTGTGCAGCCTTAGAAACTGCAGAAGTAGGTTAAGGAGAACTCCACAGAGAGCACGCCAGCTCAAGAAGAAAACTAGGTTTTACAGGCACTAGAGAAAATACATGAATAAGACCCAACAAGACGAGAAGACTAGAACCTTCTTGATCTTCACTCTTCTTATTCCTCATTGACAGATAGAGGACACCAGATTATTGTCTTGATCTGTCCACTTTCTGAACAAACATTTTTGGGAACAAAAATGTAGCTTTCTTTCCTCAAAGTAGACTAACAATAAGTCTTGAGAAGTTAGTTCATGCAATGTTAAAATTAGATTATGGATATCAAACCACTGGTTTCAATGTCTGAATGAAAATAAGGCAATGTGCCTTCTTGGGAAAATGTAAATATCATCAAAACAGTTTAGACAAAAGAAACACACATACGAAAAAGACATTCTCCTCAATTAAATACTAGTTTCACTATAATTGAGGCAATCAAGTACATCTGGATGACTGAATTTGGTAATCTGCACAATTAATGTTTAAAATGAGTTGATATGAAATAATACAATGTAAATAGCACATGCATTACTGTGCTTGTTATGAAAAAAAAAAAAAAAAAAAAAAAAAAAAACTTGGAATTGGAGTTATGAGGGATATGTAAGGATATTGACATTATTGATACAGTGCCATCTGAGTTACCAAAATAGATTTTATACATGTAATATTTAGCATGTATAGAGAGTCATTGAAATAAATTATAAAACTCCTTTCTAGCATGATAAATCAAAATGGTGCCCAGACGGCTTAACTACTTATCTTCATCTTGATGAATATGACAAAACCACACAAATAAGAATCTCTCATAACCTGGGCTAATTAAATCAGCCAGCTCATCATCAATGCGGTAGATACAAACACATAACTTATAAAATCACATATGTGGTGATTAGATCTATAAATGTATTTGGTTGTCTTGGCTGCTCCCTCCCATATTGGTCTTCTTGTATCACTGATATCTTAAAGTTTGTACAAATGTGCCTCCCAGCTTACCTTCACATGGCATATATTTATACATTAGGTGTATATCTATAAGCAGAAACACACTGTTTATTATTCATGTTGGTTTTATAAAAACAGTAATATATTACATAAAGTTAATTGAAAGGGTTAATTCAGTTTCTCAATTGTGAATCTTAGAAGCTACATTTGCAGAGCTGTATTACTGGAAGCTGAATGGGACCTAGAAAAAAGAAAATAAATGTTGCAATCAACTCGAGAAACATGGGTGGAAATGAGACCCCTTGCAGTAATGAAACAATAGGTTAACTTAATGAGTTTCTGCACATGGTGTGAATGTCTTTAATAACCATGTCAATACCACATTATGATTTGTCTTCTGCTCACTTAGGTTTCCCTCACAGCATGGGAAGGGAATGCAGGGCTGTGAGTGTGTGGTGTGTGCATGCATGCGCGATACACGTGATTGTCCATCACCAGCTGTGCTGCTGAACCAAGCAGCATTTAATAGGATGAAATTCATTTGAAAAATGAAGTGGCTCTCTGTCTTCCTGCGCCTTTCACATATCTTTCCTTAATTACCCTTCTTCTACAACTTTACCCAGGCATATGATATTGAAAGCTGCAGTTTCAATGCAAGGACTCATACAGTGGGGTTAAAAAGTCTGAGACCACATTGAACATTTTTTCCATGTAAACTGTCTTCAAGTAAGCCTGGAAATAATCAGGAAGTTTTAAGATTTTGAAGAATTTTAAACAAAGAAAAGTTATGACATTTACAACGAAAAAGAAATATTTAAGATTCTGAACTATGTCTAGGTCAAATTTAAGCAAATTTGTGACATTGACCCTGTCAATGCCTTTGTAGAAAAGGTCAGACCCCATTGAACATTTATGGGGGCACTTTAAAGAAAGTTTTGTGCAATGAAAGACCATGTGATAACATGAATCATTATGTTGTGGAGTCCATGACAGCTCTAGTGCATTCTGTCATTGAAGCAAAAGGGGAGCACGCCAAAACTAAGACATAGAGATGCATGTACATTCTTCAAAGATTCAACATTCAACATCACTCAAATTGTTAATATAATTTGCAATGACAAATTATATTAAATTATAAAAGAATGCAAAAAAGCCAAGTATAATTTCTTATGATAATGTATCATTATACATTATCATAAGAAATTATACTTGGCTTTTTTCATTATACATTATCATAAGAAATTATACTTGGCTTTTTTGCTCTATAAAAATGGTCTGAAACATTAAAAACTAGTAATTAACTAAATGAAGTGTTCAAATCAACTCAGCTTGATGAACCCAGTCTATTGTTGATAGTATTTCTATTTTCTTTGTTAGAAGAAAGGAGCCAATGATGTTGCAATATATTATATTTATTTCTTTACAGTCATTTAACTTATCATTATTAGAATATTGCAGGGCTTACAGGTAATATTCCTGGGCTTGCTATCATATTGTCATGACTGCTATCATATTAGAGTAATTATCACTGTTATTATAATTAGCAGATTGGCATGATTAATATTATAATTTTAATAACAATGAATGTTAGTATTATCATAATTAATACAAATGTGTCTGTTAGCACTTTAGCATATTATGATTAGAAGAATAATTTACATGATTTGCATATCTGAAGGATTCATAGTATTACCTTTCCTGAGATGTAGTCGTAGTAGTAATTATTTAGTGGCATCCATTAACATGCACAATTATGCACGTGTCACTTGAGCAAAGTCAGCAAAGGTAATAGGTACAGCACAGACAAATGCATATGATACATATTTAGGTAATAAAGGGAAGTAAAATCAAAACATGCTGTCAAAGTACACATATAGCCCTGATAACTTCAACAGAAATTGTACTACAGAGAGGAAACATCGATCCCGTCTCACGTTGGCTGTTTTGTTTTGCTCAGCTGTCTGGTCTGTCATGGCCACCTGTTTGTTTACTTTTTTTACATGGTTGTCTAGCTGTATACATGCTGCTCTAAGTTATGCTTTGAAAATATGCATTTCATAAAAAAAAAACAACACACAATGCATGTCTGTAAAACATTACAGCTGCATGTGCACCCTATGAGTCCACATCTAGAAAACCCAACATGGGTCCCCCAGAAGGATGCAATGCTTTCAGCTACCTCTCATTACTGATAATACACAGAAGCTCTTTTGAGTCCTCTAGTGTTTAACTGCCTTCGCCTTTAGGTCCACGGACAGCTAGTCCGCTGGGGATGGACATCTGCTAGTTCCCCTATAAACCAGAGGAAACCCCTGAAACATGCATAGAGATGGCAGTCTGAAGAAGGGGCATAATTTCACAGCAAAACACCTTGAACTAGCTATATTTGAGAAACAGATGACTAATATATTGTGAAAGCATTTCCCATACAAACTTTATCGTCTTTGGTGCCAACCTCTGTTAAAGTCCCACAACCAATGAAAATAGTGGGGTGCCTCCACCCTGTCAGGATCTATACCTCTACTCCCTGATAGGTTAAGTATTTATAACAACTTAAGAGGGGTGAGCTGAGTTGTTTAGAATCATAACATTTCATAATTGGTTACATTGTGGTGTTGCAATTGACTGTGTATTCCATTGTTGCCCTTTTCTTTCATTCTTTTTTTGTGTTGAACATACATAGTGGTAATTATCTTGCAAGATATAGTTTGCACGCATGCAAGCACGCAGGCACGCACACACACAGGCTCTCAATGTTTGCTTAATGTCTTCTTTTTTAGTTAATTACCAGCAATGAGCCCACACAAACTGACTGTAAGATTTCTCATTTATATTTCTCTTTGCTTTGTCTGATCATTAATGCATTTATTTTAATCATATATCAGACTTGCAGTTAGTTTTGACTTATGGGTTGATTTCACTAATTTATGGTTTGATTATAATATGAGTGAGTTTCTGGGTTTAAAAAAAAGAGTTGTTGCAATTACAACTTAACTATTCTCTATTCTATATACCATAGTGTCCCAGGAACACATCTTTCAGAATGTATTGTACTTGCTCTTCAAATCGACTGCATTCCCTGGGTTTCAGAACACTTGTGACAAGGACATCAACTGGTAAACATTTGTACTGATAGTACAAGCAAAAAATTGTGCTAATCTTAAGACATCCAAGAGTGAAATATGCTGATGAAGACCTAGTTAGATATGTTATAATAGCAAATCACACACAGCTGCAATAACAATCTCTTTTTTACATAAGCTAATGATCCAGTTCATCAACTGCTGGCAAAATATCAAAACAAGAGCAGACAGCTTTTATCTCAGGGTTAATCTTCATTTATAATAAAGTGTGTGTGTGTGTATTATTATATATATATAAGCAATTTTATCGTACAAGGAGATGGATATTATATTGGGTTTTCTTCTGTACAATGATTTCCGCCAGAAATTTGAAAAGACTTAAATAAGATATATTGGAGTATCCTCCACCATAGGAGATGTAGAGAGGTGTTTTAAGCTGGTTATCTCAATCTCTTCATTATTGGGACATGAGGTTGTGTGATCACAATAAGATCGGTTTCTGGGGCAGAGGGGACAAGGTGATAGTGGAGGAAAGAAAGTACTGTATAAACATTCAATAAGTAGGTAAACAACAACAACAACAGATCGTCTGTATTGAGCAAGAACCAAATACTTAAAACCTTGGCCTTAAGAGTAGTATAGTTATAAGTATAGTTATAAGTATTATTATTATTATTATTATTATTATTATACACCATTCAGATCACAATTATAATCATTGACTACTCCAATTCCCAGTCAAACATGTTCAAGTTAATGAGGACACAATGCACACATCACATTAGCTTCATCCTGCTGAATGGAGCTTGCAAGTGAATGAATTTTTGAAAAGGTCACAGGCTGAAATCACTTGCTTGTAAATCGCTTGCTCCGTGAGATTGTCAAACTCTGTCCATGTGTGTGGGCGATACGAGGTATGTTCAATCTGGGTTCAAATGAGGCTAAATCACCACTGACATGCATGTAGCTGAATTAGCGGAACCAATGTTTGGACCAATTTGGAGTAGTGGGTTAGGATTCAGATTTAATGTACCTATCTTTTCCAAATTAAATGTGTACAATATTGATTCAATATGATTTTTGCGAGTGTTTTTTTTTCTTCCGTATTAGCTACCTGTGTTTAATACTGCAGTATCAGTTGTCTGGATATAATACTATGTGTGAGGGTATGTTTCTCAGTAATTAAATTATAATACTGCTAGCTGTCTTGTATTCAGCAATGATAAGGGAATTGTTTTTTCAATATTTTCTAACAGCATGCCATGGTCCTTTTCCATAGAAAAGAAAAGTAACTTTAAAATCGGGAGCCAAGTCTCATTGAGATTCATACATAGGGATAGAGTAAGGTATTTTGGGAAATATATTTCGCTCTTTGAAGTTCTTGTAATGTTTAGGAACTTGTGTCTTTTAGAAGCATCTGTTGCATTTAATATTCATACCAGCAAACGCCAGCAGCGCCATCAACAGAAACATTTTACTCTTGAGAGGAATCACTCCTTATTCAGTCCTTTTATACACAGGAGAAGATTGGTACTTTATAAATTAAAAAAAAGAAGAAAAAAAACTTGAAATAAAGGGAATTAAATCCCTGATTTATGTTGAAATGTGGTCAGACATCTTAATGAGCCAAAGTTCCACATTCATAGTTAAATTAAATGCAGCGCAGAAGCACATTTCAGATTTTTGAATAATTGGAAAATATAGTTTTTAGTTTATAGTTGCATTTTTTTATTAGAAGATGAAAATATCTATTGCCACAAATTTACAGAAACCTAAATCTGTTTCACAATTTTAAACGACTTCCTGGAGACTGAATAGAAACTTTAATAACTGTGACTTTACAAAGCTACTTGAGTAAATGTAGTCACCATCGTATCAATTTGCTTGAAGGATCAAAATTATTTTATCACTGTTTTAAATATAATCATCTTCATATTTTTAGTATCAAATATAATAACAGTTATTCCTTGTTGATTGGATATTCCATCTGAATGTGTATACTCTATGCTGGGCAGGTGTTTTGAAATGACCCACCATCTTAAGATAAA
Organism: Albula goreensis; assembly: GCA_022829145.1. NCBI lineage: Eukaryota > Metazoa > Chordata > Actinopteri > Albuliformes > Albulidae > Albula > Albula goreensis. The sequence continues at coordinate 34,210,743 of CM040744.1, forward strand.
TCATTAAATCCTGCTTTCCTGTGATATTACATTAAAGCAATAACATACATGGGGTCATACTTGGGTATTGGTGAGGCTGTGATGCAGGCAAAAACATAAGCCAAAGTCGGGTATGTCAATGATGTTCGGAAAGCTAAGATTTTCACATCAAAGATTATAGTGCAGTCTGGGTGAGGCTTAAGGAGTTATTAAAGGAGATAAGATCACCCTAATGACATGGAAACATAGCTAGCTGCTTTAGGCACTACAGAAGTTACTATGCCTTTAATCAAGTTTGGCTGCTCTAGTCATCTAACTTTCTTCTGTCTAGGTAATTGTATCTAACAGTTAACATTAGCTATGTTTAGATAACATTGCAAACTAACATGCATTTACATGCCAATATTACTGGATATGTTATTATTTTACTCTCATTTGCTTTTGCGTGGTAAGTATTTGTGTGAATGGTATTGGTTTTGTCGTTAATGAAGTAGCCAAGTCCCCATGCCATTACTAGACATAATCTCCATTAAGTATGCTTTGTGATTAAAAGTGATATTAAACCTGCTGGCTTAAATAGAGAATTTAATAGTTTTACACAAACTTCAATCACAGATCAACCATGAGTGTTCTAATGCTTTAATGCAAAGAATTAGAGTGAAACCGATGAAGTGAGGTACCATGATCGTATATTGTGGTTATTGGCATGGGTTGGGATATTTCTCACCCAATCACAATTTGTGGTTGAAACTAATTAATGTACAATGTTGTTGCTCTCCAAAAATAGAGTACTTTATTTATTGAATTAGTCTGTAGAAAGAAAAATGTTGCATAGCTGAACAAAAGATAATGGCATAATGGCAGGAAAAGGAAAAGTCATTTTCATTGATGATACTTGTAGGACGACATTGGTGCTATGTTTTCCATCAGTTTTCCCAACCATGGTTTTCCAACTCTCAGCAGTGATGAACTGATGGCTCCATGTTCAAACATGTATTATACAAAATTTAGCTAAATAATACATATGTATACTTCAGTGGATGGTCACATGACAAATGACTTCAGCTGTGGCACAGTATAGGGATGTTTTATACAACCTGTCTTTTGGATAGCCAAAAGGCTAATCGTGTAGTGTTATAGTGGGATAAGACAGAGGAGGGTGGGAGCTTGCCAACATGTCCCAGAGGTCTGCCTGACAGAAGCTCAAGGCCATTTCTTAGTGGGTCTGTGCATAGCGCTTGGGAGTTTCAAATCCCTCCTCCAGCAAACTTGGCAGCCAGCCTGATATTCCACAAGCTGGCTGCTGTTTTATTTATCAAGCAACTAAAATTGACATTTTAACAGAACGTTCCTAAGAGCCCAACCTTCCATTTGTGTGTGTGTTTGTGTGTGTGTGTGTGTGTGCACACATGTGTGTGTGTGTGCGTGTGTGTGTGTGTGTGTGTGTGTGTGTGTGTGTGTGTGTGCACGCATGTGTGTGTGTGCGTGCGTGTGTGTGTGTGTGTGTGTGTGTGTGTGTGTGTGTGTGTGTGTGTGTGCGTGTTTTTATTTTTATTTGAATTTCATGTCCTCTCCACTGCTGGTGAGAGAGTGGTGTCCATCTCAGAGTAATCAGAATCATAAGCATTTGAGGTCATATTCCTCCATACATTATTTTTTCTTGCTAATCCTCTCAACTTCTGTGACTTCCCATCCACTCCTTGAACACACACACATACATCATTTTTCAGCTTAGTGTAAACCAGATACTTAGTTATGTGTCCCCAGACCTCTTTGGTAAAGAATAATCTTCAGGGCAATCAGAGGAGTTCCACTACCTTTGATGTTGAATATAGTATCAGTTGAATTCCATATGGTGTGCGTTCCGCAATTCTTTATAAACCCATGAATTGTTTTCTATGCATAGTAATGGCAGTGGCTACATAATCAGAAATTCCTGTTCATACAGTTCCATGAACATGTGTTAATAAAATATTTGATATGCCCATCTGATTTTCTGTATTTTTTGCATATTTGATATCCAACCAAAACAGATTGTTAGATAATGCAGAACCTAGGTGAACATAATATTTAATATGTAGTTGTTCAAGGATGTATAAATGCTCATTCAGAGCATAATTCAAGGTTGTTTCAGTGATGGAAATTTGCCTGGTATGAGGTTCTTGCTGTGGAATTCAGTGCCTGGTTTTTGCCAGACCTGGGCTAGTTTTGCCATAAAAGGTTCACTCTTAACTCATCTGTCTATAGACCGTTGTTCAAAAACTACAGAGGATTATCCAGGTGCTGTTTTTGGTCCACTTGAACATTCATGTACCTCTTAATGAACAGCAAGCTCTTTGTTGCATCTTTATGAATCTGGTCAACGTGGTTCTGACGTAGTTCAATGTAGTTCAGTGTAACCCCAGTGCTTTTCCTCAATGCAACTTTCCAGACTGAGAGGCATCAACAGATTATTGTTCTGGAGGTCTTCAGGAATTTGTGGTCATGGCAAAATGTTCTAACAACTTCTCTGTGATGGTAAGATCCAAAGTTTAAATCTGGAAGAGCTTGTCCAAACCAGGCATGATCACTGATGTATTCAAACTATAATTATGTCTTTAACTGGGCTAAAAAATTGGAAGAAGATAAATTTTTCACTCCTGAAATTCAAAAGTTTCACTAACTTGCATATATAGAAACTATAAATAATGCATTAGGATTGTGGGCAAGGTAAAGAAGATTAGAGTCTATACATGTATCCCATGTATGAATCCAGAGACTTAATCCTGGAGGCACACATTTTCATATTTTTCTGTCCTTGAATTTGAATGTGTTCTAGTGGAAAACAAAATGTTTTCCTTAAAATTATTTTCCCACGAGGGTAGGTGAATTAGGCTTTTATAAATTTTGTTGTTTGGTATTTCACATGGGCATTGCAGCTGTGGGGGGCGCGGGGGACTTGTCCCCTGCACTTTTTTGGGATCATCATCTAACCCAACCTATGGCTGTACAGCTGTCTTGCTTACACTCTGTCTGCATTGGGATTTGAACCTGCAGCGCCGGGTCAAGGGGTCGGACACGCTAACCGCTCAGCTCATTGAGGTTGTGACATCACCGCCCCATTATTACTGAAGTCCATGAGCCGCCAGTGCCACTCAGGTTAAATATCCTGTTTCCACATTTCAAACTCACACTTCTGCTTTCTGGTTTTGAAAATCTGCGGACTGCCAACATATATTTACAAAGCATTGTTTTGCTTTTTCTCTTTATTGTTATTATGCTATTGTTGGTTGGCAGCAGTTTTATATACAGTTTAGGTCCAAAAGTCTGAGACCCCTAGTGGTAGAGCTTCTATTTTTCATTATTTTATAATTTAATATATTTTTTAATTACAAATGATATTAACAATTTGAGTGAAAGGTTGAATTTTTGAAGAATGTACATGCATCTCTATGTCTTAGATTTGGTGTGCCTCCCTTTGCTTCAATGACAGAATGCGCTGGAGCTGGCATGGACTCCACAACATAATGATTCATGTTATCACATGGTCTTTCATTGCACAAAACTTTCTTGGCCTTTAAGTGTCCCCATAAATGTTCAATGGGGTCTGACCTTTTTACAAAGGCATTGACAGGGTCAATGTCACAAATTTGCTTAAATTTGACCTAGACATAGTTCAGAATCTTAAATATTTCTTCTTCATTTTGAATGCCATAACATTTTTTTTGTGTAAAATTCTTCAAAATCTTAAAACTGCCTGATTATTTCCAGGCTTACATGAAGAATTTTTTCATGAAAAAATGTTCAGTGTGGTCTCAGACTTTTGAAGCCCACTGTATACCATATTAAATGGAGACAAGGAGGATATATGCTTCAGGGCATCAGTGAATTTCAGGTCCAGCATCACATGAATGATGTTATGTCTCTGCTTCCTCTGTGACATCAATAGATATTAATCTTACAGTTTATTTAATCAATAAATTTCAACATTTAACAAAAGATCCTCTGACTGTGTCACCAGAAAGACAATGACAAGACAGCATGTCACTGCTGCTGCTACTGGATAAAAGAAAACTGGCCATTGACTTAGAACTGTGTGACTCAATGTTCTCATCTACAAATTAAAAGAGAAAAAAAAGAATGATCTGGAAACGGAGCCGACAGACACCAAGAAGCCTCTCCCAGTGATATGATGTGTCTAGACACTGGATCAATACAGAGATATCAATCATCTGGTTAGGCAATTGATTTCTGTTTATTCGTCTTCCTATTATCCCCCTGAGACTGGACAAGTAAACAACATTATAGTCTAAATCTCTCTCTCTGGGCTGATATTTCCTACACAAACCATCAACTGATCATTTTAGAAGCCATTTTGCTATTGCCGTTCTTCGTTATGGATGGTGGATCATGCGTTTATTCAAGATCAACTTCACCACTATAAACAAGCCTTTTGGTATATTCACTCAACTTATCGGGCATATTTCTAGAGAACATTAACACCACACTTTGTAAAAATGAACAAGTTTCAACGCATTATTTTTATGATAATGGTAGCATCAATGAACCTTGGTTGAATTGTTCATTTCATCTATCACAAATGGATTATTTCTCACCTCTGCCAAATTTTGTCTGCTATAAAAGTGCATCAACATGGGTGGAGCAGATGAGTAATGTTTTTTGTCAATAAAACCATCCAGCATTTTTTTTATGTTTTCCAGTTATCTTGTTGCCTTTGCATCAATCTGGACAACCATGCAAATGCTGCACCTATGCCCTGTTTTGTTTGGGTTGTTTATACCCCCATATGAACACTGAGCAGAGGGGGCAAACAAGCAAATCCTCCATCATGCAAGACTTCTTTGTGGATAGTTTCCATTTCACCAAACTCCAAGGCTAATCTTGCATTTTCTAAGTGAAATCAATTTCTGTTGTAATGCTACCTGAATTAAATCATTTTAGCATTGCAATAATTGCAATAATCCAGTTTAATGCTGGTGTTGGTTTCTCAAACAAGTTGTGTCATTGAGAAATGAAAATACTCAAATTAAACTGATGTTCTGTATCAATTTCTTCCCTCCCTGTGTGACCAGCTGCACTGTTGCTCAGGTTGACCTGCGTTCTGTAGGTATCGATAGAAGACTTATAAGGTTTAAATGGGTGAATATCCTGAATAAAAGGAAAAATAGTTTAAAGTAATGTTGGTCATCTATTGCATGGTAGCACTCTCACAAATGACCACCACTGTAAGAATTTTCACAGTTTTGCTGAGACAAAGTTGACATCTATCACAGTAAAACTGAAAAGATGATTCTTAAATACAGAGAAGGGAGGGACAAAAAATAGTTGGATATGGGACACATTCAGCAAACTTGTCAAAGACAGTAAAGAAAGCATTCACTTTGTGATTAATTTACTTTGTGATATGCTGATATTGAATATTGCAGCCTTGATGTATGCTATTTTATTATGGCTATTTTCTGTTTATTTTCTTTGAAGGCTGTCATCAAGTCAGACTTAGACTGTCTGCCTTAGGCTTGTTGTTAAATACAGGCTTGTTGTTTTCAAGTACAGAAAAATGTGCCTGAAAAAGTCTCACTGAGAAATGTTTTAACATTGTACCCTGTATTACACAATTTGGCTCTGGGCTGGGTCCAGTTCATTATATTACTTTATCACAATGCATTTGAGAAGTGTGGGTAATTTTTTTATTTTGTTTTACTGCTGGAGGGTTTTGGTTTCGCTGACTAGCAGCCTGCCTTAACATCATCTGCCTGACGAGGCATACGTGAGGTGCCATAAATGTGTGCACAGCGACTCTGCACCTCCTGGACAATTATATCAAGTATGTCCTGTTGAGAGAAGTGCTCCTGACAAAGCCTCTCGTAACTTGGCGCTTGCTGTTCATTAAAGATAATGAAATTGACAGTTTGTTGTACTGTAGCAGAAAATGCACCAGTATTGAAGAGCAAAAAGTGGCTGCCCAGACTTTCCATAATGAAAGCAAACCCCACCATACCCAGAGGCAACCCAAATAGTCTCCAAAATACTGTCTCCCAAAGTGGTGTTAAGGTCTTGACATTGTGATTTGGCAATTAAAAAGAAGTGTGACCTTCATTTTTAGCCCATATGCATGCACAATGTTTTGGCTTGAGCTTGTATTCCTCAGCTTTTTTTCTGGATCTGTGGAGGCAAGGTGTGTGGAGGAGGTCACTGAAAGTTATATGCTGTCAATCATAGTCACTATAAAGACTTCTGTAGACTTTCTGTCAAGACTGAATGGGCTGCCCTTCTCTAGAAGGATCACCACATTTTATTGGTAAGCATGCTGTGGAGATTTGACATGAAGCCACCATCAGGGAAGCCTACAAGATATTGATCTCATGAGTTGTTATATGTAGGGGATCATAGTCAAGTTTTCCATTATCAAGCAATTATCTTTGAGGCGGATATTTTTTGACTCCGAGTGTGGCACTTCTCATAAATTTTAAACATAATTTATTTGGGAATGAAAGTAAATGAGTCTGAAAAAGAATAATGTAAAATGCCCTCCATTCCATATTCTAGGCAAAGGAACAGTCATCAATTAAAACAAGACTGCCAAACTAACTAACACCTATCCTGGAGAAAGGAGGAGAGGACAGAGCACACACAAGAGATGAAAAAAATAAAACATGACTACATGATAGTCATCACATGAGTAGCTCTTTGGGCTCTGGGGACACGTGGTGTATTCCCTTTCATATGTAAGTGAATGATCTCCATTCGGTCCTCACACACACACTCTTACGCTGTCATCTTCACAGGAAAGCAAGGCAAAAAAGGGAAATGAGTGTCCCCCTCAGAAGCTGAAGCATCCATTACGGTGGATTTCCATTCCCTCAGGACATATGTAAGCTTTTTCTGAGGAGACATTAATGGAGTAGCCGGCAGATCTGCAGCATACACTCGATCCTTGCAAGGCCTCTGAAGGAGGAGGCCGTAGGCAAATGCTATCTGGGTGGACTGGGCAGACCCATGGAGTGGGAGCAATATGACTGACCTTGTGTTTTCACCCTGCATTTCACTGCTTTAGAGCCACATCGAGAGAAATTCTCATTTCAACAACATCATTGGACTCAGCAAACTTCAATATGCTCCTCCGCATAGGTTTTCATGGGTTTCTCTTCACAAACAGAGGAATCAATAATACCACCACATGTCACCTCAATATTTTTGCCATATGCTTCATTGATACATGATCACAAGTCAAAGCATATGGCCTAAATGTTAGAAATCGCCATGGACTGAACAAGCACTTAGATGTCATTTGCTTCCGCATCACATCTTACATCAGTTTCCACTCAGTTTGTTGTTTCCAGCTTTAATGTCATGATATTACATTTGTAGCTGTGGTCTGTAACCTGTCTAGGTCATAACCCCAGTGGGCTATGAAACAACATCCTGGAATATGTATTGTCAGAAATACAAACTCTGAAGATCTGACAGACGGACTCCAGAGAAAACAAATCATGAAATCATGAACATGAAATCTAAAGGGTCACAGCTGTTCACAGTGTCTTTATTAGCCAAGTGCAAGTACATATGTGAGCTTTACACAATAGACGACAGGCATTCATTATCATCATCATGAAAATGAGCAACCTTCTATCAGAACTGGAAGGGAAAACAGAATGGTTCTTTCATTGGTCAAAAAGTTAATTCTCTTTATGACCCTGCTTTGAGCCAAATGTCTTTACATCAACACCAGAAGTGTTAAGATAATTTTTATTTTATTAGAAGGTACTAATTGCAATATTAAACAAGAATGACATACTTTTTAGCTTTCATATTTGGATAAAAACTGAAATATGAAAACTGCGGATATTTATTCGTTCAGAGGTATCAGAGTCTTCATTGTCAGAGTCAGAGAGATACTTCATTGTAACACAACTTACTTCAGAATGCTCATCAGATTTTTTTCCTTCCCTTTTTCTGGGAGCTGGCCTTGTAACACAGAGTATATGTTCAATTTTCACCTATAGCACTGTCAATATATCCTTAAGCAAGAGACCTTGTGTGACTTGCTTCAGTAAATATCCAGCTGTATAAATGGATAGTGTGTAATATGTAAAGCAGTAAGGCATAATGGATAAGAGTCTCTGTTAAATGTAAATATGACTGTACCTTGCAAACTGCTTTTATCATTCTGAGGTAATATTGTACAGAGGAAGTGCAGAGTTTTTACGAGAAAAGTGGGGCCATCTCAGACACTGGATTGGTGTAAAGAAATGGGCCTGAATGAATAATAGGCTTTTGATTTTATTTTAAGAGAACAGATAGGAATGAGGAACTTTCCATTTTCCATTACAATAAAAGTTGCATATGGATATTCAATATTAACACTCCATTTTCCTTACTATTCTGATGTGTTTTATAACAAGTAGATTTTCGATTGTTACTGAGTAACCTATTCAGTTACATTTTACATTATAATATGCTAATATTGAGGAGGACTTTACGCAAAAAGATGCTGTAGCCTAAATGGACCAATCAACAGCTCTATGGTGCATGTAAACACAGTAAACTGTACTCTGTAGGGTTTCGGCAACTATTTGGAATATAATACACTGTATACAAAAAAGTACTATGCCATACTCTAATTTCCCCATGTGACTGTGTCTGGAGAAAGCATTTGTAGTGAAGGTCTGCTGTGAATTTCAATCATAATGAAAAACTGCTTTATGAAAACAAATATTTGTGTTTACATTCTTATACTGCCAATCAATTCTTGAATACATCCAATCTGGTATAGGCTTTCATTAATTATTGCACTCATGAGATGATAAACAGAAAACCTGGAATAAAATTTCTAGCATTGGTAAACTGCCAATGCCCGAAAGCATTTAACAAGGATCTGTATGAAATGTAGGCCCATGCCATCACCACGACATCCTTTCTTAATCAAAGTCACAACACAAAGAACAAATTACTCAAATGGACGTTCCACACAGGAGACCTTTGGTAACTTTTATGATCAAGAAACTTTATTTACAAGAGATTGACTCTGGTTCTGCCATATCCCTTTAACAATAGCTTTAAACCCTTTACGTGATCCAAGGTAGCCTTTATAGATGAACAACTTGTATGCTTTTTTCAAAACTATACATTCAAAGAAAAATAAAGGAACAATCAAAATCACAATAATTCTTTATTCATTTTTATTTATATTTTAACATCTTTAACTTTGTACAGACCCTCTGTACAGAAAAAAATAAAACCAACTGGAAAATTCACTTTCTAGGTGAGCAGCTTAGCAGTTGGGTGCTGCAATATACACATTCCATCAGCTCTGAAACTACAGGTCGGTATGTATAGAATCAGCACTGATCACTCTTGCTCAAAGTCTAACCTGTGATAATCTGAAGTCTGATGTGGAATATTTTCACAGTGAGACACAGAAGTATGGTTCCAACTGTAATGGAACATGACAAGGATGCAAACACAAGTGTTGGCAGTGTTTCAGAGCATTGCATCATGAAGAGATACCACTGTTTCAGGTGATCCTCAGAAGCTACACAAGATATCATAAAGTGACCTAAAATGGCTTACCTTGTGTGAGTATTGTGTGTGATTTCGGAATTGTGTCAAATTGTTGAGGCTTACAAAGCTTTTCAAGTGTGTTGTTCAACTGTTTGTCTCGCCACTTTTTTTCTTTTGGCTTCCTGTCTATTCTCTGTCTGTCCTTTCCTGGGTGAGAATTCAAATGAAAGCCATGCGTTTCCATGGACATGTCTGAGGTTCCTACAGATGTAGCACGTGCCCAGACACTAAAGTAGCAAAAAAAAATATACATATATTTGTTCTGGTGATGACTGTATAATGCTAAGGCACAAATCAACCATCAGGAGATTGTCAACACCAAAATGGGGACTTTCAAAGCTGAGTAAACAACGCACAAAGACATAGAAACACAGGCTTTTTCATTTATTTTACCAGGGAGCCGTCATGAATAGACAGAGATTGTGGGATGTGTACACTGACATTTTTATGGTACTCAAAATAAAAAAAGCTTTAGTATACTCCCTTAATCTAAGAATTATGCAAAATTTCTGACATATAGGACTGTGTGCATTATTTCCTAGCAAATTGTTCTCAATTAAAGATGTAATTCTAAGACTGTCCTTCCAAATATATAAAAGCAACTCTTTAAAATCTAATACTTTTCTCAAACAATCATTTGACTTCACTACAGCCTAAACACTATGCTGTAGTCTTGTTTATCAAACCTAGTTTTTTTCCCCCCATGGAAATGTATTTCATATCAGATGAAATAATAACAGAATTCATCTATGTTGCCTCCCAGCACATCCACTTTGCTGAGTAAAAAACACATCATTGCTGTGCTGTAAATGACTTCCTGAAACTGGGCAGTCTATAAATGGGGCATTTATAGCTAGCAAACAAGCACACAATGAAACTAAGCAAGAAATAAAAAAAGGGATAATATTTTATATTTATTTTTTTAATCACACTTTGTGCTTCATTTCCTTCAAGGAAAATAAATCCGAAAGCTGATGAAGGGATAGGGACTACTCCCATAAAGTGTCTTCCTGTTCTCAAATTTTTATTATTTATCCACACGCAGCAAAGTAGGACAAAACCCTGGCTCCTCCACTGCTCATCCCACAAGGCTTGCAATTCACCTCCACTGCAGTTCACTCAACATATGGGGGAAAGGCTTTACTCTGCCTGTGTTACATTCCAGAAGCAGCAAGGAAGAAAAATGCAGTAATCACGGCTGTTATAAATTAATTTTCATAGTAATCTTTTATGTAGGAGTCATTAGAATGTTTCATGTCAGAGCAAAGTGCAGGGTACCTCTTCCATGTTGAGTGGGGCAATGGTTTTACCTGCCAATCCAGTCATATCTTTATTTTTGCATTCAAGAGGACTTGGTTAAATCCATCTCCTTTGCTGGCCAATACACATGATGGAATATCTGACCTATGCAGAACAACTTAGATGCTTTTCAGACTTTCAGGTTTTGTTAGTGTCCAAATGTAACCATGGTCAGATTTATCATGCACCTTAGACCCAAAATCAGCAAGACCTGGTTCTTACTGCTGCCCCACAGAGACAATGTAAAAAGAAAACAAGCTATGTGCAAATTATTTCTACCAAGTCAAAGAGATCAAATGTGTTTAAAAGATTTATGCACAGAGGATGTTCATTTTAAGTTAGAGATACTGATGCACAGCAAAGCCTGACCTTTGGCATGGGCCTCTGCTAATACTTACATAAAACATACACAGGCATTACATAACTACAACTAAATGTGATTCTAATGACAGCGCTGCATGACATGCATTACAACACATTACAGCACCATCTACAAACCTGCAAACCAAAGGCCTGCTAGGTGATGTTTTTTAGTTGGAGTCATTGTCTTTAAACATGATATGGCATGAGTTACAATTTGTCTCACTATATTGTATATACTGAGTCATGCATTTATAAATGCTTCATTGGGTAGTTATACATGTATAGTTATGCATGTCATTACACTTCAGAATTTCACACTTCATTCATGAATGCTTTCTTAATTAATTTTAACTTCACATTACAGTAGAATGTGTACATTATTTCATTCAATACTTGCAGTATATTGCATGATCATAAAAATAAACGAAGAAACTGGAGTATATACATAGGACCAACCATCAATTAACCCATTTTCATATTATTTTCTTTGGCACAACCTTTATTCATACATATTCAATATAAATATAAATAAAATGTATATACAATGCTCAGTATGTTATGTAGCTATTTAATATGTTATAATATTTAAATAGCCTTAATATGAAGATATGTTTTTTGCACATTATACATTGATTTTTATGTTGAGATTTTTTTCTTTTACATAGTGTAGTGCAAATGGGGATGAGAATATTAACACATGTATGAATTTCAGAAGTCGAATCATGATTCAATCATAAAATTTTTAAGAATTGTGTGCATCACCCATAACATCACAAAATGAATAAAGTAATTGGTGAATACATTTCAGAGGTGAGCAATGCTGCGTTTAAAAAATCAGTCTGTCAGCATATATATTATACATATACGCACACACATATATATGTAAATATTATCTTTATGGAAGATTCATCTATCTATTTTTCTTTACTAAATAATCATGTGAAATAAATGTTTTTATTCTAATAAGTAGACCTGAGGGTGATTTTGAATAACCAACACCACAACAGATGACTTGTTTTTAATCACTGACTTTTCACACGGTTTGAGGAACCTGTCTTATGTGTTATGAAGAATACTCAGCACGTAATTCATTCATGATAGTAATTTTCATTACTTAGATTCTAGCTTCAAAAACAAATGAAGTAAGGGGCCATCTGTTTAAATAATTTTAAACTGATTATTTCATGGATGATATGTTTCACTTTCATACAAATCTGTGGACCAAAATTGCTTGCAAATCTTAAAACACATCTATTTTCCAGGGAAATCAAAGATGTCGGTATAGCTTGTACCACATAGATGGTTCATTGGGCTATTCCTGATCGATCACAGTTTTAATCGTGATAATGTTGTGAAGGTGTTGATGTGATCAGTCAGAAAAGTATCCTTTTGCATGGGCAGGTCTAAACTAGTGAAGGTTAATAATGGCTTCTGTAGTTTTGTGATTTATTTACATTCTGACTGCCTTATGAAACACAAATAGAGGTAATTCAATTACAAATCCAACATTAATCACACTTCCAGTGTCCCACTGTGACTGTTGCAACATGGCCATCAATCATTTATACGAGTATAATATCAATATTTTCCTAATTTATGAAAGAAAATGCACATGCATGTACATTCATTACTTGCAAAATTGTTGTTTAGTAACATATAAGTAATTCCTCTGGTTTTCTTTCCTAGTGAACCAATAATTACATTTTTTTCTATTAACAGCAGCAATTATTAACTATATATTCTGAAACAAAAGCTGTGTTGAGTTTCTTTCTTTTGAATCCACACCATTAGCTGAGGAATTAATGGATGGAGAAAGTGAGAAGAGGAACTTTGTGAGTTAAGTCCTAATGCTTTCACACTCTTGTACAATGGACTTAGTGTAGGGTCACAGATGTAACTCATAACATACCAGATGGAGTTTAGGGTAGAGTACTTCCTCCCCTGAAGTGTTTGCTGCAGAATTTGTTTGCAAATCCATGTCCTCAGGAGAGGCCTGGCAATCAAATGCCTCCGATTTGCCCAAAATTCACATTAGCTGCAGTGTCCATGTTCTTAGCACAAACGGATTGCTGTGGGGATATGAAAAGAGCCTGTTGTGTTCCAGGGGGGGACACTGCTGTTGAGAATCCTTGACATCTCAGCTGTCTATTTATCAACCTGTAAAACTATGCCTTCACACCATAGAATCCAAAGACCTGCACTTGCAGACCAGGGACCCAGGATCAACTGATACCTTTCGTCAGAGCAATATCCCATTGCAAATTCTGAAGTAGCTCTGCGTAAATGAGCATATCTCTCCTGTCCGCTTCTCTCTGCTTTCCAATCCTATTCTCTGTCACCATTCTCGATTTCTCTTCCAGTTACATCCGATAGGGTTTAGCACTTCAGAAGGAGGGCTGGGCACTGCGACACCTCTCATTTTCCCTGCTTATTCACTGCAGTGGGACTTTCTTCTTCTCCCTTACTCTAGAATTGAGGCTCAATAAATTGCTACTCCCTTGACAGAGCCAAGGCAGAAGGGACAAAATTGCTTTTTCTATCTTTTTTTCTGCCCTGTCTTTCTCCAGCCTTCGTATTGTAACCCTCTACTTCTCCCCTGGCACACGTCTTTCAATCAATATATGTGACCGATATATTGCTTGGATACAGAGTTGACTAACTTTCCCAGTCTAAATCCAACACATTGCAAACTGAGAGAAGCTTACCTTCATAACATTTAAAGGTGATGTGTATTTTTATATGCCAACATCCATTGCACAGTGTATAATCCAAGAGCATTTCACACAGCTTTACCTGTTAGAAACACACACATAAATATACTATACACCTATACTATAGGACCAGTTGGTAGGATACAAATAAATACAATAGCAATACAGACTAAAAATCCATAGGGGTGGTTTGGCCTCCTTTTTGCATTAAGTCTTATAACACCTTCTCTTTTTCACACACCACTTTGTAATGAGTGTTCATGATGATTAAATCTGGTAGTCATGCTAACTGTTGTGCTTCATAGGTTCATGTTGCATCATTGCCATGAATGACATCCTCATCAGTAGAGCCACATACAACAATATCTTTGGTAAGGATGCAATTATTCAATGGTATTATTCAATGTTTGCATACTCTCTCATTGCAGTCTATAATGTCATAATATGTATTATGTATTTTATGTATTCGTATTTTCCTCAAATAACATGGTTATCTCAAGTTTGTATGATATGTGGGCATTATATGCTGTCGGGTCGGCTGCTGAAAACGGCCCTGCTGGTATGATCCTTTGATGGGGTGGTGTCCTTTGACTGTTCAGAACATTCTGACTACATGACTGAATGGTGTCACTTGGCCGCATGCTGACGCTTTGGGAATTCTCAAGTTGGTCTTTCTTCCCGGGATTCTCTCCAACAAAGGCCCACTGGATTGGATTTTCCACTGAAACCAACTTCTTGATCTGAGGCTTACTCAGAATTTTCCATCAAGAGGCATGGAATAAAGAGCTTTGCCATGCTGCAAAGGAAAGTCTCAGCCTAATAAACAAAGTCTCTTGTGTGCAAGTCAAGTCACATGCATAAGCAAGCTTTGTTCAGGGCCTAGGAACCCACTATGATTGGGAACAAAGGGAAAGTGATGAGAAGGGAGCTCTACAACCACGCAATACATCTAAATATGTGCTCTGAATGATTGGAACCTACATCCAGCTGGCCAGATGATCAGTTCTGATTGGTTTAGGTTGAACTGCTGGTCTATCCCACAAACAAATCTGTGGGTCAGCTCTAGTGTCAAACCGAGGAATCTGAATCTCCTCAGTGATATAAAGGAACGTTTTTAATCCAATCTGTCCTACTACTTTTAGGATGCAGTTGAGTCATATATACCAGAGAAGTCACAAAACTAATCCCCTCCTTTATCATAGAAGATAAATTCTGGCAGTCCTTCTGAAGGAGGGTAAAAGTCAAAGTAAAACACTAACTACTGTTGAACAATGACTGTAACACATGCTCCTTATAATGGCAATAGCTATAAGTGTTCTGTGCTGAGCCCAGTAGTTATAGCTGCAACTCCTTTATGAAACGAGATTGAAAGCCTTTATATTCAGAACCACACCTGATAAGAAAAATCATTCATTCATGATCATTCATTGTCTTAGTAAAGAGCAGGTTATGTTATGATAAAAGAAATCTGTTGGTGTATCAGTGTAGCATATATGAAAACAACTGTTCCCCTGCAGTATTATGCCCATTTTATGATAAGCACAGCAAAGACTAAATACATCAAACAAATCACTTACTACATACATATGTGCTATCTGCAAAAATAATAAAACTAAGATGTCAATAGAGCATACAGTACTCAATGTTCATTCCTGTATATACACACATTGTTAAATGGTTATCAGCTGCTAATTGATAATGCAATTCATTCTCTATTAGTACTTGGTTATGGTGAATGACGTACTTCAGTACATCCATCCTAAATCTGATGGATGGTGAGCATTCTGGCACAAAAATCACTGCCATGAATAACCCTCCTGGGCAATAAACACAAGAACCATGGGTCTGGTATCTCACTTTAACCATGGTATAGATAGATAAGTGCCTGAAGAATATGAAAATACCAAGAAAGTCCACATAATGCACGTAAGTGCTACTATTTTTCATCTTTCTGTCCTTTTCCTGGCCTCCTCCCCTGCCAGACAAGTTTAGTGTGAGATTTCTTTTCTTTCTTTTTCACTATATGTTAAAATAACAGTTGTACAGTGGTAATGCCTAATGTGTGCTGAGATGCTTGTTTTCAGTCACAGTATTGCACATATTAAATTGCACATGAGGAGCCTGAGCTGACTGGAAAGTTGCCAGAGCTCACGGCAACCCAAAATCAAGAGGAGCAGAGCAAATTAAGCAATATGCCTGAATAATAGCCTCAAATCTGCACATTTTGTTGAATCAGGTTTTTCAAACTGGAACGTGTAAAGAAATCTCAATTTACAAAACAAGCACAACTTCAAGCTACACTCCAGCCCTTAATGGCATATTGTCATCAATCTCATTTTCATATATTCTAACATCTTCTGTATTGATACATATACTGTATATTCATTTATTTCTCAAGAGAATCAGAAACAAATAACAATTTTAGCACTGTTGTATAATGTTTTACAAAGCTAAGCTGAGGGAAAGTTCAACTTTTTTAAATTATTTGAAGCTGAAGTTCATAACCATGAGCAAATGCTCCATGTGACTATTTAACAGGAGGCACATTTACACAATGCTTGTACTACACATTCTCTCCCCCTACATATTACAACACATGGCTGGGGGAAAGAAAAAAAGCTGAATTATTGATTTTCCTGTTACCTGGCCTACATGCAATCCAGCTGGTGATTCTATAAATGAATAGCACAGGATATGTAATAATAATGCAATAGTGTAAGTTGAACAGAGTGTACGAAGACGTTGGGCATTTTAATTAAATGTGAAAAACTAACAGTGTTTACCTGACCAGTCTTTTCTGTTAAATATAATTCAAAGTTGTTCTTTCAGTTAAAAACTTAAATTAAATAATGGAAAAAGCTGTTTCAGGCAGTTTGTCAATTATTAACGATGGTCAAGAAAACCATGTGTTGTTCTTCTTCGTTGCTGTCATTTTATTTCCCTGCAATGTCTTTGGGGGATGTCTGGTGTTCATCCTGAGATTAACAGCATATGTTGAAAATGTCAGAGTTCTCAGGCTGCCTTCCCTCTAACCCCCTGACCCAATCTCTCATCTGTGGCCAGAGCTTCACGTCAAAGGCCCTGACCCGACAGAGAGATCCTGGCCTGCCCTTTTACAGGAGGGAGAGATGCTGATTACAAATCACAAATCACATCCGTATGTTTCTCCAGGCAGATCACAGGAGGGGCGGTCTGTCTGAAGAATTAATGCAGTACTTACATGGGACTCCCCCTTAAAAGGTCAGGAAGAGGTGATTCTCTTCAAATGCAGTGGTGATTCTACACCATTTCAAAAGGGGGCAAAGTTGCAGCCAGCATTCATTTTAAGGGGATCAATCATATTGAACATAATGGTTATAAGGATGCGTAACTAAAAAATGGGGGTGGGCAAAGGCGGGGCACAACCCCTCCCGACCCCCCACCCACCTCCCAGCACTGCCTCTATACAAATAATTCAATTTTTAACTAGCTAAAGATGTTCCCACATTCTACTCAGGATAGCTTGCCAGTTTAATAATAGTCTAGTTATATTTTAGTTAGATCTTTTGGAATGTTTTTTTTTTTCTTGGCATGCAAATTTCATTTTCATGCCAATTAAGCTGATTAGTCCCTGCAGCTACTGCATGGGATGAATGCAAAAGAGACTCAAACGTAAATCCTCAAGCATCATTAAGCATACATCATCAGCCATGAGACTGGGCTGCATTAACTATTAATAGGTCAATAACAGACTGTAATAGACTAAAAGTTGTGTATCACTAGGATGATAATGAATTTACATTTTAAAGGGCAATTTAATTACAGTTATACTTATGCAATTACTTCTCCTGTACTTACTATTGTTATTTAAGTTAGCTTTACCTATGTTCTATGGGGTATATAAAATAATGGAAACACCAAAGGAAGAAAGTCTCATTTTGAAACTGGCTGATATGCTTCTCCTGGTTACAACTATGTGAGTTTCTAAAGCAAGATATAAAAAAAACCCTAACATATTTTTCAAGAGATAAAATAGTTGGTACCTGAAATTGTGCCAGTCATAAAAAATGATTTAATGTCTCAAAGTATTGAAAGTCATAAATTTGAGAGGTGTCTGTAATTGACCTCAGACATGGAAATGTATCTTCTATGCTGCACTTCCCTTTAAGTTAAGCCTATACCCCTTCATTGATATATAAGGTGCAACACATCAAGTCAAAATAATGTTGAATTATGTATTAATCCTATGCAAGTTTACTCAAGGGCCACTGCAGAGACAGTTGCAGGTATTTTGCTCAAAATACTGCCATGATTTTCTCTCCCAGTTTCAGAGGGTTGAACAGAGAACAAACACTTTTGAAGTCCTCAGAAGTGTATATATGTCATGTGACTGGCTGGCGAACAGGCAGCTGCTGATAGGGTTGACATCTAAAAGTCGTGATAGACAGGTGGTCACAAGGGAGCAGCAATGGGTCTCATGTGCCATGATGACTGACACACAGCACAGTGTCTCAGTAGTAATAAACAAATCTGACAGAATGGCGAAAGGATATTTTTCTACCATGAGAGGAGGTAGTAGGAGGTGCTTATATTTAATTTAATTTCTAATTATCTTTATCAATGGGAAATATGAGAACAACATTCCTCAGCAATATTTACTTCAAAAACAAAGCAGAAAAAATATTTTAAAGTAAGCATCAACAGATTTTGGAGCATGATGAATTTATACTGTTGTCTTGAGAGGCTGACTATGTTGACACTGAGAAGTACAGTAACCAGTTGGATTAAATTGCCTGTGCTAACAGACATAACCTAGTTCATTGATATACATCTATTTTTAAATTATAGCAATGAGTTCATTTCAATATAGTGATAGTGCAAAAAAACCATTAGAGTCAGGGTGCAGAATGAACTCAAACACAGACAGGAGTAAAATTACCCAGAGTTTATTAGAACAAAAGCCATAGTCAGGGGCAGGCACAGGGTCAAAATCAGGAGATAACAGCAACAGGGCAAAAACAGAATCCAAAGACGAAGTCGAGAAAAAAAGACAAAGTCAAAACCAGCCAAGACACAGCAATTAGAACAAGAACACAATCTAAAATTGGTAAACAGGTACAGATCAGAACGGGTAGGCAGAACAGGAACAAAAAAGCTTGTAGCACAACCGAGGACAAGGAAATAAAGACAAACACACCAAACTACAGACAGACGAATGAGACACAGGTGAACAACAGGGCAGGTGAAACAAATGAGCAATCAGCTAGCCAGGTAAGAATAAAGGTGGGGCAAACACAAAAGGGCAACGACAACAAAAGTACATGGACGGGGAAATGGAAAAACCAAAATACACAAAAACAAACAAACAAAACTGAAAGTAAAAAGACAGAAACAAATACATTACAGGGCAGCATTACTGACAATTTTCTGCTGGTGCACAGGTTGATGGGAACTGTGGAAATCAGTCTCACCCCCATCATCATCATTCATATATTAATTTGCCATATGCAACATGAGAAAGTCATGGGCAAAAAAGATGTTGCCAGTAGAAGGACCTGCTTGTGCAACTATGTGAAAAGCGTAGAGCGGACATCAGCTGAATTAGCTCTGCCTTCCCTCATCTCCCACATGCCCCAATCCACCCTGACTGCCTTTTTACTGATACCTTTGAATGTCATATCAGAGCACCGTGAATGATCTTTATCAATGGCGCATTTCAGCAACACCTGACAGAATAACACTCACAGCGGGCATGTTCCTGCCGACACATTCAGGAAGAGTTCCCACAATGCCACACAAGGGGTGCCTTGCAGGCAAAGTATTTCAGGGATATTGTAGGCAAGGGCACATTGATTTTTTTTCCTTTTTTCCCCTAGTATTTTTTCCTCTTTGGTATCTTTGTGAATTAGTAATAAGGACACTGCAGAGCTTTGCCTTTTCACTAGCAATCTCTGTGCATCTTGCTGGAAGTAAGCATTGATTTTTTTTTTCTTTTCCCAGCCAGAACAATGTGTGTGGTTTCAACTTGCATCCAAACTCAGATGCTGCCAATGAACCACACTCAGGCAGAAGTTAGAATGAGCATTTTTTTGTACCTCTCCCTGAGCTATGTCAGAAGAAATGGGGATAGCGGCTTGTGGGAAATGGTGGGAAGCAGCCGTGCTCAAGATAATGAGACGGGCCTGCCTCGTACTCAGACAATTAACGCGCTTTAATTAAAGCGGGGCCCGCTCCTGCGCTTTGAGAAGGTGCCGTTAGTGAGGTGGCGAGGCGAGAGCACTTGAGAATCAGATATCCATAGCTTCAAGCTGAAGATTTGGGACCATCTGCTGCCAGCGACATAACTTGCTTTCAAAGCAGCTTTTGGTGATATGGCAGCTCACAATTACCTTATGAGAAGAATGTCTCGTTGATATGTTGTTAGTGTAAATTACAGTAATGATCACAAGCAAAGGGGTACTCGTTCCTTTTTATCATAGATAAATGTCAGCATGGTTATAAAAATGTGCTTGAGAAAAGGAATTGATTATTTTATCTGCTCTTGTGAGATGAAGGCTCAGACTGGATAATTCTGAGATGAATTTCAATGAGTCCCTTTCATCAAGTGGACTGGGTGTCAATTTTGCCGTTTAAATGAACTTAAAACATGGATTGTTACTCAAAAATAAAATTAATCTATATATGCCATCATTTCAACTTTATAGTGACATATTAGAGTGAGGTTTTACACCTTTCTCACCTACACTCTACAAAATTTATCTGAAAGTATAGCCAGATAAAAGCGCAGCATGATCTTTCACATTTTAGAATTCAGAAATAAAAGTATACAGATAAAATCCTTGACCAGAAGGACTCATATTCCTACAGTATACTATAACACATAATCTTGCAATGACAGGGATTATTTCTAGATATTTCTTGTCAGATGGGTTTGGATACTTGTAAACTAACAGAATGTTAATCATAAATAGTCATGGGAAAATAGCTGTCCATAGCCTATGGTCTGCATAAAAAAGACAGAACATGAAATAAGCCACAATGGAAAATGTAAACAAAATTAAATAAACATTATATTCAGTTGTACTTGTCATTAGAAAGTGGTGACGCTAAAAGAGGATGTTCAGGATGATTAATTAAAATGTAATTACCTATGGACATCAGACTGTGTCTGCTGGAAACTGAAAGTAATGACTGGTGATATTTTTTAAGGGAAGATCTTATTGTTTCCTGAATTGATGGGTTAGAATTAGACTCTATACCTCTATTGGAATGTGTACCATTTGGGAACACCTTGCATTTTACTCTGTCAGTTGAATTTGAGAAAGTGAATGAGGCCCAGCTGGTGGTCGAGATGATTGGATTTTCAGTATGAGGCTGAACCACAATTTCTGGAAATAGAAACAGTTCCTTTCTGTCAGTAGCCTGTAGATTATCTGAGTTAGCAGCGTTCATGCTGTCAGTGTCTCTGGCATTCTAAAGTCAAGAGGTAGTCCTGCTTAATTAGACCAAATCATTTCATAATCCTCATTTCCATTTATTCTGAATTCTCCAGCTCAAGAGGATCTGTCAATATCTTAGCCTGCTTTTCAAATTGAGTACCTCTTCATACTTCTCTATTACTTTTCAGGATTATTTTCTGTTGCCTCTCATATCATTTCTGTGATGCCCATGGAGGCTGGCAGGGACAGCATTTGGGAGGAACATAATACAACCACTCAACATTTCATTTATTCTCCTTTATCAGACACATAAATACATCCCTTCTTGCTTGAAGGACATTTTGAGTTGGATCTGAACTGTTGCCTGAAGCTCAACCAGACTAAGACTAGAGATGAAGCATGTTCCTTTCTCTCCGCTATAGGTCAGATAACCTGCAGTGTTTTCACAGGTAGAAGCCTGTTATCCCTCAGTGATAAACTGTCTTTCTCCTTTCATGTTGATTTGGACCTACAGATTCTTACAGCTGTAGAAGCTGCAGTCTTTGCTCATCCCCTGCTCCAGGCCATGGTAATCTTCCATTTGCACTCTTCATCTGTCTCCCTGTTGCTCCAAACTCCCTCACATAATCCAGCGCACAGCCTGCACAGCCTTACTACATTAGCTACCAGTCGAAGTTTGTAAGTTCAAAATCTTTGTGCTTGTCTAAGCTCAGTGAATAGAATCACTGCACCATGTCATCAGTCACTCTTGACTTGGCATGCACTCACTCTCATCACTTATACAGTCAGTGTCACTTAGTAGCTCCTCAAGCTTTATTTCTTTGTGTAATGATTTATTGAAATGCATTCAATGCTGCGACCAATTATGAATTACAGACAGTACATCAAATTTTCAACTTACTAAAAAGATGGTTCTTATTTACTTTTTCCATCTTTTTTCCCCTTTTGGACCAAACTTATCAGCCACCACAGTTATCTTCTCCCACAGACACAATAAGGAGCAGCTGATCGTGTGACTTCCCCTTAGCCTTGTGTCAACCAGTTTGGTTTTTGTGAACTGCAGATAGATCACCAATCACATATTTCCATAAACTGTCCTTTCCCTGTCTTTCCTCAGTGAGGCTAAGCCAACTGATGCCATGCCATTGTGGACCTCAACCCATGGCCACTGACATTTAGTGTGGAAGGTTTTTACTTGGAATTAACTACACTTGACATTTTTCATTTTTATATCCACATTTAATATGTCATAGATTATGGATATGGCTAGAAATTTAGGTTGGTACATATTATTTGTTCATGTTCATGAAGGGGGATTCTGACTTGGGAGCGTTCAGCAGTTTTTTCTGCAGAAATACTTATGTGGAAAATATTTATTCTTATCTTGCCCTGGTTTTGTGGCCATGCCCGGGCCGTACAGGGCAGAAGGGTCGGAGGACCCAGCCTGAAAATAACACGCCCCCCACAAAAACTTGAGTTATGTTACCTAGTACTAAAAGTCTGCGGCATAGAAGAGAAAACTTCAATTCTGGAAGGTTATCAGACAAATGAATGTCATAGCCATGGACAGACTCTACCTTGTAATTTAAAAAACTTTGATAGTTTCTGCTGGCTTTAATGAGTTATCAGATACAGTAATTATATTGTAAAAAGCATGCAGTGCAATCTACGTGCAAGAGCTGAGTAGTTCAATTAAATATAGTTACATGTTTTAATTTATTCAAATCAATTGCATTCAGTTGCTATTCAATTGATCTGGTTAACATAAACTGATAAATGTTTTATCTTTTTTGATTTTTTGTGAAGTAGCAGAAGCAGCAACAAACATGATTCATCGCGAACTGCAATGTTGGACATTGAATGTTAGGTGAACACTGTACCTGTTCATATTTTGAATTCATCATATTTAGTTGTAATCAGCCTCTCAGTCCATCCAGTCAATGTATCCCATCATCCAACAAACAGTTTGTCATGCTGACCGATTATATTCATTATATTAATTCATTTGAGTCTAACCAGGTACCCATTTCGTGTGTGCACGTCGTCGTGCGGAGGACTCTTGGGTCATTTTGCTTGGCGAATCAAAGTGGAGCAATGGGGACTTGGGTTAGGCAAAGAGACACAAATGGCAGCAAAACGCCCAGCACATCTCCTGATAGTCTTTAAAATTAGTCAAGATGGGAAGAGCACGGTTATGCTTTCATATGAAATAAACTTTCTGTCTCATAAAATTTGATAATTACATGGTAAACCGCATGTTTATCCAACTGAATGCCTGCTGTGTCCCACTTATAGTAGAGGGAAGCGATGTATATTTGCACTGAAAAGTTGCCGGTGTTTTAATTAAATAATTTATGTTACTCCGTTGCCTTTCTGTTTCCTGTCACCTTCCTTGACCGAACTGAGTGTCATCTCAGATTCTTATTTTAGGAATAATATTTCATAAGATTTTAGGTGAATAAATAAAATAGAATCACTGAAGACAGATAAACAATTTAGGTTTAATTAACTGACATATCATTTTTACAGCGTGATTTATCATTGAATGATAAACATTTCTTGATATCATATTTTGTTATTTATTGACTATCTAAGGCAAATAATGAATTTATTGCATTTGTAATGGCATTTGGTACTTCTTGAGATCTTTGAGTTATTGCCTGTGGTTTCACAGAGTTAAAAAAGCACTCCAAAAGCATTAATGAGTCTATATTCAGCTGAAATGCACCCATGCATGTCAAATTCAACAACTCAATTGTTGGTTGTTGGAAGGGATATACTTATATGTGTGCCTGTTATCTGGAAATAATTTAAATGATGTAAAGAGATATCCTAATCCATGCAATATGCTAACACTGAAAAAAATGTAGTATCAAAGTCTGATCAATAGGATTGCACAACTTAATAGAGGGTTGTGGTGCGCGTAGGATGCACACCCTGAAAACCCACTTATGTCAAAGTCTGAGTCTGTGTAGAGGGTTAAGGTTCATAAAGGTTCAAGGTCAGAAAACAAACAGGCACTGAAAAGGCACACACTGGGTACAAAAATGCTGAAGTCACACTGAGTGGAGATCTGAATAGACCTTGAAAAGTATTATCAAATAAAATGACAATTACATGATTCCAGCCCCTCTGCTGTTTTTAGCTTGCAGTATTTTGTGAAGATATTAATCAATAATATCCTTTCCGTGGAGCCAAAACCCACCCCTATTAATTAGTCTGACTAAACAGCTGAAATGAAATGTTAAAGCTGTAATGTCAGAATGCAAAAGGGACTACATCAGGCGTATCATTTAGGTCCTGACACCTGAGGATGTAGTGATCCTTGTCCTTCCTTCTTTTTTGGCACAGCACATGGCATGAAAATGCAGAATCATGAACAGCAATAGCCTAACAAACAGGCAGGCTCACCGGTGGGGGATTACTAATCAACTCAGGTTTGGGAACTTGCCTTCAATTAGGCTACCTATTTAAGCACATCCTTGTTGATTCAAGAATTGCTGGCTGTGCTGTCTTTTTGTTGAAAGTCATACTTTTGTGTTTGTTCTTTGTTTTTATTAAAAGGGGTAAATAAAAGGCCTTTGGCCAATTTTTATTTAAACTTTTCTTAGTTATTCCTTCCACTAACCATGCAGCTCTGAGGCTAAACTTGCCACTGCGCCACAATCTGTACTTTATTTAAATGAAAAAAATCTGTGTCACTTTTACCAAGCAGTTTTTTGAAAGTGTGTTTCTCATAAAAATCCTTACCTGTGCCTCTGTGAGTGTTGGTATTCAGAAGCTTCTCCTGTAAATGTAGGGCTTTGAAGCTCTTGCTCCCCCTGAGTCTTGCTGCCCTTTTATCCATCAGCTTAAGAAAATGCTATTTGCTCTTGGGATCAGTTGGATCATCTTCATCAGTGCTGATTTCTGTATAATATGTATAATGTGACGACAGAGGCCGCAAACATGTTAATGAATGTCATCAGTATGTGATATATCTCTCCATCAGCTAAAGCCAGGATCCAGACCTGTGCTTAAGTGCATTTTATGGTAGTCACACTCTCACAACGATGAGTTACACAAAAACTGCACTAATGAGAAAGTCTGAACTCAGCCATGATAAATTATTACTCATTTAAATAGAATCTTACATTAAAGTTATATATGCTAATAGGGATTTCAATCACAGAGCTAAATTAAAAGTGAATTATGCTGATCATTGTGATGATATTATAATCTAAATGCATGGAACATGCATTAAAAACCTCACTCACTCCCTCACCCACTCACACACATAGCCCTACTCACATCTAAAGTGATCATTTTAAAATGAATTATGGGCGTAAATGTGTGTGTGTGTGTGTGTGCGCGCGCGGGCATGCGTGCGTGCGTGTGCGTACGTGTGTGTTTGTGTGAACTCTAAAATAATTGAGATTAAAACTAGACCCAATACAAGTTATTTATGTTATTTAAAACCATTTTAGTGATGATACTGGCACAGACACACACACACACACACACACACACACACACACACACACACTCACATAATTGAATTGCTACCATTGTAAGAAAGTCATTGAAATATGGATAATTTGCACAAGCTAAAATGTGGTATCAACTGGACTGATTAATGAGAGCTATATGTGCATGCAGTAATTATCAAAACCATTTCCAAATTATTACAATTTCTGCATCACAGACCCTACAATAGAGTCATTTACTTAAAAAAAAATCTAGCAAATAAGCCAAATGATCTTTTTAATAAATTATCATTAAACATTAGGAACCCAGCTGTGATGCAGCAAACTGTGTTTGCTCTGTGGAGATAACCAAATGATACTGCTGTTGCGAAGAGTTGCTTCTACACACTGGAGGAAGCTGTTCAATGATGCTATAGCATAAACTGTTAATTGCATCTAGATTTAAAATAAACCCTGTGGTAATGAACAACTCTTAAAATGTAAAGCCCATTAGATTACAATACATCCAGAGTTTGATGAGGATTCCATTAATACTGCCTGTGTCCATGTGGAGTCAATTTAATAACTGCTGAGAAGATTACTTATATAAACATTTTCATTTCTCCACGGAACCAATGGGACCTATGGCCTTGCATAATTGCAAACAGCATCACAACTCATTACATCTATGGTCGCTTCCAACATTAGAGGATCTCCCCAAAAACAGTAACTTTCTCACTCTATTGAATTGATTCTTGGTGTACATACTGTCTTGAATTGATGCAAAAACAAACCTTCAAGGTCATTAGCAGTGAGCTCAAGAGGTCACAGGCCTTTTTTCTAGCATATCCACATGGGCTTGTTTTCTGTCAACATTTATAATTGTTGACTGTGACTTTGTATAATAATTCAAATGAAGAATTTAAAAAGTTAGACTAAAAAATCAATCATAAAGAACTGAATTTAGTACTACCATAAATGCATCTATCAAGGCAAATGAAATGTAAGTGTTGATTTAAACCGAAATGTTTTGTCAAGGGCCTGCTGTTTAAAAAAAAAAAAAAACAATAAATAGAAATAGGAATGACAACAATGAGCTTATCAAGGGAAGATCATGTCTTACTCTAATAACTCAGTGAGATATCTGGAAACTGTTGACTAGTTATAAAACTAGTTTTAAAAACAATTTACTCTGAAACACATTTGCCAACTACAATTTCAGTGAACAGAACAGTAGCTTCATTTTTTTCTGTGAATATAAACAGTATCAGTTTCAACAGATGGTATTTTACATTCTGCTAACTTTATTTTAGTCTATCAGTCTATCTGCACTCAAATGTACCTGGTGACATTAAATCATTACATAGCGGTAATACTCCTGTATGGTGTGACAGAGGAGGTGTTACTTCCAGCCATTAATGTTTTCATTTTATAAATCACCTTAATGACATCTGAATTGGAAGAAAATGAAGGGCTCCAATGTTAATGGTTGTCTTGGCAACATTTTTTATGAATTGAAAATGTGGAAAATATGTGTCACTGTGCTGCTGTGAGTTAGATGGCAGCGAACTTTTATGAATCATTCATCGCAAATGTGAACTTTAAAAAATGCTCCCTTCTTTCAGTTCATTATTTGCACAAACTTGAGCATGTGGCTGATTAAATTATTGAAAAGAAACAAAATGTTATACTTCCAAAATGTATTCATATTGCTTATGTAAAAGGCAATTTTGTGTGGCTTCTTTTTTTATCAGGGCCATAGTTTTTGTTGAACAGAGAAAGAGACGATCAAAGTGTCAGAGAGCAGTAGATCATGGCAGCTTAGACAACTGGATGTTTTAAGAAGTGCTTCATAAAGACTGCATTCTGTCTCTGCAGTTAATGGGGACAAAAGTTTCATATCATGCCCAAATATTATGAACATTAACTATATAAGGTAAGGACAAAAATATTTCTGTTTTAACTATATTATTTGTTTCAGTGTAACAGGAGTGGTCCCCTTCATTTCCTCTTAATCACCAATGACAACTAATTCACAATTCACTGTGCAAAGAAGCAAAGAATAATGTAATCACAACTAATGTCTGCTAATGAATTCTCCATTCCTGCAAGTAAGCATGCATATAAATACGTCATGCACATAATGACATGTCAATTACAGTATACATTTTTTTTTGCATGCATTAAATTAGCAATGAAAAGTCAACTTGTATAGAAATCCAGAAATACTGGCAACCTTCAAGAAAATTAGCTAAAATATGAATATAATATAGATAATACATATAATGATTCGAATTTTCCTCAAATTGCTAACTATTTAATGAAAACCCACGGTAAAATATGGCGGTGGCTCTTTGATGCTTTGGGGATGTTTTGCTGCCAGAGGTCCAGAGGCTCTTCT
The DNA here is from genome assembly GCA_022829145.1 of Albula goreensis. NCBI lineage: Eukaryota > Metazoa > Chordata > Actinopteri > Albuliformes > Albulidae > Albula > Albula goreensis. The sequence continues at coordinate 34,238,920 of CM040744.1, forward strand.
TAAGGTCAGTGGCATGATGAATTTCATTCAATACCAGAACATTTTAGCCCAAAATCTGGTTGCCTCTGCCAGAAGGCTGAAACTAGGCCATGTTTGAGTCTTCCAAGAAGACAAAGACCCAAAGTGCACATCAAAATCAACAAAGAAACAGTTGCAGCAACACAAAATCCAAGGTTTTGCAATGGCCCTCTCATTCTTCAGATGTCAACCCAATTGAAAATCTGTGGTCTCAATTTAAGAGGGCAGTTCACAAGAGAAAACCCAAGACTCTCAATGAGTTGGCAATGTCCTGCATAGAAGAGTGGTCCAAGATCCCTCCACAAGTGTCCTCAAACCTTGTTAAACACCACAGAAAGAGGCTGAGTACTGTCATTCTCACAAGCAAAAAGCTCCACCAAATATTGACAATTGTGGTGCAATGAAGTGTGCCAATAATATGGGACTTGACTGTATCTAAATGAAATCAGATATATTTATGGCTCTAATTGGCTCTACTGCTGTCAGGTATCAACAGTGAAATGGTTAATAAACAAAGGAAATGCTACACAATTGGCAATGAGTAAAATATCCTGTTATTTTAAGCACATGTTCATCACATTTATGATAAAAGAATATATGGAAATGTCATATTTTCACATTAAGTTACAGTGTTTGACCTCTCTGACTTATTAATTTGATAGAATAGCTAACTATTTTATGGACATGTTTTAAATCCATTTATGCCTGTCAGCATAACTTGAGTGACCATTTGAGTAGGAGTTTCTTTTCAGTGTCATTTCTGACCTTCTTATATTCCTAGTAAGACTACAATGGCCGTCTTATTACATATGATTTGTGTGGGAAGTGAGGGAGATTAAAAAAAAAGACAAAGAAACCTGTAGTGCAGTAACTAGATACTTGCCAGTCACACAAACTCAAAATCTCTTTTAAATTATGACTTGCTTTGATTGTGAAAAAATGACATGGTAAGTTATATAAATAAGATATGTATAGGTATATACATACACACACACACATACATATGTAACTATGCTACATAATACAAAGGCATGAAGCAGGAATAGTGCTTTCATTCTTTATGGCAGATTATGACACTTCTGGCCATACTGGCTATCATGATCGTCTTTAAATCCATTATCCTCATAACCTGTCCTTTGCTCTCATGAATGTTGGTCATTTTCTTTCAGGGACTCAAAGTGGCTCATCAGACTGCCAGTATATTTTTGCCCTGGTTTGATGGAGTCAATGTAAATTCATTTTGGACCTTGGTCAGCTGAGAGGCTGCAGGAAGAAACATTATCTGTTGTATTTCAAATACATATCCACATATACAAATATATTTACTAACAGTAAAAATTAGCATGATTGCTCTCAATAAATTCCATTGTTAACTCTTGTGTTCTGTTGAAATTGGCTTTACTTCCTCATTGTTTGGGGTCCCACAGACCCAGTGGTGTACATGTTAATATAATAGGTAAAAGTTAGAGATCAACCAATTTTATTTTTTCTCACGTCTCTTTACTTATTCTGACCACTTTGAAACACAATTGACAGAAAATTTTTGAAGTCTTAGCCTTTCTTTTGCCACACAGTGGGCCTGCACATTTCACAAAGGAAATGAAATAGAGAAAGAGGTGGGGGAGGGGTTAGTTAATGAAAGATTAGTAAATATGTGTGTGCCTGCACATTTATCATAATTATTTTGGAGGGGTTGTACTGAATCAACTATGCCTTCAACATCAATCAAGGTTTCAAAGCATATGGAAATCTGTTGCATTTAACCATGTTTTATAGTTGGGGTCTGTGAAACCGCTCACAGAACCAATGTGAGTTCTTCTGTGGAGGCATGTCTGAAACACGCCATCAACTCAAAATCATGTTAATAAGCAGTTATTCTGAAATGAGGAAAAGTCATTAAGTCATTTATTATTCAAAGATGTCACTGAAGTGCAAAGTGAACCTCGCAAAATATTGTGAGATTTGTTTGGTGTGGTTTTTGGTATTTTGTGCTTCTATTTTTACTACAACACATTTACTTAAACACTTGTCAGTACAGTTGAATGCAATAATGATTCAGGGGGGCATAAGGACAGAAGGCCCCAAAATGTTAATGAATGCCATGAATAGGTTAGGGAGGGCATGTGTCATGTCTGTGCATGGGGCCTGTGATTCCTAACTTTGCCCCTGATTGTTGACAAGCATCTTGATGAAGGGCACAATAGCAGAGGCTGAAGAGGGACTGAAACGTACTGTAGGTTATAAACTCATTTGGCAAGAATGACACTGCAGGCATACAGTGTGAAAAAATCATAAAAAACATGATATTTTTGTAATGGATCCAGGAAAGCCAACTGTATCTCATCCTCCTTTCCCTTCCTTCCTTTCAATTGAGTCTTAGAGATAATATGATCTACTTTCGTAAATGCAACACTTGATGGCTGAATGGAAGCTGGGCACAGAAGCACATTTCTGAATTAGAATGAACTCCAGAAAGCACAAAGGAGTAATTTAATTACTTTGACCACCTGCAAGATTATTCCAGTGAATAAAATTCATGGCCATTTCCATATAATGCCTGATTGTTACGATCTTCTAAACCAACCCCCCCCCAACCCCACTGTGCTGCACTCACATTTATAATCAATCCAAGAGAACATATATTTCAAACTATATAAGAGAACAGATGACCTTGATAACATGACAGCTACAAGCACAATAACAGAACAACTACTTAAACACATTCAATTTTAGCATAGTCAGTGAACTCAAGGACTGAAAAAGAGAACAATTCTGTGTATAACAATATGATTTTTACTTTGGGATAAGACTTATGTGGGTAGTTTTTATTCATGTAACGCCTCTCTTTCTCACCTTTCAGCTTTCTCTTCTCTCTTTTGAGGTTGTAAAAATTATATAAGGAGCCGAGTGAGCAGAGCTCTGTAGAGAGCTAATTTACAAGTGGGCCTGTGGCTTGTCCTATCACACACTTTCATAGGTCAGATGGGTCCAGTTTATGGGCCGAAGTGCGAGGGAGGTGAAAATCAGCCAGCTGCTATCACTTGTCAGGGATGATAGAGAAGCACAAGGCAAAGGCAATGAATGACATTGCTAGGAAGCCAGTACTGAGACAAAGTGTGCTCTGCAGGAAGAGAAGGTCTTGCACTGGTAATTGACGTTTACAGTAAGAACAGATATGCAGATGTTTTTTTTTTCCACAAATAAGATGCAGGTATCTTGAAGGGGTTAACTTAAGCATATACATTTTTGTCTGGAAAAGTTTACTGAAAATGGGAGGCTGCAAAGAAGTAAACATGGGCATTATTTGCATTCCATAGGTTTCTCAGAGATAAAAAAACAAGGAGGTATTTAAGATTAGCATGATATTGTCAATAGTAACAATTTACATTTTTCATTAACCTCTTAATTTTCAACTCCAGGTTACTGTATCATTTCTCATTGTCATCTGATAAGAGGCATAAATATGGAAAATTCATGTGAAAAATGGCATGTCTATTCATCTTAGCTGTTCCCTAAAAGGTACAGTTTCTATAAACATGTCAACAGGTTATCTGTTGTGCCATTGCACAATTAACCACAATTAATCAAATGAAATATTGACATGGGATGACAGGGATGCTCCTGAATGTTTAGTCTTGGTCAGTGTTCTGTGTTCATGCCTGCTCCACGCCACCTTTCCTCGTTTTGAGGGGTGAAATTTAAATGGCCTCAGCGCCCCAGCTGCTCACTCTCAGCACAGAGCCATCCTCAATCATTACGCAACCTCCCTCTCCATTTTGTTTCCCTTTTACAGGCCTTTGATATGAATGAGGGATCAGTTTAAGTACCAGCAAGGAATTTGAAACACCTGGCTGGTAACCCAGAGAAACCAGAGCTAAAATCCATAGCAAAAAAACAGCATAAGCATCCATAGATTCCATTTATGTATGGACTACATTTTGCTTGTATGGTGATTCTGAAAGTCTTAAAGATAATTGTGCAATAACTTGAGGGTGATTATATCCCATTCTAATATATATGTATATATACAGGGAGTCCTCGACTTACGAAAGAGTTCCGCTCCTACGACTTGTCGTAAGCCAAATTTCGACGTAAGTCGGAATTGATACCTAAATTATACCCAAATTTACACCTTAAGTCACTCACACTGTACACACAACACATGAAGGACATATAAAATACAGTAATTAAATGAAACACTAATAATAAAAAAAGAGAGAACAATTTCTTTATTTCCGTGGTTGTATTTACGAATCAAACCGCTTAAGTCGAAACTAGGTTTTTTAAGTAATTTATGGGAGTGCGTTGTAACCACGAAACCATCGTAACTCAAGACTGTCGTAACCCGATAACATTGCAAATACAACAAATATTTTTACTGAATGTATCCATTTGCATTACACATGTATGTGAACATGAAACTTCAGACTCACTTATGTCATAAGCCTTGACCAGACAGAAATAATGCATGACATGGAAAACATGTTCCTAATATCTAATTGTAAGGTTGTACAAGCTACGGTGTGGAAAGATCACTCAAACTAACAACTGTCCACACAAAAAACACAGGATCTGAAAAAGGATCCTGCTGCCCACCTTCTATTTGCAATGCCAAGAGCACCAACCTTTTTATGTCTACTATAACAATAAATATATAATGCTTTATGTACTTAGTGAAACTTCAGAACATTTAATATAGCTGCTCCCACAAGGAGCCAAAGGGAGAAATTCATCATGAAGGACTGTATAGTTTACAGGAAATAGATATCAGTGTGGTTTTAGACTCGTAAATACGAGATAGGAGAAGACCTTTGAGCTTCAACTTTGGCATTTGAAGTGTTCACTGAATGCTGTTTGCACCTTCATAATTCTTAAAATACGTTAATATTCATTAGAAATGTTTTGGGGAGGCAGAGAATATCTATACTAAAACTAAATCAGATTTGATCAATCCATGCCTTTAAGACCAGTGGTTTTGTATTCAACTCATATTTCATGAGAATCAGAAGCCTGCATGATTATCAAAAGCACAAAGGAACATGCACTTAGGTATACATATGAAACAGAAGTATTATACCTGCAGGCTTTTTCAAAGGTTTATAATAATGATCCAACAAAATATGGTGATCTTGCAGGGCATCATTAGACAAAGTGTCCTTGCCAAAGCTGAGAAGCTATTTCGGGAGAATGCATGCAGCGTCTTTTCCTTGAAGGCTCCATGTTTCTTGGTTTTTGTCATTTTTAGTTATTCCAAATGCTTTAAATCCAAGGCCAAAAGTACAAATGTGGCTTATCAGCATCCACAAATGCCATATATTAAGCATTCTCAGTATAGTTCATGATATTTAGAGGCTGATCTGAGCATCTGTGCATTCATTTGCAAACCATTTAAGTTCAGCAGTTTTGGAGAACAGCATATAGATGGTAACCAATCCAGTGCCGAAGGTGGGAGTTAAACATTCAGAAAGGTAAACAGGTATTGTCTCATCATTTTCCTGATGCCCTGAGGTAGAAAGGCATGTGTAACATATTGAAACTGATGGATGATAGTTAACCAAATTGTTTTAGCCACTGCACCATGCTAAGGTAGATTTTTAGTTATTTCACATGCATTTCAAATCAGTGAATTAAGTTCTTCAAATCTGTGTAGAGCCTTGAAAGGGAACCAGAGAGACACAAAGTTTAATCTTCCAAGAACATTCATTTTCATAATAGAAATGTTGCCTTGAAGAGAAAGATGTAATAAAGTATATGTCTGTAGGCCAGAGGTATTTTTTAGCTTGACAATTTCTTTATAGATGAGGGGGGAATTGGGAGAAATAGACAAGCCAAGGTAAGTTGAAAACATATTTATGCCAAAAACTGGAGGAGAACAGCTTGGAGTAACTGGATTTATGAAGACATTTCTGTATTTTAGCCTGTACACCTGACATCACCTAATTTTGTTAATTACACTGAAAATCAGATGGAAGCAAATATTTCTATGCAGTAAAACAATGTTGTGTCTTATGTCTACTCACTACAAAGTTGCCAACAAAAGAGCAATAATCTGTGTATGTGATCCAAAGGCATTTTCAGTATTCAAAGAAGACACTGCTCTAGGTTTCTGGAAGAATTGTGCTCCACTCATTAAATGGAGCAAGTGCCTTATTGTTTGGTTGCACTTACCACCTCTTTGAATCCTGTCTGGTCAAGACAAATCACGTATGGGGTTTGGTGCAAGATCTTGCATTGTTTTGAGATCTGAGGAGATGTCCATCAGCTTCATTTTGATGGTCACAGTCCTTTTATTAGTAAAAGGAGTAGTTTAGGTTGCACTGTACCATTGCATTTCTAAGTGTGAAACCCATACCCCACATTACAATGACAAACTATATATGGAAGCCCCAGCATGAAGTCTTTGAACAGCAAACAGCATCTTTTTAAGTAATTCACATTGCTATCAGCAATTTATGTTCAATGAAGGGAGTTTCATATGGGGGAGAAAACAGTTTAAAAAGGGATTATATACTGCACTGATGTCACCACTCATAACCAAAGAGTAATCACAACAATCTAAAAGTATGTTGCCAATGACAAATTGTTGCAAAGTATAAATGGATAGATATGGCTCACTCATAAAGAACAGTGGAAAACAGCTAACAGAAACAACAGTGATTATTTTCATTTACAAAATACACTTTTTCTAAGATAGATCAACAAACCTACCATTTGTTATAGGAAGGCACATTTCCAATTGCTTAATGAAGGACATTTGTGTTACAAATTCAAATTTGATATACAGTTAAAAAGATGGAACACACTATACCCTGGGGCAAACACAGACCCTGATATTATAGTGTTTTATTCATTGAAAGGATGTCTTTAATGTCTGTGTAACAGAGGATACTAAACATGTGTTGACAACTGGTTTGCCATGCAAACCTACTTCACTGGCAGTCACAGAAAAAAAAATTAAGTGAGACAGAGAGGCGGTATAAAAAGAATAGACGGTTTTGATGATTCGGCACACTCTGTGTGTTTAATTACTTCATTAATTATCCCCCTGCACAAATGGAGATATTTAACTTGAAGTCATTAGTTAATCTTTTGGTTACAATCCACAGACATGAAGGTCAATATCATAAGTCATTTAAAAACCGGAATGTATGCTTGGACACAATTCCCTGTGGTTCTCTCTTAGCTAAAATAGCTCCTGACATGAGTCATTTCTGAGGTTGTCAAGGCAAAAACAGGAATTTGTTAATAATGGCACAGAAAGACAAGCAGCTTACATGGAAATGATACAGCCTCATAATAAGCATCTGTATAATTACTGGTTGTATTGTTCCAAGCAGGACAGAGCCAGGTGCATCTTCGTTTCTGAATCATTCTTTAAGGTTGAACCTCCAGATTAAACTTTCCAATATCACATTTGAAAATTTATAGCAAAATGGTCAGGCCTTGCAGCAGGTTGAACACAATACATCACTGTGGCCTAGATGCTGCACTTTGTAGCTCTAAACGAATGTGATGTCACTGAGACTCAGCTTGGGGTTGCACAGGAGAGGTCTGTGAAGCCTGTAGCTGTCCACATCCATGCAGGGCAGGAAGAGGAGTCTTCACTTAGTAGATATTTGGACATGGATGTCTGTGACTATTATTATTATTTTATTATTGACTGGTGCAGGACTGATATATTTAAATTTTACTTTACATAAAATTATTTAGCAATAAATATGCAATGCATAAAAAGGCTGTTCAAATCACAACATAACGGCATCTTACAGAGTATACAGCAGCTTGCATAATGCAATATGTATTGAATAACACATTCTGAAAATGTGACAGTATTCATCAAATTGTCAGATACTTGCACATAGTAACACAATGACTTGAATAAATTATAATTCAGCTGAAAAGATGTACTGTATTACTGTGTACTGTATCACCTTATATATGCAGGTTGAAGAAGAGGACCTGAAAATAAGCCATGTCAAGTTTAAAAATGAATTACTAGAGCACATCCCAACGACACAGCCCAGAACAAGTGTCAGGACAAATGTACAGTTAGTGCAGATGAGTTTGCGAGCTGAATGATAAAAGAGAGCATCACTTGAGGTGTGGTCCTCCTCATGCTACATCTGCCAGGGATTGCGCCACCCCCTGGATGAGAACGAGGGCAGCTATCTGGGTGATCATCCGTACGATCAAGCAGAAGCAGGTGATGCCAGCAGGCCTGGTGCAAGCTGCCTGGGCACGGTGCAGGGGAGGAGAGAGGGCTGGCCTGCTGGTGATTAATGTTCTCCTACAATGGCTCTGCAAGTCAGAGATAATGAAGGAGGCTGTGCCCTTCGTGTTTGCTCTGCACGTTAATGTGTTTTCTTGTCAGGCCTCAGAGACATCTCTGGTGCAACCTGCAGCCTAGACAGAAGGGGGGAGTGGTGGGGTTAGCCAGGGATCACCAGGAAAGGAAGTACAGATCCCCCACTCTGTCACAGACATACCAATGACTACAGCTCACTGATGCATAGCCCTCCTCAGCTGAGCACCAAGGTTTCCCTGGATCACTATATTAGAGCAGCAATAGAGAACCAATGGCATGATAAAATTGTCCTTGTAGCCAATATGTTTACTAAATATTATCCAGTATTCATGATGTGCCGAAGTTCAATGAGATGAGGGCTCAGGCTATGGTTTTCAAATACAGTATGTGAACACATGAGCCAGTTTCAGCAAAAACTGTACTTAGTGAGATTCAAAGCTCATATCTTTTGCAAGACTGCCACTCAGAATACAAAAAAACTTTGTGACAAGATGCTCCCAATGGTCTAAACATTGTCTCTAGATGGGCCCATAAGATGATACCTTTTCCATGCTCACTACAAACTGGATTCAAAATTATCCAAACTAAATGTATTACAGATCACCCAACTATCCAAACCATTTGGGAATATGAATGTTTTCTAAAGGAAATTACCCTTGCAGTAAGCCAGTGTGTACATGTGCTTTTGATCAGAACATACTGTTGCTCACTTACAACAGAGGTTATTTCAACAGCAGTTTCTTATTTGTATAGCCACAATAAGAGATTTTCTCTCATTTTCCTGTTTACATTTTTTAAAGAATGGTAATGGGTAAGAAAAAAATGGCAAAGTGAGGAAGACACTGCAATTCAGGAATACACACATTTCACAGATCTAATGGCACCATTTACAAACATAAGTGCATTCCAGTGAACAACTTTTTAAAGCCCTCATGGGAAACAAAAAGGCATTCTCTACAGAAGTATTGGAATGAGCTTTAGCAACCCATGTCACGGATTCCAGAATGCACACCCTCATTTTATACACAATTAATTTAATCAAGATGACTTTGCCTTGATTAAACTCTCTCTGGAGAGCTGCCACTAGTCTGTCATTTTCTCCTACATTTCCCAAACAACAGCTGTTGACATTTTTTTTTTCCTCTGAGGAGACTCTCAGACTACCTGCTACCATTTTGCAAACCTGTGATCTACATTCACTCCTAAAAATATAGCAATTAAAGTCATTTGCCATGCACTTCCTGTCTTCTCTGCTTCAGTTTACCTACCCAGATGTTCTTGTGGTGAAGGGATAGCTGCAGACTCACTGATTTTACTGTCCAAGTCATGATGTGCACTGTAATCACTGGAATGAAAGCGTAGCCCTATTCCTAAGGGCACCAACACTGCAGTTTCTTTGTGAGAGAAGGAACATCATGGAAAGAATTGGATAACAGCATGCATAAATCTGAATATATAAATGGCCCTTTTTCTGTAATGACAAATATTGTTTTGCCCTAACTGAATGGAGAGTAATAATAAACCTTTGTTTTCTTTTTAAATGTAATTAAACTGTATTAGTAAGGCTTGTCTGATGATTATGGTCAGCAGCTATGTGAATTTCAGAAAATGGTAGTGCCATATTGCTGATAATTGTGTTTATAGGGATTGTGATTTTGCAGTTATCTAGAGAGTGCAGTAAGTTACATCAGGAGCAATTCCATTTGGAAAATTAATTATTGTGTAGGAAAATTCCCAAGTAAAGTGTCACCATGGATTTGGAACACAAAGTGCAAAAGAACCAAAAGCTTTGGTTGTTCCTTGCCCAAATTGAAATAACAGCAAGAAAAAAGACAAATGTATTTAATGGTCCATAATATTGCACATAAAACCCTTATGAGAAGAGCACTTATTTCCAAAGTGCATTGCTTGGGTTAATAAATATCTGTGGCAAGGTGAAGGAGATCTTGGGGGTGGCAAAGAGCTTTACAGAGATCAGGGTCAGGGCCAGAGAGAACCGTTTCGATATGAAAGTGCGAATCAGGGTGCGTGACCAAGCATAGTTCACTGGTTGGATGTGGCATTTCCATGACAACAGAACCATGCAGGCATGGCGACAGGCACTCAGGAATGACTGATGTGTTCTGCTTCAAATTACCCCAAGTGTTGAGAGGGATGGTCAGCAACCCACATTACCTGTTTGTTTGAACTAAAACATAGATGTCTCCAAAATGAACACTCAAGCAGACCCACAATGGTATTATCCAAGTTAGAAGATGGAATTACATTATAAATCCATCCAATTCATTACTTACTAATGGCCACAGGTACTAATGGCATCTTATCATTCTGTCATTTTGTTGAGTATTCTTTTTTCATCCATTGAGAGACATGAAACCCTAAGTGCATAATGATAATAATTAATTTAATTCACAGATATGTAGCACCCCTCATGGATTTCATGGCACTTTGCAGTAGGGGAGGAGTGAGATGGGGTCACTCTCCAGTCAACCACCACCAATGTGTAGACCTCAGCTTGCAGATGCATGGAGGGGTCATCTAATGGAATATCCCCCACACGGTGGAATGCTGCTTAATAGAACCTGATAAGTGAAAAGAAAGGAAACATCAAGGCTGAAATGTTCGTTGAGAATTCCATGATCATGACTGCCCCTCAAACCCCAGAACAATCTGAAGAGTCACCTTCAGCAGACCAAACAGAGCTGCACCATGCATCTCAAATGACTGGCTCCATGAGCACAGAAACCAGCACACAGGTGAATCCCTGATTGATGAAGCAATGCACAACAAGGTTTTGGGGAGAATATGACTGAGGGCCATGATTCATTTCCTGCCACCTCCCGAAACATCGCTATGCATTTCTTTTGCCATTAGGCACACGGACGATCCCATCCTTCAGGTATGCATCTCTTTGTTTTTCCATCCATCCTCATGAATTAAGTGTTTTGTAGTGCATCACAGGAAGAAGGGAAAGAGGGTGGCCATGTGTGAATCATGCAGAACTGGGTCCTTCATGTACTTCAGCATGGCTGAAGGCTGGTAGTCTAACACTGAGGTTTTGAAAAGTGTAATGATACATTATTTTTCATTATGTTTTGCATATTGTATGTTAAAATAACGGTTTCTCTCTTTTTGAAATATTTTCTACCCAGTAAATTAGTGTAAAATGAAAAGTGTTCCCTTAAAGTCTAATTTACATTGGAAGGCCTGGCTGATAGGACCTGATGCTGTGTATTGGGTCTGAGCTGGGACTGGTCAGGCCAAATTATTTGGCCCTTTTTAATGCAATAAGCATACAACAAATTCATTCACAGTATATCAGAATACTGGTAAAATTGTTTAAATGGGAACACATCCAGTGTATTTTCACCCAGAATAGCAATTCATGTTACTTTGTTAAGTTGAAGGTCTGTGTTTGAGTAGTCATTCAACACAAGCTTATTTTTTTTTTTAATTAATGAGACACACAGTTATGCTAATGCATTTGTTTCTTTCCTTGGTTTTAACAAATGGTAGTTGTGCTGACCTCAGTAAATGACCTCAGTAAATTGTAAATAATGGCCACGAGAGGCATTCACCTTTGGGTGACCTATTCATTTTTACCAGCCCCATATTTTCAAGTGGTGAAAAAAAAATCTAGACCTATAACTGCATGGAAATGAGTGAGTATTATGAGATTGTGTTTTGCAAACATAATCATTCTCTGATTGAAGGTAATTAATGATTAATTCAAAGGATAATGGATAGTTTTAAAATAAGGTTTGTCATTAATTTTGCCTCAGGTTGAATTGTCTAGAAAGAAATGATCAACCTTGGACATGGGACATTTGGGTTTGTTCTGGATTGGATGGTATTTTCATGACTCATGAAGGCCCTTAAGCCACGGGCAATAAAACAATACAGTAAATCTATGTGATTTATGTAAAAGTAATTAACTTTTGCTTTTCATGAGAAGGTGAGCCATCGATGGACCAGTTGTTTGCTTTGAAGCAATAGCCCAGCGTTGCTATGGAGAAAAAAGAACTCCCTCTGCTCTTCCTAAATGGAAATACTCACATGCAGTGTCATCTGCATCAGTTTCCACACCATTTTGCTGATATTCATAGTCATCTTATTGTGTAACATTTACTGTTTCTGTGGTATTTTATGCTCAATCAGATTTTTTTTATTTTTTTCAGTGACAATCTGCAGTAAATTCTATTATAAAAGCCCTTTCTTCTCAAATCAATCCTGCCTTTCTTCATTTTCTCCAGCGAAAGCTGTGAGCAATTTATGGACAAATCTCTCACTCTCAGCATGTGCATATCAAAGTCTCTGTGTGCTCCTAAGCACATTCAGCTGCCATGCACCTTTTAATACAGCTAATCAATCAGGCTAGCAATCAGCCAGATTGATCCTGAACTTATAAAAGAGAAAGAGAAAAAAAACCTGAAACAAAAAGAACAGCATTAACACTTTGGTACTTGAAAGATCATTTCTGGCTTGTCTTGAAAGCAAAGTGGAGAGGGAGAACTTGTTCTTCCAAACATGAAAGCACCAAAGATCAAAGTCTTCAGAATATAAAACAGCATTTCTGTCTTCTATATGTATTTTCTGACAGAGAACCTTTTCCTTTCCTTTTGATAAAGGTGAAGGGTAACCACTCAGACAAAATGACTGAATCGGTTTTGATTTTAATTTGAATACCTTTACAAGAGTCAGTTAGATGAGACCTGTTTCCTTGGATTTACACAAACAAGCATGTAGATGTGAATTAAGTTGATAGTTATTCAACACAGAAGGCCTGTTTCAAGAGGCCCAGGAGGGGCATTTAAATGATTTATAAAAAAAAAAAAAGAATACAATACAGAACATCTTGCCAATGACTCTTTTATATAAAATGGCCATGCCAAAAAAGTACTGGGTGCAGATCTGACATCAGATTCTCAATGTGCAGATTCTAAATGGCAGGAATTAGGGGCCAACCCAGACAAAGCCAGAAGCCTGGCAATGGTGTGGAATCATAGTACATAGAAACATCAGCATTTTTATACTATGTTAATACATAATACTATGGCAATAGATACATACCTTTCTTATTTCCAGGGTTTGGATAAATACTCATTTCTGATTGTTTGAAGTGTGTGTATTATTTTTTGATGACCTGCACAGTGAAAATGAATAATGTACAGCTATGAAGCAGTTCCACTGGAAGTGGCCTTATCACCATTCTAAATTATTCCACAAGCTCATTTAACATTATTGAAGATTCCATTTAAATCTGAATATAATGGCATCAATTCAGTTAATAGCAATAAAATAAGGTGTCAGCAAAATGATATTATCATCTGAAATGGAGGGCTCCCCTAAAAACATATTTAATCTTTTTGGCAAGTGTGAAAACTATGAACCTTATGACAATTAACCTGCTGAGAACTCCAGAGGGTCTGTCTGGCATCTGGATCTGTGCTGGGCACTGTCATTACCTGAAGTAAATCCTCTTCCTTTGGATTCCCATCACAGCGATGCAACTAAGACTGCAGTAACAGCAAACATTGAAACCATCAGTCTCCCATATTCCTTGTTTGACTTGCCACATTCACTATTCAAGTTTACCATATATGGAAGCATTGAATTAATTTCAATGCATGATATAGTCCATAGTTATAGTTTAGCCACACATACATTATGTCAAAGTTATATCATGGATACAGAAAATCTGCATTTCTGATTGCCTGGCAGGTGCCGATTAAATCTGTATATTGTGGACTCCTTGAAAGTAGGACCAGTCAAAAGTTTTATCACCATTCTTAATCAATATGCTGCAGCAATATAATGGTAACCATGCCAACTGTAGCCTTGTCATGATGGTAAGCTGTTTCCTTTACTCATTAACATTTTACCTAATTCATTAGCTAACATCAAAACTTAAAAGTATAAAAACAATAATGGATACCAAAAATTTGCCAGCTATGTCACCGACAGTGACCAGACTCGATTTGGAAAGGAGTGGTTCAACTTGCAGCATGGCAAGATTAGGGAAGGAGGGCACAAGAGAGATTACTCATTTGTTTGCAAAGTTTAAAACTTAAAAGTATAAAATCCATAATGGACCATTTTCATGTTCACTTTTATTTACTTGACGAGAACAAAACATATGGCATAAGGATTTAACAGAAGAGGAGGTAAATAAAATCAAGAAATTGATGCATAGGAAAACATATGATCAAATCTACAAATTGGTCCATGAAAACATTTCAGGATTTCCTTCGGGAAAAGAAAATAAGTCTGAACTTGGAAAAATGCAGTGCTGTATTACTAAACAAGGCAGTTTTAGACAATTTAGATAATTTCATACCTCCATTCAGACCACTAAAGGAAGCCACCACAGTGTCCAAAGTTATGTGGCCTTAAGAGCTGGCATAAATTGCTTCATCCTTCATAGCATAATTATGGACAAAGATTTCACTCCTAGCAATTTGGTCTTTAAATCAATCTTAAAGAAATATCACAAGGAAGGAAAACACGTGAGTATACACCACCCCCGCATCCTGGACAGCGAGATGGAGAATTCCACTGGCTATGTCACCAATGGTGATTGGACTCAGCAAGACGAGAGAGGGAGGGCACAAGAGAGCTTACTCCCAGCTCATTCGTCATCAAGGTGGACGAGAATGGCAGTGAATATGTCACACTGGCCCACAACCCCGAAACAAAAAAATCATAAAAATCCTGTGATCCCCAGAGGGATTTGGGACATGGATTAATGTATGCCTTCCGGGGGAGATCCATTATGTCCTGCTCCGAGTTTCACAAAGTAAATTGCCAAATGCCCAAAAGATGCAAAATCCTTTTATCTCCACCCAAGGTGTGTTCCACAGGAAGTCCTGGAGTCGTCTGAGGTATGGTACACCCGTGACCTGGGCAACATATTGGAGTGAGAAAAGGCATTTGTTTGGCCAGCTTGCTTGTAACAATAGTCCTCACAACATCAGCAATGAAAATAAGCAGAATGGTATCAGGGTATTAACGGGTAATTGCATGCTTACCTTACAGGTTGGCCTCCCTCATACATACACCAGCCACTCCCTGAGGACCACTGCCGTCTTTCATCTCCCTAAGGATGGCCTTGCTTCATGTGAAATAATGCCTGTGACAGGCCATCAATGCAAAATCAGTCTTCAGAGTTACTCTGAAGAGTAACTCTGAAGAGTTTCAGTCTTTTAGAGTTACTCGGCACCCAGCTACCAAGATAAGAGAGCATGGAGCAACATCCTCACTGCTCACAATGCACCTTCCTCTTGCCGCGAATCTTGGCAGGACCGGCAAAAATAACAAAAAAAAAATACGACCTCCCTGTCTCATTGTCCAGCTTTACCATTAATGGAAACGATGAATTTCATTTTCATTCACATGCATAGCTAATCGTAGCATGCCTAGCTACTGTTAGCTATAGGCTCCAATAAAAGCTTGCAATTTCCAACTACTTTTTCCTTTTAAATGACTCTTTCTCTGATCTCGCAGTATGTATCTGTGGACTCGTTCTTCGGCTCAAACTCGTCCCTTACATTTGTACAACAGACACAATTTATTTTTTAACAACTGGGATATTATAACTGCACTTGGCAAGAAATTGTTTCAATGTATCTATTTTAAATAGAGGTGACAAATACAGTCTAAATAAATATGTTCTTTCAATTCATAAATGCATAATTTCCTCTGCAAGTCAAGAGAATATAATATAGCAAGATCAGATGTAAACTATCACTTGCAACTGATA
The DNA here is from genome assembly GCA_022829145.1 of Albula goreensis. Taxonomy (NCBI): domain Eukaryota; kingdom Metazoa; phylum Chordata; class Actinopteri; order Albuliformes; family Albulidae; genus Albula; species Albula goreensis. The sequence continues at coordinate 34,255,002 of CM040744.1, forward strand.
AATGTTTATTCATTCTAAACAGCCTATTTGGCATTTTCCTCATAATAATAAGCTTAATGGAAAACCTCCAATAATTGTAGAGTTCCATAAATCGTTTTATTTTTTCTTGCAGTTGCCCACAGAATTGAGTGAGTGATTTGTTTGTGGTAATAAAGGACATGAGCATGGTTACCATCATTTCTAAATTGAACGGGATGAAAAGCAATCAGCAGATTGTTTACCACTCACTCAAAAATGTCTGAATTTCATTGTTCTGTGTGTAAGAAAACTTAAATATTGCTTAATATAATATAGCATGTGATGAATGCAGTGCAGTGTTGCTCAATAAACTAAAGCATAGAGTTACCCTTCTATCCTTAAATATTGGGCCACCGTTTACATTAACTGCACCCTCACAACACATTCATAATGCTTTAATAACACATTTGTAAGCAGAGAACTGGAAAGTTTCACAAAGCATGCATAATGATTTCCAAAAGCATTACATAACTAATGATTCAAAAATGATTAATATAATGAACCTTCACATTGTATTTATAAGCATCACCAACTGCTTTACCAAATGCAAGGCAGCTGTGATCAGAGCAACAGCAAATTGAGTGACGCTGAACTTTTGACAGTATTGTATCCAAATCAAGTAGTTCTGTGTTTCCATTTCAGGTCAGAACTAGGATTAATATTGAATTGATTCCATCTGATCCTTGTTGAAAGAAAAAGATGAGGAGTCGGGGATTCGATGGGAAAGCAGCACTAGCTGAACTGTGTCTGTACATGCATGTGTGTGCGCTACATCAAAAGGAGCAGATCAGAGAAGTGAACAAAAATCATAGTGTTCATGTCTTACTTAGCAGTAGGTATTGTAGAACTGAGTACATATAGTTTTTATAGCTATGGGAAACTTATTCACATCTATTCACATTTTCTGACTAGTTGGAACTCCCCTAGTGCAGGAAACAAAACACAAGTACTATTAAATTGCGCTTTAATAAAATGCTTCCAAATATTAATTTACTCCAGTAAATTGACCATTATGTTCTTTTCAGTGGCAATGAAGACTAGAGTGGATTCTTAGAACTGACAGAACATTTTCCATGAAAGTCTGGTGTAGCACTTGGGAGAAAGGCGGAAAGGATAAAGGTTATACTGCACATACGCTCAAGACTTTGACAGGAGTATTTTTGGGGGGGAAACTGCAGAGTGACTACAGGACTAATTAAATGTCAAGAATTAATATGACCAAAATGTGCAATGAGGAAAAAAAGAGCAGAAATGAATCTTTCAAACAATTCTAGTAAAATATATATTCACCAGGCTGAGTGACAACTTAACATTTTATTTTTAATGAATAAATTAGTCACAGGGCTATCATGATGAGCCATGTGTGAATTAATTAGTGGTAATTGATCAATAACATAATTAGCTGGTTGGGTTGGGGAGGGCATCTGAAAGTATATTTTACTAAGCTTTCCTATCAGTGTTTAACCAAACCTCCCATTCTGTATTTCACTGTGAGTCACTATCCTCTGCAGAACTCCTCAGAGTATTTCATTTGTGATTACTTTCAGACATAGTGCATAGATATGAGATGGAATAGGACTGTTAAAATGATGAGAAATGAAGTTTGTGAGTTTAAACACATCTATGAAATTCAATACTTAACAACTACCAGAGATAGTTTTTTTACCAGCCAGCCAGTTTTTTTTTTTTTCTGGCAAAATAATTCAAAACAGAAAATTATAAATCAGCTAACACACACACACACACACACACACACACACACACACACACACACACACACACACACACACACACACACACACACACACACACACACACACACATGCATGCACACATGCATGCACACACATTTTAATTATTACTGGTTGTAATGTAAAAATTCAGCTCATGAAATGTCTCTCTGTTTCATCCAATCAACAGAAATTAAATCATTCAGTTATGGTCAATACCTAATTCTAACTCATTCGTAACTCCCTCTTTGTTATAAAGACAAAAATGGGCCCAACTGCAAACTGCAAGGAAACAAATGATTAAAAATCTATGTATGTTCCCAGGAATGATTTCATATTGACTTTGAGTAAAAAAGTGATTTCATGGGACTACATGTCAAAAATCTGATGTAATGCACATGGAAAAAGAGTTATAGAAACTGTAGAGTCTTTCTGGACATCAGCGACTGTCAACCACCAAATGACCAAAAATGTTCTGGCGTGCCTTCTGTTCATCACCTCCAGGGATCTAATTACCAGTTGATCACTTTAAATTTCCAACACATCTTATTCTCACACCGGATACCTCATTTAATTTCTTAATTAAACCCACAGCTACATACATACCCAAAGCCCCTACATCAGACAGGGGGTAAGCTAGAGAAATGGCCAAAATTCAGTTTATTCGCCAATAGATCTCTTGCACACCATTCACTTCTATATTGCAACCTTCTGCTCTAAGATATTTGTTTCCTTGTTTAGAATAATATTAGGTTTTTCATAAAAATGTATTACTGAACTATTTCTACTGCCCTCTGACAACTCAGTTCAGGTTGCATGAGAAATTTAAATGAAGTAAATGTTACATGGATCAAGTGATCACTGAACTAGAAAAGTTAAAGTACAACTATAAAAGATAATAATAAAATATTTTCTTTGTGTTTTTCCTTGTACTACAATTAATGATTCTGTGCTGTGGTTAGCCCTAGAAGTTATGCCTTCCTTCATCCTTTGACAGTGTGGTTCTGTGTGTTTCCCCTGTGGGGCATCGTTTCAAAGCTGCACAGGCTAATTACATCCCCCAACTTCCCCAAATATTCCGACAGACCAAGTTCCATGATAAATATAAAATTGGAAAGTTTTTTTTTCACCAGCTTGAGCTGAAGTCATCTGGGTTTTGCAGATATCACACATCTGGGAAGGCATGGTCTGATTCTAATATGAAATGAACACCACTGTCCGCTGCAGTCAGCTGAATGCAAACCTGAACTCACAGTCCGTCCATCAGCTCCGAAAGGCACCAAGCCACAAACATGTGGTTCAAATCTGACTGGATAATTCAGACACAACAGTTCAATTTTCCATTATATTATTTTTATACAGTAGTTTTCCTCTCCTGTTGTCTATGAGTAAACACTTTAAGTTCTACATATGGTATGTGTTGATTTTCTACTTTTCCATTTTGAGAAAGGTATTACCCAATAGCAGAAAAAAAAGAACTGCAAGATGACACACAGGATATGGATAAAAGGCTTGCTTTCAGAATAGCTTTAATCTGTCTTGAAATGCTGTTATACAAGTTCTTAGCTGTTTCTATTCAAGTATTGTATTGGACCATTTCTCAAGTAAAAAAGCATCCAATTCTTTAAGTAGAAGAAGGTGTACCACTTCATGTTTGGAGTTTGTGAAAATATTCTTGAAATGTTGCTTGTGGTTTTCTTTTGGCTTTCTTCAAAACAACAGCCTGGAAAAACAGAACAAGTTGACTCTTCAGACCCAAATAAATTACCCCACTGTTCATGTCATCACTAATTCATTCAAATTCATTCATTAATAAGATATGGAAGTTTTATTGTTTTGCATAATTGACACCATATGTCAGCCAGATTTGCGCTTATGTGTGCTATACTTTTGTTCTTGAGAGATTTAATTCGATCAGCATCCCCACATTATCCGAATTGCATAAAATGGTCTCATTAATTTGAGTGAGGTTTTGGCTGCTGGGGTAGAATATTTTGTACACAGGAGAAATGTATTCACATCTGATATCATTGAACCTCACACGGACCTAAGCAGTGCGACAAATTCATGGCCAGCAAACTCAGAGAGCTAAACAAATGGCACCGCTGTGAACAGGGGAGGTGACCGGTGCATGACGTATCTGGCTAAATCTCCCGCTCTCCCTCCCTTGGCTTCCACTGTGTCTTTTTCTCCCTGCTCTAATTCACTGAGGCAGCCTCCCCACAGAGCCAGTGACCCACTGCGCTCGGAGACATAGCCCTGGTCGCTTTGGGAAGACGGTGATAAGCAGGAGCACCTGTAATGAGGCGGAACTGCGGAGGGTAAACCTGCCAGTCTCTTTAGCCGTGCCTGACAGACCACCCTATCAAAGCCTTGCTGTTGACTGTCTCCGGCTGGGGTGACAGATACCAGAGCTGAACCCAAACTATCAGTCCTGTCTCTCCTTCTCTCATTAACGTCAGAGGCCTGGCCTCGCCAAATGAAACAACAGGATTGCAGTCAGGTACAAGACCTATGGGCTGTGGGTGGTTCAGGCATGCTAGACCATTTCATGTTTTTTAAAATGCATCCAGCATTGTTTAAACAACAACCTTTGATTCAGTATTCAAGGCAAGCAATTTTTCAATTTATGTATTATACAAATTCATTTATATTTTTTCCACAGTAAATGCCTGAAAGAAATGATGCTTGCAACAGCACTGCACTGAAGTTAATCTTTCAACAGTCCAAAAGTAAAAGCAATGAAAAAAAGTATTAGTCCCTCATATTATTTTTCACAAAGTTTCAAAAATTACCAGTAAAGATATCCCAGGGACTTCAATTAAAATAAATGGTGCCCTTACCAGCTTTTGGAAAATTTCTTTCTTTATCTCTTAGTCCTAGAAGTGTCTGTTCTGCTGAAACATCCATTTAGCCTTAATGTCCAAACACCCCTGACTATAACCTTTAACCCTTATGGTCAATTACATAAGGGATTTGTTGGATTACTGCATTAAATTCTGAGGCTTTAAGTACCATAGGTCTACAGCTCTACCACCATGTTTGTTGCTAGTTTGTCACTAGATTCCAAACCTTATTATTTGAGAATTGGGTCATAAATTATTACACGACACATACAAATCATACGATTCAGTGTAATTCACAGAATTGGCTAATAAAATCAGAGGCCTATGTAAGTCTCTTACACGAGAAAATTACACGAGCTTTAGAATGTGAGGGAGATTGAAAGCCCCTTTATACATCTTTGTTTACTATGACAGGATAACTCAGCTTGTCGGTAACGTTATGATCAATTGTCCCAAAATTGCACAACAAGCTTGAAATTATATTTACTTTAGGTCAGTTACCGCCCCCGTGTTGATGATGAATGGTTTAATACCTGCTCATGAGAAAAAGGAGTAATTAAATATGTCTGATGGCAATTCAAATCAGTAGTGATTTATCATTGGTTAAATTACAATTAACCCCAGACTTACTGGCAAAATATTTACTGGCAGTGTGCTTCACTATATGGTAGGTTTTGGGAATGCATGTTTGTGAAAATGTGATACAGTATGCTGCGGCAGACATAGGACTCAGAGGGGTCTGTTCTGCAGAACATCCATGTCTGCCATATGGGAATGCCTACTGAAGAGTAAGAACTGATTAATGATGCATCTTGATTATAATTCTGCTCATGTTGAAAACGTGGTTGATTTTTCAATCTTTTCTTTGAATGAATTTAATTATTCGTAGCCTCATAACAAAATTAGCAGGAAGGAGGGAATTAGCATGTGAAATAAATGGCTGGGTATTAAATTATGAATACTTGATTAAAATGGTTAACACACAGAAAGTCCTTGAGTAGAATTCTGTTCCTTGCTCTCCTTCGCCCCTCTCCTTCCCTTGTGTGATGAGCCCAACAGCAGTGAGTGGTCATGTTCACTTCCTGCAGACTTGAGAACACTACAGAATGCTGCTGAATTACAGAATTAAAGGGCAGTGAGGCACAGTCATTATTTTTCAGCCAAATGCTCCCTGGCCACTGTGCTCCACCATTTACTCCACATATCACTAATTTTGGGGAGAGAAGAGCTTGAAGGAAAGGTGGGCTTTGTGCCATCAACAAAAAGTGGTTAGTGATTTTTCAATGACTCATCTTCCACAATGTGTCCACATTCTTGGGACTAACAATGTCTGTGTGTGTGTGTGTGTGTGTGTGTGTGTGTGTGTGTGTGTGTGTGTGTGTGTGTGTGTGTGTGCGTGTGTGTGTGTGTGTATGTGTGTGTGTGTGTGTGTGTGCATTCTCACAACTTTTCTACCAGAGCTCTATTCCAAAAACCCATTATTGTATGAGTTCTACACTAACAGTGTTTCAGTCTATTTAGGAATAGAAAAATATAAAACCTATTTTCTATGTCGTTAATGGAGAAAGAAGAGAAAAGTTTTAAAGTTTTTTTTTTTTTTTACTGAAATGTAAGTAGGTCATGAGCAATGTCACATCCACTCCTTTGTCTTTTTTCACCATCCTGCCCAATCTGTTGTTCCTGCCTTGAATTAAATCCACAGACGATCTTCCCTTCCCTCCTTCCCTCCTTCCCTCCCACAACCTGTGCCTCTCTTAACCTACCTCCCACACTATTGAATTAATCTCCATTCACATGCAAACAGGCCTTATTGGCATGACAAGATTATTCAAGTTTTGCCAAAGCAATTACTGTAAGCAGCGACAAAACAAGAGAACGACGTGTAACGATCACAGACTGTGTTTTCTAATTTGAATAAGAATAATAGTAACACGAAGTAAAACCTAAGCTGCTTACTCACAGAAAATGTTGTCTACCTGTAGCAGGTTGTACAACTGGCCAGAGTTTAATATCTGGAGTTGCCTGATAACAATAATCTTACTTTGGAGTGAAAGAGATTTTTGAAAGTAAGATATTGAAAAAGAGGATGTCAGGATAGGTAATATGAATCTCCAAAATATGTTTTCAATTAACCAGAATACCCCCAGGAAGTGAGATGTTCAAAATACCACAAAACTGCTGAGGGAAGAGATTAAACTGAGACATGTGAAGGAATGCACAAATTATATCACATTATTGTGAATAGCTGTACTTTTTGCACTATCAAGAATATGATCTCAGTCACCCATCCACAGCTTGGTAAGTGAGGTTCACTGCATATGCTAAAACTCATACATTTTAAAAGACTATGCAGATTATAAATTCACTGTGAATTTTCACACCTCTTTGTGAAATGTGCAGTATATTGTATATTTCAGCTGCAGTGCATTACAGGGTTGCTTATTCTGTTTTGTTATCCCCTGGGGGCCCACAGCAGCCAGAATGCAGTTGGCAGAAATAAAGAAATAATTTTGTTTTAGATCAAAAGCAATACCAGTATGGTTTCAGTTCATTTACCTGTAGTTAACATGCCTGTTAAACATGTAGTTAACATGAATGTTGAAATAGACATGTTTATTATTAAGCAGTGCATGTAGTAGCCAGTTCATGTTTGCTTACGGTATTCAGATTAGTTAAGTAGATAGATAGTTAGGTATGCAGATAGTTATGTATGCATTATATTCCCCACATCTATAAATAGGTATTTTCCCCAATTGAAAATGTATCCCAGAAATCTCTCTCCCACATTCTACAAATGGATTCATATACCATTCTCTCTCCCTCTCCTCGAACACTGCTTTTCAGATGCCCATCTCCACACACACACACACACACACACACACACACACACACACACACACACACACACACACACACACACACACACACACACACACACGCACACACACACATACACACACACTCACCATCACCATTAAAGTAGTTGTGTAATGGTCATATACTCAATGTATAATGGATATTAAATATGCATATTTGGGCTATATTCATTGTTTTTGAAGCAATGATTCAACTCCTACTTCATTTACCAAAAAGATTTTCCAAATTGTTGTCTCGAGTAAGTCATGCCTCGTCAGTTATGTAGACAGTGCTGTCATAATTATGCTAAGATTTGGAATTAAATGTCCATTCAGAAACATAGTTTGGAAAGTTAGTTTTTGTGGCCACTTAGCTTGCCAGATTTGTACACAAAGAATAACACTCATTTTTATTTGTAAGTGAAAGACTGGACATACTAACAAATGAGAATCAGAAACAAACAGAAACAAGTTTAAAATATAACATGAATTAAAAGATTTGACATAAAATATTACTATTTAAAGTCAACCATAAAAAATATATTTTTGTCCAAAAAATGTTTTCCATGGCAGGCTATAATTCTCTGGAAAAAAAATGAGAGGACATTACATGAATACATTTATTTTAGATTTATTAGATTTAAGAGATGCAACTCAGCAAGAAGCTGTTGTCTTATGTTTCCTGTTTTCCTTTGCATTGTTTATTCATGTACAAATTCATGAATTTATGCAACGTGGCTAAAGCAGGAAATGTGACTTCTAAAGGCTGGCTAGTTCTCGGATTTGCCAAATGTAACAAAGCAAGTTTGCTTAGTCATCTGAGACAGCACAGATTTTAAAGTACAGTTTGTACTGTGTATAATAAAATAATATTGTTTCTGTTCTTATTTTGATTATTATATAAAATAAAAGAATACCTTATGATTGGTATGGATGTACTCAGTGGGCTCCTCCATATTTACATACTTTATAAGCCCACTTGATATTTTTTTGGCTGATATATCGCATGCTGTAGTCTGAGATGTAATAAATTCTTCATTCTCCATAAATGCCATTTCAGCGAGGTTATGAATATGTTGAACAGGGTTCTTTGTTTTTGCTGACATTTCCATATGTTGTATTTTTTATGGATGTGATATAGCAACCCTACTGATAAAGTCACTTCCACAGACAATTAAGTGAGAACCTTGGAACCTCCTCTGTCTGCCTCTTGTGACTTTTGTGACCTCCTCCTAACAGCCATAGAAGAACCTGTGTGTTGGGAAACTCGCTAGCTTGCTACTTACCACTAATTTACCTAGAGTGTTCCAACAACAGCTGTAAATGAAATCTGACATTTTTTTTTAAATGGGCCTCGCTAGCTAAATTTTATGCAGAAGTAGAAAACTAGATCAGTAACTAGTTGGCAGTAATTATAATTTAATATTCCTCCTCATTTTTAATAAGGAAGGGTATGTTATCTTTCACAGTCGTGACCATAAATGTAACAGTAGTGAACAGAAGGCTAAAACACTAGATTGAATAAATTGTGATACATTAGTTGTAATATATTTTCAGGGGGGAAATTCACTCTGAGCTACATATTGCTCCATGCTAAAACATTTTCAAGTTCTGTGCTGGAATCTTTCAGTGCTAATAAACTGGTTATTTCATGGCTGCTGAGATGCACAAGCACTCTAGAAAGCTCTTGTGAACGGTGACCCAAATAGCTGACCTCATATCAACTCATAAGTGAATTATATAAAGAAGTTAATGGTTTTTCCTTTCAGATAGCTTTAGAAATATTTTTTTGGAGAAAGACATCAGTTCAGATCACATTTATTCTCTCTAAATTTGCATAGTAAATTCAAGGTTTTAGGTTGAATCCCTGTTTGTAAAGAACTGGCCTGTGTCATTAGCCTCATATTTGGGCATGGGAGAACCCTCAAATATTGTTTCATTCTCAGCATCTAAATATAAGAATGGAGATAATTTGTCAGTGGCAAATAAAATGAATAAAATTAGATAGTTAGATAATAGTCAATCTAATAGGTAAATCAGAGTGAAATCTAAGTTATAATCAGAACTGCTTTCCTTTTACGTAATGGAAAGACATGGGAATGTTGAATTTGACGCTTAATTTGTATTTGGTGCTTGTATTTGGTTGAATTTGGTGCTTGATTTGTAAATTGAAAAGTGTCAGTGTATGTCGAGAGAAGGGGGCGAACGTGGGGGCTCAGATGTCCCAGAGTGCACAAGAAAAGTGTAAATCTGTCTGGCAAATATTTGATGTAATGCTTCTGACTAACATTTTTAAACAGAGCTGGTGGAACCATTTCAGAGGGTGCAGGAAAAGGCAATGCAACTTAATGATGTATTTGAATGTATTTTGTCAGTATGTGTTTCTGTGAATGGGGCAAGCACTTGATAGCAAGACTGCTATCAAACATCAATCAGCCCTAGTCATGACACCTCATGAATGTGTCTGCAGACATGCATCCAGAAATCCCGCTCACAGCAATTGCATTGAAAGTGAATTTGCATCCTCCCGACTCATTCATGACAGAAGAGAGGAATTTATTCATGCAATTTGAAAACCGCTTGTCTGGACAAAAAATCCATCACATGAAATTATTTTTTACATTCAGTGAGAATCTCTGAAAATGCATTTGCAGTATTTTGGGTTATTTTCTTCTTTGTAGTGTTAGAGAAAAACATGTGGATAAAATTCCAGAGGTTATATGTCATCAATTTTAAATGACTCTCCAGAGGAGCTAAGCAATGCGCAAATAAGCAATCAACATGTTTCCTTGAAAACATACAAGTAAAAATTGATTAATATGTTCTTTCAAAACATTTCCTTGCCTCGAAGACATATTTTAGAGATCGTATACCACTTATTTTGATCTACAGCGAAATGGATAGATTATGGTCTAAGGTCTAGAGCCAAATAGTGGATGGATCATCCTTTTTCAATAAAAAAGGAAGGGTCTCAGATTTTGTTTGGGATTTTATGGGAGGTTTGTGTTTATCTATCCAGGTTTCATATCCCCCAAAATATGTTAATTTTTGGATTTTGGTTCCTTTTACTTTGTTTTTTCTAAGGTGTTTGTTTGCTTCCTTTTAGCTTACAGTGTAGCTATCAAAAAATAGGTTTGCACATTATATTCGTAAATGTAATTTTTCTTTTTCTTTTTCTTTTTTTTGTCAGATGAGTAACACAGTTATATTAGACTATTCTAAAGTTCAGTTGCATCACAGGATACAGCCAAAAGGGATTTTAGTGAGCTTCGGGGAATCCGACTGATTTCTCTGCAGGGTTTCCGCGTTCTCTGATCACAGCTGGCAGTCCTGCAAACATGTGTCTCACTGTGGGATCCTCCGCGGTGGCAGAGCTGGAAGAGCCTCCACATTCCCCACAAGGCAATTAGAAAAGGAAGCGCTGACTGACATTGAGCCCCTGACATTTATTTATCGGAATAAGCCTATGGGTGGGGGGCAGTGGGTTCAGTTCTCCCCAGCAGGGGGTGTTAGTAAGAGGACACTGGGAGCAGCAGTAATTAAAGGGACCTGATATTAATCTCACAGGTGGCTATGATTACCATGGCAGTCTGACATTTTAATGAAAAGTGTGTGTTCGTAATCCTCTGAAATAAACAGTGAATCAAACACTAAAGCCCAGCCACTGTGGCCATGGTCTTGTTTCATCATGTTTATTTAAACTCCACTAAAATTTTGGCCTTACAATTGTAGCTTCTTTTGTTTTCATTTCATTTTTTCACCTTTATCTTTTTAGATCTTTGTCACCATACACTCCACAATGAACTCATTATTTATGAAGGAGGGATGCAGATGAAAAATAATTTCAGTTTCAGTCTTGGTCAGTTCAAGTGTTTCTGTGATGGATATGCCAGGTGTTTGAACTAAGCAGAACTAGTGGTTCAGAATCATTCAGATCAATGCTTCATAGAACACATATAGCATATAACTTGAAAGGAAGAGCAAAGCTGCTTTGGATGACAACCGCAATATTTGATAGCAGAAGCAATGAAATATGATCAGACGATGCTTGATCCAAGTCAGCAAGATATCCTTAATGTAGGTGTCATGTACATGTTTTCAAGATGTTAAGACCCTATATAAATAAATAAAAACCAAGCGAACATGTTCCCAGGCAAAATGCGATTCTTCCTCTGACTGAAATCCAGAGGCATTCCAAGATAAACCCAAAAGAAAATTCATCTTTTCTGCCTTCACAGATTGCAGAATTTAACTACACTGAAAAGTAACTAGATTGTAACATGTTGTGCACAAATGTTATCTGAACCAGCAAAATGCTGGGTAACAGGGTCAGCCCTCTGTGCTGATCAGGTTCTGTCCATTCTGTTTTCCTTTCTTTAACACTGACAAAATCCACATCAATCTGTGCAATGTCACTCTTATTTTGCTTAGTGCAGGTGCATACCAAAACAGTGTCTTTGCTTTTAATTTTACATGACACAAATTAATAAAGCATGTATATATATTACGAATATAAAACATCGGAGATCTGAAATGTACTTTTTTTCTCAACAAGAATGTAGACAAAAGTTTGGCTTGTTCATATGTGGGTTTTTTAACATCTTTATTAGGCCAATACATGGAGGAATAGTGATTAAAATAAGAAATGCTAAATATTATTATTCATTAATAATCATGAGCAAACTGGAACACCTGTGTTTACTCAGTTACCAAAGAGATTTCAATGTTTACTTATTACTGACCATCAGTGTTGATGATATTCTTATTCCGGTAAGAATTTGAGGGGTTGTGGGGTTGATCATGTTTGTGCCATTTTTGGCTGTGTAGGATATGGTTCCCCACATATAGTCACTCAAAGGCCTTTGCAGATTATAGTTCATCAGCCTTGTTAATCATAGTTTGATTTGGTGTGTGCAATATCTAGCCTCACTGTCTTGGCTGGCTCCACTCTGTTCTCCTGTGACATGAGGATGTCAGCTGATTAGTCAGCTGATCAACTGGCAGGGAGTTGGCCAGCCAACACTGTCTTATTGTATTGTCACAAAATTCATTCCATTAAGGCTTTACTCCTGGAGTCATGTCAGCTAAATAGGTTAAGTAAAGCAGTAAGCAATGGGGCACTGGATGGAGGAGGCCTGAGTATGTCCACATGTGGGTCGGCCTGCACCTCAGGGGCCCACTGCTGCTCTGAGATCCTCTGCTGTTTGCCTTAAGGCTGCAAGGCACCTAGTCACCTGCCACAGATAGGGGCACAGTAGGAGTTTTGTTCATGGAGAGGCTGTGTGCTGCCAAGGCTTGAGCTCGTCAGCAGTAGCATTGTCAACAAAGGAGCTGCAAGCAGCGGGCATGCAACAGAGCAATCAGCAAGTACGCCACAGAGCTATTAATCTGCAATGTACAACTAAAGGGGAAGCTCTTCCATGCTGATTAAAATCAACGATTCCACATCTTACACATGTAGCTTCTCTGACATATGCCGGACACAGTCATCATGAGTTCTACCTGCCTTGCAGGGTCCTGATGAGTTCCTTGGAGAAGAATGAGTTGAAATGCTGTGAGTTGGGGTGAATTACACTGAATCTTTACCTCAGTTTATTCTTTTTGTATACCAAGCTAACAATCTAATCTCAGAACGTGGAAGAAAATGTTTCACTGTAACGATACAATTGAGTCAAGGGAGAATGAATCATAGTTTAGTTGGCCTGAGCACCCACACTGCTTCTTGTCGACTTTAGGGAGTAAAATCTTGAATTTTGAGCAATTACCCAGAGTTTGTGGACAAAAAGTGTTGCTTTATTGTGGCTGAAAGGTAACCATTAAAGTCATTATAACCAAACATGACCTTGCTCCGTCGTGCTCTGCTGTTTGGCTCCAGCAGGCACCCTCAGACTGCCTTTTTTACACTGATGAGTGTCATGATCCAAGTCCTGCTTTGGTCAAGATTCACTAATCATAATTTTATTGATACTTCAGGAATGTAGTTCTGATACTTCAGGAATGTAGCTCTGCTTTCAGTTTTTCAAAACTTATTTTTCAACAGGTGAAAAAAATAGGGCATATGATTTGAAACATTTTTCATTTAGTAAATTAGTTCTGAACAAGATGGCACATGCACTTCTTTATATACTTGTGAATTGTACTTGTCTAAGCAGCCCTGGATCACATCCTGAGTAAATACATGTGCTACCATTCATCAGACCCAAAATGGCCCCACAACAGGAGGATAAACAAGTACCAGTGTCCTTACCAGCCACTAATAATGACCTTATCAGGCACACTCTTCCCCCTGCAACTTCACAGGACACATGAATCGCAATTAATGCATAATTTCTCAAAAGCCAAAATGTGACATTTTACAACTTTAAATGGTCTCATTAAGGTGATGATAATGAAGTCTATTGGATTGCTTAATTTTCACGAGCTTCATTACCATCCACACACCTTCAAGTCATTTCAAGGATAATAACATGAAATGAAGACAAAGCACTATGCGCAAACCAGAGATAATCCTCCCCCAAAACATACCCTTGACACCCCCATTTTCCTACAGAAAATTAGATTATACACTGCTATATAAGCTGCTTTTCTGTAGCAAACAAATAATTTAAAGACACAAATATGCTAAATAATGCCAACCATTCTTTTAACAAGTTTTGGGCTTTAACATCTGTTTAAAATAATATATAAATGCCATATAAATGTATTTGTTTATTCAGTTCATATTTAAGTATGGTAACTTTCTTGTCAGCCATTTGTTACTTAGTAGATTATAATAATTTCAGGGGGTGGCTATGGTTGACCCTGCCCCTACAGAGATGAATAGATTAGCATTCTCTTCCTGAATTATGAATATAGAACACAGAGGTTCAGGGTGAATCAAACATATTTACTCTCTTAAATGAAGATGCTCGATCAAGTTAACCCTGTTGACTCAAGGGCTTTTTTGATTGGTCTGTGTGTGTGTCAATTCTGCTCCTGGTTAAAGCAATTAGTATTCCACTAATGGCTGTCTGAAGAACATGGGTCAAAATGGACTGCTGAATGCCATACATACAGTATATACCAAGCTGCTGCTCTTTAACCAGTAATCACTAGAAAACTGATGTATATATTTAAACATTAGTTTACAATGGTATTACAACATATTCTATCAAACCACGCTGTTTAACAGACGTTAACAAAACCCTGTTGCAAAAAATAAAAAATAATAAATAAAAACAGAAACCACTGTATTAACATCAACCATGATTTTTTTTTTCATTTGCACATTTAAATTAGCTACTGTATTAGGAGAGAAAAGAAAAATGAATAAGAGAACATTTTGTCTTATTAAATGATATAGCTGGCTATTTAGATATAGTATGAGCTCTTAGGTGAGTCTGTAAAAATGAAAAATGCATTAGATATGAAGTGTTCTGTTAACTCTGTATACTGCAGTTTATAAACTTATTGAAATATGTAAACAAAACAATATGACATTTGGCAGAACCATTTGCGCCTAATTCCATTCTTACTAGTCATTGCAAGTACACATTTCTGTTTATACAGTATTGGAACATCAACTCTGCGCCTTTACAAGTCCAATATATTTAGATCTGCTCTGATGTTCCCAACCATAGCAGTCTTGTTGGTTAAGCCAAATAACGTGCGCAGTTAGCATGACTGCATGCTGTGAACAATTTTGTAATTCATTGAATTCCACTTTGGTGAGTTGCAGCTGTCTGAAGATTCTGGAGAAAGCAAGCAATGACAATGAGATCAAAAGGCCTGCACTCTTGGGTCATTATCCTGAGTTCATGCTTCACGTTTGTAGTTGGGACTTAATTTGCCATATCAGAGCGAGGAAAACATGGACACATAACAGTTGATTTAATAATTAGTCCATTAGTTCACACATTAGTCATGTACACATAGTCTACATATTCATTATTAGAAATCACATGGCTAGGCCTTACACAAAACTAATGAAAAATCATGTGACTGTTACATCAAAAAACACTATTTTCTATTAAAAAAACATTGAAATGAAAGCTATGAATATGGTATGACTTGTTTCCTTTATTGTGAATATTTTCACCAGCAGTGCACAAAACCTTGGTTTGCATAAAATGACCTCTAGACCATCTGTTTTTGGCAAACTCCCACGCAGTGTTTTAGTGCCACTCCAATACTCACTTAGTATTTACACTCGTGAAACAAGCTTTTTTGTAATTATTTTTAAAAACACATCTTCTCTGGTATATGTGAAATATATTTTAAAAACTCCAATGTCAAAACTAAATACAGCTCATTTTACTTGGAATGATTAAATTGTCCATTTCTCCTCTGTCTCTCTTTGTAAAACAAAACAAAAATAAAAATCAGTAATAAGCAGTTCTATGCAAACCTATATTTTCAGCATATAAGAGGTTCAACAATAAGTTCTGCAGCAACAGCCCATACTACAGGAAAAATGCCTGGTCTTCTCACAGCAAATCCAGGTCTGAAGCAAGGCCAAATATGAAATAAAGAAAAAAAATACAGTTAAATGAAAAACTATTTAAGACAGCAACTCCCTTGGCAAATGTATTAGGCGGAGGTTTTCATTGGTAACAATATTGATGTATTGTTGTGGGTGGGAGAAATCTACTGCCCTTTGGCAGAGCACTTAACCTGAGGTTTTCAGTAAATAAGTTTTATTTCATTTATTAATTTTCATTTATTAATAGTACATAAAATCTTGGTCCATGAAATGAAAAAGTGTCAATTATTTCATGGTTGCATCTCAGGGTTAAATGAAGGACGTGGGCAGTGCATGGTAATATGTTTCTTTTATGTAATGATCATAGCACCAAATATGCAAAAGGAATGGAAACCTGCTGCCTCCGGCACGATCTGCATAGCATGAAACCAAATTGTTTCTTCGCAAATAACTGAATAGCTGAGTTAATCTTTATTTAAAAGGACAACCACACAGGTATGAAATGCATTTCCAGCTGATTTATTTTTTAAAGATATACATGTTTATGCGCACACACTTCCGGGACATTGTTCACACCATGAGGCAGCAAATGGAACAGACATAACAGTATGAGAGTGGTACTGAATTAAATACATCATGGGAGAGGAAGATTAATATCCCCTGTAAAAATGAATTACTATCTGGAAATGGAAGGCAAGTTTGGAAGTTATGAAAAATTATGTTGTGAGTCATTGTCTTTACACTGGATAATGTTGGTCTAAACAATTTTATAACAACTCTTATTACACTCTTTCATGTGAGGGTCAGTCCATTTATAGGTATCTAGGAATAATAGGGTAACCCTTGGACAGTGAATCAAGGCAATCCTCATTGTTATTAATATCATTAGGAAAATATTTGTTAAGATTTATGTTCCATAATCTAATACAGGTGTGTGTGTGTGTGTGTGTGTGTGTGTGTGTGTGTGTGTGTGTGTGTGTGTGTGTGTGTGTGTGTGTGTGTGTGTGTGTGTGTGTGTGTGTGTGTGTGTGTGTGTGTGTGTGTGTGTGTGTATGAGAATAATTTATCCCACCAGCAATTCCCAAGAGTTACACATTCACACATTCCACAAGAGGCAAGTATTGGTATTCTCCTGCCTGAATTAGAGACAGTCACCTTGATAGCAAAACAAACAAAAAATCATATTAATGAATAAATCAATCACAGTGGGTTGTTTGGTCTGTGCCTGTCTAATCCTTCCCTGTGAGTTTGTTTTCCTTCAAATCAGTAATCAGCGTTGATCACTGCTCGGCCTGTATGCAGAGCGGCAGGATCATTTGAACTGAAGTGCTTATCTCCTGGGGATCACTGATCAAGGAGTGCAGAGAGAAAACCAAGAAAGGAAGGAGAAAGAATATTTAAACTTGAATGATGCAATTCAATCCAGGAGGCTGCTCTATATGTGAAATTGTGTAGCTCACAAAATGCAAGCAAGGGAAATGGGGGTAAAAGCATTGGTGGATGTTGTCATAGTAGATAGGTAGAGAGGCAAACAACTGAGGAATTCTACATTGTAACCATTGCCTTGGCCTTCATGTGCTGGTGAAATTCCAGGATTCAGATTAAGGGAAAAAAAGAGAGCCTTCCAAATGTTTAATTTCCAAATGCAATTCAAGTAAATCCCTTGGCCCACCCCTGGCTGATAAATTATGGATAGTCCACCAGGGAGGTGGGCTGTATCATAGGGATCTTCAAGAGAAGCACAGCCGGGAGCAAATGGCAATTTTCCAAGATCTGCGGTGACGCTCCCTTGGGGAACGACGGCAGATATACAAGGAGCGGCAAACAATTAGAAACGCAACCTGCAGCAGGCCCGACCAATCTGTCAAGAGAATGGCTTCAGTCAGATTTTAGAGGACAGAGTGACGGCCAGGGAGGAAGCCTGCATACATGCACACACACACACGTACATAAGAATCACACACACACACACACACACACACACACACACACACACACACACACACACACACACACACACACACACATAAGAACACACACACACACACACACACACACACACTTCAAGCACAATGACTGATCAGCAAAAGCATTATTGTGGACATTGTCAGGTTTCACAGACTAGAAGCTGTCAGTCTTATGATAATTGACAAGTTGTTCTACCCCCAGCCTGTACAATATTTAGTTTTATGAGAACTAGCAGCTATCTGAGGTCAGAGCACAAGAAACCGATATGCTGCAGAAAATAGTGCGTTTTTTTTATTATTCCCTAATGAGAGGGAAGTTAGATGGAGCAGCAGCCACCGTTTCTCTGACAGACATAATGGGCCGTATCTATAATCATGAGGCATTCTCCCCCCACCTCGCTTACCTCATTTTTATTTTTAAAGTCCACATTCTTTAAAAGAAAAGCTAGAAGTGCACTCAAAATGCTCTGTCTGTCCAGCTAAATTCGTACCTTGAAAGATTTATGCAATACCCCACAACTTAACGTCTGTCATTTTATTTTGTTGACGAAAGAAATAAGCCCTTTAAAAAATGTGCTTTGTGTTTAATGTTTTATACATATCTCCATATGAAAGGAGTCCTGCTCTCAGATGAATTAAAAAAGAAGATGGGCTGTACTAAATATGAGCAGTTGAACAAAATGGTCCACCAAGGCTGAAGCAGGCGCTATTGTTCTCCTCTGTGGTGCTGACAGTCATGATTGATCAATTCTCAAAAAGAAATCTTTTTTTGGAACGATTTCCATTTCAGTATTTAAAAAAAAAAAAAAACTCATAAAAGTTTTTACCCTCCATTGCACTTTGTAAGGCATTAAACAAATTGATTTGCTTTCATACCGGACATGTTTGTTTTTTGCATGCAAACATCCAATATATGTTTATAAAGCACTGACTGTTTTATGTAGGTGTAAGATTTGGTGGCTGTGCAAAGACAGGAAAGACTCTGCGTACACATTAGAATTTACAGGCTGCCTATTCATCAAGATCTCTTCATCAGGCACAAAATGACAGACCTGCAGCAGCTAGCTCTAATAAAAAGGCATCGGAATATATCCCTCATGCATTTATTAGATAAAAGCAAACAGAGGGACCTGCTCTGAATACAAACAAGGCTTACGGAACCCTTACTTCCTGCAAAGAAGGCAGTCACTTATTCATTGACAAAATGAATACACTTGGATGTAGTTTTTTTTTACCTCGTTTTTCTAAGAAACATTAATGCCTTTTTTATTTGCCTTTTTATTTGAACTTGTAGCTTAAAAGATTTTTTTTTAAAAATGTTTCATGTAAAATCTATGTTAATGTTGCACCTGAGGCAATAGCAGTGTGATAAGGCTAATTCCATTTCTATAGGTATGTTAAGCATGCTGTGCCCACCTAATAGAAGCTATCATGTGACATATAGTTTTTTATATGTACACCGCAGTGGATGACTTCCACAATTAGTGTGTCATGTATATGCGTTGTAGACTTAAATGGGGATAAGATATAGGATAGCATATAGCAGATATATAGATATAGGATATATAGTAAAAGGGAAGGGGGCAGGCTTGTTGTCCAGGCGCAAGGAATTGTAAATTGTGTCTTTTGTGTCAAGGGCACAGAAGCCATTATAGATAGGGGGCATGTCATGTCATGCCCTCACATTTTCAAATAGTATTTTTGCCCCCTCCCCTGCTTTTATTCTGATTACATACCTTATGTTAACCCTGCCAAGGTTGTCTTGCCATACCTTTCAATTTCTTTTCCAGCTCCTTCAAATCTTGATGATAATTATCTGCTGTATACATTTTTATATGTGCACATTTATACCTATATTTATTCATCTCATCATCATCATCATCATCATCATCATCATCATCATCCCTAAATAATGTATTTTTCACTTATCATTGTTGTGATCCTTGGAAGTCTACCCAAAATCCAGGTTTGTTAAACCTCCTTAAGTAAAATAAATTTATTGTAGACAAATCGTAATTTACTGTTATATTGTATGTTGAGCTCTCTGAATTGATCTTGAGATAGTTTTTTTTATTATCTTCACAGTATTTTATTATCTTCATAGTATTTAAGTTAGTTGGATAGCCAGTAAACCCACTTCATGGTGTACCCCTGAATGCTCAAAATGAGTTTTGCTTTGTCTGTCCCATTGGGAAGTAACTGGGGGACAGACTTTTTTCGGTCTCATAACCTTTGCAGATGGACATGTGCATGAACTCACTCTAAATTTCAAATTAATTCGTTGTGTGATTATCAACAAGTGTAAAATGTCAGCACCCATGACCTCAATTGCACCATTCTGTTCAATAGGCATTGGAGAAAAATTAGGTCTGAGTCACTACAAATTAATTTTACTCTGGAGCATAAAAAACCTTATAGAGTCCTAAAAATGTAATATGTAATCTTTTTTAGTCATTCTTCATCCGATGTGTCTCTGATCCTCAAATCAATTTTGATTCTTCTTGGGAACGTGTCATGACTTCAGTACAAGCGTCTGATATATTATTTATTGGGACATTGTTTCAGTTGTATGTCCAACGGACAATGTCTAAGGAACACTGGGGCAGAAAATCAAATCTCTGTTAATCACATCAGTCTCCAAGAAAATCTTCATCTCATGGGAAAGTTATCAAACATGCGGAGTCAAACTGACTAACCCCTGAGGGGGTATTGATTGCCCGTTCACTACAATGCTGTTCACTTGTCCAAGCTGTGTGTCTTTGAGAAGATTGCTCCTTCACTGCCTTAGTAATCTGACAGGATGGTGTTCCAATGCACATTAAGGGGATGAAGAAATGGTAAATCATCTGTGTTTCCTTTGTGCACTTAAATGCAGTTTTACAGATACATTCCAAATAAAATAACATTACTTTACAATTTGCCATCCTATGACAGATGTTTTCAGAAACAAAGCAACCACGTTAGCAAACAAAGCAATTTCCACGTTATGTGCTATGGATACAGATTCTTTAAATAGTTTGCCATATCAGACCATGGCAAGTATTACTGTCAAGGGCTGTGAATTAGATACTGTTCCATTTGGCCTGTCCATTTGATTTCCATGTGAATAAAAAACCCTGTTCAATTGTGTGGTTACATTTTTAAAACAGATCTTCTTCATTCATTGTACCTTGATACCATGAGAATATGGTAGGACAAAGGTAACACGTTAGTCACTTTTGATGTATCAAATGCATTGAGAATATTTTCTACCAAGCTGATTAATGTAAAAACTAGCCAGAACGCATATTTCTGATTGCCTCTTTGAATCATTGAATCACATGCAGCATATTTGTAGTCTATTTCTACAATGATTATTGTCAAAGGTAGTATTTTCAGAGCAATAAAAGAATACCTGTAGGGAAGAAGGCATTTTAAGTTACTTTGTATTGCTGTATTTATCATTGCTACCTCACATTGTGATTCATTAATTTCTCATCTGAAAATATATGTATTCAGCCACACCACAAGGAAGCCACACCACAAAGGAAGTGGCCACACGCACAGCTCCTCTGTTTCATGTTGTGACTAGCCTGTTCACCCTGCTGATGCAACACCTCCTATATTGTCTATATTGTTGGAGGAGCACATGAGTCAACATGATGCTCACCTCCCAAACCAGGATGTGCATGGCTGGCCAGGGAAGATTGCCAGAGAGTGATGAGTCATCTAAATTTAACTGGTCTTTCACTTTTTTCTGGCAAGGCTGATTCCAGCCATGGGCAGTAGTAACTTGGGGTTTGAGGGACAGTCAGCTGCACCGCAATTTTTGTTTTTATATTTTTATTATAACAGATATAAAGTACTGGTTTTGTTATTCCAATAACAGTGTCTGCTAATAATATTTATTTGTCATTTAAATAACAGCATTCGTTTTCATGGCATTGGGCTGTATTTATGTATCTTTCCCAGCATGCATCTTTAAATTCACACGGAATGTTTTATGTGCTCCTTCATATAGACAAGCATCTAAGGTTCAAATATTAATTAATTTTGCCAAACAAAATAAACATGTATGTGGTATAAAAACAGTGAACCAAAACAATTCTTCTCCCTTTATCAACATAAAAATGAATTTTAATCCTGTATAATTATCACCTCCATGAACTAACATGAAGCTGCCCTCTGTGTGGATGCAGCAGGTTGTGATAATGACAGGTTTATTGAAGCAAATTTGTTGACTTTGGCAAACAGTATAGAAAACCGCAAACAGAGGTGTGCTGTCTCATAAGGATGGTGGACAGGATAAAACAAACACTTGTATGTGAGGGGCAAAGGATAGAAACCTCAGCTATTCACATTAAGGAATTATGATTTGTGAACTATGAGGCAAAGATGAGAAAGTGAGACAAAAAAAATCATGCTTCAACATTGTGAGTTTCAGTGACTGAAGGAAAATTTCTGCCTTTTGTGTTCTATTAACTGAAGTACTAATCGGTAAAGAGTCCTGTTTACTCAGAGATGGGTTTGTTATCAATTATATGCTTTGCTTCAACATAGGTTATACTGTTGGGAGGATCATTTTATTCCTTTTTGAATTCCATTTGGGTACACCTCAGATACCAGTCACAGTCAATGGGTTTTCTGCTGCAATTTCACTGCACTTTCCGAAGAAAGCATCTTTAACCGATTGATTTCACATCCATCAATATTTTTGCTTAGAAGAAATTCCCTTGAGCAATTACTACATTAGCCACAGAGCAATATCTGCTGAGTACACCAGAACTACATGGCTATATTGCCTGCAAGTTATTAAATAAACTCAATCTGCAAAGGTACACTGCAGTGAAGGCTCGGCTTTAATTATATACTGTAAATATACAAAAGATGTACAAAAAAACTAGATTCATGGCT
Source organism: Albula goreensis (assembly GCA_022829145.1). Classification (NCBI taxonomy): domain Eukaryota; kingdom Metazoa; phylum Chordata; class Actinopteri; order Albuliformes; family Albulidae; genus Albula; species Albula goreensis. Next base: position 34,277,772 of record CM040744.1, read on the forward strand.
AACAGCAACCAGAAAGTAGATTACACAACATGAAATACAATGGCAGACTGGTGTTTTACAATATATGCAGAGACAAAACAACATCAAATGCAAATCAGGCCAGAACAAGAATGGGACACCACATCTACTGTTCATGCATTGATCATTGTAAAACAAACAATGGCTTTGCATTGCAACATGCTCGCTGCTTCATCAGCCATAGAATTAATCCGTCAAATCACTTTGAGAAACTACTGGGAAAAGCCTACTGTATGTCAACCACTCATATCCTCTGAATGTTTATCAGGCTATGAGGTCCATTGAATAAGCAGCCATAGGACACATTTTACCCTGTCTTTCTCTGGTAGTATAGTTTATAAAAATGAGCAGAAAAATGATTGTAAAAAAAAATCTGTACAGAAAGATTGCACAATACCTTAACTACCTGACATACAGTATGTTCTATATGGTATTTCTAATACAATAATAATCCAAATGACATATGAAATAATAAACCATGGTCCAATCAGCATGAAAGTGTATGCACAATGGATCAAAGCACATCTAATCCAAAGAACTTGATTGTTGCCAATTGTTTTGAGAAATAACTTCCTATAACCTCTGTGTAGGCATGGTTACTCCACTTTAGGTATGTTCAGTTTGTTCATTTTTATAATAATAATAATAATAATAATAATAACTAGAACCTAGCAAGAATAATTTTACCTCACAGAATAGGAAATGTACACTTCCTCATGTGATCTTGACCAGGGGCTGTAACATGACGTATGTGAACAGCTTTCATAGATCCTGATTATCTGCCTTCAGCTTCTGCTTCCACATCATGACAGGCTTAATAGGGTTTCATAAGGAATTTCATAAGTTATTATCATCTTCATATAAACCATTTTAATAAGGCCATGATGTTTGCAAAACATGAGTACCAAGTCTATATGTGAAAGGCTCTGAAATAAAAAAGTTGGTGCTCATGTGTTATTGGACATTGAGAATGTGTTGCTGAGACCTACAAAAAAACATTGACATTCAAGCCAGATGCAATTGAGATTATGGGGGAGAAGTGAGGAGAAAGTTTAAGAGAGGTTTTCAGGGCAGTAGCTGCGTAACAGTGCCTCGGAGGCCACAGTATGAGTGGTCCCCACAGTCTCGTATAGCTGGGGAAGAGGAGATAGCCATGTGGTGAGGGGTGGGTCTCTGTTAAAAAAAACATGGGTGTGAAATAAGATCTGCCATTGAGTGGGATGATCGTAAGACCACGCTATTTCAAGTACTTACATTGAATTTACAAACTTTTTAGAGAATCTGTTTGAGTAGTACATAGCTACAATAGTATAGCAACATGATGTAGAAAAATAATGGAAAAATATGTGAACATTCATTCACTAATAAGGAGTTGTGCGGCCCTTTGCCTTTGATTTGATTTTAAAAAAGACCAATAGTGATATCCCATCAGATGTCCTTTAGACACAATAGTTAATGTTGCCAGTTCTGTGACTCACACACCTACAATTCTACAATTCAGCTACTTGAGCTCCCTCAAAATATTTCAGAACTATGTCATTTTGCTTTAGAGACTCACATGTTCTTATTTCCATTTTAAGACAAATTTTATAGAATAGACATATTGTTAACTAGTACTAGCATCCAATGTTGCATGAAACACATTTGGCAAGTTCTTTCTAATTGCTTTTTATTTATGTAAAAATACATAATACATGGTATTTCTGTTATTTTGACTACGCCATATATACTGCTATGAGGAAACACGAGGAATGTTGACAGTTTGTTCCCTCAAACTTGATTGGCATTTCCATATTGAGATATTTCTTGTGCTGTTGTGTATCAGATGACAGTGATGCCCAATTTCAATATCTTGATTTTTTTTTTCGGGCTGACAGCATTCAAATCAGCTTCTAGAAATGGTGAGATTCAGCATGGAGACTTAAAGACAAAATTAAGACATCAATAAAATCCTTTTCTCCAGTTCAGTCACCTGATTTTGGTGTAAACAACTGTAAAGCATAAGAATAGTTAACATGCACACATGAACTCACACATACCAAGACCATCCAAATAATTCATATCCTGTGTGATAAGTTAATTGTCTAAAGCAAAGGGACATGATGTGTGCATGCATATAGATATGGAACTGTGTAATAATCTGAACTCACAGCTTTGGCAACAGATGTGTTTGCCAGAGGATAAATAAACTGCATCCCCCACCCCCACCCCCCCCCCCATTCCCCTACTAATACCCCTTGCTGTCTCCAGAATGGCTGGGGCTCTGGGAGGCCAGGCCTCTCTTCCTCCAGCATGTTGCCTTCACCAGATGCCATCACGCAGCAGGTGGGGCACCATTCCGCAGAGCTTGGCCCGTTGTCAGTTTGTTTGGCGTTAGCACGGCTTGCCGAGTGTTTGTTTTCCATCGGTGCCCAGGTTCAAGGCTGTCTGATGACAAGGTGTGAAGGACGTGCGTGTGCATTCGCCAGCCTCCGGACACTTAACCCTGTGGACTCTGGTCCTCTCCACAGGCCTGCATGAGAGAGCGAGAGCCGCACCAAGCTGTTATGCATTGTAATACAGTATACAGCAGTGCTGTGACATTATGGGGTCATGTTGTGTGCTGCTGGCAAGCTATTACTACATGTCCAATGAGTTTGAAATTGCTTCTCAAAGCATTATGCGGTGAAGGGTGAAGACCTCTCTTTGTGCTCTCTAACATGTTGTCCTTACCATATATCTTATATGGTCCATTACTTTAATTCAAGACTGACCTCTGCTGTCATAAATTTATAATCAAAACACCATGCTAACCTTTACTGTGATATATAATTTGTGTTTTTCTCAACATTGCTTGTCTGTTTTACACCACTTGTACACTCTCCTGGAGATATCTCTACTGTATGATGTTAATAGCAGCAGAGCAGACAATACACCAAACTTGAACAGCCGGCTGAACTGACAGCTCTTGATTTCCACACCATAACCATACACTACAAGATGTTATGCATTATATTTAATTTCATAATCACATTATCATGTAATCTCTCAGTTTAATATACATGTGTCACCATACTTAATTCACTGTGTTCATTGTTGGCAAAACAAGTGTTTCCCCCCCTTTGCCAAATCAGTTTGGCAGCACTTGTGTAGGAGCTGTTTCTCAGAATTATTCCCTGCAATAGTATGTACACCCATAAAAAACAGCAATGAAAGGTTTTCTCCATAATATGCAACAGAAGATGCATATTCCATTCCATCAAGAAGTTGTTATTCCATATTGCATGATCTATACAATCCTCCAAGCAATGTCAGCTAGGCGCATCTTACATTTTGTCCTCACCATATACAGGGCAGTGTATAGCCTGGTGCTTAAGGTGCTTGACTGGGAACTAGAGTGTTGATGGCTTAAGCCTCACTGAAGCCACTATGAAATCAGTGCAGCTATTAGGCCCCTGAGCAAGGCCCACAACCCCACAATGCCCCCAGGGCAATGGCTAGCTCAAGCAACTGAGCATCACCTTCGACAGAAGAGTTAACTAAACTATTTCTGACAGGAGGTGTAGACTGGAAGTATATTATTTGACATACAGAATATAAAACTTCAGCAAAAGAGGGGGTGAAGATCCTGGAAATAACAGGTGGATGTTTTTTTTTGGTTCTTGGAATCTTTCAGTGATGACTTGTGCTTCTGGGACACTGAGTTTATCCACTGCAAAATTTGCTGTGCATTTTGCTTGAAATATGTGCTACAGCATGGGAGACAGGCTCACACAGCACAGCTTCATGGAGGTTTGCCCTGACTCTGGCTTTGCTACTTACAAGTAAATTTACTCATAAAATGGTGCTGGAAGACCAATGCTGAGCACAAAGGTTTTTATATGACTGCTTATTAATCAAGAACAGCAATTTCAGTTTTTTAATACATTTTATATGTTTATGGAGCTGGCTGTTTTTTTGCCAATGTACACTCCAGAATCATAATCCATTCATAATTTAAATGCTATTTGCCAGTATGTTCCATACGAGGAAATGTCTGTTTATAGCTTAATACATATTCACAAATGATTCACATTTACTGATTTGTTAATTACACATAATTAGCCTGGTTGATTTATGAAAACCTCCTGTAATTGTAGATAGCAAAAAAATGCAGCGTTTATACTTTTAAATGATGGGCAGTGCTGAGTATATATTGCCTGAAACTAAAAAAATGTATTCCCTCCAGAGAATGTATTTGTGGCATAAATGGAATGTCTGTCTCACTGTCCTCTTAAACAATATTGACGGGCAGAGTATTTGTGCTGAAGTATTTCCAAGTGGCTTCACAGCCTCACTCATGCTTATTGGAGAGCTATACTCACTTGCAAGATCACAAAGCCTTGCAAGACTGTCCACAGGCCTCAATGTAAATGAAGGTGAAAGGGCACAGCTATTTTAGCCTCTGGATTTATCCGCCACATAATGTTACACTCCTAGTTCAACTCTGAGTTCAGTTTGGGCCTGCAGGCTGATTACCCTGACATGGCTTCTACCTTGTCAGTCTTGCCACTGTTCTGTTTATGCCCACCACCATTCAGCCCAACGACACAACACAACTGATATTTAAAGGGCAACAAACATACACATGAATGAGTTTATCATTTGGAATTTTGACTGGTAATACCCCTGTCTTACTTTCTCTGAAAACACATGCACATAAAGATACACATTTTATCATCCAAGGTTAGTTTATGTAAGCACTGCAAAACATATTCCTTGCACTGAAGCACTTTCATAATACTAGCATATATTATTGTATATTTTATATGGCATAAACATTTTAATGATGCCTTGAAGTGTTGCTTTATCTACACAGCATATGGAATTTTCATCACTTACTGTTTTTCATATCATAGTCATACAGCACATTCACAGTGCTTGGGTTTGCAGAACATGTATAATTTTCAGATCCAAACATATATATTTATTACAAATCTTATGATGTATTTATAGCTGGAGCCACTTTTTAGGTTAGATGAAGAGGATATATTTTTAGTACACGGTGGCTGTATTCAATTTAAGAGCAGGTGATACTCTCCTTCAACCTCCCTCACAGTCCACACAGTTCATGCTGTATGACCAGTCAAATTTCAGGGCCAATATATCGCTTTTCCTTCCTGTAACATGATTAAGACTTAAGCAAATTCACCAAAAAAGTGTGCTTCCATAAAGCATCTGCCACGACAGATAGCCTATCATTTTATGATCTAGTCTATTAGTAAGGCAGTTTGCCATTGCATTACCTTCCCTCATAACCTCTACAGTGCTGCTGGATACACTGGGATTATCACTGTTCTGCAACTCCCATGTCCACATTGGACGATCCCCAGCTCACACCAAATAAAGCTAAATGATATCATCATTACATCATTACACACACCAGTTACAATAACGAGCCATCACACCTGGAGCGGCGCCGAGGCTGAGGTGTGCCTGCTATGATTCATACTATGTACATATGACTTGGTGTTACAGCACAATTATCTCATAATTATCTTAATCCACTTTATTGTTCTTTAAGAACATCTGTGGCAAAGGGACCAATTGCAGATCATCAACAGAACCATTCGTTTAACAAGCAAACATCACGGTAGCCAAAATAATTCTGCCACACCAAGCAAATTTTGCAAAGTAGCGATGCTGATTGTAGGCAGCAGACAGTGCAGCAGATTTGTTTGCCCTGAGACCTTCAGATGTGCCTGCCTCAGCAGCGCTCTACCCCATCCTGTTCAATCAGCCCTCTGGCTTCCTCACTGTCGTCGACAGCTCCAGATTACTTTCTGGACCAAGGTCCTTCTGTGTGTGCATGAGTGTGTTTGTGTGTGTGAGTGCATATGTATGTGTATATGTGCATCATTTTTTCCCTTTGATGTTGCTGACATTTGGCACATCCTCTGGTTTCGATAATGTACTCCTGATGTAATTCTGTCCTGTCCTTGACTATGCGCTCTCACACACACACACACACACACACACACACACACACACACACACACACACACACACACACACACACACACACACACACACACACACACACACACACACACACATTTTACATGTCATTCCTATGTAACTCCACTCCACTGTGTGTGTGTATCTGTGCATGTGGGTGTAATAGAAGTGGAATCATTAAATGAGAGCCATTTCTAGAATATAGTGACTGAAAAGGGATGATATGAAGTACACAGGGAATTTAAAATAAACTTTTTGAAATGCAATATGGCATCTAGACAGTGCTGTGGTCTATAATAAGCTACTGTATATGTAAAGATGGTTTCACATACATATCAGTAGAATATAGTCCCTGTAAAACATGAAATAACAGACCAGGATGGCGCCCACATTTCCAGTTTTTATTTTCCACAGAATTAAGTTACAGATGCAATGTGCAATAAACATTTCAGTACAACAGCAACTCTGTAAGCTGCAAATATTTGATTTATTTTATATATTTATTTATATTTTGCTGAGTTCACTCTTGTTGGTTTTAAAAAAGGTTTTCCTCTATTATTTAATATAATGCCTCTGGAAAGAAATACCAGTAATGGTTTACCCCATATAATAATGTAGAATCTTACTCCCACTAAACAATTCAAAATAACTGTTAATATTGTTCTTCTATACACTCTTTAGGTCTGAGTATAAACAAAGAAAGTATGTTTTGGATGTAACAGTACACTTTAATAGTATGGGGAATGCCCATTTTGGGAGGGCAGATTTAAATTATATTGATACTCAATACAACATGTTATGGTGTATTCTTCCTCTGAAGAAGGCCAGTAGTGATTTGTACATAAGGCTTCTTCCTGAGGCTCCTTAAAAATCTATTGCTTTTGGAGATTATAATTTAGATTAGCTTTGACCTATGTATTATACATTTAATCAGCACATTCCTGGCTTTGGCTCTAAATACAATTATTAATCATTTCAGTGTAGTATATTTAGGGCAAGTTGCCTTTCCTCTGGAAATACAAAAACGGGGGTGGTGGGGGCGCACAGGTACGGTTCATTATTAAATTGCCTCTTGTAGGCAAGCAACCCTGGCATTAACTAAAAATCTCTTCTTACAAGAGGAATACAGTGTTAAATCCCCTTGGAAACTACATTTACCCTGTTAAGCATTGCCTTGTGGCACACTCACCTGCATAGCTGAGGGTCTAGCCTACAGGGATCCATGCCTAACCTGTTTGTTGTAACCATGTCTTTCAGACTGATCCAATGAAAAACACTCAAATGTCATGGAAGTCTTCCTGTCTGGTAAACTACGAGAGGAGAGCAGTAGGCTGAAAACTGGAGGGCATGCCTTGAAATGCTGGAAATCTATGATGGAGGCGAGCTGGGGTCAGCCGCTAGGAGACGAATGAAGGGGTTTTTTTCCCACCCTCTGGTGGTGAAAGACCAGAAAACTGCCACTGTCATGTCCTGTGTCTTCCCTGAGGATCAATGGAAAGACAAAGGCAACATCTTGCTGCAGCTAAGCACCCGATAATTGTTCACCACCAGAGGGGAAGAACCTCTCCCCCCAAGCCGCTAATTATTAATGACATCCCTCACAGGAAATAGTTAAGCATCTTCCCCTCTGTGCCGCAATCATTAATGGCAGGCATGCATCATCAGGCTTATCAATGGCGTTTCTGACTATTTGCATGGCACTGATGGAGGACAGAGGCTCAGCTAAGACTCGTTTGCACCATCTCGATTATATTTTTTTCTTTAGCTCTCTCCATTGACGTGATTCATTGATATTCCACTGGCCAGTTGCCCTCTAACTCTGGCTGTCACAGAACTCAAGGCAGATGTAAGAGCAATGAACACCATGACTCCAGGCCATTGCATGCACACGCACACGCACACACGCACACACACACGCACAAACAAACACACACACACACACGCACACGCACACGCACACGCACATGCACACACACACACATGCACACACACACACACACAGACAGACAACACACACACACACACACACACACACACACACAAACAAACACACACACACACACACACACACACACACACACACACACACACACACACACACACACACACACATCCAGGTCCTATGCTCTATCATCCTGAAAAATCATTTGTTGTTGAGATTGTAATAGAGCATAAATGCGCCAAAACTTTTTTTTGAGAAGCATCAGTCAACAATGAATCTAGGTCTAATAGAAATCATTTTTAGATAGCCATTGTTAGTATTATTATTCACTGGAACAATACATGTTTAAAAGATTAACACTTTGTGAACAGCAGTCAAATCAGTTAGTATCCAGCATTACCACTCCAGTTTTTTAATCTCAAATCTACCGGCCAATTTTTTTTTCTTTCAAAACAACTTGATGTATACTGGAAATCAGCTTTGTGCTATTGATAAATAGCCAAGTACAGTATTTATTTTTTATCCATTCAAAAAGAGCTTTCAAGGGGAAGTCTGCTCTTGGGCACATGGTCCTTGATGAATCTATCCCTTCATATGCAATTAAAAAGAAAGCACCTCTGGGGATTTGATTTTACCCAACAGATTTATTTTCTTGACACAAATCCTTAGTGTTTTTTTAAAGTTCCTGGCCTTTTTACCTCAGTCTCATTTTCTCTTGGGTTGCAGGTGTTTGCCAGTGATACAGCCACAGGACATGGTCACGATAAAGCGGATTCTCGTGAACTATTACTGGCAATGTGATAGAACTGTCAGATCGACCTCCCATTCTGACAACAAATCTGACAAGCATGCTATTTCACTTTCAATTTATCTCAGCAAAAAAGGCCGTACAATTTTCTAAAACGTCACACATTCTCGTGATATTATCAGTTGATATCCATCCATCACCTTCCATCTACCCTCTACCCCACCCTTATGTTTAAGAAATTGTCAGGTTCCAAACTTCATATCTCATTCCCCCTCATTAGCCTTGGGTTGCTTCACTGGAAGCAAAGTCTTCTCTTGTCTCTTGTTGTGTGGTTGAAGACACTCCCTTGAAAGCAAATTCAATGATTCTATGAGGGTTTCAAATTAGACCTAATGCTAGAATGCACCTACAGCATTACAAAACGTATGATAAAAATAATGTTATGCGATGCTATATGCAAAGACAAATTATTCTTTAGCACTGAAAAAATCTATATCCACATCTAAACATAGATGGGGGTTGTTATGTGAAATAGAACAATACTTTGGAATATTGTTGAACCAGGATGGAATCAGCCTCTTGTATTATTATAGGTTATAACCCTAGACTTTTTAGGCACACATTTCTAAGTAAAGTACATATAGATGAATTTATATAATTGATTGTGCTTGACCTTGCAACTGTAAATAAACAGACTCCTTTATAGCCATCTAATATTTACATGTGGGATGGGAGACTTCTGGTGAAAAATAAGTTTCTGGTAGAAGTTTCAAGTACTGTTAAAAACTGTTAAAATCACAGTTTTACTAAACTAGCTAAAAAAACAAGTAAGCAATTTTACTGAGATAAAATTATTTTCTGAAACACCTTTTGCTAGGGAGAAAAAATAGGGACTATTTTTGGAAAAAAGAAACATCACACAGGGTACAACATGGGAGGCTAAGTCCACATCTTGGGATTTTTAAGTGTTCAAAAGAAAAGTCAATCCTACACAGAAAGTTCTCAAATAAGTGAAAAAGTAGCACTTGTAGCGAGCCAAAGTTATTATTAACAAAATTAGTCAGTCACAACTAAATAAGATTGTCAAGCTTTTCTCTCTATAAGCACAGATTGGCAAATTCATTGTCATGATTGTTGAAGTCACCAAACTGTGTCAATGAAAATAAAAATAAACATCTGCATTGAATTGTGAGTTAGTAAAGGATTATGTTATTGAATCCTGGCTGGGTCTGATGAAGATGAGTTAATTGATTTAAACAGTACATAGTTACATTGACATGGAACCATGCAGCCTCACTCTTCTACCACCCATCAATGAGCATGCACCTTGTTGACAAACAATCATATTCTTTCTGCTCCATGGATTTTTCTGCTCCATAAAACACCAATGAGCCATTGCTGCATTATAAATAACAGATAGCTGTCATGGAGGCTGTCCAATTACATTTTCAAGTGTTGGCGAAGTTTTCATTTCATTTTTGAATTGGTTATGAATCTAAGAAGGATGCTGATAATCTTTATGATGGTGGAGTCATTCACACTGAACTCATCCCAGGTGCAAGAGGTGTGCAGACACATGGGTGTTATTCTGGAGTTCCCTGTGAATTCCTGGGTAGTTTCACACATTGCATTTGGAGAGATGCTAGATGGAATGATCAGTCCTGATAAGAATTACCATGGTGCTAGTCAATGTGGCACACGCATTTGAATACTACGCCTCTGACTGTGGTTTGGTTGAGACTAAGGGAACTAAATACAGTAGCACAGGAAAACAGAAGCAAAACTTTCTGTAACTGTCCGATTCCGAATACAGGCCATAATTGACAGCAGAGTGGGTGAATGAAGTATGATGTTGCAAAGCTTGATTGCACAAAAGTATGCTTTACATGCATATTTGAGTTAACCATCCATTATTTTATATAAGAGAGGTGCAAATATGCTCTCACCACCGCAACTCAAAGCAACTAACTAAAAAGGGATACCACATAGTGCTTCTCAGCCACATTGATTACAGTGTGCTCTATACTGCCTCAACCGTGATTACATTTCACATTTAGATATTGAGCGTGGCTCTTGATTGAATTAAACATTGGTAGTTGAAAGCCCAAGGTGGGGGAAATGGATTGGGGTGAGGGGGTGTATGTGGGGGCCTGAATGGGATTACACAGAATTTCATTACTTCACACTCAGTCAAAGAGCGACGGCCCATATCAGGTTTTTATGCCCTGCTGTGGCTGTTCTTTGATTCCTGCAGTGGGGAGTGTGAGAGCCTATCGATGGATACTCAGGGTGTGCAGAGAATCGAGAAGCAGCAGGGCATTAAAGATGTCACAAATAATTAACCCAGTGCGTGCGCGTGTGTGTGTGTGTGTGTGTGTGTGTGTGTGGTCAGCTGTGGCCATCATGGAGAGCTATTCATTTAAAAGTAGGGCGAGGCAGCTTCTCCAGTATTTAAGGGCCAGACAGAGATGTTTTGCTGAAATATAGACTCTTGATCTCTCTCGTAGCTGCCCCCTGACCATCCTCCAGGTCACTTCCTCTGGGTGGCATCACGTCTGAGAGCACAGCTGGCTAGCACACACTGTTGGATGGAATGCAAATCAGTGTTTTTCCTTCTGCTGGCTGCACGGGGTCCATCATTCCAATTTATAATTTATGGGGTCCTTCGGGGATTAGGTGGCAGGTAAACATTACCATCAGGTGCATATCGCAGACAGTTGCTGAAGTTGCAAAACATTGATGTCATTGCTCATGACAGGCTGCTGTAGAGCAATGAATCCTTCCTGGATTACTCACTCGTCTAGTTTTAAAGGAAGATTCAGGGCAGACATTTCTAGGCAATGTCCCTCTCCTTACACTATTACTTCAAGCTGCAGAATGGAGTTTCTCTAAATGTAAAGAAATGAAACATACTGTTCCTTTACTCTCTGCTGTGAGCTGTTTATGCTTCCCTATATATCTCCAATACATGTTTTTCATTCATTACATTCAATATATGTGTTTTTCTATTGTTCATAATATTCCCAGGGGTGATGGAAAGGATCATTATAGTCAAATTAAATCCCTTCCCAGGACTCTGATCCCAAGTTCAAATGTAGCAAATTAAATTTTCAATATGTCAGTTTATCTCATTTAAATGCATTCCATTTGGTCTACTGTATGAATCTTTAAATTTGTTCTCGTAATACTGAGTCTACTTTTGAACAGTAAGCAAATGATTCAGCATCCAAATGTTTGTTTATTAATCATTAATAGAGTATTTCGTTCATAATAGCTGTGCACATAGCCAAAACCAATGTGAGACTTTGAAATACTGCAAGCCATCTGTTCTCACGGTGTCTCTCAGATGTTCATTAAAGTTGCACGAGTGCAGTGCTCGGCAGGGTCATGAAAATCAATCCAGGAGTCAGCCCTCCGAAGGGCATATTTACTCAAATGTTTATGGATGGTCAGGCCAGAGCAAGAGAATGGGGCATAAACCTCTGCAGCAGCTGGGAAAATAAAGATTGATGGTGCAAGCTTGCGCAAGGGAGCAGTGGTGCAACAGGAGCAGGAGAGGGTGTTTGTTTTGGGTCACCCCGAGAACACTATGGCAAAGCACAAGGAGTCACTCTGGGAGTGCTCCTCTCATGCATTTCTGCTGTGCGACTCAGATGAGAGAATAAGTGAGTGAGTGAGTGAGTGAGTGAGAGAAAAGTTTCTTATGTGGTTGCTGACAAATGGTAAAAGGCTTACAGAGCAGCCTCTGTCACATCAAAAGCAATTACATCACAATGAGTCTCCTGTGTGAAGGGAAGCGATATTACTGTTTGATGACATGATGGGCCAGTGTGGAGATGCAGTGGTAAACACAAAGGATATGTCTATATCGTAAGATGTATTAACATTGTTTTTTTGGAAACTTGCAGGGCTTTAACCTTAAGTCTACTTTGACGTGCACAAAAATGGAGCCAAACACAAAGCTATTGAATCCCTTCTTGCTATTCAGCCTTTGCCATGGCAACATTAATATGTATGCAGCTAAACTTGTTTTCTTTCATGTGAGAAAACATTATTGATTTTTTTTTTTTTTTGGTGGGGGGTTAGATTAACTAAAGCATTTGTGGTGCTATTCAATAGACCATGAGGCCGAGTGAGACGTGTCATTTCCCTATTCTTTGCCTGAGGTTTTCTCACAAAATAAGTTCCTCTTTGTTGATTCCACATACAAATATGACCTCCCGATCAATCCTACATATCGACAGTCACTTTCCCAAGCTGGGAGTCTTAGAGGCATTATGAGGAAATGCAGCTGAGGGGAAAAAGTGAGTTTGCAGTGAGTATTTAGGATAACTTTCATGGCTTGTTATAACTGAAAGCAAGCCATGCAAAATGTCTTTTGGTCATATCAGCAGGGATCTTGAGAGAGGGAAGGTGTCGACAGCAATATTCCACAGCTGGTTTTTGCATGGATAAGGCTTGGGGCAACACTCTGCCCTGCAGAAAAAAAAGCTTTTTGAAAATCACCCAGCGTAGGTTATCCCTTGATCAGCGTGCTTGTTCAATGAGATTGGAGAGGTCATTAGCTACACCGGCCCCACCTGATGGTCATTTCAATGAAGCACAGTGATTTCCACTGTGATTGCAATACACAGCAGATAGAGTCTTAGCCTGCAGGTAAGGCCAAACACATGCTGTGAATTTAGACCAATGGAGCACAGCTGCATGTAAATTGAATCCCCTTTGCTTAGCATTGTCCATTTCTCGATCAGATTCATCTGCCTGTGTAGTTGCATTTTAAAAATGTAGCTAGAGCAACAACTACTTCCCAGTGTCTGCACTCAGACAACTTTTAGTGAAGACTGTAAAGCATACAGTAGCATACTTTTAAATTTACAAAATTTACAACTGGCTAACAAGCCATCACCTTGTTATTTATTGTAAGTCATTTTAATAGTCTAGGGACAATGTCAAAAATGTCAACAAGGCCATTTCTCTTGGTGTGAGCCACAAAAGATGGCTGATGTGCTTGCTCTATCTCCCACACCCGACTGGCCACATGTAATTGAACATATCTGCTTGGCTCTGAGCAAGGGAGAAATTGTCACAACAGGGCCATGAATAATTCCTTTGCCTCCAATTGTGTCACTCTCTCCTGGGTCAGTTTCTCCTCAACAGACACAAGGAATAATACAGAAAATGTGTTTTTTTTCATAATTCATTTCATAATTCATTCAGACGTGCCCTATATTCTTAAAATGGAATGTTTCATAGGATGTGAAGAAAGACAAAAAAATTGACTTTTGAGCTCAAATGTGTCAACTTTGATTTACAAAGAAGGGTATTTTTGGAAATTGTTTTGTGTGTGTGTGTGGGGAGTTGGCGGGAATGGTACTGATTGATGTTTATCTGAATTACCAATGTTGTATAATGTAAACCATTTTCAGGCCAGACATAAGATGTTGTTTTTCTTTCATTTCCACCGCAAATTATGTATTAAAGAACTATTATAGTTATGGTTTGCTTATTTTACTTAAACATTTCCAGTCATAATTGGCATGGCTTGAGATATTTCAATATTTAAACGTGTTGCAATGTGACTGGATAGTAAGGTAATTAACTTGACTGACAAAATGACTCTGTACAATATTTCTAAATAACTTTTTTCATTGCATGTATTTCAGTATACTGTACACTCAGCTTGTAAATTTGTGTAAATTTGGAACCACTCAGTTTAGAGTGCAAACAGTTAAAACCGGAATGCAAATGTTCAGGTTGTTTAAAGTGATTTAATTAAATATTTATGCCACAGCTTGAACTATAAAATTGAAAAAAAAAATGTTATGCCCAGAAAAAAAAAAAAATTACAAGAAGGCAATTATCTTAAATTACTTATTGGGTTTATTTCATTGAGTATGATTCATTCTCTAGTGAACAATGTATGTTTCTTGGCAAAGAAAATGAATGTACAAGATTATGGAGAGGAATTAGAATGTCAAGACAACAAGATAAATTGGAAGCAAAAAGTAGTCATTTGAAAGCAAACAATCCATGACATTCACTGAGCCATATTAGGGTGCTGTCCTCTTCTTTGTGTGTTTGGGTTAACTTGGATGGGAACGTAATGTTTCAGTTTGGACACATGACCTAGAAGACACAAAACAATAGATAACCTGTGTCGTCTACCTTGAAAGAGTATAGTAGATTAACTGAATAACTGCTTAAATATGTTTATATGGATGTATATTTATTGGCTCCTGGTTTTCCATTAAGGGAGCTTGAACCCTCAGGGGCAGATTTATCAAAGGTTTGCGTGTGCTAACTGTCACAAAAGAAGAAAAAAATGGAGATACGAGCAAGCACAACCAACACAACCTCAAAGGAAATGAGAAAACAGAGATGCAATTCATCAGCCTAATTAAAGTCAACTGTTTAAAGTTGTTTGTGTTTATCAATATGTATACATTTATGCATAGTTTATGCTACAGTTGTCTGATTATTGATTATAACCAATGCACATTATTTACTGGGGACACAGGGCACATATCCAGGGGCCTCCAACAACCAGGGGGCCTCTGAGGACACAGCTTTATGGGTAATCATAGGAAATGATGATAAACAGGCCAGCATTATGCTTGCATACACACTTAAACATTCAGCCAATGGGGAAATAATGAGTGTATTATTTGCCAGGAAACAAACAATCTGTGTTTGGTGCACTGGTGGGGGGTAGACAAGTTTTCATGCGTTGGCTGGAAAAAAGTAAAAAAAAAAAAACTGCCCTGCTGCCAAAAACATAGCTTGTTTGAGCTTTGCGTCTCAGGGAGCTGTTACTCTAGTTGGCAGTGAATAGGCACGGTTATAATTCTGCACAGCACTGGTGCAGTCCAGGACTTACTTATGAGAGGAGCTGCCTGTAGATGGACTTGTTAATGATTTGTGGACTGATTTAGCTTGGAATAACTTTTGAGTGACTCCATTTCAACAGCAACAACAAAAAAAACATCATTCAGCCAGGATAGCCTTGGTTATTTAAATGCATGGCGCTGGAAGAACCAATGACATTGCTGGGTCTATTCCTGGAGTTTGTAGTGTGTGAGATGTGTGTGCCCAGAATTCACTTATAGTGTGCACATACAGTGTGTTCTGGTTTCCATTTCAGGCTATTGGCTAGACTGCAAAATAGTGCTCTCTCATTTATTACCACACCTGGGGGTAGAAGATTTCTTAATTTGGTCAGTGGCCAATGGAACATGTCTTGCGTCTGTCAAAAGGATATATTTTGCTTTGTTGTCTGCATTTAAGTCATTTGCAGGGGTGGTGTAGGCACAATTTTTGTTACAGTTTATTCTTTTTCATTAATAATTTTCATCTAAATCACTTCATAATTCAAACACTGGAGCTATGTGCTGTTTTTGTGGCATTAGCATTGTGCCCTTACGAACCCTGGACAGAAGGAGTAAACCATTCAATCCCGCATCACAAGAATGTTATGTAGATGTTTCATCTTATTGGAACAAATTGTGTACAATGTATGTGTCTTAAATACAAACGTATCCATCAATTTAAAGGTTGTGTTTTTGAAAAAGCATTTGCTATGAAATAAAAACAACTATTCCTTGTTGATTTCATATGAATGTGTTCCATGTTCAAAATAAAGGCAAGACTAAGGATTAAAAAAAGGTTCTCTGCCTTTTTTCATATTGGTATATTAAAATTGGCATGACTGTACCATGTATTTCATTTTAACTAAAGCCCAGTAAATGAAGCCAGGCTAACTGTTTGAATCTGAACTGTGAAAAAGTTTTGAATCTGCACCCATATTCTGGCCATGGCTGCTTCCATTCTCTGTGTGACATCTGTCTGCCTTGGGCCTATTATTCAATGTCATTGCATAGGGCAATAGGCTATAATGATTTTTTCACAGAGACAAAAACAAACACTTGAAATGTATTAATAAATGTCTCTCAGAGAAATGCTGGAACACTGTACACTGCATTTAAAAATGCAGCTTGGGTCAGGTGTTGATTGTTTATTTTTGTGTCTTTTTATTGTATCACAATGGATCTGGCAAGTGCAGTTCATTTTTTAAAACTGCTGGCAGGTACAGACAAAAACAAAGCTGACCCACACATCACTAGCATGCAGCTTTGACATAATTTGCCTGAAGAGGCTTATTTTGAGGTGCCATTTGAGACGCTGTGCCTCTCATAAGTTGGCACTTGCTGGTCATTATCAGACAAAAGCAGGAAAAAGGCATGTTGATTTGGAGAGCTGACAATTGTAGTGCATTAAAAACAAAGACAGAAAGATCAAGCCGAGAGACACTCAACTGCTGGGCCTGAAGCCTGGGCAAGCCATAGAAATTCACTTTGCAATGGGGACCAACAGAGAAGGTGAATGGCCTCCCCCATTTTGATTTTTGGTTTGGGACTGCTTCATTGAAGGTGTATGTGATTTTTCTTTTTTTTTGGAACACACTCACACGCACTCACACAAGCATGCACACACACATAGAGGTAAGAAATTCCAGATTAGGCCCATATTTACCAAGAAAATTACATTATTGTCAAATGAACTTATCGATATTTGTGTCATGTTATTTTCATAGTCAGAAATATGGGTGCAAAACATGAAAATCAGTGAATTTATCTCCCATTTTATTATATTAGTCAGCTATTTCAGTTCATGAATAGAAAATGATCATCCTGAAAATGTTTAAGTACAAGATACACTGTTATTTGCACCATAAAGGTCTTGTCAGTGACATACTTTTGCTGCTGACAGTTAAACTGCATTTTGCCATCTTACCAGAGGACTAGGCAAGCTTCAGGTCTCCTAACTGAAGTCATGTAGATCAAGGTACATGAACCAGTAATACAGCTAAATCAATGCTAAAACCAATGCTACATATTTCAACTGTTTTTTTTTTTCTATTTCACTTTCCATATGTTAATACTATACTTTTGATATTAAGCTAATTAAAATGTACTCAAAATCCACTAAAACATTATGAAATATCTGTTTTAGAAAGTTTATTTTAACAACAAGTTCCAATAAATATTGTATAGTTTCCTCTTTTGCCATATTTACTGTTTAAATAACTTATCTCCACAAACTCATCAAATTTATTTTGTCAGTTAATATGAGTCTCGCTTCCACAAGTGTTTAAGATTGTGTTTGAATGCCCTCACAGACAAACCCCCAAAAGCATTATTTTAAAGGGAATTTCAAATGTGCCAGTTTAACTGAGGGATTTTATCTTTAAAAAAGTCAATTAGGGAGCTCTGACCTTGTCTTGAGGCTGCTATAGGATTAATGTTAACTTTTTATATTCTCCCCCAGGCATCCACAGCACAATGAAGTCAAGATTGAGCCATGACTCCCAGGCCAACAGCAGCCTGAATAAAGCCTTGGTCTGCAATGTGGCCCTTTTCATTCTGTCCAATGAGGGGGAAGGGTGCATTATTGTAATCAAAGAGAGCATAAATAATATGATCATATCCCTGAAAGGAAACCCAATCAATTTAATTTGCTCATCACTTGGGGATCAGGATGGTGGGTGAGGTTGTTATTGTGAGATATAACTTTTGGCTTCTTCTAACCCTCTCTCCTTCACTCTCCCATTAGCTGCAATAATGGTCCCATGTGCCTCAGGGACACCAGCAAGGTAATTATGGACCATACTGCTCTTAATTACTTTTTGCACTCAAGCTTGTATTAGAAAGAAAAGCAGTCTAAATTAGTTAGCAAGAGCAGGTAGCTAATATAGCTAACTGGATTGTCACATCGCCGTTTAAAGCTAAGGTTAAGTTATTGATAGAGCTTAAGTACTTATATTAAAACATCCACTGGGTATCATGGATGTCAATGATTTTGACTGAATCACAGTACAGTCTCCCTACCCCCAAAAGACCAAAGATATTCCCAGCTAATTGCTGATTATCTGAAATGGTGCTGAGCACAACTGCAATCATTATATGGTAATGGTGTTACATTTCCATTCTAGAGTGATCCATTATGCACACTGCCTACATTAAAATATAATGTCATATTTTCCTTTCTTTCTAACATTTGGAATCCCTCTCTCATCATTGTTATCGTTACCCACAACCACACAGGAAAAAGCTTGAGGACAATCTCTTCTCAATTGCAATCCCCCATGCTTGTGAGTTCATTCTACACTGACAGCTGCATAATATACTGTGTGTTGCAGGAAATCTAGATTCCTGTAGGAGGGATGTTCCTACCTATATAGCTTGAACACGCTTTCTTCCCATTTCCCCTGCTGAACTCCACCCTGTGATGCTATGGATTTTTGGAGGTTTGCTGTGATCCCCTGAGCTGCAGAAGTCAGACCCATTGAAAGCATTGGGGCTGAAGGGCTAAAGTGAGGTATCCAGAGCTCTACTGAAGGTTAAAGCAGCCGAACGAGCAGGTGAAAGCCAGTAAAGTCACTAAAGATAGCTTTTCCATAAGCTCTTTCATAAAGTGCATGTTTTATAGCAGAATGTGGTGTAGTTGATAGTTTCACATTGTTGTGTTCCTTGTAGTTGTGAGTTATACGCCTAGGACGGGCACTACAGTTTTACCTCAACAGGGTCCAATAAGTCATACCTACACAATGTAACAGATCCGGAAATATCCAGCTATGCAGACACTTGTGTAAAATGTGTAAAATGTATAAAATGTCTAAATAACAGGCATTTGAAACATTTTGAATGTCTTAAATGAATATTCAAGGATTTATAAAAAACAATGCAAGTATTAATGAAGTAGTAATAACAATAATAATCATCAGCATTATCACTGTGGTCAGCCACCGCATGATAGTATATTTGATGCGTTGGATGTGTATGTTGTCAGCATTACTGAACATATCAATAAAATATTATAATTTATGTTAACATATTCTGTGTTCATTTAATTTACTTTCACACACTTTTTTGTACTGTTACACCATTTATCAAAACACTGCTTTGTTATCTTGCTCAGATTGGAACAGACAACCCAGTATGTGCAAAGCACTGTTCCCAGTCTTGTGACTTCAGGTCTACTGGCCTGGTAAGATTCTTGCAAACCACCAAAGTTAGCAACCTGTTGAAAAGGGTTTAATTACCAATTGATCACCTCTGTCACTTAAATAAGATGAGGCTAAATTAAATGCGGAGGACCTTGACCAACCTGAATTGATAGGCGCAGATTTAATTTAACTTATGTTCTTGAGAGACTAAACCTATTTATCCACACTCAGAATTCCTGTCAATCTAGGGATGGGGATCTGCAACCCTTCCTCCAGAAGCCCATTTCCAACACTTGGTTCCTTAGCTGCATTTTAATTGCTTAATTGATCCTTGATTTGCAAATTGATCCAGCTACTGGAGATAATGGATGAGATTAGAGAAAGCATGTTACAAGAAATGGAGACGAAAAGCCTTTGCAACTTCAGAACTCGACCAGATTAACCTTTAAACCTTTAAACCTTTATGGGCCTGGGTCTGTCATCTGTCCACACATTCTGTCAATCCTAGGGGTGTAGATAGAGTGATGCCCGGCATATATAATTAAACGTATTGATCTTTTATTGAAACACTTTATGCACACAGGAGCTGGAAGGCTATCCATAACCCTCAAAGCCTGCTGTGTCCATATGTGGGGTATGGATCTATGGAGCTCTTTAAACCATTACTTCTTTTGATTAAAAGGAAGCAAGACCTTGGTGATATTCCATATTTCCTATGAATTAGGAAATAAAGGGTTTTAACTTTTTACCATGAATGACTGCCTTGACCATGGAAAAGGTAAGGTTGATTTCAATAAAATTATTTTTGTATATTTTTTTTAACAAGGACATTGTCACAAAGTAATGTTGTATAGATCCCAGGCCAAAAATACAGGTAAAGAAAGAAAAAACCTAGTTTCCTAGGGGAAGAGCTCCACCTGGAATAAATTTAAATTTTTGGAAATGTACTGGGACTCCCATGAGGATGCAAAAGGTGGGACCATTGTCTGCCTTGGCTGAATCAGAGTATACACTATTGTATTGTAGAAAAGACACCGTGTGAACAAAAATTGGGAAAACTTCATTTTCAGGTTCACATTCAGTTCATTGACAGTGAATCAGCGGCCAGTGAGTGTACAACTACCAAAAACAGTGACATTATCTTTCCAAAATACAAAATAAAACAAAAAAATATAGTATATTATATGCATAGTATTTTTACTATTTATTTTTCAATCACATCCACTCACAAACTGTTCATGGTTAGCTGTAATGGGATCATACAGCCAGTTGGTTGCATTACTGAAAAATGGGAAAAGGGTTCTGCTAACTGCAGTCAAATGTCACAACTGATTGTGCAGTGTATGTTTTATTGCATGTACACTCACTACAATTAACACATATACAAATGATCTGTTGGATAGTATTCAAATGAGCAATTTTTACATTGGTTAGAAATAACATTGTCTTACATGAATCTGCATTTTTGGTGACAAAGTCACCTAAATTGCCTAGCTAACTTCATAGAAATTATGGTTTAGCTAACTGAAAATTTGTTTACTATGTATCTGCCAGTGGCAGCTGGAGAACTCTAAACGGGGGGGGGGATACTTTACCCTTAAACCTGTCATTATATTCAACCTGCCCACATTTATCATCCTTGATTAACAATAAAACATGTTGATGTAAATAGATAAAATGCCCATGGATATAACCAAGATAACACTAGTTTGTAAAGAACAGCAACTTTATTACAAAATGAAATTGTTAATAATTTACTGTATTTGTGTCAGATGGTATTGATTACTCAGTGAATAAATTGACTCACTGTTAATCAAGGGGGATAAATGGGAACAGGGTGGACATAATGATAGGTTTTTTTAGTTTATTTTTATTTACCCCAATTTTTTCCCCCTTTTTACCCAACCTGAATGTTCAACCAAACTTGTTGACGTCACTGCAGCACCTGCCCTGACAGCTGTGGGAGGAGAAGTCGAGCATGTGACGATGTTCACCAACCGTATGCTGACTATGACATCGGAGGATGCCACTGCAGGCGCCCAAGCAGGAGGAGGGACAAGGAGGGTGCTATTGTGATGAGGCCAACGGGAGTTAGGCTGACCTACCCTGTGTCAAACCCTGACAAGACTGGCCAATTGTTGCCTCGCCAATGGGGCCTCTGGCCATGGCCAGGAATGGTGAAGCCGGGAATTGAACCCCTGACCTCAGGACCTGCAGCCAATTTATCTTACAACCAACTCAGGGGCCCCATAATGATAGGTTTAACGGTAAAGTTTGTTCCTCCTCTGTTTTGAGCTTACCAGCTGCTACTGGTATCTACTTATTTAGCACCCTGCTAGAGCTAGTGTGATGATATGTATGTTCATGTCTGTCTGTGTGTGTATGTGTTAAGACAAAGCTGACTAAATGAAGATGAACACACATCAGTAGTATAGCTAAATAATGTTGTCTGGGCTGGGGTGGGACAAGAATGATGTGAATCTACATAGAGGTGATCTATCAAAATGCAGTCTATTTCGTAATACAGTCAGACCATGGGATAAGTTTTTGATTGTGAGCAATATGGTGTAAACTGTAAAATGCTGCCATCTGAATATGTTAAAAATGTGTTTACTTTTAATCTGAGTATGTGAGTGAGTCTGCCTTTATTAATTATTTCTTCAATGATATGGAATTTTGATACAAAATAATAACAACATTGCACCTTAATTAGATTTCTTCTTATTATTGTTGTGCTCAACAAGGAATACAGCTGTTGGGTAGAGATAGCTCCTCTGTATAATCCAGAAAACAGGAGAAGTCTGCAAGCATAGGGAGACAACATTCCTCTCTTTAAGGACTGTACAGTAAAATAATACATGCTGTAATTAAATTTATGCTAGCTGAATATGACAAGTTTACATCTATTATTTTTTAATCAAATGGCTTCCAGTTTAGCACGTTCATTATTTTTCACTTCTACAATTAAAAAAATCTTCTGTGTTCACAAAATTAATCACAGTTTGCATTTATATGCATTTTCATGTAAAGCCTCTGAATACAGTCAATGGATGATGAAATAGAAGTAGAAAAAAGACCATTTACATTAATTAACATAGTTTTAATTGTATTACGTCACAAGTTCTTGTTATCATTACATGTATTCTTTCATTATTTACTTCTACAACATATGTATAGCATTTAACATTTGTTTACAGCCCAGGGAGATTCCAGCATAGCTATATTTTAATGTATTGAGTTGATAGTTAGATATTTGTTCTCGCTTACACCTCATAATCTGTTAAACTAGCCAGCTTCCACAATTCGTCTGTCAGTCACTTCTGCCAAGGTATATGTTAACTGGAAATTGGCCTTTGTTGGAATTATTTTGAAAACAACTCAGAATGAATGCTTCGCAAAATGTGTTATCTGTCTAAAATGTCAGCCTTTTGTCTTCCAAAGCTTTCCTGATGAAGTGCTATCATCAAGGGACTGGAACAGATATTGTGCTATAATTGGGTAAGGTGTGAAGTTTATGGCTCATAACACCACCAAATTAATTTCAACACATACATCACTTTGTAAATACAACATACACTGCTCTCATATATTTTAAACAGTAAGGAAAATATAGTAATTTAATGGGATCTGTTTAAAAATATGGACAAGGAATGGATTAGCAGTCTAATGTTTTAACAGAACATACAACTTCAAACTGCATAGGAGATATTTTTAGTGCACTTGGTACATGAAGAAACAACAATCCACAGACCTCATGTTCTGGGCTTCACAAAAACCACAACATTAAATGAAACACCTTGCTCAGCGTAAACAATGTGTGACTTAAAAGTGCATTGCACAGCTGTGTTCAGCCCAACTTGTTTCTGTGTTCCAAAACAGCCCCAGGTTTATCAAGCTCTACATCAAAAAACTATTTAATATGTATGATTTTGAGGTGGTGTACCTGTGAAGGTCTGCTATCCAAAGCATGGATAAGAAAATGGATGGTTATAAAAAACAATAAATAAAATGGGAGCCAGGAATATTATCAGCATCAAGCAAAGGGAAAAGCAAAGTGCTATCTCCTTGTCAGTTTTAGAGCAGTGCAATTGCAGCATATGTTTTGTCTTCACTCTCTGAAAAACTCAATCATAAAAATTGCCCAGGGTGTAGCAGGTGACACAGAAGTAATTTGTCAATGTGCTATGCCCACCTTGGCATTTCCTTGAGTGATGGAAATCATCTGGTTTTGAAAGGCCCTTGTTTTGTGTGCAATCCTGACATTTTACATAATGTGCCGAGCCTGACAGGTCTTAAACATTGTGTGCCAGAAGTAAAGTAGCGTGGGGAGTTAGATTTCCACCCTCTGATAAGACTGTAGCTCAAACCGTCCATTGTGTCCAGTATGTTATGGATCATTGTGAACTGGAGAAAAAGAGTAAATGGACAAGAAAATGTTTCAGGGGCCAATAGACATGGCAAACACATGTTTTTGTTAATCTGTGCTCCAACTGGCCTTTAGAACAATTGGAGCGCAGACAAATAGAGGGAGATCACACTTATCAAGTCTTCTTTGAGGACATTACAGGTATTTTAATTTGACGTTATTCAAAAGAACTGGAAAAAAGCACCAAAGGAATTAGTCATTGTCAAACAGCACTGCGCACTTTAAGAAAGAATATAACATGTGACAATAGGAGTGATCTCATCTAGGCAGTATGTTATGAGAAATAAAATACCCCAGGCTTGGTGTCAACCTCTACTCTTTCTTATTTACAAAATAGATTTGGTTGTATGGTAATGTATTCCCTTAGAGAATATGGACATGGCCATTATCATGCTTAATGCATACTGAGCAAGTACACAGTTGATGTGCTTTGAGCTTTAACTAAAGTGTCCAATGCCTGTTGGGGAAAGTTCAAGATGCAAGATGTTTTTTGCCAATCCCTTTGTGCCAGATAGTGACCATTCTCTCTGCTGTCTGGCTGAGGGAAAGAAATGGGAT
The DNA here is from genome assembly GCA_022829145.1 of Albula goreensis. Taxonomy (NCBI): domain Eukaryota; kingdom Metazoa; phylum Chordata; class Actinopteri; order Albuliformes; family Albulidae; genus Albula; species Albula goreensis. Next base: position 34,302,442 of record CM040744.1, read on the forward strand.
GTTGTGAGCCAATTAAGGGCTGTTTATTTTGCCCTGTTGCCTAATAAACGTCACTGGCTCTGTTTAATGGATCTAAATAAGAACGTAATTAAAATGGTGTCCTCCAGGGCAACTGCATTTGCTGCAGACCCAACACTTCCAGTAATTCAGTTTATCTAGAAACACATCCTCATGTGCCAAGGTTATTATGATACTACAATTAGGTTATTGGGATCCTAATACTACTGTTGTCTGTGGGAATAACAACAGCCTACATTTTATCAGCCCCACATTTTCCAGGAATAATATATTCTGATTCATGTTTTTAGGAACAACAGAGACAATAGAAATTGGACCAGAAATGTAGTCCTATTGTAACAGAGACTGTGACTGAGATATACAAATTACTCATGAAGCCAGCTATGCTTTGCCGTTCTCATGATCTGTTTTACTTCAGTCAAAGTTAGGCTGTCTTTTATCTACAGGATAAAGCTTTTTTTTGACAGACTCCAAATCCCCTGACCCCAAAAAATCTGATATCATCCTCATAGATGTCACAGTTCTATAATGTAAGCATCAGAGCACATTTGCACCCGTTTTAATGAAATGTGTTTTGAAATTCTATAGTCCCACCTTTATGCAAAATTGTTTTTAAAACTTAAGTATCTTGCACCTTTGACTCTCTCTTCGCAGTTTAAGATAGGGAGAGAAAATGAAGGTCTTCTACAAGATAATCATGGCATATGAGGGTGGAGCCAAAGGGTAAAGGGCGAAACTGTAAAGTGACTAAATATCACTGAGACCTTATTTAGTGGCCCTGAGTGAACTTACATTGACACTGGAGGATTTATGGGGAGAAAAAGAAAACACCACAGACTATGCAGCATTGGATAGAGAGTGGCATTGGTTGTTCTTGGTGGAGGTGGGTTATGAATAGAGAGTACGAAGTTGCAAAGCTGGTACAGATCATGCTGATCGCGCAAGGGAGACAAAGGCATTAGATCAGGAGCTGTAAGGTTGGGAGAGGCGGCACAACTGACCACAGCATAGGAGGGAGGATCATATGTGGAACCCAGGAGGAGGAGGGCAGTCACCTGGCTGGCTATCACTGCTGATCACTAATCTGAGGGTGTTACAGAATACAAGCTTAAATACCCAAAGGACCTTTGGAAACATGTAACAGCCTGTGACAGAAAAACCAAATGATATGTATGACTTACCACAACATGAATGCAAAATCAGGAATTTTACATATCCCCTTCATGGAACAAGCCATCAGTGTATCACATTATTTTCTTCTCCCAGGAGGGACAGCCTTACCCATAATGATGTGACTGATATATTTTCTATGACATGCATGTAAGACTAACTGGTCTAAAATTATTTTTATCAGCGCTATGCATTTTCACTGCACTGCTTTGCCCCCTTTGATATTGATTAAATATAGAATAAACATATATATATATATATATATATATATATATAAATAATGGGCCTCTGGGTGGCTCACAGGGTAAAACGTCGCCTGGTAGCCCTGAGGTCGGATGGCCAGAGGCCCCCACTGGTGAGGCAACAATTGGCCAGCCTCGCCTGGGATTCGATACGGGGCAAACCGGCTAAGCTCATTCATTGGTCTCATCACCATAGTGTCCACTCTGTCATGGTGGGCACCTGTGGCAGTATGAACCGACAACACACATAATGTGTCATCCTCCAACATCATAGGCAGTGTGCAATCAGTGGTGCAGCTGATGTGTGAATAGAAGCAAGCGCGTCATCACATGAATCGGAGGACTCTCGCTCGACCTCTCCTCCCAAAGCTGTCAGAGTAGGTGCTGTGATCAGGCCAACCAGTTCAACAAGTGCGGCTGGGAAAAATGAAAAAAAAAAATAAAAAAAAAAATGACAGGTTGTAAGCATATCAGTGTGTCTGCATGTATTCCCTGTATTTTCCTTCAATGGTAACCTTTTTCCAGTGAAAGTGAGATCCAGCAACACAGCATTGTCCCAAAACAGTTGCATCATGGATGACAGATCAACTAACTACTGCTCTGCTCTGTTAAATGTTTTGGTTCAATCTTACTCCAGCTCAGTTGATTTGACTTCTTTAAGTCCTCTTTGTTGAAGTAAAACATACCATATAAAACACTGAGGGCCAAATTTACTAACGAATAGTTGCAGAGCAAATATATCCCCTATATAGTGACAATATAGTCTCAAACACAGAAATATTAATACCTGATTTGTTAAGACTTGTTAAAATTAAACGCACTTTTGCAGTAGGAGAAATGAAACTTAAGTGTGCTGATAAACATAGGTCATAGATATAAATGGCAATGAGGCATTTACAGAATTAGAATTAAACACCAACAGAGAGGAGACAGTTTTGGAGTGACATCATATTCAAAATTATTGTATTATCTATAGGGCTAACAAAACGAACAGTGTGGGAAGTTCAAAAAATATGGCATGATGTTGGGCGGCATACAAAAAGCTTTCTTAAAACATAATAAGGGCAAACTACACAGCTGGTGGTCTAACAACAGGAAGAATATAAACACTGATTGGAATAAGGTTATTACAGTGCGGCTAAGATATTCTGCCTGTTCCACCCTCTCACTGTCTGTAGATATAGGTATTTCTGAAAATAAAGCTGCCGTGTTGTGAACCGTGGTACTTTGCAACAACATTTGTGGTTATTAGAAACATGTACATTCAAGGGATATGTCTGTTTTCTATTACGGAACACTTGTGTGATGTATGATGAAACAACGCACCAGTAAGCCATGCAAAAACACTTTGAAAAGATCCGGCATCACCACAGCAGACAGAGAATTTAATCTTTGGGTGTGTGGCTCAAATTCGTACAGTAGTGTGATTATCCTGTGACTGTGTTACCTGTGTAATATCATGTCAGTATTTGCTGTTACGTTAACTGACAGATGGTAATTCTTGGATGGTGTAAAATTTCCACCTGCTTTCAGAAGTCATAAAAATTCCCACGCAAAGACAAAGGTCACTGTTACTGAAGTTTCAATAAATTGGACAGAATACTTAACTGACCTCATTTGAAAAATCTCTGCTGTCTTTTATTGCCTTAATCCCAGGTATAAATATGCATGAACATATTTTACTATGTATCAAGAGGAAAGTCGCAAAGTGATGCAGTGATTCCATTTTAATAGTGATATTTACCCTTTGCGATTGTTAGTAATTCGCACTTAAATACATAGACATTTTAGCAGCTGCTTTTAAGCCTGAAAAGCAGTCGCAATCCTTTAGTAAATCTGGCCCTGAGTGTTTAGTGGTGTGAGTGAAACATGATACTGTTAGTGTCTCAGTGTTGTATCTGAATGTTATGATATTTTGTCAGGATGATGTCTGTAGAAATGTCTTATCTGTTTGAGAACAGCATTGTTGAGTTTTTTGTTCATTCAGTCATTTGTAAGTAAAGGCTTATATGTGGCTTACAAATACATATATACAAGTAATATGTTATGCTCATTCCTCTATGAGTTACACTTTCTTAGTGCAATTTTTTAATGCCAAGCAGGGATAAAAGTTACTAGAATAAACACAGTTTGTGCTATACCAGTATGATTTACTTAAACATTATTACATGTGTTGGGAAATAAAATGCATTGCACTTGTTTGCTTTTGCCTGCAGCAAGAAATAAACACAAGGACATTACTGCAGTGGCTATAAATATGTAAGCAAAGCAAACAATGCAAGTGGTCATAGGGCCTACATTTACTTAACATTGAAACTAAAGTGAAAAGGGTTTGAGGCAAGCTTTCTACAAGACAGTACCCACACACTTTCCACTTGTCCACCTATATCTGTGGATATTATTATTTTCCAAACCCAGCCTGAAAGGAGGGAAAAATAAATCTTTTTGTTATTAGAGCTGTGCCAGAAGGAATTGACAGGCTTTGCTCTCCTTCTCACTTGAGGATGAGTGAATATAGATCTTTTATTTGCTACGCTCGCTCTCATTAATTGAATGTCACAGAGGGTGGAGAGATGTACCTTCAGGATAATAATGAAGAGCTAATATGAGGTGAAATACAGAGGGATTTTACTTCTGTTTGCCACTTGATGGCATATCCCTGTGGATCCGACACTGATGTTGTCACATCTATTTTACCCACCTCAAAGTAATTAAACTGCAGGATGCAGTTTTTATGTGCAATAATTATGCGCATATAATCTTTTCGTATAGATTGATGAAAAATGTAAATCTGTTTCCAATAATAATCTTTTTAAAATCTAAAAATTCAACATGCATCTTAAACATAGATATATGATAGATCAATAAAAATCCTTTTTTTATTTTAGCAGACATGCAAAGATATATGATAGATCAATAAAAATCAACTTTTTTTATTTTTATTTTAGCAGAAATACCAAACAGGTAGGATGGTCCATATGTAAAATGTAATATGTAACAATTATGAAATATCATTATTTCATAACATGCCTCATACACAAACAATATGTAATTGCACAACAATATTATTTCCTACAGGACGGTATAGTACATTGTATACTAGTTAAGTATGGCAATGTATATCGATGCACATATTGCATTTTTACATGTATGTTCAAATTCACATTAAAAATATATTAACACATTGAATTGAACAATGGTGAAATGATGAAATGAAAATGGCAACCTGAAATTTCATTTAATGAAATTGAAAATGGGTTTTTAGCATTATGACCATATTAGATGTAGAGCTAGCTTTATATCCCTTTTCAAAAATTAAAAAAATCCAATCAGTTTCGAACTCAAACTACAGTGTTCGTACCTCAGCATTTTTGCAGCCTCTTCCTCCCTTGCATAATTGGGTGCAGTGTTTCAGACTGACATTTAGAAATGTCAACAGCATGCACTCTGCAGGCAGGAGAGAATTTAGATGAGAACAATCAAGCATTGCAAAGCTTTAACCTGTGCCGTACACTAGCTTTGAATTTATTCATTTCTTTTAGTATGCAGAAAACAGACAACACATGCTTAACACATTGATATACCACTTATGCAATCATTTTCATCATTTTTTCTATTTTTCTTTTAATAATTAGCGGATAATTTATCAGTCCTTATGAATATACTGCCAGAAACATCTTATATGATTAAGTAGTCTGTTTATTAATTACGTATTTCTTGTGATGTGAGATACACACTCCTCATAAAAATAATCAAAGTAATGGATGTAAATGTATCCTATCTAGACAAATATGGCAGCAAATATACCAGCTAAATGGCAGATATGGGACTGATATGGTAAACACAGTATAAGATGCAACACTGATAGAACCTGTTTGAGTATGGATTTGAATCTGATCAAGCAGAGAGACAAGACGTGAGACATTTTAGAATTATAATCAAATTAAATTAAAGACACAACAAAACTAATAAACGCAAGGAGCATTTGTGATAAATGGTGATTGGAGAGCTCAAATTTTTTTCAGGCTTTTTTTTCTTTGGTCAAGGGAAATGTGCATATTCACAATACACATATGAAAACAGAACTTATTTTCGTCAATTGAAACAATTGGGCACAAACGTTTCAGCTGGTACACTTCTGACATGGAACTCCCAATGTTTTCCCATCTTTTCTTGTTTGGTGTTTATCAGAAACCTTATGGCCAGATGGAGAGTGTAAGTCTCCAGACCATTTTGTGATGACAGGAGATTTGGTGTTCACTCCCAGCGCCCCATAGCAAGAAGCATTTTTTTTTTTTTTTGGAGAATAGGAAAGGGAAGGATTTTGGGGACTGTTGAATTAATGATGAATCCGGGAGAGGTTGTGGCTGCAATGTGTTTTAATGAGCTTCTCACATCTCATTCAGGGAGACAAATGTGGGAATAAGCTAACTTATCAGAAGACAATGGCACACAGTTTGAATAATTAAAACCGCAGATACACTACCATCCACTAAGCTTTCTAAATGTGCATAATGCACTCTGTGAGATATCTTCCCCATTTACATTTAAAATAAATTACAAGCATTTTAATAGGACATGTTTTCTATTGACTCTAACTAAAGGTTGTGAACACCAATATGTATGTGGCTAGCAATAACTGTATACTTTTTGGCATCGTGTCCATCAATGTGTGAAACTCTGTAACAGAAAGAAAGTCACCATTTGCACTTGATTGATTGAAGTGGGAAATCTTGTCTCAGGCATCTTAGATTGTGCCATAAATGCTCAGTTATGCTGAGAGCTGTGGACTGATACACAGTAAAATGCTCAGCATTAATTTAGTCTTGCAAGGTCAGTTGAACTATATCCCTCTCCCCATTGATTTAGTCTGGAGATATTCATAGTAAAAAGTATGCTTGGATCAGAGTGATGAACTTGGATGCAGGCAATCATAAGCCCAGAGTGACTGGAGATTCACCCACTGTTGTGAAAACTCATACCTCCTCCTTGCTTTTAAGTGCTTTCCTCCGGGTTAAGGAAATTGCTGGTGTGTTTGCCCACAGCAGAATACATTTAGCAACTGAACTGCAAAGGATCTGTCAGTACTTTGATTGCATGCCATCAAGAATATGCACAATCCACAAGATTAACGGGATTTATGGTTTACAAAAACCTTTTCATATGTTTTTGACCATTGACAAGACAGAAGTTCTGGCAACACAAAAATGGTTTTGGTTGTATGTGTATGAACAAGTGCAATTGTTGAATTATAGTGCATAGTCTAGTAAAATGGATACTTTTTTTCCTTGCAAGAGATTATGCTTGCTGCAAATAAAAAAAACATATATCTACATGCTACGACAGTGTCTACTTACTGCCTCCTACCTCAGAAAAACTACAGAGAATACAGTGATGTTCAGAATCTCTGTGAAAATTATGTTGGTGATACAACGGTGATTAGTAAAGCAGAAAGACAGACCGCCCTAAAACGAAACACCACCCCTAGGCGTGCTGGCTTTCACATGAGAATTTTTTCTTCACATTTATTGTTTTCAACCCCTCGAGCACAGATCTTCCAGTCACTGTCCTCAGTTTTATATCTGAGCCATATGCATATGAAGATGGATCCTGTGTAATTGAAGTTTAACTCTAACAGTGTTAATATGAGTCCAACAGGGATCATATGCACTTTATCAGAGAAAATGTACTTAGTCAGAGTTTAACAATGAATGACTTCGCACTGAAAATGAATCTGTGTAAGACCATGGTTTTTCAATAACGGCAGTGTCATGTTAATCAAACTATTGGGTCACAAGTCTGTGGACAAAGATATTTTCATCTTGAAAGACACTTATCTTGGAGATAAGAAATGGTGTAGAATGAGGTGAACATTATCAATTAGTACCACTAAGTAAAGATTGACAATGACCTTGCTAAGGAGATTGCCAAGGCTATATATCACCTATACAAAGTGAACGTACATCGAGGTGGTAGAAGTAATCAGTGTCACCAACTGATCGATGACTAGGCTACTTCGTGACACCTGCAGCAGAACAGTTACATTTCAAACAGACAGCAAAGTTTAGAGGCCTTTCTGCTACATTTTTCTTTCCAGGTTGTGCTGTTAGATATAATGTTTTCACACTCAACAATCACTACATTACCTCACATAAAGCAAGAGCATAATTCTGCACAGAGAGGGTTATGATGCAGCTGATTTAAAAATGATGTCATTCATTCAGTTGCAATATCCTAACTAATTACCCTAATCCAGGGGTGGGCAACCCTGGTCCTTGAGTGCCAGAGACATTTCTGGTTTTCACTCCAGCCAAACCCCTGACAGTGTGATCAGACAGGGGTTAATTAACAGACAGAGTTAATTATCAGGCTTTAATGACTGCAGTTGACCATGTGCTGGAGCTGGAAGAGGAGCTTCACCATTCAGGATTAGGCACTTCATAATTACTCAAACTGTACTCGAGAACTCGGGCAGAACGAAATCTCGAAATGGCTCTGGCACTCGAGGACCAGGGTTGCCCACCCCTGCCCTAATCCATAACCTAATTTCACATTTGTTTTGTATTTAGACGTTTCCAAGTTTTAGTAAAGGTCAAAAAATTATTGCAAGACATAAAGAAAATGGACTCCTTATCAAGAGTGGAAGACTTGGTAGACCACTGACACGATCACAGATACACAGTACTTGATTGTTCCACTCTTGAGCATCAGATTTGAAAAAATCTACAGGTGTTTCTGTCGATGTTTTCACTGAGAGGATGTGCAGCTGTCAAAAAGCTGCTAGAGAAAAGCAAATAGATAAAAAAGAAGAACATTTGCACTAAAACAGCAGAACTGGACACTTAAGATGTGAAGTAAGGTTTTATGAACTGATGAGTCTAAATCTGACACTGAAGTTACAGAAGGTAGTAGGTATAAATCACAAAAGCAATATAAGACACTCTGGCCCATGTGTACAACTGTCAGTCAAACATGGTGTAGAATCAATCAAGTTTGGGGATGTATACTGATATCATAAGATATTTGGTATAACATGTAGTTGTTGAGGTTTTTGTGTAATTTTGTGTCAATTATAAACCTCCTTGTGCAGTTAATGGCTGTTTTGACTAGATATCAAATAATCAAAATTGTGGACTTTTGCTAAGTACTGTTGGTCTACTTCAGATTTCAACCCATTGATGGGTTGAAATATAGCTCTTCAATGTCCAACTTATTGAACAACATTGAAACTATATAAGAAATAGTGTGTACAAGAATTCCTGGCACAATAGGGGTATCAAGTCAGACTGTGGTGAATGCCATCAGCCCATACGCCATCCTTTATTGCACAGCTATGCTTGTGTTATTCACAAATACATCGTGGAACCTGAAATCATTTGCCGTAAAACCAAGCAATTTTCAATACATTGATCTTTATTGGCAATACATCATCAAAAGAGCTTTGTGAGACTTTTCACATTTTAGCTCTTGTCTTCCATAGCTTGTGTTTTACATCCATGTTGTAACCCTCAAGTCAGGCTTGAGGCTTGCATGTTCAGGCCCAGGCATTGGAATCTAATACACTGCATTTAAAGCTATTTCATTCCTTGACTCCAGGGAAAATTTCAGTGGGCTGCCATTGTTTTCTTCCCAGCCCTCATTGGCTCAACAGTTTTGTTGGCACTCCACTTCTTGTTTCGTTCCAAAATGTACTCCTAAACCCAACCATTTTGGACTGACATCTTTTCTGATCAACAGAAGGAGACAGGTGTCCATTTTTTTCAGTATCCGATTTAACGTATGTGAGATTCACAGAAAAAGTCAAATCTCTGACATTGCTGGGGAAAACATTGCATGTGCAGTTTTGTAGTGTTGTGATGAGTAGTTGTTTTGTTGGGCTGAGGTGATAACCCATCAAACTGTGTTCTTCAGTTTTTGCTGACCTGTCTGAGAAACACTTTTCAAGTGGAGGTTGACACAGGCATCGGGCAAATGGTAAACATAAAAAAATCTTCTACACAGTTATAAATACCTAGCAAGCAAGTTCTTGCCAGCTGTTTCCTGAAAGTACACCATTATACATCCCTGTTGGGGTACTGTCATTTTGGACTGGGACAGAGCATGTAAAATTCACACTTGCATCATAAAGTCAGTATATACATGCAAAATTGACATTTAACGCATGCCATTACTGATACAGTTGACGGTACCATTTCTGTTCTCATTTGAATGTTGAGACATTTGATGTTGAGACAATTGACTGGTAATTTAAGAAATACTTGTATCAAGTATCTGATATCATAAATACAGAGGTAAGTGAGTGTCATTCTATCTAGTTTCTATGTAAGGCTTGAGAAACATTGAGAGAAGAGAAATTAATGAGACAGAATTGTTAATTGTTTTCCTGCATGGGTCATAAAAAAGAGTTACTACTTTCCTTCAAATCCCATCCATATTTGTTATTTTTTATTTTAAAATGTTGAACATTTCAATGAAAAAAATGTTAACCAGCTTGTGCCAGTCATTAAAATAGAAAAATATTTATTTGGTAAATAAATATTTATTTATTGACCAAATTTATCAAAACAGATAAAACCAGGGTCTACAACAAGATGCTAAATGACTGTCGTGGAAGATGAGCATTGACCTAAATGACAATATGTTATGGAGCCATCTTCTGCAACGGAAGCAGAGAGAGAGAGAGAGAGAGAGAGAGAGAGAGAGCAATGACTTCTCTCAAATCAAGAACCCTCTCAGTGTACAAATAAAAAGGTAGCAAGTAGAAGGGATGAAGGTGAAAGCCAAGGAGGTTTGATGTCAACAAGCCCTTCATGACTGGCAGTAAGTTGTTAGACTCCACTGTATTCACTAAGGGGAACACTGCTGGCCAATTGACTTGTGGCTGATATGCCCCAGCATCTATCTGTGTGAAAGGCCCTCCTGTGCATTCAAGTGAGAGTAAAAAGGCATTCCTTTCTCAAGTATTTTCAATGCCCCTTCACCAGGACTCTTTCATGTGTTTACTGTTATTGTTTGAATTTATTTGAAAATTAATTTGTCCCCTGCCTGTAGGGAGGAAGTACTATCAGTAATTTCTTCAGGGCGTATAGGGAACCGAGTACAGCGCAGGCACGTGCTTCAGTGAACTGAACATACAATTACAATCTTATGCTTGTTTAACTTAATGTCTGCAGTCTGTAGATGATGATAAAGCAAATGCATTGCACCAGCTCATGGGGCACGTACCACACAACAACTTCTGTAGTCAGGGGTTACCAACAAAGTGTTCTTGAGCAAAACTGCCAGCAAGTCAGACCCTCACACACACACACAACAACAGACTATCAGTTCTGCTCAAACACAGACCCACACAATGCTGTACAAGACCCAAAGACACTATCAACATGCCAAAGAGGCAGGCAGATGTGTTACTATCACACAGCATCTAGGCCTGTTTCTGACTAACATTAAATGTATGGACCTCCCAATAATCTAAATTTGTCGGCTGTTCTCTTACTTTTAAAATAGTCTAACAGAAATATAAATCAACATTCCAGATCATCTCATTCAATATTTCACACTGTAGATCCTGTATTGGTTCCACTACCAAAATGATTGAATAAGATAGGACTCAGTCTATAGGCTCAAAAGCTTAAGCTAGAGTGACTCCTATCTTTTCCATTTATTCCATATGCTATCCAACAAGCTAGATAGCTAGCAACTTACATTAACCTATTAAGCACTATATATGTGCTCTTCAAGACCACACAATCCTAATAAAAATAATAAGTAATTATAATAATGATGATAATGTCCGCAACAAGCACATAATTTTGCCTCGCTGCAGCCAATGCAATACATTTCTGAATATGCACTTTTATGAAGTAGCAGATATTTTGCACATATTTTGAATTTTTCGTACTTAGCTATAATCAGCCTCTCATTGTGTTCCAGTCAATCTATCCCTACATCCAATAAACAAACAGAAAGTGGGTTTATAGAGTTAAAAAGCCCAGCATCCCAAAAACGTTAATGAGTCTATATTTATTTCAGAAGTGCGGACTGTGGAACACAGACCTAAACGCAGCAATGCATTTACAAAATTCAACAACTCAGTTGCTGATAAGGGCAATACTTTTATGTGCGCCTGTTATCCAGAAACAATTTGTGATTTCAAGAGTTGTCCTACTCCATGCAATACAGTAAAACTGAAAAAAATGTAATATCAAAGTCTGATGGATAGGAGTGCACAACTTATTACGGGGTTGTGATGCATCCTGAAAATCCTTTTAGGTCAAAGTCTGAATCCGCATAGAGGGTATTTTAATGAGAAACGCCTCAATTTCCATGAATCTCCACCAAATGCACAAGTCTCCTAAGCACACGTAATGGTTCAAGGTCAGAATACGAACAGACATTGAAAAAAAAGTGCTGAAGTCGCGCTGAGCACGGGCCTGAATAGACCCCTGTATGAATATGGTTACAAGGGATATTGATATTATCGGAGCAGTTAGACATGTCAATTTTTCTTTGCATGAGCCAAAAGTCCAAAAGTAAGTAAATGTTTTATTCTTCAGCAGTAGTGCATGACAAATATAAGGTGAATTATATAGTAAATAAATTAAATAAATACATTTTAAAGCAAATTTAAACAAGTATAAACCCTAGAAATGTACATCAATACTCAAATTGCAGGTATTAACAGCTTAAATATTACCTCATGATTAATAAATTAATACATGATTAATAAAAAGTACCGCTAATCATGACTATTGTCATCATCTTTGATGTATTTTAAATGTCTTAGATTGCCCTTCTGTTGTATGAGCATAACATTTCCAATGTTAACAGAAATATAAACACTGCATCACCATATTTAATGGTAGTAAGTTTACTCTAACACTGCATATATAGTGGAAGTTTAGTTTACAGTTTTCACATTTCAAGTTAGCATTTATCATCCTCAGTTTCTCACCATAACGTGCCCCACAGGTCATACAGAATATATTGGAAATTTGTTTCGCAAACATGACTGCATTACTAAGTGCCTCTGCATTTGCTGAAGATAATCACAGCAATTAGCATATAATGTAAGCACCCTCTTCAGAGGAGCAGAGAAAGCTTGTCAATAATTGATGGCTTACTGGCATATGTTTTCACAGACCTCCATTCATTTCTGCTCAGATGAAATCCGTGACTGAAAAGAGGGAAAGCAGATGTCCAAAGGCCTGTCTGCTGACTTGTCTTGTTGTGGGGCAGCCTCACACGGACCTCCAAAGACAAACACGTCCTGACCTGAGTTGCGGAACGAATAAATAACCCAACAAATAAACAGACAAATATGAGGCTCATTGGACCGAAGTGCAATGTTATTGTGACCTTCCTTATTAGCTTGCTGGATAGAGTATTGATGAGTGGATATTAATCGTTACATCTGACAAAAGAAAGTGCATGGCAGAACCATGAGGGTGAGAGATCTCTATGTAATTATATCTTCCAGGATGAAAAACGGAGAAAAACATGCTTTGATGGGCACTGATGGCTCTTTCACAAAAAGTGCCTTGGCCCCTAATTGACACCTCTGTCTGTCAAACGAAGGACAGCCAAAGGGAATCAAACCCCTGCATGCCTTAATTGGTGCTTCTTACTGTCTAATGACTGAAAAGGTGCAATCTAACTCACAGAGCAATTGTCAGAAGACCAGCATCTAATTATTGCCTGCAATTTGCCTTTCATAGGCTCTAAGTGTCCAGGTTTACCATTAAATTGACCAATGAGGGAGTATCCCATCTCCAGCTATGTTGCAGTCACACAGGAATTCGTTTAATTAAAATGTCAGAAACAATCATACTAGACCTTTTCATAAGTATAAAAGTACAAGAATGTTACAATAATTCACATGTATGTTAAATAACACAGTGTCCCTTCAAAGTCTTACATAAGCCTGTGAATCAACTGGCCATTCTAATTTCAGACCTGTGGTCTGCTACTTGCCAGTCTCACTCAATCATGAGTCACAGTGTGGTCTTGGCTTCTACATGTAGCCTTCAGGACAGATGCTTGCTTGTAGTCCATGGCAACACGCCAATCGAAATCATGCCATGTTCTCTTCAAGAGAATCTCAATTGTACTTCCCAGAGAGCAATGTTTCTCTGCCAACCTTGCTTCTCATAGACCTGCTATGGCTTTATTCTTCATCATGTTAGAAAATAAGTTACATACACGTAACCAAAAGGCTGCCTTTACATATACATACTTTATTGACAGGCTGTTCTTGTATTCTTCCTCTAGTTATAACTACCTTGAGCTGGAGTCCAGGGGGTTGTTTTGAAATTGAGTAGAAAGTAATGTTTTGGTAGAGGCCTGAAACAAGCATTGGCTGTATATTAACAAAAGTGATAGCTGTACTATAGCAGACTCTAGCAGACAGTACATATGCTTACATGTTAATATGTAGCTAACTTTTGCAACTAATCTATGCTGAAATAATTATGCCACTGCTCAATTCTGGAAAGTATCTTAAAATCCCTTTCAGTGACACTCCAGCCAAAGTCATATATCCAGTGTTTGTCTGACTCAAATAGGATCCATACTATCTAACATTCATTTATGTATGTCTGAGTATGATACCCATTCAGAATGACGGGTCTGTGTGATGGATGAGTGAAGTTTTGGTTCACTTTGACACCAACTCCAAATGATGGATGCTTGACCCAACTTTGACTTCCTTGCATCTGTCCTGAAATTGATTTTGTAAAAGAATAAAAACATCGCCAACAAATAAGTTTTTTTTTTTTTTTTTTATGATACTGAACAGCTGCACATTCAATGACCTGGGCATCCTCTTATTCACACTAGCAGAGCCTTACATTCAAATGCTTCATTCACTAGCAAACATACAGATGATGTAATTTGAGATTTAAAGCTTGTGGAAGTGAACTCAACAGGCATGTCTTAAGGCAAATTCTATTACAGGTAGCTTTGCCTTGGCCATCGAACCATGACAAATTCATACAGGTTCAGGTGATCCCACAGGTAAAAAAAGGTGTACAAAGCCTCTCTCAATAACTTTTGGGACGGTGAAGAAAACTGATGCAAAAAATAATCATCTAAGTGAAAAAGCCAAATACCCTCAGAGTGGTAATAATGAAAGAGGGGAGGCAGGTCCCTGATGGGAGATGAGTTATTGGAATTCTGCTGGTGCTGGCAGCCGAGTCCTGGTGACATGCCCCAAGCTCCGTTGGCCTGGGCACAGGTGCAAGCAGTGAGCCGGAGGAAGACATGTCTGTAAGTCTCTGTCTGAGGCCACAGTAAGTAGTCTACAGAGAAGTCAGGTATGGAATGAGCTGGGGTGCTGGTTCTTATTTTCTTATTTTTTTTAGCCTCATTTGCCCCTTTATTTTCAGTCTTACCTCTCTGTAGAATAAAAAAAGAGGTCCATCTGAATAGTTTGATGATATGACAGCTACACGACAAGGCCCGATTCCATAGGAAACAACCTGCGATATGTTCTGCCAAGGAATTTCAATGGAGGCCATTCCTCTCACAGAAAGCCAGGCCGACTCACAGCTTAACTCAGTCTTTCCATAGTTCTCATGTACAACTTGTCCTCTCTGCAGTGTCATCCAAGGACAAACAATAGCTGAAATGTGAATATGTGTGCAAGCTTTGGGCCCCTCTCTTCCCTGTAATTTTCTTCCTGTGATTAATAAGCTCCTGCTATCAACAATAACAACAGAGGCATTGTTGCATCCTTGCCCATTCTGCTGGCAATAATATCAAAAGTCACAGTCTGATGATTGTCTCCTGTTAAGACATGATGCGTTTCAGTCTGGAAACAGACTCCTAACCACACGAGGCAGATTGCAGGTTGCTGATATGTGGTTTTAAAATTCCATCTCAATGTCCCCTGCAATAATTAGCTTAATTGCAAACAAAGTTGTCATGTAGTCTACAGGGAACTGTTTCCTCATGTGCATGTGCTGTCCATGCATTTTGCACATTCCATTTTTCTGTGGATTCATTCTAATTAATTTTTAAATGATCCAGCACAAGATATTAAAATGCATCTGGGGTGATGGTTTATGGAGTGTGGTATGTCTGCATGGACAGAAGTCTAGTGCTATTTGATAGCTTCCCTGGAGACTAAGAGAACTGCGTCATGGTCCTTCGAATGAGTGGGGATAGCTGGTGACTTGAGATAATGGCTCCTGTTATTAGTTATCGGGTGTGTGTTCTACTAAGGCCCATTTATATCTCTTATCTCAATGGTCCCCCAGAGCCCCTCGGGCTGAGAGCAGAGGATCTTTGTAATGGTGAGGCTAATTGTCGTTCACACTTTGTTGATTAAAAGAGCACTCAAGGGATAGCCCCTTCTCTTAGCTTACTGGTTGAAGCCTGGAAGCTAGGCTGCATCTCCATGGTGACAGCCTGAGGCACACTTGCTCCCATAATGAATCCCTTCCCTTTACTAAAGGTGAATAAAAGAAAATTAAGGGGGCAGCTGCTGTTTATTTTACCAGCTATGATGTACTTGACTATTGCAGTCACTTCCCTTTTTTCTTCTAAATATGCTTATATTCCATGTTTTTCCCTGATTGGAATTGTTTCTGAAAATTCTTGTCCAGTCTCTTTAGGCTCTTTCTTCATTTGCAAAGCCAGCAAGATCTCATTTGCATAGCAGAATTTCCCATAGGCACAATAACCAGTCTAATCCAAGCCTATAAGATCTTTGTTGACTGCAAAATAGGTAACAAATACCAGCAATGGGGGAACAAATAGTTTTTTGGAAAAAAGCCATGATGTTCGGGGAAAAGAATGGCTGCTGCATGAATAGAAGGACAGAGGCCATTTTCTGTGTGCTTTCTTGGCAGCAGAGCAGTTCAAATATCATTAATGAGATAACTCATGTAACGATGGTACAGTGCCAATCAATACATTTCAAAAGCCTGTGATACCTCTTTAAAAACAAACAAAAATGGATTTATTGGGAAAAAACCAAATACTGAATTGATAAATGTTGCAAAATTTAACTAAACATGCTGCTCAACCCCCACTGTGAGCAACAGATGCTTCTTAAACATGAACTGGCATATTTATCCAATTATCTGTCATTTCTTTACTTGAACACAGGGAAGCCAGGAACTGCACTGCAGAAATAGCAGTATTTTCAATGTCAATTAATGGTGTTAAAAACCAAATAATGTGCAGCAACAGCAATTAAAAACATTTA
Source organism: Albula goreensis (assembly GCA_022829145.1). Lineage (NCBI taxonomy): Eukaryota > Metazoa > Chordata > Actinopteri > Albuliformes > Albulidae > Albula > Albula goreensis. The sequence goes on from CM040744.1 coordinate 34,319,083, forward strand.
AAAATCTGAAGACAAGGAGGACACTTCAAACCTTTTTTTTCCATTCTCCAAGTGCAGCTATTTACAGATGAAAGAGGGAAAGAGAAAGAGAGGGAGTGATTTTGTCTTCAGCCATTGACCTTGGACTCATCCCCAGCTTCCTCCCCCTACACCTGTGTGTAATGAGGGTAAACATTGTGCCAAGCCTGAAAAACAAATGCGGGGAAGATGAAGCACTTTGTCAGGGCATCTAATTGAGTAATTGGCCGAACCGGCGGCCATTCATTAGGATGCGCTTCTCGCCGGCGGCGCACGCTCGCATGCACTGCTCCGCTTCTGAGGGCCCCATTCATCACACACGTCACCCTTTAAATGTAAATGATGCACGTGACAAAGCCCACAGTGGCCTGGGTGATGCCAGCCATGCCCTGACAATATTCTTATCAGTTACATGGATTATGCCCCTCTTTAATGAGAAGAAGTTTTCCTGAAAATCTTTCTAGATGATGATAGACCTCCTCATTTGGCTGTTCTGATAATATTTTTTCATTATCCCTCCTCAGTATTTCCTCTCCAGCCAGGTGATAGGTTGGGGAGCTTTCATTGAACATTTTGATCAATAACTGCAATGGATGTGGAAAGAAAATGTTTTTCATTGGTTCAAACAAGGCAATAACTGACAGCTAATATTATCTCTAATGAGGTTCATGAAACCACATCTCAACCATGACTTTTCCACTCTGCCCATGCAGTAAATGTTACCATGGTTTTCTCACAATTAATTTGGTACTATGCCATGAATTAGGCTTTCAAAAACTTGAAATCATATGAAAAATTGCACCACACTAAACACACACACACACACACATACACACACAGACACAGACACACACACACACACACACACACACACACACACACACACACACACACACACACACACACACACACACAAACATCACCTCTGCTGCCTGGAGGTGGTAGCTGTAGGGTAATGACAAGACTTGCTTATTTAGCCTTATCTTTTCCTTTTGATCAGTTCTAGAAAGGAATGTGCACTTTGCTGCTTGAAAAATGAAAATTAGGCCCAACAGTGGTATATAATCAGTGTGCCGCATTACTGTGCCCCACACCACTTAGCCCCTATTTGCAGAGTGGAGAGCCACCGATCGATGTGGCAGCAGCCGTTTTTCCTCATCCTGTTTCCAGCCATGTTCTCGTTATTCACTAGGTCGGATGGCCTGTCTCCTTACCTGCTGGGCAAGGCAAAGACCTGGGTGGTCACAAGACAGTTGCAGACAGAAGCTAACTGTGGGAGTACTTGCATTCATGCGGCTCCATATCTTGCCATCTGTAATCCTTATTCTGGTGTTTCTGGCTTGTTTTTTCTACTGGCCAGTGCTGTTGACCCTTAGAGTGAGCTTATGATGCGACGTGAGAGAGGCAAATTTCTCTCTGGGAGGTTTGCGGGACATAAAAAAAAAAAAACTACATGGCAGTGTGATATAAATTAAAAGCAATTCAATTTTAAATAACTTTTAATGAATTCAAAGGAAATTAAATATAACAATTCATGTTTTGATGTAGGTAGAAGAGGTAGAAGTACAAATAATTTTCTTATTCACACATTCCTAGATTGTATAGTTATATTTGGACACTTTAATTACAGTGTACTGATATTGCCATTTTTCTAATTAAACAGGAATGCTGCTAATCCATGAAGTTGTTTCATTTCGATTCACCAGCTCTGGCTTTTTCTGCTGAAATTTAAGTCTGCATGAAGCAATATTCATGGCATATCTATACTATTTCTCATGTGGCTTTCTTCTGCTGTAATGTAAGTAAAATTCATGGAAGGAAAATTCATGACACATCTGAAATTGAATTACTGCGCACAGCCCAAGGTTTTAACAGCTAGGTTTAAACCAAGAAACGGGGAAGAAGTCAGGATAGGCTTACTTTGAAATACGTCATATCGAGTGAAGTTGATGTTCCCTCTCACTTCAACATATTGGAAACAGCCCCAAGCCAGTATAGAAAAGCTAAGAATTATTTCTGACTGCTGTAGACTTTAGCAGCTTGCTTAAGTCTTGCTGACATTTTAAAATGTGTCATTCCCTTCTGTGGTCAGGAGTGTTCAGGTCTAGAATAACAGCAAAGATGGTGAGGATATGCACTGCCCTTTCCCCGCTTTAAATCCTCTAAGAACCAGCCTGATCATTTCCGAGGACTTTTCTTATCTTATTACTTAAGTTAGCGCAGGACTCAAACTCTACAATAACAATGCTGGCCGTGGAGAAAATAGGCTTTGTCTCACCCCAATCCCTTTGGACTTCCCAGATAATGAAACGCTGTCAGGGTCCACTAAACACAGTCACCAGTGGATAGCCTCACAGCTCCAAATTGTAGAGAACTCCTGGGCCACTGGAAAAAAGGAAAAGGGCTGAGAAGAATGAGAAACAACTACTGTGTTTATTGAATTTTAGGTGCTTTATCAGACACCTGGACATCCTATCAAGACAAATATACCAACTGCCAGCTGAAATGGTCATATTGATGTGCATCAAGTATTCCCCCATTCATCACTCATGACAAATGAGAGTCATATTTTTTTACTACCTATACCAATATTCCATGGGACTCGATAACCAATGGATTTGGAGGATGATGTAAATTTTATAATTGTAGAAATATGTCAGGCCTGAGAAGGAAAGGTTTTTCCCATACATGCACTGTCAAAGGAGACCTGGACTGTGTCACAATGTCTTCTCCACCTTAACCCTACTCTGAGCTGTGGTCTTCATTGTAAAGAGCGGGGGAGAAAAAAAGGTTTATGCATGGTTGATTCACTAATAGCACTTACTTAACTGGGGGATTTGTGGTATAATTAAAAGATCATCCTTGTCTCTCTGCCTGTTTTAATTATGGGGACTGTTGGGAGTCTTAGAGATGGGGATGTGAAGGTTTTGTGAGCTCAGAGTGTCCGTGTTGTTTAATTCATGTGCCAAGTGGCTTCACCTGTTTTTCCACTTGGCTGAGAATCACTTTTAATCTCTGCTGTAGTGACAATATGAGAGTGCCTAACCTTGCTTTTTTTTTTTTCTTAAATCGTATGGACAAATAATAGTTAAACTGTAGTAATTGTGTACCCAGCATAAACAAATTGGCAATCACACATCCACCTGAAATGCTACTTGATTGCACACAATAGTGTTCCTTTGCCACTAGTTTGAGACAGAAATACTGTTAGTTTACTAGTGTGCAAGCTCAGCTAGGAATATAATCTAAAAACGAAAATATAAGAAAACTATCTCTTGGTTTTTTTTCTTGCCTTGCCACTTCAATAATTTTCTTTCAGATACCTACAGGGGATTTAAATTTGGCACATTTTCCATTCCATTACTAAGCATTCATCTTTTGATGACTTGCATTGTTCTCCCTCCATTCTTGTTTGCCTGTGACCCTGATCCTTCCCTCCAAGGATGCTAATACATGGACAAAGGCATTTTCCCTGACACATCTCAGAAATCCAATGCCACCAGTAAGTTTAAAACCTGAGCCAGCATCATCTGGAGCATAAACAGAGAAGGCTCCTTTGACAACATGTATAGCTCAGAATTATACCCAAGCCATGTTTTCTTGCAGTAATGTAGACCCAACTCTTGCTGGAAGAAAAGGCTCCACTTAACAAACGTAGAATACACAAATGAATTCAAGGCCCCAGACAACAGGTTGTGTGAAGTAAACATGTCTCAGCTGTAAATATATTGAAAGTTATAGAGTCCATTGAGTGGGTTTCTCAAAAGCTTCATAAGGTTAAGAACCTCATTACTTGCCTCTTACAATGGTTCTTAAAATCACGTGGGTTTCTCATATGTACTCACATGTTCATAGCCAACGTGTCTCTTTAGTTTTTTTATAAGTTACGAGAGTTCTGGATCTCTCGTTGACAGCTATGGACCTCTTTAGCAACTCATTCGCAGCCGTCTGACCAAGCAGCAAACAGAATGTGCATGCTTTTTGAGAAATTCACATGTGGAGAGAATATTCGTTGCTTAAGAACCTCTTTAAACACATTCGTGAATACTAAGATCCAGCGTCATCGAGAAACCCATGCCCAATCCAACAGTTTACTGGTGCCCTGATTATAATTCTTCCAAACTGCCGATAAGAGGCAAAACAGGAGACATCCTTCTGTGTATCTACAAAGGATGCAGATCATATGGACAAATGTATATTTTAATTATTATTTCTAAATAGAGAAAAAAGCTATTTTTGTAGACCAGGATTAAATAAGCTTTGATGTGATCTAAAATGTTGATTTATTAAGAGTTGTTTTATGATGTTTTATGAACTGTACATCCTTAATATACTGATTGTCTTTTGAATATGTGTGATTGATAAATTAGTGATGACAGCCTAATCATTCACATGCACAACAGGCTTCCATTCTATTGTTAAAGGCACAGTTTTTAACAATTTTTCTTTCTTTCCATTATGTGTACTGGAAGGAAAGAAAAATGTCTTCATGTCTTGTGTTTACTAATCCATGGATTCAATCAACATGCGTGCTTAATTTTGATTAACAAATTAATGAGAGTTACTTTTTTCAAAACACATTTTTTAGCAATTTATGTGACCACTGGAGTCACTCAACTGTGTTTGTAAAGAAAAGTCTAAAAAGTAATTTCATTTAATTTTGAGTCATTTAAAGTCAACCAAATCTAGAACTGTTGATTGAACCAGAAAAGTTGATTGAATCTCAGCATAAGTACTATAATGTAAAGGTGTTCTAATTTCTGATGCAATTAAACCAATGAGCCTGTAGTGGGATGTATTTGTTTCTTTAACAGAAACTACATGAACGTTTAAAGGGCCATAACTTGCGCTGCATGCTAATTGTAATATGTTGATTGGTAGAAGTGATTCATATTTTCAAATGGCCATTAAAAGGCATGTTAGTAATATCTGGTTAAAAAAGTATATTATTTCATAGTATACATATTCTACTCAACCTGAACATGTTACGTTAATGTTCGTATGTGCTCTGTGCATGCTTCTCTGATGTAAATGCTCTCCAAATGACAATACAGAAACGCTGTGGTTGGGTGTCAATCAAACATACTAGCTGCTCTACAATCAAATCAAATGAACCCTTCCCAGATGAATCTGGTGCTGCATCACAGTAAAGTCAGTTTAATTTATGTGGAATAATCTAACCCATAACATGTTGAATAGTAAATAATACTGCTGACAGCTGTAATTGCTTTTACTCTGGACAATTTATTTTGACTTAGCAATGTCTGCTGCTCTCCAGTTCATTATTGTATAACATATTTTTCATGACCCAAATATTAGAGACAAAAGCGGGGAACAGCTGCAGTAGTTCATTGCTTGTCCCTAATGTACTGCATACATCACGAATGTTGGCATTTTTAGTTACTGGAAATTGTTTTACCTTTTTATTCCAGTATATATTTAATTCATGATATATTTTGTTTACATAGAAGGTCACTCAAAATCAGGTCCTGCCTTCAGGCCTCATCTTTTCCTATTTGATATATAGTAGATGGAAATTTGGAAGTTGTATTTTGAATTTCCGTTGTGTTTCTTAGTGGAGCAGTTATCTCCATCTAAGTCTGTGCCTTTTGCTCAGCCCAGCGCCAGGATTATAAAATAATCTCAAATTCAGGAGAGTACATTTCAGTTTCATATTTGTCTCCATGAGATTTTCTTTTGAAGCTTTTCCAACTTTCCACTACCACCATCACCTGTGCTGGTTCACTAGCTTTGGGGTTACAGATATATGATAACCCAGTGGTCTAAATCATAGGGCTCTCTTACTGGGGAGGGGGGGGGCAGAGATGAGACCATTAACTGGAACAAAGGTTACTCTTCAGATGATGGTGGGTATCTGTAGCTGGTGCCATAGTAAGTACCTGTTACTTAGAGTGACAAAATAAGCACATCATGAAAACAGACCACAAACTACATTTTAGTTTTGTTGCTTTCATCTTAAATCCTATATAATGGAATATAGAAAATGCAATGAAATTAAATCTGGATTTATTTGAAAGACTGTAAAATTTGAAGGGCTGCCAGCTACAAATCTGTCAGCCTTCATCTGATAGTAAGTATTTTGATTGAGTAGCACACAAAGATGAAAAAAAAATGTTTTCAAGGCCTTTTCCACATAATTAAACAGTATTGGAACAGCAGCAGTGAATGCATTGGCCATGACCTACAGCAAACAATACAGGCATGATTGTGCTGTCACAAAAAGGGCTGCCTTTATTTACCCTTGCCTCCGTATGCTGAGAAACAAACAGACAATTTGGTTTTTACAGCAGACCGCTCTGCGACGGTCATCTTGGATAGACAAAACATGGCCTACACCTTCAGGCACCATTTGGATTCAGGTAATTTTGCAGGCGACAATAGTGTTCTTGTGCTACAGTCAGTGGTGTCTGTGTTTCCACGGTGGGTGTTCTCTCCATCTCTAAAAGGACAGAAAGGAACCAAGCTGTGTGCACAGATCATAGCGGAGGCCCGGCAGGAGACTTCCAGGGTTTAATCAGGATGGCAGTGAGTCAGTCGGTAAAATATTTGGGAGAAAAGGAAGACACAAGATTGTCTGTTTAACTGACAGAGCGATAATGATCATCTAGCTGGCTTGACCCCAAATGAAAGATCACTGCTATGTGCAAAGGGGAAAAGGAAACGTTACATTTAGTGTAGCTTCCCACTTTTTTTAATATGAAATTTTACCATATAGACAATCTGCATGACTACTGAAGCTGAAAAAAGAATGTTCCTATCTTAAAGGACAAATATTTCTTCTTAGGGAAAGGTGTCCTGAAGGGTTCTGTGATTCAGATTTTATAAACATAAAAGGATAATCATTTTGAATTAGAGTATGGCTAATTTCAGAGTTCTAGAGAGTGCAGCCGAATATGCTACTTATCGTTGCATGATAGTAAATTAGGAGCAAATTTTATTTTGAATGTAGTAATGGCATGGTATGACAGAAACATAAGAAAGGAAAATCAATATTTAGAATGCAGTTAGATAATTCATGGGTAGTATGTAAGGCTACCATTAAACTCAACCAGTGTTATTGGGAAAATCCTATAGATGATGGGTGAAAAATGCACAATAATCTCGCAATATTTACACTGTGGCTGGTTACTGTAGGTTCAGATAATTGAAATATCTTGTAACTGTCAACTAACTCTCTGCATGCTTTGAGTATGGTTGTCATCATGGATGCAGTCATTTGGAAATATGATCCACAACTGGAGACACATAGGACACATCATATTTCATTAAGTAGTTTCCTTTCACTTAATAGGTTAATATTGTTGACTACAAGCAACAAATACTGCCCTAAAACGGATTCTTCTCCCACAGCTGAATGAGAAAGACAGGCCATGCTTATCTCTGTAGCAAGCCTGTGTGCCTCACTTGCTTCTCAGAATGCAATGCAAAAACTGTAGCCCACAGTTGACAGTGGCTGCACAAGGTTATTTTTTCATCACACAAGACTGGCATTGTTATGACTGTATTTGTCTCAGACTGCATTTCAGAGTGTCCTGCTGGAATACTTAACAACAGTGGGGCACCTTGGATAGGCAAGGTGACTCCCAAAGAAAACAACTTGTTGAAAATCTAGGAAAAGTGTTTTACATAATTGGGGATGAAACAATATGCATTTTTGGGTTGACCATTCAGTGAAATTATATTTAAAATCCCAATACATATAAATCTTCCTTCACATGAATCTTAAGACTAAAGTAAAAAACTGTAGTTTATTTTGTTTTACTACCTGAGGAAGAGCACATCGGTTTTCATTTCAGATCCAAAGAATTCAGGCAACAAGTCAATTTACATGCAATGATGGCGAGCAGGGAGGTGCACATGGCTGAAGGGAAACTCAGGTATCCACCTCCTTTGCCCTTCTGGTTGGTAAATATATTCTTTTAAAATTAAATTGTAGATTTTTTTCCATCATAATCGCTAAAAAGAGGACAGGGTATTCACAAAAGTGAAATACCTCACTATCCAGTGAGGATGCCCTTTAAGAGATTCTTAAGCAACGAACGTTCTCTCATTACATGGCTTTCCCAAATGCAATCGTTAGACGGAACCTTAAGAGAGAGCTTCTTTGCCAAGTGCGTCCTCGCTAAAGCATTAGTAGTTCATAAATCAATGCTGTAAAGTTGTACCTCACTCGCTTTAACCAATCAACACTGAAATACGATATTTTAAAGACACAGTGTTATCATCATACTATAACTAAATTGATTCAGTATATTTTTTAATTAAATAAGCCAACAGAAATATTACAACAAAAGGAATAAAACAGGAATACAAATTATTAAGAAAAGACTAATTAATTAATTAATCAAATAATTAATTAAATATGATCAAATTATCAATGTGACATTATCATGTTCAAATTAATTTAATACATTGTTATTCCAAATCAGTGCATTAAATACAAATATTTACTCATGAAATAAGCACTGTAGTTACAGTATATATATATATATATATATATATATATATATATATATATATATATATATATATATATATATATATATATATTCAGAAATATTTATATAGTTTTACTCCACTTCTCCTTTTGTGGGCTGTGATTCTAAGCGTGCATTGAAAGCGTTTGCGTATTGTGTGCATTGCAAGAGTGGACGGCAGCAAGCAGGATCTTAAAGAGATTCTTTGCTGTGAATGGGTGGTCTGGATCCCTCGATAGTTAAGAGCGAACTAACAAGACACTTTAGTTATGAACATGTTTGGGAAACCCACGTTATTTTAATAACGATTGTAAGAGTCATTTAAAGAGGTTCATAGTGTTAAGAGGCTTTCGGGAGACCCACCGCAGTGTGGATGTCTGAAAGTTTTGAATCTTCAATAATCTGAGGTCAGCACACATTATGTGAAATATTCCATCTTAGGTAAACCATCACAGTCATCACTGCAATTTTCTGAAAAGCATTTGGTTGATATAAAGCCCTCAATTTCACAAATTCCATGTCTTTTAAGTCTTTTGTCGGCTTTTAACATCAACTTAAATATAGGTTTGTGTGCAGAGTAAACTTAGAATCAGCAGCTGGATGCTTGAGCATGACCCTGGTGTTGTTGCTAATCAACCATTGTTCTGCTTGAGAGGAGGCATATTACAATAATGTGTGAATGGAGGACATCAGTATGAATGTCAAGTACATGCCAGGTTGTTGACCCACAGATGCATCTGAAAATTTCTACCGACAGACACATGAGCAGGATGTTTTATTGTACTCCACACTGCTGTTGTGTTTTTGACAGTTAATAGAGATTTCCATTTCAGGAAATCTTAAGAAAAATAAAGTTACAGTAGCTTATTACTTTTGTGTCAGATGTAATATTAATGCAATTACGACAGCTTCTATATCTCATTTTCATCCCTGTGTTAACTTTGTCTCCCATGTCATGTATTCTATGGCACTTTAATTGTGACCATGCTGTAAGTTTATGAGTGAAAGGAATGGAAAATAGTTCTGTTCACCCTTTTTAATGTTTTTGTAACGATTGTTGTGCTATACCGTATGCTTTGGGGTTTCCTGGTTTTGGAATCCAACAAAATCAGATCAGGTTTAACAATTTTGCAACACACATTTCTGTGTGGAATACATGTTGATAACAACTGCTGCGGGTCAGCTTTCAGCCTCACATGCTTTCAGTAATCTCCGACATGGGGGTCTTCTCCTGAAAATCAGTCAAGTTTTACAAAGCCCACAGCATCATTACAGTTAGGGATATCAGACCCACTTTTGTAAAGATTATGTTTTGTTTATGGAGTGTCAAATGTTTCAAATATAATTTATGATCAGTGACACACATGATACTGCAGCAGTTTTAGTGGCCCATTAGCATCAGGATTCTTTTTCTCATGACCATAATGAAGATGCTCCATGTGATTCAGTGCTCAGTACTAAATTAGTTACTATGTTCATCACCACAATTTATTCACTGCAAGATTGTGAAAAAAGGAAATAGTATTTTTACTCTAAATTCCACCTTCAAACCTGGAGGGCTGTTAATTATGATTAGACCTGTTCCTTGAAATATACATGTTTAAAACACACTACTGAGTTCTCACATGTTGTGGTGGTGGTGCATGTGTGCACGATGTGGGGAGGGCAGAGTGGGGGGGGCTCGTCTGCTGCAGAGGCAAGTGTGGTGATCTTTGAAGGTTGCCCTTTGAAAACAATCTCACTACCTTTGTGATGTATAGTTGTGAGAACACCCCGGTGACTATGAGAACTGGGGTCGCGTAAACAATGCAGACATGCACAACGTGCCGAGGGTTTGACAGGCTGACAAAGAAAGGAAGGTCAGTGGCTTCGGAAAGCAGAACACAGTGATGTGTCTTATTAAATGATAAAATGGATCATTTCATTGGCCCCTTATCACCACTGACTCAAACAATACCAGCTTACTTAAAAAATCGGAAAACCATTGAAAGTACAGTATATACAACAAATTTCATAATGTGTTTGGCTGTTGTTATTTTTTATCAAATGAAACTCACATTTTCAGTTTTAGTTAAAGTTATGAAGGAGTTCCTTTTAGAGGATCACATTCACAGTTCTACTAAACAATGTATATGTTTGCATGCAACTATAGACATGAATTAAATAATTCAGTTAAATGACTGTGATGCAATTTTCTACAAGAACTTTGTATTAACAATATCTGGCTGACTGAGAGAAATCAGGAATTCAGAATTCTTTTTCTGTGGTTTCTATGGGGCGACCTCAGTCAGACCTGCAGCAGTAGCATAGCACTGCAGTAGTAGTAGTAGTAGATGCAAAGGATACATACAGATGCAAATGATACATCATCAGTGTATTAAAAGAACACTGAACAAAAACATGTGAATAAGATGCTGAACAGAGATGAGTATTCTTGGCATCCAGGAAGCATTCATTTGAAAGGATTGTTATTTTTTCCATGGTATTTCCGTAGCTTCAGCTCCACATCCCCCAGTCAGTTTCGAGTTTTTGTATGATTTAATTAAACAGGTCTTCTGACATGTCAGTCTGTGTTTTATTTCTGTATTTCTGGATTCAGTATTCTCTTGCTGTAAAATCCTGGTCTTCAAAGCTGACTGTCTCAGCTCTCAGTCTTTCCAAAAAAAAAAAAAAAACATGGATACAGTGTCCTGGGTCTGAGGGGACCCTGGAAGGCATAGCTACTGCACCATGTCTGAGGCAGAGCAGGGTTTATGGGCACAGGGGATGCTGATTAGTGGTTTGCTGATTATTACATATGGAAGTTGTGTCATTTCAAGAAATGTATTTGGATGGCACATTTCTCAAAATATTTGTTATTACAAACTTTGCTAAAAACCTTATCTAAACTCTCACACAAAAGCATGCGTTGGGCAGTGTTGGCAAGGAAATGTTCCTTGAATGGACAAATAAAAAACATTTTTTGGAAGACCCAGACACAAGGGAAGTGGGGGGGTTTGGCTGGGGTTGGCTCATGGTGTGTTTGCAGTGACACACTATTTCAAGTTTGACTATCAAATTTTCAGAATTACTAGCATCATTTTATGACCATAAAATGTTGCGTTTGCCAGGTACTGGTGAGCAATTGGATGTGGTAGCCATGTCTCGGTGCCAGGAAAGTGTGATTACTTACAAAAAAAGTCACTAGCACATTCCCTTTGGTGTGCAGTATGCAGGTCAAACTGTACTTTCTGGGATTAGAGAACCCTGCACGATGGGCCGCGCTCCCCGTAATACCTGCGAAAGCTGCCCATGGTCTAACTGTGCTGTTGTGCTCCCTGAAAGCCTCAGATTTTATGGACTTAACTTCTGCACTACATGACTGCATTAGACTTTGCTTCGTCCTTTACTCTTCACCTCTGGGGTCAATGTCACCACGGTTTTGCTGCAGAGACAGTATTTGTGTCAATGGCTCATATATTACATCTGATAGCAATAGAGATTTCCTCAAACTCTTGATTAGAGATTTATTAATTTCTATGAATCATTGATTTGACCTCAACTCAAAGTGGTATGTGGGCATATACACTAGATTATATATTGACTGTATGGAATATAGTTTATGGAAATTTGGATTTGACCTTGCACTCTGTATAGAAAGTCATAATTCATTCTTTCACTATATTGTACCACAAAGAAAAGGGAATTTATTTTAAACGTACATATACTTTATAAACCATAATATCAACCATTGAATTAACATTTCTAATTGAAGTACTTTACATTTTGCTTATATTAAACATACAAATGGACATATAAATAAAATTATAAGGAGTACTTTGATGCTTTTTTGTGTGTGTACAACAGTATTTCTAAAATATTGAATGTGGTGGACCAGGAGAACCGTTAAACTGTGTTTAAATAATTAAACCCCAAAAGTAAGACTACTGAAGTGTAGGATTAAAGTTATGTGTATTATTGATTGTTTTTTTCCACTACAGCATTATAAATGCACTGGCCATTTACTCTTTACATGTATAAACCATGAGAAACACCCTGGCCTTGGGGGTGGCCTGATGCAACAACCCAATACAAGCCCCTCACCATTCTTTCAGTTAGGAACCTGTGCAAGAGTGTGAGTGCAAAAAATTATTATGTGCCATTCCACAAGTCAGTTCCAAAACTGTATTTTATTTTCAAGTTCACAATTATTTGAGGCAGGTCATTACTTAGAATATCACCCACAGTAATTAAGATGTTTGGCTACAGTACCTGCTTGACGTTCAATAGTATAGGGAACAAAACAGTGCCACAACACTACACCACTGCTATAATGAGGCAAAGCATTTACAGTCCTTCCTGGCCTGGCACTGGAAAGAACACACAAAATACGAACAAAACTCACTAGAATGGTTGAATGGAGAAAATAAAAAAATAAAAACTAGAAATAAAGCCTGGAAGGCACAGTTATCATCACTGTGCACCGTGATGCAGCTGCCTCTCTTTCATTTATAATGGAACATATTAGAACAGACATCTTAAGGGGACCTCCAGAACTTAATCTGCAAGTGCTTCAATTAGGGTGTTCGATTTAACACCCCTGCACAGAAATATTAATTATCTGGGATGAGAAACCATCCACAAACAATACTGACAGGTTAGAATGATGACTAACTTAAAGGATTACAGAACATTATTTTAAATAGCAAGTGTTTTTACAGAGGTAAATATAAGTTGGTATCAGTACATCTTGTTACAAATGGTTTAAGTTAATAAGCAATTATCAAACCAATAGTAACTGTGATGCCATGAGAGCATTAAATATGTCCTGTCTACCTTGGCACTTTATTCACATTTTTGACAATGTGCACAATAATTAGGCTTAATTTGGGCATTCAAATTTATCTTTCATTCCATATACAGCAAATCATTCAGTGTGAAAATATGAGGCATTCTAATGTCTACATACCTCTGCCTGACAGGCATCTATCAACAACAAGCCTATATATTTAAAATCACCCATATATCATTATAACATGCAAAAAAACTATCCTGTCTGTTTGCAAGGTGACCATAGTCCTTGGCACTAACGTACCTGTACTTGAAAGTTCCACTCTAATGGAGGCCACCAATTTAAATAATAATAGTGATGGTAGTAATAATGACAGTAATTATAGCAGTAATCATAAAGAGAGATGAGGGTTCTGCAAATTAAAGGGTAGCAGCAGCCTATTAGTTTGAGACACAGGGATCCAGGGAATACAATGTCACCTACCACCCAGCCTAGGAGAGCGGAGTAATACTCAGAGGCACTCAGCACATATGCTATTGTTGAATTGCACCAGTAGAAATAAACCCTATGGAGTGGATTTTACGATGAGGGCTCTTGGAATAATGTTGATGCTAAGCCTGAAAACTGGTATTCTCCATGGGCACACTATGGTATTGTATATACTGCAGCTCGATTACAATGGAGTGAATTTGATAGGTTGTAGACATTTTATTATTTTATAGTACAAAAACCACAAACTCACAAATGATGTTGCGGATTTTTTTCTTTGACCCTTCTGAGAGTGTTGTTAAACAAGGTTATAGCTGTTAATGGAGGGACTTTCGGCAATTATTTCAGATAAAGCCCACCTCTCCATAAATGACAGAGATGTTTAGATTCGGTGATTGGGGGATGGCATTTGTTTGACTTCATCCTTGTGAAAACATTCTAGAATTGGTTTAGCTGTGTGTATAGGGGCCTTACCATCTTTTAAATCGAATTGAGTGGCAGGCAAACCCTCAGGATCTGCAACAGTATCCTTGCCATATACAATTTAACTCACAACTAATTTTTCAAATAGAAAATGTTACCATGACCTCTGATCATGAAGAATATGTTATAACCTTTTCTAGAAAGTGCAATTTTTCTCACTGGTTGAAAATGTATTTTCTAAATAGCACATAAAAAGGTATACAGATCTGAGTCAAGATAGGTCTTCATTTTGTATATAAATAATCACCATTCTACTACTCTATAATATGATGTTTCAGAAAAGCATATACAGCTAAAACTTGCTTTATATTTTTAAACACACAACAGCAAAATGAATTAATGAATGTCTAATACAAAAGTGAATATTTTAAAAAAATCCTGAAACTCATTTTATATAAATACAATGTTTAACAGCTGTTCTATTTGTGATAGACAAAGTAGTAATGAAAAGTACCTGAGACTTGGTGCTGAGTGATTTATTACTTATGGTATGGAAAGAGCATCAGATAGTAATTCAGAGTCACAATTACAGTTGAAATCATTTGGGTTAACTCACTTTGTTGTTTCCCTAATTGACTCACCTGCAACTTGGCCACCAGTTATTATACGTCTTTAAAAATAATTTTGCACAAACTGGCAAGTAGTGTCGAAATTAATATGGCATGTATGTAAATAGCAATTTTGTGACTTCCTTTTTTAATTTTGCATTTTCATTACTGTCTCTCTCCTGGGTGTCCCTTTTCCTTTTTTACCTGGAAATCAGTATACTGTAGAAAATGATCATGGCCCATCAATTATTTGAAAATGAAAAGTTTGAATGTTGCAGACATCCAAAAACAATGAAAACAGGTGCTGTAAATGACAGTGTAAATAATTTATGGTTAACAGAAATAAAATTAAGGCTGCTGGTGGGGACACCTGGATTTTTCACATGAGACTATAAAATTTGGAAGACCTCTACAATCTGTTAACCATTAGCTGCATATGTGCATTGGTTCTAATGCCAGGTAAGCTACTGCCAGTGCTTATTGCTTTTCAGCATCTACTTCCTGGCTTCAGCAGTGCTTCTGAACTCTTCGATTCCCTTGGTCTTCATCAGGCCTATAATGAACAGAGTCAAGGTTGGTGTTAGCAGAGCTGGCTTATTCATGAAAATCAATGGGAGCTTTCAATAAGGAGCATGACTCCTGAAAGAAGAGGGCACTGTATGGACAGTATTAGGAGCGTTATTAACACCTTTGAGGGCTAACAATGGGCAAGGAAACAGTCCAGCAAGATCTGGTCTGAGGTGTGACTGTCCCCAGTCTGAGCATCACTGTCATCAGCTCAAAACAGTTAAAAACTCAAGCTGGGTAATGTACTGCAGCACTGCCAGCTTGTTGAACTTCCCTGTCTGCTGGTGCACATGGTTACTCACCTATAATTAACAGCAGTCAGAAAGAGTATGGGTGTGAAACTGACCTTTGAGAAATTTCAGCTCAACAGCACCTAACAAATAACTTTTTTTGCCACAGAAGGTATTTTTTGATGGAGTGAGAATTTACTGCAGATTGGAGCCAAATGAGACTTGTGAACTTTTATTTAATGTGACTGTTAAACTGAATTTGGAGTTTGTTTTCAAGGGGACAAAGCAACTGGGTTCATGTCCACATTCCATCTTCATGTTTAGGATAAAAACAAGCTGCAGAAAATCAGGGCCAGGGGGTATTATTACAGGGTGCAATGCAATGATTATTATGTACAACTATAATAAAAGGACACATATCACCTTCATTAAGAGCCCAAATGCCTTTAAAAGAACATACATTAAGTACACTGTTCAGGCTTAATTCCTTTGTTAAAAAGACAAAATTTTTGATTTACACGGTCTGTAAATCTTTTACCGGGTCCAAATAAATATGTCAGTATAACAAGTGCTGCTGCTTATTTGCACATAAAGCAAAGCCCTTTTTCCCCCAGTCTACTGACCTTCCTCTGCGGTCTTCTTAGAAGACAATAGTACATATGATGGGTGGTCCTGACCTCAATCCTCCCTAAAGTCTCCACACTGCCATTCAATAGGGGCTTCATAAATTCTGGAGAGTTGTTTACCACCAGCAGACTGAGGAAGTCATATTTGAAGTTTCTACAAGTGGGATTTCACATATTGACGGAGGAATAACTATCCTTGCCATGCATTACAAATCCATATAATATGCCATTAGACTGGCAACTAAAGGTGTCTGTATGTCATGTGACAGAAAAGCCTGCCGTCTGTGAAAAACAATTCACTCTTCCCATTACTTCTGCTGGTGCTGCACTTGTAATTCCTGGGTAGCTGCAGCATACACATATATTATACTAACTCTCATCCACTAACAACTTAATATGGTGCGGTTTTGATTGGAAATTTTTGAGAAGTCTGTATGCACGTTTTACTCTCCACACTTTTGTGCTTTAGCAACCACAGTTTATTGCCGCAGAGGAGCAGGTCGAGGATGCCCTTGTAAAACACTTTAATGCGTTTGTCAATAGACCTCTACTGGAGCTGTTTTAAAGGCGTAACCTCGGTGCTTGCATCCTGTTACAATGAAGTGTCCTGGCCAACCGGAACACCACAAAGTTCCCATGGTTATTTATCACTGCATTCACACTGCTAGCCCTGCATGGTTCTTCTGTCTCCTATCTGCACAGACAGGTGTGTACAAAATTGTGTGGGCCTCAAAGCAGGGCTCTGATTGAAGAGCTTATTTCATCTTCACCCCTGCACCAGCCTCAGTTATCAGGCTCATAGCTGTGAGTCGGACTAACTGCTGTCTCTGGTATGGCATTACCCTAGTATTTGGGATGTGCTTTGCTGAGAAGTCAATGGTTAGTAACTACTACTGACTGATCAATCACAACACCATGTAGATGGAACTCCAATGGGAAGAAGCTATGTAGAGAGAGACATTTCATTGCTGGTTTTTGTGCAATAAAAGTACATGTCAACTCAATCATCTAACTACAATGAAAAGTGATTTCTCGCTAAGTGCTAAGCAAGTGTGGGGAAACACTTGAGCCTGAATTTATTTCCTCAGGTTTTCATTACTCTGGTGATTCAAAAACAAAATGTCAGTTAGTAATTGTGTCTGTGTTTTCACTGGCATTTGCAGCTGATAAACTCCTTCCCTTCAAACATTAAACTTGTGTCTCAATAGTAGAAAATAAATTGTGTATGACCCATGCAAGCACAACTTCTAGCCATCTGTATGGATAACACTATCACAAAATACCTGCCCCCCAAAAAACCAGGCTTCTCAAACTTAGGATCAGAGTTCTCCCATGTCCCCCTGGTCAGTAGACCTACTTTTCAAACCTGTGGATTAGTAAACAGTTTCAGAAAATGTGCTTTGTTATTCAGGACATATCAGAATTCAAGGTTATTATCATCCATAGGTTCTCCCGGAGGTGGGAATACAGAAGTATAAGGGGAGGGATGGGTGTGTGAACCAACGAAATCATAAATCTGAGGGAACCAATCACATTGCAGGCAGCTTCTGCCAAAAAAAAAAAATCAATACATGGTTTCCAGACACCCCCTCAGACATTGTGTCTGGAGCTCAGGAGAGACCTGCACACGCCTCTACAGGTAAATATTTGTGACACACAAAGAAGAATGTCAATTAAAACTAACTTTTCTCAAAAGCATTTTTAGCAAAGATGGTAATATCATATTTAGATGATGTAGCGTTATGCAGGTAAGGTCTTCTGTAAGTGTCTTTAAATATTTTATACTCAAGCAGTAATTTCGTCCATCATTCAAGGAATGATATGGATTGCTGTGCAGTTACTTCTCTCATATTGTTTTGTTGTGACATTTGACTTGTTTGATCAATTACATTAGCAATAGCCGATGTACCTTCAAATAACATGTGTCTTTAAGAACATGATTAGTGCAATATTACACAAGGGTAGATTAAAACTACAAACACTGAAGTCAGGTAGATACCAGGAATTGTCAATGGAAATAATATGGAAACAGAATTGGATCAAAAATAGTTTTTGCTTGTAAAATGACAGTCAGAACTGTACTGATACTTGTATATGAGCAGCTGTATACATGTAAACAATGTGGAACCAAATATTTTTCTAATTAATTCAAGTCCACAAATATGTAAAGACATCTTTCACAGAAATAAATAATTTTTAAATGTGTAGAAAAGATTTGCAGTTGTCATGCTGTGAATGTGCATCCCCACTTCTATTTTTTTTTTCACATTACAGCTTTTTTTCCTATTGACAGCTGCATACATTGTGTGACCTCTAAAAAGAGGCAACGATATAGTTTATTAGGTTTGCATGATAATGTGCTTTTTAGCACCCAGGGAATCTTACAAATTGTACTTTGCAGGCCTTGCGGGCGCTCAGATCTCTGCAACTATGCCAAAGTGCATGACCATGCAAAGTTCTGACTTGTTCCAGAGCTACTGGGCCTCTCCAGGGCTTTCTGAGAGCAAACATCCAAACTGATGGCCACTCCTCTGCCAAACCAGGTCCTTTCTGACCCGCACATTCGACGAGAATTCATCACACTAAAGGACGGAGAGTGAAAAGGTCAGAGTTATTTTTATGCCAGCCAGGGGCAGCAATGTTGGGGCAGGAGACACTGGGAAAAGCACAAGCTGGAGAGAGGAAAGGTGGAACTGTAAATCAATGCCACTGATATGCACTGAAGCTGCCTTTCTACTGGGAGAGGAATTGGTTCATATGCAGAACATGCAGTTCTGTCCAGGAGATATGCATTCTACATTGCGTTAATCTTGAATCTGCTGACCCTGGGCAAAATAAGAGTGTACACATTGATTTTACTCTGGACCTTGTGATGAACACATGAATAAAAAGGGTAACAGTCCACTCTACCCAAATCAATCAAAATAAAAGTAATGGGAAAAAATAAAAATTAAACGATTATTTATTTTTTAGAAAAATACATGCATTTAGCTGATAACTACTACATTGGTTCATTTATACAACTCCTGTCATATGCATAAGGACATGTCACATGCATCCAAAGTTTTCATGTTTCCATTGTAATTTTCTTCCATAGGGATTTTGAATGAGAAGGCTTGTGAAAGAAATGGTTTTGTTGTAGGAAAAAATCTGTTTTCACCTGCTTGGTCTGTCCTCGCCAGCAGATCAAAGCCAGCTCTCCAGGTGTTATTTCAGAGCCTCATATCCATCCCGCCTTTTCATCTCTGCTCTGTGTGAGCCTCCCAGCACCCGGCCTGAGCCAGGACTACTTTCATAGGTGAAAATTCTACACTTTTCCAGAGTGGAATAACTGTTTTCATTGATTCTGAACGGTTGCTCACATGCACCCCATGACAGCAGATAATAAGGGGCCTTTGTAATTAAAGCGAGGGTGGTCAATGGCCAAGCCCCAATATATCCCCATTATTGACCAGGAGCAGTTTCAACATGAGCTAATATAGACAAATTATAGTGGTCCA
The DNA here is from genome assembly GCA_022829145.1 of Albula goreensis. NCBI lineage: Eukaryota > Metazoa > Chordata > Actinopteri > Albuliformes > Albulidae > Albula > Albula goreensis. The sequence continues at coordinate 34,338,813 of CM040744.1, forward strand.
ACACATGTATTGGCACAGGAAATGGTTACATCACCACAAGGTGGTGAAATGAGTAGATCGAATGACAGAGCAATACAGAAAATGAAGGAAAATGAAATAAAAACAGACGCAAATTTTCCTGTGTACTGTTTAATGATTAATTTATAACACTGTCTGAAAGAAAACACCAATTTTAATTTGTCTGCGAAGCTCCTAGGGATGTGTCTATGGTGTAAGAGGCTTGGCTAGTTGTACTTTGTGTTTTGTGCAATTACCATAATGTATGCCTGGTGTCCATTTGTGTGAAGGGCTTAGAGCTTAGGCCATGTGCCATGTACTTCGACAACTGCTTTATTCAAACATGTATAGACTCATTTATTTCCCTCATTTAATCACAGTATGCAAAATGTAAATACAGGAGGTATTCGGGTTACGACAGTCTCGAGTTACGTCATTTCGTGGTTACGACACACTCCCATAAATTACCTAAAAAACCTTGTTTCGACTTAGGTTTCGTAATACGAACACACGAACGAAGGTTACTACTGTTTCATTTAATTACTGTATTTTATATGTCCTTCATGTGTTGTGTGTACAGTGTGAGTGACTTAAGGTGTTAATTTAGGTATAATTTAGGTACAAATTCTGATTTACGTCGAAAATCGGCTTACGACATGTTATAGGAACGGAACTCATTCGTAAGTCGAGGACCCCCTGCAAATACATTTTAACCATGTGTTATGTTTTGAAGTGCAAACATATAACTTAAGTACGTATTGCGTATATATTAAGATCATATGATTTTTTTGTAGAAACAGAAATTTTTGCTGACATGATGGTTAAAGTTAGCAATAACAATGCATTGTACAAGAATACAAAGCTTTCACAAGCCCTTTCATTAATTATTAACTATTAATTTCCTCAAATGCCAAAACCACTAAAATAGTACACTCTATCATTGTTTTATGAAGAATATACTACGATTTAATAAAGCTGTTACTGCATTTTATAAAGGAACACATAACATTCACAAAAGGACCACATACACATACAGTACCACATTTCACATGGTTTTATTTCCTTTTCTGTCAACAAATATTTTTTGGATAATTATTCTAGTTTATCTACTTTCTATCTATCTATCTATCTATCTATCTATCTATCTATCTATCTATCTATCTATCTATCTATATATATATATATATATATATATATATATATAGTTTCAACTATTTAATGTGTATACTGTGGCAATCCTCCAGTATATGCATTCTCCACAACAAAGCTAATAAAATAGCGACCAGTTTGGGTTGCCAGCAAAACTGTTGGTAAAACAGACACAGTAGAGAGCTATAAACGTGTTCCTATAAATGTATAAATTGTAACTTTCAAAGTAATAAAACAAACATGACAGGAGAAAGGACAGGGAAATGTGATGGGCTTTTAAACATACACATATTAAACATCAGCACAATCTCTACTTTAATCACATGCCTTTTTGCATTCTGGCAATACAGCCTTTTATGTCTGTTATTTCACCAGAGTAGGTAGCCATCCATTTGCTGTACCAAAGACCAGTCCACAGGCCTGCCCCGTAAGTATATGCATTATACAATTCTGGGGTAGACCCGTGACAGCCATGGCTGTCATAATTGAATTGTCACAGGCAAACTTTGGTTTGGAAGATGTGTTTAATGATAATCTGGAGTGAGATCAGATGCACTGTTCAGTCCAGTGCTGCAGGACAGGCAAGAGGTTTCAAATCAACTTTGACTGAAGATATGGAAGATTTTGCGTTGGTTGTCCTTGGTTCAAGTTCGAGTTGAGTAAGCAATTCATCCTTCTCTAGTCTCCGTGCTTGTCAGCCTCACTCACAGTTCAAATAAATCAGACTGGCCAGCGTTTAACAAGGGACTTTCACATTAAAGTCTCTCAGCGTTCCAAGTAACCTGCCAGGAGAAGAAGGACAAAGTAAAGACTAATAATTTTCTTTTAATATTTGGACATCACAATTTTTTACAGGTCAAACACATTGCTGATTTACTCATTCAACATTTTAGTATTTTAAACTTCCTAAAAAGATGTACAAGCATATTTGGCAATAGTCTTACATAACATGGGTCTGTATATTTAGCCATATGTTGCTGATTATTTATCAAGGGTGATAAATACAAAAAAGAATAATTGTATAAGTGATTAACTTCCTTCAGTTCTCTGTTTGATTATTGGAAATGTGTCCACTGTTCTTCACTCATAATGAAGGCCTGTAGCTCTCAGTATCAGGGATATAAGGAAAAAGACAATCTCAGGCATTGTGCGTGATCCAAATTAGAGCAATATGAGATAAAGAGAGTATCTAAAAGGCTCTGATACTGGAGGAGGCAGAGGGAGGCTTTGATTTGAGATAAAGGGTTGATTCTGACCTACTGGATATACATTTGATCATTCATTTCTCTTAAAATGATGTTTGACAGGGGTTCCCATGACAACACATTGAGTATGAACCTTAGGTGGGTGGGTCTTGTGCTCTGGAACATTCCAGTGCTACAGGTAGTTCCATAAATGTGTACATTCAGGTCAATGCAATACAATATTATTAAGATATCACAATGACAGATGAGGAAATATTCAAACGTTTGTTGAATTGTATTGTCTTGCGAGGACCTGGGAAAATCATGGACACCAAGGAATTTGCTCTTGGGGTTACAGATGCTGTCTTCTTCTACTAGCCTACATTTGTCAACTCTGTTTTTTTATGGAAGTACAAATGTAGAAATCAGCCTACCACTTCAAACGCTGGAACTTAAAAGCTGTGGAACATATGAATTGGTAACAGTATTTTTCAGCATCTTTGATGTCAAACACTTAAATTGAAGATACCAACAGGATGAAGCTGACACTAGTGCATATGCAAAGGAGAATCACACAGAGTGTTTTGCTTTGAGCACAAAAAAATAAAACACAAACAAAACTCCAAGGGTATGTCTTATCTGTGTCGTGTCACACACAGATCAAAAACACTCACTGTGTGAAAACTTGAAATACCTCTTTATTCTCAACTGTGAGGTGTGCCATGTATGATGAAAAAAAAAAAAAACCTATAGTATACACACTCTGGCAAGGTACAGGTTTGCATGATTTTTAACAGGATTTCATTAAAAAAATAAAAATAAGGAATTACTGTTACATTATTGTTACTCTCTTTTAATCTCTAAGTAATAAAACTGAACCAGTGAGGATAGACAGTTTTGTTTCTTGTTAGTGTGTGAATAGTTGCACCTAATAAAACTATTTTGTTCTCTGTTTCATATAATTCACATTCACTTTAAATCAAATCATATATATTATTGGCAAGCTTGCATAATACCGATAATTGTCTGCACGGCATACTTTATTTTGTACTAAGGGATAAAACAGTCTGTTAGTATATGTGACACTGCTGTGTTAATGTAATTTTACATGAAAACACACCAACTTCTTCCAAAGGATAATGCAGCATGCTGGAGATGCCTCCAGAGCACCCGCTGATTATTACTTATGAGTAATACAGCAATGCATATAGATGATGTGGTCATCTTCTGGCAGTCCATAATGCAATAATGAACATACATGAAAAATACAATACATGATTTCATGTGATAATAACTCTTTAGGCAACTTCCATAACCACAGTTATCACACACACAGTTTTCTGTTTCTTTGATGTTCGACCCTTATGAGGTTGAATAATGTAATTTCATGTGGAGAAACCTAACTTTCAGTACTGACCCTATACAAGTTTGACTGAATAAGACACATCCTTATTTTGAGTAAGTACATTTGATCGCCACTATTAACACAAAGTTTAACATGTGAATCATATCCACAATAGGTTTATTAATGGGTAATTGTATAGTTATTTTTGCATGTCTGTACTTATTTATTTAATCATTTATTTATTTCTTTTTCATGGATCACAAAGGGGTACATAACACTTTCAGTAGGATGGAATCCACTGTAGTGTGGATATCAATCCATCACAAAAATAAAGAAAGATAAGTAAAATCAAATAAAATTTTTTCAAGGATGGTTAGCCAGTAATTTTCTGTTTGTTTACCCTTGTGTCAGTACAAATCAGCAGCTCAAGACATGGCATTGAGAGTAAGAGCACAATAGCTTAACAATCCCTCAGTTTTTCTTTTTTCCTTTTCTTTGACGAGTTTAATTGATTACATCTGTATCTTATTATCCTGACTAATTTGCAATTTGCATAAAAAGCATTTCACTTTTCTCTAAGTCAATTAACTTAAAAATGTAACTGTCTGGCTCTGATGTCAAATAGATCAGAAAATACATGATTCCTGGGAAAGATGAAGTGCTTCATTTTTTAAATGCATAATTAGAAACAATTCTAAATCCATTTAAAACGTATCTACTAAAGTATCCCCTCAAGCTAAATATTAAGTATGATTAGAAGACAGTTCCAAAAAACTACCATTGTTTTAATGAAAAATATTTGGCACTCAAGTCAAAATAGGGTTCTTTACATTGGCTTGTACAGTTGGTCCCTGAGTTACGATGGCTCTACTCACAATTTTTCGACCTTACGATGGTGCGATAGTGTCACTTTCAGTTCTGTATTCAATAAATTATGAGATATTCAACACCTTATTATAAAATAGGCTTTGTGTTAATGATTTTGCCCAAGTGAAGGCTAATGTAAATGTTCTAAGCATGTTTAAGGTAGGCTAGGCAAGGCTATGATGTTCAGTGGGTTATGTGTATTAGGTGTATTTCATTTATTTTTGACTTACAATGGGTTTATTGGAACATAACCCTTGCCGTGCAGCTTGTACCACAGCCACTTGCCAAAGATTGAAACATTTATTTGGCACTTTCTGTTCTGTTGATACATTCAAAAAATATTCACAGAATAGAAATGTCTTCATACGTTTTACTTTTTTCGGTTTGTATCGTAGAAATTTTGCTGGTTAAAACACTTTATTCATAGGTTGACTGACTTTGTAAAGGACTATGGCAACCTCTTGGGATGTTGTATGCTTTGATAGTATAATTGGAGAGGCACATTAAAATTTCCAAACTGATCAAAAACTGTATGTCTCACTACAAACATGATTAGCCAGATTAACATAGTTTCAGCTCAGGTCTTTGCCATATACAGACTTCTTATTTGCAGATTTAACATTAGCAGCTGCTTTTATAAATCAGCTGTATAACCTGTTGCTGTACTAACCATCAGTGTCAAGCAAACACCAGAGATGATATAGTTCTGATACCAGATAAAGAGCTTAGAGAACATAGAGTAAATATACTTTTAAAATGGAATGCTGCCTGAGGAAGTTTTAGCTCATGAGTGAAATCAGGCTTACACATCACCCGTCAACCCATCTAAAGTGCTAAAGGCTCACTTCCTCCAATCAAGCAGTCAGACAATTCTTTCCATGGATGACATCATCACAATACATATGCAAATTATAATTTCAGAATATATTAATGTATTTGAACCTGAAATAGAGGAATGCACATTATCTTTTATACTTGCGCAGTGCACTGTATCTCCATGTGTACAGCCATATTGTCCATCCAGTTCAACTGCTGTGTGCAACGTGCTGCAGAAGCAAGAGTCAATAGCTTGAAATTGGATACTATGGCCTGGATTTCAATCTGGGGTTTAGGGGAGGGAAGAGGAGGGGTTGCTATTGACTTACGATCCCGTCAGAATCCCTTGATTAAAACTATTGCTGGGCTCAATTCGACAGCATCGACTGGCTTATTTATCGCCATTTCTGTGTTCGCCGTGGTTTTTGCTTGAAATTCATCACAGCTGGAGTGAGAGAGAAGGTTATCAATAACATGAAATAATTTGAAAAACAGGGCCAGCACATACTGGAACCTGAAAACATAATGCCATTTCAGTGACCAGAGTCAGAACATATAGTTTTTTTTTGATGTTTTTCCAGATCAACTTAAAAAAAAACTACATTCTTCTTGGAAGATATTTGCTGGAGACAACATGTTATGAAGTCCTTGCCCCAGAGGAAGCCTTTTCTGACCTGTATAATTAATGACCAGTTGTGAAAAGTTAATGAAGGGCTATAAGTCTCTTATTTTTTTTTAATGAAACAACCGCCTCCACTCATCACCTCTAGTCATTTCTATCAGAGCTATTGTTAACATTGACTATATTTAGGTTGGAACAGCTGGAATGTTAAGCATAGTGTCTAGCATTGAACTAATTATATTTATTTATTCATTTTCAAACTCTCTTCCTGGCCTTGAAACACCATTAATAAACTCCATTTCTCACAATTTCTTATTGAGACAAGTAATTTAATGATAGAACATGCAAATAAAAATGAAAATAAGTGGTGGCAGATGCATCAAGAATATACTTTTACTACATTTAATAATTAATATCAAAACTTTTTTTGTGGAATGAAGACAGGAAAAGAAGTGTAGATCCACTGTAAATACATTTCACATTCTGCAACAATTTTCTATGACATTTATTTATGTATTTATTTAGTCTGATACCAACCTGTCATGGGTTTACTGCTCATTAAAACTAATTAAATAACACAATTTAGAAAAATATCTGACTCATTTCAATATTTTGTATTAAGGGCAACCCTGATTGAAATATAAGTAATATTCAAAGCCATAAGCTGTAACTGAATGAATAGTGACTGCTTTGTGCAATATTTCTTCTAATAATAATTATCTCCATGGTGCATTAGGGCTAAATAAAATAACTCTGTGGTGGACCAGAGGAATTATCTAAAATAACAATGAGTATTGTAATATTCCACAGTATTTATTGTTGCTAAAGGCAGGCTGAAGCATTTGGTAAAATAATTGGACAATAACTCAATTTCTGGATACAACGTTTCTCTTGTGTAGTGCTTGCAAAACCAATGGTGCCTCATTATTTCAGGACATTCTCTGCAGTGATTTGAAATACTGCAGTAGAATATAGCAGGCCATTTTGTCTAGAAAAGTTGTGCATTTCATTCTGTGAGATGTTAGGAAGTTGATCTGTACATGACATATATCAGAGCATGACCCTGAACACTCATGAAAATATTGCATTTGATATATGCGACTGGCTCGTGGGGGCTTAAGGATTGCTGACGCTGGTATTTCCATGATTTTTGAATATATTTTATTTTCTATTCCTGGCATAAAACATGAATGAAATGACAACAACGATCCCATTTTACCGACAGTCCAAGCACTGTACCAAGGTGACTTCGCTCAGAACACGGTGGACCTCTTCCATAAAACATTTAAAACCATGCCTGCATCTTTCCCTCCTCCCATTTCAAAATATACATAAAATGAAGTTGTAAAGAAAGACCACATAACTCTGTCAGGGGGTAATTTAAGACTCCCCATTGATGTTATAAATTTGCTATGAGATGCTTCATTATATTAAATTACTTTTTTCCCTCCCTTCACTGCTTCAAATCTGCTCTCTTAAAATTTGATCTAAAATTAGGGAGGCATGGAAAGATATCACCAAGCATCTTTTCACTCATTAACAGCCATCGATGGCATTACCTCACAGAATCTGTGCTGTACAGGTTCTTGCATATCACCCTATCAACGCACAGATATTGAAATCAAGTCAATGCCATATAGGTGTGCAGACAAACACACTTATGTGGACAGGCATGATAAGAATACTGATGGCTGTAGAGACTCTGTGATGAAAGCTGATGCTCTGCTTGCCCTTCAACTGCGACCTCTCACCCACCTCTTTGGCACATCATAATTCTTCAGTTCCCCTCCAAAGCCCCTGCGTGCTTCTTGCTGGCTTCCACTGGCCCAGCCACACGCTGAGGTCACTCTGCCTGTTTATGTCCCAGCAGTCATCAAGCTCTCACTCAACTATAGAGCTTGTCCTCCACATATGTCTTGAGATAGGGGAGCATTTGGTATATGTTACCTTTTCTTGACAGACAAATATTATCAAGATTGAAAGGCAATCCTTGCTTACATACTGTATGTATGTACCATGCAATTCTCCTGCTCCTCACCCTATGCTGTACTTTATTCTGGTTGCACTCCCTTTGCAAGGACCTCACTCTAGGAATGTCTGCACTTCTACTCTGTTTAATTATTAAAAGAGCTACTACAGCTAATCTAGAGAGTGTTCTGATGTAAACCCAAGAGAGCCTGTTTACAACTTTACTACAAAAAATTACCAGTTTGACTTGACACTTTTGATACATGTGTTAACATGTGCATTTTACCTCATAATATTAATTTGCTTGCACCAATCCTTCTGTCCTTCCTCATCCTGTCCTCATAGTCTTGCTTTCCATGGGGCTCAGAGAACTGGAACACTTCAGTGCAGTTCTTTACTCTGTCTTGCTTATTTCTGGTCCCTGCACTTGAAGTGCTCTGTGTAACCAGCTTTGCAAGAGGGATGAACCAGTTCACACTGAGCCCATCAGGATTAAATGATTTGCATGTCATATGATCCCATCCCACACAGTAAAGATTTTTTTTATTTTGTTTTATGGAGTAATTGGGCTATAGTTTAATAATATTTCAATGCCTGGTCTAAAGTGCATGGCCGTAAGCATATTAGTGTGTGTCAAAATCCTGTTTTGCTAGTTTAACATAGCAAACATTGATGATAACAACTATCGTGATAGGTGGACCTGCCACCTATCGCCATAGTATAATTACATAACGTGTGTGTGTGTGTGTGTGTGTGTGTGTGTGTGAGTGTGTGTGTGGGCGCACATGTGTGTGTGTGTGCGTGTGTGTGTGTGTGCGTGTGATAAATAGTATAGTTGAGTATGTTTTTTTTTAGTAAATTACCTAGTCTTGTACCCTGCTTACAATTTTATGAATTTTATTTTTAATATGCTAGTTACATACATTTGCTGCTCAGGGTCAGGCATGTGTATACCACATTTTATTCTGATATAAGTTAGCTTGCTTTCCAGATATTTTTCAACGATTATTTCCTCTGGTGTGTGTCTGATTGATTCCCTGTAAACTGTGAGAGTCCTGATAGTTGCTTGTTTTTTTCAGCAGGTACATATTATTTCATTATGATAAATAATAGGGTGTCTTTTGTTATTTCTGGTACCAGATCAGAAAACATACCATGTCATGGAACTAGCAAAGATACCTGCATAATGCTTAACGTATGATAGAGGCCATTGATTTTGAGTTACTTCTCTTCTTGGGAACCAGACAAAGCCAGACGTTGCCCTCGTGATGAGACTTTAATCATATGAGACATTTGTTTAGACATTATATGAAAGTTCTTCACACAATTACATGTAATAGATGTTACAAAGTGAGCCTGAAACTGAGAGAAGGAATTGGTTTTGGTGAAAACTACAAACTAGCCAGCCATTGCCAGAAAATGGTCTTGAGCAAAGGTCCAAATTCATAAATTCCTTCAGTGTCACAGCACTGCTCAAGGACACTATCTAGTCATAGGAATCCCACACCAGACAAAGAACCTGACCTCAGCAATGGACCCGCTGGAACCTTAAGTGACCATCCAGACAGACTGAGTACAATGAACTCTGAAATCCGAACTCTGAGTACAATGAAGTGTTGGTCATTTCCTCTTAAACTTTCATTAATAAATTATTTTACCTCATCATCTGTTGGAAAACTCTTGCTTTATCAATGAGGAGACATAGATGGGCAAACTCATATTTAAAAGCCAGGTTTCATCTGGGTGACTCAGAGAGGAAATGCCAGTGATTCTGGAGCACTTATGAATTAGTTACACAAACACAACACCAAGAAAAAAAATCCCACCTATTTTCAGCATGTTCTGGACGCACTTGCACTGTAGGAAAATGTGAGGCTGTCATTAACTCAGAGGGGAGGGCTGTCACATGTCTCTCTTCTTGACAAAATCTCAAAGCCTCCAACCTCATTGATGTCATATACTCAGTGCTGTATGCTTCCAAAAACATCTGATACAGTCTGTCACTATAGATGCGGCACATCAAATATTCACACAACAAGAGTTATCAACAGAAGAGGACCTGTGAAATATGTCAGTGGCAAACTCAATGCCCCATTTTTAAGTGCCATCAGGGCCAAGTCTCCCTTTAGTAGAGCCCTTCTCTAAATTAGCTGAACAAATTATGTTTTACTCAACAATTTCTGCATCCTAAACATAGCAGATGTTCAAGAGAACACTGCCTTCCTGAATCACAAATCAGAATAACAGGGCCCTCTTCAACTGGCTAATATTCAGTTATTCAACTTATCCTGATAGCTCTTCTCCTTGTAATGCTCTTTTCTGTTCTTTCACACAGCCAATTTCATGACTTAATGAAAGCAAAATCTCACTCATTCTGTCATTGCGATAATCATTGTAAGTGTCATTATTATTATCAATATAGTGCTAGCAATTTACTGCATGTTGGAGAACGAACTCAAATAGAAAATATAGTGAATATGTTTGAGTGCTCAGAGGGAAGTGGGGATGGAATCATGTCTGGTCTCCATGGAAACAACCAGACTTTTATATTAGCTTAGTTGTGACCTTTGGTTAATAATAGAATTCCTCACAACATTTACATTCCAATTAATAAACGCTGCTGGGTCTGCATCCATGCAAAGACAGTTATGGCCTGATAAACAGGCCTCTGAGGTAAATTATATTAACTCACATGAACTTTTTTATTGCATATACTCAACTGAATATAAATATTTTTTCCCCTGATTACAGTGTTTTTTTATTGTTTTGAATATTAATATGAATACAGCACAGAATATGTAATAATATTTACATAGAATGTATCGGTCAATTAACAATACTGAATGTTCAACATATAGATTGGTCACCTGGCACAAATATGCAGTAGCTCCCATAAATGGAAGCCATATTGACCTGAAACTCTGTATTTCCTGGGTGTCTGGAAAGGGAAATTATAGTTTCTGAAACTGAGTTACACTTGTGTGAACCATTCAAAAAACTGTACCCTGGTCTACTTCTATTCAGTTTTACTGAGCACTGGTCAGTGTTGAGTTTGCTAATAGGTGTCTTGCTGTTTGAATATTGTTGTGTTTTAGTTTTTGGGAGTGCGAGGCAGATTTGTGTGGCAGTTATCAACATGGATAATTTGTGTTCACAAACTATGCTGTCAAGTACATGGTTTGATTAATGTATACATTGATTTAGAGAAAGGCTTATACATGCAAAATGAGACTAAAGTATTTAAAAAGTGAGTATTATGTACACAGATCCACAGTGATTCTAATAATCAAGAATTGAAAATGGAGTACTTAGATTTGATATCAGATGTAGCTATGAAAAATGCATTTTCCCAGTGTTTATGAGTCTATAGACAGTTTATACTGTAAGTATAACCAAAGAAAGAATACAAAAAAAATATTTGCAATTGACATTTCAGAAAATAATCCAGAGGGTGCAATTATCTGATCATTGTATTCCTTTTTTTCCTTTATATATGAATTGTGCACGTGGAAAAAAAGGCATTGATTTAACATTTTTAGAGCTGAAGTTCAAAGGCAATTTACTGTTCTTCACTGTAGGTGACATGTAGCTGTGAGTTTTCTCCCTCTGTTTCATCCCAAATAATACCTAACTTTTAAGAGTTGTCCATCCCTTAATCATGTTCTTTTCTCATAACAACCCCCTGCCCTTGTGATTTACTGGGGTAATAGTCCTCAGCTGAAGGAGCTAAATGATCAAATGTAACACGACAAAGTAACAGCATGCCAGCCCTGGAGAGGACCCTGCATGAATCATTCAGACACCTAACGGGCAGTGTCCAGCAGGCTTCAGAACACCGTGGGCACCTGCTGAACTATCCCTGAGTCTTACAGTACACCCGTGAAAGACAACAACTCTGGTCATTTATCCATGCTCTGATGAAGGTCTAGTAAACACAATGCTACATGTCTAAACTGTGCAGGTTCCCACAGATTCACAGTGTGTGATTTCCTCTAGCATGTGCTCTCCCAGCATGCATAAAAAAATATTCACAATTATAATGTATGCATATTTGATACTCATTTTCACGTGTGTACCAGTTCTTACCTAACTTCCTGCGGCAATCATTAGTAATTAAATAAATAGTCAATTTTAATAAAATGATTGTGTTTTTGAATGCTAAGAAGAGCTTCATTAGGTACTACATTATAAAATGTCTTTTATGTTAATAGAGTGAACTATACCTCTTGATAATTGTCAGGTGGCCTATCAGTTCAAATGAGAGTTTATTGCATGAGCATGAGAATATGTCCACATATTAAATTCTGTTCTGGCTCAATCCGTAGCAGTGGCATTTCTTGTTTCTTCTCCAGGAGTCTCTACATACTCATAATTGAGTTTCTTTTGTATTAGCCTACATTTGTTAGAAATGAATTCTATTTGTTAGAAAATACAATTCTCAAGAGCATGTAATAACTTTGTTTTTATTTAAAATGAGATTGTTCTCTCATTTAAATTTAATTAAAGTACATTCCTCATCTCTCACAATTAGAGAAAGAATCACATTTACAGCAATTTAAGCAAAATTTAACAATTCATGTCCAATACATAATATTTCCCAAGTTCATTGTTAAACATCGCAAACATGGCATATATGCAGGCATACGTATTTCCTGAGAGAACAAGAGTTACCATTCCTCTTATAGAAAGCATCACTTTATGTACACATTAACATTTACATTTAATTATGAACCAAAATGGTATGTTTGCATACATGTGGCAATATCAAATGATGCCCTCAAAGTTTGTTCTCTTGTGCTGATATATACAATTCACAGGATGTATGGGCCCCAGCTCTTAATTCAGAGGTTACAGGAAACGACATCCTTTCTCCCTCTAGTTTGTATACGTGACACAACTGTGAAAGCTTTGACAACTTCATTTTTTTAAGAAATCAATCTCCTCAGTGCCTGGAGACATGTTTTTTCAATTAATGTTGAGGACCAGAGATGGGGACTTGAGTCACTCTTTAGTCACACCTTCACAGACTCGAGACTTGACTCGCAACTCGTCCTAAAATGACTTGAGACTCGACTCGGACTCACCAATAATGACTCATGAACAATAAGAGTCTTAAAAAGACTGCCAAATATCATCGTGAAAATGATGATGAAAAATAATCACTGGTCATAACCTGGCCCCCGTCACTTCAGGCTCCGCACTGCGTGCCTTTCAGCTGTAACCATAGCAACACACTGCTCTGTGTTTGTTGCAACATGGCAGCAGTTCCACATGTTATAGCCTTTGGTTTCAAAGACTGCAGGCATCTAGGGTTGAACTAAAGAATTGTAACCTATAAAGTTTGTGGTACTAAAACAAAAGATGCCGGAGCAATCAGGTCAAACTTCAAAACTATTCAAGCTAGAAAGCTACTAGCTATGTCACATTATTCCTTCCACAGAATGGCCTATTCCCCCCAACCCCCCCCCCCCCACAAACCCTCCCATGACCCTGAGACTGATTATATTGAATCATAATGAATTATTTAGCCATACTATTAGGCTGCACCATGCTGACTCAGACTCATGACTAAAGACTTGAGACTTGTCTTGGACTCTAGCTCAAAGACTTGAGACTTGCCTTGGACTCTAGCTCATAGACTTGAGACTTGTATTGGACTCTAGCTCAAATACTTGAGACTTGCCTTGGACTCTAGCTCATAGACTTGAGACTTGTCTTGGACTCTAGCTCAAATACTTGAGACTTGTCTTGGACTCTAGCTCAAAGACTTGAGACTTGTCTTGGACTCTAGCTCAAAGACTTGAGACTTGTCTTGAACTCTAGCTCAAAGACTTGAGACTTGTCTTGGACTCTAGCTCAAAGACTTGAGACTTGACTCTGACTTGCATTTGATGATTTGAGAACATGTTGATGACTATTAATGTTCACTACCTACAGAGAGACAGGGAAAGGGGGCCAGGTATAAATAGCCGGTTTAATTATGCCTTCTCTCAGAATACGTTTTTATTGTACATTTGAAGGCAGCTGTCTATCACTCTTGAGAATCAGCTCCTGAAGGGGTTGCCATGCTTGTCATCACTATGTGGCCCCTCCCTTTCCATCAGACATCTGCTTGTAACCATTACGTCAGATGGTTACTGCCACCCATGAGCACTAAGTGTCATTTTTCAAAAATGACTATAATAATGAGAGGAAATATATGTATTTGGTGGCATTTTAGAGGGGAAAAGTATATCTGTCTGTGTTAATGGTTTTGTTCACAATTTGTTGAAACAGCTTATTCTGGTGTGCCACTGGCATGGAACACAATACATTCCATGGAAAGAAGTATCAGTCCTTTCTCCCCATTCTCAAAACCCACAACTCAAAGCCTGCATCCTCACCCTAACCCTCATGACCCCACCTCCAGCTCCCAGCTCTATCCTTTCCTGTCCTCTGCCTAGAGCTTTGTGATGACATTTACAGTGTAGAAACATACACGGGAATGCACTCTATCACTGCTTTCAATTCACAAATCATACCTCTGGGACACAGTGCTGCACTGATGAAACTCTGACAATGACAGATGCAGAGGTGCTTATTTATTTATTAAAGACATCAGAAATATCACATATCCAAGCATGGTGTAGTTGACGCCCAGCATACTGTCAAGGTATGTAGTCTTTTTCAATAGTGTAATGCAAACAAACTGACATATACACAAAGAATAACAACAATACTTCTACTGGTACTACTGGTATGACTTCTATCAATACTACTACTACTACAACAAATACTATTTATACTATTAATACTACTACAAGTACTGCTACGATTTCTACCACTACTACTACAAATAATAATAATAATAATAATAATAATAATACACTAGCACCAGAGATCATGTTTTGCTGCCTGCATTCTTTATGAGGCCTAAATGTATAGTGCTTATGCTGAATGATTACATCAGATATGTAAAACAAGTAAGTGTGAAACCTTGATGAAAAGCATAGGTCCCACAACTTATTCCTGGGGGGACTCCACTTCCCACAACCACCTGCTGAGATGCATTTTTATCATTAACTTTTTTTTCTACACTGAAACCAATTTGAGACCACCTTTAGATCCTCCCTTTGATTGATAATAAAGCATTCATTGAACTTGTAATCTTGGAAATCCAAATATATAATACCGAATAAAATGTATGTTGATACATAACATAGTTTCCACAAACAGTAACAAAAACTATACTTAACTAAAAACACACGTTAGAGAGGGCTTCAGAGATGAAAAATATCTCGCAGAAGCCAGGTAGGCTTTGTAAAAATATGATATCTTAATAAATACAAAACCTTTCATACTAACCCTGCCATCACTTCAAGGTATTGAATTTCTGTCCTACTTGAAATATACACGTTCATCTACTCTATATGTGACAGCTAAATCACTTCGATAAATATTCAGAAGATCATATTAAATAAAATCCTCTAACTGTGCTGTCGATATTTAAGTTGTTTTATTTCATTGATGAGGTGAGTCAAACTACAACTTTCAATATCTCAGTATTCATTTAATCAAGAAATAACTATAGTCATGTCACAGTCAGTTTGACAGCAATTTCTGAAACATGTTGCTTCATATTATACAGAAGTTGAATGCTTTCCCACATATGCATGCCCCTATGTCCAGCAGGGTTGAAAAAATTTAATACAAAAAAAAAACTATGTTCTGCAGCTTGTTTTACTAAAATATATCAATATTTGGCTCAACCATTTCATAGCTGCCAGTGCAATCTTCCCTTAGCGATAACAGCAGTGAAAATGATAGTGATAGGCAAACAGATGTAAAGAGCAAGCCTTACCGAGCGGCTTATCCCCGTGTCAAGTGAGTGAAGAGACCGGCTTACCACTTAAACTCAGCTGAGTGACATCACCTCTATCTGAGACTGACTCTTTCCACTTAAGGCCTTTTATTTAAATAAATAAGTAAATAAATACATATTTGAATGAGGGTATTTACATAACATTACACTGTCAATCCAGCATGTGAAAGTCTGTTTTTTTTTTTAAACTGAGAAAAAATTACACCTTCATATGAAAACACAATGGTGTTGATGGATGTCACTATCATACTGATCTAGCAAAGACTGCAGAATGCTAGATAACCCCCAATAATTGTTACCACATTCTTTAGAGGGTTTGCCACCTTCTGTTCCCGCAATGCCAAAGTGTGCTTGCCCAGGAAAATGAAACAGTCAATCAAATCAGACTTTGTATAATTTCCTCATTTTTTACACATGTAGGCCTATAATCATACATGATGCATGGGGTGGGTTCTACTGCATCTGAGACACGATATAATCATCTATAGTGACACCAATGCTTCATTCAGAGAGTATAGCTCCAAATCAAAATGATCATTTCCTTGGCCCACCCATTAAACAAAATCAATCAAGAGAAACATGTCACAGCTTTATTTTGGAAAACCAGACATTGAAGACACTCATTCTAATTATTTTCCTGCAATCATTTCCACAAAATAATCAGTAATTACACTTCAAACCTGATAGAAACATCAATTGAAGCCAATTCATTTCTTTTCCTTTTTCTTTGCTTCATCCGTTTCAGTGGATATTACAGATATTGTGGCCATGCCAGTCCTGTTGTGTCTTTGATTGAAATGACCTGGTTTATCCTAATAAAGCATCCTCCATGTTCACTCACCCTTGGGATGTCATTAGCTGTCTGAAACGACATTTTAGCTGGAGAATCTTTAAGATATGCTTCCATAGCTGCACATATGTTAAAATCTGCATGACAACAGATATTGCTGTTAAGCATTTTGCTATTTTCAATCAGTTTCACACGTATTGATTTTCTTAAGGAGGAATGCTATGAGTAAAAAAACAGCTTGTTAAAAACATGGCTTTCCAATTTCCGATGTGTTTTTGGGGTTTTGGCTCTTGGCTGCTGTGTTTTCTTTGTGTTTTCCTATATACGTGGAGATGAGGGTGCATCATGTTGCTGGGAAACATGACCAGAGGATGCAGTATAAATAATGCTGAATGTTGTGTGGGATATAATTGCATGTTTTAAGGAGGACATTTTTTTTTCTTTACATAATTGTATTGGATTTTATTGTGGACCCCAGCAAGGTTAGCTGACTGCTATTGCATTATAATAAACAATAAACAACAACTTTAGTGGAGGAACCAAGTTGCAGAGATGCATAGAGACTTGGACGCCACCGTTGTCACATAGCAACTGGATGAAAAGATGGCGTAGCTGGGGACACCGAAAACCACTGTGGAGCAGCAGTTTTTAAAATAATGTGGGACTATATAAGAACTGAACATTGTCTTTGATGGAGAGACTGATTATTCATATGCTACTGAAAGCTACGTTACTCTGTAAAATTTTATGAAGATACCTTATTTGTGATAAAACTTATTAATTCTGTTAAGCCAGAGTTTATATGCAGGTTGTAACCAGTAGTTTTGTAGCTGGCAACTTTCTGTGGTTAAACATCAAGAGACACCTGTCATTGGACTTCAAGAAGTGGACCGATTTCAGTGTGGACTCAGAACCTGCTACACTGGCTGCCCAGTGAGACTTTGCATCCTGCATTTTGGTAGTCTTATGTTTAGAGTAGACTTACATTAACAGATCAGGAAAAACTTCTAGTTCTGCAATTAATAAATACAAATTTACCTTTTGTAGACCACTGTGAACTCAACTAGGTCTTTCTGTTGTGGTTGTGGTGGGTTAATGTTACAGCAATTTGAGTCCACTTTGTTATTGAAACACTGCTGGAATTTCGGGTCATAGCACCAAGACATGAAGGACTATGGTTAGTGTCTCAGCCTCAAAAAGTTCAGAAACTCCACTCCAAAGTAGACCCACAGCAAATATATTAAAAGTGAAAGTTTTCTGGGTCAATGTACTCATTTTTATGGTCAGCGAACGTAAACATGAACACTTGCATTTAATTGTGCGTCAAAATTAAGGACAAATTTTAAATGAACCTCAGTCAACATTTTCTAGCTGTTGCATGTTCAGGCAGTTAAGCTACTGAAGAAAGGACAAAGCAAATTAAAATCATGTTTCAAGGCAAAAAAAGGGGACAAATGAGCCAAATCATCAGACTCCTGACTCTGTCAGCGGGCATAGATTGCTGTTACTGTATATCATTTCCAGAAAGTTCAGAGTTAATTGAATTCTTGCCACTACACAGGCAATGGATCATAATAACCAGGGATCAAACCTTCAAGGACATTCTATTCATTACCAAAATATTAATCACAGAATGTTATTGGAACAGGAGGAAAGAGGCTTTTCCAAAACCCTACCCATTTGCCCACCCTTCTAATTGGTTTTCCTCAGCTAGTGGATTTTATTTTTCTCAGTGGAACTTTTCTCATCTACTGAGGATGGCTTTAGATAAAAGACTTTGCACTTCTGTATTCTCCTCCCCTTGCCTACATCCTGATGATTCAGCTCAAGGTGGTTATGAAAATGCAGACGTTTAACAGTCCAATGTACATGCATTTGGCATGGTCACACAGGTTCACTCGATATGTTTATGTTTTGCATCTTTTGACAGCACCTATCAATTACCACTTTTGTTCCAGAAGCCTTTCTGTGCACCCATATTTTAGTATAATGAAAACATGTAGACCTTAACACATACAGTACATAAGGTTAACATTCCCAGAAAATGTAAGTTAAGTGACCGAGTACATTAAGTAAAATAAACAAAACAAATAAAAATGTAAATGTAAAATAAAACATTTTAAATTCACACAAAGCCATTCTACACCTTCATTGATTTTGAAAAAAAAGTATTGTGTTTGCCTGCAAATGGCTGATTATGGTCAAAACTTTTTTCATAATTATAATAATATAAAAACACCTGTCAAAGGATATTGTAGTCACGGAAATAATAAAGTCTTGAGGTAGATCAACTGTGAAACTGTACTTGAAATGTAGCTAAAGTGTGTTATTTAATTTAGATAATAGTGAGATACACACAACATGATAAAAATTTGTTATAGACACCTAAGTTTACATGGTCAATGGATTACATTTATCTTCAACTCCACAACTTGTGTCCAATTCACATATTTTGGGTCAGTGTCTTGCTGTACTAGGAGTCAGACAGACACAAAAGTAGCTGTGACCTATTTTTGACTGAGGCAGAGTGGCTTGACTGCTAAGGAGAAGGGAGAGTGCCTCCCAAATAAAACTAAAGAACCTTTCCTTATGTCTCATACTGCAGACAGTGCCCTGATGTTTTTATGACATTTCATATGAGAACACCAGAGAGACTGCTAAGAGGCCCCAAGGTGTAAAGGCTAGCACAGACCCCCTCAATCGACAGACCCACAGGCAAGGTTAATGTTTTAAGGTTCCCAGTAGATGTGGGTGGAAAGTGGCCAGCTTCAAAAAATCACACTATGAACTATGAATGCTGAACTGCACTCAAGGCCATACCATTTGTGAGCGAATTTGTTTAAGGGTACTTCTGTTCTCCATCAATGTTTCTGGGGTCTTCTCTAAGTTCCCAGAACAATGCATTACATCACAAGCTGGCTTAACCTTGAATTGAGTTTAAAGCAGTTTAAAAGTGCTGGCCACAGTCAATGCATTGCTTTCATCTAGAGTTTGACTCATGGCATCACTGCCAGGAGCAGCTGGTAAGATGGCATCATTTGAGCAACAAAACAGAACAATAAAAAGTAAGTCTAAGTGAGTGTGAGTGATACAGTGAATATTGGTCCTTGTTTTATTCACTTGATTGTTTAATTATCCTACCAACGCCCATTTGTTTTTCTGGGGTGCATTTAATCCCTTGTGTTTCATTAGTGAGTAACTTTGGCATAGAGAAGCGTTTTTCTGAAAGCCTCATTGCTGTGTCTGCCACAAACTTTTGATTTACCCGTGGGAACATTTATTTGTGAAATAAACATTGGTTTATTTTAGTGCCTGAAACACCTGACAGATACAGTGAATATTGGATTTTATTCTATATTACATTTTCCTTCAGCTGATCAGCAACTTTTGATTTAGGGAACATATTTGTTACAGTGTGAAACACTCTCTCTTACATTTTCCTTCAGCTGATCAGCAACCCGGCGGGGTCTTATTTGGGAGGGTACTATTCTGGCTTCATAAATATTTATGATTAACCGTGCCATTTCTCACTTATTTTATTATTGCCACAATACGATAGAAAATTCTCTGGTGTCCTATCCAGCACTCCATCAGGCTCTTAGTTGGGGGTTAATGTCGTTAGCTATGAAAAAGTGATGACACTTCTTGAAGCCAGCGTGCATTCTGTGATCACATAAAGAATATGTTATGCATCATTTTTCCCTGTCATTTTCATCTTATTCCAGGTTGCATACATAACATTCTTTAGGAACCATATGAACAGTCAGTTTAATATATCTGCATACATTTGTATGAGTGCAATCCATGTAATGTTGTCACTCAGTGATGCTACAGGACAAATGACTGAACAACTGTCAACTTTGATAAACATGCAGCAGGCTTAATTCCTGCTAGTTTAACTAGGTGTAAGGCAGTTCATTAATGATCACCTCTGGTCAAACAGCCTGATCCTGAGGTATTGTTAGAAAGAGCTGTAGTGGGTGCATTGCATTATTAATTTTCTCTGAACATGGTCAAAGCAACTTGCAGTGCATAAAATATACATTTTCAGAAAACCACTTTAAGGTTAACAACAAGAGCAAGAGTCAGGTAAGCCACCTCACAAAGGGGAACATTGCTACAGACCTTCCAACTTCCTTGGGATTCAAACTCCCAATCCTCAGATCTATAATCCATTACTCATAATAGATGCACCACATGTGACCAGGGACAACGCTACTGCTGGTCTTTGCAGTTTTTCCACAAATATTTTTCATAAGAATAATTAGGCCATGCAGGTCTTGACTATGTTAACTGTTGCCAAAGGAGCCCTAGGGACAAATTATACAGCTAACACCCTCCCTTAACCTTGCTGGAACAGTAACAAACAGTGCTGTCACAATGAAAGACTGTCCCAAAGGTGGAGTGAACACACACATAAAACCACAGAAACTTGGGAATAGCAACAGGGAAAGGGGTTATAAGGTTGAGGGTGGGATGGAAGACATTGGCTTTAGAATCAGGAGGTATAATTCTGATCAGGTAATGAGTCTCTCTTGCCCTTTTCTGGTAATTGCAAATCATGCAGGCTCCCTATTAGTTCAGCACATCATTTGCATGACAGTTTTTTTTTTTATTTATTTTTTGATGAAGCTAATACAAGATGTAGTCTGTTGATATGGTGAAGTTTGCTTTTTTGCCAAACTTTTCAAAGATGGCTATGATTTGATATGCTTTCTAGGGAATTTGAGCCAATTTTTATAATGAGCTCTTTCACATTTTCAAAGTGAAAATGTACTTTTTTAAATAAAATGCCATAAAACTACAGAGCCCCTGCTTAAAAATATATTCATTTCTCCTCTGATAAATGCATCTGCACATGCATTGACAGGCACAGTTTTTGATACAGATTGACTACATAAAATGGTACAAAGTTCTTGAGCATAAAAGTGTATTAAAAATATAGCTCACACTATTTCCTTTGATAGCTTCCTGGTGCTATTGCGTGCCATGCAGGAGGCCTGGGGTTGTATACAGTTAATGCAGTTTTCTATCCATGCCTATGAGAGCGGAACCTGGAGGCCACTGACAAGCCAGTGTAATTTCATGGATTTCCAAGCCATTTTAAATATCAATTAGATGGAAGTTTTATTTTAAATTCCACAGTAATTCTTGAAGGTTTCTTTTCTGGAGATCCAGCTGGGACCATCCAAAGCATATCTGACAGTTGGAAATAAGCATGCTTTCTCAACAAAAAAGATCACAGCATTGTGACTTTTCTGCCAGTTTCTGCTTGATACATAATTCAGTTTTTTTCCAGACACTTATTATAATGCAGATTATCCATCCAAGATTGCTGAAATAAATGTATTCCATCAGGAGCGCTAATTAGACTTAAATGCACAAGGTGACACATAGATGGCTGTTGGGTAGAAACTTGGATTTGCATTTGAAACTAAACAATTAATGATGTAACATTGTACTCAAACATATGTAAAACCACAATAGCATCATACCTTTGCTCCCAATTCAAACGCCCAGGCTGGCAGAGTGCACAAACTTATTATCATGCATACCAAGCAGCAGGGGGAAGATCTGATTATGCACGGCATGCTCCAATTGCAAGGACGATAGAACACATCAGTGTTTATCAGTGTTGTGTCTGTAACTGTCAGCACCTTAGATTGACAATAGCTGACAGGTCATTGATTCTGTATTTTTTTTTTCTTCTACTCAGAGCAAGAAATAAGCTTTTGGGCCTCTGCTCTAAAATAAATAGTGGCCAGGGAGCTGCTGGGGGCACATCCAGCCAAGGAAATTGTTGTCAGTGCAGAAATCCAGTGGTTTAAAAATTGAAACCCGATAATTCCCATGCCGAATGTGGCTGGCAGTCAGGTAGGGTGCCATTTATGGCCAATAGCATCACCCAGAGAGGGAGGGCTTTTCGTTGGTTGGGTAGACCCACTCTGTGCCAGCGCCATCTGTGTAAGCAGTACTGTCCTCTCATGCCATGGCTGGACAGCTCAGCAGGTGTACTGCAGAGTGAAAAGAAGTGGAATTTTCCACATGTATTTCTGCCATCTTCAGTCTGGTGATTTGATGGAGGATAATGCAGCACTGGGACAGGCATTCACTTGTGATCAGGCATCCCATAAAATAAGCATGTTCAAAGGTGCATTGGAGCAGAATCATCAGAAAGAAAACAACAACAAAAAAACTGTCAAGGAAGGCGTTCTTATGCAATACTAAAGTACTTAAAATATGTTTATGCTATATGTATATTGGCAGGTCTGTGATAACACAAAATACAGTAAGATTTCACTGAATCCTTTCTGCAAGGAAATGAAAAAATGCTACTATATTTTCTAGGCTGTGTTCCTAAATGTATCTAAGTGAACATAATTAAAATATGAAGTTGCTACTGGACCAAGCGACTCACATAATGTTGTCATCAAAGCACTTTACTGTATGGTTTATGAATCATTTAATAAGATACAGCCAGGTTGGTTGGAATTACGTCTCCTCAGTCAGTTGCATGCATTACACTTATGGGTACCACTTTACAATAAGACTACTCTTATAAAGCATTAATAAATCCTTTTAATTTTTTAAAGTATATTAATAAATTAATAAAACAAATTCTAAACAAGTTATACCACCGTTTCATACATCGATTTGGGCTCACTATTTGGCAAAATCAAGTTATTGCTGCACTCTTATCTATCTATTCAGTTAAACCTCAGATCTTGCTAGTTGCTTAGCTTACTTTGTCTTGTCCCTTTATCACTCAGCATTTTAAACTGTCACCTTCATTAGATATTTGTTGACCACCAATAGAATTGTGGTTGGGTGGTAGTGTCCTTTCCAATTAGAAAGGTTAATTTGGCCTACGTTAACAAATGCTGGCTGAAGAACACAAAGTAAGCCAAGTAACAAATGAGATTTAGTGCTTAACAGTACAGATAAATTTGGGCTTACTATTGGCAATCAACAGGTCACTCTTACCCTTTTTATCAAATGTGTTATAACACATTATTAATGATTTATACAGTGTTCACAACACAATTAATAAACAAATTGTAAACCATTCATAAACCCTTTATAAGGGTAGTCATACCGTAAACTGGTACCATCTTATGATAGAAAGAAGAACAAAAGGAACAAAACATACAAGACGTGCAGATGACATAATGTGTACTAGTACATGGTAATCTGTGTTGAACAAGAACAGAAACCCTGGTATTACACTGCCAAGGACATTGCTGCCAAGTCCAAGTCTGTTTCAAACACACAGGTGTGGCTGTCAGTTAGAAGCTGACATGTGCAGCTGGGAATAATCCCATTTTTAAGGTCTTTTTTAACTATTTGACAGACCTAAATAGGCAACAACATGACTTAAATGCTGAAAAGCCTACTTCACCCAGTAATTCATGATTTTATACGATAAACACTAACCAGAAACTAAATGGAACCAATTATAGTGTATTATTAGCTCAACTGAGTTCAGTGGGTTCAGAATATGTACTCAGAACATTTCACTATTGACTAACACCCCCTTATTTGGCTATGAATTGTAGGTCATCATAAATCTAAATGACCTCAGTATGCTTAACTTGAAGAAAATATTTTGCAACACATGATAGCATATCTCTAGTTATGTCTTCGACTTTATAGCACGTATGTGTTCCTTTTTAGTTGTTTCTACAACATGGATCAGACCACAAGAACTTCAAAATCATAATTCAGTGTAAAACAAATCCCATCACTTTAAAAAAATAAATAAATAAATAACTCTCAATAAAGTTGCCAGTTTCAACAAATGCCAAAATATTTACTTTTTACCTTTTCTTCAGACAGAAAGGGAAAATCAGCCAGGCTGTTCTGCTTTTATGGCAAAGGGGCATGTCTATAAAGTGTTCCTAATTATTTATTTTTTTTGGCTGATGCAAGCGTCTGTTGATTAAATTTGAGATTTATTTGATCTATGGTTATACAGTATGCTAGATTAGAGTAACACTACAAAACAACACAGCCTCTTTTTAAACACCTTGCTTACATTATATATTTATTTTTATTTTTTTGTAATCTTCTGTCTGAAGAGTCATTTAACTCTGTCTCCACAGGGATATTGAATGATATTTTCTCAGCAGATATTGTTTGCAAAAGATTAATGTTTCTGGGATCGCTTATGGTTGGTGATACATAGCAACACGACTTAAGGAGTGTCTGCAGTTCAATAATAGAAAATTTTACCTCTGTGAAATATCTGTATGATCATACACTTGCAGCCAAACTAGAAATGAGTATATAATTGATACATTTTTAGGCACATAACCAATTTGTCAATACCTCTCAACCCGGCAAAAATAGAGCGATCATAATCAGATTCATAATTTGAAATACATATCCAATCCTCTCACCAATATCACAACATTATTACCTCATTTGGCATGTTTCTATTCACTACTTACAGGGTATTAGAGGTTAAATTACCACTAACTCTAAAGTGATTTGAGCGCAAGCCATAAAAATACAGGAAAGAATATCAGGCAACATGAGAGCTTTGTGCTTAGATTGAATTACAGTCAGTCATAAAAGGAGGGATTTCCAATATCTTTATCCGTAGTATTGCTCTGCATGCATTACCAAGGGCATGAATGGAATATCCGTTCAGTCAATAGGCAACTTGTACTAATTTGTTCAGGCACCCAAAAATACCACATCAAACAAACCAGCCTGTTGCTTGAAGAATTCAAGCTGGATTAATCAGCATCCATGTTTATGCTCTTAACTTTATGATTCCTTGGTAAAAAAAAAAAAAAAAAGCTGCATAAAGGATGGATTTGTACAATGAGTTGTGATTCAGAGCTCCATGGTGGAACACGGTTATTGTGTCTCTTAGCCAAGATTAGAGACGATTCAACCAAATCAAGACCACAGCAGCTGGCTGTTGTTATTCAACATCCTGCCCGCTCCCCCATCCTTGTATTACTCAAATTCTTTTATTCCTTTGGTTGTCCTCATTCTTCAAAGCTCACAGGCAATTTTTACAAACATTTTGGAAAGGGCATGGTCACCTTCAGATTCTCTTTTTTCCTCTCTCTGAGCTATAATCATGCTAATCCATGCTTTTTTCAGTGAGGCATTGAAAAAAAGACAAAATTAAAACAGCAGAAGCAAGCAGTCTTGGCAGGCCCATGGTAACATGTCACCAAACTGATGGGATTATCACTCAATGTGTAAGAAAGTACACCCGCACACCTCTGAGACGCAGGGCAGGAGGGGAATGAAGCCATGTTATTTGTACCCATCAATTTTTTGCAATTTTATTTATGTGTCCTGTTCCTTTTGAGTTACTGTAGTCCAATGGCAGAATGTGCTACCTCAACATAATGATTATTGACACTCAGACTGTTTAAACTGAGTAAACTAAACCAAGTGAACTAAAAAAGAAAGGATGTGCTTGTGCTCTTTGAGGGATACAGACTTTGAACTCAAAGTATTTTTAGTTAGAAATTCTAGAAGGATGAACCAGATCAGGTAGCAAATTTACGCTTGTTTGTGTTTGGAGATCACCGTCTAAAATATTACCGTTTGATTTAATTTTTCCTTTCAACATAGTTTTGCGTGACCAGATAGAGGCTGTTTGCTGTTGTTTACATCTGCGATAGCAGTGACTTTTTTAAGAAGGTCTTCCCAGGGTCCATATAAATGCATTTGTTTTTGTCAGACTAGAAACTCACACTGTCAGCATGGATAATGTGGAGCTAGATTACATGAGGTAAAAGTCTCAGGTAGTTATTGTAACTCGACCCTATTCTCTACCTCCAGGCATTATGTGCAATACCTTTAGTTACATTCATTGTTTCTGTAAAAAAACACACAGATATGAGATGAGTTACTGACAGTGATGTGGATCGTCACTGGTTGATCTGAATCCCAAAGCAGAATCACGCTCCTTGATTGGCCCAAATTACATGAGCATCAATGAGAAGGAAACAACACATTGTCATTTACTGATTGTAGGCATAATCAATCCCAACAGGAATGACATTGTACTGTGTATTTATTTCACATGTAGAGTTTTCATTACTCAGGTATGTGAAGTGGGCATTGAGTAGCCTATATTTACAGGCTCATACTTCAAAATAATAAGTTGAATCCTTACCTTGTTTCTGATTGCTGCTGTCTGGATGTATAATCATATCAGCAAAAATACATATATTTATAAAAGCCAAGTTTCTCACACATATAAAGAATATTTATATACACATTTTTATTGTCTTCATATAAAATGATTTATATCAAAATTATGAGAAATTTCAGCATTGTGTTTAATATCAACGAATCCAAAATGGTTCTAAAGTGATGCTACACATAGTCATTCAGTTTTAATTAAATATCTGCAAATGTCATGAAGGTAAGAGCAGAAAGGTTTAAGATGCTGTGCAAACACAGCATTGGTGATAAACCTCTGGCAATTGTAACATTTAAACATTTTTCTTTGGTATTCAAATGACTAATTAATGAAAATTATGGACAAGTTTAAATGTCCAGAAATGGGTCTAAGAGGGCTTGCAGAGAACTTATATTATTTGAAGAACAATATTCTTTAAAACATGACTGGTGAAAGTATGCTCTTTGGGATTTGTCCTTTAGGTGGGAATTGGGAATAGCTATAGAGTAGATACTGATACTGATACGGATTCTAGTTATAGAGTAAATACTGGAAAATGTGGAGTACATGTTATGATCCTCTGTGCTGCCAGTCTTATGATGTTCTAATGAGTTTTTCATCAATTAACAAGGCACATCTGTGAAAAGGAACAGTAAATAACAGCAAATTAATCAAAGCTGTGGAATTTGGGGCCTTCACTGACACTTATTAACAACTGTTAGGAAACAATTATCTCAGTTTTGCGGTTGTGTTTGGTGTAATTACTGCTGCACTCGCCTTTGGTCTTGACTGGATCCCAATGGATGACCTTTATGATTTCAGTTTCCTCTGTAAAATAATGGGCAGAGTAAAAGTCCACTTTTTGTGTCTTGCTCATGGGGCGGGTAGGGTGACAGGATGAAGGATGTGAAGACAATCATATTTGACAAAAGCTATTCAACAAAGCAGCTAACGGAAAGCAATCTTGCAGACATAATGACCTCTAAAACTCTGCATTAAGGGTTATTATGCTCAGGGTTCTGTAGTTACATAATTGCATAACTGGCAGACACTATGATATGTTTATATCCCAGTCAGGGAAAGCATCATCTAATAGTGTATTTTAATAGTAATTTAAATTATCTTTATCCAAACACAAATACTCCTCAGGTTAAAACTATCAGAGGACAATGAAAGTTTGAATGTACTTTTTACCCTAGCTTGCAGCCTGCGTCACCCTATAACCCCCATAGTGTAGCAGCAGCATGCACTCAAGCATGGTTTTCAATACCAAGCTGACAAAACTGATGTCATAATGATGCACATTTTAATGTCCTTCTTGTGATTCAATGTCTAGAACAGACTGTACTCAGGAAGCTTCAAGCAATAACAAGGGAAAACTCGCTCTCACAGCCTGTTGACTGTTACTGACGCCCTTCCTTGTGTTTTTAATATTTGCTCATGGCCATTCAGATCATCGGCAAAGCACTGTTCATTGAGAATTGATGCCCAATTCAATAAAAAAGTAATTATAGATTGAAAGTAATAATGAACTGTATGGTCAAATGAAAACAGGAAATGGCTATGCACACAACTGCGTTTATACCTCCATGATGAGGTGGTCAATTATGTTCTATGACTGGAGCTGGATAGGGTACCATCCAGATGACTGATTTTGAAAGTGGTGTCAGTTTTTTTGGCTAAAAGACAATAGTAAGCTCACGGCTACTCCTTTTCGTTGGTGGTTTTATTGAATCTATATGGTAGGGATACAAACAGAGAGATGTGAGTTCAGATGATGTAAGGTTTTAATCTTAAAGTTCACTGGGATTCAAACAGCTAACTCAGCACATACAAGGTTATTGAAAAAACATTATTCAGGAACATACTTTATAATCCTAAAATGTAGACAGGCTGTGTTGGTGAGCATTCACACATATGCATGTGCCTCCATTTGACCACAATTTACTTTTTTCGGTCCTCCTCTAAATCTACCAATGTTTGTTTTCAAACCTAAGAAAAGATCCTTTGGAACAACAGCACTACCAAATTTCATCATTACATTAAATCACATCATTAAACTGACTCACTTTTGCCTATCATGCGCTTATCATTTGCTTACCTCATGAGGAGACAATCCACCATTACAGATCAGTTACCTTCAGTAGTAAGCCTCACCTCCTGCTCAGTAATACCCTATTGACGCTGCAGTAGCCGACTCTGAGCAGTTCACTGGCCTCTTTCTTCTGTAATGTTTCATACTGTCTGCAATGAGTTACATGACAAATACCATTTTGTCATAGATTGTACAGATCCACCCTGTACAACCTGTTTTCGGGCTTTTTAGAGAACATCTGCACCTCTCCCTTGTCAGGTCTTCCCGTCCATTGTTTAGCAAGCTTAAAAATACAAGACAATACAAGGAACAGCCTTAATCATAATTAGGGGATAGTTATGAAATCCCTAAACCTGTCATCCATGTTATAGTAGTGTGTTGAAGCATAAAGACTTGAAATTCATGTTCATGAAATGCATTAAATATAAGCTGAAAATCTACATGTGAGCTGAGGCAGAAAGTGGGCCTGTATACTCATGATTACATGATTCTGGCTTACTCCTGTCTGGAGAAATTGAAAGTGTTACAACTTCCCGCATTACAATCATCCCCGTTCTCCCCTACATAGGTAAAAATTGCAATATCTGACTTTCTGTGACCTTATGGTGTCAAATTCAGTTACCCAATTTTATTCTACAAAATCAACAATAAGAATACCCATTTTCTTTTACATCAGATAAATCACATATTTTTTATTTTCATTTTTGTAATAGTGTAATAGTGTATCTATACCTTGTCCATTGGACATACCTATTTTTTTTTCAACTAAATTCAACACTGGTCTGGTATGCACGGTGTCATTTCAGGGCTCTCTAAGGTATCGGTCATCAGCCCTCTTACCTCAGCCAAAAAGGAATCAGTGTTGCCATCCAGTATGGCTTCATTGCTCATCCATTCCTATCTCAACCAATCAGCTTTTTTATGCACTCATCAGCAGATCTACTTATTTTCCAGTCCTAAAATTAACATGGTGTCCAATACTAATACTAATAACATAAATTAAAATTAAATAATACAAAAACATAAACTGGGAAAGGCAAATATTAAAATCCAAGCCCTCTGACCAGCTTCAGTCACTGTCATTTTCTACAAACATTGTCCACATGAATCATTCTTCTTTCACTTTGGAAAACCAACACTGATTTATTATGTAGCCAAATGAGAGGTCAGGTTTAAAACTGAGAAGTTAAGTACCAATTGACAGCTCAATCTCAGGTAGATTGTGCATTTAAATATTAGGCTAAGCCTGAAAGCCAGTATTTTGTTTTTCAATTAGTGATGGTCATTATATCAGCTAATCTGTCTAAGAACATTGAACACTGAACTCACAGCTATCTAAACTTCATTGGTGGTGAGGCTTTGCTCCCATCAGCGCATGTGAGATAACTGTTTTTGGGGTAGACTAAGATGCTATACCAGAACATTCTCTCAGCTAAGAACGCAATTTGAAGCACAGACTATGCCAACTTGGGAACACGCAGTCTCAAAGCATTGTGTTCATTGCTATTTGCTGCATTGTTCAGCTGCCAATGACAATGTTAGTGCTGAACCCTGCTGCTGTGCTGGATGACCATGGAGGAGAGATGAGACTGAATGGAAGTTACTGAATGTTGGCTTGCTTTGGGGCTATGTTCTCAGCAGATCACTACCATGTTAACAAGGAGGATCACAATAAGTTGGAAATAATTGTTAAAATAATTATATATTTGTATCTATAAACGAATGTCAAATAACCATCAATTTACAAATACAAGGGATGATATTTGGAATTATTATCTGTTTATGGTTCATTATTTGTTCATTATTTGTATGTTTCCAAATGTGGTATTTGGCTTCGGGCAGACCACTATTTTGTAGATGTAACTCTAAATTTCATGTTGTTTGGGTGTTCGCTGACCCTTTGATGTAATTTCCTGCAATATAAGAGCTATGGAAGGTACAAGCAACTGATTTTTATCTACAATCCCTTTCATGCCCATATCTATTCTCTTCTCTGTCATCCAGCCCTATCTCCCACCCACCCCATCTTTTTTGTTTTAATTGCATGTGTTTTGCATGTTTAATATTTATTTGCACCTTTTACTGCTATGGAGAACTAAAAGAATTGTGAGGCAGAATGAACTAGAATGTATGTACATTTTCTGGCAGTATGGAGGCTATCTCCAATATCTAAACACAAGGAGCACACTTTGCATTGTTTTCTACATCGGTGAACATTTAACTGTTTGGTAGCTATTAAAAATACAGACCTGCTGACCCACAGCATTTTGTAATTCATAACAATTTAATGTGCAATTTCATTATGTAAATCAAAAAGTTGTAAATCAAGGTTTTTGCAATTCACAATAAGGGAACTAAAAGACCACCCATGGGAGAAATTCCACCCTTGTGATATCATTTTACAGGCACACAACACTCTGATATGAGTACATCTGGGTAATGCTTGAAGCAGCCAGTGCCAAAGTACCCTATGTAATATAATAAAAACATTATTGAGGTACAATGGGGGACTTTGCATGTATAAAATGCTCCTTTTACTCTCTAGTTTTTCTGTGTCCTTGAGCTTAATTTGCAAGATTAGATTTCAAAAAGGGAACAGATCTGGGTTAAATGGGGTTATTTTACCTTGTTATGATAAGTTTGTCTGCTATCTATGGTAAGACCTAGAAAAAAATGAAGGAATATATTCAGCTGCTCATATATATGGAATTAAACCCTGACCTGGAGCTTTTTATTCTATAATATCCTCTGGTATCAGTTCCAAAAATGTACTGTTGTGGCATGAAAAATAGTTTTCTGCCTCATGGATACATTTGGTAAGTGTACCTCTTGCATTCTTGCCATGACCATACGAGCCTGAAAATACAACTATGCTTAGGTAAATGCATAACTGATTCTAAGAAAATCACCAACATGTTATTATGAAAATAGATAAAAAGTCATGAGGGTGCTTAAGCAATAAGCTGAGGAAGGAACCTTGTTTGCCCACAAATAATGCAGAGCAAAACAGCAGTGTAACTGACTTGAGCTCAGCTGGGACATGCACATATTCTTTGCCAGTTAATAGCATTTTCCTTACTTCTTAGCCGTCGCTACTGCAGTTATTTTTCACCCCCACGGCCCCGTCAAGTTGTGGGTGTGTGAGTTTGTGTTTGTGTGTGTCCCTTCTCTCTTCGGAGGAGACTGAGCTGGCGTGGTTGCGGCAGACGCCTGCTCATCCCCCCCCCCCCCTGCCCGGCCACGGTGAGACAGAAGCTGGCTCCTATCGCCAGAGCCTGGGGCGCGGAGCAGAATGTGCGTGCCAACACCCCCACCAACAGGAAAGCCACGAAACCGGCGTCCCGGGCAGCCTCCTGCTCTCCTTTCTCTCAGCCCAAGATTCAGTCTTACACAGCACATGGAGGAGGAGAAACAAGCCACTGTGAACGCTAAAAGGGTCTTTGCAGTGTAAAAGAAAGGTACTCCATTATCAGAGACATATAAGTGAATTGAAGCTGATTTTCTCCATAAAACTTGTTTTTAATTTGTTTTTCATAAGATGTGTTTTTGCTTTTTACTATCTGCATATTTTAATGATTTTTATTAGGTACAGTTAGCCATTAATTATTGCAAAGCAGAAATGAAAACAATACTATGGCCAAATTTAGATATAATTGGAATAATGTGGAGGTGTGATTTCAGAGGCTCGAAGGCACTGTGCAACATAAAGACACGGTGTACTACAGAGGGTGCTTGGATCTTTATATCTAGGAACAAATTCAAATATTCAGCATTGTCAAATAATGAAACAAAAGAAATCCCATCTAGTGTTTGCAGAGTTTTATCTTTTTTTTTGTAGTGTGGGTACAGTAATTGGTTCAAGGTATGAGGACTCATAAAAATTTGTTGTGTGCACATTACTCTCCAGGAAATTCTATTGGTTTCTACAGTAGTTTCTACCGCTTCAATGCCTCCTATGTGTTGCGGGGTTTCTCTGTGTCGTTCTCCTCCTGCGATCTGTCAATACAATAAACAACTTCTTTCTTTTGTCGTCTTCTTCATCAGAACCTAATGCATGGCAAACATACACTTGTAATACAACTATGTGGCACTGAAAATACAGCGTAACATACGAGACTTGATTTGTATTCACATCTGTATTCTTTTGAGCGGCAGTGCATGTTGAAAGTATTGCTTGGGCCCTGAAGCATGTATGTGGGTGAGTATATATTTGGCTCTTACAGTCACTTATACCTTTTTTAACTTTTGATCTGGGATTTTGATATAACAGAATGATAATGGATGTATTATGTACTGTGTACACTTAAGACGTTCCATCATTAAAATGACATCTCTCCAGCAGGATCCTTGAGACTGTATACCTGAGAAAGAAAGCCCTCAATGATTATGATCACTGACATGAGTCAGTGATCATCAGCCTTTTACATCTCTCCTCTCCAGCACACCTTCATTTCTGTTAGCATCACAAAACTACTGCAGGTAAACAGAAAGTGGGCCTGTATTGTAGTTGTATGGGGTTATTCCCTATGAGCATGATTCTCACTATTGACCACAAGGAGGAGGATGGACATGTGGTTATGTTGATGGTGCAAAGGACAGGATCTCAGATAAATTATTTCATGATAACTTATTTTCTTGGTATTATAAATACACTTGCATTACATCAGACAGTGATACAAGATGATTATTTTTTTTCACAGAGGAAAAAATATTCAATTGCAATAAATGACAGCGACACAACAGTGAAGCTCATGAAGGTTTTATAACGGGCAGCCACAGTGAAACACTTTGATCTAAAATAATCTGAAAAATTAATGGACAGTATGTGTCACCAAGTGCAGTAAAATGAGACACAGAACAAAAAAATTAAAGAAGTCATTTATAACACCAAAGGGAGGCAGTCATAAGCTTTACAACAGAAGGCCTACTGTAATTACAGATTAATTTCAAAAAGTTAAAGATATGACATTATAAACCCAGAAATGTCACCAAGCCTTATATTGGGAATGAAATTCTTAAATGATTTATATTTTCCTGAATATAATGATGTCACTGTCTTCCTTGTCATGTTATTGTTAGAAGGCAGAATGAGAGCTTTGTCAAAGAGTTTACAGAAGTTTGCCCAATGTTCCTTTCCATCAGCGACATCCGACAGCAGCCTCGTTCAATAAAACACTCAGCAACATGACATTGGCTTTTAAAATTAAGTGTACTTTCAACACATGATTCTTCTCTACATATTCATCATAAAACTAAAGCCTGCAAAATACAGATACTTTTTCAGCAACAGCTAGTAAGTCAGGGTTTTGCTTGCTTGTTCATAGCAGGTGTGAGAGCCTTTATTTAGTATATAGTAAATAGGTAGGTTCTTGTCCTCTTTTCAGCAGTGGCTACTCAATGCATTTATCTGCAGATATTATAGGTTTAGTGAGTGAAAAGTGAATGTCACCAGCTTTGTACATTTCAGATGTTTCAAATCAATATTTTTAAGTTTATTTTTCAAGTCAACGTAAGTCTGTGTGTTAAACTACACTTTAAAGCAATACTGTTTGCAATATTTAAACAGTTTCATGTGTATACTCTGAATTAGATAAGATTAATTCCTGAATTTATACTTCTCTGTTCTGCATTTTTTTTTGTTCAAAATAAGCCATATCAGAGTACCATGAAAGCTTTGTTTTGTTTAACTTTGTTTTTTACTCATGTTTCTTTCATTTGAAACTAATCTACAAGCTGCCATAAATGAACAATATTGATAATTAACCATTTTTCTTCAGACTAGGAGAAACCATGTTACAGTACAACTGGGAGTCTGTGAGCACTGGTTTTATTGAAATTTTGAGGTTTACATCACACTTTGTTGTCCCAAGGGAGCCCATTAAAGAGGCTTCCGCTTCAGGTGAACCTCCTTGCCTCCTCTGTTCTCTCTGTTTCTTTCAGTGTTGAGAGCAAAAGAGAGAAAAAGACAGAAACCTGGTTTCACACTGAATACTTGTATGACCATTATTACCCTGGTGGTGACCAATATATCCCATGTGTCAGAAATGCTTGAGTCACTGAGTGTTGAGCCTCTTGTCACCCACACACAAAACCGTCTTACAGCTTCTGGAGTACTGTGAAGAGTCTCTGAACTGGATCAGTGAGCAAATTAATGATATGAGTTTTTTTCTTTTATTCTTTGAGCACTTCACAAGGCCTGATAGGAATGTTGGTCCAAGTGGAGCTAAAGCAATTTAAGGCTTTTCACCATTTTCCAGCAAAAGCATCACAGAATCATAGGGATTTATTATGCTAACCTGCTTAAGAATATAAAATGTGAGTAGTTATCAAGCTGAAAATCGAATTTCAGCTAATAAGATTAAAGTATATTACACATGTATGATTCACAGTTACAGTTTACAGCTACATCTCTGACATTGAAAAAACATAATAAACTATGAATGTCATATGTAAGGAGTAACCTCAAAAATACTCAAAAACAGACATTAATAGTTGTTTAATGTTATATTAATATTATGTTTTAATATGCATGCCTTATTTCATGTGTGTGTATACGTCAGTAATTAATTCCATCATCAAATCAAATAAAGACAGTGCTGCTTCCTTACATGTATGACTTAAGGTTAACAGGGAAGTGATGTCAGGGCTGTATGGCATGCATGAGAGCTTTCATGCATGGGGAAGTGAGTGTGAGTGAAGGAGTGAATGTGTGTGTGACAGAGAGAGAGGGAGCAAGAGAGACTGTGTGCATTGAGCAGAGAATAATGTGCCACACTGTCTTATTGATCAATACCTCCCCCAGGATGTTGTCATCTCACCTAGCTTGTCTCCAGCTAGCTTGACTCCCTGCTATTTTCACATTCTGGCTGGCCAAGATAGCAAAAACTAATTAACTCCCTGGATAAAAGGCACACGGGCGGGGGGACTGGGAAGGGGTGGGGCCGAGAGGCTGAGCTAGGCCCGCCAGCGTTCAGAAAATTCTGAGCTGCCGGGGAAGCTGTACAAGACAATCAGCTAAGCCATATGCACTGTAATCCTGCCATAGCCCTGACCGAAATATTACTGCTTTTCTCCTGAAAGTCTATTTCCATGAGTGTTATAGGTCATGAATACCACTTACATGTCTTTCGAAGGTTGAAATTGGCTAAAGCAGCCAAGAACAGAAGTACTATTTGGTCCCCTCAGACAAGTCTTGCACAATTCATGTAAGTAGGATTCAAGCTACATTCCTGAGTTCAAGTTAAAGCTGAATCATAAAATACATATTTTATTGAACCTTATGGCTTTGCCGTCATGCATGTATAAAAAGTCCCAACAAAGTGAAAAAAAAATCAGGTTTTCTGAAAGTTGGGTACTATGTCTGACCTTGCAGTGCCTTTGGAAAAATGTCTGTTGTATACCTTTGTTTAGTACAGATATATCTCTAAGACTGTGAGGCTTAAAAAGTTGCTGTGTGCTTCTCTAACTAAAGGTCAGAGAAGCACACTTTTGTTGACAAGGGCTTGGTTTTCCCTTAGCATTGCTTGCAGTTCCCCAAACCTTCAAAATGGCAGATCCTGATGGCAAGTGCCCTCCACAACCTTAATTAAGAATTAAAGATTGTAATGATTTCATCAGTCATCTTTATGCTCCAGCAAATAGGGCACAACATCAGAGCTAACCACAGCCCAGGGAATGCAATGTTTTTCATTCAGGACAGTGTGTGTGTGTGTGTGTGTGTGTGTGTGTGGGGGGGGTATAGGGGGATGGGCTTAGAGCTAAAGTTAATGTTCCCCAAGGAGTATGACATGGAGCTGGCTATTAATTAACCACTTCATTAGCCCCACTTACATGTGACATGGCACTTCCTCTCTCCTCCTGTCCCTCGGTGATCCAGCGTGGCAGTGTGCTGTGTTTAAATTGATCATCGCCCAACAGGAACCTCATCCCCAGTCTGGGAGGTGACATGGAGAGCGGTTGAAGTAGCTGGAGTGTCTGCTTCTCCCGCCGTGATTGAGCGCTTGCTGAAAAGCTACTGTATCAAATCATCAGCTCCCTAACAATGAGAGGCCTCTTTTTTTGTCTTACTCAGTGGACCAATCTATTCCTTATGGATGGGGTGCAATTAGAGTGAGGTTCATTTTTAATGACATACATCATAACTAAACAGTTGGATAGTGGAAAGAAATAAATGTATGAGCAAATGTCTGGATGACCCGTCCTTCTTGGACAAGAGGTTTTGTAATTAGGGGTCAAATCAGTATCTATCACACTACGGTTATGCAAGGACAAGAACCATGAGAAATCAGATTTGAGAGTGCTGTAAATACATAACACTGTTGAATAATAAATAGTTCAAATGATGAGGTTGAAAATGGAGGAGGAAACACAACACACATTTACAGAAAGTGAGTGGTGATATTTCCAGAGAGAGTCAGGCTGTTGATAGAGTGACTTTCATAACACAAAGGTAAATTAATTTCCTGACATAATCTGCTTATTCCCTTTAGTTACCTCTACATCCCAGTGATGAAAGCAGAGGTAGGCATTCATGTTGTGCCAAGGTTTATGCTGATGAAATATGAACATAAGTACTTTCTAATGTAAAGATAATGAAAGAAGAGGCTGTTGAGTCTAACAACAAGGAGCAGATGAGTGAAGAGGAATAAATCAATTGCTGTATAAAGAAGAAGGTTTTACAAGTATAAAAAGAGTCCAAAGGCAAGGTTTTGCTATTTTTCAGTATACTGGACAAAGCTCACCAATTCCCAGCAGTGATCCTCATTACTGTTAAATTAATGCAAAACAAAAGTAAAGAACAAAGCACGCTGGTCAATAACAGATTTAATATAGGATCGGCACCCCCCCACCCCCTTCCCCCATATAAAGGCTTTAACTTGATTTCAGTTATAAATGTCATCCAATATGGCTTGTACCAGAAATTAATACAAAAAACAAGGAACACCAACCTTTTCTTTACCGTGAACACTATGATCATAACATTTATAGTGTAAATATGTCTTAGTTAAAGTTTAAGGAAGGCTATTTTTTTCTGGTAATTCTGTTTTGAGATTAATAACATAATTCATAAGTTTAGTCTCCATTACCTTATTATTACACACACAGGAAAATGCATCTAAATATTGGAAATATGTTACTGAAAAAGTATTTACCTACAAACTGGCATTTTTAAAACGGGAAATATTTTTAAGAAAACCCTCATTTTATCCATTTGCATACTTGGAATGCCACAACAGTCATCACAGGATACAGAAAGATCAATTATCAGAGAGGCATTTAAAATACTTATGTGAGAGAGAATTCAATGAGCCTGGCCACAAGTTACTGCAACAATAGCATTTTTAGTATATCGTACACAATATTTTCCACACATTTCTATGACTTATTGATTTATTTTGAAGACCACCCAATTTAAAATACATATTCTACCAGTAAGCCCATTTCACTGAAATTAAAATGTGGAAAACATATCCATTATATGCTACCATTACACCAGTAAATGATAGGCAAACACATTTCACTGACGAGTGCAAAAGCATGACACGTCGGCCTTCAAGGCAGGAATGACATGTCCGAGTTGGGTTTTCTACACCTCATCTGACTCTGCATAATGACCAGTTCATCAGTCTGAACCAAAAGAGCAGGTAAATGAAGCATCCATACTCTGGTAGAGTCAAGACCTTTCTAAAATTGACTTTTGATTTTGAAAACTCACAAATGAATTATGATTTAGGTCAGCACATTCAGTATTTGCTTATAAATAGAGATTGTCCAAAAAACAAGGCCAGTTTTAGGAAATCGGTATATTTCATCACCTGTTCAACAGGACTGGGAGCGAGGCTGGGGGCACTCCTGCTACACAGCATAGGGAAACGCAACATTCCATTCCATGGGACTGAGCAAAAACACCCCCATCTCTGCTTTTAACTCACGTCCATATTTGCTTTTCCAATCAAAACAAGGAGAGAGGAAGAAGTGGACACCATCACACCCTCAAAACACACCCTCACTTCTCCACTGTGTTGAATATTTATGACAGATCTATGTAACCACTTTGCCATCTGTTCCAGTGTTTTTACCATAACAGCATTAGAGCAGTTGGGCAGGGAACAAGAGGCACTGGAGTGACCCTTAAAGTCAGTAGAGGATAGGAGTGCTCTCTTAGTCACATCACAGTGTAGACTAAATCTGTCAAGTTACAGTAACCGTGATTGCTCTCAATTAAAGTAAGCATTTTTGAATCAACTTAAATGAATTGAGTTGATCAAATCGAAAGAAACTGAATAATAGATCAGATGGCGGATTGAAAAGTTGCTTTGATCGGCAGCATGGGAGCTGAGGATGCAAATTCAGGAAGAAAAAAAACAGGTCTTGAAAAACTCATTGTTCATCACAGCTTTGTTATACATTTAGTCATATCTGCATGCACCCCAGTCCACGTGTACACTGACACAGCAGAAAGCATAACAGATTTATTTTAATTATATAGAATAACTCATTATATACAATTAATCTTATATTAAATACTGTCATCCACCAGCATGTTAGACAGTATTCAAGAAAAAATTTCTATCACATTTTTCATATTTAACTATAAGCACCTATCTGACAATAGCTCTTTTGGAATGTACTATTAATACAAGCATGCTTTTAAGCATACATATAGACTAAAGGGATAGTAGACGAATACAATAACTTGAATTTAAACCAGAGTCTGAGACAAAATTGGCAGGTGTACTTACCCGCATTATTAACTGCAGTATGTTACCATAGAGAACACTGCATTAGGGGGAATAACGGCACACTATGCAACAGGAAAAAGATGCAATTATCCATTATGCAATTATGTGGAGCTGAATGTAGTGGAAATGCAACTTACACCGCGGTGTTCTTTGTGCACTTTGCCTTTGTGTTCTGCACAGGAAAAATACAGAGATAGCAGAGTTATCCATTAACCTCCTTCTTGATTAGTCCTTGCTTCTGACACGTCCTCCTTGGCGGAGAAGAAAGACGACAGAATCTGGCACTGTGTTGCTATAGTAATTGCGTTTTAGCAGATTGGTGTTTAGCAATGTCCCCAGAGGCCTTGCAAGATTCTATTCCCAGCTGAGATTCTTGAAGCCGGTCACTTCCTTTTCCTTGAGGCACTTAATTAAAGAGTAGTGCTGGACTTATGCTTCACAGTCTCTTCTCTCATCATGTGTATGCATCGATAATCACTTGCAGTTTTTGGTGTATATATGTGCTGGGGGCACCATCCATTTTGGTAGCAAATCAAGTGAAAAAGAAAAAACATATTGTTGCAAATGTCCCCTTCCATAGCCTGAGTAGTGAATTCATTGTGGTTTTACCCATTTGAATTTTATCTTTCCCTTTTATCAGTCCCTTGGGTTTGCCAGGAGAAAAATGTTTTGTAAGAATGATATTGTCATGATTATGATCACTACCGCTACCTGCACTGTTAGAGTCACATAAAATTACTGTTTATCATAATATTTGTCACATTGCTTGTTTTATTTAAATACTAACTACTCCTTTTTTTACTCTTTATTGTCTTTTTGTGTGTTTGGAACTTTAGCTAGAATGTGCCAGCTAATTAGTTCCTATTATTTCTCAATCATTCAGAATTCTTATTTAGGGGTATTCCAGACACAGCTGTGGATCCAGCCTGCTCGTCATCGACTAGAATAGGTTGGACACACTGGCATCAATGTGTTAATAACAGGAGACCACCTTGTTTGCACCTGGGCTGGGAGATCGATAGCTGCAGTAAGCTGAAATGACCCAGAGGAAGCCATCCTCTGTTTAATCCAATACCTGTAAAATGGCATTGGTAGATAGGCTATATGTACCTATTATTTTTGCCTCTGACATTCTGAAAAGATTTACAAGAGTGGAAAATCTCATTGTGGTCTTTGATTGTTGGGACATCTCCAGTGATAGCTGTCATTGATGGCATGTCTCTTAATACCTACTTTTAATTCATACTAAATTGCAAATGCAAGTTCCTTTCCCAAAATTGCTTTTGGGCTTAGTAAATCACATTACATGTGCTCAGGGTGCCGTATAGGGGGGCGTTTGGATAATTCTAAGGGCCTGTGTCTGACAGGGACCCTAAAACATTATTAGAACATTAGGTTCATTTTTTCAATATTACATTATTACCCTATCATCATTAATAGAATATTTTATTTACAATATGCTATTAAAACTTATTACATTCTACCCCCCACCTTCCCTTGAGATGCAGATAAGATACACCAAAGATTGAGATCTCCAACACGTAAAACTGAGTTCGATATTCTATATATATTCAAATTTTAAACTATTTACTATTACTTTTATTCATTAATTATTGATGTTCATTTTTGCATTTGTATTTAATAAACCATTGTTATTGTTCAAAATCAAATTAACTCAATCAATGCACCTCTTGAGCTGAACCTCTTGGCCCAAATGAAATAAGAAATAGTAACAGTATATTATTATCACGTGTTGGTAATATCATTGTAATTGTGGTTACTGGTTACACATAAAGTGTTACAGTGACTGTCAGTTGCATAATGTTACAGTAATCAGAGGTATTATTATTAATGATACACCCCCAGATGTCCATTAGACTTATTAATTGCAGCCCTGGTTGAAGCGAAAACCAATTCACACAGGAATCCCCAAGGAATGAGTTTGAAAACATCCAGCCTATAGAATTAGAGGCACATAATGCTAACATGTATATATTGCAGCCACCATGGTGCTTTGCTCATAAATTGTAGTAGAGGTGGGAATAAAGTAGTTCCCCCATTATTATTTTTACCATCAGGATCAATGTTAAAATCATACCTCAGACTCATGGACAAAGTGTCATGGAAATGTTGGGCTTCTTGCAAAAGATAGCGATGTTTATTCTCAGGCAATATTTCAAGTGCTGGACTCTAAAACACAGTCTGAATGAGCTTGTTACACATAAAGACACACACATTAGAAATTACAATTCGGTTACTAACACTAACATGGCTTAGCAGATGTGTAACAGCCTTTTAAATGCTGTAAGAGTATCCTCTTTATGCGTCACGTCTTGTATTGGAGAGTTGTCGCGAGCATTTTTTGCTCATTTTTCTCTTACTTCCTCAGTGATAAATGCACTCTCTCACACACACTGGTTTCTGGGAAAGACTCCAGCTGCAGCATCTATTGAGTTCATAAGAATTTTTTTCCAGTGGATTTGCCAGTTTATTTATCAGTACATCTTCATTTTTCATGTAGGCTAAAGAACAAAAAAGTGCATCAAGACAACATTACTCCACAGAAGCCCCTGCATTTGAGTTATTATTATTAGTTCTCATCAGTGCCTTAAGCACTCCAGCATGCCATCCATAACCAAGTGCCAGCCATTGAAATTCACTACTCATTGTTTTACTGACATTGCCAGTACTGTAGCTGAAAACCTTCCCTTGACTTGAATGTGACAGAGAATGTGGATTAAATCTACAGGGCAATTTTCAAATAATATTCTGCTTTAGTATTGGGATACAACGGCTGTTGCTTTCTTTCAATTGTGAGGCACAAAATGAATTGAATACCATTTTAGTTTTCCTGTCTCTTGGGCACTTCAATTTGGCACACAGTTTTTCACATCCCTGGGTAACAGTTTATAACGATGTTGTTATACTGTTTTTATTATGTAATGTAGGTAGAACGGTTTTTATCTTTGGAATAATAAGACATATTTCCTCCTGGACAGAAGACAGATCAATATCAAGTGAAACTTTATACCAAGAATACTAATAGCCCTACATTTGGAATGCATTCATTGTGGACAATGAAAGGCTGTAAAGGACAAGAAATAAATTCATGAGCAATGTGAATAATCAGTATTTACATTCATGGTTAGAAATTTCAGGAAAACTTTCCCTGGAGTTCTGGTAATTGTATTTTTTTTTCTTGCCATCTGGATAGTTAATTATGTAATTGGTGCAATTATTAAGTGGGATTAATACATATGACCTTGTAGCTCATGGTTGCCATGAAAATGTGCAGTTTTGTAGCAGTACTCCTGCCCTCATCTCACCCTACCTTTAAAAGGGCCAAGATATCTGGACAAAACAAAATTACACTGGGTAATCTCTCCTTCAATTATCCAGATTAATTCTGAAATAAAACCCAGGCCAGTGACTGTACACCACAATGCCCTGCAGTTTCCCCCAATTAATCTGAGAGGAATGTAGTAATTATGGAGTCTCTCGCTCCCCCCAGCCCCCTCCCCCCAACACACAAACACAACACATGCGCACACACAGAAACAAATAAAAAGGCAGACAATTAACCCTGAGCTCTGAGCATTATTTCACTGAACCATGTTGACTCTCCAAGATAAATAATCAAGGGGGTCATAGTCAAATTAACTTCCACCGAGACCAGGAGAAGGGGTCAAGACTGCAGGTCATGGCAGTACACAACAGCCACTGAGCTAAACAACTATCCCCTTGGCATTCATGGCAATGTGAATAAGAGTGCCATCTCTGATTTAGTCCACTGCTCACTGAAAGAAGTCATTTCGTACTGCAGGGGTAAAACACATCAAAACAAGTTTTACATCTGGGAACATGGAGTCCATGCACACAAACAGATAGCGTATTTAAAAGAGGGTGGCCTAGGTAGGGATTTTAGATGTTCTCTCTTCATATTAAGAACACAGAAGAAAATAAAAGTCTCACAGAGGGCTGAGAAGAAATCAATCTGCTCTTCATCAAAACATCTCGATTGTGCATATCAAAGAAAGGTTCTTCGTAAAATTGAAAAGTTTAAAAAGCATACTGAATAAAATTGAAAATATGACATTTGTTGATTCTTTAGACTCCAGTGAAGTTTTTGAGGAAATTCATTTAATGACTATACCAGCATATGATTACATGAGGACAGATATTAATATTCCATAACTGTATTGTTTCAGTTTCAACATGACCTTAAGCTTACTCACTGTGGGTGTTCATGCATGCATGTGTGCATCCATGTGTATGCATGTGTATATACCTGTGTACATACACAAATGTTCCTTTGTATGGGTGTGTGATTTAATTATTTATTCTCATTAATGTATTCTCATTAATTGAGTTCTACTTAGAATCATACCAATGTGATGGTTCTATCTGGGTAAAAAGAACAGTCTCAGGACAGGCAAGACAACAAAATTCATTTCCTCAGTGGTTTCCTTACCAAGTGCCACAGGGGCAATTATTAGAAAGACTGATTGTCGAACCGAGACAAGGGAATAATTTTTTCCACTGAGAGCTGTAATATCTCTTACATAAAGAGTGCCAATGACATTGGCCACTTCAAATGAAATTATACTCAGAAATGCTTGGGGAAAGGTAAAATTGAATACCTGAACTGTGTGTGTGTGTGTGTGTGTGTGTGTGTGTGTGTGTGTGTGTGTGTGTGTGTGTGTGTGTGTGTGTGTGTGTGTGTGTGTGTGTGTGTGTGTGTGTGTACAAGTTCTATAAGCAGCTCACTAAATGTTCTGTTAATTACCAATGTTTACTCTAAAAAGACATTTTAAGAACAACACACTTTAAAACGTGAGTTTATTTTGTACCTCTGGATTTTGAATTAAGTG
The DNA here is from genome assembly GCA_022829145.1 of Albula goreensis. Lineage (NCBI taxonomy): Eukaryota > Metazoa > Chordata > Actinopteri > Albuliformes > Albulidae > Albula > Albula goreensis. The sequence goes on from CM040744.1 coordinate 34,383,276, forward strand.
ATGCCTGATTAGAAGGTGCATCTGTGAAATGACAAAATTACTTGCATATAAGTCATGACAGGGTCAAACAAAGAAAAATTAAATTGTGTGAAAGGAAGAGTACATGTAACCCAAAGCTCACAACAGATTTAAACAAACTTTTGGGAGGATGTTTGCTAAAACCCACAAAATGGCCTCAGATGTTACCACTGAAGTGAATATACACCATTGTAACCTAGTCTAAACCAATATGGCATGAGCTTTAAAAATCTGAAGCTTGGTGATACATAACCAGGTGCAATGAGTGCAAACCAGGAATTATCGCAGCTTTATTAGTTGTTATTTACTATTTTATGACATCGAGATGGGTTTTTGTGGAGAAAGCCAACCAGCAGTGTCTATACCCAATTATTAACGTGTTGATGGTTCTGTTACAGTATGGACATCCACCCGAGAGTCATTGGGTCTAATTATTATTCTGCATGGTAGAATTACTACCAAGAATTGGACCAGATCTTACCTATGATTCCAAGGTTTCTGTCTTCAGATTGCCCCAAGACAATTGTTCCCCAATTTGTTCTCTGGGTTCCATAAACACCAGGATGAAGTCCAAAACCCTATATGGTCTCTACAGTCCTCATATCTAATCGTCACTTAAGCTTTATGGGAAGTCCTGTCATAGTATGCTGTAGATATTCATCTGCTTTATGTCGTAAACTGAAGAGCTTCTTTCTTTCCACGAACACTTCAAAACTTTACTGCTTTAAAGCATTTACCGCTTTCCAGAATGGACTGCAGGTGTTCTGCAAGCCATTCATTTTCAGCCAGATGAAAACTACTCATTGATGTGGAAGGCATGCAAGGACTCAATGAAAAAAAAAAAAGAATTGGAAAGTGGCCTTCATCCATGGTTGACGTACACAGGGATACAGAGAGTTATAAAACATTTGTAAGGAATTTATGTTATTTCCATACAGTGAAAACCATTACTGTAGTATCTTGAGTATTCTGACCCTAAGAAGGTTTGCCACCATATGCTAAATATTTAAATGAATGCATTTATTAATAGCCTTTACTATAGTTTCCAAAAAAGCTATTTTGTTTCTTATCTGAAGGACTTCAGTTTTTTTTTCCTTTTTTTTCATTTTAATTAAAATTCAGCCTTGCAGGCGTAATGGACTTTTCCAGCAGCAGTTAAAATTTAATGGCCCATTTTCTTTGCTTACAAATGGAGAGGTCTTTAGCTAAATTATGTAGACCCAGCAGTAAATTTGTAAATGTCTTCTCATTTCCTGTGTTCCATCACCCCTCACAGAGAGTGATGGAGTAAAACAAGGTCCTTCCCTCTGACAAACAAGTCCAGTCTTTTGGCTGTTTAACATATAAGGCCCTTATTTTTCTGATATCTGTGAACAGCTGGGTCTTGTTTCTCTGTGCTTGCACTACATGGAAAAAAAACACATCCTATTCATTGACGCCCCCAAACAAGCATCAAAGATTTTAACATCTATAAAAGCATAGTGGAAAGGCTTATCACAATCGGATTTAGAAAAAATGCAGCTGTTCTCTAAGTAGCTATCAGCATTAATACCAACCAGATTGTGACATTTGATGCTATGTTGATGTTTTTTTAGTCATTCCTTGAATTGTGGACAGGCCGTATTATGAGGGCACATGGCCAAGAGTTATAGCACTAAAACACCCATCCCAGGAACCATTGCTTTTTCTTCCTTGTGTCAGCATGTGGCACAAAAAAGGGTAAGATCCTGAGCTTAAGTATGATTTTGGCATTATTCCTGGCTTGTAGTCAGTGTTTTCTATTTCCAAATAAATGAACAAGAACGCTGCAGGGGATCAGGCTTTTGCCTACAGGGACAGGTTCCTTTGCCTTCATTATCTGTGCCTTCTCAGAATGTCCACAGTAGCAGCCTTCTTCTGATGCCACAATGAATTTCCACATAAAAGTGTTCATGTTTACAGTATCAGTTGATTGCGACCATGTTCAGAGATATCTCACATGATACATTCATCTAATATATTCTATGAAAGCATAGACTAGGCCGCAGATAGGAAGCCATATCCACATATCCTGAATATAAATGGCTGCTGTGGAATGTAGCAAGGCAGCATGTTTGAAAAATCAAGAACTCGGGCAATTGGGCACAATAAACAAATAAATAAATATACAAATAAAAGCTTTGACACTGAGCAAAAAAGAGAACCAAATCATCAAAGGATTCTAAGATTTTAACAGATTTTAACAAAGTTGTAAGTGGGAACTTTGGAGTATGTCTAAGTCATATATTGAAATCTGAGCAGCATTCCTCTCTCTCATTACGAGACTCATGAGTATCATTACTGTAAGCACCACATCACATGACACGGGCACTGCCTTTCATGTATGCATGCAGTTACTTTGTCAGACAGATTCATGCTTATTTTATGCCTGTACTTCTTCTGACCCCATAGTTGATTACTGGGATAAATGTGTTGATATGTAATTATTGTGCTGTGGTAAGATATATGGGTAGAGGATGAACTGCTAGGTTTTTAAATCCCATTAATACAGTAATTTAAAACAAGCAAAATGCCCTGTCTAAAAGCTTTGATTTATGTTGGATTTAGAAGTCTTTTAAAAAATATTTGCAACAGAATAAAGAGCAGAAGTGTTTGCAAGTTGTTTCTGGATTGTATGCCAGCTTCACCTTTTATTGCACTGATTAGCCCAGTCATTTGAGTGGTGTTACGTTTTAGCTATTATCTCATGAATGATGTCTGGCACTGCTCTTGTGTACCTATTTGAAATGTTTTACGGTGGTCTGATCTACAAGTGAATTGGTAAATTGGTGTATTAAACTTAGTAGGTAACAGCAAACATGAGGAACCTGCATACACATACCCTCTAGCAATGGAACTGCCCACAACGGATTTTTATGGAATAGTGGATTTATTTTTAGATGCATGAAAAAATGTAAATTGAAAAGAAGTTTAAAGCATGAATTCAAATGGCTTTCCTCACAACCCTTTTAATAATTGATAATGCATCAAACATTCTGAATAATATTCTACAGAGGACAAATATTTCAGTACACATGAATAACACTGAAGATACTGAAAAGACTGAGACTTCATTTTTATCTGTTACAAATATAGTGTCTGTGCATGCATGTATAGAGCACGTGTGTGTATCTGTGCAGCTATGTGTGTGTGTGTGTGTGTATGAAAGAGACGGAGATCTTCTTTGTTTGAATATGAGTGGGAGTGAGTTTCCATTTTTATAGTAAACCTGTTATAAACCTTGCAAATAGGTCTTAATGGAATGCATACCTGCTGCATATTCAACAGTCTATTCTAGGTGAGGCATGCTTAAAGATAGCTTTTTTATATTGATTTTAAAAGACACTTGAAGAGGGGTGTAATTTTGAAGGCTTTATAATTAAAATACTGTCTTCACATTACCCTATGGGGCAGTTAAATTACTTACCAGAATACCTGACAGGTAAGACGTAACACAAGTTAACGGTCTCAGGATACAGATTTACTTTTATGTGATTTTCGTCACATCATTTTGTCATTGTTGGTCCATTGATGGTGATTATTGTCTTAATTGCAGTTTCGTGCCTTACTTAATGAGCCGTGTAAAGTGTTGCCTAATTTGTGCAGTCTTACAGTATAAAGGAATGAAAATGCTGAATCGGTACTGTGTTAGAATGGGCTCCAGTGTAATTTATAGTGCTGGAATATGCAGTGCAGAAAAGAGTAATGCTCTGAACTGAGATTCTTTTATCAGCCTTTGTGCTCAATATTTCTTCAGCTGCACATCCAAAGAAAAACCCCTTTTATAAATGGCAGCATTGTTTGAAGTTGGATTTTATATTATATAGTGTCCTGGTATAATTGCAAAATCAGCAGATTGGGTGCTGGTGGAGCAATGTTCCTAAATTTTAGTTGACACAGGCCACAGGGTCCTCTGACTTTTATAGCATCAAACCTCTTAATTAGGTAATTGTACTTTTTGCTTAAGTGGATCAATTTAGCTATTTGCCTTGGCCTGCAGTGATTTAGAGAAACCTATAAAAGCTGCTGGACTGTGGTTCCTGGGGACCTGAGCAAGCCCTGAGCCATTTGTGCAGTCCATAGCACACTCTTATAGCAGGATTTATCAGAACCACAGGCTATTCCTTTAAATCAAAACTTTTACTGACCCACTAATTGCAGAATTGCAAGCCAGTGCTGAAGACAAATTTTCCCTGCTACTGGGATTTCAGCACACTGCCTGGCAACATCAGAAAACAAACAATAACAAAAATACTAATCCTAGTCTTATGTTTGTTATACTTTTCCTCAATTTCCTCACAGCTTAGAATGCCCAAGCCACACTCATCACTGCAACCTCCTCTGTGAGCTGAACAGACTGCAGATGAACATGTGCTCTCCTCAAAAGCATGTGATGTCAGCCCTGGCCCCTTTTCACATTGCTGTCTATGATTTTTACACATTAGACATAACTTGGAGTTAGACACTTCATGCACGGTTTTGTGCAGGCAGATTGGAGACACCAGATTGACCAGGAGCCTTTGCCGGGAGGTGATGTGACATTGGCTTCACTCCCGACTAAATCCATCCCTTCCTGGGTGATGTGTCAGCCAATTATATGTCACTCTGCAGGCCTGGCATGGTCCAGATTTAGGTGGGGCTCATCTACAAAGTGTAACAGGGCCATAAAACAGACCATAGTATGAAATTTCCAATGCCACTCTGAGCTGAATTTCCCACACTGACAGCTGGTAGAAAGTTTGTTTCATCATTTCTCATTAGAGGGTGAGGTGAAGTTCATCCTCTAGCATTAGTCATTATCATGCACATCTACAAGCTCAGAATTTAAAGTAAATGCTATCAGGAGGATTTCTTGCTGTACATGTAACAGTGGTGTTGGTTGATCTTGCGGTGACCCTGGAGACAATTAGCAGACACACGAAACTTGGACACAATAGTCTACAGCCACCATCTCCCCCATCACATAAACACACACACACACACACACACACACACACACACACACACACACACACACACACACACACACACTTCAGCAGATCCTAGGGAATCTGATGGAAAAGGGCCTGGTAATCTCCACATGTAATGGGGAAAAAAAAGAAATTGAAAGGATTGAAAGAGGGCCTGGAGGGACAGCTGTGACTGTGAGAGTAAATCATCCCCAAGAAATGAAACAAATCCCTCTCCAAGAGCAAACACAAAAGGAGGAATAAGAGCTTGAGTCAGATTCAGCCCCATACATTAACCCAGCATAGTATTATATATAAAAACCCCAGTTTAATATATATATATAAACACAAGAAATCAAACCATGATTTGTCAGAGTATTACCGCGAATGAAGACTACAGCTTGTCTGTTTAGAAAATATGGAATGTCCATTAGCCTAGCAGCCATGGCTTCCAGCACGCACATTTAACACTCCCTGTCACCTTCCCCCACCCCCAGCCCCACCTCATACTGCATATGTATGATTATCCTCGACTGCTGACTTGCAATCTGTAGCTGGGTTATTACCCTTCATAAGCTCCTCATAATGACAGTGCATGTTAAGACTATCGATAAAACAGCTAATTATGTCCATACTATACATTGTGGTTCCAAGTCATTAGGTCATAGGACATATGTGAATATCTCTGTGTCACTACACAACATCATTGTCATTCAAAGAGTGCCTGAATCTTTCATTAGTTTGATATTCATAATCAATTTTATATAATTTAATTATTTTATATAATTTAATGGTTTAAACTGTGTCAGGGAATGGGAACGGACTGAAATGCAGACCAGGGATGACGGGAACAATGGAATTTACTGAAATTAGTCCAGCAAACAAGTCTTGGGGTAGATGGACACGCAGGTTTAAAACCAGGAAATCAATCAGCAAACAACCCAAATCAGCAAGAAAAGAGTAATCAAACAGAGGCAAGAATTCGGCATCAATAAGGTCTCAAAACAAACAATCCAACTCAGGGGCAAAAGGCGTAGTGAAAGGCTAGCAAGGGTTTCGGTAAACAAAGGTACAAGGATAGGATATCAGTTGGTATGGGACAGAAAAATAAACTGAAACAAACTGACAGCAAACAAAGGAACATGCAGGATTTAAGCACACGGATAATGAGGTAATGCTAAGCAGGTGAGCAGGCAAGCAGGTGAAACTGATTGGGTGATGAGCAGTGGCAAGCAGGTGAAACTGATGAGGTGATGAGCAGTGGCAAGCAGGTGAAACTGATGAGGTGATGAGCAGTGGCACACAGGTGAAACTGATCGGGTGATGAGCAGTGGCAAGCAGGTGAAACTGATCGGCTGATGAGCAGTGGCAAGCAGGTGAAACTGATCGGGTGATGAGCAGTGGCAAGCAGGTGAAACTGATCAGGTGATGAGCAGTGGCAAGCAGGTGAAACTGATCGGGTGATGAGCAGTGGCAGGCAGGTGAAACTGATCGGGTGATGAGCAGTGGCAAGCAGGTGAAACTGATCGGGTGATGAGCAGTGGCAAGCAGGTGAAACTGATCGGGTGATGAGCAGTGGCAGGCAGGTGAAACTGATCAGGTGATGAGCAGTGGCAAGCAGGTGAAACTGATCAGGTGATGAGCAGTGGCAAGCAGGTGAAACTGATCAGGTGATGAGCAGTGACAGGCAGGTGAAATTGATCAGGTGATGAGCAGTGGCAGGCAGGTGAAACTGATCAGGTGATGAGCAGTGGCAGGCAGGTGAAATTGATCAGGTGATGAGCAGTGGCAGGCAGGTGAAACTGATCAGGTGACGAGCAGTGGCAGGCAGGTGAAACTGATCAGGTGATGAGCAGTGGCACGCAGGTGAAACTGATCAGGTGAAGAGCAGTGGCAGGCAATCAGGAAGGCAGTGCAGGGCAAGAACATGAGGACTCTGAAAAAAAAGCACATGGCAGATACAGATATAAAAACAAAAACACACAAATACTGTCAAGAAGCAGGTGTACTGACAGAACAGTCTCTTGCAATCACCCCTCTTCCCACTCCCAAAGAGATTTTACAATTTATAGTAGTTATACCATGTTTTGTCAAAAACTATTTTTGAACATGCACATGAGGCATAAACATTGGATATATGATACAAGAACGAGAGACTGTACTCAGGTACTTTTACTTTTTTGTTTTTCTATTTTCCTATGACCATTTCTATTATTCAGCTTTGTAGTACAACTTCATGAATTATGTGATAATTGTCATCAATAGGAATATTATGTTGTAAATTTTACCACAACATGCAAGGCTGCAAATGATAATGGGCAGCAAAACCCAAATTCATTTCCAACCATCTTCATTGGCAAATACATGCCAGTGCCTTGCCAAAGTGGATAAATATAAAGCAGCATCACCCATTTCATGATAATAATGACTACAAAATGAATACCAGTGTTAACAGTGGCATCTCAGCTGACTCTTTCACCATAAATGTAGCGTTTGTACTGATCACCCTAGGAACTATCACCTACAACAGCTTTTCATTTATTTAGCTGTTTTGTTTCTTGGCAGAATGCATTACTACTAAGAGAGGATATTGAACATTTTTTTTCTGTCCTGGGAAACATACATGAGTTTTTTTTCCTTCTTCTTGAATTAGTGCTTCAAACCACATTAATGTTTATCTATTATCTTGTTTTATGTAACCAATGCATTATTCTACAGAGTGACATCAGAGACAGAAGTCGTATGGAGTGGGGTGTTGAAGCAAAGGCAGGATTAGTTAAGGTGTGATTATGTCATATATCATTAAGGGAGGGACATACTCCATGCCTAGTTTAACATCAGGTCTTACATCAACTGTGTAATGCTTTCCATTATGTATTTTCCCACCATTCCCCATGTACATTATGTCTGTAAAGCATTCACTAACTCATTCCTCAGAAATGGATAGAACTGAATTGTCTATTTGAGCAGAATGGGATTCATTGATTTGCCAGGTAGTGAATCAAAAAGACTTGAAGATGGTACCTTTTGTAATATTTACAGAACAGAACAATTTCATGTTGAATTCTGAGTTTTTGGACAGGCCATTTTCTTTATATGAAATAGAAAGTATGGGGACTCAAGTTGAGAAGATAATTTGGACAGGAGGAAATCAATGTCACACAGTCAGGCAAACCCACTGTCACACAGTGTCTCACACACACACAATGCAAAATAACAGACCAGCATCAATGGAAAATATGAGAACAAAACACAGGCAGGTGTATATGGTGGAATGTGGCACAGTTAAGATTGAGTAGCTAATATTATCTTCCCTGGTCCAGCTCCTGAGTAGCCATTTCAACATTCATGTTGACTATCTATTTCCTCAAACCATCCTACTGTTTTCTGTACCATCTCAGCCAGTCCGTTTAAAAAGTCCCAGAATGCACCTGAAGTTACACAGCTAACTAAATAATGTCTCTATCCCCAGCCAAATGAAACAGGCCTGCTTCTTTATAGTGAGCCAAAAGGTATCTCCTTTCACTGACTGAGTAGCCACAGGGTATTTTCATACATTAGCAAACAAAAAACCCAGCTGGGTTTTCATGTTGGCCTAACATCTGTGGTCTTTAATTGACTCATAATAATAGTTGCTGTCTAATCAAATGACAGCATATAATATGCTGAATGAATATCTTATCTTGTCAAAGCTTAATATGCAAGGATCAGAGGCAATATGGCAGAAATCTGCAGTTCAGTCTATAAACATAAAATCTTCATACACTCTTCAAGAACATTTTGATAAATATGTTATAATAAGGGAGAAATAATTATTTCCTCAAGCTAGTTTACATAATTCTCAGCAAAAAATGTCATTTTCCTTTATTGTATGTTTCAAGATTAAAATTTGCTTTGATGCCAATAAACATGTAGGAGGAATTAAAATGTAGTTTTAAGTGTTTTCTCTAATTAATTTGAGGAATGTTTATTAAATCCTCTCGAATGATTGCTTGTTTGTCTATGTGGGAGTATTTGCAATATTCTGCATTACATTGTTAAATAAGTTCAGACGAAAGCACCATTACTTGGCAAGTACTTCAGGATAACAACACAAGGTAGGATGTCTCCCATGGATACGTAGTAGTAATTACCTGCTTCTTGAATACTGTATTTGAAGGGTTGGTAATTAAATGTATACCCAGATGTAACTCAGATCATTGTCATCACAATATGACACCACAGTGTAAGCCCGAATGTATTATTATTAGTAGTAGTAGTAGTGATTGCAGCCGTAGTAGTAGTTGTAGTTGTTTTGTTCCGTTATGTACACTATGGATTAATATTGACAGCCATCTTCAATGGAATGTATGGGATATTGTAAGCCAAGTTAATTAGCTTCTCTCAAAGCAAGTAAAGAATGATGCAGTTTAATTAATTTGGTGCACTGCAGTTAAGGCCCACTCCAGTAAAAACTGTGTTTCTGTTTGACTGAAAAGTAATGTAGGTAGCATACACATCACAAAGCAGAACATGTGCAACTTTTATTTGAAATTTAAATGAAAAAAGGACTTTTTGTTTAACTTAAGAGATCTCCCTGAGGATGAAATGTGCCTACCTTTGCATACAAAGTAACTGCTTCTCTAAGTTGCTATGCAAATCACTTACATAAAGACATTATAACTAGCCTTTCATAGGCTGTTTTTCAGCTGCCTCCAATGATAGCTTCTCTGTGCTGAATTTTCTATGAGCAAACTATAGATTTCTGCCGAGTCAAAATGTTAAGCCAGTGGTTGAACAAATATGGTTGAATTTGTTCAAGTAAACACTTTCATTCAGGGAAGAACTGATATGTAGCCTTCCACCTTGCACACTCACTTCAACACCATACAAATATTTACAAAGGTGAAGTGAAATGTCAAAGTTCCCACCCCAAAACCTATTTAAATTTTTGAAATCAAAAAAGGAAAAACTGAGAAGAAATTCAACAGGACTGAACCTCTACCATCCTTTGGCCTTTCACAGAAATATCACTTTATTTGCACTCTATAAAACTTGATTAAATCCTCAGCATTAGGCAAATGAACATAAACTAAAGGTGAACAATTTGATGAGTTTATTAATGATACACCTCAATCTAAACATAAATTAACAAACACACACAGGGGAGGGGAGGCACGTATATTCACTCCAGGATCTAAAAATTCCCCTGCCAGAGGTACTTAGTGATTCTACTCTGCAGCAGAACTGCAGTGACACATGCTGAAGACATAAAATCTGCCTTTGGATCAAGTACACCACAGTATATACAGCAAATCATTCTGGAGATAACAAACATGGAGGGGACATGTTTTGCAGAGGTGTAAAAACAAAGAAAAGGATCGACTGCTAGCTTATGGCATGCAGAGACAGGCCGATCTACATTCTGTGCAACCATGTCACTTGAGACTTTTCAAATCTTCTCCAGGGTCACTCACTGTGAAAACCATGACACAAGACCAGCATGCTGTGAGAGAGACATACTTGCTGTCATTGTAGAACAAGTGGGTGGAGCATTTGACATGTCTTTTCTATCCAGGGCCTGAAGTCACTATAAATGAAAGAGTTGTTTCTCTCAGTTGCTGTTTTCCCTTCAGAATAGTGTCAGACATGCTATCAATCAAAATAAGCTCTCCTTACCACAGTTACAGCCTTTATAATACATACGTTGTGAGTGACATCAAGTTGTATTCTAAATATGGTCTGTATGGACTACAGTAAAGAATGAAGTACTTCATTTTTGAGAAATGAATTGATTATTCAGATAAAGGACACTGTTGGGGGTAATGTGTGTACTGCCACTGTTGTGTATTGATTTGTAATCTTAAATCATAAAAAGAACATGTTGTCCAAAAAATGCTATGGGTTAAACATGTACACATAAACAGCATGGGTTTAACATATATTGATGTATTGTTGCTTTTGTTGGAAATCAACAGATGTATCCATGCACCATTTCATCTTCCCATAGCTATGTATCGCTATGCGCATATTTGGTGGACCTCTGGATGTGGCCTTTCATTTTCACTACCCCGGTCATCATGTTGGCAAACATCAATAACAGACCCAAAAATATCCAAAAGCCCAATATTAATACTAGACACTGAAAGGTGTCTTATACCTGCAAGGAAGCAACTGAGCATACCTAATGAAACACCCGTGAAGCCATTTCAACATTATGATACCCTGAAATGGAGGGGGAGTGCGATTGTGTATAAAGAGTGTTGTAATGGTGAAACCAACATTTTTAAATGTTTAGTAAAAGATGAACATGAGCTCTTTAACCACATGTGAATTGTTCGATCACACATAAAACTAAAAATGTGGAGTACAGAGCCATATGTACAAAAATCATGTTTTGGTTGTAATGTATGTCTTTGAGACAGAAGGAATCAATGATTAGTTTCATTGCTATTTTTTTTATCTAAATCCTCTTGATTTTAACATCAAACCATCAAACCACTCTTTTATTTTCATTGTAAGGCACTTGAAAAGCAGACAAACCTAACAAGACAAATTTATGAACACAATTTTCAAAATTTTGCATTAGAATTGTTAAACCACATAAAAGACCTTTAGCTATATGGAGAGAGATCTTCAATTAATAATTTTCACGTTATCTCAATGAGGACCTCGGGGAGGCAATTGTTACGGCAATACCTTTGTTACCTATGATCCCCATCATTAAAAGTATACAGATTATGTGCTATTTGAAAATAATTAATTCCCACTTTGATCATCATTAGCACTGTGAAAAACCAAGTTCAAATCATCTGTCCTGAGTATAAAATGAGCTAAATCAAGGCAGACGTTCACATTCCTTCAAAGAGCAGAATTTCTAGACATCTCAATAAAGAAACTGACATGCTGAGCTAGTTGTTGCTTTGCCTTAAATTCTGGTTGAGATGGTTGAACTCTATGTACTCCTATTTTCAAACATGGAAAACCAACTCCCTCCCTGTGGTAATGTTTAGCCTCTGGGTTGCTCACACAGCTAGTAGATGGATTGGTAAGGAGGCATGAGCCCTCACCCACACCATTACTGGCTATGGCCGGAGGTCCTCATTGGTGAGGCAAAAATTACCCCATCTTACCGGGTAGAGGAAAGAGTTGAATCAGTCAAACATGTTAGTCTCATCACTCTCCAGCAGCTACTGCTGGTCAGCCTGTGGAAGTACAAATTGTGTCTGTGCTAACTTCAACATCCTCTGACAACATAGGCAGTAAATATGTGGTTGTGTGTGCAGTGTGGAAATAGGTGAGCTCTCATCATCACATGAATCTCACATACACCACATGTTCATGCCTGCCATGAGTTACGCTGTGAGGTTAAGCAATTCTACAGAGTTTGGATAGAAAAAATGGGAGCTAGATCTTGAAAAACATGCAGCACAACAGTGTGCTGCCACTATTTGTTTCCTAAAATACACACGTAACCCTTATATGTTGCCCAAAAAACATAACACTTTTTCCAGTAGCAAGGTCCAACAGTGCAACAATAATTTATTACTGGCTATCTTTTGTAAAGTGATGAATTTGAAGTTATTTTTTTTATGCTTGTTAATTAGATAGTTTAATGAATAATTAATTGTCAAAAGGCAGTTTAATGAGCAGTATGTATCATTGTTAAGAAAAGCTGTATATCCCACATCATGGCTTTCCACATCACAGTTTCCATTTTTCCGCAACAAACAATTAAATGGGAATTTTTTGGGACCTTTGTGGCCTTGTGCAGGAAACCTTGTAGCACTGCAGACGACGCACATCTTAACACTTAACACTGACCAAATACCAACACAAAATAGCCTTAAAAACATCCTTAAAACTAGTCAAATTTCAAAACTTTTCTCCAGGTTCCAAGGTCCTGTGTGTTCCAAAAGGTTCCATCTGCTGTCTGTGTTGTTCCATATTGTGGATTTAAGGCACCAGGTGGGGTATTATTATATACCCCATGTATATAATACATGTAGTACATGTATATTCCCTCTTGAACGGACCTCCATGCAGAGTTAATATTACTCAATATTACTCTCACTTTTTGGTTATTTTAAGTGTGTATAATGTATGGGATAACTCCCTTTTAAAATGATACTGTCACTTGCAACTGACTAACCATTTGAGCACTAGACAGCACAGAACTCCAGTTTTGTGTTCAGTTGTGTTTCAGTTAAAATTCTCACAGCGCCCCACCCAGCGAACCACCCATTTTTCATTCAATATTCTATTATTTTGTCTACTCCCTGTGAATTCAAAACCTTGAAAATTTAGCACAGCCTTACAATACAGAGGGTGGTTTGTGAGCCAGCGGACAGAAACACTTGGTGCTGTGATTTAAAGACCTGACCTGGGAGTGTTAACGGTTAGCCCATGCAGACAGAGAAGGAAGTGATGCATGGGAACATTCTGCAGCTGAGTATTTTCCAATGGCTCTGTCCTCCGCTCTGGCTGCTATCACTGTAAAGTGCATTACATAAACTTATATGTATCACTTTAATGTCACAGAACTGGTGCTACAGGTAAACCTTGGCACCTAAATCTTGGCATTGCAGCATGCATGACATCCTCACAGTAAATATCAATTATTCATAACAGTTAATAAAAGGAAGCAAACAAGAATTACAACATAATTTTACATTTATGCTCTCCTTTTGAAAAACCATGCTGGAAGACAGGTCTCCTCTAAAACCTTGTCCATGCATCCATGCATATGTACCTGGGTTCTGTGCCAGCGGTAAATGTGATTCAGCATCATACAGCCTGAAATATGATAGGCCTCCTCTCTCAGCTCACTTTTACATTCACTTTGTGAGGATATTAGCTAATGATGAGATTCATTTTCATATGTATGTTCAATTAAGTAATTAGAACATGACAAGTCACCACTGAAAGCTTCCATTTTGTTCCTCTACCAAAATATCACTAAGCCTAGAATATACACTAAATAAATTTGACCACCACCAAAGCCATCTTATACTGGAATTTTTTTTTTTTTAATAAAAGGCAGCTTAAACTGCTTTGCTTGTTTTTATTTGTCACCCAATACACCCAGTACTGAACTAAAATGAATTGACCCACACAACCTGTCTGAAATGTTACTCAATGGATGAATGGTATGACAATTATGTGCAAGGATCTTGCATCTTCTGTTCCAAGGAATTAATACTTTGCCAAATGTATGGCAAAGTACTGTGTGCTTTTTTCCTTAATTGAAAAAATAGCATTTTGTGTGAGCCCAGTTGTGTTCAAATCTTTAAACAGAGGTGACCATTACTTGGGCTAGCTTCTGGAAGAGCAAGAAGTGCTATTCATTCAGTCTTGGATCTCATTTCAGTTGCTGTGTATTATAGTAAAGCCTACAGTGACCTCATACCCAGCTGAAGTGAGTTCATCTAGTTGGTTTGTACCTCCTCAATCCACCAACCTCCTGCACTCTAAAATACGGCACAACTCATCTAACAGTCAATGACTTCATCTACAGTAGCTCACTCTGAACATCTCAACTGAATATTTTCTTCAGACAGAAGAGTCAATGGAGTGCATTTCATGCGTCTTTGCTCCAGTGGCTTTTGCAAAATGCAATAAATAAAAATGAAAAATAAACCATCAGAGTGGCCCAGGATAAATGTGTGATTATGTAATTTAGAGGCCATTTTGCGCTCAAGATTTTCCTCAGGTCTTCATCTGAATGGAAGGACAAAAGAATGGAATTTGCATTTATATAACCTCTTTCATCCCAGTAAAGATCCCGAAAATGCCTGAAGTAAACTCAAACTTAAGCCTCCCCACTCAGATCCTTGCTGGCCTGACAGACGATGAGAGTTTAACTGACATCCACTGCTGCCTGTGCCAGACTCAGCTCAGTAATCATAGAGCAACACACATTCACTCTCATATTGCGACAATGAGCTTTATTTCTGCCTCCCTTCAGAAAAAAAGGCATACTCATAATCACCTAACTGTCCACTCTCAAATTTCTCTACCTCCCATGTCATTCATGAAGCGAATGATAAGCCATTCTTCCATATTCTTGGCTTGTATGGCTAATAAGATAGAAGGACTGGCCTTACTTGTTTTAAATACATTGGCCTACTTGGATGCTGAAGCAATGCGCAAACATACACAAAGTTGGGTCAATGATCAAAAACTCTGAATAAAATCAAATAGAAAAAATACAATCATAAGCCTTATCAGCACAGACAGGATTAATTTGAGGAAAAAGGAAGTGCTTCAATAAATGATTCATATCATGAATTATAGCCTCTCATAGCTGAATGTTCACATAGAGACATGAAATGGAAAAACCGTGTCAGCTAATATGAAGACAACTGAGTTCAGACAGGTACGGAAACGACTTTTCACAATTCTATAACCCATCAAGTGACAAGCATTTAAATTAGACCCTCAACCTGTTGGAATTGACACTCAAGACATTCGTGCCCTCCCTGATTTGAATGAACAAACCATGCCCTGCTCAAATAGAATAAAACAGCATTTAAAACAAGTGATTCAATCTCTTTTTGTCACATCAAATCAGATCAGTGAGGGGCCTCAAAGTTGATCTGTCACACAGGGTATTGGGTAAGCTATCCAAAGCCAAATAGCAGTGCAACCTCTCTCTTATCACTACGACATATCATCAGCAAGAGCATCTTTCATTTTCGACCGTGTGTTTCACGGATATTATGTTCCCTCTCACGTCTTCTCAGATGTTGGGTATAAACAATAGTCTGTCTGCCTCCGAAAGCACCAGCAAGGCAGCACACACCAGATATTTACCTTTCAATTTCAGGCTCTGCTTCTCTATTGATTGCATTCTCTGTCTGGCTGTCTGAGCAGCCAGGTCCAACCCTATCTCCTCTCACTGCTCTGAAGACAATTGGAACGAGGAATATGCCCGCTTCAGGAAGGTGGGAAAAGAAACCTTTTTTTATGTCCGTAAAAGATTGCTTTGTAAATGCCACATCATTTGGGTTGATACATAGAATAAGAGACAAGTCACCGAAAGCATCAGTCCGGCTGGAGCAGCCAGGCACAACAAGAAAATATAGATTAGATGTGGTGCAGAAAACCAAATGCCTCCCCCAGCCCTGATGCCCACTATTTAAACCGTGTCAGTGCTCATACTGCAAAGAGACACTGCTCTGCACGTGAAATGGAAAGCAACATTGAGTGCTTATCTGAAACAGCTCCTGCACCAAAGTGTATGCGTTGCACTCTGTCATCAAGTACTCAGAGTTTTAAAAAGTTTTTTTGTAACTTATTAACAGTGTAATATTCTAGCAAGTGTTAGGTAATATTGGTGGCTTACAAAATCCATTACTTACTGTGTGTGTGAATTTCTCATTATTGCTAATTATGATGGCAGTCACACTCAGGGTATGTATTATTATTTTCATTACAAAAAGAAAATTAATAAGTCAAATTAAATTTTCAAGTGCTGTAACTGAGGCAAATTTTCTACTGAATTACTGACTTCATTTAGGATTATGTTTAAAACATTCAAGTCACAGTACACTTGTCTGAGAGTGTGTTAAATTGTTTGTCAATGTGATGAATCTCTGTCTTGCCCAATTTCACTTCATATTGTCTTTATAGTCAAAGCAAGAAAGAAACAAAGAAGAAATTATTAATTTCACACACAGATTTTGCCACCTGCCAGTTCTGAAAAATGATAATTATGAATTTTGTAGCAGGACGGGAACTACAGGGTTCCCCTTACAGGATTCAGGCGCTATGATATGGCCGTGGTTCGGGCAGTTACAGTATGTTCTGTTTATTTAAATCCCATTCACGTGTTATCTTCGTTCCTGCTTCCTGTGTGGCCATCGATCGCCAGCATTTCCACATTTTGCGCTACTATTCCGTTTGAGGTATTCGTGGTCCAGAGGACTGATTCAGGAAACAGCCTGCTGTCCTAGTTGGTGTGTCAGTTTTTATCTGAGTTAGCAACGCCGTGCTTTGTGAGGTATTCCTGTGACAGACGTAGGTGATGTTTTAGTAGCGCTGGTTAAAATCAGCTATTGTTGTACCAGTCTAGACCAACCACCTATATTTTAGCTTTAATCTTTAGTGTCCTCTATTATCGTGCACTTAAATGAAATCTCCCAATTGGGCTTGGTGCTATCTTGTGGTGGGGGAATAGTGTGCAATGGACTCCCTTCTCTTGCATGCATATCCATGTGTACCTGCACACTTTATGCCACAACTTTTTTTCATGTGTTCACCGAGTGTGACTACACTGGGAAGGTGAGTATTTAGCACCGGGGTATCATTACTAGTGAGTAGCATCCCCCCTGTTGGACAGCACTGTACCCACTCTTTTATAGCCTGTTTAGAGTAACTGCTTGATTGTATTTTGACTAAATTCTGTCATTGGCTATTTAACAGCTGTGCATCTGAAACATTCTTTTTAATCAATTGCATTTTAAATTATATATTGTTTGTTGCAGATGAATGTAATAAAACAAGTTTGATCTCTCCAATTTCCATAGCTTTCTTATTAGACACATTCTTTTTCATCTGCTTCTAGTAGCCTGTGTGGTATTTAATAAACGTTGTTAAATCCAGATACATGTCTCTAGCTTGTGTCTACTATGGGTGTCTTTTGGTGTAACACTGGTGTAGCCCAGGTTTGACATACACCTCATTGGTTACAATATCATAAACCAAGTGGCCACTGCAACCCTTACATTTTGGCTACCTCTTAGAAGCTGAAATTTTCACTGAGCAGTCAAGCTGTACTGACATGTGAATGAAAATATGTCACAATGACCTTAGCCACACCTTTGCGGAGACAAAATGGATCGGCAACAAAAAATACGGAAACAATCAATATGTATCCCCAACTTCATCTTTTCTTCTTTTCTTTAACACAAATACTTTAGTTTGCTAGTGCATTCATTTCCAAAATATCATGTTCCAAATAATGTTTATCTAAACTATGTGAAGGAAAATGAACACTACAATTGATTTTTCAGTCACAAGGAAAAAATGGATCAAGGTTATTATATTTTATTTTGCTTCATAACCTGAGTCTTACACATAGCATGGATTAGGACAACTTGCATAAACACACAGGGCATACATAACCACTATTCATAAACGGATAGTTAAAACTCAAATGACAATCTAAAGTATGCATGGTGACTCAGTAAGTGAGTTGAAAAACTCCCACCACTACTGTAACACCTTTTGTCTTGATTAAATAATGAAACCCTAAAAACTATAATAAAACGACAATTAATGCATATCATAAAATCAACCTGACTCATAGACTTTGTGGAGTAGAACAATAATGTCGCATATAAATACATGCTCAAATACATTTTGTTCCAGTACAACATGATATAGAAATAAGAAGACAAGAAAAAAAACACATGGTAGTTCATTTTTTATGTCATCTGCAGTCAGTAATGTGGAAACAGGACCTCAGAGGAAATGGGGTATGCCTGGGACACAGAACTGAGCAAATTACATATAAAAACTTTAGGTGATGTCAGATTGAGAGGATTTTGGTCATAATTGGAGGAGGTGCTATGTTGGATATTCCTGGAACTGCAGTTCCAGCTGGTGCTGCTGAAAAGGGTTATAACTAACCTCTACATTGAGCAAGTCTCTAATGTATTCTTGCAATCAAAATACTGGAAATTCCTCTCTGTACAAAACTCACAATATCACTGCACAATATCCCTTCCCACTCCAGGCAAGTGTATTAGCGCTACTGGAATGCCATTAATGATTATAAAGACTAGGAAAATATAATTGTTGTTATAAATAATCTATTAACCTAAACTATCAATTCCAATATCCAATAATAAATAACAGACAGCTACAACAAAGTGTGAAATTTTGACCAATTGATATGTTGTAGGTATTAGATATGCGTTAAATAATGCCCTAAAGATGATTTTGAGGTAGATGAGAAATCATTGTTAATAGTTCTGATTATGTATCCAACATTTGCTTAAATAGGAAACTATACACAGCTTCAATTAAAAACAGCTGAGCTTTAAGATTCTTCAAATGATCAATATTAAATGCAAACTTTTTTTAAGTCAATCAAAGCCAGTTTCTTGCCATGTTTATATTTTAGTCTCCTATTTATTTGACAAGCAGACAGAGCAATTGCCATATTTACAATCTCAACTTTTCTTGCAGTTCCTGCCTGGGAGTCCCAGATTTATGAGAGATGTTTCCTGAGACCCAGCCTGTGATCAGAAAGTGACTGTGAATCCTTGCAAATCCCCTTCATGAAATGAGCTCCAGAACCACGAAAGCCACATTTATTCATCAGCGGCTTCTCACTGCGTCCCCGCCTGCATAGAGAGAGGGCATTAAATTAAAAAGCCCTTTAGAGTTCATTCGGGGGAAAGCATTAATTTCTATTTGATCGATCCCACAAACTCTAATATAAAAACCGAAACCAGTAAAGATTCCTTCAATTTCTCAGAGTCTTTTCGTTTGATGTTAAATTCCATACTGCACAGTTCCAGTGACAAGAAAATAAAGAAAATATCAACCAGGTTGTGCCCTGTCGCATTTCTGCTTGTTTTGGCAACGGTGTGTCGGGCAAAAACAACCCAAGTGTGCAGGGTGCTGTCGCAAAAGCCAGACACAGATAAATGCTGACAATCCCACTCTGTTCTGCATTAGACAAGTAGCCATGCGGTAACATGGAAACATCATATCCCATCTCTTGCCAGCCCTTGGCTTTGGTGAGTGGCAGTGGGATTAATAAATAAACAAGGAGACATGGGAGGATACAGACAGGCCTCTTGTATCATGCGACACTGTCAAACAGGCCCTCACTGCCAACTAAACTAAATGGGCTGTGCTCACCCCATGCCAGGCAACCCCAGCTCATTGTCACAACAGATTTGTGAAAGGCTTAAAGAGACATGCTACATACACTGGGGACAGAGCTACCACCTCTGTGACTTATTCTGCTACTACTTCTCAAGAGAAAATGATTTTTTTTTTAAATCCTGTCCAAAAAATGGTTTAAAATAATGTCAGTGGAGCAGTTAAGAAGTGGTTAATGGTGAAGGCAGAGATTGTTTTTGCTTGTCTTTCTATTTTTTTTTTTTTAATGGCCGGTGATACATCTCTTGCACAACCGTTAGCGTCAAAGATATTACTCTGTGGTAAATGAGGAGATCCAAGTACAACATATCCTCTCTTTGTTGTGCACGCCATGCCTATTTGAGATGGCAAAGGCGCAGAATGTGGCCACAGGCTGTTGTACTGATGTATGTGGCTCTCAGAAGCAGAACAAAAACCCATGTGTAATGTGACACTTCCTTCAGAACCCTGAGGGTTTTGTACGTACAGAGAGGAACGGCTGCAGGAAAGCAGCAACCCTGCAGTTTGATGAGAGGATTAACCACGAAACACAATCACAACAACTTTGTGATTTCGTTAAGATTTGCTCATTATTCTCTCATTGGTTTTATCTGCCGTGAATGCCAATCTCAGACCCTTCAGCTGGCTCTCATCCACTCCTGACATGCTCTTCACAGCCTTGCCAGTTTTCTGCACACAGTCCGGGTCCCGTAACCCGACTCTCCGCAAAGTCCATAACCTATAATAGTCACCAACCGGAGTGCAACCATCTGTGACATCTTTGTTGACTTGAGATCAAACAGCAGGTAGGGTCACTCAATAAAAAAAGCAAATCAGGTCAATAGAACAGCCAATGTCACCAAAATGCTATTAGTATCCTTCCCTTACTACGGAGAGAAGATTCTGTTTTTTCAATTTTCTATTTTCATTTTTCATTTCTCTTTGATACATAGCTTTGGTTGAATCATACACTCCCTGCTTACTGATTTCTTTCACGGTAAGACATATGAAACATCTGAGATAAATTGTACCTTGGTCTTGCACAAAGAGCTGCATTTGACTGGTTAAGGTGTCTTGTTATATGTGCCTCATAGTTCTTCTTGTCAACAAAGAGGTGTTAGCTGCTTCTTAGACACGTCGAGCGAATGATTATAAATGCTGTGCTTTTATTGTGAACACCGGCTCAACAGCCCTGCAGTAAATGTCAGAAACCATTTGTGCCTGAATGCTACCTGAGCAGGTCTGATGTCACTGGCAAATCTGTCTAGGAGAGATGTCTGCTATCGCTGGAATTAAGATGAACAATAGCCTGCATCAAAAAGGCCGGAGAATCCATCTGTGGAAAATACTGGTCTGGAGGAGACGTCCCCAATGGCATATCAGTTGCGCGTAGACATCAACAGGAGACACATGTTCATAGCTTGACAGCAGACTCACTGCATGACAGCTTCGCAACTCTCTCCTGAATGACCTTAGCAGCAGAGAAGCCATCACACAATGACAAATCACAATATTGTCAAGGGACCCGGGCGGAAGGATAGGGAAGAATAGGCACTTGCTGCAAGTACAGGATCTTGTAGGTAACAGGTTCAAATGGCAAAGCAATAAGAACGTGTTAGTCTGATGTTCTTCAGAAGTGGACAGATGGCACAACCAGCAATATGGATGTCTGTCACTCATGTTTGGCCAAGGAGGCTAGATTACACAGTCGACATGATCCGAGGAAGCAGGACACGCTGGTTTAACTGACAAAGCACTCCAATCCATCAATGATTGCACTCACGCTTTCTGAAAATCAAGGAGCAGGGGAAAAATGCTGTGTTATTAATATGCTAATCGAACTAAATGACATGACTTTCATTTTGAAAGAAGCATTAATGTCCCTTGTACGTTATGATTTCATGGGACACTGTGGTCTCAGATCAATATTATTCTTTCATCTTATTAATAATCCATGCATTTTTAACTAAGTCACTTTCCATGAATAATGTATATCTACCTTGTCAATTTTCCATTTATTTTTTGTGGGTTAAATTATAAATGAAGGGAGAGGGGGGAAGGGGCAATCTTTTCTACCATCTATTCCTCCTCCTACCTCTAAAACACAAGGGTTTCATACCAAAAGGTTTTCTTACCCATTTTTTTTCTCTCTCTCTCACTTTATTTTAACCTTAGCCTTGTTTTATCTTGCAGTGAATGAATGAGTGCTGATGTGTTCCTGCAGAGCATCAAACCAACGTGTCCACATGAAAACGACAGGCTGTGTCACAGATCCACAGAAGCCTGGTGTTACTCTATAGGCATAGGCACTTACAAACAAGACTGTAGCAAGCTGCAACAGTTCAATGCAAGAAGGTCAAATGCCAAGGAGAAGGCTAAGCTGTATATAGGGGAGTTACACAGGCTATGCTTACCATCTGAAGCTGTGGTTCTTGCTATGCATTTGCAATATATTTTATTCATTTATAAAGTAATTTGTTTGCAGACAAAATGTCATCAAAGCAGTACATTATGAAGAGCATCACAAACATGTATCCATATCGCTCATATGGTGGATACTGCAGTCATAGTTTTCATATTGCTGATCCCATGTTACCGCTGTGATAAATACTAGTCAGTCAATATTGCAATCGTGTTATATTTATTTCTGCATCTCTCTCTCTCTCTCTCTCTCTCTCTCTCTCACTCTCTCTCACACTCTCACATACCCGTAGATATACACACACACATACACAACAAAACAATATCAGGAAGATACTAACCATGAAAAACACACTGTAGCCTGCCAAGCACTGGTACATTATTGCCATTCATCAAAAGGACCTTTATAGAATGTGTACTGTATGCATTTTATTATGCATGTCTATGCTTTATTTATAAACGGTAGCTGTTTGCAAGGTACTTTATCTCAATTGGTAAAATAAAGAGTAAGTATGGGACCTGGTAAAAATCTCTCTCATGTATAAAAGGCTGTAACATGTTCAACACTAGTTGTTACCATTGAACCTTTCCATCTCCAACATCTCTCTACATTTAGGGCAGTCAAAGGTATTTTTTTCCTGCTCTAAATGTAGTATTTCTCTTTACTATTTTATTTTTTTCCTGATAGGACAGTGTCAATGTTACCATGAACTTCCCTTTTATTTATAGATAAATAAATGAGTCTTGAATAAATAAAGATATACAATGTTGAGGAAATTACTTTTGCAAGCAGTTTCTGAATCGAAATCTCTTCCACCTGTTTTAAATCCTGGAAATTATTGTTATTTTGAATTTCACCATGAATGAGGTAGAGGAAGTACAAACATGGGTGTGTGGTGGTGGGGGTGGGGGAGTCAACACATGCAAGAATGTTTTCAACGTGTTCATTGGCTCGCCATAAAATTGATTGTCAGGACGATTTACAATCAAAGCACAAATCACCTGTCGATAGGTATAAATATTCAGGGCAATGTTTGCGCTGTTCCTCATTTTTCCTCTATTTACGGGACAACAGGCCACCTGCAGTACACGCTTCACTGGGCTGGCATACTATTTCTCATCAGACCCAGTGAGATCAGTGTGATTGCTTTTCCTATTGTCTTCTCCCTTGTTATTATTATTTATTTTTATATACCTCTGTGCCAGATTACCACAGTAATAGAAAACATTCCTTTGTCAGGATGGTTTAGGATAAGACAGAGAGAGACAAAAGCAGACTTATTCAAAGGACATCTGCACCACACACTATATTAGTTGTAAAATCCAGAAACTCCAAATTCCATTTGGTGTGAATTCACTCCCACTTCACAGGGCTTTCTGTTACTTGTCAAAGGCAGACTCATTTTGTCAGTATAGTTTGTGATCTTAATTGTCCCATTAGTAGCACCAAAACCCCATTGTAGAGGGTGCAAATTTTTTTCAAAGTATCTTGAGGTAACAGAGTAATGATACAACAGCTATTTCATCACAGAGCACAATCAGTTTGGATATGTCTTTCAGCAGTGTGTCAGCTGACATTTGCAGGATTATAGAAGATAAGGAAGTGCATGCATATGCAGTTATCATCACATTAAACATTTTTTGGTCATTTAGCATGTAGTGAAAACATGCTTTTTTCTTTTTCATTTAATTAAATGTGATAAATAGCTTTTTTTCTATCCTATTGTAAATGAAATCGACAGGCATTTTTTTTTTTTTTTTTTTAATAATTGGTCATTTTATCATTCTCTAATCCAGTCCATGCCAACATTGGCAGTAGCCAAGACTGCTGTAGGGTGGCACCCAGTTTGTGATAATATCATCCAAGGGGAAAGGAGTTTCAGTAGGCAAGGTGACACATTAAAGCTCAGCGGTGATGTTTCTGCCCAAAAAGATGCCAATACCTGCGACAGCAGCTGGGCATTGCAGTTATGTGTGGCAAAGTAACTCCAATGATTTAACATGCCTACAAGAGTCCCTCTTGCATGAAATACCAAGTAAGGACTTGCCACAGCTAACCCAGTTTCATGTTTAGCGATGTAGCTAAAATGTCCATTCAGCGTGTCCTGTGAACCAAGTGCCCATGACATGGCCATATCCATCCGCCAGGGTTAACATATATTCTCAAGTCATATATAATAACAAGTCATATATTACAAATGAATGATGGACAACGAGATCAATTGATAACCATATATATACACCTTTACTGAATTTTACAGACATGTTTATAGGTTAGTAATTCATTAATTATCTCTTATATCTTGATGGAAGGATAGTCTGAAAGTTGAAAAAAATTGCCCTAATATGTTTGTTATATCTTTTATGATTTATGATCATATGATAATTGTGTGTGTGTGTGTGTGTGTGTGTGTGTGTGTGTGTGTGTGTGTGTGTGTGTGTGTGTGTGTGTGTGTGTTTGTGTGTGTGTGTGTTGTCATAAATAAGTTCTTGGTGCATGTATGTGTGTGTTTTTGCATGTATCTGAATGCATTGGGGATGAATTCTTTGGGTAAAAAAGGATGCTATATTAACCAGATCTTCAGGAAATACAATTCCACTTAATTATCTTTTCCTGACAAAGACAAGCATTCTCCCATCCTTGAGCATCTGTTGATAAAAATTCCAAGCTTGATATTCTTGTCTCTAAAGGCCAGCTTAAGAACAAGTTGATAAAGCAATGAAATGGGAAAAAACTCCATTCCAGTAGTTATCTCCTCTCGTGTTGAATAAGCCTCCCTTGAGGAAACAGCATTAGACAATCTCTTTAATGGTACAGTGAAGATAAAGCCTCCATGAACAAGATTCTCATGGGCTGTACGGGAAACACTACATTCTTCTCTATGGAACCCTTTACAGTGCTATCAGCATTGCATCCGTGCATGTTTCTTTCAGTCATGCATGTCATTTTTCCAAGTGGATAAAAAAGATCATTCAATGATGTCAAATGCTTTCAACACTCAATTTTATTGTTCATTATTATCATGAAGCATATATTCTTTTGACAAGCTATCTGTTACCAGTCAGCAAAAAAATGCTTTTTCTAATTTTAGCATGCATGTCCAAAGACCAGATTTCCACTGTTGGCAAATAGCCCATCAAATTCTATTAAGAAAGAGCAGGCAGTTTGCCCAGCATATAAAGTACTGACCTGAGTATCTTAGACCTATTGACTGCTTCAGATTACTTACTGAAAGATAAGCCCCAATGTACCTCCTAAAAATAACCATGCTGTATTTACAGTTGACTCTAACTATTTCTAACAATGTCACCTGCCCCTGCAGTTTTGCACCTCAAAGGTAAGACCAAAACTCATCAATGTCCATTCAAACTTTCCATGAAATTAAAAATAACCTTCCTGAAATGGTAAACTTGGGACTATTTTGGGGGTATTTTTTAAACAGGTTTGTGTTGAGCAGGTCCTAAACTGAGGCACTGAGAGTTGAGATGGAACAGTTTGATGAGGGCAAAAATGGTGAATATTCACAAACCGAAAAAAGCCCCCTTGCATGAAAGCTATTTTGCTGAAGTTCGCTGTTCTGTGGGCCTCCAGTGGAAACCTGCTGGTACGATAATAAATGAACGGTTTGTTTCAGAAATTTCAGCTCTTTCTATATCTGGTAGTAGGCTAAGGCCTCTGTGTAATGTATATTCAATAACAAAAGAATGAATGATGTGAGGAAGAAAAGAGGGAAAACCTGAAGGCAGTAACCAAAAAAGACAAATAATAGACAGAAAAAAAGAACTGAGAATCCATTCTTTCAGTTTTCCTTGGTCATGTCTTATAAATTTGTCAAATGATGAATGTTGATGGAGTGTGGCTGTTTAACTGAGCGAATGACAAAATGTCTTTTCGGCTATTTTAGTATGTACACATCAACAGCCACAAAGGCTGAGAAAACATTTGTGGTTCTCTCATTTGGGGCTGGTACTATTGAGACTAGGATGAGAAGCAGCATATTATGGGCTGAACTCTCTGTCCATATTTATCCTTCCACTGTCCTTAGCTGCTTGGTCTTATATTACCTCTGACACCATTGAATGAAAGCTGATGCTACTAAACCCAGCCTTTAAATTAGCTTCCAAAGATTATCACAATGCTACTACCATTATTCTTGTCATTTTGTGTTGGTGAGTTGAACTAATTAATGTGTATCGTGTTACTTATACTTAAAATGCATGGACTGGATGTCATGTGCAAAAGTAAATGCAAATGTGACCAGCTAATAAAAGAGGGCATCCCTCTCTCATTACACAAACAGGAACAGACACCATAAACAAGAGGAAATGACTTCAGATCGGCAGTGGTTTCTCAGTAGTCAGACCAGGCAATTATGCATAGAGACAAGTGGAATAGCGCACATGAGGGACGAGAAATCCTCAAAGCAATATAAAAATCTTCATAAGACAGAGACCTCACATTGAACTTTTCAACCCCCTTAAGTATCAGATTTTGATCCGAGGACTAAAACATTGCAAAGTCTAGGGGAAGAGAGCGCTCACTATAAAACAGGACGCCTGGATGTGAGAGAAGTCGCAGAGAAGTTGAATCCTCTGGGATCTGGCCAGACGTTATTGGAACAGCAGGACATCAAACAGGATGGCCCCACAGTTTATGCTTAATAAGGGGCATTTGGCAAAAATGAAAGAGATTTAAAGAAAAAACCAAAGCTTTATTGCATATTCTAACACTTTTCCATGTGGGGAAATGAAATGACAGGTTTCCGTTCTACCCTCTAACTTTATAAACGGAGTGGTGTTTGAGACAATTATGGATTCAACAGCATGAATGGGTAGGAAATAATTTGATTAAAATTGCACCTGTGAGACTCAACAGTGTCATATTCATTTGCAAGTGAGAAAATTAGAAAATATTTTTTTTTCTGGAAGGTTAAATGAGAAGACTGTTAAAATGTTTTGTATTTAACAGGTACATGTACAACTCTTCCCAAAAAATCTGTGGAAAATTTCAGGGTTTTTAAGATCCTGACAATCCAGTCACAGGCCAGGTGGAGCCTCACAGTCTTAAATATCTAGCCAGACATTCTGAGTATAACAACTTATTATTCACAAAAACCTGAGGGAATAACTTATGTCTGAACATAACATGGATTTTTTTTTCTTTTCTGATAATTAATCTGAGGTTAATCAGAGGTTGTGGCCATTCAAAACAACAAAGACTCTAGACTCTAGTGATTGCATTATTGTCGATTAGTGCAGAGTGTCATGATATCTTGAAACACCGGAATACTGGAATCATGTCCTCTATACATTATTTGTTCATAAATGTTTTGTGTTACAGATTGTGTTGTGTCTCTATTATTGATTAAAACAAACTCAAACATAAGGAATTGGTTGTTTACTGATAACATCTAATTGTTAAAATGAATTCATTATCTGATGCCCAGAAATTAATCTCTAAGACAGGCAACTAAGAGTAGAATATTATTTAATAGTCAGTGCCATTACATGCTTGAGTCTTTATGTATGTCATTTCTTCTGACTAGTTCTTTAGGTAAAGTACAAGTGGCATTAATGTAACTTTAAATAAATAAATAAGCATTCATCTTGCTCAAGGATGCTTTTGTTCTCAAAACACTAGGATTTTACAGATGTTTTTGCATTTCTTGTCTAACTACACTGAGCATGTTACTGAAGGAGAATGCATACAGTATTTCTGAGCATAATGAATTCACAATGAACCAGGGGTGCCTGTAGGAAAGAAGCCAGGCTGGCTTTTAGTTGAGGCTTTTTCACCACATGGTGAATTTGAATTCTTCTTCAAAAGTGTGCTTTTAAAACAGTAATTCCTCTAGGCTTGGAAAGCTGTGGATGGTAGACAGTTAAGTCGCAAACTATTGATGAAAGACAAGATGGACAGTGGAAGATACAGCCTCAGTATGAGCACTGAAGAGGTTCAGAACTTTTCCCCTGTCATCTCAAACACAATAATTGCACCTCCTTTCCTCTGAAAGGTCCTGCCAGGATGATATAGCAACACATTTCTTCAGACAGTGGATCTCGGTCATCTTCAGACATGCCCACTGTCTTCACAGGCCATCTGTTTCAAATGTAACATGACGACAGCATCCTAGCCCTGTGACACAGTCTTTGAAAATGAGAATATCTCTGGAAAAAATCTCTGAGCCGAAAGCTTGGTTGCACAATGAAACTACAGTCCTTTCCATCTATGGAAACCTAGATTTCATAGGTAGCAGCATTGCTCTTAATCCTGCATAGTTGTAAATGGGGCTGCTGTGATTTTGTGCATGGTAGGGCAAGGTACACAGAATCCCGAGAGTGCCGAAGAAAAGGTGATTAGCAGCCACAATTAGTCAGATTTAAAGGGGGTCACTGCTCTCTCTGGTGTGTCATGGTTGAATGGTTACAGGCCATTAAAACAAGGAGCCATGGAGAAACAGGGAGAGGGAAAGAGAGAGTGCTCAACGCTTGATTGGGTGACTTAATTTGAGTAAGCTTTTTCAATCATGCTGATCTTTCTCTTACAAGGTGGCAGGCGAAGAAAACCAGAAGGTTAATTAAAGCCGGGGAAAAGATACGTAGTCCAGGATGGTGCGAGGAGCTCTGAGAACCAGAAAGAAAGGAAGGGGTGAGAAATGAAAAATGCTGAATTTTGACAGAAAGGCAGGTGGATCCGAGCGTCTGTGGAGAACGGTCGGGTGTTAATTATCTGGCTGTGATAGTCTTCAGCTTGCCATAGTTAAGGCCCCCGATCACGTTTTCGCCACACTTCCAATCTGCTATGACAAAATAAAAATCTCAGCATTACTGTAATGGGAAGCGACTCAACATATAGCCTATCATGTGTAATATTAGAGGCAATATTAGGTGGTGAGTTTCATTTCATTTCAACCCTTAATTAGACTGGGACGACTGATTCCAAAGTCATCCTCTGACTCATCCAGGGCATGAGGCTGGACCAGTGTGAAGAAGTGCAGGCAGTAATGTCAACGATGGAGAGGCAGAATTGTTCTGTTATTTACAGATCATGCTCTGTGCCTACAGGCATTTGGCATGAAGCTTGGAGCTTGTTTTTTTTTTTTTTAATACAAGTGGATAGGCCTTTTTGAATGGGGTTGATATTGGAAAATGCCTATTTCTGGCAGAAATAAGCACAGTATGGCTCAAAATTTAATGACACTGCTTCTAATATTTTGACAGTTCAGTCAGATGGCCCTAATTAACATTACCTACAGCAGTAGGATGGATTGTAGAGTCAGCAAGCATCACGAAATGAAATAATTATTTTCTTTTTTTCTATTCCTTTTTTAGTAACCTTACATAGTTGCACTTCAGAATAGCACCTAATTTGACATTTACATCTAGAGAAATGCCAAAGGAAGCACACACAGCCAATATCAAGAATTCTCATTTCTGGAAGCCATTTGCTGCACCAGTTTGAAATACTGCTGCGTAGTTGCAAACATTCCATAAATTGTTGGTTGAATGAGGAATTTGTATGTAAGTGATGCATACCCTGGTGTGAACAAGTGACAGGTGCCCAAATGTTTGCTTTGCCTTTCATTTCCATCATTTATTTATTCTATTTTTTTAAGTGACAGCTCTCGGCCACTCAAGGTCATTCAGTCGTTCTGGGCTTGTCATGTTGCCTACAGTCCAGAGTATACTTTGTCAGGCCTGCTATTGGATATCCTAAGGGTCTCTGCTTCTTCTGTGCAATGTAAGACTGTCAACATGTCAGCCAAATTCAAATGCTGATATTTCAGACTTTATATTAGATGATTGGACTCCAATGACCTGCATTCTCTGGTGAGTGTAAACTTTGATTACAAGTAAATTACAGTCTGCAGAAGATTTATATATATAAATTTGTTTTATTGATATATATATATATATATATATATCACAACAAAATGACACCTAAAGTTTGGGTTAGTTTGCAGTCAAATCAAGCATCTTCAGGTGTGAAATGGTATTGCAATGAAATGGAAATTCCTGGTTTGCTTAACTGACAATTTGTATTATTGGCTAACAGTAGATAACAAGATAGTTACTGGGCATTTTACAAGCAAAGCACAGGCAAGGGTACACATTTGAGCCTGTGCAGCTCAAAGATTTTACAGTTTGTTGTCTTGTGTTTCCACAGATTTTTGTTCAAATATTTAGAAATTCTGCACTGGTTTAATTCTCTTGCATCTCTTGTATTTATGTGTCAGGAAGAAAGGAAAAAAGCCATACTTAGTATGACCCAGAATATATGTCACTCCCTCCAGGACCATTGAGGTAACATTTGACCATCAGACAAGCTGATGGAGTCCAGAGTTTTGGACTTTGTATTGTCTGGAATTTACATTTGTTATGTTGCTACTGTAGCCATGTCCTTTATCTTCACTCAGAAGAGGTAAATGTTTGGTTCACCTAATTTTCATTGTCATTATTTTCTTTTGTGATTTCTGTCTTGTTTCTGATTGTACTTATTTTAGTGCCATATTGTTGAAATGGGAAAAGTTTGGACAGTAGTGAATCCTCCTTCAAGAGGAAATTAATCCTCAAGAATGACTGTCCTGCCAAAATCTCTCCAAGAGCTGAGTGTAAAATCATCCAGTTCCTAAGAAGGCAAGAATAACATCCAGATATCTTCAGGCCTGTCTTACCCTGGCTTAGGTCAGTACTCATGACTGCAGTATCAGGAAGACACTGGGCAAAAATGGGATTTGTGGCAGAGTAGCAAGGCAGAAACCACTGCTCTCTGACAAGAACATGAATGCCTGTCTTTTTTTGCCAAATAGTACTTGGATTGTCCTCTTGAGCTTTGGAATAATGCTTTATGGATGGAGGAGTCAAAATAGAAATTTCTAGGTGACATAGGCCCTGTTATTCCTGACAAAACACTTTATTTCACATTAATAACCCTATACCTTTAGTCAAACAGGGTGGTGATATGTTTCATGCTTCAGGATTGTATTATTATTATTCTTTATTTTTTTTTTTTTTTTTTTGTGCTGCACCAGGGTCTGGAGAATTTGTCCTCATTGTAAAAGCAATGAATTCTACTGGAGAATTTCATCTCATGTGTGCTTTGGCATATGTGGGTCACACAGAAAGAAAATTATGAGATATTTACAAGCACGTTTGAATAAGAATGGTTTAATTACAAAAAATAAATAACTGCAGGAAGCATGTGGATGCAGTTTTTAGGTCATAATTTAAGAAATAGGTTGCTTGTTGCTCCATTACATTTGTGCTGTGTCCAAAATGATTCTTACCAGTTTCACTGTCAGATCTTGTGAAAAGAATTTTGTGAACAGTTGCATTACAGTAGTGAAAGAGGTCAGGTTTCATGTTTTAATTACCTGAGGTCTGTTTAGGGCATAAAAACACACACTAAGCAAATCATTGAGTTCCTTATCCTATTCCCATTAAAAACCACCTGAACTTGCACCTCAGCAGACTGCTAGTTTCACAATGAGACAAAAATAGTGCATAAAGACTTAATTTTGCTGGAGTCAGGTATAGTATAGCTTTGTAAAATTTGAATGCTGAATTGCCTCACACAGTATCCTGTCGTAAGAAAAACTTGATCAATTAAACTTATTGTAATTTTAAAATGCATTGAAAAAATAAGTCTGCTGTGAAAATGCTTCTTGTGGGTTAATGCCATTTTCAATCTGCCAGTGTTTCTGCAGGTCTGAGGTTTGTATCACTGGAGTGATACAAAGCTCAAATAGAGGTCCAAAAGAGACACCCATGAGATTCCTAAGAGAATCATTTTATTTATGTTTACATTCTTCCGTATTGTTTGGTGAGATTTTGAGTTCACCAAAGGCACCCCCACAAAAAACAAAGGTGAAAAACTCATATAGCACAAGTTCATAAAATTCAGCTCAGACAACTGTCAGATCAGAGGGTTTTATATCCTGTAAATCATTTGAGAATTTCCCACAGGCTTCCCTTCCCCTGTTACCTGATTGTTGTTTTATTGCTATCACTGTTATTATTCATCTCAGGAAAAAAACTATTTGTGATGTTGCAATAGTAACTGCAATGAGGGCATTGCTGTCTCCTAACACTTCACTTGCTTTACGTTATCATACTTTGCAATGTGCCATTGTTGAGGACAACTGCCATGATTAAATTTCTGTGGTGCCCCCAGACAAGAATAGGGTAAATCTGACACAACCATTATGTCATTTAATTATGACTTACTTCCAATAAAAATGCAAATAGCTCTCTCTAAATATGAATAAAAGAGATAATTGACAATTGTAAGATACTTACACCAGAAATTACATAATACTCAGACACAACTTTTATTCTGAGAAAAAAAAAAGAATAACATGACATCAAGAGGTGACTACACACTGGTACTCCAGACAGTCATGAAATAAGAGGTTTTATATTTTATGTTTAGAATGTAGTCCTCTGCCTTAATGTACAAAACTCCCTCATGCACAATCACAGTGACAAATCAGACCTGTCAACTGAATTTTAAAGGACAAATGAAATCCCATGTAACTTTAATACTGGAAATGGTGACACACTGACCCATGCTTTTACTGCTGACATCTGCCCCACAGGAAATCACAGGATCAATGTAACATTCCAGAGGTACGGCAATTTTTTTCCCCTGCTTCCGCATGGATTTTGCACCACTGGCATCCAAATTAATCTCCTTAATTCTCAGAAAAGGATGAGCAGTATTTGCACAATGTTTGTGAAGACAAATTCAGTATCAAAACTCAGCTTTGGACCTCACCTACATCAGCTTTGGACAGAAATCAATGCTTTCTGCAGGAACACGACAACACCAAAGCTGCCTAACATATGAATGCTATTGATGCCAGTCTTAGCACATTCAAACAGATAAGATGACCTACAGCAGCTGAACAATGCCAAGTGCTTAGGAACACTTCCCTATTTATGTTTTATTTATTTTATAATGAGACTGGTCTGAGAGAGCTTACTTACTTGATATGGTCATCTGTATCAGTTAAATAACACACCTTGGGATTCTTGTCGCCATCAGTAATACAACATGTTGCATTAAAATATAAAAAAATATAGGCTTGCCATTGACATTTAATTTTGTAATTCACTTAAGTATTTATAAGTTCTCCTCAATCTAAATGTTTAGTCCCCCCATGTCATGCAGATTCTTTATAATCATAATGTAGATGACCATTTAGATTTTATAATCAGCATCAGCACTAACATTTACATTTTAAATTTACCACAGCCATTACATTCTGATGGATGGGCCTCTGTCAAGTGCAGATAGAAATTGTAGGTGGTGAATTATAAATGCAGTTTTGCCTCATATATTTAACATTTAAGTTTTCTTTCCCAACATGTTTTATTGAAGGGTAACACACGGTACTCCTTATCAGTAATATGCATATTACTGCTCTGCTCCCCCTCATCTCTAATCCCTAGAAGTGCAGATATCTAAAAGAAAACACACACTCGCAAACATACATATACTCATGCATCCAAATGTATTTGTGCCACTGACGCAGCCTAGGGGGGCCACGGCCACCCTGATAATTGTTAACCCCCCGAAACACACACACACACACACACACACACACACACACACACACACTAGTTTTCAACTAGCCTTTATACTACAAGAGCGTAATTGAATTCCTGAAATGCCGTTATGGCTTTTGGTTTTGGTGTGCCACCCCCAGTTTCAGTGGTCCCATCTGGCCACCCCTATTAAACATTTCTGGGGGCACCGCTGATCTGTGCACGCGTAGAATTTATGACAAATAGTTTTATGATTAATTATGAATGATACATTTCAATTCAAAAGAGACTGACTCAGCTGATAACACATGAAAACATGAGGGGGGTCCCAATAAATGGTATGTGTAGATTCATAGTAGTGACCTTTCTAATAATGTAACACCACAAGAAAATGGTCCTCAAGGTTAAGTAAGGTGAGGCAAATAATAATAATCATACCATTATTATTATTATTATTATTATTATTATTATTATTATTATTATTATTATGAATTTCACTCGTCTTTCTGTCTCTCATGTGCTAAAACTCTCTCACAGGTGCACAAATACTTTCTCTCATTGTAACAAGCACCACTTATGGTCAAATACAAACAGTCCAGGGGAAGAAGTACATGCATAAAAACATTGTGTTATGTAACATTTAATGATTCTACATTGCAACATTATAATACAATCATGCAGTAACACTATAAAGGTATGATAGCCCAGAATAATTCAGAGAAGGGCTCCAAAATGCATACCCAATTTCCCAATTTATAAATTGGGGGGGGTTCTGAGTCATATTTTTTCATGGGCTCAATGACACCTGGCAGAGCCCCTGCTCACCTGCATTGCCTGGACTTGTACTTCGACCCGTTGGGCTGAAATCAGCAGCCTGACTGCTGTGCTTTCACACATACACACTTGCTGGTGTTGTGAAATTTGTGTTGTGTTTTCTGTTTCATGTGATTCAGAATGGCTGAGTTGTTGATGGTTAATGAGATATTTGAAAATGGTTTAAAGAATTCAAAGCTCAGTATTTGGATTTGAATTTCATACAGAGAGAAGACAAAAATATACCTATTTTACACAAGTTTGCAATTTTCAGAACAAGTTACAGTAATTGTGATTTCTTTGTGATTCAAACTAACTGCTACAGTGCTACCGATGACCAATGAGTTCTTGAGACAGCAGGATAATAATATTGGATCCCTTGATAGGAAGTCAGTTCTTAGGAATATATGGTTGAGTAATAGTTCAATTTTCCTCTATATTCTCTCCCACATTGCTTTCATCTGAGTCTGATCCTATGTGTGATCCTCTGGGTGGTGCCTGTCCAAGTCCCATAATCAGGGTTCACCCACTCATTCCTTCCTCTAGTGGCCCAGCTGCAGCTCTGTTCAGAATGGTGACAGTGCAATGGCATTCTGCAAATTGCAAAAGATTCAGCTCTTATTGATAGATATCTAGCTTGATGCAATGTTCCATAATGCAGTAATATACTGTAATCATATTTTCATATTTGATAATAAATGTTAAACCAATTTGTTGAATGTGGCCATTGATTGTTTTTCTTTTTATTACAGTCCCAATTCCCATGCCTTCAGTCTCCAATTTCGATGAGTATTTCCATCAATATTTCTGATCAATATTGTCATAATCACATTCTCGTTTCACTGAAGCATCCTATTGAGAGTAAAATAACGCCAGTGAGGTTTGAGTACATGTGTCAGTGTTGGTCAGTCTTACTCCTAGTTCCACGGAAGTTCTTTAATCAGATTTGATAGCCTGGTGGCTAACGACACCACAGGTGAAAGCCCTGGCAGAAGTTTTTTTGGTTCTTACAGATTAATTAAAATGCCTTTCATTCCGAAAGACTTTCAAAAGAGAACAAAATTGCCAGAGCTCTCCCCTATGCACTTACAAGTTCCCTCTCTCTCTCTCTCCCCCCCTCTCTCTCTCTCTCTCATTTTTTAGTCTGTAAACTAATACAAGCTTGCCATCTGCTGTTGCTGCAGTGAAAGACAGAGCAGACCACATGACTGGGTACAGCTGCATCTATCCAAGGGACAGACTGCTTAGGGGCTCATATCATGCTTGAAAAATATGTTTGTTTGATTTTTTCCTGACAATTCAATTAAATATGGATATCTGTATGAACAGTAAACTGCACAGATGTGCGGTAGTTACCTGAGTCATACACCATAACTGTAATGTTTTGCAATGACAGATGTTAAAATTTCTACAAGATATACTTCAATACTTAGAACATAGAACAAGAATGAGAAACAGAAAAATAATTTTATTTTATTATTTTACTGAAATTATGTTTTCATAGGTTAAACAAAATCATAAAAAGTTTCTTGTATTATTTTCCATTGAGAAGCTTTGATGTGGTACAATACAATAATGTTATTTCATTTTGATATTTTGGAGGAAAATAAATTGGAAATAAAACAGGTATATTATGTGGAATGACAAAACATAATTCATAAATGATGGATTTTTTCTTATCACAGAAATGTTTAGCTTTTTCCCAACATGACACCAGCTAAAAGAAAAGCCTTACATAATTTTCCACTGAGGTTCTCATTTAGTTGTGGGATGACACTGTGATTCATGTTTCCCAGACAGGCACAGAATATCATTATTTTCACAAACAAGTCACATAAAAACATCCCAGTCATGTTGCATGCAAGCATACTGGCAGTGTGTCCCGATGCTTATCATTAAGTCATGAAAAAACCCCAAAGATGATAGTGTAGAAGTGTTTCAAGACTGTTCCATACAAAATTATTGAGACTGCTGATTTGTTTAACATTGTTAAAGTTAGCAAACATTAAAATGAATGACTATCTACAATTCATGTTCTATTTTGTCAGGAATAACAAACATTTGGAACATTCGTTGAGGGTTTCTGCAATGTCCCTTTTCACTTCAAGGCAAAGTTTAGGGGGCGCACCAGGAAATTAAACAGATAATCAAGTAATTTGAGTGTGCCAGGATTTCTAGCAAAACAGTGAATAGTTTGGGTCTTTCTCCTCTTATTATAGAGCTTGATGTACTAATGTGGTCAACGATTACACCCTATATTCATATAAACTGGCGGTCCCATTCCTGTTAAACGTCCAACTCCATATCCTCATGTGGCTGTAGTTCTCCTGAGTATTCATTATTGAATATCTGGTTTTGCATGGCTTACGTGTAGTTCATCCACTAGAGTGTGCTATGCCTTTAGAAATTAAAAAAGATGGAGAAAGCAGATAGTAAAGTAAGCTGAATTTCTACTTCAGTATCGCATATTTTTGTAATTGTAACTGCAATAACATGAAGTGAATTCCAGGAACAATTAATCTCTGATCACCTAGT
Organism: Albula goreensis; assembly: GCA_022829145.1. Lineage (NCBI taxonomy): Eukaryota > Metazoa > Chordata > Actinopteri > Albuliformes > Albulidae > Albula > Albula goreensis. The sequence continues at coordinate 34,420,439 of CM040744.1, forward strand.
CCTGAAATTTGTTGCAAGAAGAGGTATACATTACTTGGATTTGTTCAATCATAGGGGTGTTTTTGAGGATAGTCAATTATTATGCACAAGGTAAAAAGACTATTTGAATGGCTGTCCTAACATAAAGTATTGTTAGCATTGCAGAATTCATTCATACATAACGTGATTGCATACTCTGTGGCAACAAGTACCTGAATAGATGAAAAAATGAATAGAATCATTCAATTAAAGTCTATGCATGAATAATCCAGCCAATCCACATGACTGGTTACTATAAAAGACACGTCCCTTTAAACCTAAAACTTATTGACTGGAATAAAGTTTGCTGAATGACATTTACTGCATTGCAACTTTTTCAAGTAAGCCTCACAAAAGAGCTTATAGAGAATGTGCGATGATAGAAGTGTCAGACAGCTTTAGTCTCTGGTGTGTTTGTGGCTTGTGAGTGAGTGTTTCTCCAGTTTTCCCCGGTGTGATGCCGATCCCTCCCCTCCCGCTTCCCACCCGGACCACTGTTCCTGATCTATTTGGGTTGCTGGCTGCACCAGCGACCGGGCTCTGAGTCCTGACAAGAAAACACATTAGCGTGCGTGGCAAACACGAAGGGCACAGCCTCCTTCATTATCTCCGGCTTGCAGTGCAGGGACGTGGCACATTAATCAGCAATGCGAGCTGGGGCAGCGTGGACCTAGAACGAAATCCCCATCCGGCTTCCCCGATGCTGCCTCGCCCACGAGCTGGAGCACCCCCGCCACCCACGCCTCCTTTTCAGCCGTTTCAGGGCTTGTGGCACGAGAGATCAATGTCCTTCAGCGCTCCCTGCTAACTCTGCAGTGTAGATGCCGTAGCCACTGCCGACAATATGCCATTCTGAGAGTAACGGCCATCCAGAGCCGGGGCTTGAGGTAGCCCTTGAGTCCACTAAGTTATCACCTAATCAGGACAGATGATCCTCTCTCACGTTGCCGGTCCCTTTTTGCTAATAGGCCCCTGGGGATAACGCATTGAGTGTATCTTGCTTCTGTCTGCCCCTGTCTCTCCCACTGTTCAGCACAGAGCATCCCTCAGAGAAAGTGGTTATTATGGTCTGTCACCCAATTGTTCCATCCCCCCCCCAACCCCCCTACCCCTCACCCCCGTCTACAGCCAGTCCTGGCCCACTGTGCAGTTCCACACCCCATCCCCTTTCTCCTCATCTCTGTTTCTGCCAGTAGCACAGTGATTAATACCAACATCCTTAATGGGAGGTGTTACTGCCTCACAACCTTTTGTGATTTTGATAACACAGCATTCAGGGGCCTCGCAGCTTGATTCTCTGTCTGGAGCTGCCATCCCCTTTGTTTCCCTAAGATCAAATGCCTCTCGCCTGAGAACACAGTAACAATTGCATTTCCCTCACCCCTCCATCCGTCCTTCCCTGCTACACTAACCTGATCCAGCTCTTCTGTCTCGCACCTTGGCAGCCTGTTAGTGTCACAGCCCAGTGGTGCTGGTCCTCTCCCAGACCTGGCCCTAACAGCTTTACCTATCACTGAAGAGCACGTTTCAACTGCAGGACAATCCATGTGCACTTGCAATTATCTTAGGCCTTTGTTGATGACTTGTGTGGAACTGCCAGAGCAGTTCCCGAGCTGATAGGACGTCAGCCAGGGGATAATGCGAGACGGTAGTACATTGTATCAGCATACAATCAGAAGTCTGGTGCCTCCAAAAACAAAGAAAAAAGACAATGACTCACTATGACAATGCGTTTGTTTTATATTTGCTATCTCCTTTTCATAAATCACTTTTTGAGTTCACACATGGGTGATGGGCAGTCTACCTGTAATAAAAAATGTGCTGATTACCATCACTTTCCCTCTAATTACCTCTTAATTATGCCCTTTTATTTTTTTAAACTGTATTTAATTTAATTCAGGGTGACTTTGTTACCCATGCAGCTAACCCATAGGTAAGGGTATTGCAATACCCAGAATTTAGGGGTGCATGCATTAGTCAGATGTATCATCACTTAAATTACCACAATATTTTAATGACCACTATATAAATTTTGCAAAACTCTTAAATTAGAAACATTTCTGAGAGTTTCAGTAGTAATGGGAAATTGCTTTACACAGTGAGTCATATGTAATTCTAACAGGCGAGTACGTACAATCAATGCTTGAACCCTGATTGGAAAATAGATTGTTCTGCTGCCACTGCTTTGTTCATCACGTTTGTGCCTGGGTTGTCGTTTCCTCAACAAAAATTTCCCTCACTGGTTCAAATCAGCAGACAAACAAAAAATGAAAGGTGTACACATCCTTAAATGCATCCTTGTAATCACATCTAGATGTTAATATTTTGCAGGGGGGTGATGTCGAACTGACACCAGGTCTATAGTACTGCATTGCACAGAATTATATTGAGATTGAAAAGTTTGAATTGCAAATTTTAATTTGCAATTTATAAGTAAAATTAAAAGGTAAAAGTTTGTTCTTTCAAGTGAACAGTATATTGCTGGCTACCATGCTAAAATATCAATGTATGCTCCTGTATCATGCGCAGTACTTTGGCTTGTAAGTGTGGCTTTTCTGCCACTTGGGCCTCCTCCCTAGCCAAATTCTCATCTGGATGAGTGGGCAAGGCCGATGTTATTTGGGTATCAAACAATTATGTTATTACATGAGCCTATTATCTTGGCCTCCATTCCTTGCTCTAGTGCTGGTATTTTCATGCGCTTCCAGTTTTTCCAACCCAAATAACATGACTATATGTTATTACCAAATAACAAAAAACAGATATGACATGACTTTGACCATAGCAAGGTCATCTGTCTCCCAATATTGCTTATCAATTTCTGCCTAACACAGGGTACAGTGATCCAACAGAAAAGTGAAGTGTTTCTCAGTCTACACTGGGAGAGGAAAATAAACACCCCAGAAGGCAGTTAAGCACATGTCTTGCTCTCAAATTCTGAATTGTGGGTAAATAAAAAACTTTATGCCAAACTGTGCCATTCTTTGTCTGTCTACAAACAACAGATGTAATGGCTGTAATAGGGAATTTATTACTGCATCTTTTCACAGTGAATGGAATATGTTTAATTATACTGAATTAAGTACACTTTAAAGTACATAGCTAACATAATGTTGGCCTCAGCAATGATATGTTTTTGGAAGATACTAAACAGGGGAGGGATCCAAAGATCCTGCAAAAATGTATAATATGATGACCATTATATAAATAACTGGCTTAGCCAAAGAGACAGCTTGCTAGCCAGCTATTAGGCAGTATGTTTTGAAAACAAGAGACACTGACAATGTGTAACTCAATACCAGCTGAAGCAAGCATAGCTACTGTTTATGTTTGTATGACTGTGAAGCATTAACAGTTGGTCGAGTGTGTTTAGGTCCTCAGCGTGGACTAGTTGACAGGACTGAAGTACTAATGACAATGAATAAATAAATAATTCTGACATATTTTAAGTTTTTACATTGGCATCTGGCCCAATCAAACCTGAGGTTGGGAAGATAGTCAAATGAAAATTAAAATGATAAAATGGGTGTGGGTATCAAAGCTATTTGATCTGCATGACATTTTTTTATAGGCTGAGGTGAACTGAAGCCAGCAAAAACCATTTCCTTCTCTGGTAAGTAGTTGAGAAAGAAAGGTGAGAAATTCATTGCGGCAGATGTAATTATCAAAAGGAAGATATGTGAGTACAGCCTAGGGATGACTTGCAAGTACTTGCACTGTTTTGTTTCACCTCTGTAGTAGATGAATAGTTCCTGGCTGTGGAGTCCTTCAGTCAACTTTTGGCTTTTGTGTAGCTTGCTGCAACAAGCAAGCTGGGTTCATTTTAAGATGTCTTTTTTTTGGGTATAGCTTTCACTAAAGAGCACTGTCGTTGACACAAGGAGGAAATTCTGTCATCGTATACACAAGATCAAAGACATCTTTGCCTCAAAAACACTTGCCATTGAACTAAAGCTGCAACAAACAAAGAAAAGAGAAAACATCTCAGTGGTGCCAGAGTCAAGGGCCTGGGTTCTCTCATCATTTAGCTTTGACTGCATAATAAATACAAGAGCATTTCTGCATACAAGTAAATTTCTGCATAAACACAGTTTGGCAAGTTAATTATGATGTTTGTAATATGCATGTAACTGGGTTAGTAAAGAAAAAGACTACGCCTGGAATTCAATCATTTTTATTTAACTTTGGCTCACAATTAAATGCGAGTTCATTTTTATCTTCACTGACAGTTTGAGTTTGGCAAGCTTATCAATCATGAAAAATAACTTGTCTAACTGTTTTTGTTGAGAAATTGCTGAACAACCTTATTCAACTGTTAAATTAGGGACAAATGTTGATTGAATCCTAGTCTAAGAGTTGTTTTTAATTATAATTCAAATGACATACTGATTTAATCCAAGTGACTTAACACAGGATCCTGTTCATGATGCAGCTGTGAGCCCTTTGACTGGGGGTTAAGCCACACCATTTCTGGCCATGGCCAATTGGTCTGCACTGACGAAGCAACAATTGGCTCAGTCTCAAAGGGGAAAGAAACGGGATTAGCTGGTTAAGGGTCATGTGTCTTATCAGGCTCTACCAGCCACTCCTAGCCAGCAGAGCATTTTCAGGCACATGCACCAAGCTTATGTTGGCTCAATGCTCCTCCAATGACATTGGCAGTATGTGATTGGTGACGTATCTGCAGTGTTAAAAGTGGCAATCTTGACAACACCGCACCAAGAAGAAATCACATGATTAGCCTCTCCTTCCTGAGCGTGGGAGAGGGGCACCATGGTGGGATTTATAATTAGTTATAAATTTTGTTTGGATATGGAAAAAATGGAGGGAGATGGAAAAACATCCAAGCCAGGCAACAACAAAGGTATGTGTAACTGCCCATTTGAAGACCATAAAAATTTGATAGAAATGCATGAGTTGACTGGAGTCAGCATAAGTTGGATTCTCTGTCATGGCTATGCACCTACATGGAATTTGTCAGAGGGACATCTGAAACTAACTAGCAAGCAGCAAGTAAATTAGCCACTTTCTACCTTAGCCTTTCCTACCTCATACAACAACTATAACAGTGTATCTAAAAACAGCACATGAAGAGAAAGTCCACTGTTTGTTTCCCTTGACCTGAGCTTGAGGCTCAGGAGATATAGTATTTGTATTGCTTCACTGCTTATCCAGTGCTGGGGTCATTGAAGTATAACTTCAGGAGGCTAACTGCAGTTTTGTTTCTGGTGAAATTAAAATTAAGTCTGGCTAGAATTCTGGGCTGGAATGAAACACCCAAAGCTGTTTTGCTCTCACTGAATGAGTGTCTGAATGGCAGATGCAGTTGGTGAAGTCACCATAATGAACCATTTCAGAACCTTCATAAAAAACATTGCATTATACAATCATTCAAGGGAAAAGAGAAACATACAAAACCAAGTGCGGATAATCAGCCTAATTAAACATTTTTAAAAAATATACGACAGCAATAACATTCATATTTTGAGTACAAATACTTAACACAATGTTTTTGGTACAATCAACCAATCAATATTCATTTTTGAAAAGCACATTCACAGAAATGCGTAACAATAATACTGTAGATACACAAACAACACACTTCACAATCAACACGGGTAAGAGAAACTTGAGCCAAAGACAGAAAATGTTATTACAAGATTAAGTTTTAATGCTGCTATGAATAGGAAATAATTCAATAACCAGCAAGAGAAAAATCTCAGATCCAATGCAAAGGATAAATCTTTGATGTATTGAGCTTTGTTAGTGCACTCATCCAGCTCATTGATAATTGTCAAATGGTGGATAAATACAAGGACAGGCAAGCATAAAGAGGCTTTACAAATGGAAGGTCATGATTCTTACTCTGAATAACCTTGTACTCTGTATGGATGTTATTTATGAGTTCACTCTTTTTTCTTCTGAGCTTGATTCTATGACCATTCTCAGGGCCAAATATTAGGTCTAATGAAGGTTTTATGATTTTGTAATCTTTCAAAGATTCATTCAGGAACAAATATGGAGGGGACCTGTGAGACAGTAAAATTTAGATCAGCAGAACTGAAGGCAAATCCTTACCTGAAAAGCATGGATAATGCTCAGTTCCCACTGAACCATGCCAGCGGCTTTCATTTGATGATAAAATTTCATCAGATCTCAGCATTTGATTGGAGCAGATGTCCATCACATCGATGAGTCATGATGATACCCATCATAGAGGAGACACTGTAGATGCCTTTATTTGTGAATGTAAGGAGGCATTGATTGGTTTGACTGACTCAAAATTACACCAGTGAATCCAAGGAAGAGAAAGCACTCTTTCACTTTATTCAGCCCTTTCCCATATTGCATTGCACTGTGAAAGGGATTTTAGATGGGCAAGGAGCACTTCCACAGATCAGGGAGCAGCCCTGTTGGTACCACAGAATTACTGGATTGATGATGATCAATTCAACCTGACCCTTCGATGAACTCCAGAAGCTCTTGAGACCATGCTGTGAGTGGCATTGTTCTGGCAGTGGCATCAGATTTCAGGCTACTGGACTAAAAGAGTGAGAGGACCCAGCTCTGAGTTGTTCCCATCAAGACAATAAAATGGCTTATGGAGCTTGTAGGATAGTAGATTAAATGTATGTCGTGTGGTAGAATGTATGGGAAGATAAAAAAATCATCAAATGAAAGGTCTGGATTATCTGCTGATGAAAAATATTGCTAATGAGCAAGAAAGGGTAGATTCATACTTATTGAACACATTTATGTGAACATATATAATTCTCCGTAGTGCCTGTAGTTAAAAATACTGATAATGAGCGAGATGGGGAAATATGAATAATTATGTGAACATATTGAGTAGATATAATAAAGTTGTCAAAACTGACATTTAGATTAATGGTGGTCATTTCAAATAATTTATTTATGTCAGAACATGTGAGTGTTATGAAATGTCAAATATAAATAGCATTTTTGTGTGGAATAAACAGCTGTGTGGCACAACTGATATTGCTGTTGAATATGTCCAAGGTAATTCATTATCACATGCTACAACACATAGTGAAATGCAGGAGGCATTCCATGGTAGTCCTACCACCTTAAGCAAGATTGCCTCTCTTGCCTTCTCATTCCCTTCAAACAGTAACACACAACTATAGGCATAGGTCACTTTTTTGATTATGTTGATTTATTGAGTGATATATAACCTTTACTTTTCATAGGTAAGGTAAGTCACAAACTATGCATTGTTCTGTATGTATGGGGACTTGATCAATGGCAAAATAGCTGTAACACTTAATAGGTGATACAGCTAATTCACTAACTCCATTGCTTGCCCTGGTTTATTACATATTTCCAGTGAACGCAGGATTTGGTTTAGGTTGTCAACCTAGGTTGCCCTATGCTGCCCTATTAAGCTTAATAAAATGTCAGTGGGCTGGATAGTTAATGGCCTGGATTTACATGAATTTGAGTTGAAATGTTACATGTTATCTACTGGTTCAAAGACTGGCTGACAGGTGCTGTAACCATATAGTTCTTTTCATATGAGTAACCTTACTTGATGGTAACGCTGAACCTCATTTCCATTGCCACCTGACTCGTGAGCTATCTGAGCAAATTTGATAAACCAATTATGTAGAAAACTACATAAGATGACCCTAGATGCATTGAATGGCCTGCTCTCTGCATTATGTATTTAAAGTTCCAAGGCAAATGTGTAGACAAATTTTCTTCCTTAATAATAATTCTAAAAAAATAACTCTTCCTTAATATCACCTTATGACCTAAGATACCAGTTTATGCACATCATATATGGTAAATATATTATGGAAAAATTTCCAAAGTAATTATATCTCTTGCTGTGCACTACAGCACCAGTAATGGATATTGTCCAATCTGTTTCCTGATATTTAATTTTCTTAGGTTTTGACAGCACTTCCACTATCTGTGTTCTGGCCCATCATACGGTCATTTTTTTTTTATTCTTGTAGGCCACATGTGGTCGTCTTAATTGGTTTTTAATTAAATTTCACAGTAATTTCTCACACATTATGATAAGATTACCTGACTTAATTACTTCCAGTGTGGAGGTTACATAGATGCCTGGCTGTGTAACGACAGGTTGGGCTGGACTCACTGCCTGTCTGTATTGTTGATTTCAAAATGAGTAAAGACCTATCATTCTTCAAAGTATATGGAGAGGAAATTAAGATGTGACCATAATAAAGAGGACAGAATATCATTACATACAAGCGAACAACACAAATATTATTTAAATAGTAATGCCCAGGAAAGCTACATTTACATGGTATGAAATATTTTAAGGACACTTTTTGACTTCCCCTTCACCATTTTTTTTTTTACCTCCATGGACATTTCCGGTTTCATAGATTATGTTACTGAAATCCCTGTCCAATTGTTTTGATCCAGTTTTAAATAACCAATTATAACAGGTAAGCCCATGGGACTGTTATCTAGTCTTATATGAAAGGGTTGTATTCCATTTTGCAGTTTGCCATCTCAGCTACCACAGCTTCTGACCATTTGGGACAGCTGGCACAGGCAGTGTGTGAGCAACCAATTGATCAGGGGAGGCATTAATAAGCAGTGGGTTGTGGGTAACTGTGCTGACTAAAACCCCTCCTCCCTGGGCCATGCCATGGCCAACAATTCTGAATCACCCACTGGTACTCCCAGCCATAGTCAGTACAACCCCCAACTAAGTTAATTGAGTGTGATATAACTGCTGAGCAGTGGATGAATCATGTGGGTGTTTGAGATATGAGACATTCAAGTTATAGTCTGACGTGGCCTTCTCCACAGGTCTGATAAAGCACACACACACACACACACACACATATATATATAGAGAGAGAGTGTCACGCAAGATCCCTGAATGGGTTTATCAGCTAGTGAAATGGGTACAATGAATACAATCCAAATATAATTCCCTGCTGAGTCAAATTCTCATTTAGTCTGTGTCCAACCTTTAATTCTACACCCAGAGCTGCTATTTGTTTGCTTGACTTCACTCTCCAATGGAATTTGTTGCGCAGTATTCCCATAAGCACTCCCAGCCACCGTGCTAACGGACCCCTCATTCATATCAAAGACTTGTAAAAAGGCAGCAAAATGGAAACAGAGGTTGTGTAATGATTAAGGATGACTCTACGCAGAGCGCAGACAGCTGAGGTGCTGCCTGCCAGCAGCTGAGGCCATTAAAATTTCATCACGCAAAACAAGGGGGGCACAAGGAAGGACATGGTCACATACCTGCATGCATATTGCAACAGAATCCAGTTCACATACATCATTTACATATAACTGCATGACCATACTCCCATTCGCCCCAATGATCTAAGACCAAAACAAACAAAAAAAAAAAAAAAAAAACTCTTCAGAGACTGGGTTTTTCTCCCTTTATATTCATTTGGTTGCTTTTATGTATCCATTTGTTTGTGCATTTTATTTGTTTATATATTTGTTCTTTATACATTTCTTTGCTGCGCCCACAACTGTGCTTGGAGATTTTCATACTGTTTCACTCTCTGCTTTAAAGAAAAATCAATGGTACTGTCTTGGGATGGCTCCTCAAGGTCAGTGTTTTATGTAACTCCTGCCCAGGTTGAGGCACCCACATGTATGACTGGCAGCAGACTGAAGCGCAAGCCTCATTCAGCCACCCTCTACCAGGCATGATCCTCTTCCCCCGTGTCAACAGGGGAGGCTCACTTCGTCTTTCTTCTCTTTCCCTTCTGCTTCTCCTTCTCTGAAGACTGTGAGGAGGAGGGAAATGGATGGATCAGGGTTTGGCTTGATCTACTGTTCGTGCTGGAGGATGATATTTCGTGACAGGCAACATTGAGAGGCAATAATTCCCTTAGCACCGACGAAGAATAATCCAGTTTTTTTCTCCTTTTTTGCACCAAGCTTAGAGATAGCTTCCAGGGACCTCCAAAATTCTCTGGCATGGCAAGTACAGTGAAGTACTATAAATAGTATAGCCAGCGACAATGGGAGAAGAATCCTGAATTTTAATCCCCAGTGATTAAGAAAAGTACAGCATAGCAGGAGCTCCTCTGTTAGCGTTGTAGGATCTGTGAATAGTTGGGTTGAGAAGAGAATCAGTGATTGGGTTAATGTCTAAGGACAGGTAGAGATAACACAAAATTCAAAACTGGCACAATCAATCATAGCCCAATTGACTTGTTAAAATGTGCTCCTAGTGAAATATAACTCCTACAGATTCATTAAGGGCAATACTGCAACAAAATGTCTAGCTTCACTAAGAATGGATGACTAGGACCTGAACAAGAGCAGAGTCATGATAATTATAAAGTAGTCATAATACTAAATTTCCACCCTTGTTGAGTACACCAAATCTGAAGCATCTAGTTCTCATAGGGGAGAGAGAACCAGCTGGGCAGCTCAAACATTTTTGGCAAATCTGTCAAAGACAAAGTGTTTAAGGACTTTTTAGGTTATTTTATGTGAACAAAGACTGCAGTTAACCAAAGGGAAAGCCTCTGTCACTAAATTATTTTAATAGATGCCAAATGGAAATGAATGGTTATGAATCAGAATCCTTTCAGACCTAAGAAAGAAGCATTGTTGCTCAGAGGAGAAAAAGGCTTTTTACATGAATAAAGGAGAAGAATACATTTGATACAGTGTGATATGACAGGCCTTGGAGTAAGACATCATAGGAAAGCGTGGCACAGCACTCCCATCATAATATGTGTGTAAAACTATATCACTTCTTTCAACCAAAATGTCTTAAGTTTGTGTTTGTAAATTTATTTCATTCACTTATTGGAAAACGGTATTGGGGTGGGGGAATCTGGGATGTAAGAGATTGTGGAAGTTGGCTTTGAAGGAGATGCATAGTGGAAGCAGACCAGGGCAGGAGGCTTGCAGCTAAGAGAAATTACACATCCACAATTCATGCATGAATTGCATGTTTGTCCATTTCTATTTAGGTGATTTAGTTGGGCATTATGTCTGTAAAAATGTTCAGTGTTGTGGGGGCTTATTACTGTACATTGCTTTCAAACAGTCAAGTTGTGTTTGTCTTTTGTATCCACTAATGTCCTCCTATCTATCCTCTGGGACACAGATTACATGGAAACATGTCACAAGACGGAAGCAGATGATACTAAAGTCATTCCTAATGTCTAGAGGTTGTCAAACCTATTTTCAGTGATTTTTCTGGCTTGTGTGGGGTATGGTTTCTTCCCAACCATTGGACTTTTTAGTTGCATTTACATTGGCACATAGGCTGCATGCCAATGCGCCTCTGCGCTCCCGTGTCACATGAATAGCAAATTTGATTCAGCACCAAAAGTTATTCCCCCAGAGATTCTTTGCATATGTATGAGTGAATGCTGCCTTCATCTGGGAGAAAGCCAGCTAAGTTATCCTATTGGCTTCAGCCTTTCACGTTTGGGGGGTGATGTGTTTTGTCCATTAGAATCTGTCCACACAAGGGTCCCCTAGTGATGTATGAGTTTGTCTCCAGCTTTGGCCTGCAATATCTAAAAATATTTCAACAAGAATGGCCATCTTTCCTCACACTGTAAGGGAACTGTCATTTAGCTTCCATGTATCCATTTGTTTTTCTTTTTTACCCTCCGCTCATCTGAAAGTCCTTGGTTGAATTCAGAAAGCTGCATCTGGAAAACGCACAAAAATGTCACTGTAATTGGCGGCTGTGTGGTTGTTAATGAGGTCTTATACTAACACTCAGAACCCACAGTCATCAAATCTGAACTCTAGTTCCCATGTTGTGCCCGCCATATCCATTAATTGACCATCAGTGCACTTATTTAACTTAAATACAAAGATTAAATAGGAAGACTTCTCACCATCTGTTAACAGTAAAAATAGCATGGCCTGCACTCCGACTCTATAAAACAAGCTCCCATGTAAATTACAACACTAAGCAAGTCCCTGCCATCTGCTCTGACATGTAGATTGACAAATTCATGTCTGAGCTCTTCACTCAAATGCCACACCAAAGATGTCTTTATGTTCAAGAGCTGATGCAAATCCATTGATTAACCTTTATATAAACTAAGACACTATTAAAACTATAAAAAATCTGATCAATCATATACAACATCAAATAAAAGTAAATAATTATACTAGGGAAACAAGGCATGCATGTAATAAGCTATTAAACAAATATTCTGCAATGTAACAGAAGATAAGGGAAGATGGAATACGACTAAGGTTTTGAGTAATTGAGCACAACCAAGTCAATGTACAGTAGGGGTCAACAACTAGTCTCTGGGTCAACTAATCTGGCACAGTAAGCAATGCCTGGCCCACCAATAGCTTCCTTATTTTAAAAGAATTTACAGCAAAAGATTTCCATTATCGCAAAATGTACAATTCAACATTGATGAAATATTTGCTTAACATAAACATCTTCTTCTGTTGATATCTATACAGCAGGGCCGGTAAACATATCGTGTTCACATGATCTGCTGTCAAGAATGATCATTCAAAATATGAAGGGTGGAGTGTTTGCCATAGTTTCATTTTAAATTGAGAAGGACAAAGGATGAACAGTAAGCAATTTATTTCAGCAATCATTGCCATTTTATGCTTTACTGTCTCGTATTACATTGTTGTGAACAGCTGAAGATGAAAGATTTTTCCAGATAACCAGCCATGTGGCAATTTCCACAAATATATATATGCTTTCCAAAAAAAAAAAAAACGTCTAATAACTGGATTTCCAATGTGACCAAAATGTAGCAACAAAAAGCTTACTTTTTGGGAAGAGTAATTGTTGTGTACAAGGACCCAAGCACATTTTAAGGATGTTCTTTTAGCTTTGCTTGTTAGATGGTGAAGAAAACCAGTAGTTAAGTATTTTGTGTTTTGGGTCTCAGACACAAAATGGAAAATGGATTGTTCTGATGTGGTGTCTCATATTAAATTCTTTGCCTACAGCAACAGTTTCATTGTATTTGAAGCAGACAACTGTACAATAATGCATTCCATTCCTTTTTTAAACTGAAATTTTCATCATATGCCTGTTATTTCAGGCATTTTGTGAGTGTTTTCCTCTTGACAGCAAGTGAACAAGTAACTGAGGGTAGCTAGTGTTTATGGAACATTGCAGTGTAGCATACATACAGTGAAAAAAAGGTTTTTAAAGAGAGACTTGTGAAATGAAATTCATGTTAATAAAGCAGTACTGACTTGAAATTACATCCATGATCCAGTATCAGGGGAGAATTCATTATTTTATTGTCTATATTGTTAATAAAATGTCAGATGGGCAAACACTGTGGTCAATTTACAAGGTGCAAATCATTGTAATTACGGTCTTGCCTGTCCACCATCTGCTCAGAAGAAAATAGCACCAGTCTTAATGAACTTACTGACCCCTGACTGACATGCAGTCCTGAAATGGCTTTTGAGCTTACAGATTTTTAAGACTGTTACAGGCATGTACATTTGCTTTATTCCACTGCTGATGAAGCATTCACCAGACAGGTGTTGGCATTGTACTGCTTCAGAATCCAATGTCGTTCCAGGCTTGTTCTTGAGATTGCCGCATCCCTTTGTAATGCAGCTATTAATTACATTAAATGCACAAGTTTCAATTCACAAAGCTAATTATTCCAGACAGCCAGTATAGATTAAGGCCAAGATCAATGTAAGCATAATTTAACACGTTCAATTGTATTTTTTTTAATAGTTTTTCTCCTTTTCCTTCCAGTTTGCAATGCTCAATCATATTCACAAGCCAAAGCACCGATTCGGTCTCTGGCAGTCAGTTCAGGACAGCACCAGCAAGCACTCAATCTCCCTTGAGTAGCGCTTTATTTCAGACAATGCTTTTTTACATATCATAGTCCACAAGGTCATCTTGCATAGATTATGAGCCAACACTTATGTGCCATTGCCAGCAGACGGTGTGCACCCAGTTAGGCAGATTTTGAAAAAATAAGTTTCATTATTTATATTTATTATTATATTTTCTGTCATATTGTATGCCATTTTGTTTTGTGGCAACTTAGATGTTTTGGAAAACACTTTAAATAGACGATGGCTTTAAATGTGTACTACCTTAGGATCTTCTCTGTATATTAAAAACTTTCATGTGTTAGTATCAGTTTGTAGTGTCAGTAAAGAGTATCTGATTTTTTGGTATCCGATTTAGGGATTTAGGGTTCAGGGTTAAGGTCAAGGTCAACGTCCATTTTTATTGTATCCATGAGGTAAAGTCAATAAAAAGCAACCTGGCATGAGTCTCATACCGCTCAAGATGTTTTTATATAAAGTTGAGAAAAGTGTAGCAGCTTCTACTCCCACATGCTGTCTGAATGAAATTATTAGCTGTGGATCAAGTGAAAGTTCAGTTGCTTTCAATAGCTCAAACTTCACTAATTTTTCAAAAGTCCACACAACCAGAGAGGTAACTGGTCTCAGATCATTAAAAGCTTTGGGGATACTACACATGTGTATAAGAGTAACACAAGACTTCTTCCATAAGTCTGGAATTTGCTGGCTTTTAAGGACATAAATAAATCATAAAACATTTGGGACAATTGTTTGCTATAGGACTTCAGCAGTTTGCCACTGATATTATCAGGGACTGGGCTCTTATTTACTTTAAGAGACTTAAAACAGTATATTATTATCATTATTATTATTTTTATTATTATTATTATTATTATTATTATTATTATTATTATTACTATTTCAAATTTTCTTGTATCAAAAAAACAGGTATATCTCAAATTTAAACAGGAATCTTAATCATATCAGGGTTGTGGTTTCCTAAGTGCTTGTTCAACACAAATAATGTTAGGTGGTTGGTAAAATTTAATAAAGAGAATGGGAGGCTTAAATACATTCATCACTCAAGTAATTATAGTGCTGAGCTGTAACTGGCTGTGTCATGTTGATGTATTTGTCATTCAAGGAATGATTCAGCAAGCCTGCCTGTAAGGTGCCTTTCTGTCTACAATAAAGAACAAATAATGTACATGAAGTGAGTACATGAATAACACAGTGACACTTTTAAGTGTGAGAGAGAATAAGTCATTGCCATGAGGATATTTAAAGAAAATATTTCAAGCAGATCTCTGGTGCTCTTTGTTTTCCCTGAAATCTTTGGTAGTCCCTTTATAAAGTATCATTTTTATGAATTCTGTAATTTCTATGAATCGAGTTGTCACATTACAGGAATTGATATTTTCCCAAAAATACAATTGTATGGCTATTGTAATGATGTTCTTCTGAATACTTTTTTGAGCTGTTATGAAGGCTGATGAGGACACTGTTCAAAATATGTTATGAAAAAGGTTATGTCATCCACATGAAAGGTCTATATTTAGTCCCAAAAGTCCAATGAAAGTACTATGAATACTACATATATACTGTTATGAATGCTTGCATGAGGCAAAATGCATGCATGTAGATTCATGTAAGTATTCATGAGTTTTTGAATTACAATTAATAGTGATTACTATAATATGATTACAATTAACATTGTATACATTAGCCTATTTTATCTTATCTTTTCTGTAATTTTAATATGGATATTTTTAAGATCAATAACATGAAATTGCACTGTGGCACTGAATTAAGATTTGTGGTTCAGACATTACCAATCTATACAAACCACATTGTATGTCACTTTACTGAGGGGTCCCTGTTTTTATGACACAGCCCCACAGACCCCTTGGACCATTATTGTACACTAAGGGTCGGCTCTCCAAAGAGACAGGACAAGTCTGGTCAAGTCCTCGGCTCATCCATCAACTGATCCCTAACCACAGAAAATGAGCATAACCCATCCTGCATGCGTGCTTTTTAAAGTCATCTCTGCCTTACAAACCAGTGGAGGATGATATGATACAACAATATATCCCATGGAATGTCTCAGCTAGATTGACACAATCGACAAAATCCCCTCCATCTTCTTCTGTTTCTGCTAGGCTCTGTAATGCAGCATGTACCTCAGAACATGCAGTTAAAACCTCTGGGTATATGTGGGTATTTCTGTACACAGCTCCCAGAGTTTTATACAGCTGAAGGGTCATGTGAAATGACAGGTCTAACGAAATTCTTCCTCCTAGCTAAATCATTACCTGAAATGAAAGGACTCACCTTGCACAGAGAGGCTAAGCTGGTCCCAAACAATAAAGCATCCGTTCACCAGCTCAGAGTTTAACTAAATGACATGGAGGGATACATCAAGATATCCCATCTCAAAACCTGAACTACAACACTGGAACCAGGAAGGAGCTTCTTTGGTAATGGGAAAGCCTCAGAAGGAAATTAAATGCCAAACAGCAAAGGTATTGGTTGACCAGGGTGTATTGTCTATGGAAGTACTTAGAGATCAGGGCAAAGCAATTGCAATACAGCAATTAAACTTCAGCTGGAAATGAAATGTTGAGCTTGAGGCCAAATAAACCAAGCCAGGTTCCAGAAAAACAGAAACTATTCAAATCTTTGAACGAAATGAGGAGTAGAGATAGAAGGAAATGTGACTATTTGCTTGAAAGAGCTTCAGCTAGAAATCCAGACCAGCTATTACAGTTATGCGTTTAATGTGGGCAGGTAAATTCATTTTGTTCCCATTTTCTAAGAGAAATAGGTGGATAAATAAGTCTGCTGAAATGTTTTCTCACCAGTAAAGCACAAGGATCTAACTCTAGATTGACTGCTGATGACAATTTAGTGTATGACATGGTGAAGGCAGATTTTTCAACAACCAGCTTGTCTCAAGGCCTACAGTCAAGTTAAGTATTGAACAGGGTCAGATATCACCTGAAAAACAATAGGATCAGCCATATAATCTGCAACTGAAAAAGTGAACCTTCTTGGTAGATGATATGATCCACAGAAAATGATAAAAACAGATTTGAAAACATTAAGAGAGATGTTAATCCACATCAAAAACAAAACCCAAACTGACCTGCTTGACTACAATGGATCCCAGACAACCGCCATCACATTCACAGATCTTCTCTGAGCCATTTATGCATATTGTATTGAAAAATACTGAGGATACTGCATTTCTACTCTCATGACTTTAGGTTGGTGGCAGCCAATGTAAGAATTCTATATACCTACCATAAAGTGTTTGTAATATAGATTGCTTGGAGCTATGCAGTTGGCCCGCCCTATTCACGGGTATACGGTTTCAGGACCCTGCGGATGTGCTAAAACAGCAGATGCTCAGGACACTTATGAAAAATTCTGTAATTTTACCCTATATGTGTTCATAACTTGAACCCCACCTATATCTAAGATCCTAAGATCTGCTAAAACCCACATAGATCATACTGACTGCAGTTTCTAGCATATGCCATGTGGTGGAATTTCAAATGATCTTTTTCAAGAATATTCTGGATTTTTAAAAAATATTTTCGAACCACAGTTGGATAAGACTGTATATGAAATCTCTGACAATGAAGTCAATCCTCCATGAAACTGAATGAAATGAAAGCAGTGTAAGAGAGGCCACTACAGAGTGAATGGTCTGAGTTACATGTGGAGAATGACTGTTGTGAAGAGTTTCATTCTTCTTCACAATGCTCCTCAAGAAATTCTCAAAAGAATAATGTTTACTACACATTTGAACAGTGGAACCATCACTAATCACATTTTAGTGCACATGCAATCAAATCTGATTTGGTTCCCTGGCTTAATACAAAGCAGGGAAAAAAGAAATAAATCAGCTGGTAAATACACCAAGGTGCACAGCCTTTAAAAACCCTTCAGGTAATGTGTGTAAAGGTTCAGAAAGACAAAATATTGCTGATCCCCTGAGTAAAAGGATGGTTCAAAATGGTGTCCAGCTTTACAGGATATCTTCAGATAATGTGCACTTGAGCAGAAACAGGTATAAAGGATTGATAATGTAATTCATTAAATGCCAATTAATTATAGATGGCACACAGATGGTACCTGTAAATATATCAGTTCAGATTCATTCTTCTGCAGCACTGCTTGTAATTAATGCTGAATGTAATGAAAAGATGATTTTCATTAAAATATGGTTTATATAGCAGTGTGGTCTAGGGTAGTATTGTATTCCATTGGCCTACATTTCTTTTTTAGCAAAACTTTTAAAAATGTTATTAAAAACCTGATGAATGAGTTATGTTTTTTTTGAATGAATGAATTTTAACCCCAATTTTTTCAACTGAACTCAACCGAACATGTTGACTTCACTGCAACCCCCGAACTCGTGACTCCTCCAAACTTGTGACAACAATCTCGCTTCTATGCATGCTGCCTATGACGTTGGGGGGTGACGCAGTCAGCATACCCTCAGTTTGTGCCACCACCTGCGCCCAGCATTACCAGATAGCAATGAGACCAGCAAACTCAGCCGGCTTACCCCTTATCATCACCAGCAAGGTGCCTCACCTAATGCTGACCTCCTCTACTCTGTGAGCCACCCAGAGGCTCAAGAGGTATGGTTAATGTGTTCCATGACTATTCAACAAAATGAATGGAACAGTAGGAAGATAATGCTAAATCAAATTGTATATAGTGTTTACTACATTTACTACACAAAGTTGGATTTAACAATTCAGTGAAAAAAACCAAAGCAAAGGTAGCTCATGTGTACATAGCATTTCCTCAGTGGAAATTATGTAAGTATAGTTGGCAATGAGCATGTATATAAATAGTTCCATTACTTAAGGATTTAGTATAGCATGAATTGTATGGTTGAAACATTGAATATTGCTAGGGTCTGAAATCTTGTCATGGCTTGGTTTTTTCAAATTAAACACATGGTCCATTTTTAAAAGATTGATATCCTATTTTCCAAGTATGCAATACAGGTTCCAAAAAGGCTTTTATTGCAATACAGTATTTATTTGTATGAGGAATACATTATCTACTGACCTGTTTATGAACCTGGACCTAAAATGAAGGCAATATTCTTTGCTGTAGGGAATATAAAAATAGCTTTTTCATTCCTGTTTTAAAAAAAAAAAACAGGGCTATCTGGTACTGTCTTTGGCTGTGACGCTAACCCAAACCTTTTGTACATGCTTCAGGAAATTTGAGAAATAATCCTGAATTATCCTTGTCAAACACATCAATTTCCAAAAGGATTATGATTACTCACAACAACAATAATAGGTTTCATTATTGTAATAGTTTCTGGGGTCCAACAGTGTGTACCAGATCAGCCACTAGCATATTGTTGTGGGGTGTCTCACAGCCTGGATTCAAACTGTATGATGTCAGTGGTGACTGTAGCCAGCAGTCCTGCAGGGTAATGCATTATTAGCCATTTCTTCACTCAGAGATGGAGAGTTTCAGATGGCAGGGAAACCTGCTCTAATATCTCAGGCCATCAAGCTGATCAGGTGCCCACAGTCTGCTAGTACCCATGGTGCTCTGGTGTGCAGTTTTAAAGACAAAATGTTCACCAGTATACAACAGGATTTACAATGTAGAAGGCAAGTCACAAACATAGCAGCACAATTCACACTTGATTGGCAAAATGTGTATATCAGCAACCTCACTTTGGTTATGAGCTTGCATTTGAAAATGCCCATGTGATTTTTGGCAGTAATGCATTGTAACCTCTCTGTCAAAAGTCACAGATAGACATCTCTTTGGTAAGAAATGTGAGCACTGTAGCCAATATGGACTGTGTAGTCCAAAGTAAATCAAATCATTTCAGATCACCAACCACACAGGCACACCGACTGTCATTCACTGCTCACATGTCAGCCAGGTATTGCATGTCCTTGTAGAGGATGTGGCTAATGTCACTGAAGCAAGGTTTATAGGGCTGAATCCAGACCTTCTCTTAAGTGAATTTTCCACACTCATCATTGTGAGAGTGGGATATGTGGAAAATGCATTAAAACGCAGGTCTGGCTTCAGCCCATAGTTACCAACTACTTTGCAAAACAGTTAGACTGGCCTCGAAATATAATCAATACCATATCAGACTAGTAAATAATTACTAAGTGCTCCAACTCTACAAAACACAGTTAGAGTCAGTAACTACTCTGACAACTTAGATAACTAGTTCAACAGCATGACATGGAGATGGAATATCCTGATCGTTTTTTCTCTGTATGGTCATAAATAAGAAAATCCACAGCAGTTCATGGGAATGTTCTTGTTTTAAAATGAAAAAGTAGCCATTTGTAATCTTCTCTGAGATGTTGAATTGGTAATATCATTTGAATGTATCGATTCCCCTGAAAGCAATTGTTGTAAGGCTTTTCAGTATGAAATTTGGCTTTCTCCAACAGATCAATGGTAAAGGTGAAGTGCCACTACATTCTTTGTCAGTTTACAAGATCATATTTGTGTTTGACCTTTAGAATATCAACAAATGATAGATATTTACCTCACACAATAATATGGTACTTAGCCTAGTTTTGACAGCTTAAAAGTTACTTGTTTCAAAATGTAATGTAGATAAACAAACACAGTGTTACTTAGGGAAACAAATGTGTGAATGATTTTGTCTGACAACCACCATCTCATTAATTCTCAAACTTGCCTTTTCCAATCTATCTATGTTTGGAGTTTATATAATTCGGAATGAGGGAAGAGCAAGACAATGACAAATGCATATAACGTATTTATTTATTTGAAGGTTGGAATGTTCTCTGTTCTTTGAGCACAAAGGAATTTTGCTTGGGCTAAGGTTGCCCCCTTCTCCTTTGACCACCAGATAAGGTTGGACCACAGAATTTGTGTTTGGGTGGGCAGAGGGACAGATTTAAACATGATCACCTGGCTAGCTGCCTGTTTTTTTTTTTTTTTTTGGGTATTCAATATCAGGCCCCACCCATGTGATAGTGGCCAGGATAGTAGTAGGGTTTGGTTATTTAGTTCTGTTTAGTATTGGAATCTGTGAACCAAAATCTGTGTGTGCCAAGTGCTGCTTTTGATTGTATGAAATGAACTGTTACACTAAAAATAAATGGCCATTACACATTAGATGGGTCTGAAATAAAATATATAACTGTATTAGGCTCTATAGAATATTACATATGTACAACTGTGTCTCTGCTACTCTTACCAGCTTTAATCAAACTATTTGGTCACAGGTGATTCTTTAAATGTCTTTAGATGGAGATTTATTTTCTCTTTCAGTTAAAGAATATATAAATTGTCTGGTTACGTTCTACAAAATCATTACATACCGTTGCAAGACTTTTCCTTAGCTTTCCTGTATTTGATTAAATGACTGAAGAACTTGTTGCTGCATTATCACCAAAATGTTCAATTAACAGGATCTCTGATGTCAAAGTGACCTTAATGGGCTCAGCTAAACAGATCACTTTATATTTGGTTGGCATATTTAAAGGTTAGACATTAAAATGTCGAATGAATCAATGTGGGCGGATATTGCTAACTGACAAGCTGAAAGTTCACACTTCTCACATAATCAGATTAATGTAAATCATCTTCAACAGGGGTATTAACACATATACCTCAAAAAATGACATTTTTAGAAGAAAATAGTCCTCTTTTTTCCCAGTTACTTATTTTTATTGACCCGTAAAAACATTACATTTTAAAAAGGTTAAGTAATTGCCCACAATGTCATCTACTAACACCAAAAAACACACCATCCATTAAAAACACTCCACTAAATCCGAAGACTATTGCATCCTATAAGAGCATATGCTCACACCACACTTGATTTAGTAGATGTTAATCCTATCCTATTGAAATTAGCTAGCTAGTCAAGAGCGCAGTGAAGGAAATTGGTGAGCTAAACAAGTGAGCTAAATAAGTAATGCTGGTTATTTCATCACTGTTTATCATGACACACTACTGATTTTTTTTATTACCATAAACAAGAAAATGCATGATGGAAGAATCTGATGATGCAAATGGATAATGGGTGTGTATTTAAAATTTTGGCATCCATGTAACCTTTTGTGAGTACTGTATAAGGATAAGACTTCAGTTAGCTCATATTTCATTTGCTGAGTGCTATCAGCTCCCTATGGTTACTTAGCTAATCTGACTGGATTGCTCCCTCTGTTATGAAATCTCTGAGATAACCTATTAGAAAATCATTGTGACTGAAGAAACTGTGTATCATATATATTTCATTCATATATCTTACACAGTATATGCTGTTTTATTACAATTCTGAAATTAGGTCCAGAGTTTTTAAAATTCATCCCAGTCCAGCGAAGATCTGGAGCTGGTTAACAGCAGGGTGTGTGGTGTATGTCATTTTCCCTCTGTACAAGTAGTCTCCATGATGAACACAGCCACAACAAGAATACATGGCACACTTTCCCCCACCCAGCCCAAAAGGAATTGAAAATAGAGAAAAAGTGGAAAAGTATTTGCAGTACATAATTAAATAAATTCATACAAACAACATAAAAGCCTAGTCACAGTTTTTAAAATATTCAAGCAGGCAAGCAACCAGCTATTTGCTGGGTTAGAGACACAGGAACAAGTTGGGAGTGGAAATATGTGCTACTCATGTTATCAAATAGCCATGTGAAAAGCCACATCTATTTCCAAAAACTTTCATGACAAATTAAACCAGTCCTTGTGTACAATTCATGATTACCACATATTGTTTTTATATTACTCCTATAATTTCACAAAAAAAGATTACAATTGTCTATAGATATGACATTACGTCCTTTCAAATGACCTAATTTCATAAAACCCATAAACAAACTGAACTCAGCACATCACAACAGCACAACCCATTTGATACTATAAAAACATTACTTAGCAAATAACCAATTACCCTTAAGTGGATGCTTTAAAGACTCCTTCAGTCTCTAAGAATATGAGTCATAGAGAAGTTCTGAGTGGGGAAACTGACTATGCCCCAAACAATGAGAGGTCAGTAAAGTCAGTCAGTCAGTCAGTCAGTCAGCCATCTCTCTTTCTCTCCCCCAACCACTGAGTGACTGTGGTTCTCTGAGAGATTACTCTGTGATGCGAAATGGCAGCACACATTATATTTCCCCTGCTCTGACCTGTGCCATTCAACTGCAGCATGTTGCCAGGGATTTTTCAGAAAAATTTATCTTTTAGATAAATCAAAACTTTGTATATCCTGTACAAATAGGCTGTTGCTAGTTTTATTTAGAAATTTGCATGAGTATGTTTTTAAATTGTTTGTTGTAAACAAGAATCGGGTATAACTGAATGTGTAACAATAATATTTTCATAAGGTTATGAAGTCAAATTGCTTTAAAATATATGCAAATGTTGTGGACCCTTTACAAGTAAACATGTGTACCGATTAAGACTGGAAATAATAAATAAAAAAATATATTTGCAATTTAATTTCCAGTTGAATATGAACCCATATGCTACATGGTTCACTAAGGTTAATTATGGCATTAGCGTACTTGTTTTTCTGTTTAATAGTTACATAACTTTTAATGTTTGCAATAATGTAGAAATGATCAAATAAATGTTATCATATTCTCATGCACAATACTAAGCATTTATCAGAGGAAATAAGCATCCTAAATTTCAAGAGTTGTCATGATTGTTCAAAACATATTTTACAGTGAGGATGAATTTGGTGATATTTAACCAGTATTTAGTCAATCATTTAAACCTATAATTGAAAGATTAAGGTTAGATTAAAAGTTGAATACAACCCTCCTCACATGAAAGAGGGCTCATTAATGTTCATTATGGCATTACCGTCCTGATGTTATGGTTGTTGTTTTGTTGACATCCAAGCTTCACTGCAGCATGCAATATTGCATATGCCTATGACTATGTCTGTAGCTATCATTGAAAGCAAAAAAAAAATAAAAAAGAGAAATAAGGGAAAAGCAATCTGACAAGGCATTGCCTGGCTTGGTGTACATTAATCATGATTGCGCATTCACTAAATAATGAAAATGTAATTAGTTCTGATTGATGACTGAGCACAGAGGGTGAGAGTATGTTAACAAAGTCATAATTGGGAAAGTTAATGTGTCGCACATATTAAGACTTAGCAATGTAATGGTAATTTATTGAGATTGTTATCAAACTATTGGTAAGTGATTACCTCATCATTAAGAATCATTAGTCACCCTCGTTTGAAAAGAAATAATGTTAAAATGTAACAATTACCAATTGCGTGTGTGTTTCTTTTTCTTTTTCTCAAATTCATACATTATTTAATACTACCCGAGCCTCAGGAGTTTAAGGCAGAGGTGTTTCTTTAAACTACTTCACAGCTGGTCTACCAATAGCAATTTCTTTTGCCACAGATATCTGTGGTACCCTTTGCACACCAACATAGTGCCAATAATGCACAACAAAACCACTACATATCCAACTCCAAAATGAAGAATGATACATCCAAACAACTATGTGCATGATATTTGCTTCATTTAACCAGGGGAGTGGCCAGTGAAACATGTCCAACAAACTGTGGATATCTTGTGCATATGAAAAATAACCACTTTCTTTCAGTAAGTAATGATAAAATGTGCTATATAGGAGAGCAAGCTCCCATTATAATACAGAAATGAAATGGCACAGATTGTAAAATTAGTACTGCAGATGTTATAGAAGGGTCATAAAATGGAAGAAGGAATACATATATAAACAGAAAACAAGACGAGGGCCTGGAATTAAGCTTAAAACCTTAAAACCCATCCTTAGATAGCACCTTTGCTTGCAGTATTCAACAAACATTTTAAACAAAGCCTATGAATAGGCTGAAGAGAAAATAATGACCTCAAGTGTATTTTTATTTTAAGGGGGTTCATGTTAAACCCAAAAGGTAACCCATCAGTGGCACACCACACTTTTCATTTAGAGGTCTCCGCACTTTGTCATCAAAAAAAGGTTGTGCCAGATGCTGTATGTTTTACTTCTCATTATATAGTTAAGAAGAAGAGTACCATAGCTGTTTCTTTGCCCTGGCTGCTTTGAGGTTGGATTTTTATATCCTCAGCTGAACTTCTAGCGGGCAAGGTAGCTTGCAGTTAACGTCCCTGTATGCCTCTTTCTATCACACTAGAGACAGACAGCAGAAAATAAGCTTTGTTAAAAATAAATGCCTCTATTATTTGTCAAGAAAAACATTTAGGAGTAGAACAGATCAATTCATAGGGTTTACATGAGACAAACAAAAAAAAAACATCCTCAACGATTACAGATAGAAAGAAATGTATTTCTGTGTAATTAATAATTTTATGACCATTACAGAAACCCTTTATTTTCTTTTTGTAAAACAACAAGTATTTACAGATTCAACATGTACTGGCGATGCAGCAACATGCCACATCACTAATAGTCATTATAAACCATTTTTCTGCTTTAGGAGTTCTTAGGTTCATCTGTAAATTTGGTAAGTTTGTAAAGCGAATTGTAAAGTTGGAAAAGAGCATCTGCTAAATGGCAAAAATGATCGTGATTTTACAGATTAGACAAAAATTGGCCTGCATTACATTGGTTATTTTTTTATTATTTTAATAGGCATCGATTGTTCCTCTCAAGTCACCAATGTGCCATTAATCCCTTGAGCAGGGATCACTGCAGCTGAGGTGTGTTCTTATGACCATAACCCGCAACCCCACCGAAGTGCACATGACTGTTTTACAGCCCACAGGCTGCTGACACACAGTACTACAGGAGATATCACTGATCCTGGAGGAGTGGCTTATTTCTCATTGATGAAAAGTGCCAACCTTGAAAGTGACTATCAACATCACAGTAAACATGACATGAGGGCAATGAGGCGGGTCAGTTTCCCCTACGCTGAATTCTGCAAAGACAGGCCATACATTAGAGAGGGCTTTGGGCCAGATCGCACCTGATACTTGTTGGATACTTTCTTTCCTGAGCCAGGTTCATTTCAAAACCCAAAGACAAAGCAATGTAAGCTTCTTGCCAAAGCAGCCAAAGTGATGACAACATTAAGCAACCAAAATAAACCAGACAACATAGTTTTCACTGGGGAAGCCACAAAAACCTGACAACTGTCTCAAAATCCACCAAGTAAATGTGAAATCTGGGATAATTCACTTAATTTGGCTAAAAAGGGCCAAAGATGGTCTTATTGGCTCATAGGGATACATTGTTTTTATAAAGGGCTGCTTGATTATGCAATGCAGAACAGCAACACTGATTATGAGTGGATGCACTTAAGCTAACAGTTAGGTCCATCAAAAATAACCTAAACTTATATCATTCCTTCAAACTGCACAATACTTTATGGGAAGGCAAAAGCAATGTAGGAAAAAAGGTCTAGTCAATTGTATCAACAGAAATGTTGGGTCAGTAAAGAAAGGGAGAGAAGATTTTTCTTCAGAGCTGGTTCAGTACTTCAGAGTGTTCCCTGCCCAGGGTCCTGAACATCCCCCTGCTCCATTGAGACACTGACAGTCGCTGTTCCAGGTGCTGAAATGGGGAGCAGTCTTTTCTGTTAAAGGCATTTCCAGCTCCTACTCAGCTACTGAGGGGCGAGGTTGAAGTAAACTGGCTTTTTAATTAGTAAAAAAAAAAACAGATTCAGCACAAATTCCAGTTTAAAGGTTTACATTTATCCATTCATCTTATATTTTAAGCTCATAAGCCAACTCTGCACAGAACATTTTGTGGCAGAGCAGCAGATGTGACCACTGGGCCATGTGGTGAGTGAAGGAGACAATAGGGAAAACACAAAGAAATAAGTTTAAAAAAATTACCCAGTTGTTCCTTTATTATTGCCCTGTTTAAAGGGAAAGGTAAAAATAACCAAAATAAAGAAAACACTAATTCACTATTCAAAGGAAGAATTAAGCAGAAATGCATCACATTCTAATTAAGACAAAAAAAACAACACAAAACCAAAAAGAAATCTCCCTGCTGCCTGGCAGGCTACACTGTCATTGATGGCTTAGTGAAGGCAAAGACCTACACCTGGGATGACTATAGATCTTCCTCAGGTGAGCCTGCCTGTCTGTGAGGCTTTTTCTGCAAAAATTCCTGTTTGCTCCCCAGGCTGAGGGATAGAATAGAAAGACTGAACGTAACCCTATGGGAGGAGCATAGGGGCCTGATTCTCCCCCCACCTCCAGGCACCACAACTTACAGCACTCAACAAGACCTCTTTGAAACTCACTCAGAGTGAAATGCAGTCTACACCAGAGGAATGTTGTTTCTTACAGTGAACAGAATGACCAAGGTTACCCACATCCATTAAAAATACATATTTACTCTTACAAGACAATGCACTCCATCCTCATTATTAATTGAAAAGGCAAACACCCCTGAGAAGCAATAACTAATTAGAGCATTAACATTTCACTGCCTGACACACAAAAGTAAGAATGTCTTTATGTGGGACACATCATAACACATTCACAAACAAGCACAACAAGTCATGAACATGATAACTCTTATGCCGACTGCTGTTTATCACAGTCCGAGGGTACAGATATGGTCATAAGACTCAAGAACACATCTTGCATTCTTTTGAAAGACATTGCAATAAATCTAATTTAAAAAGTAAATAACAAAGGCATGAAGTCATATGCACAGAAATATAAATGTAAAATGGACTCAAATCCAACTTCATACCAATAACGTGTCTATATGGTCCCACTCTTTAAGGAGTCCTCTTTTTGAAGTCACTTGAAAGTGTTATGCCTTTAACTCTGCCATATTGCTATGTGCACATTACATTTAATTAACAAAGACAATTTGTCAACATTGGTGAAAGTTATTTTTTTTTTCTTAACGAATGACATAAAACATTTAACTTTAACTTCAGTGTCATCACCATGTTAGCATTTTTAGAGTTAAGCATGCAAGGATATTACACTAGTTAGAGCATGACCTCATAATCTCAGCTCATAACCCCATTCTACTGTCATTTAATTTTTAATTGTGTTCATAATGAAAAAGTTCTCTATCAATGAATACCTTTGGTAAAACCTATGTAACATAATCTTATTGAAGGTATTAACGAAGGCAACAAGATACATGTTCATTCTCTGTAAGAAGACAGTAGCCCAGGAATTTTAAATTAATATTGTTGGTGGGCCACTTTGACATTTGGGAACAGAGTGGTGGGCCAGTTGGGCATAAAGCATATAATAATACTACATTGAAACACAGGCCTATAATATAATATAATATAATATAATATAATATAATATAATATAATATAATATAATATAATATAATATAATGCTAACATTTTCATTACTAGGACCTAAACAATTGTACATGTGGGTTTGTAGCTTACTACTTACCATCAGGTTCATAAAATGAGATGTCTGCATTATGATTGAAAAAACAGGAAATGTAATATTGAATTAACCTGACTATGGTATTTAATAAATTCTGTGACAGCATTTTTTGCTTTGAGGTCATGACTAAGCACTTCACTTAACATATCGATTGCACATGCCTTCTCCAACTCCGAGTCAACAAAATACTTTTTGCTTTTGGCGAGGTGCCAGACCACCCGGACAGACGCAGCCATCATGTTCTTGAGCAGATGAGGTTTTGTGGATAGTAAGCACGTTCGGTTGGAAGAGGTTAACAGAGTCTTGATTTTTATACTGCAGACTTGGGTGGAGAGATGGCATTGAAACCCATGTGTTTGGTCCGTGTGTAACATGCGCTGTTTGTTATCGCTCTGTTGCGTTAGCACTCGCAATCACTGAATTTATACAGGAAAAGAAGCTACTAAACTACGGGGGCATGTGAGACGCTCACGGGCCGGATGATTCAGTTGCCACTACTTGCTACCTTTACAAAATGAACAGAGCTTCTTTATGAATACGAAATGAATTAGCTTCCAGATCTTGCGTAGTTACCAATGAACTAAAAGTTCTGAATAAAATATACCCACAGACATTAAAGGTCAGCTAAATTACATTCTAAGCTGTGAAATGTGACACATGCCAGTAGTTAGCTGAACACCACACTGCTGTTTCACTGTAATGAGTGTAAGAGACCAGGTGTTAACCAATGGGGGTAATAAACCGTAACTTAACTGAAGTGGACACATTTTTGCTTTGCCTCAGAAAGGCCCTGTATTTCATCAGGATGATGATGAGGCTGCAGTATGGTCTTTCATTGACAGTTTATACTTGAAACAGTATTATAATATCCAGGCCTGAATCTAATTAGCATTCAATACTGTTTGTGCATTTGTGAATAAACACTTAGATTTATTTGTCAGTAACATATAAATAATTAATTTATAAATGAAAGGTAATGACAAATGTTGATTGAGTCCAGGCACCCAGTATTCCTTAAGTCCATTGGTACCTACTAAAGAGGTCAGAGGGCTGATGATAATAACTAAACCTTTGATTCCTGGAAATTCAACACTCATAAATTGTCTATTAAATAGCTTGGAATGGAAAAATAAAAAAAATGTCTAAAGTCTTGACTGCACGCAATTCTGGGAAGGATTTATCAGCTAAATAAATTAAACCGTGAAGTAATTTAAGTTTAAAATAGCGTCTAAAGGTAAAATACATAGAGACTAATGTTTTTACTTTATAATAAGATAGCTAAAGAACAGGGGCGATGATAAACCTTCCACACCAGGAAATGGCCTCTCTGCTTGTCATACTGTATTATTTTCAATGTATCTGACAACCTCAGCAACCTCCGTCTGTAACTCTACAAAGGACATTCATCATAGCTGTGAATAGCCAACGATTTTCAGAAGTTAAGAACCATTTTGGTGTGACCGTGAAGCTTCTGTCAGCTGAGGACATTCACACACAGAACAGTGCATCACCATGATCAATGACAGTGACATAGAGGCCCTATTTATGCTGTGTGTGCCAACAAGCCAGCTCTGGCATTCAGCTGGAAGTACCTGACCTCTCATAGTCACCAGAAGTAGCATCACCTCTAAAAATGTGCAAAAGTATTAGATTAACTAAAGTAATTATCTATTAAATATTGCAGGCACTACAGTAATTAAGTGTTTTACTTGCAGTTGGCACAATATATGGGAATATAAACATTTTCATACAAAGCTGGTTTCCCTGAATATTACATATTAAGGTTTGGATTAAATTTGTATGTGACTCTGCATGTTGCTTGCAGTTTAATACAATTTATTTTCTGTTTGGTTCCATTTTATCAGAAATTAGCTAAGGTAACATGGAAAAACACATTTTGCATAACCTTACCAAATTGTATTACAATGTAGGTAACAGCAGGTTGGTGTAAGAATGGCAAGAATAAGAGGCTGATGTAGGGAAGAGCAGAATAAAATACAGTAGAATAGAAAAGAGCACAGACTTACAGTGGCGAGTAATGAGCTATCTTACATTATTTTAAACATAGCTTTTAAGAAAGTATTATACCAGATTATGAGCATTCCTTTTCTACTTCAGAGAGGATTATGGCATTATTTAGTTGGTGTTTAGTAAAACTTATTTTCAAAGAATGAAGGACTGTGAAACAGCATCTACTCACTCCACATTTGCTGAATATTTTAATGCGATAATGCCAGAAACCAAAATCAATATAGCCACAGATATAGCCACAGCATTCAACAGATGGGTGATAAACATACTCTACATTTCAATCCAGAGGAGGATTTAATTATATATGTCTTATACTTCTAAACTGAAATGGGCCATTTACAGAAGGCTGAATGAAACTTTTTCACAAGTTAACATGATTGAGCTACTCTGACAAATTTGGCTCATGTCACATAGTGTAAACCAAATTAAAGCTACAGCCACTACCAACTATATACTCAGCCATTACCTCATACAAAATATGACAGGTAACCTAAAAATAAAGTCCTTCTTAAGATTGGGTACTGAAGCCAAAAGCTCTTTGCTCTTTGGCTTTCCTATCTGTCTCAACATGGGCAGTCTCATGATCTAGCGAGCATGATGTGCACTGACCAGTTCATCTGTTTTGTCGGTCAATATTGTTTTCCTTGACCTGAGAACCTTGTGACATGGTAGTTTTCTTTATTTAGACAATGTTGTTTTTCATTTGTGCAGTCTTCCTTTTCTGTGAACCTGAACAAATGTGGCAGCAGTTTCAAGCGCTCAACAACAAATACACCACAAATTACAACTGAACTGCCTGATGTTTCATCAAAGATAAAAAAAAACTTATTTCAAATAAAATGTTGTTCGTATCATGCAAATGGAGTAAAATAAACCAATCATTTAAGGTGAACATTTTTGACTGTGTAATCTGCCTAAAAAATGGATGGTCTGGTTATTACTGCCATATTCCAATTTGTTAATTGTACATGAATGGTTTACTTTATTTCATCTGCATAATCATTTTACATTTTACAATTGTTACTTTCCTGGAACATTTTGAAAATGATTGCGTGACTTGAGTCCAACATGTGAGAATGTTCCACTATTTGCAGGAGCTATGGTCACCTTGCTATGACTGGAGGTCTTAAGCTTGCCCTTGAGAAGTTCATGAAGTATTAACTAATGTTTAGCTAAGTCGGTGTCTGTGTGTTGTACAGTGAGCTTTCCTTTATGTGATAAATGGTCTTTGGTAAAGTAGAACAGTATGTTCCACAATACTCATTGAATGAAGAATGAAAGTAATAAGGCAGAGTTTAGAACTCTGGTCACCTTGTTAAAAACTGAACTCTCCAAGCACAGGCTTTTGTTATTATTCTTATTAAGGAAGCCAGAATATAAGTGTATTCAACTCCCATTTTTATTGGCTCTGACATTGCACACTTAGAGGTATTAAGAAAAAAACATTTCACATCCTTAATTGTCAACAGCGGGAATGAGATAATGAGGCAGTGGTTCTCAGCCAGTAAACCAAACTGCCACTGTGCAAAAAGTGTGAATCAACTGACATTTTCACTGACAAATCACGAGTTTCAGCTCAGACAAAGCATGGGAAGCTTCATTTGACTTTGAGACACTTGCACATTCACTTGCCTAATTGAGATAGTAGGCAGTCATGCACTGAAGTAATGAGTTTTCATGTACTTAAGAGGAACAAACCAAATTGGGAAAAAATTATTTTCTATAGGGAATGCATTATTCTTTGAGAAAATAAAGTTTTGCTCAATTTACAGAATCCCAGCAGAATCAATTTTTACTAACAAAATCAAAAGGCTGTAAATCTTTAATCATATTTTACATGCTGTTATTGTAATATTTTCCAGAGTAAGATGGAAAAAGCTTTCTTTCTTGAAAAATATGCACCAGGAAAACTACACTGAGCACAATTGAAATGGAAAGATAATACCATGCAAAAGAACCTAATAATGTATCTGCTCTAACCTGCATAATCCCCTACACAAACATGCTTCAACTGCAGTGTGAACAGCAAGGCTAACAGGGATAGCATGGTAAATGTAAATGCACTATTCTGTATTGTTATATAGCTTTTAAGTGATTTAATCCAAGAAGGAAATCCTGAATTCATCATGATGCAGATTTAGTTCAACGATTCAAGCAGTCGCATTGTGTATAGCCGTGTAAGTTAAGCAAATGTGACATTCATTCCATTAATTTATTCCAACGAACTGCTTCCCTTAGCAAAACAAGGGAATTGGAATGGCTATAATTATACTGCATCCATCAAAATATAAGGCCATTCCCATCTCTTGGTTTTGTAAGGGTAAAGAAAAGTAATGAAGGCAAAGAAAAAAACTTGATTATTATAAAGCACCACCATGAAACTGAATCTGAAATCTGGTACACTCAGAACATGACTCAAACAGCATGTAGAGGTTATCCTTGGATGTGAATTATATTTTAAATTCGGAGGAAAGGCTCTTGATTTTTTGTTTTAATCGGACATTTAATCCAAAGGGTTTATCTATGATTTTGAATTCAAATTGTTTGCAGTTTTGTGTTTGATCTTTTTCTTTGAGCGCTCTGCATAATTGACACTGTAGTGCCTGTTGGCTCTTGAGTGTGCCTGTGTCCGTCTGAGTTATCTGCTATCACAGAGGTGGGATGATCAAGGAGTTTCCCTCTAGCAGTTTAACACCTCACATTTATTTACAAGGTAGCTGTGAAACAGATGAATAATTTGAAAGGTCATTTTTTATCTTCACCAACACAGTTTTGAAAGTTCAGAAGTCATAAAAATTGGATCACCAAACTATTCTTGTAAAGAAATTTAACATGGGTCCTTCTTGCTGTGAGGACGCAGTGCTAACCACCGAGCCTGTATGGCACCTGTCACCAGACCATGGCTCAAACCTGCTCAATAGCAAACCATGGGCAACAGTGGCAAAGAATGTAATGTATGTAAAGACTATGCAAAGACTTTTTTCACCAGTCTGGAGCACCATTAAGAATATTATACAGCATGCACTCTTATCAAGAATACTGAAATGTTTTTCTGCTCTTCATGGCCCGAGGTCCTCAAGACCCACTCTAAAGACCTAATGAAAGCACTCAGGTTTCCTTATATATATATATATATATATATATATATATATATATATATATATATATATATAGCACTGCCCTAGATAAAAAAAAAATGTTTAAATACAGACCATGCATGCAATAATATATAAGTAATTGTCTTCTTAGATGATTATAATGTTAACCCGTGTGCCAGCTGTCAAGTTAGAAGAGAAAAAGGTCAGTAGGCTGTGGACTTGTTTGTTATTTTTTCTGTAACTCCTCCCCTAACCCAATATTTTAATGTAAATATAAT
The DNA here is from genome assembly GCA_022829145.1 of Albula goreensis. NCBI lineage: Eukaryota > Metazoa > Chordata > Actinopteri > Albuliformes > Albulidae > Albula > Albula goreensis. The sequence continues at coordinate 34,454,060 of CM040744.1, forward strand.
GTAAGCACTTTGGACAACTTGTGTTGGAAGCTATGTTGAGAATTTATCAACAAGCAGGTACTGACTGGGTCAGTTGTAACAGGAAGTCCATTCCAGATTCACAGTTTTGACTGCTTGAAAGTGATATGGAAACATATTGATTGTGAATCAGTGATGGGTTTTTTCTAACTCATCTGTATTGACGTGCCTGGTATCCAGAATATTTTCCTGAAGCACAATCCAAACCCCTCACATCCCCACCACCTTCATGGTGAATAAATTCAGTATTAAGTCTGTGCTGTACATAAAGATGGGAAGAGCTTATTTTTGTTCGTGGGAGAGGGAACCTAAAAATGTAAAAACTAATATACACCACAAGACACAGCAGATTGCTTTAGAAGAGTTATCTGGTGATTGTTGGATGACACTGACAATGTGTTTCTATTTTATAGGAACATAGAAAGGGAATTTTGCATTTGCATGCCTACACATTGAGAATCCCCATTTTTTCTGAGTAAAATGTCACCTCAAGTAACTTGGTAAATGTCTCTAATGCAGCTCACAAAACTTCAAAATTACTTAAAGAGTGTAGAGGAAAATGTATCTTAATGCAGCCACTCATTTTAAATCTGTGTTAAAACAGATTAGTTTAATCTCTTTGGGAAAAGGGTTACACAAGAATGTGGCCCTATATGTGTATCCTTAAGTAAGATTAATTCCTGAAGATGTAACACTTAAAGAGTTCCACCCAGTGAACTCAAAACTCAGAGAAACACTTTAGTTTCTAAAGTTATAACATTAAATCGTAAAGAATTTCATTTGAGAGAATCAGCTTTAATTTAATCTTCAAATCATTATATTTTCCTCAAATTTATTGGACCTTTGAGGTAGGTGCAAAGTATATTCATGAACCTTGTAAACACAGTTGTGAAGGGAATTACATGCAAATGCAAATTGAATTAGATAAGATGCAGCTCCAAACATGTTTCAATAAGACTGCTAATGATTGATATAGTTTCCTATGTGACCAGATATTACCTTTTCCATTGCATATAGTTTTTTTCTTCTCTGTCAATATACAGATAGATAAATTAAAAGTAATGTAATTTTGTTGTCAGTTATAAAATTAGTCCTGTCATGGATAATTATCCTCTGGAATGCAGAAAAATATTACTAAAATGATTCATAACCTGCATCCCTTACACAGAGTATCTCAGTAAAACTGTGATTGAATGATCCCAGTGTATAATATAATATGTACACTATTCTCTGATAATAACACAGAAATGCAAGTAGACATTGTTCGACAGAGGAGCGTTGCAGCATAGAAAATCCCAGGTGGATGTGCTCACGTGAAACAGTTTTACTAACTGGCCTTTTTTGTTTTGCTGTAAGTGCCATTAGGTCCCACTTAGTGATAGTAGGTGAGAACAACTTGTTCAAAGCATGCCTGGGTCTTTTTCTAAAGTGCATTTTGAAACTCATAGTGAGAATTTAAATCTACACAGCTACATAGTTACTTCTCCATAAATCTAGATTCCAGATGGCACAAAAAACATAGAAGTTTAAAACTTACATGAAAAAACACAATCATCAGACTAATTGGATATCTGTGCAATTGGAAAAAAAATTGAAGGCAGTTGTTCTTTCTTCTTTCTTATTTTACAGTGTATGGCTGTTAGCGCTTTAGGGTAGAAAAACACATTAGCCAGATTTTTTTTTTTTTTTCAAACCCATATAGATCTAATTACATGGCTTTTCTGTGGTAAGAATTTCAGCACTGCCATGTGCCTGAGGCAAGAAAAGGGAAAGTTAAGATGCCTGTGACTAAATCTGTCTCACTTTATCGCTCAAACCTCTTAGTTTGTGGATTTAATATGTGTAGAGAAAGTAAACGGCATGAGAGTGGCTCATTAACTTTGCATTAATGTTTTCAGTGCCTCACTCTTATGAAATTGTATAGAGTACCAGCAGGTGCGTACACATGATTAAACACTGTTCTAATCACTATATATATATATATATATATATATATATATATATATATATATATATATATATATATATATGGGACTGCCCTGTGATTTATGTTTATTATATTGTTTGCATATTTTACTTGTATTTTACATCTTTCATGCATATACATACAAATCATGAACACAAATGAAAACAAATCATGAAGCAGCCCCATTCACCAGTGTGTATGCAATCTTTTATGTTGTAAAATCTGGTCATTACTAATCTGTGATTTCACTGAATATGTCACATTTTTGATCAATTAACTGCATTGGACACGCCACCTTTGAAGAACATCAAAGCACTTTAAAGTGATTCATCTCAACCACTGCTTTGCTTACTGCAGTCATGCAGTTTAGTCTGTGAATATCTTTGTCCCTTATTATATATGCATAACAAATAAACAGCCTGGCATAAATGAGAGGTTGTAAACTGTTCCTGTTAGAAAAAACATTGTCATTTTTTTGAGGATATGGTGCATTACATATGAATTCTATGTATGGGAATTTTACTATTGACACTTTTTCACATTTTATCTGTAGGGTTAGATTATGGAGCTGCAAGCATTGCATCACTGCCAAAACCCCTTTACGTAGGATACTTTCTGAGAGGAAACTTTATATTCCTATTGGGTTCTGTAGATATACTGTAGGTATAAATATAACTGTACTGTATGTATGTTAATCTGCCCTGTGTTATGCATCTACATACTATGATGATGATACTATATGCTGTTGTTTGACTGCTGGAAATGGTAAAATGTTATGCATTCAAAAACTAAATAAATGAAGTGTACAAAAAATGAATAAACATTTCAAATAGACTTGCAAACATAAAGGACTGTTCAACCATGACCAATCTACATAGTGATTGCATTTTTTCTGTGACTGCAAATATAGGTCATATGCACCCAATTCCACTGTGCTATCATAGATATTTGATGAGTAGTGTGTGTGAAATAGGTGGATTTTCATATTGGGCATGGCCTTGCAGTAGTGATAGAGAATGTGGTGTAATAACATTACATGGGTAACGCTACAACAAGATATCAGGGCCATGCTGATTTGAATCATCTTTTTTCTGGGGACAGCATGAGCAGGTCATTGTTTGTCAGCTCCATGAATATGCAATTCTTGAAAATTATAGCGGTTTTGATAATGCAAGCAACATCTATTTTTCTATCCAAGATATTCTTGTTAGCTTACACAACATCCCATACCTCCAAGGTTCAGTGATGGAACCTGTTTTAACACATTACTTTTTAATGTTATTTTTTTATTGCTTCAGAAATATTCCCCTGCAATATCTGCACCTCCACAACACACACACACACACACACACAAATGAGATACCAAGGACTTACTCTATGAACCAAGCATTACCTGCCCTCTGCCGTGTGTCTTCTGACACATATTTAGGTGACATAAACATTGAACAAGTGGTACAGCTAAACCTTACTTTCTTAAAGTGGTGTTGAAGAAACCATGTTAAATAGGTTAAGGCAAACAAAACATTTAAATAGGAAACCAATTAGTCTGCATAGAAAAAGTGCCAAGAGTATTGTTATCCATCAGGATTACTTCTTAGACATTCCTACAGAAAATTAAACGGCAGCTTCTACGGTTGTGCTCCAGCTTCCCATTATGATCCAGAGGCATCAGTGCAGATGTTCACAGTTTGGTGATATTACGCTTAAAATAAACAATGTTTAGCTGTCAGTGACATGCTGGGCTGTATTTTTTTATATTTTTATATTTGTTTTTATAAGTGCATTGAGGATTTCTCCTAATCCAATTTTGCTAATTACATGGCAGTATGTTGGAAGCACAACGGTGGCACAGTTGTAAAAGAGGTTGCCTTTCATGCTTTAATTACCAGTAAGTGTGTCCTAAGTGTAAATATGTCTTAGTAAAAAAAACTCTCACGCCATCACTTAAGCAGTCAAAGTCTGTATGCACATAGTGGAGATATTCTTGGAAGCATGAAATTTACAGATTGAAGCCAGACGTTTAATCTGCTTAAGTAGCACAGGTCCGGATTTGGCCCTTAATCAATAAATGCAAAAATAAGTGAATTTCCACTTTTGTATCAGAGGACACATATACAGGTTATCTCTTTTCTATGGTAGCCAATGCAATGCCAGTGACATTCATATTATGGCATGTGTTTATAGCATGTTAATGCTGTATCTCCTGATACACAATATCTATTGGAAAACAACTGAGAATCTTTCACAGATTACACCTTTCAGGCATGCTTAGTCCATATGTAATAGAGAGGATGTGTATTTCACATATCATCAGGGAATATATGTGACTTAACATCAGATGTGGTTTTGGTTGGCAATGACTGATCAGCTTTATTAAACTAGCTGTGCACTATGAGGGACAGGAAAATGACACCTGCATCAGTCTTAAACTAGCAAACCGAACTGCTTTACATCTATGGCTGCCTAACTCTGGGTCTGATATGTTTATGCTTAAACATTATAAATACTGAAAATGCATGTTAGATGATAGGCCAGTTCAGCTGGTAAGATTTAGCATAGTCCTCCTAAAGCAAAAGTGCATGAACTGGCAGAGAACCAGGAACAAAAATAATTCTCTGTGGCATGGACACAAACCCTCATTTAAAGGGAATGTGGAATGGTTCCTGATCATTCACTGCACAGTCAAATGTTTTCCACGCCTTCAACACAGTACGGAGGTGTTACCAGCCCACTTACATCTTGAACTTGGCTTCAATCTGTATTTCTTATCCAATTTAGCATTTGTGCCTCTTTTCCTCCCATGTATTTAAGATAGGATATTGGTGTGTTGATGCAATGATCATACTATCTGTGTACTCTAGCAGCACATCCTGACCAGGACTGTGTGACATCCTTAGAATCTGCATTGAAGTGAAGTTTGTGAACAAGCAGATGCCTCCCTTCCAAACCCCCTTCTTTTTAATATGTAACAGGTGATCCAGCTTTGATGACATCTGATAAATATTAGAGCCTGACACTGTTGAAGAATGGGAGTCATTATGGGTGCACAGTCAAATAGGAACAGATCATCAACGTTTACAACCGCCAAATGAGAGAGCGTGACCTTCATTCCCTATTGTCTTCCAGGACCAGTCCTGATAGATTACCTTGAGTGTCATGTAACTCCTGGTCACTGATGAGAATTTTTTTTGGTTCAGCAGGGAAGCTCTCAGGTCAGGCTTGAGGGAAAGTGATCAGTCTTGTTGAAGAGAGCCACAGGAAAAAGTCATTTTGCTTCTAACGTTGGTTTTATGACTCATGCAGTGCCCCCGTTTGTGCCATCCCAGTGTTTCTTTGTTCTTCATGTGGCTGTCTTCCCTGACAGGGGAAAGAGCAAGACTATCTGCAAATGAGACCTTACTTCAAATTTAATGAGCAGAACATTTCACCTGTCACTCTTTAAATTTCTTAAAATGTGGCTTTATCAAACCTGGCAGGTTAATAGTTCTGGAGATCCACATCTTTGTACATACCGTTAAGTGACTAAATTACTTTTTTGTAGTTTTTATGAGAACACGTGTATCTGTGCAAGTGCATTTAGATTCTAAAAAAACAGGCAACTCCAATTAGAAACACAGAACTATGATGGAATCTTTTTCACATTTTGTTGTGACCAAGTGGGTGTATATTCTCCCAGCCAAGTCAATTCACTATCAGTAACTTGTGCAAAGTTAACAAGCATGAAGTCTGTTTTTCCCCACAATGTGAAACCCAGGGAGTGATGCTGGGAAGGCTTAGTTTGGACAGTCTGAGTGATGAGACACCGATATTCATGAATACTGCTTTTAGTTTGGCAAAGTGCAAGCAGTTGCCATGGAGTTGTTTGTTGTCAGAGACTTAGTAGCAACGATGTCTGCACTTTACATGCTGGATCAATAGGCAAACAAGAAGTGAGACATTTCTTAATTCAGCAGTTTAAAATGTGTCAGAGTTTTAAATCTCTGGTATCTTTTTCATGATAGATGAAGCATTGATTACAATCATCATTGACTATACATCTGTATTTCATGGAATACAGATGTACAAACCTTTTTTCAAAAAAGAGAAATCTATTTAGCATACCTTAAAAAGAGATCATACCTTAAATTATGTCATTTGTTTTTCAAGATGTGTTTTTGAACATTTGTCATACAAAATAGGGTGGACCTTAATCCATCAAGAGTTGTGTTTTCTTCTTCTTTTTACCCTTGGGCTGATTAATGCAATATGGGTTAATCCAATGCAAATGATAGTCCACTTTTTTCTTTAAAATCTATAGCAAATGGTCCAGTTATAGTGACCATGTTTCCATACATTCTCCAATTAGGACTGTACTTATTCACACATTACTCATTTATTTAATCAATTAAAATGTGACCTCTTGCTAAAGGTAACTTGCTGTATATCGCAATAAGAAAATGTTTAGTATTAGCTTTAGTACTGGAAAGTTGTGGAATATGACTATAGGGTATTTATTGTTCATAGATGAATAGCTATGTCTTACATAATGGGGTTAAGAGGGAAATCCATCCCTCAGAACATTAGTAGTGCCATATTAAGGACAATGAACACCTTTTCAGGGGTTGCAACAATAACAATCATGCATTATATTTACAAAACTGGAATTTTTATTTTTTGTCAGGCAGTATTATGCTTCAGTTATAATGCTTCAGATGAAGAACAAAGTTTTCCTTTTGCTTGGTAGTGACCAGCACAGAGCTGTGGGGAACGCAACCACAACATTCAGTGACTATGGCGATACCCAGGACTCAGGGAGGAGGAACCGTAGCAAAACATGAAATCTCATCATAATCTGACACAAACTGTGGTAATTTACGTACTGCCTCAATAATTAAAGATACATGTGTGAGAAGAAGTAAAGGTTAGCCATGGAAAAAGACACATAGCTTAGTAAAACACCTTTTGGTCAATACAGTTCTACACTAGTTTGCAAATACTTCTCATTTAAAAAGAATGCATGTTTATGTACTTAACTGCTTAAGGACCAAAGAGTGATCCTGTCATTCATTTCATTTTTTAAGAGGGGAATTATAGGATACTTGCACATGAGATTATAGGTTACAAAATGATGCTTGAACATGATGCTAGGATAGGATTTGAAAACACATGTACAAGTACTTGAGTTTTTAAGGAAAATATGTTGCATTCAAATTAAAATTGGTGACATGACTTTCAAAATTATATGTAATCTGGAGAATAATCCTGTCTTCTAAAGGGTTAAATAAAATTAATATGTTGTACAAATCTGTAGACATGAAGGTGTCATGTCAGCTGCATTAAGATGGAATGCAGCCAAATTATTTTTATTTTTGGTTTGAGGCAACTTTCAAAGATGTTCAAGTTATGCAAACATGAATGGAGTTGGCATACACTTTTAATGTAATAATGAAATCTGTTTTAATTGCTTCTATTTTAAAGCCTTAAAGGGGCATTGGATATAAACTAATTTTAGTATGCACTGTGTTTATTTGATTTCCCGAGCCCCAGGACATCATTTTTTCATATTAAAATGATATTCCACTATTTTGGCTGAAAAAATCTGGATAAACACTCAAATGCAAGCCCTTAATATATGTACCTATAAATCAAAATTCCTGTGCAAATTATGGTCTTCAAAAAAATGTTGCAAAATACTAGATTTCCATTGTTAATTTTCCATCGTTATCTTTATTTAATTGTAATCACCATATGTTAGCTTAAAACCTTCTGTCATGCACTTTCCATTCTCTTTCCTATTGGTTAATTTTGTTTACTCATCACCCCTCAGGTTTGTGTGTGTCCATACTTAATTACAAATAGTAGGATTATGCTAATGCACTACAGGTGCAATTTGCACTGTGCAAAGAGAAAGATATCATTTACAGTGCACCTTTAGAGTATACTACATTTACACATAGAATTTCCACAGCCTTAATGCTGAAATGAATGTTGTATTTAATACCAGAAGGACAGCTACTTCAGGGGATATCAGTAACTGTGATTATCAGTAAGTGTTTTGTGTTTGTTTTTGGTGGGACTATATTCTGAAATTTTCCAAACTCTTTAATGGGTTTACCAAGAAAAAAGCAACGGAAAAATATTGCATTGCTCTAACAGTCAAGCAGAACATCAAAGGGTTAATAGACATTGACAATGCTAAGCTTGAATTTTCTGGGAAATATTGCAGTCACATCAAAAGTAGTTGCTCCCAGTTGTTTGTGCTGGTAAAATATCCAACATTTTTTTAGTATTTTCCCAATTGTATTATCCTTTGCATAAAGGGAATGTGCAAAGGTGATATTAATATGATATGTTTACTAGGATATGCGAGGAGATTTTTATACACAGTACATGCACGAGTATTGTAACAATTACATTAAAGGCTATTCTCCAAAAATGTGTCTCTGCTAAATGCTCATTTCATATTTAGTTCTTTTGACACATTTTCCATTCAACTTTCAAAACTTCATTATTGGTTTGCATGGACATTTTTTTAAAACCAAATATATTTTAACAATACACAACACAGATGCCATTATTGCTTAAAAATGAATTCTGCGTGATTGCTCTTACATTTTGCCATTATGTAGCATTTTATAAAAATACCTTTTCAAAGAGATTTGAGTGGGGTTGTTTCGGCCAATTTAGCTTTGAGTGGTGAGGTAATTACATCCGGACAAAGTCTTTACTTTTGTGCTGTGTTTCCCTCAGTGTGCTTTACATAGTAGGTTAACAAAAGCTATTGCTTTCTGGACTTTTCACCATCTGTCCTATGAATGTATACTTTAGGGGACATCAGCAGCAATCTGGAGCTTTTATTCAGCCTGTTATCCTAGTAGACACCATAACTGTTTGCTGGATTTCTAATTTTAATTAGAGGTGCATATCTTTATTACTATAGCTTTGTATTAAGTGCCAGTGATTGTATGTGTTCCAGACAACACCACAAACAACAAATCATTTGTGTAAGTTGGGTCCTGTAGAATATAAGTAAAACATGACAGTTCCAATATTCCCCTTCAGGTTATTCATAGCTTGTCCACAGTTATTGGATGTAGACTCAAGCTTATAATAGGGTCATAAATCATGCCTTAAAATTGCCTGCATCTCTGCAATTCATCAAAAAAGGAGTAGCCTATTTGCTATAGCAGCTAGGTGTGTAATTCACTACATTTTATCTCAAAGCTACCCAAGTGGGAAATTACTGCCAATATAGAGGGACTTGAGACAAATGCGTGGAAATCGGCATCATTTGCACCATGGTAACTTAAATGGTGCAATAACGATTATTAATTATGATATGTTTGATAAAGGAGAAAAATCACTTCCTGCAGAATTGTAACTACATTCGATTAAATCTATTACAACCACCATGGCACATCTTTGTACAGATCTTGTTTGTATTGTATTGCCTTATTATAATGAGCTTGCTGGTCCTTCAAGGGTCTCATGTATCGCTGATGTTAATCACAGGATGTTTAAATCCATAGTTTGTTTGCTCTTAATCCACCTGTAATAATTTGTGAACACGTCATAACCACAACACACAGCAGCAAACACATTTCTTTGAAGAATGGCATTTTCTCACAAGTTAAACCATCCTTGGGCATGGAGTCAGAAGACAGATCACACTAACAGAAAACTGAAAATATTCACACATTGTCCATGCCATTATGTCCAAAATATTTGTCATTAAATTTGACTCATAAACAAATACAATTGTTACTTTCTCAAATATTTCATTATTAATTATTTGGTGATGATCCGTGCCCTCCTTTTGAATACAGAATAGAAGAGAGGGAAATGAGTTCCCTAATTTTCTATCTCTTTGTACCCTCTCATCATGCTGTAAGCAGCACTACACAACTAAGGCATTAATATCAGTCTTTAGCCTGACTCTAGGGATTAACACTAATGCCAAAGCAGTCCCCTTTTGTGATTCTCAGCCCTTATATAAAAAAATTAGCAATTTGTGACATTGAATTAAGCAAATCTACATTTTTTGCAACATAAGCAATCCTTGCCTTACATTTTGAAATTAACATTTGCAGGTGACAAGGTGTTGGTCCATCTGTTACCTTAGTCCATCCCAAAATGAAAAGGAAAATATAAACAAACTAGGCCCCTTCAGCTGCATCACCCAATCACAGGCCTCTGTCTGTGCAGGGTGAGGTATCCATATGACCGATATTTATGTGACCTGTACGAAAATAAAAACACATTATTTATGAGTCCTAAGACAAATGGTATCTCTGAGACAGCCCCCATGTAATTTCACTCTATACTAGTTTCCAGTATCTGCCTGAGGAACCCCCATACCACACACACACACACACACACACACACACACACACACACACACACACACACACACACACACACAGCCACCACCACCAACAAATGTGCACTCCCTTGTGGCAGCATGCAGAAATAGACACGCGTCGAACCAAATCATCACGCATCGCACTAAATCCCATTCCCCTAAAACGAAGAGAGAGAGTGAGAGAGAGAGAGTGCGAGGGAGTTTTGTAATCCCTAAAATTAAAGTTCAGCTTGAAAGGATCTGGCTAGAAGAGCCAGAGTTGATTTGGTGGAGAGTGACAGGCAAAGGGGTGATTGCCTTCTAAATCCCACTGTTGTGATTAACTCATTGCCGATTCCCCTCCTTTGGGTTGGGCTGTCTCCTCCTCTCTGTCAATACCTCTATACAGAAATGAAAGGGAGGACAGAGGAATGACGGGGTGGAACGATGTGATACGCGTGTTTGTTTGAACTCACAGAGACCACAATCCCTTTACTGTTCATTCTGTTGCATTCTAATAGCACTGTCGACGTGCCAAATCTTGTTAGTAACCATTACACCTTATTAGCAACCTAAATAATGATATATACAATTAGAAGACCCTAAAATGTTCTGCTCATACAAGACTTATCAGCTTGCATCTTTTTATTTGCATCTAACTGATAAGTGAATTAAATGTAACATTAGAAATCTAGTTAATCAAATCAATGTAATGATGCAAAAAATGGTTACTTGTTCAGAATCAGATATACAATCGAAAAAGCCAGTTTATAAAAACACATTTTATTTTTATTTATTTTATTTTAAAAATAAAAATTCATTCCCCAATGTACAGACATCTGTTTGGCTGTTAAGGAGGTGTTACATTCTAAATGATCCTCATGAAGTATTATTGATTAAAAATGAAAAAAAAAAAAATCAATCAGACAGATGATTTGGAACAGTACTTTTGCATCCAATTGGCATATATGTCAGTGTAAATCCAGGGTAGATATATCTTCACAGAGTTCATTTCAAACTTCACTAATCGTCACGGAACACAGAGCTTAATAAATAAGTAAAAATATAAGAATGGGAGAGTCTCGCAGCTGGGATGTAAATATTAACATTCAAGATTAGAAATGGCTTGAGTTTGCTGTTTGGAACAGCGTCAAATTAAAAGGCAAGGTTATTTACCGATTTTGACTGCTTTGTAAATACTCTTTTAAATCCATTGGATGTGCTCAATTTGAAATTAACCAAAGGTGTAAAAGTTACAAGGTAAATATGAAACTTCACAAATCACCGTTGAAGATAAAATGTATGATTCATTGGTTCCAGCTTGAATTTTTTTCCCTCATATCTAGTATAAGCATCTATATCTAGTGGAGCTCTGAGCTGAGGGTATATTTTGGGTTATATGCCGATAAATGAAAAAAATACAATATGCTGTATGTAAACAGTAGACAATCCAGTAGGAATCATAAAAGCAGAGAAAAGTACACAATTCCAATTGACAGTTTTCATACTATCGGATATCAATTTAATATTGATCATTGTCTCCTTGCATAAATAGATTGTTCTTCCTCAGCTTCACACAGAAATACTTAGTGGCATCATCTCAATCCCCACATCTGTAACCGAAGTTAGCCCTGTCACATGAGAAACTGGTTTTGTTTAAAGGATCTGTGGTTTTATTCTTCGTTAGAAAGTATTGAACAGATCTTGTTGGGGAAATGCAGATTCAATTATTCAAGTCTCACTGGGAAGTCCACACATCACAGCCAGTGAGTGCAAGTGAGTAATATTGAATTGTGTGTGTGTGTGTGTGTGTGTGTGTGTGTGTGTGTGTGTGTGTGTGTGTGTGTGTGTGTGTGTTTGTGCATGCCTGTGTTTATGTGAGTGTAATTTCCATGTTGTAGAGAGTTGTGAGTTGTATGTGAATGCAAACTTAGTTGTGGTACTCTGGTTTGCTGTAGTGTAATCAAAAACTGCCAGCTAATATAGATTCATCGGTAAAGATTATGATTCATGCAGCATCCACTTGGTACCTAAAGCTATGTTTATTCAGTGTGAGCTCATAACCCCTGGTTTCCATGGCAACCATCTATCTCCTGTCTGTCTAAGAGAAGGTGGCATTAAAGCAAATAAATAACATGCAAATAAAAAATACAAATACATTGCACATGCTACAATCAAAGTAACAGATTATTAGTACACTGAAATATCTTGAAAAAATTGACCTTTGCATTAAAATTTAAAAAAACATCTTGCCTATAAATAAATAAACATGAAGTGCTTTGCACAGTTTTTATGTTCTGTTGCTTCACAGCTTGGACAATATTTAATCAGAATACATCTTCCTGATATATGTATATATGTATATATATATACATCTATATATAGTAAAATTTTTGAAGGTCTGTCAGTCAAAGACTGAACCTTTTGCACCTGAACTCATTATACCAGCTGCAGTATATTAATCAATAAATTACTCTCGTATCCATAGTGAGGCAACAGTGGTGCCAGGATGATGGTGTTTGACTGTTAGACACTACCAGGCTCAATACCAACTAGTAATTTAATTAATCATGCTGCTTCAAACAGGCCCGTTGAGTGAAACCTGCATTGTGCATGTCTGTTCATCATCTCATAAATCTGTGCATTACCTTAGGTATTAGTTTATATAAGGAGTTGGACAGAAGTGTTTGCTTTGAACCAGATTCAACCTCCTCAAAGTCCCATCTAATTGATTTTCAGCATATATTCTTAAAAGGACAATCTGTGATTGAATCCTAGGCATTATATAACACATAGACATAAAACATACACCATTAATGTTTTGACCATGAAAAATTTTATAGATCATTAGAAGAAGGGTGGCTTTTATTTTGACATTTTAGATGTTTGGGGAAAAAAACAGTAATAATAAGCCTAAGATTTCTGAGCTGCCTGTGTATTTCAAAGAAAAAGGCAAAGTTATGATGTGGATTTACCAAGATAAATTATGATATTCAGACGAAAATAAAAATATCATTCTTCAGTCTTAAATACCTTAAAACTGAATGAAACTGGAATGGAAACACCAAACAATATTCTCATAGGGGTCTATTCAGACCCGCGCTCAGCGCGTCTTAAGCACTTTTTGACCCGCTGCGCACCTTTTCAGTGTCTGTTCATATTCTGACCTTGAACCTTTACGTGTGCTTGGGAGACCACGTTTGCGGTGGAGATTCATAGAAATTGGGGCGTTTCTCATTAAATACCTTCTATGCGGATTTACAGGGTGCGTATACTACACACATTACAACCGCCATCGTGCCGTACAAAGTCGTGCACTCAGATTGGTCAAACTTCCATTTTTTTAAGTGTTGCTGTATTGCATGGAGTAGGATAACTCTTGAAATCATTTAATATATTTCTGGATAACAAGCACACATAAAAGTATGGCACTAACCATCGCCAACAATTGAACTGTTGAATTTGAAACACATGGCTGCATTTCAGTCAATGTTCCTCAGTAAATATAAACTCATTAATGGTTTTGGCCTGTTGTGCTTTTTAAACTCTGTGAACCTATGCACAATAATTCACAGATCTCAAGACTTACCATATGCCAGTACAAATGCAATCATCAGGTCAAGTAAAACTAACTCTAGAATAAATTCATTGTTCACCTTAGATACTCGGTACTTTATAAAATATGATATCAAGCAATGTTTATCTTTCAACGATAAATCACACAGTAAAAATGTATGCAAGTAAAGTAAACCATCATTGTTTATCAAAACCTCAGTGATTTTATTTACTTCATTCACCTAAAATCTAATGAAACATTTTGCAAACCTAAAGTTCACTAGAAACATTCTCAGACAATGGAAGGAATTAAATTTAAATGCTTTATGAGTGGTTAGGTGTAGTGATTGTACACTGGTTCTGGGCTTGGAGTCCTAAGGGGGAGAGGAGTGCAGATGTTCTTGTAAGTGAAGAGGACCCCCCTATAGGAAAACACATAATTAGGAAAGGTGGTGATGGGGAGGAGGTGGGATGCCAGAAATGCAAAGCACGATGGGAGCTAGGTACGTGGTGTTTATATACTTGGGTGGAGACCGGAATCGATTATAGGGCGTTGTCTGAGAATGATTCTCCCGAACTTTGTTTTAACAAACTCCATTAAGAAGCTGAGGTGTCAATTTAATCAAGGAAGGTGACATAAAACAGAAATCAACAGGGTGATGCAAGTTGTTCAGTTAAAACACCGGCAACTTTGCAGTGCAAATATACATCACTTCCTTGTACTATAGTTGAAACTGTGGTCTCCAGCAGCAGGCGTTCAGTACGATAAACATGTAGTTTACCGTGTATTTATCAAATTACAAGATAGGCCGTTTAATTCACATGAGAACCTAGCCGAGCTCTCTCCGTCTTCACCAATTACAAGGACGGTCAGTGTTACACTGTCATTCTTGTTTTACCTCATCCACGTTCCCCACTGCCACTCTCTGATTCGCCAAGCAAAATTATCCAGGTGGTCTCGACAGGACAGAGTACATATATGAATTGGGTCATTGCTGGTTTGACTGAAATGTTTGTTTATTGGATAGGTTGACTGGATGGACTGAGAGGCTGATAACAGCTAAATATGAGAAGCTGGTACTGTGTTCACCTTACATTAGATATCCAGCATTGCAATTTGTGATAATTCATGTTCGTTGGTGCTACTGCTGCTTCACAAAAGTGCATATTAAAATTTCAATTGTATTGCCCATTAGAAGTACAACTAGTTTCTGGCCCTGACAAGTCATTTATAAGTATAATCAGATTGATGAAACAATTATAACAATAAAATCCAATTGATTTAAATGTATAAAAAAACAAATAACTACATATAACTACTCAGCTCTTACATTTGGATTGCACTGCATGATTTTTAGAATATAATTATAGCATTTGATAACATACGTTAAAGCCGCTTATTTTTAGCAGACACTATCGAAGTTCGAGAATCACATAGAGAATCACATAGCAATGTCGCTTTTTTGTCTGATGAACTTTTAGTTTTGAAGTTTTCTCTGCAACTAAGTAACATACCTTCGAGAAAAACACAAGTGGGCCATCAAGTTTTCTTAAGGGGTGAGTCACTTTCCAGGCAGAATTAGCATTATTCAAGCTTCTATTTGGGTCCTCCTACTTTTCTGCCCTGCGTGGGCTGGGCGTGGCTGCATAAGCCAGGTCAGAATACGAATAAGTATTTTCCACAGAAAAAGAAAAACGCTGAGCACCCTCAGGTCAGAATTCCCCCCATACATATTAACTAATTAGAAGCTGTGTGCCTTTTGGCTTTGGGACTGCTCCACTCCACCACATTATAACACAATTTCCTATAAAGGCATGTTGATGTTTAGACCTGGTTGATTGGGGAGCCACTGAAAAGTGTTCATAAGGGCCATTCTGGTGTTCATGAAGCCACGACTCAATCCATTAAATGGTGTGTATGAAGGCATTATCATCAGGTCATTTGTAAACATCTTGAAGGACATGGCCTTGGATAACATTCTATTTCTTGTCCATAATATGACCATACAAGTTATGTGGTAATTTTGAAGCCAGTATCTTGTGTTTTTTGGCCTCCAGATGAACACTGAACATCCTGGTAAGTGTTCATTTATCCTTGTTGATGATGTTAGCTTGGGACCAGGGTTCCTTTTTCCTGATGCAGTTTTTTCCACATTTGGCATAAGCAATCATGATTTATGACACTTCTTCCCTTGACACTTCAAATAAAATAATTTTTGTAATCTCTAACTGTGACTGCTCCTTAAATTTGGGCACCAACTGTTTCATCAATTTCAACATCTGTTAGAACTCCCTCAGTGCCATAGAAAGTCATATAATAAAGTGTCACTTTTAATGCAACTTTTGTATTAGAAACACACCAACAATTAGTATTGACATTAATTTGGAACATATGTACCAACTTTTTAATTGTGATTTAATTACTACAAAATACCAAGCCAACTTTTTTTTTTTAATTTGATGTTTGCATTACTTTGTTTACTCCTGCATTTGTCTTGGTTGTATTCCATTCCTATATTTACTTGATATTGTTTTCTATATGCTGTAGGTTTCTGTGCATTGGGGGAGGGGTGGAAAGTGGATTGTGGGTTTAGGGCCCAAATAATATGTAATCTGGGCAGAATGTATAAACCACACCTATTTCTACTGGAGTTAAAGTCATCGTCTTTGACGAGCCCACACACCACCCACTAGGCTAATGTTAATGGTGAAGCATTTGAAGATGACAGCTCTCATGTTCACGCGTTTGTTTTTTAAAGCAAATGTCAGGTCATATTTCACAGTTGTTTCACATTATATCTTTTTATATATTTTTAAAATACAGCTGTAAAAACATTACTAATGGTTTCATTTGTTTTTGCAAATTGAGTAGTGAAAGGCATATAGATGGAGTTGTTTCAGGCTGTACAAAAAAAATACAAAACCAAAATCTTTATGCCAGCTTAGCTTTGAACTATCAAGAAGAATAAAATATCACATTGTTATTACATTCATGTTTTCTTTTATTAATGACAGTTGGTCATTACCCCTTGTGAATATAATTGCACTTAGCCAGATATACATATGTCAGAAACAGGCCTTCCACAGACCATAAGCACATGAGTTAAAGCCTGAGTTTGCTAAACCCTTTATACATTTATCAAACAACTGTGTGCACCATACAACCCTTACAGATATCACATCAGGGTTAACCTGGTTTGATCAAATAATGGGTCTTCACTGCACTCCATGCCAGCGAAGAAATAAGAATTTGAATGGGTTTCCTATGTTTCACCTCCAGAGAGTCTAGCTATAACACACCCACAGTTTGTGCCTCTGCTTGTTCTGGACACATAAAACCATTTGCATCATAATGATGACATCAAAGTAGTGTTAAATTTATGCAAGATATACAGTCATCCATTATTTTCCTTTCTCCTTTTTCCTATTTTTCCTGACTTATGCATGGAGACAAGAGAAAGCAATGCATTCTTCTTGCATTCAGATGTTATTTTCACTGAGCTGAAAAGAAGGATTTGCCACAATAATTCATATGTATCTGTTACATATGTAAAATTTATACTATAATAAGGATTTAGAGCATTTAAAGTTCTGAATCAGGGACATATAATGTCTCACAATTCTGATTTGCATGTTTTTTTCTTTGAGTGTTTCTCTTTATGTTTTGTTCCATTACTTGAGTAAAAAAGGGTTTTGTGTGGTGTTTAGGGTAGCATGTGACTGTTAACTAAATGGTTGTGCGGATACATGATGATCAATAAAAGGTGCTAAGGTACGCTTCAGTTATTGTGGTTGTTTGCCAAAGTGTGCGCGCAGAATAGCTGCACTGTAATTTCATAATTACCTGTCAAGTGTAATTTTACTGTTTTCAGAAGTGGTCTTGTTTCAGAGGTAGTGTTGCAAGTTTGTACATTTTTAATTGCACAGAAATCGAGACACTATTCTTCTCAGTGCACTGTGCCAGGAGAATGTGCATTAAACTTGTTACTGTCACAGTCAACATTGTCAACATTCTGCGAAGAAAAATTCTTTTCCTAGCCTTCCATTTGTTCTCCTAATGGTACGTTTTGAATGTAAGTTAGAAGGGGTCAATATTTCATGAAGGACATAACCAAATGAGATGATTCTTTTTGCAGTAGTTTTTCAGGCCACTTGATAATTAATCCCATAATACATTAACCATAAAGCAAAAGATCAATAGCCTCTACATTATCCTGAGGAGAAGACAGACTCCTTTCAGCTTCCTTAAGGAGCAAAATCAATGCAATGAAAGTTTAAAGTAGGATCCTTACTGCAAGATGGATGGAGGGCAAGCTGGACCTGAACCAATGTGGGAATATCAGCTCTCACTGCCCCCGGTTTGGGAGAGGAAGATGAACAGAGGCACGACACATTTATTTGATCCACACCCAAAACCTCCTCTCCTCTGATTTTCAGGGGCCATATGGGGCACTAGGTGACTGATGGACCTCTTCTATAAAGCTGTCATTAGGCCCTATATTAAACCAGTGTCAGCTTTATGTCCTGGTGTGATGCCATGAACATGGATTTTTTTCCTCAACATTTTGTCATAATCTCGCTCTTGCATTAGCAAGAGGGGAGATCCATTTTTATCGACTAGAGTATGTATTTTTCATCAGATATGACCATTTTTAAACAGAGTATAATATATTGAATATGAGTTAAAATAATAGTGCTTAAAGACAGATATAAATAGCACAACATATCTGATTTTATGAAAGAGTAGTGATATTAACAGTGAATTGTGAACATGATTTAACATTTCTAACAAAACAATGTAAACTTGATATTCATGAGTAGTATCATAGCACGCTACCACAATGAAGTAGTATCATAGTTCATTGGTACAAACTGTATTATCTTGATTTTGCAAAAATTGTTCTCAGTGTTTGCAGTGATGAACAATATTTTTCATAATCAATAGTGATGTGCCTTATTTGTAGGTTTGGTCCAAATGTAATTTTGCCATTTTGTAAGAATTGTTTTAAAAATTATTCCAATATAGTTACTATAGCTAGCTGTTTGTTAGCCCTTGCCACTGTTGGCTGGTTTCAGAAAAATGGCTGCTAGGCTGGTTTTGTTTGGCTCAGTCACTTTTCTCTGCTGATTGAATGTGTGTTTTTTTTTTCCTTTTGTGTTTCTCCACAGCAGAACGTATAAATTGCAACACAGCTAAACAGTTGAACTTGTCTTTGTGTTAGAGCAATGTGTGGTTAGCGATTAGAAGACTGTAATCTCCAAGTTGATGTGGTTGGGCAGCCTTAACAGGGCTCAGCTAATCTGCTTACTGTTGTATTGTGACTACTATCATTTATTTATAGTATACTCTTTTTGGTATTTTTCTTTTAATGAACCAAGGGATTGTCAAATTTACATTTTAACACTGGTGTCTTTCCCTCCTGGTGAGCTTTTATGGAGTAAATGGGGCTTTGCTGTACAGGGTGGCAGAATAGGTGATTCCTCCCTCACACTGGTGGCTGTGAGTTACAATCATACCTTGCGCGGAACAAGTCCTGCCCCTTGTAGTGTGTGTCATACCCGTTCTCAATCAGGCATGCCGTCACAGTAAGGAGCTCAGTTCTCTTCCATTAGTAAGCCTTCTCTGATGGGCTCTCCATCCTCCTCTGCTGCCAGTCTTAGGAAGTAGATCTGTGTCCTGATACCTGAAATCCACACCTCTGTTCTTGTGTTGAAATATGCATATGCCCTATACAGGAGGTCGTCAGGTTATGACGGTCTCGAGTTACGACGGTTTCATGGTTGCGACGCACTCCCATAAATTACTTAAAAAACCTAGTTTCGACCTAAGTGGTTTGGTTCGTAAATACGACCACAGAAATAAAGATAACAAATTGTTCTCTCTTTTTTTTATTAATGTTTCATTTAATTACTGTATTTTATATGTCTTTCATGTGTTGTGTGTACAGTGTGAGTGACTTAAGGTGTTAACTTAGGTATAATTTAGGTTTAAATTCTGACTTATGTCGAAAATCGGCTTACGACAAGTCGTAGGAATGGAATTCGTTTGTAAGTCGAGGACCCCCTGTATATTGAAGATCATGTTTTAGGGTACAGTTCCCAAGGTGACATACTCAGGCATGTATTATTCATAGGGTCATGGTGCTCTTTGTCACACTTAGGCCATGTTAATAATTAAAAGATGGTGAGGAGAATGTATCCTGACTTTTGTCCCAAATGATTACAAAAACAAGTTTATAAAAACCTCTTCAAACTAGTCCATTTGTCTGTTATTGGAGGTATTTGCATAATATTTACATATTGCACATGGTAATAACATTGAATTACTCTTCTGGGTAGTAGTGGAAAGTGAGTGGAGGGTGGGCTGTTATATTAACTAATTCTATTATTTACTACAGGAATATTTGTTAACATGTTTTTACTATGTTATTACACACTTATACTTATTCTGACCTGCAAAAGAATAAGCTACTGATCCAGCTTCATGAAACATCCTTCTACTTCCCTTGTTAAGGCATCCATGAGCAGAGTGATTAAGAGGAGATGAAGTACCCACAAATAAATGTAGATTACACTGAAATCTTGCATCCTCTTTTGCATGTAAATAATGAATGGATGTCAACCGGAGACTGAGACTGAAATAAAAGCTCCTGATGACACCCTCAAACAAAACCCTGCAGGTTATCAGTGCACTTTTGCATACCAAATGATATCAGACTCAACACAATTCAAATTACACATCCGCATATACATGGACATAAACATTTGAAATATTTATAAAGGGGCACATTAAGAGGCAATAATTAATTCATGATTTTGCGTTAGTTTCTCAATAAAGCTGTATTCTAGATCTGCATTTCAGATGCATATACTTTGAGGCATGTGTGCCTTCATTCACCTTCAAATAGCACTGAAACTATTTTTGTCCATTTTGTGCAAGTGTAATAAGAGGATGTATCAATTCAAGGAGAGTTGTTCTCAAATAGCTTCATCATTTACTATATGTAGTAATACCTCTATCCATCACAGTCATGGCATCATGAACTTCAGATCTGGATGTGAGAGTATTCTTACATTGTGAAATCCTAGAGTAACTTGGCAAGAGCTAGCAAACAAGCAGATGCCAAACGATTCATAAATACTCATGCATTTCTACATCATAAAACATACATGATAATAGAATGTTCCACACTAAAGTACATTAAATTTCAAATACAAATTCAGAATTAGCTGTTGGATGATGATCTGCATCCCAGAAGAGTTACTCACTCAGTTTATGATAGTTTAAAGACAACATTTGACACAGACAATGACAAGGGCTGTAAATAACACTGATATTAAACTCATGTCTAGATTCAGTATGCTTATTAAAGCTTGCATTACTTAAGGATGTTAACCCTGGTATCCTGGTTAGGTTCCTGCAAAACATTTTCTAAATCTGTCCACAAAAACATCCCATCCCATTTTGTAACAAGCTGACTTGTTACAAAATCCATATGTAATTTGGTGATCCAATTTTCATTTGGCTTACTTGTTTGAATAAGGTAAAATAAATGAGAGACAAACACAAGGTAGCCGACTGTAGCACACAAGATCCTTTGGAAAAAGACAAACTGGAAGTTTTTCATCTGTGAATAACAGTGTTAATTAATTTGATAGGCTTTAATTGCACATTTTCTGTGGATTGGAATGCTTGCCCCGCAACCATACCGGCAGTCCTTTTTCTCTGTCTATTTTTTTCCCATTTGTTTTATATAGACAATTGCTCTCACACTGTGCTGAGTAGTGACGCATGTAATAAAGGCACAGGGTGTGACTCACTCAAACGTTCAAGTTAACGTTCATCTAAGCATAACAAGTTAACCCATACATGGCCTGTTCTTAGGTCACCTGCCCTTTGGTCTGCTTTTTTTTACCAATTGTATTAGTGTGACATTGGTTACTTTTGAGTGGTCCTTGCCACTTCTACAATTATGTCAAGTTATTTGTCAAGCATGAATACCTGTAAAAGAAGACCTTTCAACAGGCTCCACAATTACTGGCCTTTCAGGCTGTCCTCTGCTGTGTGAGGCACAGTTTTTTCTATGTGCACACAATGTGCACTCACAACAGTGTTCCTCAGTGTTGCTGTGCAACAAAGCAGCAACATACAGCAGATGCTTTATAAAACAATCCATATTTGTTCCTCTGCTTCCAGCACTGTGCATGTCCCCTAAATGTGCCTGTATTCTTGTCTGGCTAAATTCTCTTCAGAAATATTGTACTTAGTAATCCTGGTACTCTGTTTAGCACTAATTCAATTATGCAAAAAAAGGGAGGGAAATAACAGTTTAGCTTATAGCTATTTGCTTACATTCACTTAAACTTGTGCTTTTCATTAATTGGCTCCTGAGGTACACTAATCCATTTGAGACCCCCCTACATTAAGTCATACATTCATAGCCTGAATTTAAAATAGAAGCATTCCCCACACTTCCTGCGAAAGATCAAAACAGTGGACTCATTCACTCCAGAAAACAAACAGCGCTATTCATTAAAAAACGATCAGACTTCCACTGGAGTCCAAAAAGGGTCATTTCTCAGCGTGACTGCTGCAGCATCACTGAAACACAGTGACTATGGGGCAGAAAATGACCCTGTACACCCCACTCAGACCCAGTCCTACGTGCTGTACTCACTCTTATGCAACCCCCAGTCTACCCTCA
Organism: Albula goreensis; assembly: GCA_022829145.1. NCBI lineage: Eukaryota > Metazoa > Chordata > Actinopteri > Albuliformes > Albulidae > Albula > Albula goreensis. The sequence goes on from CM040744.1 coordinate 34,476,624, forward strand.
GGACGAGAAATAAATAGATTTATGAATGGCAAGTAATCAGACTACAGCGTAGAACATGTCTCTGGTCCCTCATGTTTGTACAACACTCTGCAAGTTAAATCATAAAAAGGTTTATTGCATCTACCCATAGGTGAGTATTATTCCTTGAGTCTAAAATGAAAGACAATAGTATTAAAAAGCTGTCATTCTATACCATAATGCTTTGACTTATGGAACTTGGGGACAACAACAACAAAAAACAATCTTGTGGTGCCTGACTGGGTGCAAGGCATCACAGCATTAAATTCCCCATCTGTCATTTACATTTCAATTTTAAATAATTCCTGAGGATCTACTGAACACATGTACTAACGTACTAACGCAAAGTTTGTCTTTTATTTGTTATTCCTTGAGATAAACAGGCTGGTCAGAAGGTGTAATTCTGTCATACACTCATATTAATGAACCCTTGATTGGCATTCAGGTAAGATGATTGCCCAGCTCTCTCACATCAGAGGTATGGGGGATAGCCTGTTTGACCGATGAAATAAACCTGTAAGTAATTAGCTAAAGTTAAAATATGAATACACAATAATACATAACTTTAACAAGTGAAAAGGTATTTCTCAAAATAGCTTATAACCTTATCGTCCATTGACGATACCGAAGTCATGACTATGGCTTTCAAAGATGTTTGTTACCAGTCACTCTACTGGTAAAGTATCACAACGATCACATACCAATTCTTATTTGCGGTGTCATCCTCCAATATTGTGAGTAAAAGATACAGTACATTCCTTTATCTATATGTTTATCATATCTAATGTTTATTCTGCTTGAGATAGTTTTTTTCCGTGCACGACCTTTAGTATCACAATGCAAACAGCAAAAGTAGTTATATAATAGTAACTCTATGCATAGAGCTCAAGTGTGGACTTGATACTACTAATATAGTACACTCAATTTAAAGTTGGCACTTTTCCAGGCAGAAAACCTATCTTAGAATTTGACAATAACCATTTTCATGAATGAATTGGTACATCACTCAATACACTTAAACTATGTTTATCCTATCTCATCTCTACAAAGTGTACTTTTGACTATGGGGGCCTTTAAAGGAAATAGTCTGTTTATTCTGCCAGGGAGGCTTCTGAACAAAGGGATCACAGTGTCATTTTCCCCGAATGCAGAATGAGGCTCTCTAATTTGGACACACATCTTCGAGCAAGGTTTTTTATTATCAGTTCTCATTGAGCAACACATGTACTGAGAAAAGCTCCTTCGTTGGATATTCTACCGTGGTTATCGGGGGCATATTAACAAGATGTCTATTTACCAAGTGATTAAAAGGACCCATTAAGCTTTAAATAAAAATGTGCGGACGGGCATATGGTTTCCTGTCATTTGCAGTGCTAAAAAAAAGCTGTGAATGAAATTGCATGCTGAAATTTTCAATTTGTAATTCCAGAAAAGTGCAACTGCATTGAATGTATTCATGAATTGCTCCTCAAGTGCATCATCACCCTCAAAAACGATGAGAACAAAGAATGTGGACATATGTTGATAAAAACTGACAGGGAAAGCATGCAACATTAACTTTAGTAATTACTTATTTTGCCTATGCTGCAACCAGCAATGATTATGCAGCTTGGAGTGTTATATATGTTTCAAATATTGTTCCTTAACTACTATTTCAGACTATCACCTGCCACTGTACCTGTGTTTTCATTACTTCCTGCAATCACCTCTTTTCACTTGATGAAGTCAAAAAATGGATTTAGTGAAATTATGCATGATTCACCACATAAATTATGTAGAAGGACTGTTCTGCCCAAATGGAAAAAGGTTATGTAGGAAAGACATCTCACCAATGATAAAATAATCTGGTCAGAAGAAATATGTGATATTGCGGGGCTATAAACAAAGCTATGACCACGTTCATTCATAATCCTGGTCTGTAGCTGTGTATTAGATCCTGATATAGATGGGTATACACTGCTTAGTATAATATGAATAACTACCCAGAGCACAAAGCTATAAAGATGATCATATTTCATTAACACCCTCTCTTCAGCTTATGACTCCTAACCATTACTGCAGAACATCTGTTCAAGTTTAAGAACAGATTTGGAATCACAGCAGTTATACTCCTACAAGGTGTGTGTGTGTGTGTGTGTGTGTGTGTGTGTGTGTGTGTGTGTGTGTGTGTGTGTGTGTGTGTGTGTGTGTGTGTGTGTGTGTGTGTGTGTGTGTGTGTGCGTGCATGCGTGAGTGTGTGCGTGTGTGCATGTGTGTGTGTGTGTGCGTGCGTGCGTGCGTGCGTGTGTGTGTGTGTGTGTGTGTGTGTGTGTGTGTGTGTGTGTGTGTGTGTGTGTGTGTGCATGCGTGCGTGCGTGAGTGTGTGCGTGTGTGCGTGTGTGCATGTGTGTGTGTTGGGAGGGGAGCACATATCCCAGGGAACTTCCAGAGGTGATTGCAAGGTTGTCAAATTATTTTGCTCTTATTGTAATGCTCTTCGTGAAGTCAGCCAGAATTCCTTCTATCAAACATATTTGTATAAACTCTAGTGCACAGCGGGATGATGTCAACAGGCAATGGATCAGGATATGCAGAGTGACATTGCCATGTAGAAGCCATGGAAATGTATACTCTCTGTGGGAATCTTCACTTTATTTATCTTAATTTTTATTTCCTTGAAAAGGAGGCAATATATTGTGTTTACATATAGTAAAATACTTACTGTTGGAATGGAATGTTAATTCCATTTAAATCAACAATTTCCTTATACCTACAAAGCTAATTTGAATGTTGATGCTTTTTCCTCACCAGCCCAATTTCTTAGGATCTCTGTTCACTAAATATAACTCATCAAACTATGTCTGTGAAGACCAAATACAATTGAATTTCAATTTCCATTTAATTACATTAATTAAGTAAAGTCAAACTTTGAATTCAGGCCAATTTAAACGTCTCATTTGACCTAAAGGGTCAGAGTCAATATCCTTTGATGTAGTTTGGAGGTGGGAGACGGTATGGATTTACAGCTGTTATACCACTTAATTTGAATGTATTTTTAAGGTTCTCTTTGCAATGGTTCACACAAACAAGTTCAAGTAATAGCTTGTTAACATTAGAAGGCTCCCAAATTAACACACTAGTTCCCCAAACACATCCTGCACTGTATGCTGTAACCTAAGAGCAGAAAGGTTTAATCAGATAAAAACAGCAGTGATTTGTTTGTTTGCTTGTTTGTGGCTCTCAGTTCACTGGGCATAGTGTGATTTGAATGGGATTGCAGCAGGAGGCTCAGGCCTGGTGTCTCACACCCTCCATGTGGAAGGCCTCCCAGCTGGCCAAATCCCAGCCACATAATTGAATGGGCAGGGAGACAAGACCAAACTACAACAAAAATGTAAATAATGATAATTATACTAAGGGAAACTTGATGGCTTCTCAATAATCTAAAGAGTGGACAGTAGAACAGTAAGAAGCAAACTATGCATTTAATTATAACATGTTTTGGCAAAGCACTCCTATCACTATCTCTGCCTCCTTTAAAAAAATTATAATTAAAAGCCTATGACAGGTTTCTCATAAATTGAGCATGACTCTGTGAAATGCATGAGGCCAACTGGCCATTTATTTCCACTCTAAAATCTAGCTGCTGAGCTGCCACTGCTGCAGTACTGTACTGGAGGACTGCTCACTGAGGCAGTTGGTACAGGCAGACTGCAGGTGCTTGATTGGACAGAAGACCAGATATTAACCTGCCAGCTACAAACCACCCCCCTTGAGTGCAAAGCTATATCCAATTATGCATTGTCAGGTCTCCTGCCTACAGCTGACAGTGGCATGGTTCAGTTTTGAAACAAGAAAGATTATGATTTTATAGTTAGGTATTCCATAAAATGTAAACCTTACATTTCACACTGTGGAGGGAAGATTCTGTTGGCAAAATCTTTATTAGCAACAATGTAAATTCATGAACATTAATTTGTAGGCAATAGACAGGCCACAAATATGAGAAATATAAGTGTATGTGTTTTTTTTTTACCTGGGGAAAACATGTCCCTCTTTTGGAGGAGCTAGCATATTGACAGGAATTATTTCTAGAAGGATAAATTGCCAGAATCACTGATTACAAATTTGAATGGGGACAGTGTTTTCTATTTGAACATCCCTCTGGGAGGGAAAAAATACATTATCAAATCCTGTTGGCTCCTAAGTTTACATTAGGCAATCCTAGAGATATTGAATGAGAATAAAAGATGATTTGGAACTGCATAATCACACACTGTCATTCCTACAGCACAGAACACCCATGCATGCCGCATTTTCATTCTCCTGGATTCTGGCATGAAGGCATGGATACAAATTCTACAGTTCACCATCCCTTGTTCTGCAGTCAATAGGCTGTTGGATTTCTATGCTGTTTGGTAGGTGTTGTTAATATATGTGGAAGACATGCTTTAATGGTGGGAGCAGTGTTTAAATATACATTTTGTAGCAATGTTAATTTTCATATGATTACTGTTAAAATGTCTGTCTAATTCAGCCACGTTTGTGAAGCATTATTTTCTCAGCATTCATGGTAAATTATATTTTCACCCATGATAATGAGTCCTCCTGAAAGCCAGTTTAACCACCTCCAGAATCTCACCTTTGACAAAACTCCCACCTCTATGGAAAATATTCCAACCATTAGCTTCTATTGACAATAAGCTGTCACAAATGGCATTCTGTTAGACATAGGATTAATTCAAATAAAAAGCAAATGCAAGCGTAATTATTTTGTAATTAGAATGATATAATGTATAGCCATTAAATACTTTCCACAAGGCAGTACTAATGAAATAACAGGTGCTTGCAGCACCTGCAGGACTATGTGCTAGCTTGAGTATAAATACTAAAAGAAAGCACAGGTGGTAGAATGTATGCATAATTTTTATGATATGGAAGCAAAGGAGAAAGCCAAAAATTAGCAGCCCTAGGCCCATTCTCAGAAATGTTCATTTCGTAAGGAACACAAGAAGTTTACTATAAAGTAGGGGTGTGCAGAGAGGTTATTATCTGTATCTGTATCTGTTTAACCACAAAATTATTTGTATCTGTATTTGGTATTCGGATAGAAACCAGAAGTGGGTGTGGTCGTAACAGCATGTTTTATTATTGATAATGACTGCATTGTTTTTCCATCTTTCATCTCTTTCTGGGGGCAACTGTAGGTCTTTTACAACCTTAATGTGTCTTTTAAATTACACCTTAATTTCCTTTTACTGAATGAAAATATTTTCATTGTACTAAAGACCTGTTTTTAATTGATTGACTTTGAAATTTTCCATTTCAATTTGCTGACATTGTAGCAGACTGAATAGCTGCTATTGTTGCTGCTAAATTCATTTGAGCACTAACACTGATATTGTTTTCTCCATTGATCATTCAGTACAGTAATGCTTTGCTGTCTATTAACAGTAGTTTAATTACACTATATATGTCTCATGAGTAGGCTACTTGCATACAGGGTTTTTAATTGCTTGTATCTGACTGATATCAAGTCATTTTTTTATGACAAAATGAGATAACATTGGCTACTACTTGGCTACATTAGTGAAGATACATAGCTGGTTATAGTATAGACATTTAGGTCTTGGTATTCAGCTGACTAGCCAACCTGTCAAGTTATATTTCTGCCTCGTTGATCTTTTGCTCATTAAAGGTATTATCTAAATCTTAAAATATGGTTTATTTTTACCTGTCCTGCTGGTGAATAAACATTAACGTGAATACTGCTTTAATGTGACAGTTGCCTCAGGTACTGCCAAAGGTTAGACATCATTACCCCAAGTCTGTCTTGCCATGTTAGGACAAACCTTTTCCCTGCTTTGTATTTGTATTTGTCTACTAATTGTCGGCTGTTCCCAAGGACCTCTGTTCAGCAATCTCTAGGTGGCTTAAGAAGAACACTGAACTCACAGCTATCTAAACTTCATTGTTGGTGAGGCTTTACTCCCTAAGGTGCATCTGGGGACAGCCTGAAGTCTAGTGGCTAAGGTGAATGACTGTGACCTGTGAGGTTGGTCTACATTGAGTCTTTACAGTACCAAACTTTGTTTAAAAAATATATATGAATACAAATACAAGGGATGATATTCAGATGGAATTATCTGTTTATGGTTCATTATTTGAATACCGTATTCAGTTTTGGGCACACCCCTACTAGAAACTTTGCACAAATTCTACATTTAGAAGTTAGTGATAAAAAAACATAAAAAGATTTTCTGAAACTCAACCCAGTCTAGATTTGAAAGCAGGATTCTTCCTGTCCTAAATCACATTTGTAGGTGGAGTGTATTTTTAAGCAAATCAGTGAGTCAGAAAAAGTGAAAGACAAAATCGAAATATGGGATTGTAATTAACTGATTCAAGGATCTCCTTTCTGCCAATGGGTAGAATAAAGTCTGTAGTATAATAAGATGTACCCATAAGACTTAAAATTGTGACAGCCAAAGATCTTGAGAATCAAATAACTCATCCAGAGCAACATTCATACTGGGCTGCAGGTAATTCGAAGGGCTTCAGACCCATAAAAATAAATTGAGGACAACTTATGTAAACTTCTGTGCCTATGAATTTCTTCCTTTTTTCATATTTTTAGAATGATCGTAGAACCCACACAAAGATATGGGTTACCTTCAAATTCTACCAATTTTACAAAAATATTTTATAAAGTTTTTGAGTTTTTGAATGTGGAATTGTATTGCAAATGAATGCACGAGAGAGCAGTCACACTAATCCACTAGAGTCTCATATCTAAAGGTTCACAAGTGAAGGCCTACATGATTCATCATGACATTCTTTCAGCTACTTATAACACAGCTAGTAGCTTTAAAATGGTTTTGTGTGATGATACAGGCAAAACTTAACTTTGAAATGTAAACATGAAATGTAAATATTTTGGCAGTAAAAGTAAATTTAATGACTAACTCCTTAACCTAATTTCCGGGTCTGCAGATTTAACTCTTTAACCACATTTCCGAGTCTACAGATGTGTGTTTTACTAATTTAAGAACACAAATAGTTTCTGAAAAGGTATCAAAGTGTTGAAGTGCAGGTGTGTCAGTCAGAGAAACAGCACAATGATTAAATGTGTCAAGGGAAAAACCTTCAACAAGATTCACAACTAGGAAAAACTGCAACAGGAAAGATGTGGCTGTGAGTTGAAGCTCACCGACACGGATAGACAGAGATTTTTTCCAAGGACTGAAGCTGCTGTTAAATGCAGGCCAGCTCATCTATATCTAAATATCTAAATAATGTACTCATTTCATTAAATAATGACAATTTCTATGAATATGCCATGAGCACAAAGAGATATAAGGTGAGTGAAGAAGTCCTTTTTTATATGGTTTGTGTGAGAAGTTGGTGGTTGTGAGGTCATGATCAGGTTAGGAAGAGAATGCTTAAGCCTCTAAGTCTGCACATATCCCTACTCTTACATGGCTCCAACACCTTCCTTCACTTTGAGTCCTTCCAGCATGACGCAGAGAAATCTGAGTAACATTCTGATCCTCAGTATGTGGCGTCCTGATTCTCTCTCCTGTTTATTACAATGCCACAGCCGGCATGTCAAAACAACGTGCAGACTGCACCGATGCCTCCCTGCGAGGGCCGCAGTGGGGGGAGCATTTGGTCCCAGCCGTGAGGGGGGAGCAGTCTTGGAGGCTGCGGTTTGGAACCTGGAAGAATTCCTGCCCACATACTGCTTTTGTTGGGCCATGTGTGCTGTTAGAGGAAATGCGCTAATGCTTTCTTGAGTAGGCCTGTGTGAGAAATAGTCTCTGTTATTGTTGTTGCATTGTATCATGTTTTCCAGTTGTAAATATGTTTTGGCAATAATGTGTATTTTCTTTTCATTCCAAGCACAATCAGAATTTGAAATGAGAGAGAGGGAGAGTGATGTATTTGAAAAAAATCTCAATCTAAATCTAATCTAAAAAAGACGAACACAAAGCTAGTGTTCAAGGTTGTCGTGCACATTTTCATGTAGTAAAGCATACAGAAAAGTGGTACAATCCAAAGAACTCCCTCCACAAATATAGACTTTAGTCAAAAACATAAATATTCCCCAGAGGTCTCCTTCATTTACCTGAAAAACCCTTATCGCTGGTCCACATTATGTGAAATATGAGCTACATTATGAAGCTAATGGATAACAGAATGGGCATTCCTCCTCTACAGAGAGAGGCTGAAAGAGAGTGAGCTGTGGACAGGGCTCTCACTGATCCACCTCTGCAGACTCACAGAGTGGGTGTATCCAATGCGAGATGAAGGCCTGATCTGTAAACATTAAGATGCAGAAAATGTTAGGTGTCAAGCCGTGAATTCCATTTTTTTTAAAAAGTGGAGTGATATAGGAAGACAGATCTGTGTTTGTCATGAAGCTGCAGACGTTGGCAGAGGATCCCATCCTTGACAGAGCGGCGACAATGTGTGAGTCTGTGTTAGCAGTGCCTGCATGTTCTCTCCTGTGGGTAGCGTACTTGTCTCACAGTAGTGGAGCAAATCTGTGAGTCATTTCATATTTTGAACCTGTGCTTTCACTTTCATGAGTGTCAGGGTCAAACGTTTGAACACTTTCTTTGTACCTCTCTCTGCAGCCCTGCAGCTGAAGTGTTGTGAGGGGGACGGGAGGGGGGCTTACGCCCAATTGATTGGTGCTCAAAACCTGGATGAGGCCGGTGTTGATGCTCAGTGGGCGGACCAGTTGTGGGACCTCTGGATGGGTTTTATACAGCCAGATATTCTGCACAAGGACACCTACCCCAGACTGAGCAGAGCATTAATCTAGATGTCAGATAAATTAAACTGTTGACTCAGTGGCTGAACCAGCCCCTATAGCAGAGAGGGAGTGGGAACAAGAGAGAGAGAAAAAGAGAAAGAGAGAAGACTGAGAGGGGGAGGGAAAAGGAACCAACACTTTGTAAGTAATGTATAAGAAAGCCTGGGGCGATGAGGCCACAGAGGTCACCTGATGGTCCTATATTTCTCTGTTCTACCAAAATGACATTGAAATGGATATCTAGATGAATATGCAAATTGGTTGTGTGGCTAGATCCTCTTGGCTGTAGTGCAACAATAGAGAAACTCCAAGCCACGTGTACACAGCTGTTAGTAATGGGAGAAAAAGCTTTGCATAAATAATGCAGCTTCAACAGATGAATAACTGAGTGTTTTTTTTTTTTTGTTTCCACATTTTAAGGACACCTTACAATTTATGCATTTGCAAATAACAGCTTTTTCACTTTGTACCACAGAAGAAAATATTTTGTGTGTAGCTGCAAACAAATTCAATATAGAAGGGGTCAAATGTACTGTGGGCAAATGGAGACCTTGTCAACAGGGAATAAAACATTTCTTATCGTAGGTCCAGGGAACAAAAACAGCCAAATGAGTTAATACTGTACACCTACAGTGTGGGCCTGGGGTATTACTGTGAGGCTTTCTGCCTTGTCTTCATCTCATGCATTGTGTGGAAGTGCTATTCAGTATTTTGTACAAGCTGAACACTGTATGTGAGCGTGTGATCTGATTCTACAAGAGCACAAGCAAACAAGCTTTTCAGAGAACAAAAGGAGAGTCTTCTTTACCAGAGGATTTAGATGTGTGTGTGTAGGCACGTGCATGTGTGAGTGTGTGTGAATGAGAGAGAGGGAAGAAGACTACATAAACCACAATATCATCCACAGTATGAACATCGGATTTCCACACACACATGCAGGCACACACATGCATACTCACAGTGCAAACAAATTAAAATAAAAATTCTGTTATTTCTATCCCTCTCCTACCTCTACATTCAGCTAACAGAAGACAGAGAATTGTGCAGTCTTTAGTATGGTGTCATGTCCAAGTCATGGAACTGGAATTCATGGAACTCTCATCTATGTCAAATCTGGCTCAGACCAGGTACAGTTACATTTCCAGAAGGGGACAGATGGCCTCACTGATTCTGGGAGCAGACCGGCATTCCACCTTCCAGATATACTGAGGCATAATTCATTGCTCATGGACTTTTAATGCATCAGTAGACATGTACAATTGTGAAGAGTATATATAATTGAGCGAGGTAGGTATGAGGTTTTCTGGAGGGGCATACTACATGGTATTTTGACTTTTGCCAAAAAGGAAATTCTGCCCAGACTTGAATTCAATTTCTCATGAGGAGCAGACTTTTTGGCAAAAGTCAAAATACATGTTTCAGACCAGCATAAACATAATGAGAAAATATTGCTTAAATAGTCTTAATCCCGAGGGAGAAACAGCAGAGATGATTAATTCCAAATCAAAACAATGATCAGAGATCAACCTTTCATCATCTATGTGAAATATCCAATTCAATAACTGCTGGAGCACTTAAAAAAAAAGCTTTTAAAAGCAATATAAAACAAGATATGACCACACCTGCATGTAAGTATTGTGTTTCAATGAGACTCACAGGTATTTTTCACTGGTATTGTTCATCCTAAAACATAATGATGCCATGAAATGGGGGCTGGGAGTTGACCTAAATGTATGAAAATACATAATGAATGAAAGTGTAAAATCTGCACTGCAGTTCTCCACATGTGAATTATTTTATATGTTTTCAGTACCTTTCTTGGAGGACAAAATGTTATTGCTGCATGCACCCCTATCAGTGCAAATTGTAAGCTCAAATTCCTTTGTGGACTGGCGTATAGACAAAAGCCTCACCTCTGAAAACCCACACTGCAGAACATCGAAGTCACATTTGCACAGGTGACATAGAAATCAATTTGCAGCTCACTGTCTTATATTGAAACATAACAGATCTACAATGAGAACAATAGGGTGTGAGATATCAGGTGTATCCATATTGCCACTGTAGGCTGTGGTTGGAAATTGAGATGCCCAGTTTCCCTGACTTTACTGGTTGCTGCAATAGTTCAATTAAATGCATTACAATTAAGCTGTGCAAACCTGACAGTTTTGAAATATTTAATGCATATTATTTTACAAGCACACATTTAATTGCTTAACATCTTTTACTAAAGCATGTCAGTTAATCTGTGTCAGATTAAATCTTTAAAATCTTTATCTAAGAGTAAATCGTTATGTTGCATCAGATTTATCAGTAGTCAGTATACTTAAGTCAGTATAACCTGATTTAAGCCTGTTTTTTAATTGGCAAATTAAAATTTAATTAACAAAAATATCTCATATTAAGGCAGCAGAGTAATTTTCATTTGTATTTATTTATATCCAATGTATACATTCAACTGTGTGTGTGTGTGTGTGTGTGTTGTGTGTGTGTGTATGTAAAATCCTGCTTTCTTATTTTACTTTATTCATTGATACAAGGAATACCTTCCTGGAGCTGTCATTGCGATGGATAATAATTTGTCCATCAGGACTCAGTCTTGCATAACAATATGCTTTAACTGACATGTGTCTGCATACCATCAGCTCAGGTCAATAGGTCATTTCTGCTCTTGACAGGGCTTGGCAATAAGGACAATTTCATAGTACACCACTGAGCCAGTAAATTAAGCAACGTTCTGGCCCGCAAAGGTGAAATACCAGCCAACTGCATGCACACATGAACAAACTCAGATGTTGACTCTGAGGTTTTTCACTTGGCTGTGGAGTTAAGTTACAAATGTTGGCTTATTATTAAGTGTCCTGTTTTTCTCCTCTGAGGTAGCTACCTTTAACTAGATGTATACCTTAAAAATATTGACATCTAAATTTTACCATCATCAATGAGAGTAAATGCTGGAAGTATTGTTCTGATCAATGGCATTTCAAGAACTGTATGGCATACTTTGAATACATTTCATCAACTGGAAAATGTATGCATGACCATGAAAATATGAGCATGACTGCCTGGACCCAAAGCTGTAAGAGTGTCCTCAGACCATCAGGCCAGTGGCAGTGTAATTACTGCACTTAATGTGCATACTGAGCATGTGCGTTGAGCCAGAGGAACAATGGATGAGACCTGGGGAATGAATCTTTACATTGTCCTTAGGACCTAAGGAGAGGCATTATTTTTCATTTGATTCAACTGCTCTGAAGAAATATTGCAGTCATTTATCAATATGCAGTCATTGATATAAGTCACAGAAATCATAACTTTAATGCTTCATGAGGCCAGTCCTTAAAAGTCAAGTTAAGCTCACTGATATATAACAATGTGCATGATATCATTAAACCAAAAACTAAGGCAGTGAGAGTTCTTCAACCTCACTCGAATTTAAAGACAAAAATAATAAGGAAGGTGCTACCAAACAATGAGGGAAGCTTTTCAGTAATATTTATAGTGCTAAAACGTGGACTGCAGCATTAATGTAGCCATTACATTTTCATACATTTCTATATCATGAAATGTGGGAATTACTTAATACATGCACGATTTTCACAGTCCCCTGCTGAAATCCATGCCCTGCGGCAACAGTATTAAAGCCACAACAAAAGAAAGCACTGCTTTCAAGCAAAGGCCTGAAAATGAGGGGGTTTTCACAGTGCAAGTCATGCATAAATGCAGCATGTACAAGAGTGAGAGGCCCAAATGTTATCAACAAACGTGTTATAAGCAGCAGGCATAGTCTTGTTGCAAATATGAATTTATTTTCACATCGCTTGCTGAGAGACTTGTCTTCATCATCACTTTCTGTTGAAACAATCTGGCGGCAGCCAAAATTTCATGTTCCATTTTTTGCTCACCCTCATTGTCTCTTTGTGCTGCAGAGGGTGGATGCAATTAAACAGAAAACAATAACTTCCTCCATTTTTCCGTTTATGCGAAACAATGATGAATGCTTGCCATTATGAAACACTACCACAGTAACTGACTCAGTAACTTGAGAGTTTAATATCAAGGACAGAAAGGTTCAGGCTTCAGAGACTACTTTGACCAGTCAAACGTTTCAGACAGGATGTCCTGTGGTTTGGGAAGGAAGTGACTGTACAGAACATGTGACCAGACCAAACCAACTGTTGTGGATATGGGAGAATATGGTAACAGATAGTCAGATATCAAGAGCTTGGAAATGTACGGGACAATTCCAACTGAAAGCGAAAGAAGATTTAATATATACTATGAAAATGCAACATCAGTTCTTACTAGGCAAGTTAATGCAAAGAAAAACAGCCCAGTGTCTTGACAAACAACTAGTCTATGTTCAATAATGGTCTATTTATTAGCTGCTGCTTCACTTACACAGCCTCTCTGATTATTTACTCATAATTAATTCATTCAGTTTTACTTCTGAATTTTGTCATGTTCAACCATTCTAATGTTTGTCATTTAACTGCTGCAACTGGAACGAGTATGTAGCTTTCTGTGTGTGTTCTAATCTAATTTGATATTAAACCACTCATGCTGGATCCGAACAACCTTCGTCCTAAAATTTGAATCATAATTAAATGCAAGTGGAGCACAGGAATCCCACTAGTATTTAATTAGAACATCTAAACCATCTAAATAATGAATTTGAAGGTGTGCCTTTCTGAGTTTAGTGATATATGTTAATTGAGGATGGTGACATATGCTAATTACATGTAGGTAGTGATTATCTTAAACATAAAGTCCATAACAGATTGTCAGGGAAGTCCTCTGTAAGCCAAGTTGAAGCCTATTTGATTTGATTTATACGCAGATGACACCTTATGTAAAAAGCAGGTTACTGCTGGAATAGTGTTTTTGGCTGGTAGCACTGTTCCCTGGGCCAAGCAGAAAACAAAAGCCCATGTGAATGCATTGAGGGTGACACTGTGCCGGAGGAAATCATGCCTAAACCTGTTCTTTCTCACAATCATCAAATTAAAACTCCCAATAACCACAACTGTATGGGGTTTTCCAGTGTCCTGTATAATTTATCACTGGGGTAAGGTGGTAAACATAAACTACCAGGAAAGTAAACCACCAGAACCCATATGCACACACGCACACACACACACACACACACACACACACACACACACACACACACACACACACACACACACACACAAACACTGAGATTTTGGTCAATCTCTAGAATGCTATGAACCACTGGCTTAATATATGTAATATGCCACACTCTAAAAACTTTTACTGCTAATATAAAACGCTCCACTTAGGCACCTCACCCAATAAAAGCTGAGCTGCGACATGATTAGAGTCGGTCAGGTGGGAGATTTGATTAATAAATGATTTTAACAGGTTGCAAGGCAGATGACCAGTGTGTCATATGCAGCCTGTTAATGTTGTCACACCACCAATGCCATTCCACAATGCACTGCAATGTCTTGACAACAGGACAGATATTATTTCAAAAGCTGTGTCACTTGCTGTAACTGAGAAAAAGAAAAAAAAAAAATATATATATATATTTAGTTTGCTTAGAGTCACTCAAATGAAATGCAGAGCATAAGAATCAATTTTGTAAATGTGTTGCTCAAATTTAGGCATTAGTGACATTTTGACAGTTACTATGGCAGTAGTTGGCTGGAGGAGTGCAAATGCCAAAAAGCACTGATTTCTCTCATAATTTCTCAAAGCTTGATAACGGGTAAAAGGTATTAGCACATAAATGAAGCAACATAACAATTATATAAACAATTACATAGGACAAATCTAAGACAAATTCAATTGCCAATTCATTGTGAAATTCAAATGTGTGCTCACAGTTGTGCAGCTGTTTCTATATTACATTTGCAACCATAAGTGGTTTGATAAGATGCCATTTATACAAACACTGAAAGTGTAAAGATCAAACATCTGTTTTTGCAACACTCCTCCTTCATGCTCCCTCCTCAAATAAAAGGAATGTCTGGATATGTGCTGATATCACACTGGACTGATGTTTTGGCAAGTTGAGCAACTCAACAGTGCCTAATGGCACAAAGCTTCACTATGTCAAAATCAACAAGATGGCTGCTGTCAGTGAAGTTGCTCACTGCCAACCCACAAGGGCAGTTTTTGAACTTTTTTAAGGCAGCCAACTTTCAAGCCACCAATTCCAATACTTTCAGTCATTTGTCAGAATTGGATGAAAGCATATGTGATTTGTCATTCCTGGCAATCCTGAACTCACACCAGTATAGTCACTAACGCATTGAATGTGACATCTATGCACACCTGGAAAAAGAGGGTGAAGTCTGAATAGGGACTGTTCAGAATAGGGACAGCTTGCAAGCACACAGCATCATATTTTTCAGCCAATAAAATTCTTGATGATTCTCTGTTGACCTGCTCTTATTGGAAGCAACAATATTTGCCTAATAGTTTGCAGGATTGGTCAGTTATGCTCTACCTCTGTCTTCCCATTTGGCGGCCACATGCTTTTGACTGATGGCCTGACCCACCACTTCCATATAAAATAGACAATACTGTCATGGTTTGAGTTTGAAACCCATGTTTGTGTAGTTTCTGGAATATCTAGTCCAGGTGAACAGGTGGCTCTCAAAGTCTTGTAAGCACATAATACCTTGCAAGGAATTCTGGAACAAAGCTTGGCTTAACAGTGCTAATTGTCAGCCAGTATGTGGGGCACAAGGAATTTAATGCCCATTAACTTCAATTTTCAAACCAGGGCATTTACCTATTAAGGAAGAATTAATTAGTGGTTCTGCTTGTAAAGCCATCACCCCTCTGCGGCAGCGGAAGAAGAAAAACCTGTGGGTGCCAATTGTCAGTGGGGGCAGTAACACTGGATGTGTCCCACCTCTACTGTCTCTGCAAATTATCCCGCCTTGGCTGTGCATCAGTAGCCTGGCACACGGGCTGGGGCTTGGCAGGGCCTTTTCCCGAGGCGAGAGTTAGTTGTGGACCTCCTCCATGATTATTGAGCTGTGTGCCTTCATCTTGTCTGTGATTTCTTATTGCAACTCTCTCCATAAGGTCGCAGTTACTTCTGCCCAATCTGTAGTTAGGTGATCTGGGAGTTCGGCTAGTGCTCCTCCCAGAAATGAGGTCGAAAAAACCTGCTGTTTGCTAGTCAAGGCTTGTGTCACAGTTAAAAGTGAATTAGTTTATACACTGTGTCAGTCACTAGCATGCTTCAAATGCCAGACAACAGCAATAACAATCGGTTCTGAACCAACAAAACTGACCATCTTGGTCACATTAAGCTAGCATTGCCAGCTTTTTGGTATTGCTTGTTGTTAAGGTAGTTAGTAATTAATGAAATGACTATGCTGATAATTAGCTGTATCTAAAATTCTGCTAATGAAAGCTGTACGTAATCAGTTATGTTAGTTCAGCACCAACTGGTGTCACACCTGCAGAAAATAATTACTTATTTAACCTAATCTATAAGATCCTAAGGTGCCTGTCTTAAGAATGATTGATGCTATATCTAAATGAGTAAAGTTTATCAGACTATGATGCCAAGCCATAATGACAGAGGTTTGTCAGAATGAAGCTTTAGCTAACTTTGACACTATGTCCAAGTAATGAATATTTGTCTGGCTCACCTTTTTCTGGCTCTGGATTTCATAAATATGCATATGTCTATGCCCAACCTTAGGGCAAAAATATCATACCAGATCAGACACAGGTGTAGCAGAGCTTCAGGGGTAATATAATTAAGTAAGGTTAAGTGTAGGTGTACACAAGTAGAAGGTGACCAGTATACAAGCAGTATAATTAGCCCCAAGCAATAGCAGAAAGATAAATACTTTAGTATAAATTTGCAGGTAGAGTGCACACAAACAAAATAGCTGAGTAATTGCTTCAATGAACACAAAGTGTTGAGTGAGACCAATTATTTTGTTTTACAACAAATGGGAGTGGGAGATTGCTGAACATTTCATTCAAAGAGTCCAAACCATGTCTTGCAGATGGTCTACTGTGATGTAATTTGGAAGCTTGCCTCCCCAGATTAGATTTGTTTCCTTGGAGCTGGTGACAAGAAGAAAAGCTGGTTCTGTTTGCGTCACAGGATGACCCTCATACTCTGAGTGTGTTCAGAACCATTGGATAATGAGCTTCTGAATCTCTCTCCAAGTAAAACAGCAGAACGGCCCACCATCATATCTCATCAGTGCCCACTAAATCCGGGAAATGAGAACAGCCCTAACACACCGTGTTACCGTTCATTCCCTTGTAAGTTAATCTTTCTAGAGGAAGGGATGGCCAATAAATTAGGTGCAGTAGTTTCCAATTGCTTCACTCAGTGAGAACTGTTGTATGGAGTCTGTAGATGAAACCTTCTATAGCAGGCCAGCACAGCAATACAGCAAATCCAATCAGCTAGCATGGACCTGCTAACATGAAACTGGCCTACAACAGTAGTTATAGAGGAGTAAATCATCGTGCCATTACTCAGCACACATGCGGAACTAAAGGTAGGAGTACAAATGAGTCAGTATCACTGATGATATATTGACACAAACATTCCATTAAAAGGAATATCCTGATTGGCCAACACACAGTTATATCTTTGTCATAGCTCCAGCTCATTCCAGAATTGTTACTTTGACAATGTGCCCCTTGCTCTGCAAGCACCAGAACTTTTCAAATACCTAAACAGATTTTAATATCACTGCCCTTGTGTCTGTGTTTGCTGACTGCTCTTGCTTCCTTGAAATAGAGCATACAGAGTATTAAGTATGAACACCCCTCACATCCTACTTTTGTAATTATAATCAGAAATTAGTCATTCAGAACCATTGTGGGTGTATTTGATGGGAAAACCAATATGACCAACTGGCAATACAGAACAGCAGCAGTGTTCTGGAGGGCAGGTGTCTGTGAACTGTTTCAGCCCAGCATTTGCTTTTTCCAACAAACGGAAGCAACCCACACAGAATTACTATTTCACTTCAATAAATTCCAAAACCCAGTGGCTGTCTGACATTTGCATATGCAGATACAGGCCTAGGCTCTGCTTAAGTCTTTACACAACTCATCAGCAGATGGCTACCAAGGATTTGAAACATATATAACAAACCCTTTTTGCTTGAAACCTGACACATTCATCGTGCTTCTTTGCTTATAAATATACTGTGCTGTTGTACTAATTTTAAGATTTCCAAAGCCTGCTGTGTTAGGCTAATGTCACTTTATTATCCACATCAAACCAAAGGTCTCTGTTATATAACATGGCTGCTGTACCAAAACAAGCACATTTGTAAAATTTAGAAACCAATTAGCACCTTGCCTGTCAGGAGAAGCACCCCATAAAAATGCTCTGAGAAAACAGTCTGTAGTCTAGAATAATTATGCAAGAAATAAACAATTGCTGCAGAATTCCAATGAATGTCAACTAAATCAATGTTGGGATAAAGTTCCACGAACTGCAAACCTCTTCAAAATCCCAAGGAATAACATTTAATATTGGTACTATGAAGTGTAAACCTAGTGCTTTTTTATTGCAGTATTTTGAAGTATCCTGTGGGTCCATTACCTTTTCCCCCAGACTGCAAGCTGGCCAAGATTTTTTTTAAAAAGTATTTTTTTTTTAATTTGCTGTAGTAGTTGATATACAAAAGTCAGCATTATGCCTTTGCACATAGATTGTTAATTAGATGAGCTAAGAAAAATATTCCTGTCTCATGCTAATGGTACATCAGGAAAAAGCTAGATTAAACAATTTTCTTCTCTCAGTGTCTTTAATCTCCCTGTCTACAAATTTCTATGGCTTTCAGCCGAAATAAATATTTAACTTAGGCTTGCATAACATTGATCCCTCTCAAAATCTTTTTCATTACAAAATACTTGTCAGATTATTAAAAATACAAATTTGAAGTGAAACATGGTCACACATCACACAAACAAACACATATTAATATTCAATGCATAGTTGCCAATGTAGTATTGCTGAATGTGATCTAAACCAGCTCTTTCTTTAGTAATATGTTTGAATTAACTGAAAGAGTGTCATGGACATGACTTACTCAAATACATGGACATCATCACTGTTATATTGTTTTATTACAATTATGTATCATGTAATATATATAATAATATAACATAATATATGTATGTTATATAAGTATATATATATGTTTATCCTGGGTGGACTGCAGGATAAATTGTTGCCTGCAGGCCCTGAGGTCGGGGGTTCGAGTCAGAGGTTTGGTCCATTTGGAGAAGCGACAATCAGCCAGCCGATTTGGGGTTCAACAGGGGGTAAGCCAGCCTAATTTACTCTGTTGGTCTCCTCGCAATAGCATCATCATGCTTGGGCACCTGTGGCAGCACGAACCGACTATACGTTGACTACGTCTTCCTCCAATATTGTAGGCAGTGTGCAGTTAGGGGTGCAGCCACAGTGTGAAAAGAAGCATTGACTTTTCGACTTCTCCTCCAACAGCTGTCAGGGTGGGTGCTGTGGTGAGGTCAACTAGCTCGGTTGAACATTCGGGTTGGGAAAAAGGGGAAAAATCCAGGAAAAAATGTAAATAATAAAAAAAGAATATGTATCATGAGAATTATTGTTTATGAAGCATCTATTCATATAAGACAAGTCAAAGCTTTTTCCTGGACAAAGCTTACACTGTTTAGATGTAAAAATACTGGAAAAAGTGTAAATGCAAAATACATTTAATAAAAAATTGATATGATCTGTTGTCCTGTTCCCATTCGAAAAGTGAACAACTGACCGTCATGGTGCAAATGATTAACGTTAAAGTATAAACCTGAGCTTGTTCAGAAGAGCACATGTCTTATAGCAGGTGTGTTCATGCATACATGTGATGAACACAAGATGCTGACAATGCAGTATGAGAGCCGCCATTTCCTTTTTTCCTTAGTAGTCGAATTCAAATGGAAGAAAATGGAAAATCAGCAATCATGAAGATTATAAAACAAGCCAAATCTACTTTTACGATGATGAGATTACAGTATTTGTTTGTAGGTTTATTAACATTGAGGAGGTTATGCGCATTGTATGACATTTTGATGCGCAGATTTGGTGGAAAGTCACACAGTTTTATTTAGCTAAAATAAAGATGTTGGGATTTTCTGTATCTTGGACATCTGAATCCCTACATGCCTGTGTGATGTTTTTTGCAGGAATATATGTTTAAAAGCACTTGCATCCATTTAAGCAGTTTAACTTTTAGGAATAAGCATACATTTTACCCAGGACTAGTTCCATTTATTTACTAATACACATACGCATAAAATAATGATGAATACACACAGTTTAAATCCTCAAGTGTATACTAATATGCCATTTTCTTTGCAGATATTTTATTTCATATTGTGTATTTCATAGCATACACTTTCATGCCAGTGATTTTTGCTCCATTACTGACATGGAATATGTGCTTTGTGTTCAAAATTCAAGGCATGTTTTATATTTAATCATCTATTCATTGAAATTCACAGTTTTATCATTTGCTTTCCAGCATTCTAGCAGTATGTTTTCAGTGTACACACCAATTTTAAAAATAAAATGTTACTGAGATTAAACACTATATTAAAATCATACCTAGTTGTAGTTGCCCGTAATAATTGACATTCAAGACCTTGCCTTTTTAAACAATATTATATCAAAATGTGTTGGTTTTAAAAGGTGTTATTGTAGCTCAGAATGAATCAATGGGAAGCCAAGCGATCCCATATCCTGCCCAAATCACTAGGATCATGACAATGAGACGGCCACCATGCTGAGGACAAGGATCAGATGTAGGATTATCCGAGGGAACCATCAGGAGAAACAAAATGAGCCATCGCAGCCTTTGACAGCATGTATCTCCTGAGACTTCATCATGCTTTGCAAAAATACAGCCCGAATCAGAGACCATCAGATTCACTGGCAGCCATCTATCACAAGTAATGAGGTAAGGCAAGCTGCATCTCCTTTCATGTGTCATTACAATCCAGCCCAGAGGGAGAAAAAAAACAAAAATCAAGAAAACATAACTTTGGAAGACAGGGGCTATGAATATCCTAACTGAAACAGAGTGGAAAAAGAAGGTGAGATTGGAATTCCTATGACTATATGTTAAATATTTATCTGGCTAAATTATGACCCTGGCTTCTGATGAAATTTGTTCTCCCTCCTGATTCCCTGTGTGTGATCATCTCCTTGCCAAAGACTAAAAGCTTTACCATACACACACACACCCCCACACACACACACACACACACACACACACACACACACACCATCAATGGCACCTCCTCCATCCTCACTCCTTCACCATTTTCTAATTACTTGGAGATGAGACCTCAGAGAAAGTGCTCATGATCATTAACTAGGCAAGTGCATTTTCTGGGGGATCAGATATGTAAAGGAACATTTCTGAACACATTTATGTTGGCAGTATTTTATTTGGTCAGGCTCAAGCTCAGAGGGCTAAAATAAAGGATGAAAACACATTGTGCAAGGGAAAGGTGAATGTACTGAATGAATAAACACATGCACACACATTCCTAATGTCTAGCTTTGGTTTCTTCTGAGGATCATATGAAAGTGCTCCACTTTTATATAGTTATTTTTTTTTTTTTTTTTGTGGTTATTGGCCCAACTATTCAAAAAATGGTAAAGTATCATATCAGACATCATTTAACTGTACTCCTTGTGTCATATCTACAATTTTACAACACTACATCTATTTTTCCATGTAGTTTTCAAGTACTAATTCTGTGTAGATCAAGTTGTCATTTTTATTAAAATGCACTAAACATGAAAAACATTCACAAACATGTATTTAAGGATTATTTTTTTGTTATTTTTCTTTCTGAAACAAGAGAAAAGACAAATGATAAAAATGTGCAATCTATTAGTGTGTGTATATGTTCAAGGACACACATACCTGTAGAATCTCATCACAGCTATAAGTCTAAAACCCCAGTACACCAAGATCTAATCCCCTAGAGACTTATGCAATCATGTGAGTGGGGACCCAGACTCCAGAGGGACCAGGAGACCTTTCCCCCTCCCTGCAACATTAAGGCATATGTTACAGCAAAACAGAGCATTCACTCTAATGATTTTATCAAAATGTAATAAATACAAGAAATCATTTTTTTTATTTTTTCTCACTGTTCTGTTGTCAGATATGCATTTCAAAATGTCAACGAGACGTACTGTTGTCTAGTTGTCTGTAGATGTGGATGGATGATGTGTAAATGTTTTGGCCCTCTGTGCTGTTGTCTGTATCACTCCAGCATTGCTGACTGCCTATGCTGTATAATCCTCTCTTAACTAATTCATCATTTTCTTAATGCAACTTTCTGTCGCGATGACAGGTGTGACATGTTTGCAGCATTTATGCAGTCCTCTGAGTGTGCGGTGGGGTGGCTGTTTCATCGCATTGGATTCAAATATAACATTTGTTTGTTTCTCATTAACATGCATAATGCAATGCAAAATGTTATCTACAAGTGCACTGCAAAGTATTAACACCGCTTCCTCTCATCAAGTAACATGATGTTGCTTGTCTATGGCAACTATACAAGGAGGGATCCCCTGAGCCTCGACTGTTTCCTTGTCCCATATTGTATGCATACAGAATCCAGTGCATTAGCACTGTACATGATATGTTACTACATCAACGGTTAATTTTTCATATGATAAATTGTGTAAGGAATTGCAAACAGCACTACATGATTTTGTAAGGTTGAAATAATGAGATTTCTAAGATGGGGATGTGCTCCACACACTAAATTATCACATTCCATTTTCAGTTTTATTTTATTTTCATATTTCAGCCACAATTCTATGAAAATTAAATGGCAGCCACATTTGAAAGGATGTCACCACAAACTGGAGAGCACAATAACTTTTGTTGAATTGGAATCGTTATGCAATGCCTACGCTTGAAAATAAGCTATAAAAACGTTTACAGGTGAAAATAATTGTATTTCAGTAAAACTGTCCTTAGCAAGGAAAATAGCACTTTCAGTATTATGTCTGAGACCTATGGACACTGACAACAGACACAGTACTTGGATGTCTCTGCAGACTTTCCTGAAAGTTAAAGCTAAAATAAACTTGTAAGGCATTGTCCTAAGAGACAACCAAAAGGTAACTCATTATCATTTTATATTTACAACATTAATTCTGATACAATTAGCTTTAATTATGCAGGCATTCTTGTACAATGCTTTCAGTTGCTACAGCCAAAACTCATTAACATTTAATTGTCTGTCAGGTGACAGTTATTTGCGTGTGCTTTATTGTTTTGATTTCCATTCACCATTGGCTAGAAGCTTTGATTTTATTGGTTGTCTACTCTTTTGTCTTCCCCATCGGTACAACTGCCATCAAAAAAGATTATACAGAGTAATAAGAAGAAAGCTGCTGCTTTCGCTTGATCAATACAAACAAGACAGAAAACAGCAAAAGGCAATTAACTTGCCCTTTCATTCATCGTTCATGTTGACAAAGAGGCCGTGAAGATCACCCTTTTTCACCCAAATAGACCACGTTTAGTCACACCTTGCTGGGTGTGATTTGTGCATGCTCTTCGCCTGCTCTCAGTTCTATCGGCACTGCTAGAGGTGAGCAGGTCTGCCTGAAGCCATTGTTAGCTGTCGCATTTTTGGATGCTGAAATCCAGGCCAGCTTGCTGGATGCAGCATGATGTAATGGGCTATTTGTTCTCCGTGGATGAGAGCCAAACCAGTCTGCACAGACTGTTTGCCAAGTTATTGTGTGATAAGTAAGGAGCTCGTCTTGGCCTGGGACTTGAGGCATCTTTCCCCGTCTAGATACAGCCCCATCTTCAATGATGTTTAGAAACAATCCAGGAGTGACATATAATTGACAATAATATATAAATAATTGTCAGTCCCAACTAACCAAGTACCCGTGAGCCTAAGAACAGTAAATGGTCTTCATGAGGCATCTGCAATGGCAACATTGTTGTCATTGATGTGGTTAAAAAATAAGAAAATCTGCAATCAGGCTGTTGTAATATTCTTAGGGACAAATAAAGTGTTGGGGACTACATATGTTGTCCTTAAGTCATTTCTGGCATAATGTATTTCCTACCAATTCACTAACTGTTACCAGGCTTAAGCCTGTGTGTCCCATTACTTGTATTTAAATTCTAGGTTAATTATTTGTAGTGCATGTGGGTTAAATAAAATATTATTAAATTGTATATACAGAAAATTGACTTCTGCATTGACAATGCTATTCAGAAAATAACGTATACGGCTGTGATGGTTCAGCCATGCCACACTACTTCACACAATGGGCAGAATCAAGACCTGATTCACATCAGTGCATTTTCCACATAATGATAACTCCCTGAAGTCCAACGTTTCGCATTAACAATGCATGTAAGCGGTGTATAACTCAGGTCTGGATTCAGCCCAATATGTGCTCACCCCAGATCACTCAAGCTCTCAAACAGCCAAACAGATACTCTCTAGATGGATAAGGGACACATATATGTAAGTATTTGGTCGCTATATTTTCTTAGATTATATCTGATTAAATAATCCATAGAATGCTCTTATTATGTGTATCATTTCTTTGATGTGATGTTTATCATACTGCTTGAGCTACAATATGACACTACACAATAACATTTTGTGCTGAATACATATTATACTGAATTAAAACACAAATTAAACTGTAGTCTAAAAACTATATGACGAGACCTTGATATGACTTTGCTCTGTTTTTCAGTGGAAATTCCGGCCAGTTAACTTCCCAGAAGAACATTAAATGTGTAATTGTTAAAAAAAAAAAAAAAAACAGGCTACCCAAATTCAATACATAGCAAAAGTAAATAAATCAAATCAAGGTTTGGTACTGACTAAGATCAATTGAAAAATACATAGGTACAATTGAGCCAAATCACAAATGGAAATGTCAATGTTGGGCTCTCTGTGCTGGCCCTCTGGAAGTCGTGGGGTGCATACTTATGGGGTTATTTAAATTAAATCAAATACTGTAGACACTATCAAGAACTCCAAAGTAATTTGTGGTACTTTAACACTGATATCTGGGTTGTCTGACATTTTCAAATCAGAGCAGAAGTTGGCTCAGGTGTGGAGTAGGGGCATACACCCTACCCAGTTATCAAACATGTTTTTGGTTGGGAAGATATTCCTTACACACGGGATATGTCAGAAGAATATGCCCTTTTTCCAAAACCAAATGTTTATGTTTCCAGGGTCAAGCAATAAAGGGTCATGCCAATAAAAAAACACTGAGTCAGGCTGATGAGCCAGTTATACTGATTAAGTAGCCCATTACATGAGTTTAAATTGCATCTATTCTGGTAGACAACATCTCTGTACATTTCAGCATCATAGCTATGATATTTTCAATGCAGCTCATTCATTTTTGGTGTACTTGCACAATGTAGCTGAAACAGTGCTATGTATTATGTTTTAGAAAGTAACAGGCCATTTTTAAATACCAATGTCAGCAGTTTTCATGGTCTCCTCTGAGCTAATTGAGAGCCAGTTTCTGTAGAGGAGAGTGGAGTCAGCTAATTGAATTATTGGGTGCTGATGGGGGGCACCTGCCAGGGATTAGTTACTGAGTCAGAGCTAAGATGGCAGAGGCAGAGATAAGTAAAATGCTCACCTCGGGGGAGTCAGATCTTTGCTTCCTGGGTAGTTTTTTTATTATTATTTATTATGGGTTCCACGGATTTGCCTTGATTTTCAGTTTGCATATTGTCTGACATGTCTTTGAATATCTGTATGTGGATGTGCTGGATGATGCTGTACCAGAGTGCAGTAGGTGGAGAACAAGCCAGATCCCTGTGAAAAAGAGAGAAGCAAAACAAGTGCCTCACACAAGCTGAATACAGTGATGGGATCCGGCCAGGAAGGAAGCAGAAATAGAGGTGAAGCAGGCTGAAGCATACAGGGAAGCAGGTTCCAGGAGAAAATGCAGGGAAGGAGGTGCTATTTCCATCTGTTATATGCAGACTTGACAATCACATAACCAACATGGAGGGGAAAAATGAGAGCCATGACAGTACCAGAGAGGGGACAGTGAGGCTGGTCCCA
Organism: Albula goreensis; assembly: GCA_022829145.1. NCBI lineage: Eukaryota > Metazoa > Chordata > Actinopteri > Albuliformes > Albulidae > Albula > Albula goreensis. Next base: position 34,502,545 of record CM040744.1, read on the forward strand.
TCTCGACACCTTTCTTTCTTTCCCTGCTTTTTCATTAAATGTTTGTGGTAGCTCCCACCCAGCACTGCAGTGTAGCTGGGGGCTACAGACCATTATTATTTTAGTTTTTACCAGTATGTCAATGTCTTTGGGGTGTGAATGGGGTGTGTGCCCAGAGGTTCACACTTCCTCGCAGGAATGAGCGAAGGGAGCACTGCAGACCAGCCTAGAGGGACCAGCTCTATGGGTGCTTCCAGTTTGGGGTGTAGTGTGCAGTGCCTCAAAGAATACAGGAGAGAGAAAGAGAACCCAATATTTGCTCAAAATGAATTATTCATCCTGCATGGTCTTGTAATAATGTGGCACAAAAGTAATTTTAAAGACTTCAGATGTTTGATCCATGATCATGAGTTTTGTCTGAAAAAGGTCCAGCTCTGTAAAAGTCCACACCTCGTCTGAAGACCATACTGTCTGGATGGGTGCAAGTTCATTTGTTTTTTTTAACCACTTGATGGTAAAATGACAACTATATTAGTCTGATACTCACAAAGGCATTTCTTGCTGCCTTGTGCCAAGTAGTTGCGATAGACAAATTCATCAGTGAGAACTGTGTTCATGAGGCCGCCACAGCTCAAGGCCCTGGTGTGCAGCTCAAGTCACCCATTGGATGATGGCCTCGATTGGCACGACAGCATTTCAGCATGACAGGATTATGTTGATCCAAAGAATGTCTTCGTTTTGTTTTCCTGTTTTATGATTTTGGCAACCCTGTTTCTTTTCTTTTTCAACAAAAACTGCTGATTTTTACATCCAACAGTTTAGCTGTCAGTGAGCCATGCACGTTCTAGCTACTTCTCCTTATCAGTTCTCTTCATTTTCCTTTTCACTTCATTTTCCATCACTGAGCTGAGCGTACACGTCTGTTTTTCTGCAGGTAAATGGGTTTTTGATTTAAGTGCACTCTCATCATTAAGGAGTGTAATTTATTTGCCCATGAGCCTCTTTGTCATCAATTGGCAAACAGTGAGGCTCCATTAACATATTTTATTGTTGTGAGGATATCTCAAGGCAATTTTTAAAATGTATTCTGTACATATCTGACAGACCAAAGCAATATGAATTATTGAGCCATCTGCAAAGCATGATACTCATTTCTGTTAACTTTTTTCATCCTGCATTCCCAGTGCAATTATCCTGTAGTCCCCAGCATGTGAATACTATACTATATGTACAACTTGAATCAATAGCCAATCTGGTATATTTACCAAAAATAGAATATTATCTGACATAATCAGAGATGTTTGTTGAATAAAATTTCAGTTAAATTTAAAATGCAAAAACAAACATGTTCTGTACCAGCAGCTTTTACTAATGAAGTGTGAACTTGGTGGTGCTGAAATGGCCCAGTGCCAACAGACTCACTTATCTTTAATTTACAGGAGAAGCCACAATAGATGCTGATTGCAGCTGATGACACAAGCATTCCAATGTAATTACATTCAACAGTAATGCAAAATCTGACATAAGTCAGCTTACCTGCAAATAAACTTCAGTTTTTTTTTTCCCTTGGCTGCTACAGAGAAGGATAAAAAAAATCTATTAATTTAAGCATTTTACATACCACTTTGATTTTGTTAAGAATATTTCTTAATTCCATTTGTTGCTGTTGGCAACAATTCTATTTTTTTCAATCCAGGACTTTCATTTCTTTTGTCCAAGGTCCAAAACAAGTCACACCATGACCCAATGCCTCCACGCAATGACAGGGGTTCTTATGTTGGGCTTCCTTATAGCATCTATAATTGACCATCATCCTATCCTTTGATTTAGTGAATCTCCCCAACAGATTTAAGTTTCAATCATTCTCACATGCAGTTACTCAGATATCAAATGGAAGAATTGTTTTGCATGACCTATATAACCTATGTTTCACTGTACCAGAGTTGGTCACCTGTTGTCTTAAGTAAAGCTCTTAATTTCCATTAAGAAAAGGAACCATTTATTTTGAATATCAAATGTACTGGAAAAATGTAATTAATGGCTGTCATCATTTACTTCACAAGAGCCATTGTATTCAAGCTGACCCATATTTAATAATGCACACCCACAATAATCTAGTTTTCTGTAATGGGATAACAAATTATGAGGCCATCACTCATTTATGAACTAGCTATTAACCTATTTCACTTTGTTGAAACAGTTTTAACCAAAACAAAATAATTTAGAGACACAGTTTCTGCAACACCATATAAAGCAATGTCACAACTTATCCAGAGGGGCAATCACAGCACAGCTATGGTGGCCACAACGCACAGTAACTGAAACTGCATAAAGCATGTATAAACATATATAACTGTTTAATAAAGCATTTATACGTTTATAAGCAATATATAAGCTTTATAAGCTAGTTTCAGGGTCTACTTGGCATATGCTATGCCTTAGTTACAATGTTGCGGTCAGTATGACCATGGGCTTATAAACATCATGTGGCTACTATAATACTTTTTGACTATTGTGGCTTAACACCAAGCAGTCATATGTTGACCTTGTACCTGTATTGCAAAGATACTTGTGTAAGGAATGTTATATATAAATATAAACCCTGCATAATAAGCTAGCAAATATCAGGGGAGTCCAGTTGGTTTCTCAATAAAATATAATGCATCCAGACATATTTGCTGCTAACGATTGCAATATTAGTGAATGCAATGCCTTGAGGTATGAAGCCATTCCTGAGCATTTTCTTGACATAAATTCATTTAAAAGGCATGTTTAAAAACTGAAAAACCTGTGCACAGTCACAGATTGTATTCTACATAGAAATGTGTCAATAGGTTGGTCAATGTAATTTACCTCATAACTCTGTAAAACTCATCCAGTTCAATTTACGGAAATGGTTCAAATCACCTCTATACACTTTAGTAGGGAAACCATTGATTTAACTTGACTATTCTCTCAAAGTATTTGAGTGCACTTAACTTGTCATGTATAGTGGATAGTGTAGACATTATTTGGTAAATTCAGAAATCAGTTATTGTCGTTAGCAGTATTAGCATTACTAGCATTCATTTTTTTAAACTAAAATTAAGGACAATTGTTATTTATAAACAATGTTTTATCACAACAGCCCCTTTATCACATTTACATTCAAGTATGAAATATTTCATGCAATTTATTTATTTATTTATACAATTGTCCTGCATACATTGTTTGAATTCAGGGTTTAGACCTGTTCTAATTTTTGTAATTAAGAAGGATGTGTCATCCAGTGCAATGAATCATATGTCCCTTACCCCCCTGCCCACACTCTAAAAAAGGCCTGAACACTTTTGTTTGAACCCACATGCATATACGCTCACTGTAACGCATTACGATTTAGGAAAAGACTGGGACACCCAGAGGGAAAGAGTGATATTAATTCAACATTACAGAATTAATTGAAATATAAACACTACTTGCCTATTAAAAATGCTATGATATTCAGTACATATGCATACATCAACAAGATATTTGCCATTTCATCAGGCTAAGGTTCTCACCATTTAAGAATTCCTCTTGATTGTGTCATCGTAAAGACTTTTTGCTAGATGGTCCCAAGAGTTTCCTTATGGTCCTGACAGGAATTCATGGTGGTGACAGGATTGAACCTGACGGGACCGGTTGCCGGGGAGCATGTGGATTCCTGACTTGACATGGTTCCAAACCCAAATACTGAATATTTTAAGGCAGTTATCTTTAAAGCACTGACATAGAGCAATCTTACTCAGCGGCTGCTGCCAATGTGGCTGATGGGTGCCACTCAAACCATTTCCCTACTTCATGTGTAAGCAAAAAGAACACAAAGTCTACTTGATGAGACAGCTCTCACCTCTGTGTAACTCCAATGTCAACATCGTGCAGAACAAGTCATTCTTGGAAAAGCTCAATCGCTAGTTGTTGTCAAGCTGTTATGATTGCCCTTTTTTATGCTTCTTCACTTTCATTTGAAATCCCTTTTCTTCAGCATGTATAGTCTCAGGGTTACATGTGTGTAAACATTTATTTATTTATTTATTTATTTATTTATTTATTTATTTATTTATTTATTTTCTATTTTTACTTATTCATTTATTTTATGAGGAAACAAGACAGAATTACATTTGTAGAAAGCCTGAGCAGGATTAGCTCCCATAAAAACAGCTGTCTGGACTGGAATGGTAGTCTCAACAGTGAGTAAGTACCGAATCAAAAGCAGTGCGTACATGTACAAAAGCAATATTATCCTCCGATAAGACACCCATGGACTGAAACATGGCAATTCTGAAACTGAAAAAAGAAAAACAGTTCAGTCAAAAATACATACATACAAAGATAAACAAAACAGAATAATGACTCTCATTGGGAATTAGGCCTGAAAATGGCATTCTGTAATGCATTTAATTCATACAAAATGTAAGGTCTAAATGATTGGGATTCAATAATAACTGAATTATTGAATCCCAATCATTTGTATGGGGGTATAAATCATCAAAGAAGTGTATACTTGATCCAGCAGGCAGTAAAAGGCTTAAAGTGATAATATGCCTGTCATGATACATTTTATTAAACATCTTCACTAAGTCAAACACAGAAATTCTAAGTCAGTTAAATTATTCATTTTTAATTATTTCAATTTTTATTCTCAGCCTTACTTTTTTCTCCACAGGAAAGTCAACTCACTTAAACATCTTTCAAGAATTTGGAAAACTCTTTTTCAAAACAACCTGCCACTTGAATTTACTGTGCAGTCCACTCACTGATCTGTGTGGCCATTGTGCCATAAGCACAAATGTCACGGTCATACACAAGATCATAACTTTCCCCTCAGCTGTTCCACTGTCTGAATGCAGAGCTCAGCGGAAACATGGCGCTTGAGACCACCTCACAGAGTACACTCGCTAGTTATTGCCTCTCTGCCAGCTTAAGGGACACCTCTGAGAAACTCACTCAATTCTGAGGCTTCCCATTGGCCCCTAAACAGAGACAAAGATACAGTTGTATTTTTGCTGTTCCTCACGCTTCACAGAAATAGTAAGTGGTGACCTCTCCCTGTCACTTTCTGTTGTGGTTCCTGTCTTTAATATCGCAATTTCACACAAATTAACAAACAATAAGTTTCTTTATATTTACATCTGCGCTCAGGCTATGATATTCGGTATTTTGTACGTACCCCGTGGCCATAACAGCCTTGTGATTCATTCCGGATGTTCCTGTCTCAGTGCAAAGTGTACCTATCGTAAATATGCTGTTTTGTTTATGATTCATTGTTGGTCGTTATAAATCAAATAGAAGCATATAACTAATAAGACAAATTGCACTATGTTTAGGCTCCAAATACTTGATCACACAGACTCAAGTAATGGTAGTGATACCAGATGCGTATGTTCTACATAACTGGTTAAGACATTTTCCAAACTCAATTCATATTTTGAATGAACGAGTATTTTCCAGTGAGAAGTTAGCCGTCACATACAAACGATATCCGAAGATAAGAAAGGTATACTGACGCCTGGCTGGATGTAAGGAACATAACATATCGATTACGAATTGACGTGACATATTTGATGGATAGCTGCTATTTCAAATGCGCGGGGAGAGAGAGAGAGAGAGAGAGAGAGAGAGAGAGAGAGAGAGAGATGGAAGGGGGGCAGTACGACATTGCATTCTGCCACAGCGCGGCTGCTGTTTCTCCACGGCTGTTTCACACTCCTGATATAGCGCAGGCAGAGCGGAGCTTAGTCCCGACGCGGTACCTTTCCTCATTCACTCACTGCCAACCTCCACAATTACTCAAGGCTGCTATTTTTGCTTTTTCTTCAGTCCTGACTGTCGCATTGCTTCTGGATGGGTTGAATGGACGTTTAAGCTAGACTATACCAGGGTAAAGCCAGTGTATTTATTGACATTTAACTTTTTTTAAAGCGCCTTCTCATTATCGGTACTGTGATGTGCAAATGCTAATTGAATTATAAACCATTGCACAGTTGGCTAATATGCGTTTTTGTCATTAGCCACATGTCACATTTTCTTCAAGATCTTAAATTGACGCTTAAGTGAACATTACCCGGGAAACTCAGCGATCAGATGGACCCCAGCAAAATGTTTGGGGTTTAGATTTATTCGGGGGTGTCGTGGTACACACTTCTTTTTTTATCTTAAGCATTTTGTTTGGCGCAAGAAAGGACAGCTGCGTCCCATTCTGTGCTACCGGTTGAGCGGCTGGCACAGTTTGGCACAGGAATCGAAGAGGAATTTTAGGAGACAAAGCTTTGATCAATAATCAAGAATTGTAAAGGGTTTCTTCCTTTTTCTTCTTCTTTTCTTGGCTGCTTACGCAAGGAAACAACTGGACCCGCGACATGGGTAAGTACAATAATGCGCAGTTAGTGACTGAAGCAAATCTGACTCTTAACAAACCAAAGAAACTGGCGGTCTGCGTTCAGTTCGGATATGCGTTTATGATATATAATGCATTTCACTTGTTCGCTATGAACCATATGGCATACCTCATTTGAATTGTTTACAGTAAGTTGATGCGTGCCAGAGGGTAGACAGTAAAAATGCTCATTCAAATTTCTTAATTGTAGCGATAGTTGCTTGTGCTTGCAACTCCGTTAATTTGTTGCTAGGTTTCAAGTCAGTTTTCTCGAAATTTAAAAGTGGTCTATAAACTGCAGACCTGAATGAGACAACGGTACAATTCATGTATAAAAATGATAGATTCTTATTTCTATTACGTATATATTCCAGACGGATGTGTTATTTAAATAGGTGTATCTGACTTGTTTTATGTTCTAAGACAGTCCCTTATCTATGGATCATTGAACATGGCTACCAATTAACTAAGTGCTCAGTGGTGCTCTAATGACAGAGTGATCACATGTCAGGTGCTGTTGATCACTGTATATGCATCCCTGTACTGGTAAGTCTGGCAAATCTCCCTTTTACATGTGCCTGAATGCCAGTCCTCTGCTTGCAGTAGACACACACACATGCATATGTCTCATACTAAAACAATGAGCAAAAATGCTGCAACACGTTGGGAATCAATGGTAGAATATTGTTATGGTAAAATTGTGGTGTGAGTAATCATCATAATTGGCATCTAAGATCTGGTTTGTCTACTTGGTTGTTTCTGTTACAGGACATTCCGTATCCTTCTGCCAAGTGAAAATTTTGTGTCGCATGTCTCTGTGCCAAGCGTTACATCAGGCATTGTCTTGATGGTGTAAAGTGTGCTTCTGCAGACGAGTTGTCAGTATAAGACGTGGGCAGGTTACCACTGGTGGCCAGACTGTTTACAGAGTCCTGCCATTTCCACAGTACAGTGCGTGCCTCCTTAAAAGGGTCTCCACTTGCGGCTGCTTAAAGTGCAGTGTGCATATGATTTTCTTAACAGATTCCTATCAAGCGGGCTGCTGTCTGGATGAATAAGCACCTCGCTTTAGTGTCTGCTTCTCCCCCTCTGTCAATACCATGTAATGGACAAGGAGTCATTCTGAGGATCATTTAAAGGAAGTCAGTGGAATGGTTGAGCATTACAGAGATATTGTACATGAGAGAGCATTGAAATGAACATGCAGGGTTAGTACTTAAGAGGAAGAATGGCTTCCCCTTTACGATGCACAGTGAAATGAAAACATTATAATTTAATAAAGTCTTGTCAATAAGCTGTAACAGTTTGACAAGTTACTTCTAAAATGTGTTGTCCCTATGATATAGGAAATCAACATTTTCACAAAATTAATTAGTAACATTTGTATCATAATGAATCATTTACTATTATTACGGCCTAGTGAAGTGGGGCTGAGGTTTTGGAAAACCCATAGTGGGTGGTGCTGTCATAAATGATCAGTGGCTTATTGATTTAAACCAATCAATTTTTTCTGCTATGGAGAGAAAATATTTTTATTGGTTTAAACAAACCCATGATTGACAGGTTAGTCTAACTCTTAAATTTATGTGGATCATGAAAAATCACTGTCCATTGATTATCATGGCCCACTTACTGTGTTGACCATAATAATATAACATAATTATTATACACCTTATTTTTCAGTTCTTATCACGACCAGTACTGCTAGCTAAAAATGTACTGGTGGAGTGCCATTGTTTTCATTTTCTCAGTTTTCCTTTTTCCAGTTGAAAGTTTGAACCATGAATATGGTATAAGACCAGCACATCAAATATAAATAAAATCTAGTTATTCATCAAGCCCTCGCAATTTCATAAGTGGGCAGTTAAATAAACTGTTAAAATCTGATGACAGCATTTTGAATGTAAATTAATAATATTAAGAAATATCATTGTGATACATCATTTTGATCAGGCAGGCACTTAGCATTCTCTGTTACTGTTGAGAGCATCTTAATAAGCAGAAGCAATAGTTTGAGTGTGGTTTATATTCTGATGTGTTGGAAGAAATCTGTCACTCATACCCACAACAAATTCACACATTTATTATGTGGAAAAAGCTAAATCACTTTTTTAAATGGACTCCATTTCCAATATCCATTTCTGTAAGGTATATTGGCCATGTAATTATGCAAGTTATTATCATTTTTCTCTAGGTTTCAAAAGAAACATAAGCTGTGGGAAACGGCAGTGGGGCCACCATTAGAATTAATGCAAGCTGTGCACTTGTGAGCCGTGTTTTAAACAAGGCTGCAGACTGCCATATTTTGCACAATTCCACTAGAGCCTGAACAACCATGATGCTGTTTGAGACTAAGTCACTGCATATATCTGCAGATAATGCCACAGACATCCAGTGGGACTCAGGTCTGGCAGAGAAGGGCTACCATGGCATGACTCAATCATGGCAATCACACTTGAATTGCAGTTTTAAAAGTTGCACACGGTATGGGGACATATATTTTACAACGGGAATTTTGTCACTTCAGGGTAAACCGGTAGGAAAAGCAACAAGAGGAGGCCCATGAATTCATCAGTGTATCGTGCTTGTATGATATTTGATGAATGCAGTGGTTGCTGACTCATTTCAGTCTCCAAGTGACCAAAGCTGTGGCAGTGTTACAGTGTAAATGAGCAGGGTATTTCCTTTTCATGACACAGTATACATTTAACATACACAAACACACTGCTTAGTTATGTATTTTTAATATTCATGCAGAGAAAGGTTTCTTTTGAAGTTCAGAGGGTCTTTTCACTGTGTTTGATGAGAAAACAATAAAGGCGCAAAGGATGATTCATAAATGTCTATCATAACTGTTACCATGGCAATAAGGAGCAGACAATGTCCTGTTTGAGTGTTTTCCAATTCATAAATATTAGTAACCAGGGCATTTTTAGCATAGCTGCAACCTGTCAGAATTTCCACCTGTACATTCGCATGTTATCAAGGTGATTTATACAATGAAAACATGATGGCAAAATACCACTTATTCTCTGTAGGTAAAAGCAGGTGTTTATACTGCTGCAATTTAATGAATCACAAAATGTAGACTTTTGTGCAGCCGCACAAATGTAATAAATTACAGGGTGCTGTAATGCTGTTTACACTGCGGCTGGTATCAGATTTTTTTCCATCATATTTTTTAACCTGCCGTCCACACTCACTATTACATATGATCCATGTTGGATTTGTGTGCTGAGACATTTAATTCTGAAATGATATTTTATTTGGCTCTGAAGCCAAGACTGCTCTGAGCTGGATTTCATCATACTAATAGAGACCTCCTGGAATATTGATTTATGTAACTTCCCTCCAATTTTGTGTGCGCAGGAACACCCCCAGACCCCAATGACAATGAGCATGTAGCTTAGACGGGACTCCTTGTGGTTTGTTTCATCATGTTTAGCCCCTCATTGCCCTGTGCGGTGATGATTTTACAGTGTAAAGTGTTGTTGAAAAATGTACTTGGGCAAGCAAAATCTGAACAAAGTACAAAAGATAAGATCCCTGGCCATTTTTGTCTTTGAGCAGCAAAAGACATGAGGATATCTAAAAAAATCTGGTTTAGGCCACTTAAAATGATGACAGCAAATGCATCGGTTTTTTTTCTTTACATAGACAGCACTATATTTAATAAATGCTTTCACATTAAAAAGTGTTGAATATCCAATTCTGATTGAGTTGGAATTTCTCCTTGTAGTTGTGCTCAGTGTTCCATGCGACATGATGACCAGCTTTACAACAGGGTCTGGCAACTTCCACATGCTTATCGTGGCATGAAATTTGTCAGGATGCATACTGCAGCATTCCATTCAGAACAGAAACTGCCGGAATCCTTCCAGGGCTACCAGATGTGATCTTAATCAATCCATATGATTTCTTATGTTTAGACCATAATGACAAACTGTGGCACAAGAAACAAGCTATGTATATCACATGAAAAGATAAATGCAAACTGGAACATTTACATACTGAAACCATAATTTGAAATAGCATTGCAGAGAACACTTGTTTTAGCCATGGAGGTTTTCCTTGCCACTGTCACTCTAGGCTTACTCAGTCAGGGTGCCAGCCCAGGTTATATGTAAAGCTTCCTTGTTGCAATGTTTTTGGCAAACTCAGTTGAATTGTTTCAAAATTGAGGCTATACTGATATTCCATATCATTTTTTTTCTCCAGTCTCCTCTCTCTTAATTTATATTTTATATACATGAAATACAGTATAATAGCTAGCAAAATAGTGTTAATGAATAATATGTATTCATTTATTAATGATAATATGGCATTGTACTCAGGGCAGTACTGTGCAATATTCATTGTGCAAGCAATTTAGCAGCATGAATGAGGCACGGGTGGCAACACATTCTAGTGATGCCGAATGAGGTGTCATCAGCAACATAATGGGTGGAGCTGCAATGACATTTCAGCCAATGTACAAAACTCAATGACTGGTCCAACTTAGTCAGATACTGACTGCATAATACCTCCACTCTTTTTTGTCCAATCATTACTATTTGCTGTACTAAAGACAACACAATCAACCCATACCAGGAAGGTTCCATTCCTGGTATGCCCACAAATTGAAAAAAAAAATGCAAATAATTAATGCAGTCCTTGGATACAAATACTTGTTATTTCCTTTCCAACATCCACACATGGTAACGTGTTTTTTCCCCCCTATTTTTCCCCTTTTTTCCCCAACCCAAAAGTTCACCCGAACTTGTTAACCTTAACGCAGCACCCGCCCTGACAGCTGTGGGAGGAGAAGTCGAGTATGTGACTCCTCCGATTCACGTGACGATGCTCTTGCTTCTTGTCACATTGTGGCCACACCACCAACCACACACTGCCGATGATGTCGGAGGAGGTCGTAGTCAACATACAGTCGGTTCATGCCAATATATAGTTGTTAATACATGTTTTTTTTTTCTTGGAGCACATCAGATATAGGTTCACAGAGTATGAAAAGACTAAGGAGAGAGATGTGAGAGGCAGCAACATGCTGGCTAGAGATGATTTTATGACTACCAGCTGCTTAAAAGTGGACAGAACCTTTATAAATTTACATGTACATTGATTTTGCAAGACACTGATATTCATCCAGCAAGTTTTATGGATATTCAAAAAAAAAAATCAAAAATAGTAAGCATTGGCCTTCACTCCAGTTCACGTAATAACTGAAACCAACTAACTGGTACTATGACATTTGCACAGCAAAATCACAATGATGTAAAATATAGCACAAAGCTTATGAGTACTTTGTGTACTCTACTCATATTTTAATATATTAATATCTCAGATGGACTACAATAAAAAGTAAGTACATCTCACCAACCCTTATTTGCATAACAGCTACGAAAGTCAGTTATTATAACACTTTGTATAATGTGCATCATTGCAGTGTTTGTTTATATATTTCTCTATTAATTTTCAATACACAGTATATTAATAATGATTTAGACAAACCTAGTCTTCAAATTGGAAATGGTTTGGTTCGGTTCCATAACCAGTCTTCCATGCTTACCACAGAAGGGTCAAGCTCCTTACTAGAGACACTAAAGATGTCATTGAACCCTTAACAGTTGCAGAAAAAAAAGATTAAAAACAGAAAGCATGCTTGGTCTTTTACAGAATTTATTAAACCTTGCACAGTATTCATCTAATCAATAAAAAAAGCTGTCAAATGGTTCCACTGTTGTAAGCATGGCTTTAGAAAAAAGATGCCACATGATGCGGTCAGTTTACCATTTTCCCAGCTTAGGGTAAGCACAGCTGAGTAACCATGGCTATTCTCTAGTGAGCAATGTGGATGCTAAATCAAGTAGAAAAGAAAACGATAGCACAAATGCGCTGTGCCTGCTCCATACTCCACCCTAATAATGGATGCTTCAGTTATGGATTCCTATAATGTACTTTCATGTTCATTTTATACAGCGAATACTTCTTGTTCTAGAAAATGTGTGTCAAGTATTGTATAATATAACAGCAAAATATGTAATAGATATATGATTTACAGTGTAAGCCATATCAGTATAGGCTCACTCCTGGAATGTTCTGTTGTTCTATGTCTGGTTTCCATAACTGCAGTTCAACTCCTGAGTTTCTGACAAGGGTCAGTTGTATTGTTGTCTGATTGTCAAGTACATTGCTGCTAGGCTAAGGACATGGTAGACCACAGCAAATGACCTTTAAGCAGTGATTTACAGAGTCCTGAAATAGATGTGTGCTGTTGTCCCCAAGAGGTTTTTTAAAAATGCAAGGTTTTAGCTTTTCTGTCATCTCCAAACTTCAGTTTTTATCTTCCAGTCAAATGGCACCTACTGCTTAGATGTTTTTAATAAGATAACCCTGAATAAATACACAAATTAGCTGATAAACCAGCTGGCTTGAAAGATAAATAACAGGCACACCGGTGCTTAAATAGCAACGAGAATAACGATTCTGAGATCAAATTAAATTGGGCCACAGGGATACTGTGCAATGGAAGAGAAAAATGTCACAATAGATCTTAATGCAGGTCAAACGTGATCGAAGACGCACATTACATTATAGCAAACGACTTTATGATAGACGTTATTGAGGTATTTAGTGTGGTGTTTCAGTTCTGAACAATAAGCACATTATGAAAATCATTGTTAATATTTTGGAAAAATCTTCTTGAACATGCAATTTTCACAATTATTACAATCACAGATCTGATTTATGATCCCCTGTCCAAAAACCTGTTGAGTTGTCAGGGATTAGTTTCTGTGGCATGACAAAACACAAGCTGGCAAAAGGTTCATAAAATCACAGTAACATAAACAGATTATTTTAATTTGTTGGTTTTAAGGAAAAGAAGACATGGAAAGATATTACAGTGGGCCTTATGCAAGAACATTCACATATTTTTATTTATTTTATTCATTACTAGTGTACCATGTCAGATTCAACACATGATTGTAACTTCAGAGAACTGTCATAAATGACTGTGTAAACATCGCAAAAATTGCCTGAACATGAAGGAGCATGGGTTCATGTGAATTGTGAGTTATTATAATTGATGCCCCAAAAATGTCACATAATGCTAGGTAGCACCTCATTTTCCAATAATACTCATTCATGAAACTTGAGTCTGAACAGCAAGAGGAGTAAATTTAAGAGATAGAGGATTGACACACTGTTTTCTGAGATCGATAATCGAAAGCATATGATTTTTAATTGTCAACAGTGGATTTAAGCTAAAGCTAATGAATTGTAACAATTGCTAATGCTGTGAAAGCAGAGTCACCTGTGGTCTAAACGGTCACAGAAATTAACAACAAATGGGTACACCTGTAAATTTTGGTAATGCCTAAAAAAATTCTAAATGCGAGAAAATTGTTGAAGTAGTTCTCTTAAATAGTCTTAAATCACTCATAAAATCAGCTTGTATGAGCAGATTTTGCAATGAGTCCACTATTGTACAGAACCCAAAGAAAACAGCTATAGCAGTGCAGTAGTCATTAGCTAAATGAAATAGTTTTCCCCCCATATTCAAAACAAAGTTTAATACTACTCACAAAGAGTTGTAAGCATAAATGACCTCTCTTTAATCGTCCCTAATTAAAATGTTAAAGTACTGTGTGTGTCATAGCCTCCATTTCCCAATGGCAGTTTTCTGTGCTGTGTTAAATTGGTTACTGTTTCACTGTTATCCTGAATTACAGGACTTCAGGATTGCCTTTTTTTTCATCAGAAGGCCAAAGAGGGTAATTGAGGTCATATGTTTTAATTTAACAATGGTCCAAATGAAACTGCACAATAATGGAATTTTCAATTAAATGTTTATTTTTTTAAGCCTTACACGTGGATTAGTTATAGCAGTATTTCACTATTTCCGACTGCAAACTAGTCATGCTAGTGCAGAGAGATGAGGCCTACTGAGCAAAAGTGTGGCTCCAGAGAAATAAATAGTGTAATGCTGTTATGATGAATATATAGGGGTAAATACAAATTTCTGAGGATTTCTTGTTCTGGATGAAAGAAATGTGCCATTACTTCCTATCAGAGCAGCTGGTAATTGAATGGGTATTCTTTTCACAGTTTTTGCAGTGGGGAGAAGTATGAAGCACTTTAGTGTGATGTGTGGTCTTGTGACATGTACACACAGCTGTTCTGGACGATCTAAGCCATTTACATCATAATTAAAATTTCAATATTGTCAGTCAAGAGTAAAGGGTGAGGCAAACAGGAACAGTGATCCATTATTTTCTGTCCCCCATGCCTCAGCTTCCCAGACTGGAAGTCATGCTCTACATTGTTTCTGCTACAGGTGAATGAACCTTATTATGTAGGCTACTGTACTTTTAATAATAGAAGTAGAAGCTATTCCTTATGATGCTATGTCAGATCAATGAAGGGCAATTGATCTGACACATAGCACCATAAGGAATGATATATTCAAGATTATTGTATGCAAGAGTGTGAACATTAGCTAATTAGTTTGGTTGTTTTCTGTCAGTTACTGGAAAAATAAAATGTTTAGTAAAATGGTGGAATTACTAATTGCAGTTCTGCTCAAGGTTAGCTTTGCAAACATCTGTACTTTCTTCCTGTTGCATAGCAACCATTTCCTGTTTGAGGTACTGTATTATGGTTGAGAAATGAAATCAAAAGATTTTTCTTATTAAAATAATATTTTAATTACAATGTGTCCTTGAAATTGTAGTAATACGTAGCATATGTAGTAACCATTTTATAATAGCAATGAGGCACTCAAGAAAACCACATGGCATGTCTGATAATACCCTTTTACCAGTGTCTATATACAGAGAAAATATACCAAAGCATCTTAATACATATTGCTTTAGTATCTAACTACCTTTTAAAGTGAGTAGATGATAAAATAGTTTACAAAATATATAATTAATCAAAATTGGTTTCAATTTGTTTTGTGCAATACTGAAATTGTAATAATAGTTTTTTAATACCGTACATTTATTACTGTGGCACATGGCAGTACTCACCCCTGTTTCACCAGCTGCTGTTTTTTTCTTAAGGGGACATAAGGGACATAAAAAAACTGATTTTAAGTGTAGAGCACTCAAATTCCCTTTTACTGTTATAGAATGACCAACTAAGTAGTCTAAATTCAGATTTCTACTCTGCATTTGTAATGTGATTATATCACACTGATACTGTTAAAAAAGGAATTTAAAAGCGTAAGCCCTGCATCAGAACCACTGCAATTAATAATGTAATATATGTCAAGCTACCAGATGGAGGTTTTGCATATTTACAGACTTGTACTCCTAAAAGATTCCTTTTTGTCAGCCTGTGGGAGATATATAAAAGACACGCTCCTCTGTTGAGGGTATCATGATGGTGAAAACCATGGTAAAACCTCTATTCTACTATTTTCTCCTTCAGATCACATGGCCAGATATGGTGTTGCTTGTTTGTGGGTTTGTTTCCTGGCCTCAGCTTCAAAGGTTGTTTGATATAATTCATGGAATTCATCCAACGTCCAATGCCTGTCTTCTCTTAGTTGAATATTTCAATTGAGAGTGTTTTGTAGTTTAGTCACAAGACACATTCTATGTTGAGCCTAATGTTGTGATAATGCCTATGTCCAGAAATGTCTAACCATTGTGTCAGCATGATGAAGGAATATTATGGATGAAATTATAAGTGCCACTTCTTGTTCGGAAAGGTTCCAGTGTGGAATCTCACATTGGGGATATGAGTGATACATGTTTGAAATCTGTTTCCCTCTGCATACTCTAAATTACAGTGCTGTTTATCAGTGGCGTGCTCAGGCTGTCTACGGGGCAGGAGTGTAAAAAAATAATAAGGGCACGTGCATTCCGTGGGAGGGCACTTCAACACGTTTTCTTGTGCGTTGGAGCACCCAGGAGAGCGCTTTCGTGGCATGTTTTTAACCAAACGGGCTCCTCAGGCCCCCCTCCCCAGGTCACCCCAGTGCTGTAGTGCTGCCTATAACAGACAATGGAATTACTTAATCTTATGTACATAAATTATGTCTATTCAGATGATTGGTTTGGTGGTAGAATGTCCAACCACAACTGCAATCCCAGAATCTAAACAAGCTGAGAAGTCTCTTAATTAGGTGCTATTCATATGATAGGGATTATTTCCCATTCTAAGTCATGGTTTGTCTGAAATATATATGCATGCTATGAAGAATACATTTCTTGTATTCACAGTGTGCCATATTGCAAACAATTACCTACAGACAGAAATATGTTAACTCATATTAAAGACTGGAGTGAATCAATGGGCACTTATTTCTAAAGATTGTGGACACATGACCACTCCAACTAACCATTTGGTAGACAATGAAGCTGATTATTAGCCAAACTTACAGTGTGTTAGTAAGCTTGAGGAAAAAAATGAAGAGCTTAATCATGTGTTCGGTGACTTAAGGAGCCAATTGATTCACCCCAGTCTATAATTTCATCAGGTATGAAAACTTACTCTTTTTGTGTATTTGTTTGCAAAATCACAGAAACATAATGTGAATATAGGAGTTTTTTCTTTGTGACATGCAAATCATCTCTCTAATCATGAAAAGCACATAATTATGAAAAATTAACAGCTTGTTAAGATTCTGGGGTTGCAGTTGTGGTTGGAACCAAAACCAGCAAACACAGTAGGGCCCTAGGACCGACGATGGGAAACACTGCTTTAGACATGTTTGATAGATCCCATATGAGTCATGCAAAACCAATGCTTACATTCAGGTATTGGTTCAGTTCTAAAATTGCACCATAATTGAGGGCCATTGTACAACGCATTTCGCTTTATTCAGCTGGACTTTGATTCTTATTGAAGACTTGAACAAAGGCAACAGATAGCTGATGGAAAGTAAAAAATCAGAGTGGTTGACGGTTATGTAGATATGAGGTCATTATGAGTGTTTCAGTGTAGGCTGCACAACACACAAAAACTTCTATCCACTGAACAGCTCAATTCACAGCTTAATTAGCAGAATGAAACTGGGTCAGAAGGAACAACCGTCACCTGTTTGTGATTCTCACACTTTTTTTCAAACCATACCATTGCCAAAGCTGCTTCGCTTTGCTGCTCAGTTTTGCGTCCTTGTTGAGGCCTTATACTAGCATACTTGGCAGGTTGAAGTGATGCTTGAAGCTGACAGGAAAGATTCAGCTGCATCAGAGCAAAGCGATTCTGGCTCAATGAACACGTTTGTCCGGTCAACATCTCAGAAGAGAGAGCACCAATTGATCTCAGAGCAACAATTTCATTGTGTAATACCGCTAACACAGAGACAAACTGGTCTTCACCACCATGATCGATCTAGTGCCATTGGATTTTCCTGGCTAATGAATAGATAGGCTGGCGCTCAGTGATGATAAATGTTTGCTCTGATTTAAAGGATGCCTGGAATCCTCTTATCTTGTCCATTAAATGGGTTTGATTCTGGAGCCGAGACAGCAGTTATGCTGTGCTGACACTAAACACTTTTCTTCTGTGGTGCTGGTGCATGCTTGGCTACCCATGTTATACTGGCTAAGGTTGCTCTCTCATATTCAGTCAGGCATGCACTATACAATACTCTAAATGTGGTGTAACCTTTAACTAGAGACAAAGACCCAGAAGAAAGTTGGACTGCAGATATGGCAGGAGGTTTTCCCTCACAGGGTTGGCCAAGCTGATCTTTGAATAAGTGTGGCCTCTTAATTTGTCCTCTTGGATAGGCATGCTGTCATTCATTGTCACATCTGAGTTAGGGTTCATTATTTGTCATGACAGATTGTTGTAAATGGTGATTGTTCTGCAATGAGAGAGAGAGAGAGAGAGAGAGAGAGAGAAAGAGAGAAAGCAAAAGAGCTTTGTGGCAGACCTGAGATCTCTGGTACAAAACTTGACATTAAATTGCTCCCATGATCTATATAATTTTAAAAACTGCAGCTATTCAGTACTTGTCTTTTGTCCCTGACAAAATGTGCCAGTGTGTAATGTTATCATATCAGCCTTCTTTTGAAAAATGTTTTTGTTGATAATCAACATGTTCAAGTTGACATAATCATTTTAAAACCAGAACCAGGTAAATCTGTATAACACAGTCTGACGCAGAGCAGGTAAAAAATCATAATGTGTCATGGAAGTGATCCTGTCATGAGCTAGTGAGAAAGAATGGAGGGCTTCTTTGATGATTCTTAGGATACCCCATATGAAACACGCAGAGGCAACAGCAGTGAGGGATACCTCTGTCCAGTGTAGAAATGAAAAGAGGAAGAATCTGCTCAGATAACCAGCTGCAGTGGATGTGCCCATCTTCAGTCTGTCAATTTGATTTCTGTCGATAGGCCAGTAATTGTTTTGCCTTGAAGTAGGCTGTAATGTGTGTGTGTGTGTGTGTGTGTGTGTGTGTGTGTGTATATATATATATATATAAAGTTTCCAGATCTCGTCCATTTGAATTCATTAGATGTGCTTGTGATATCAGCATTGTGTCACCCACACACATGGACTACTGCTGCTGAGGTGTGAGCGGTTCATTTGTGCTTCACTGACTGCTGTGCGTCAATCACACCGCATACCGCTGCTACTGAAGAGCTAGCACCAATCAGAGGACAGGTGGATCTGTGATTTCTGACAGCTGGCAGCCAGTGGGCGCAGGGAGCATGGTTAGGAGTGTGCAGGGGTAACCCAGGGAACCTGAGCTGCCTTAACCCCACCCCCTTCTGGTGGGATGAAGCCATTTTTCTCACTTTAATTGACTCCCAGTCATAGCTGGCTAATGAAATTGCCAAGGCTGGAACCTATGTCTGTAGGGCCTTCTCTGTCTGAGCCACAGGGTAGTCTTGATTGTAAATGCTGGATTATTTGAGATTTGTGAATTTCCCTTTTTTTACTGCAAAACACATTGAATCATTGGATGAAAGAAATGGTATGATTGTTAGAGTTTATTGATTTTTATTGAATTTATTGAATTTTAGAGTTTTGCAGCATGACTGTTTTGCTGCTTTGATTTTGGGAGAGAGATATAATGGGTGCCAGCAGTTGTGAGATTTGGTAACATTTTCGTTTCCTACTGTAAGGTGAGTTTTCTCACCCATTGTGTTAAAGTGGGAATGTAACATTTTTTTGTTGTTTCAAAAAGAATAACAATTACAGAAAATGAACTTCACATTTTTTGCATAACCTTTCTGTGAATCAGACAGCATCATTATTAAGAAAAGTGTTAAATTCATGTTCTTTTTCAGCAAAGCATGGCCTTTTTCCGCTGAATGAGCATTTGCCAAAAATGTAAAACTGTACGGAACCTAAAACTCTTTTTTTAAGTGAGCAGGCAGAGCTGCCAGCAGACATTAACACTGTCAGCTGATGGCATACTTCCACTGATGAAAGGCAGCTTAACATCTGACGCTTTAGTGCTTTTCACTCTCCTGTCATCAAGTATTGTATGTTCTTTGTTTCTTACTCTATCGTGGCTAAAGTATCCAAACAGTAGCAAAAACTCAGTAGTCAATCTTATTACTGTATTTTTTCTTAACATTGAAAGCAGAGAATTGATCCATTATATTATAGAAGTACTTTCCCAAGGTGGTATGGGCTTGTTGATGCACAGTTCTGCTGGATGCTAACCTTGAGTTGTGCCCAGTAATTGTCAGAAAAGCAATGTGTTTAACAACTGGAACACTGTGAAGCAACAGTTATGCAGTCTGATAGCACATCAAACTACAGTTCTCATTCTCAATATCTCCTAAATTGATTCCTTGGGTGGATTTGGTGACTGCAGTCTGCTGGTACTAACTGTGTAAGATGTCAAGCCCCGATGTCAAAATAGTTTGTTCTCATCAACAAGCATTCCTACAATTCTACATTCCCCTAAGTAGTTTTCAAGTATAATGACTGTAGCTCAGCTGGGTAACTGCAGAGGGGATAGAGGTAGCAGCTGGCTATGTGCTAACATATGCTCAGCCAAATCAGCAGAGGAGGTTGCAGTGTCAGGATGGGCCCACATAGATAATTTAACACTCCAAATTTGGAAAAAGATGAAAAAACAAAACACGGGATAAAAATTGTTGTTCCGTGGACTGCCTTAGGCCTTTACACCATAAACCCATTTCTGTGGCCCTCCGTGTTCCAGAGGATGTTTACAAATTGACGGGTGGTGAGTCTTTCATTGACATGGAAATGATCAATTCACACATGATCCGATAGCGCTGCCCGAACGGACCATGAGAAAATATTTGTGCTGCTACAGTGTTCCATTTCATTTAACCTGCTTGCATCCCTCACTGCAGAAACCATTTTTCCGGACAGTGGTTTGGTTTGATTCAGGAGCATTGGCTCATGGTTTTGGCCCCTGCAATGGTTCAGGGAGACAATAGATTTTTCTCCTGTATGATTTTTCTCCCCCTGTTCCATGTGGAATACAGATCAGGGTATAATTATACTAGCATCACCCGAGAACCAGAGTAATGTTTGTCCACGGTGTTTATTTGACTCATATATTTTGTTATTGTATTTTTGCACCCATGTGGTGTTTCATCACAGCTTTCTCCTTGATTATCTCTGAGGGAGCCCTCTGGGGGTAATGCACTTAGTGTCAGTGTTATGGAGCACTGCAGCATTTCCTTTCTTTTTTTGGTGAAATATCAACTTGTCATTCTGCCAAGGGACATGGCGGCTGACTTCCCTGCACTTGCCAAAAACGTCTCAGGCTTCAAAAAAAAAAAAAAAAAAACGTGCTGCCACTAAAACAACATGATTGAAATTAGTTACTTTTAAATTAACTTTCTGATCCTTGACAACTGTGTGGAATGAAACTTTTTAGAATTGCATTGTATATGTGTGCTTGTGGCGGACGGTGAGTTGGAAACAGAGGAAGCTCAAACCTCAGTTTAAATCTATCATTACTTTCAACCTATTCCCAATAATCTGCCTAGATTAACAATAAAACCAATGTTTCACAGCATACTTAACACTAATTGTGTAAACAGAATGAATGTTAAGGGATTCATTTTTCAATACGTAATCAGATGATTTCCATCCTTGTTAAACAATTTTGCGCTGTAGTTTTTGCTGTAGCACTCAAGCTTTAGACAATCCACGGTGTTTTGTCAGTATTACAAGAAATTACCACAAATTACAAGAGCATCTTGGAATAACAAATGCTACACAGTTCAGTAAAGAGAACTAATACTATCACAAAATCATTTACTCTATTTACGCAATTTGTGTTCATTTTTCTGAAAATCATTAGTTTTATTGTTAATCAAGGTGGATTAACAGGAACGGGTTGAAATTAATGATAGGTTTAAACGTGAGGTTTGTGCTTCCCCTGTTTCCACATTACTGACCACCACTGATGAGTGCATGTTCACGTGTGTGTTTTCTATGCTTTCTGTGCAAACGTCACTCCCAATAATTGGTGCAATTTTCTGGAATAGCAGCAAAGGAAGATCCGCATTTTCTATTGTAATGGGAAGCATGGTGGTTGTGGCATATGATGAACATTTGTTCAATAAAATGCTTGTTAAAGAGAATCCCAGCTATTTTGTATACTCATTGCCAAGATTTCTCTTTAAACCCTGCAGCAACCATGTGCAATGTTGGAATATTCACATTTTTTTTTTTGGAAGGATGCTCTGAGGCTAATAAGGAAAGGTTTAAAAACCAACCTGGCTTGAATGCAGTTCTTCCAAGTAATGAAAATGATGAATGAACAGTATATTTAATTCTACTAAGCTTTGAATAATGCATCATAGACTACAGACTAAAGATTTACCCATAGGATACTTCAAAACTAAAATATTTAAAAATGGTTTTGAGGTAAGACACATTTCATTACCTACAGTACATAATATTGAAATGAAAAAATACTGCAGACAGCACCCCAGAACAGGATGGGCGTTGTCGCGATTACTATTGAGCAGTATAGTCCGTTAACAATCAGCAACGACGGGCCGATCAATCAGAGACCAGTGGAGCCACTTCCCTCCATCGCACTTAAAAAGCACTCAAGGAAATTGATAAGACATTTGGAATGGGTTCCATTGTAAATTCCTCTGAATGATGGCGGGGTATGTGTGGGATGCTGTGAGCTTCAGGTATTTAGCCACTGAGCACAGGTCATTGTGTTTCTTGGTATCAAGCAGAAGGAGCTGTAACTTGCCCCTAGCGAGATATGCGTGCTCTGAATTTGTTACAAGGAAGTATGAATTTCTGCCCATTCTCTGCAGTATCCCTTCAGTGGATGGACATTGCAGGTTTGGGAATGGCAGCTGCACTGATATATAACTGAATTAACCAGAGACTGGTTCCCAGCCACAGAGTTATGTGTGCTAACTGTACCAATAGGACTACTGTTAGGCAAAATTGATGACTCTGTAAATTGTTGTACATGCTTGATTGGTTATTGCCTCCCTCTCGCTCTCTCTCTCTCTTTTGCTCTTGCTTGTTAAAGAGCAGGGGAGAAAATCACCTTGAACCACAGGGCCACATGTTCATATATCTTTGGCATCTTCAAAATGTACTGTTTGCAGCCTTCTATTTGGAGTTAAAGCTTGTGCCGGTTTAGTGTTGAGGGAAGTAAAGATTTACTAACCCATACATTGTGAACATAGAAGGATTTGTTGTGGGATGTCATTGTAAATAATAAAAAACGGTGGGAAATAGGAAATATTATGAGAATAATCTTCAGAATAATTTATTTATAATACTTTATGCATTACTCATGCCCTGTCTTGGACGTTCAATGCCTTAACCACTATAGAGATTAAGAATTGGAACATGCGGGCTTCATCTCGAGAAGAAAGCAAAAGATTATGATGCAGAGACTACCAGTGGAAGGGGTAAAAATGACAGTTTCTTTAAGGAATTTCAGGTCAGTGATACAAAGAAAGTGTGAGTCACTTTCTAGTGTGTATGCTGTGAGTAGGCTTCAGTCAGGATACAGAAATGCTCATCTAATCATGAGTTGGAACCAATCACAATTTTTATGAAGCTGTGTTGTCAAAAACATTGGGTTTTAAAGAAGAAAGTGGAAGTAATAATGGAAGTTAAAAATAATTTACCTGGTCAGAATGAAGGTCAATGGCAACAATTTCACTGAATGTTTCCTTATGATAGAACAATAATGAATTAGTCATATGTTTGTGTAAAGAGGAAAAAACATCATACAACCAAAAAGAAATGTTTGATGTTTTTGTTAATACTGCTTAAACTGGCAGAATGAAAAAATGTTAAATGTAAAATTATTTGCAGTATAATTTTCTTGATGTATGTAGATTTTACTGAGCCATGGAAGCATTTCTTTTATACTGTTATTTTCATTTTAAAACAGAACAGCTTAAAGGTACTAAGTGGGGTTGATTGAATCAAGCCCATAATTTGCCAAGGAAATTTATTGTTATTGCATCCCATTATAATTCTTTTCATAGGGAATGTCTGTATATAAAATGGGATGTGACTGCGGTATGCCACAATCTCACACAAAATAAAAGGAGTGAAATGGAATAAAAAGATGGATTTGACGATTAAATAAAATGTACTAGGATATCACAGAGGGAACACACAGATGACTGTGGATAAAAAAAAAACATCTGAGGAATTATCTTCCATCAGCAGTCTGTCCTGCCTTCTGTAAAATGGTAAAATCTCTTCTTGTGTCAGTTTGACACTGTAGCTTCTCCACATATATCGTGTACATCCATCCTGAAATTAATCACTTAAGCCCCTGTCCCTTATCCGTAAATCGCAGGAAGCATTTTTGCTCATGCCTTACCATTGAGTTATTGCTAAGATGTCCATGCATCAATAATAGCAGTAAACTAAAAAAAAAACATTTTGTTCCTTTTAAAATGCTTTAAGACAATCATGGGGGATTAAAACATGGAATCAAATCAAACTGTGCAATATTATCACTGATAAACATCTGTGTTTGCAAGCTCAGGTGGGCGTTCTCTGACCTGATTTCTCTTTCGTCTCCTTCTATGTGCAGGGCCCATGATTTGGGAGGGACGGCTGGCATGTCTCCTTCTCCAGGTTTCTATTCTGGTGCTCCTTTGTAAGGGGGAGAGGATGTGCCCGTTGAGCTGCCGTTGTGAGGGGAAGATTGTTTACTGCGAGTCTGGTGCCTTCCACGATATCCCAGAAAACATCTCTGCCGGGTGTCAGGGCCTGTCCCTGCGCTACAACAGCCTGGTAAGCCTGCTGCCTTACCAGTTTGCCCATCTCAACCAGCTCATCTGGCTCTACCTGGACCACAATGCCATCGGTGGAGTGGACAGCCAGGCCTTCCAGGGGGTGCGGAGGCTCAAGGAGCTGATCCTGAGCTCCAACAAGATCATGCATCTCCACAATAGCACATTTCATGCTGTACCTAACCTCCGCAACCTGGACCTGTCCTACAACCAGCTGCAGGCCCTGCAGCCGGGGCAGTTCCATGGCTTACGCAAGCTGCAGAATCTGCATCTGCGCTCCAACAGCCTGAAGAGCATCCCCATACGCGCCTTCCTTGAGTGCCGCAGCCTGGAGTTCCTGGACCTGGGCTATAATCGCCTGCGCACCCTGACCCGCACCACCTTCTTGGGTTTGCTTAAGCTGACAGAGCTACACCTGGAGCACAACCAATTCTCCAGGATCAACTTCTTTCTCTTCCCACGTTTGTCCAACCTGCGGGCACTCTACCTGCAGTGGAACCGCATACGCACTGTCAATCAGGGCCTGCCCTGGACCTGGTATACCTTGCAGAAGTTGGACCTCTCGGGGAATGAGATCCAAGGCTTGGACCCAGCTGTTTTCCAGTGCCTGCCACACCTACAGATACTCAACCTTGAGTCCAACAAGCTCAGCAATGTGTCCCAGGAGGCAGTGGCAGCCTGGATCTCCCTGACCACTATCAGCCTGGCAGGCAACGTGTGGGACTGCAGCCCCAGCATCTGCCCTCTGGTGGCCTGGCTGAGGAACTTCAGAGGCACAAAGGACACTACTATGATATGCAGCAGTCCAAAGTCACTCCAGGGAGAGAAAGTAATGGAGGCTGTAAAGAATTACACAATCTGTGAGGAGGATCACACTTTGGCACCAACCCCCGCACCGACCCAGAGGCTAACTCCTACATTGATGGCAGCCACAACTGAGCCTCCACCTCCTCCTACTACAACTACAACCCAAGCTCCCTCTACTTCACCGAAACGCTGGCTACTCCCACAGCCCATAATTCCTAACCTGGCAGATATGGACTCCAGGGAACCTCAGCCCGGTACGCCTCCCTCCTCTGACAACCTATCTTTCACTCAAGAGCCAGAGTTTGAGCACATGTCCTTCCACAAGATCATTGCAGGCAGTGTGGCGCTCTTCCTCTCTGTGTCCTTGATTCTGCTGGTGATCTACGTCTCGTGGAAGCGCTACCCCAACACCATGAGGCAGCTGCAGCAGCACTCCATGGTCCGCAAGCGCAGGAAAAAGGTGCAGGAGCCCGAGCATAACATCAACTCACAGCTACAGGAGTATTACATGAGTTACAACCCCACAAACTCTGAGACCATGGATGTGCTGGTCAATGGGACAGGGTCCTGCACCTGCACCATCTCAGGCTCCAGAGAATGTGAGGTATGATCCGTCAAAAACCATCCCTAAAAACGCTTTCCACGGCTGGGAGTGAGAGGTAAATTTTTTTGAAATGTACCGTAAGATTTAGATTAGAGTAGGGCTAAGCACTCTTGAAGCTCCCATTTGAGACACCATCAACAAATGTGATAATTGCTCTTTAATCAGAAACCAATTCTGCCTCTTAAAATCAACCAAATTCACTGCCTATATTGGAATCAAGTGTGCCTACCCCTGAATTAGACATCCCCCTCTTCTTTATTATCAAAATGTGATTTTCCCAGTCTGCATATGTGAAATTCTGTGTAGTGTTATCCTGATGTACCATCCCCTATTTTCTGTGGTAGCCTCTGGTAAGAAAACTTCCCTGCACATCTGCTTTCCACGGCATGGAATATCTGCTGAGATGTGCAGTCATTGCACAATCACGATGTGAAGAGACATGGACGTTGCGTTTTAAAGCCTTTATACGTGATGACGCAGCACTTTGCAGGTTCACCACATATCTCAAAAATTCTGCCTTGATATCACTTTTGAGCACGCTGCATGCCACTGAATGCACGGTGAAATTATTGGTAGGTGGGGGAGTGGATGTAAGAATCAGCAAATGCTATGCAGTAAAAGCAAGAAAAAGCTGTAAGTAATAACCAGACTCTTTCACTTCATTTACATTTTACATTTACCTCAACTTAAAACTGAATCTTGCTCCTGTTGGTCCCTGAAAAGTGTCAAATTGGGTTTTTGTTTGGCTCCTCTTGTAATTCTGTTCACTAGATTAAGAAATTTAAGATGTACTTGCTTCTTAAATAAAGCAGACAATAGGAAGAGATGTCCTAGACAGGCCAAGACAGCTTTTATAAAAATGTTGGTGAGGCAGGTTCAACCATAGATACAAAGAACAAATGTCACTTATGCATTATGTTTAAAATGTAGTGAATGAATTATGACAAAACAAAATATGTTTATTTTCATCAAGGAGGATTAAGATGAGATACATGATAAGGCATGCATTTTAGTTCAGATTTCAATGTTTTTTTTTTTCTCAAAATGCTGAAAGTGTCAGTGACAGCCTGGAATCCGAGTATGCACTTAAGAACCACAGAGTTACAATGCTGAAAGTTTCCAACTTACCTTTCATCCAAACATGATGTCATACTGTGAAAGGCATATTAAAGTTATGCCTTTTCAATACAGTAGAGCTCTTCATCATCACAAATGTGAGTGTGAAACTGAAAACAAGTTATAGTGTCCTTTCATAAGAAGCACTCTAGAACAGAGGTTCCCAACGTCGGTCCTGGGGACCCACTGTGAATGCTGGTTTTTATTCCAATCACAGCTGCAACCCCAGAATCCTAACAAGCTGTAAATTGTTCATAGTTGTTCAATTGTTCATGCTTTTAATGATTAGAAAGATAATTTGCCATTGTAGCTATGCATGTCAGGTAGAAAAATCTCCTATATTCACATTGTGTTTAAGTGATTTTGCAAACAAGTCCACATGATAAATTAAGAATAAATTTTCATTTTCATTGTTAATAAACTACACCCTCTAAGACAAGGGAAACTCCTGTCTCAGACCTGCGTGAGTTTAGATACCCCAACCTGTATATGATGCTGTTTAAAGAATTATTACAGCCATTTATTTTCGGAAGTAGATAGTTCCATTGAACGGCTTTCCCAAAAGAGATAGGCTTACAACGGTTGGTACAAAACAGTAGAGCCCAGTATGGAGGTTTTTGAGAGTAATATGTAGAAACCGAAAAAAGTTAATTGTCTTATGTAAAGATAAACTTTGCGTTTCAGAAATTAAGGGCAAAATCCCCACAAACCTTAAGGTACATCTCCAGAGTCACCACAGAGGCGTATGTATTGCTCATGGCTAAAGATCAGGAATGATGTAATAAGAGCAACGGCTATACAGTGCTCAAAGTACACATCAGGCAGCAAACTGTGCAACATGCTTACAGCGGTCCGAAGCCTGGATGACAAATATTGGCAAGTATAAAAAATGCGAGGAGGTGCTAGCTATTTTATTTGTTGAGAAAGGCATGTCCGTGAGATTATGTGAAGTGCAAGCTTGCAAAAAGCTTAATGCAAACCTCGACCCCATGACACTGGGTGCTGCACGAGTAAATACATTGATAGCACTGAGCACACAATTTAATAAACAAAAACGCAAAATACATTCAGTCCAAATTATTGCAAATACAGAGCTAGCTAATTTATCACTGACTTGTGCGTTTAATTCCCTCTTGCCTTTTTTTCTTTTGACTACGTAAGAAGATTTGTTTAAACATTTAACAAGGTCACCAGACTCATAAGTAAGCCCCGGAATGTTCCACTGGTCCATTAAACTATAATAACTAAAACTGAAACAAAATTATATAAAAACAAAAAAAATCTCACTGTGAAATAAAAACTGAACTGAAACGTAAAACAGAACAGTGAAATAATTAAAACTAAACAGATTTTCAGGGAAAATTTGAAGATAATACTGAACTAGAAACTAATATTAAAACACAAAACTATAATAACATTGGCGTAGACGCAGAGTTTGACATCATGACGCATGAGTTTTTGCAATGCATCACAAAAACCTGCTGGCATTGATAAAAGGAATTGGTAACCTCAGAGCATACAATTCCAATGGACTGGACAATCTGGAACTGGTTCTCTACTGGAATTGTCAATTCCCATCCCTACATATAGACCCTATTTTTTTTTAACCATAAATGGTTTCTAGTAATTTGTTACTATTAGTTGTTTTGTAATATTGTATTATGATAACAATATTATTATGTTATTGTAATATTGTATTTTGTGGTCATGTAACATAAAAATTTTAATCTCTCATAGCGTATCAGTAATGTTGGAATTGAGAAATGTCTCTGATTTTAACATAGCACAGGAATGATGTAAAACTGTTTTTATTTTGGGGAAAAAAGGTGAATCAGTTTTAAACATGTCTGTGTGAGTGCTCAGGTCCCAGCCATTCCGTACTGGCCAAATTAACGAGGTTGTCAGGGTTTCTCGTCCTCAGTGTCATCACTCTCTAGCAGTCTCTACTGGATGGCCGTGGACATGCAAGATTCATTGAACCAATCACATGTTCACTTCCTGTTCCTCCAATGGTGTAGGCAATATGCGATTAGCATTGCATGTGCACTGCAGTAAAATGGCTAATGCTGGAAAGGGCAAGATTTTACATGAATCAAAGGAGTGAAATGAGGGAAACAGTTGCCGGGAGGAGCTGAAGAACGGTTTTCAGTTCAGGTGAGGGGAAAGAAGAGAAAAAATAAATGTTCATGTGCAGGAATGTATGTAAATAATGTTGTAAAATATATTTAATTTTCACACATTTTGCAAGGGGAGATGGCACAAGATCAGTTACTGGCAATTATGTCCATAAACATCTTGTTTCTATTTGAAAACAGAACAAACATGATGGAAACAGATGGAAATATTACTGTCACACTTTGATGCATTTTTATGGAAAATGTAAAATCTTCTGCAAGCCTGTTGCTGCACCATTAAAAGGTTATATATAAAGCATTCAGAGAAGCCTTATCAAGCTTTTATAAATATATTCAAATTTAGCAGGAATTTATGTCTGACAGTTATGTGTGTATCAAATGCTGTTCACTGTTTGTGCATTTGTAATATATTTATTTCTTCTCAGTTATATCAAGCAGTTTTTGAGACTACCATGTTCACTTTTCAACTTTATTTCCTGCGAATAAGTTCACTAAAGACAGGATTTTTTTCCTAAAGGTAATGTGGTGGTATTTTAGCCTAAGAGAATGTATATAAGTAAAAACCTGAAAAGTCCAACATGAGATAAAATTTGTGGAACGATCCCATATACTGAACTAACAGCGTAAAATCAGTATGAATCCATAAATGAACAAATGACTCCCACCTCAAACTTGGTGACTTCCATCTGTTGTCCTTTATCATCATGCTACAACACGACTCAACATTTCTCTCAAAGTGACCTTTCTCAAGATTCAGTCTTGAGAGAATGAAGTATGCCTTTATATGGGGAGACACAATTAATCTCAAAATCAGGGTCTGCAATGGGTCAGGGTGAATGCCAAATACTTACTTTTTGTTTCCACACATAATATGGCCAGCTTCAAATATGATTTTATTGTGTCACCAGAGTGTGCCTCAAGCAGTCACAAAAAATACAATAACAATTGAATTGGCATGGATGCAGAGTTCATTTTGAACAGTGTGGCACAAAAACAGCAAACAAGTCTGAGCAAAAAATAGAAAAGATTATCCAGAAAAACACAGAAGTTGTCAAAAAAGGAGATCTAGTCAATGGTGAGGGCAAGAATCCCTCCCATTCAATGCTCTAGTCTACATATCAAGTGTGAAGAATAAGGCATCCCACTACCTTGCTCATTGTCTATTTCTGGCATGAAAAAGACTTTCTTTTTTGATGTGGGAGTCATTTGTTCATTTACAGTGTCTGTCTCGGGTTTCTTCCTGCCTCTTTGAAAGAGATTTCCTCAGCGTGTGCATCGACTACACAGTGAAGTAAATGTGAATAGAAAGAAATTATTTTAAAATCGAAATTGAGGTCCATTTGTGAGGTTCATTTAATCTCAGAGCTGCTGTTACTTTGCCCAAATAGCTTTACTGCATTACCCTATGTGCCTGGACAGCTGGCGAAATATATAAGTAATTATATGGTAATTACATGGTTAACTATTCACATGTATGGTAAGCAATACAGGCTAATAGACTGAGAAAATGAAGCTTTATATACTCTTTTATGTTTGTTCCAGCATAAACACATAGAAATATTTTGTATGTTTGAATAATTGTAATGTATGACATGCTGACTGGAGCAAGTATTAGTATCCATATTTTAGTCATTGTGGTACCTGCTGTATTCACCTGTGTCATTTGGGTTTTTGATTTGTTATGATCAGTCAACATTTCTCTCCTTACTTTCACATGAATAGGTTGTATCCTTGCCGGAGGATTTTTACTTGAACTTTATAAAGCTGGCTCTTAAATAATTCATAAAATACCTCAGTCCTTCCAGCTCTTGATTAAATTGACTTGTTTTGACCAACAAAGCCCTTTAAAGACCCACGGGGCATGTTTTCTTTAATTTTTTTTATTATTATTCTGGTGCATGACTAATTTCATTCCCTTCTATCGATGCATGATTGTCCTAATTCAAGCAGATCTTGAAGTTGCAGTTCCTTCCTTGTAGGCATACAGTATATCACCTAATATCATTTCCCCAGCTCTGAAGTTTAGCTTTGGGGCATGTGGGGGTGGGGCCACTCAACTAATTAGAATTCTTGGCGCAGTAATTCTTTAGGGATCCCAAGTCATCATGAATAAATGTCTCACAAGTTATAAGTGAACGTGAATATTCCACACAAATTTAACTCAAAGGCACTTCTTTTGAGCGTGCAATAAATACTGCATAAATCTGTGCTTCACTTGAGAGCTGACTAACTTCAAATATCTTGATTTGCTGGCATCTGTTAAGATAGAGATGCATGGATGAATGAGGGGTGTGCTAATGTCTGTTCTTCTCTTGGTGAAAAGAGACAGCGCATTTCTCTTTTTTCTAATGGACGATATTAAATAATTGAGGAAGGCACATAAACTCAATAAAACCTGATGAGAGCATCATTTTATTGCAGGCTTCAAGCTCTAAGTCTTTTGATCGTAGCTGAGCGCTGTGTACGGTCTCCTGACAGAGCCATGTAAAAATTTGTTGACGCCTTATGAGACGCACTGTGCTGACAGAGGAGACAGCTGTTAGAAGCACAGGTCAGGGCACCAAATCATAGTGCCAGACTGAGCTTAACCCAAGGAATCACTGCACGGAGTAAGATGTGTTATTTATCTCCCCT
Source organism: Albula goreensis (assembly GCA_022829145.1). NCBI lineage: Eukaryota > Metazoa > Chordata > Actinopteri > Albuliformes > Albulidae > Albula > Albula goreensis. The sequence continues at coordinate 34,534,414 of CM040744.1, forward strand.
GAGCAATTAATGGTCCCTTCATATTGTAACCCAGCTACTGGTTGAGAAGCCTAATGACATAATTGTACAAAAATGTCCTGACCCTGCAATAAACCTGCTGTGACTTTGAATAGAGCACATCAAATTAACATAATTGCATGCTGGATGTAATTGTCTGTTTTGATTTCTGCACATTGTTTATGAATTAACATATAAGTTTTTGAGTACCAGTTCATATACAGTGGCACCAGTGCAACACCATGCAGGCTCACGTAAAAATATGTATAATGACCTGGTATGATCATCACAGCCAGCTCCTTTATCAACCCCCAGGCCTTCATGTGAGATTCAGTGTCTCCACGACATCAAAAAATGTATGAAAATATATGCATCCAAGACCGAGACCCTGTGCTGCGAAGCGTCTGTCTGTCACCAGGCTTCTCATTCGTTTTGCTGCTCGTTTAATCAGACCAAACCCTCATAGCTCTAAAGACTTTAGAGAATCCATATGGTCTCAACACAGGCTACTCTGTGCATGTCCTGAAGCTAGCCCCCACACGCATCTAATTTTCCCTGAATGTCATTTAATAAAACCATTTATCCATCCATTCCCCACAGTCTCTTGTAAGCTTTATATTAACTAGCCATTTAATGTGTAAGTGCTCACCATAGAGGCCTGTAATAAATAATTGATCTGTTCCAATTTAATTTTTGGTGGGTTTGTACTGATATAGGAGCTTTTCTTGAGAGGCATGGAAGAGGCTGCTCAGATTGTGCTTGTAGCTGTCGTTTCAGTGACTTTATCAGATTTTCTGAGAGGCCTGTGCTGAACATTGGGCTTACAAGCCGTTAATGCATTAAAGATCTAAAAGCCCCTAAACACTTCTGATTCCTTTCCCCTTGGGTAAGAAAGAGTTATAAAAAGTTATTTTATTTCAGTCGTAGAAACTAGAGATACCAGCTGCATAAATGTTAAGAAATCATTAAACTGTTCCCCAAGAATGCAGAATCCATGCCTGCATGCAAGGCTGCAGAGGAAAAGAAATGTTATTTGTTTAGAAAACTCAAGCCTGATTTTTTTAAAACTTGGGACTCTTGCTGTTTGTGTTCACCCCCTTTCATGTGTGTTGAGGCAACTAAATTTCAGCTTCAAACAGAAACATCACAGCTTCATGAGACTGACCACTCGCTGTCTTTCCACACAGCTCACTGTTGAGGGAAGCTGCACTTGGGCTCCAGGGGGCCCCCAAGTGATGTCTTCCTTACGGCCCTCCACACAAAGCTGCTTAACGTGATGGAGATGGAGTGCTGTACTAATAGCTTCGGCTGGCACTGTTTCGGTCCCTGCAGCAAAGACAAATAAGGGAAGATACTCTGTTTTTTCAGGGAAGATTAGACATGGGAATGTACCGTTTTTTGAGAGGCCCTGGTATCCTCAGCTGAAGCGGCGTAACGAGAGGTTCTGCATGACTGTACATGCAGGGCCGGCAGCACAGAGTCTGTGAGGCTTGGACCACCATGACAATGAGAATAATCTTGGATGTGTCGCATACTTTCTTTGACCACCCCATTCCCCCCCATCCGCCTCAAATCCTCTTAATTGCTCACCTTCTCCTCACTGGCTTGTTCCACGCCAGCGCTTCTGCCGCACCTTCCCCTCCCCCTGCTCAGTGATGGCTCCTCTCAATCTGGAAGGGAGGCATTCCCACAGTGCAGCAGAAGTGACAGCAGCAGCGCCCCGGGACTCCAGAGGTCAGGCCACTCTTCTTATTAGAAACCCACTCTGGCCTACCCCTCCAACTCCTCCCCCTCTCTCTTCCCCATGGGCTAGTCCTGGGCTTCCCCACGAAGTCAAGGGAAATTAAAATGGGCAGGAGATCAGGTACGATAGAGGGAAGAGTGCTGATTAAAAACAAGATGTCAGCGTGAAAGGCTATTTACATCTATCGGACTTAATCTGACTTGGACTTTAGTCAAAATGTTTACCCATGCTCACAGATCTGCAACAACAAATTTGGCTGCTGGAGTACCTGCCCATAGTCCCCAAGGCTCTACAGCCAAACAAACAGCTTTGCACCGGTTTTGGTATTTTAGGTCAGAGGGTCAACCAAAGCCTCAGCAAAAATGCCGTGTGAAGTCTTTAGCATAAACTAACTGTTGAGGCAACAATGTGGAATTGAAAGTCACTTTAGATCCATAGCTAACATCCACCTAATGTATCACAGTCTCAAAACTTAATAATTTATCAAAGCATAATTCAAAATATAATGCCTGAAAACCATCCTTTTCTGGGCTACTGTTCTGTCCAAACAAAAATCACTAAGCATTTAACAGAAACAAAACCCCATGCTTAGAATAAGCGATGGTCAGAGTTTTATCCAACCTGTGATTCTTTCATATGGCTTTTAATCAGATTAGTCACTAAAGATTTCTGCTTTGTGTCCTCCAAAGGTCGTGTTCAGTCAGAGTTAATGCTGAGCACACAAAGGACTGTTTAGTCTGCTCCATTTCTCAAGCAGCATCAAGAACACTGAAAGCACCAGTCACATGAATTATAAAACAGGGGCCATTTTAATTATGTAACTTAATAAAGCTAGCTGTGACACCAGGATCTAATAATTTTACACTTCACAGAGAAGCTGAAATATTGGAACGGATTCATTCCAAAATTTAAATGGAACTTGAAAGAAATATGAAGTTTGCAGGTTGATGTATGTGAACAGAAAGTTATTGTTGCTATTTTAATTGTTTTTAAATGAATTCATGTAATTTCTTCAAAAGAGGAATATTTCTATTTGAGGTATGCTTATGCTACTGTTGGGTAATTTTCTGTCAGAAACAGGGGCAATTGTCGAGACCCACATTTGTTTCCTTCCCTGTGGGCATGTATTTGCATGCTGTCTGTCTGTAAGCCACAGTCACATCAGTCAGGCAGCAGAAGCAGAAGCAGAAGCCTGACCTACATGTCCATGTTTCTGCTGCACCTCTCTCCATCTGCCACGCTTGCAGAAAGCTCTGTTATATAAAATATATATTTCTCTGCTTTTTTAATGAATAATAATAAGCATGTACACAATATATTTTACTGTTGCTCATTTGTCCCAATACAAGTATGAAATTCAAAACTGTAGTTGCAGGTTGCAGATGAAAGGATAAACAAAAATATATACCAAATCGACAAAAACAATTATTTGCTAACTCCCCTTGTGCTGCAGTTGGGTGGTTTTGAACATGTGAAAGAATATTGCATGAGTTTATTGTTTAAATACTGCATATTTTTATCAGGAACAGAGTGTTTGTTATGATGGAGGTCCTAAAGCATCACATTGAGACATGCATGCTGTCATCATCATGGAATTCTGGGAGAAAATGGCTGGGTTTGTAAAACTGGAATACTCACTTCCATACTGCACACAAATCAGTGAGTCACATCTATAACCCTACTACTAGCCACAATTCCCATTAGACTCTTCATTTTTTTTACATGCACAAAAGTATGAGTGTGTATCAAAGTACGTATGATAATGGTGTGTGTTTGTGTGTATGTTTGTCTGTGATGTTTCCCACACATATTGCACTCCTAAGCTAACAGGAGAACCATACACTTGTGTACTGTTTCCTCCTCTCTTTCTCACATATAATGAGAGAATGTCTTTCAGGGAGACGGCTTTGGCTTGGTTCCTTTAGAAGATGGTCGTCTTTGCTGTAGTTTGAAAATAATCAAAATCCTCCAAATCCACAGTTTAGTATTGTGCCTGCTTATCTTTATCTGGCCTGTTTTGGGTATTCAGGCTTATTGATGCAGTGTGTTATCCATGTGTTTGTACAAAGTGCTCACTTCCCTCCCTCCCTCTCTCCCCTCACATTCTGCTGCACGCCTGCTCGATGTAAAATAGATTTGTGCGAGAACTTTTAAAACCGTCGCTGTCATTGTGTTTCATGGCATCGTTAGTGTTTGTGTGCCCTAGATCTCAATTCTGATTTCAGAACGAGTCTCTCCACGTCCAGCTGAAGAGAAGTACATTCACAATCAAAATTTATAAACCTGTGCATTATGCTTTTTAGTGTTTCCCTCTCATAATGAACTTAATTTTAGGAGGCTATGGGAGGAGTGATATAAAACATTGGAAAATACGTGGCGAAAACAACTATAAAATCCATTTTAAGGGTTTATAAATGTTGACTAAGCTGAAAAGTTATGGAAATGCAAATGGAAGTGCCACAGTGCTCTTACCTGTGCACTGTAATGGCACATAAATATGAGGGGAGTGCTAACATTTGATACACCGATAATTTAAAAACATCAGGCAGCATTTCAATGCTAATGTTAGAGCTTTGAGGCAACAATATTATTCACTGTGCCACCTTGGATTGTTAGAAACACCATTTTTGCTAGGTTAAATAATTTTTGCCATAATATATAATGTAATATTATTTTATGAAGTACATCACATTAGGAAACGTTATTATTTTAATATAATATATTGTGTAATTACATGTATCATAGCAATTGTAATAGAAGAGTATCATAATATGCAAGTGGAATTAATTCATATATGAAACAAAACTCAAAACACCACACACTGATATTTCACTCACCCTCAAAAAACATGAATAATTTATATTGCTTTCCATCTGCACATTTATTTTTCCAAAGAGATAATGACACAAAACAGTATTTAAACTTCACCTCAATATAAGCCTGTGTTCTTTATGCCTTGCAATTTTCTGATAGACAAAATGCATTTCATTTACATGTTTCATTTTCCTCTCTTTCTCTCTCTCCCTCTCCCTCTCTCTCTCTCTCTCTCTCTCTCTCTCTCTCTCTCTCTCTCTCTCTCTCTCTCTCGCCTGGAGTTTGTCTAAAATCGAGCCCATTAAAAACTCATTAGAAAACAGTGTTTTTCTAGTGTGAAGAACATGTCAGGAAGACAGTAAAATGAAGCCAGGGGAAATTTACGAAGAAAAATGGATTAGCAATAATGCACTAATGTCAGCTGTGAAGTGACAATAAAAATCTTAGGCGCAGTAATTAATACATATGCAAGTGCTTTAAGGTTAATGCCACTGAACTATGAAAAGCTTGATCCTTATTGAACAGCTAGTTAATAAGGATCTGCAGTCTGACCTTCAGATGGGCTTCCCCTTAAATTTAAACCATACCTTTGGAGCTATAGCTCGCCTAACATTTTAACTGTCAAATCCATCCATCCATGTCCACATTGGTTTGCTTGTGCTGAATGCTCTGGTACAAAACGGTGTGTCAGACATTGGTGGTAGTTAAATTGGCTTCCCCTTCACTGTTAATTACAAGCATCCTGAAATAAAAAGAACTTTATAAATGCATTATATAATTATGGTTTACCTACTTATATATATTTCAAAATGGAGTCATCTTTAAACCTATCAGAGTGGGCTGAATCAAATGCTCTCCTGGCATTTGCCACAGCAGTGGAAAATGAGGGTGAAGATGAGCATTAGCATCTGCTGTTGTTGGGTTTTCACTCAGTAAGCTCACCTAGGGGGCATCATGGGAGAGCATGGAGAGAATTTCCACATATCACATTATCATATGGTATGATTTAAACAGCAGCTCAGGTGAGTAATTGAATCTAACATGTATCATGGCCATCCCCATACGTGCTTTATCATAATTCTCTGCTACAAGCATTAGTTTCTGAAAGTGTGCATAGATACTTAAATATTGGGTGAATGACACCAGGAAAACACACACACAGATGCTGGAGAGAAAACATCCCATCCAGTTTGGTCTAGCTGCGAAGCCTAAGCATGCCAATCTGTCTTAATAACTGCGAGGCAGATTCCCAGTTTTCAGTATTTTGTCTGTTCAGGGCATGTAGGTGTTGCATATGAGTACATGTAATTGAATTGTGCATTATATTGAAAACTACATCCTTTGTTTGTTAGTATTAAATCTCAGATTTGGTGAGTACCAGATTTCAAGAAATGAATCTGTACAGAACATTGTAATGAATGCAGTTTCTTCTTTCTCCTACACACATACTGCAGGGCTGGTGATATCAATTGTAAAGTAGGAAATTTATATGCAAAATCAATTGGCTGACTCTTACAAGAGTAAGTTATCAATAATTTGTGCTGGGTACTCCCACATTAACAATTGTTAGTGCTATTTTGGTTTTTGAGATACTAAAAATGACAAACCAACGAATGAGACAAATGAAGTCCCTTTGGATAATGTGGGGGTGCAAATATCTGCATAATGTCATCAATATATATTATGGACTAATAATATGGAATAGTATTACATTTGCAATACTATCTACTAATAAAATTTCCATGGGAGAAACTAAAAGAAACTTGATTATCAAACAATGAAAATGGTTTCAGGAAAATTCCCTTTTGCACTATAAAAGAAATGAAAGCATAAAAGAATTATGTTTATTGTTATTATGTATGCTTATATTTGTTAATACCTACCATGAAGAGACGTCTACCTATCAGATTTTTTTACATGTATGTTGGGCAACATTTTATTTATATTCACAAAGGCATAGGCTCTTTTCCATGAGAAAAAATGCTACAGGAAATAAAAAAACATCTCTGTTGTTAAAAAACATATTCAACCTATTCACAACAGTAACTTATTCTAATCTTGATAGTTAATTTCAAGTCATAATGAGTTGTTTATCAGACAAATTTTCCAAATTATTAAGGAATACCAGCGGAAATAACTCTTCCCTTCATTTACCAGGTTAAATATTATATGTGACACAGTGTTGTGACAGTAGGTTTGTTGTTGGATATTCAATTTGTTATTTCACAGCATGAAAAAGATTATTTCATGCAGTTTTCCCTGTGAGACTCAAAAACAGTAGATGTTACTAAACCAAAAATAACATTTTTTTTTTCCCAACCCTGGCTCTACCCAGCTCCTGTTATCTTCAGTGTGTCATAATCAGTGTGGGCTGCATCTAGTCACCTTCACTAATTAGTAGCGGTGTTCTTCAGCTCCATCCATGGCCAGAGGTTCTCTTTGACAAGGAAATAATTGCTCAGCCTCACTGGGGGAAAGCAGGGGTTGAGCTGGTGTCATCCTCTAAAGATCCTCAGTCTCTACACTGTCTTCACTAGTGCTTTGTCCTGGGGGACTGTATTTTTGAGAATGGATCTTAATGTAGTCTTTGGTTTCCTCTGATAGCTTGGGAGCAGGTTGGTCATTGGGGCTGATAACGTAGCTGAAAGGGAGGTTAAAGAGCCCAGTGTCTTTTTTTTTTCTTAGTGTCTGGTTGGAATTTCCATGACTTCTGTGATAATGCTGTCTTACTTCATCCATCAAATAATAGGATGTGATACATGTCTCATGTGCTAGCACTTTGGGGCATATGATAAGAAAGATAATTGCACATTTGGTGAGTGAATTCTTTGTCAAATTTGTTTTCGGGGGTGGACAAATTTATTTTGAAGCAGAGGCATATGAAATTTAATCTGTGAGCGGACACCATAGTTGAGTCACCCAGTGTGTGCAAGTTGCTAAGCCACTATCACTAGTGCACTATATGACATTCAAGTAATTTTCAGGCATGTCTGAAAAATCCTGTCCCAATCATCTTGATTTCATTAAGTGCGAGCAAATTTTTGGGGGAAGAAGGCAATGAATTCTGTTGACACCCAATGGAGCTGATTTGTACAGTTTGTTGTTGTAGCCAGCTAGGTGCCTAAACTGGAATCAAATATCAGGTAGTCTGAGCAGTCAAAGGCTCTAAGACATTTGGCAGTAAATCAGTTATTTAATTTGAACCTTTTAGAGTAATAGACTGAGTGCTTTAGAGCAGAGGATAAATTGGCATCAAATCGGTAGGGTTCACTAATGTTTTCATTTAGGAATATTTAAGTCTAATGATGGAAAATGTTGACTTCTTGATATACCCATTATACAAAACTGAAGAATACAATCCAGTGCAAAACAATTAGTCAATATAAGTCTTAAAGTTTTGTTTGATTAAAATGTTCAAACATATTTTCATTATAATACATATTATCATAATCCACTATGAGAGAGCTATTTAAATTGCTCAGCCACTGTATGAAACTAGGGACAGAAATTGAGAGGAAAAAATAGATTTTCAAATCCATTGCATTTCATAGACACAGCTATTTAAAATGCATTGCGCATGAAAAGAGTGGCAGATTTGAATATGACACAGCTGTACAGTCAGATGATGAACTTCTGTTGCAATGCTTGGTGATAGATAGAACCTCAGGCCAAAACTTCATAGCAGAAGCTGCACATATGGTTTGCATATTGTGTGCATTTTTGATAACTGACAAAAATTTAAGTGAGCTGATTGCCATGTGTTTATCTCAAGGGCTCTTAGCCTTGTCAGTAGGGCATTTTCACATGGTGTACTTACAGTCAGCATTTTGTGAAGTTGCGACCAAATTAACAGGGCTTCATTGGCATGGAAGAAGCAAATATTTATTTTTTGCCAAAAGTTCCCATATGAATACGGATGGACAAATCTGTCTTAATTCAACATGATGGTAATGTTTATAGCTCATTGAAAGCAGAAAATTCAAAATAAGGTGATCCAATCGGAGTGCTTGTTATAACAGCATTACTGCCGCTAAATGAAGGACATCATTTCATTTCAGTTACAACGGATGAATGTACCCTCAGCCTCAGAGATTTCACCTCTTGAGTCACATTAGGGAAAATCTCATGTCGAACTTGTCCCCAAGTTTTAAGTATATGAAATGTTGCTTGAAGCTTTATGCACAGTGGGATCCAAAGATTATGGGATGTGGTGAGGCTGTCATCCCAGTACATTACTTGATGTGCATATCTTAGTTATTAAATTTGTATTTACCTTCAGGTTACACTACTGCTATGACTCTGAAGCCAGTTTTGTTTGTCGTCTCCAAATGTCTTAGACATGCAGGGTTATTTTTTGTGTTTGTTTTGTTTTGTTTTTTCAGTTGAATTAAGAATCTCATGATTATAAAATGCAGAGAAGCAACCTTTGAAATGAGCAGTTTCAGTCTCATCTGTTATTTTTGTTGATTTTTTTTGTTGTTGTTGTCTTGTTTTGGTTTTTGTTTAAAAATTCATTCACTGCTTGCAGCATCTGAGTAAAAAACAGAAAGCTGTGCTCCTAACTATGCACTCAAGGTAAATGGTGATTATGAACCGCGCCGATATGTCAGGGTATGTTTGTTTATTTAACGCATGTTTTTAACTTTTTGGAAGTGTGGGGTTCAAGGGTTTTATGGGAAAAAACATTCACCCTTTGGTGTTAATACCAACTCAAGTTCATTACTGTATACTGTTTCACTTTTTAGTAAACATGTGCTGACTTTACTAATGGCAATACAGTGTAATGTTTCACTTAATTACCACCAGCCACAAAAAGGCAATACAAAGGAAATGGTCTTGTACTTGTGTTATATATTTGTGTACAATCATGCTGTTTAAACCTGAGACAAGTTTATGCTTGGCAAGAGGGGGCATTGCTATAATCACCGCTTGCAGTACTAATTAGTATTAATGAAGGCGCCTTTAATTAATTTAAGATAAAGTGGAGATATAAGCAATGTTTCTGAATTTGAAGGGAACCAGTTTAATAGAATCTTCCGAGTGTTGATTAGTATGTTAAAAATGAAAGCAAAGGATTACTATGCTACTGTTTTGTTGAGACGTTTGTGGAATATGTTTATCTCCACTGCCAGTGGTACGTGCATAAATTGCATCACCTGTAGATCAAAAAAAGAGAGAAAAATAATCATGATTCTAATTTTAAATGCTAATTTGTTTTAGCATATTTTTCAGTGTTGCAATAAACCTGACATCCTTCTGCTGCTGCTGCTGCTGCTGCTGCTGCTGCAGACAGCTCTGCATGATAATTATTATAATTTTAATTTGTTATTGTATTGCTTTTAATCATTTGATTTGTCTTATTTCTTTCTTCAGAATGAATACATTTGTCCTAGACCACTACCAGGAGCGTGGCTTGGAGATATTCCTACGATTCACTGAAACAAAAACGTATAAGTCCACTGGGTAACCCACACACAGGAGATTCACCTGTGCGACCTCCACTATCCCAAGGTCATCTTCACTTCATCCCAAGGCTTTCCAGAGGTCATGTGGAGCAGATGACAAAGCATCCACTGAAATAGCTTAAGGGTAAATTATGCTAAATCACCATTGGTAACTTCAGTCACACCCTGATGACCTCCAAACAGATCAGCGGTTCCACAGATTTCCTGCACCAAACACCGCCCTTACGTTGATGGTAAGGAATGTGGATGCTTCATTGTGAGGCCATCAACATCCATCCAAGAGGAAGGTGCAAAAATACCACTGAAAACATTTTCATCCAAACCACTCAATCTACCTTAAGTGTAAGATGTAAAAATGCTGACAGTCCTCATTAAAGATTAATTTGAAGCACTCGTGTGTTCAAGGGAATAGGACAATGTATTTGTTTTACAACTGTACCAGCACTTTTTAGCAAGTTCCTCAGACAAGGTACTGGCATATAAAAAAGCCATCAGTCTTAGTTTTCCCCGACCTGACGACTGTCCGCATTTATCCTCAGCACACACAGGTAGTGAACCAAAATCATTTGGAAACACATCAGTGTGAAATCACTTGACATGCTGTTGGGTTGCCACATGTGTTGTGGTGTCCAATGCAGCACAGTGTCTGGAGTTCTACAGGAACAGTTTGACAATGTATTACTCTATTGAAAGTCCATGAACTCACATTTAGATGATAGAAGTGGAAAGCATGGTCTCAGACGTCCATCCTGCTTATTCCATAAACACTTGTCTGGGTTTAGATGCTGTGAATGAGAAGACCATGACATGAGCAAACATCAGTAATCGGCTCATCTAACCACTGGGCAACTGCTCTTGCTCTGTGAAAGGCAGTATGTTGATCTCCAAAGATATTTCACCTCTCTATCTGCAGGAGGAAATGCGTTAACCTTACATGAGGATGGTATCTCATTACCTGTAAGTTATGACTGGCATCAACCTGCTGTATGATTGCAACAAAACCACTGCAGGAAAATGCACTCCACATAATTAAGGAAGTACCAGCACCCTTCATCGTTGGATCACCCTTTTGTCCCCATTTTATTTTGTTAACTAGCAGTGCAAATCAGTGATGTTCAATGATACCCCAAAGAGGACTTTGAACGAGCAGGAGATTCAAGTCTCATTTCCGTATGCAGGAGCACTTGGAAGTTGTGCTGGAAGAATTCCGTTTTTGAATTAATTGGAAAAGGAGAGAAGTGGGCCCTTGAGAAAGCCATCATGCCAGGCTTATCTATTATCTTAGATTTTAAGACATGGGAATTCACTATGTGCAGTCTGTTGTGGTTACCTCTCTCCTCAGAAAATCCAGACTTTTTTCAGTCTGCACAGCACCAGAACTCCTGGGGTGAATAGTTTTTTTTTTTCTCTCTCTCTCTCAAGAAAACTTTTAAAAGTTGAAAAAAAAATCAGCTTTAGGTCATACTGGACTACAATTAAAGAACTTCGAAATTAAAAACTGGAGCAGTTTAAATTCTAGATCTGTGAAAAATGTTCTAACAGAAATGTTAAAGCAGTAAGTGACGAAAAGGCGTTGTGTGACACATAAGCAAACTGTTGTGTTAATTTCATTTCAGACACAGTGAAGCTAAATCTGTCATAGCAGGGGATACAGATATTCTATGAAGTGAAAACAGAAAATCCAATAAAAATTGCAGGAGCCTGGAGTCCTAATTTTACCTGGGGAATTACAGCACTCCTTAGGAGGCTGATAAGGGACATCTAAATGGTGACTCAGCTGCCAGGTGATGCTCTAGGTCATTGGGGACATTTGTGAAGAAGATGGCAGCGGTCCCCCTGAAACATTCACATGTCTGTGACATGATAACATAAAACTAAACTGCTGTACATGATGGACAATACTATGGACAACTGACAACTGATTTCTCACCTGGATGCTGTAGACCACTGGTCCTGAAGATCAGTGGTCAATGACATTCGTGCCTACCATGTCATTATGGATAGCAGTCAAGATGAAGCCCTCCAGCATTTCTGTCTATCAAGAAAGTAAAAAAGAAAATAATTTTGTACTTTACAAGTGTTTCTTTTGCTCTGCTCTCCCCAGTCTTTAAAATGTATTAATATTTTTTAATTAATTATATCAATTGTCACTGAAATACAAGTCTGTCTTGTTTTTTTTATATATATATAATGAAACCATTGTAAAAAAAAATAAATCAATAAATATGTAAAAATATAAACCAGTTTTATGAAAAGATGTTGAGGAGCTGTATTTTTTCCTCATCAGAACATCAACATCTCATGGAAACTAGTTTTATTTTTATACATCTTAATCAAGCAGAATATTAAATTGATTTAAAATCTTAAGCTTCTGTTTGCTGTGGAAGCACACGTGCACAGGGGCCTGTCTGAGTACAGAGTGAGTTGCACCACATCTCTCACTTCCCATCCTGTGCTGATGGATCAAGAATGCTCTGCCAAGCCTCAGTGGGCTCTTCAATTTCCAATTACGGTTGATACCCATCTCTTGTCCAATCTAATGTGTATGACATGGATCATTAAGAGGGGAGCTAGTTCATATTCTCATTCTCTTCAAACGCTGAGGTCAATGATACTCCATGAATCCCACAGCAGTTACTTAAATAGCGTCTCTCCCGTGGCCCGTGATATGAAGAGACTACGGTTTAGTCAGCCAAGCCCACGCCATTAAATATTCAGTAGATGCTGAGACTGCTGCTGTAAGGAGTCAAGCTGTTTGGCAGAGTTGTACCTCAGAAGGTCAGCGGACATGAGATGTGAAAGATGCAGATGTGCTGTCAGATTTCTTTCCTTCAGAAGCGCAGTCCTCGGCGTGCTGTTGAGAGCTGAGAAACGGGGAGATTAAACCGAATTCAGAGGCATCCCCAGGGTGGCATGTGCCATCAACGATATGAAGATACAAGGCATGGCTCTCGCAAGATCGTCACCGTCTCTGTGAAATCAGCTCGCTACGTTCCTTATACTTGGCTCTTAGCATATTGGTGGAAGGGGACTGTGTTTAATGAATAAGTAATCTTCCTGTCCACCTGACTGCAACCCCATCTCACATCTGCCCTTGTTCTTGCTCCGTAGTGTGCTCACTGGGTGTGAGGCTGCAGTTAATTGTGCAGCCGTGTGGAAATGAATAGAATGTGAAGTCAATCATCTCACAGGGTACACACCCTCAGAGAAATACTTTGGCTGGATAGTAATTAATATTTTTTTCTATAAACAGGCAGTGACAGTGAAGTTCCTGACAGACCCGTGTACGTAGATATTAATCTCTGCGGTGGAATTGTGCCCAACTGGCACCCCCTTGGTAGTCATTTCTACTGCGAGGCGTTTCATTTTGCTTCCGCTTTTTTTGCATTCCCTGTGTTTTTGCAATCAGGGAAAGAAGTGATCGGGCACTCCTGGGCCCTGGGTTCCTCTTGCCTGTCAGTCTGGTCCTGCATCTTAATCATGACACAGTGAGGGATTAGAGTGGTGGCATTGATTAAATGGCCCTTAACATGCCCTTTCATATCTGAGTGCTTCATAAAAAGGCCTTTTTCTCTTTCAGTTAAAGTTGTGAGTGTTAGTCTGTTCATTATTACTCCCAAAATTTGTTCTTATATTTAAAATCAGCAACCAATTCAGACAAAGAAACCAGACAAGGTGAATTAACAGAGTAATTAGCTACATTAATTGATCGATAAAGTGCTGAGTAATAACAAGTATCTCTTTACCCTGGGGCGTCATAATCTTAGTTTGTCTGAATGGCCTTAGTCTTGTCATTGTTTATTTTTATGTCCTTGTAAGTATTCAATTTTCAGCTATCAATGCTGAAATTAATGCGGATCATTGAAGTATAAAATGCATTAAAATTATTATTATACACATACTCTCTTTCATGATTGTTTAGAGAGCTCTCCAGTTACTTTTTGAAACAATACAAAGTTCTTCTAAAGTCGTCAACTTGGCATCACAATGCATAGTTTTAAAGCTGTTTTCTCTCTCTCTCTCTCTCTCTCCCTCTGTCACACACACACACACAGGACTGTTTACCTTTTGAAAACAGACCTGACCAGAGCCTCAAGGCACAACTGAACCGCACACACTTGATCCGTTCATAGGGAGAAAAGCCCCCTTGACTGCTGCTCCATTCGCAGGCAGGCAGGCATTCAGGCCCTGCCGCAGGAGTGGCTGGGGGGAACACTTTCTCCGCAGACTCGCGGTTTGTGCCAGTCTCCTCGGGCTTGGCATGGGAAACGCTCATGTTTGGAGGCTGATGCTCCATGAAGCAGCGCTGGAGAGGCTGGGACTGCAGCTGAGAGCGGGAGACGCATGCAGAGGACTGGGGGCTGAGGGGAGGGGGGACAGACACTCTGCAGATGTTGGCAGCGTCTCAGAGAGGAGCTGTGTGCCAGTGGACATCACATCAGGCAGCGCATGGGAGATAACGAAGAGAGTTCACCCCAGCATACCCAAAGCTGCCATGAGATCCCACAGACTTTCTGCAACCTTGCTGGAGAATGTTGCTCCTAAAGGTTTGATGCCGTAAATAAACTCATCCCATCTGAAGCACATATTTGGCCCATTTCTTTACAAGCTGCAAAACCTCCTGGCTATACTATGTGATTATTCAGGATATCAGGAACAATTGAGAGGCTTCAGTGGGTGTAATGTGAAAACTTTGTCTTTGCCTTGATAATGAATAGCTGCAATCTGCAACAACCAGCAATTTGCTACTAAGAAAGTCAGAAATGTGCTGCCCCATCATGCATAATTACGCTGTAATGTCCCGTTACCCTTATCTCCCAAGGATCTGTACCATCTGTATATATGTCTACAAAAATCTATTGCATTCAGTGAGTTAACAGAAGACTCAACAGAAACAAAGGTTTATACCATATAAAATACAGACAAGTTTATAAAACAGCTTAACGCTGAATTACAAAATATTATTATGTAATTATTCAAAATGAAAACTGCACTTATTCGGGTATGACATGACAACTATAAAAGTAATTGCTTTTCACTCTTTTTTACAAGACCAAACAGCAAATAACTCATAAGCTTTTCTTTTATTTTAAATTCACTTTAAATTGCCTTAAGACCACTGCTATTCATCTGTTTGTTTTTTCCTCACCCACCAGTAAAAGCCACACATGCTGGCTTAGTTTTAACTACTCGATATACCATTTATTTTTATCCATTAAACTGGAGTGGGAAATGAAGATAAAATGTAATGTAGCACACTTTGTCTGTCCTTACCGTGAATATATTTACGACTGGGCTACAACAAAAACCTGCCTCCACATCAGCTGCTCTTGGATAAGAAAGGACTCCCCTGGCTTAAAGTAATTGTTCTCGATATGGTTGCAGTCTCTGTTTATTTTTGTTGATACTCCTGTGAATCACTGTCAGGTCATAAACTTGCACCCTTCAGCCAAAAAGCTTTGTGATTTTCCCTAATTTTTCCATTTATAATTGGTAGCACTGCTGTGACCCAGTGGTTACAATTATTGTCCCTAAACATTCATTATACACACATATGCACACACACACACACACACACACACACACACACAACTAAATGGCCACTCTTTATTAGTTTCCTACAACGCAGTGGCTGCACCAAAGAGTTAATTCAACCCAGCAAATAACAAGTTAGTCCCCCTTTGCCCTCATAACTGGCTGAATTGATTGTGGCTGGACAGTGTGTCAAAGGTGCAGTACAGGGAAGCTGGCCCACATCCGCTCCAATGCTTCCCCTTGTTGGTGCATATTGGCTGGTAGCACATCTTTATGCTGATCTGGTGAATGGGGAAGCCACTGCAGCAAACTGGATTCACTTTCATGTTCCTGGAACCGTTCCTGGGCTATCCTAGCCTTGTGGCATAGCGCATTATCCTGCTGAAAAAGCCCATTTTCGGATGAATGCACTGCTGCTGTGAAGGAATGGTCCAGATCTGCAGCAATGTTCAGATGTGTTGTGGTACTCCAACATCGCTGTGCTAGTGTGGAGGGACCCACCGTGTGCCATGAAAACACATCCCACATATTACAGAGCCACTCACATTGTTGAGACCTGTCAGGGTGGATCCATGTGGTTTTCTCCATGTTCTGGTCCTCCCTTCAGTGTTTAAATACAGGAACTGGGATTCATCTGACCACATGATGCATTTGTGTTCCTGAGCCCTCTGCAACTGCAGCGTCTCACTTAGTGCTGACAGGAGTGGAACTCAGTCAGGTTGTTGGCTGCCATGTCACATCTGTGAGAAGGTACACAAAGTTGTGTGTTCTGATACATATCATGTCAGCCTCTGCCAGCCTCTCTCAACTGTCTGTTTCCAACCATACAATCTCTGTTTTCTGGATGTTTTTTGGGTGGTAGAACATTGTCGATATGCCTGTGAAACTGACGTACCGATACACTCATAGCAGCATATCTGGCTCCGGCTGCCATGCCACACTGAAATACACAAATCCTTTCTTATACATTCTCCCTCTGATATGCACACTTATTCACAATCCACAGTTACCTCTCTATCTGCTTTAAATAGCATAGGGTGATCATGTGAAGGTGGTGCTGGTTGAGCAATCATATTTTGTGGAAATGGCAAATGTATCTAATAAAGAGGCCACTCAACATACAGAAAAGGCATCAGTGTTATTTATCTGATACTTGTGGAAGGGAGACAGGGAAGCAGATACAATGGAAATGAAAGTAAAGAGTGTTGGCTTTTTTGTTTCCATGTAATATTTAAAGGAATCAATAGGATCATATCAAAACATATAATTATTCTACTTGACATCATACTTGACAGAGTATTAATAATGAACAATCTGATATTTTAATGTTGAAATGAAAAGTTAAAATTGAAGGTTAGTGTGTGTTTGATTGCAATGTAAAATAAATAATATTTAATTGATATTTGAGTAGTGTGTTCGGGTATTGCCTTAGTACAAATGATCTGAATAAAAATTACTTTTAACCAGTCAATATGAAGCAGGCAAGAGTGGTAAGTACTGCTTTGATTTCTTCTTCTTATCCACGCGTTCCTTTTTTCTCCTCTCAGAACAGCAGCACCAACATGTATAAATAGCAATAGCTTGGCCTTGCAATACCTGTTCTGTCTAGATATTCTGTGACTCTCTGGTATTCTATTGCATTGCATCATCTGAAAGAATCTACAGTGTCAGAATGTAAATATTTACAAGTTCAATCATCTGGGGGCAAGGAGGCTACAAAATAAAAACACTGGATCAAGCAAACAGGCTGAGAGGATAGGCTTCAACTCCCTGAGGATGTTGATGAGACATACACAAAATGGTTGTGTATACCAAGGCATCTCCTTTAAAACACAGTAGGATATATTGTTTCAAATCTATAGACTACAAGCTAAACCTCAGTCAATAAATCTTTATATTGTATTGAGCTAACAACAGTATGTATTAACGGTATTAGTACCTCACAGACGACCATTTTCATAAATAATGAAAAATATGCCAACATAGAAAAAATACTGGATCTATATTCCCTGACCTGTCATTGGGAAATCAAGCTAAGCCCCAATAGTAGGGTAGATACACTGCTGAAAACAAGTAGCATGCTAAAAGAAGAAATGTAAACAAGATAGTGCAACACGGCATTTTTAGGAAACCAAAAGATAAAGTAACTTATTTTTAAGAGACTACATCCACAGAAAATTACTTTAGGTTACCACAGCAACAAATGTCACAGGTCCTGTGATGGCCCATTCTGTAACACATTTTTAAGTGCAATTCTTTCCAATTTGACGTAAACATAGGCTGTTCAGGGGTCTGTTTGGTATCCTGAACAGGAAGAAGTTTACTACATGCATAGGACGTACTCTTCAAGTGTATTCTTAGTGCTTAGTCCTAGTGGGGGAATGGTTCACCCACTGACTCTCATCGGTAATGCATCCAAAATAGTAATGCAACATCTGGGCTGATCACCACCCAATTTATTTATGGTTGCAGACTAGGCTGCCCCTGTCCAAGGTCCTGAAGGCATCCTAGGCTTCAGGAGACAGCAGGAACTTCTGACAGCAGCGAGAGAGGAAGACTTGCCCTCTCCTCAGTGAAAAGTATGCCATCTACCAGCTCCATTCAGTGAGTTAACATATTGCATACCTCTTAACAGCATTAGGTGTTTGATACTTTTCTGGGTCTCCAGCATGAATAATGACAAATAATCTTAAAAACTATGGATCATATAGAATCAAACAGACTATAAAAGGAACATGCTGTTATGTTCAATAATAATTCAAGAGGACAAGTTCAACTGTATCCAATAAAATATAACATGCTCAAAGAAAATGAAGTTTTGATATTAACTCTGTTTTAATTGAATTGCATATGCCTGTAAATTGTGTGTGATTGAATCTTGCCATATTTCTTAAGTGGAAAATCCACAGGTAGGTATTCGATAAAATACACCACCTTTTAATCTGACCTATGTACTGATGTTTTGTTTTGTTTTTTTTCTGACACATACACATGTGTTACAACCCACAGTACAGCAGCTGTGTTGGTTTACTGCATGCACTCATCACTAGGCTAATGTACTCCTCTTTGGTGATTATGTGTTACTCAGATGCAGAAAGAAGAACTTTGCGAAGTGAAAATGTTCACATTGCTAAGTGAAATTCGGATCTGAATAATATTTTTGAATATGTGTTCAATGTAACTCTACACTTAGAACAACCACTCATGCTTTTCCTCCTATTACATTAAAAGAGCTAAGGAAAGGTAGTGACATGCATGGACATATAACCCCTGTATAGCACTTTGAGGTAGAGCTTTTTTTAGGTTTGTGTGAAAGATTGTGTGAAAGTTTAAGTGTGTGTTATAACTTTCAATATTTTTATATCAATAATAGATCAATTTAACTACATTTCAAAGTACTGATAGTATTTTCTTCTAAGCTACCTTGATCTTTTCTTATATTGAAAATGTTTTTGTTGAGATTTATGTTACAGGCATCTCAAAGCTCTGTGTGTGCAGGAAAGGTTTAAAGTTGCACTATGTGAAACAATCTCTACTGAGGTTCTAAGCTCGAAGAATTGCTCTTATGTTCCATTTATCCTCTTGTCATAAAACAGTATGCTGCGAATGCAGCCTTAACTGATTGGGTAAATCTTTTTTATGTGTCACTGGGCTTTTGAACCTAGCATGAGATGCACCAAATAAACATAATGCACCTTCTTGTGTTTCAAATAGCAAAAAAAAATGGTTACTGTCTAGGTAATCAGCCAGACAGTGAACAATCCAATACACAGTGCAACTTGTGACTTACTTATTGTAAATCTGTCAAAACCAAACTCTCTGTCTTCGAAAATAACATGCCTTTCTAGCCGGCAAGGGGCAAATCAGGCCAGTAACCAGAAAGCAATCCATTTGGTTGAAACCTTACAGATGGCCTCCTGTTTATAGAACTGTTGTTAGAAAAAACTCTAATCACTAGAGGGCTTTTTTTTCCCCACCAGAAGTGATGGAACAAATTATATATTCACTCTGCCCTGTCTCAAGAGGGCCTAAGATTGAACACAGGAGAATATGGGGGTAAGCTCAAGCATAATCTCTTCTGATTAAATAAAACAGCAAAGTGGACAGTCAATCAATTCCAAGACATATATAAATCTTCTTGGAGACATGGATAAACAGAATAAATAACATATATCGTCTATCTCCAGAGCACTTCCCCTCCTCCCACCTCTCCACCCCTTGGGAGACAACATGAATGACGAGGAGGATGGGGGGTGAACTTGAAAATAGCATGGCAAGTGGCACAGTACATTCCATCGGACATGATGGCATCTTTCTATAAGGATGCTATATCAGATTCCATCCCCCTCAGCCTCGTGGGTGCTGCCTCTGGCCAAATACCAGCTGCGCAGACAGCAACTGGGCTAAATAAAAAACAGTCTCAATAAAAATGAGGACAATGATATCCCAAAAATGGGAGCGCCTTTGAGCCACGCTGACAAACATCAACGACTGGATTTAAGCATGATTTTCTGTGATGTGCTATCAGGGCTTCAGAAACTGAAGAGAGTGGAAAGAATAGCAGTATCATGTGACAGAGCACAGGCATACACTAAATATGCAGAAACCACATGACAAACACATGTGAAGGAATTTTTTAAAGTGGAGGCAGCAGGATTGACTTTCGGAAAGTTCCTCCAAGTGGACGGGCAGTGGGTTGAGTAAAATTATATAAAATGTTGCATAAAATATTACACAACGTTTTAATTCTATTTTCTCAAATCAACATAAAACAAACCTGACCGTGTGTACAGTATCTCATATACTTTATAAGATGCATATGCTTTGTTGAATATGAATGCAATGTGACACAGAGAATTGACTGGATCCTGTACAGAGTGACTGGACCATGGCCAGTGCTGTGCCTACAGCTCCAATGAGCAGCAGTGAAAGGTTCCATCTTCAATGTACAAAAAATGTGATGTATTTATAACCTTTTCCACAGAAGCTCTCCACTCTTAAGCTCCACTTTTTTTACATTTTAGCACCGTTCCCTGTTCACAGTTTATAAAATGTGAAAACATCGAGTGGTGTTACTTTGGTGCCTGTTATAAATTTGAGAAGCAGTCTTCTCTGACTTTTCTCTGGCTGTGAAGTAAGTAGTGCCTCAAGCAGCTGTGAGGGATAGGATACGCTCCCTCTTCCCTGCCCACCGATGTCAGGAAGGTACTAATATTCACCTTCCAAACATTTTTTCTTTACTCTCTGACAAGCTCTTTGAAAAGAGAGATGGCTTTGTTTGATGCTCAGTGTACATATCACACCGTGAGAATGCATTCTTTCACACGTGCATAATTACGCACGCATTATTTACTGCATGCGTCATAGGCCTCCGGGCCTGTTCTCCTGCATGCCCACTCTTTCCTCTCCATTCAGATTAATCAAGCTCGGTGTTCCCCTCTCTCAACTGATTCATCATTATTAACGAGCTACGGAAACCGAGGTGGTCATTTTCTGAACTGTGCAGAACCAGTTTAATAAGGGACTTCATATTCTATAGCATCAGTAATGACTGAATTAACACTATGTATACATTAACAGTTATACTTTACATTAATTATATTTCACAGTGTGATTTCTTCCAGTCATTAAAGGTATACAGTTTGTTTTCATGATCACAACTTAGTTTTATATTTATTTCTGCAGCTTTCATATTGTTTTTTTCTTCTTCAAGCATCTTTGTGAATTTGTCAAGTATGCAGCTGGAAGAAATTGCATTACCAGCATGAGTCACCTTGATCAATATTTGGCTGCAGGTTTGGAGCAGCTCTTGGTCCTGATAAGGTCATTGCTGCACAGCTCAAAATGAGCTAGTTTATTTCTTACACAAGCCAGCAGCCTGCTACTGTCTGGGGTATACAAACCTACAAGCCATAAATTCAAATCAAGGCGAACCTGGGAACCATGTCGAGGGAACCACAGGGCGGGCGCATTAAAAATTTTTCATGAAGGTTGTGCTTGTTTTAGCCATATCACAACATTGGATACAGGGTATTTTCACTCCACAGCATGATAGCAGTTCTTGCGCTTGTGTTAATTGACCATGTCCATTACTGTTGAGTCATTAGAAATTTCATAGTCCCATTTTAACAAGGTGAATTGAGTCCATTTGCCTCCAGGGAATGCACTGTTTTTTGCTATTATTTTGCTCAAACCATATATGTGATGAAACCACCTGGAAAAGAAGGCGGTAGTTGGGCTGCGAATCACCCGCTGTGCCTGTAATTGGACCTCTGCCCCAGATACATGGCCAAGCAGCAATTGTGCAAGATCAACAGGATGTCTTCCACCACGTTTTCTGGGCTGCAGCCACCACACAACAGTTCGATCACAGGACTGTCCGTGAGGTGAAAACCAAAAACTCAAGAGTATGATGTGTCAAAACTACACGTAAACCTGCAGCTCCTACATTCATGATCACCACAGTGATTTTCATCAACACTACGATGACACTGCACAAAACTGAATGCACTTGCACTGCAAATAAAGTTTGTTCAATTCTAAAGGTGAGATAGCAGATGGAAATAAGAATTCAGTGAAGCTAAAATAGGGGAGAAGAGGAGAATGAAAATCGCCCGCAGCCATAAATTCTGAAAGGTGGCAAAAACACACCACCTGTTCTCAAAGGACACTTTCATTTGTGGCTTTCCATCCATATCGACTGTGTGTGTGATGTGGACTGAAAATTAAAAATATAGAAATCCCAACTATGGGATTTTATTGTATTTTATTTCTTCCTTAGATTCAACAGAGTGTGAACCAAACCATTACACCATCAGACCTCTCACCTTCAAGTCAGTCAGTGCTTTAAGAACTGAGTGCTGGGACTGGCCAATTTTTCTTGTGAGCATAGATGTGCTACTGGAGAAAAATACTAACATATTGCCAAAGCACTTAGAAAAACGGCTGCTGTCAAGTCAATGTTCTTATTTGTCAATCCTGTTTATGTGTCCATTTCTAGAAGGTGCACTGAGTGACAGCCTTTTATACACACTCTAAGGGTTAGATTACATCTTACTCCTGGGCAGAGTATTGTATGTATGTATGTGTGTGGTCATGTATGAAATATCCTTCTGCATGTGTGTGTGCGTATATGTGCATGTGTGTGTGTGTGTGTGTGTATGTGCGTTTGTGTGTGTGTATGTGTGTGCGTGCATGTGTGTGTTTTTGCATTTATGCATGCGTGCATGCATGTGTGTGTGTGTGTGTGTGTGCGTGCTTGCGCGTGTGTGTGTGATGTGTGTGTCATTAAAAACGTCATTACAAATCTTCTAATTGTCCTTATTTTGTCCTCTTTCAAGTACAGCAGCAGTTGTCCATCAGAGCCCATCCAGCAACCTGCTGCTAGTTATTTTTATTCCATCATCCACCAGACTAGCAGCCAGATGTAGCTACCTAATATACCTGATTGAGCAGAGGGGTCACTATTAAATGATGAAGTGGGGCATGTCTGTCTTTGAAAGTGGCGGTGTAATGTTAAGGCTAATTATCTGCTGACCTGTATGACTCCTGACCTCAGCTGCACTGGCAGGGGCTGGATCTGGTCAGGCCAAAGGGCACATCACTGCGCCAAGAGTAATTGCTTAAGGGGGATGTGCTACTCAGGAGAATTATGAAAATGTTTTTATTTATTGCGATTAAAAAGTGTGATTATTTTAATGAGACACACTCATCATCAGCTTATTCTTCTTTACTTATTTGTGTCTAACATGCATAGATGGATCACTGACTTTTCTGTCTCCATAGGGGGTTTTTTAGTGAAAGAAAGGCTGAAAATTGATGCGATGCTTCAGACTGGCATTTGCACATCTGTGCCAATTACTGTTTAAATACAGGAACAGAAGGTTGCTGGGCTTAGACCTGAAGACTTTCACTGCTGACCTCAGAGAAGTGACCGCTTTGAGTTGCACTGCATAATGTATGAAAGCAGAATTTTTCCAGAAAGATCCCGGGAGTTTGCCCAGACAGTGAATGATTCCATCTCTCCAGTTCACTTAAAGAGACAGCATCTTCACTTCACAGTTTTCCTGTTACATTCAGCAATGGGTTCTGATTTTATTAATGAGAAAATCTAAATTACCAACTGCCTGCACCCAGCAGCTCGATCAATCCAAATTACTGCATCTTGTCAGAGCATTGAGCCGGGGCTCTGCTGTAGCAGATGCTTGTGCGGTGCAGTGATGTTTCCTAAAGCATACGTCGTATTTTAATTGTGCTGGCGCAGACTGCAGCCAGGAGTTACGCAGCGAACAGTTCAGAGGACAGAATGCTGCTGATCTATCCCCTCTAAAACTGAGGTGAAGGCAAAATGTTTCATGTCAAGTTGGAAATACTGTGAATTTGTGTTTCAACCTTAAAGATGTAAAAATTTCAATATTCTGTAAAATACGGAAAAAAACTTTTCAATTGTATGCTCTTAACTGTTGTATTCATTCTGACGTTTTGTTTGAGTGTGGAGGTAAAGCTCTTTCAATTAAATGGCACTTTAACCTTTAAAATGTTTT
Organism: Albula goreensis; assembly: GCA_022829145.1. Lineage (NCBI taxonomy): Eukaryota > Metazoa > Chordata > Actinopteri > Albuliformes > Albulidae > Albula > Albula goreensis. The sequence goes on from CM040744.1 coordinate 34,558,512, forward strand.
CAAGTTCTTTATGTGAGTATGTTGCTCAAAATATTGTATATAAATGTACGGATGCAGTGGTAGCTTTCAGTCATATTTTTGACATTAATAAATTATTTATGATGATAACTAATAAATTATTATTTAAAAAAAAAAAGAAATGTGACATTTGCAAGTACACATTGTTGTCATGTTAACAAATACAAATTAAAATTAAGGGTTTGTGCAATCAACATATGCATGTCTCTAAACATACTATGTATAACTTCCTGTCCAATTAACTGAAATCCTAATTGCTAGGGCATCTGCTCCAAGCAAAAATTAATAAAAGAATAAAGCAGCTGATTTTATTGTAGATTATAATGTAATGATACATTATGCTTTGTTGTCAATTGACTATTTAAATGGTGTGAGCTGAAAATAATGTATTATTTTTCTTTACAATGATGCCTTTCATATTACATTCAGACTGTATCATTAATTATTTTAGTGATAGTGCTTTACAAACATTGATGTACAGAAAATTAATGAACTCCTTTTTTATGAAAAGTATAAGCCTGATTGCTTTGTATTCTGTCATTACAGAAAAACTGTACTTAAAGAAGTGAAATGTACAGTCTTAACTGGCAAAGCCAAAGTCTAATTAATGTGCATAAACTTATTGCAAACTAATAAATAATTTTGTGCTCATTTCTAACAAATAAATGAATCATTTTCACATTACTGTTTGAAAGACCCTCAATTAAAATGTCCCTCTAGTATTGCTATTCTTTTGTTTCTCAAGATTAATTACAAAAAAGTGTGATGGACCGTATGATGGTGCAAAAGTCATCCAATCCAGGCTCTTTATTTGGCTTGTGTCCAGGTGCTGTTCTTTGACACGGGTGGTGGTAGTAAATGATGAAAAGAATGGTAAATTGGAGGTGATGTATTTCAAGATCAAAAAATGGGCCCACAGAATTTCAAGAACATTCCTCAGAATAACCATTGTGGTGACACAATTATCATGGTAATTCTACCATAGGTATTTTCCACTCAATAAAGCTTTGCACTTTGCTGTATTCTAGATTAATGTTGCCCTCCAGCCCTGCAGCCGCAGGTTGTGAAGTAGTCCTCTTTGCTCTGCTCAGACCCGGTCATATCTTTCTTAATCCAATTTCATCCCTGAAATCCAGCCGTGTGTCATTCTGGGCCATGTGATCCAACTGACCCTGATTATAAGATTCCACTGTGAAGGACTGTACAGACAATCCCTTACTGTTCTTTGGTCTGGGCTATGCAAGCAGAGGTAAGTATAGATATAGGCATAGGTATAGAGTAAAGGTATAGGTATGGGTATTGTGGGAAATCTGTGGTTGTGGTTAGAGCAATTTACGCTTGTAATGATTGAATTTAGTTTCAAAGACATGCTCAACTTCCATAAGAGTATCTACTGCAATTGTAATTGTGTAAGGCTCAGCGATAAACAGTGTTATGAAATCAAAGACAGAATTCGCAATTAGCAACAACATCATATTTTTCTTATATTTTGATTACTTTTTATTACTGTTAGAGTACTTAGATCTGCAAATAAACGGTTTGGTGTTGACAGCAAAAGAAAAAGCATGGGTTCTACATACTGTAATAAAATGCATGATTTAAATTCAGACAGTGAGCAAAATTGTTTCACTTTAGCAGTCAGTTCTAATCACATTGTCTAATGAGCAAATATTGCAAGTCATTCTCCTAATTTAAACGTTGTTTTTCCAGCTAACACACACATTCTCAACTCATATAAAGCCTATTTCTGATCTTTTCTCTGAAGGACAATCAGCGCATCCTCATTAGCATCCTCTCTGGTCCTGCTTGTGTCAAAGGTCATCCCTCAAAACCTCACTCCACAGCTGCATCCCTCCCTCTGCTCTTAACATCTCTGGGACAGAGCCATCAACGGGGGTGAAACTGTACCCTTTAAGAAGGATGTGGTGATTTTGGATCAGTGCTATGAATAAGAAGACTTGGCAGCACTGGGAAAACCCCAAAAGAAGTGTCCACTGCAAGTCACAGCTGGATGGACAAAATTATATAACCATCCTGCAAGAAGAGTTTAACACTGTGCCCAGGTTCACTATGACTAATGTTAACGCTCATTAGAGGCAGAAGGTCATGTGAAATATGCCAAGGGCCTCATTTAAGAAACCCACAGCAGCAATTTGTCCTTTTTGTTGAGCAACAAATTCAAGCAAGTGTTCTTTGTCAGTTATTTCGAATCCCCCTCTCAGATCCAGTTGAATTAGAGCTGCATGTCTCCTTTGCCACCTGAGCAGGCGAGTGGCAGGGAGACTGGTAATGATTAAATTCATGAGCAGGCGTGTACCACATGAGTCCGTCCCTCTGTGTGGGCAGTGCAGATGCACAGTCGATCCAGGCTGACATAGATGGCCGTGGGCACAATGCTTCACAACGGTGATTATTTTTGGTTGGAAAAAATAGACAAGGTGACAGATTCTGAACTACAGGGAAAGGGCTGGTGTCATGCTGAAATGACATGAAAGCCTAGCATGACTTTTTTTTACTTCACAGACATCTGAGAACTCACAGTTGAAGCAAGAGAGTGGAGAGAAAGGACAAGCAGAAGAGAGGGGGAGAGACTGAATGAGTGATTGTAATCTTTCTGAAAGTGATTTTCTAGAATTCTCATCTGTGTTTATGTTAATGCTGTACATTTTGATAAGAGTTAAAAATGTATAATGTAGTAATGTAGCTTGGATTTGAATATGTGCATCTGAGTTTGTATATTAGAGAGGATGAGATTGATTGAGAGAGATAGAAAGAGAGAGACCTTTAGCAGCATAGATGGATAAATCTGTAGAAAGGTGAAACATTTTTGCTGATACTGTAACTGCACATTAGGCCAGGAATTAAGAAAAAGTCTGCAATTTATTTGCCAATTAAAGCAAGCTGTTCACGCTAATATGCAAGCTCCCTCCTGTTAATCCCATATCATGGTGGAATTACAGTTCAAAGGCACACTTGCGTTTTTATCTGTACATTGATTAATGCTTTTGGAAAGCATTACTTTAAGCGCTCAAATTTTGGGAGATTCCTTTTGATTTGAACAGGTTTCGTTCCCCTGCTGAGCACAGAAATCGTGGACGTGGGTGACGGACTGCCTGACTCCTCAGCTGCATGATGAATTTACACATACATAAGCACGGTGTTGACTTTGACACACAATGACTCACACTCTGGGTGCTATTTCTGTGTATTCTCTGGCAGATTCCAGCTTTCCTCTGCCTCCCGTTCCGGTTATTTATTCATTTGTTAGGTTCCCCCCCTCAAAATATTCTGTTGTTCTCTGACAATTTGGACCTCTGTCAAGGTGGTATGCCTGCCACCTGATGTCATTACGAAAGCTCCCCCGCCAAAAAAACAAAGATAGATGGCATTTCTTGCATGCAGCCTCTTGGCTGTCAGTGAGATCCAATCCTTTACCACCATGGTTCTTCCTTCTAGGCAGGTGGTACAACAGGGAGTGTGGACAGTGAGCACTTGTAGGAGGCTCTTACTGAAGATCCAGAAGGAGGAGGCTTGAGTGCTCACACATGTCCATACAGGTAATTAATGGTAAGCACAAACTATGAATAATGGGTAATTTGATACATGATAATGCAGGGTAGTGTTGTATTTATGTTGTAATTTAAAGTATGACTATGTAAACTTGCTATTTAATGTCTACACATTGAGAAATGAAAGACATGTCTTAACTCGCTCGTATATTCATGCCAGGCTGTCTTCTCCAGGACAGTGAACACATGATTGTTAATCTCTTTCATAAATCACTGAAACAGAAAACAGGAAAGAGAATAACACTATACATGAATGACACACGGCTGTGTTGGTAAACATAAGCTACGCAAAGGGAGGACTAATTTCATGCATCAAAACAAGCCACTGATTTCTAAAAATGATGCCGCATTTGTGCCTGTGCGTGTGCATGTGGGGGTGAGAGGGTGGGTGGGTGTGTGCGTGTGTGTGTGTGTGCACGTGCGTGTGTGTACACCCATGTATGTGTGTGTGTGTGTGTGTGTGTGTGTGTGTGTGTGTGTGTGTGTGTGTGTGTGTGTGTGTGTGTGTGTGTGTGTGTGTGTGTGTGTGTGTGCGAGTGTGTGTTTGAGCAAGCATGTGCCACGGAGCCCCTGAAAAGTGCGGATTAAAGGAAACATTTGTAGGGCATCAGCATTTCAGAGACAAGGTGTGTCCTGGTGATGGTAGTAACACAGTGTCACTTTAAGAGTCTCCATGCTCTGATTTAAAGCTGAGGGACTGATCATGCGCACTCCCTGCCGATCGATGGTGCATAATTCAAAACCGGCCCAAGCCCCAACTAATTAAACATCTTGGCCAGAGTCCACCCTCTCTTCTCCCATCCTCCCCACCCATCTCCCATTTCCGTTTTCACTGTGGGCTACGGGGGTCATCCCCACTCTGAGTGAGCAAAAAAAATCTTTTCCTTCACTGTTTTTTAGAAAAATAACACTGTCACCAGAAACCAACTACGATGCGCAAACACTTCTGTATGCATGCAGAAAGCATCGTTTGGTGGGTGTGGTGAGGTAAGGTATGATACAGTCTGCTGATGTGAGGTGTGAGGGGTACAGAAATGGAACAATGAGCAATTGATTCCATCAGGGGTAGAACACTGCTGTTCCGCCCGTCAACAGAATAATTTACTTTAGCTGCACCGTTAATAGATCTGGATGGAGTATGGAAGCCTCAAGGTCACTCCAAGCCTGATAATAGTTTAATGTTTATCTATTACTTAACAAGTTCACTAACCAAGGGGTCATTTGGCAGCTTTGTAGATCTTTGTATATGTAGGGGTCAGTAGCTAACTTCCACCACCACACTGTCTTTGCTTTATGAGTCAACAGCCAAGTACAACCACTCTGGGTCTGAGTTCAGCTGCTATGTTCAGATGTGAGTGCGTGGGTGGCAAATATTATAGATGACACCGTGGAGCATAATCCTTGACCTGTGGTGAAGATGAGACTGCGATCAATTTGTTCTTTTTTATGAATTAGGAAAAAAAAAGAATGCAAGTGAACCGGGAGGGGGAGGATGTACAACGACTTGGAGTGTTGGAACAGATTCATTTGTCTGAGGTTCAAATATAGCAATGGTTCAGGCAGAGAACTCTTATCACCACGGCAACACAGTCCCTGAGAGTAATCAGCTGAGCGTCTCAGTAAAGTAACCAATCCCCTAAAGCTTTGTATTTCTTTCTATCACACCAACAGCAAGATAAGGTATACGTTCACTTATCAGCCTTACTACTCCAAACAAAACTGGCATCTAATGAGCCTACCTCCACCTATCTTCTAAGCTGCTGATTAACAATGTTCCAATTTTTAAGCATTGTCTCTGTATTTGCCTCTTCTCAAAATTACGGAATGGTTTTTTGTGAGGGTTGACCCTTCACCAGTTATCAGGGAGGGGAACCAGAGCGCTTTCTGGAGTCACCATATGAGGGATTTGAAGCCCATCTGTCCCTGGAAGAAAGGTTAGCAAGGTGTTTGTCTGTGTCTTCGTTGGCAGGCAGAACCTAGAAAAGCTGAGACTGCTTCACTGTTACCAGCACAGTATTTGCTATGTATGCTGTTCATATATGGGGATCCAAAATATTTTCACATTTCTGGCTATATGGATTTCACCAAGAAAATCATTATTGATATTTATTTATAAACATTTCTGGTGCAAATCAGCCTTGACATCATCTCCAGAGACAAATGTTGCAATATAACTATATTGTACTGTATGATTGGCATAATCATCACCATAACAACAGCAGCTCTCCACAAATAGAGATGTTTAGCATTTAAAGCACGTGTTGCAAATGATAATTATGGGTGGTGTTTAAAAGTCGAAATACAAACATCCATATATGGCTATTAACTGTTGTTAATTTGACAGTTTGATCATGATCAGAGACTAGGGATTTTCCCCATGTTTTACGATTTAGATGTGAATATCTTTTTATCCTCACTGAATAAAAGAATAACACCTAATTCACAAATGGACGGGGTTACGTTAACTGAACTTGATGATATTATGATATTATTACACAACTGAGAAAAAAATGTGTGGTGTCCTGTCATAACGTGCCCTTTGCTGTCACAAACAATCAAATTGCTGTCATAGAAAAATACAAAGACACAAAAGTTACTGTTACTGAGGAAATATAAATTCCACGTGAGTGTAACGTGTGAAATTATTCGTCCTGACCCATGAAAGGCGTAAACTGTAGCTTGAATTGCTTCATAATTGGCAACGTGGATTACTAGTGAGCTTTGAACAAATTCAAGAAGTCGTGTATCCCTTGACGTCTGAAATCTGAACATTTTTCACCCCATTAGATTCATTAACAAATTCAGGAAAGCGGTATAGAAATTGTCGTCGGTACACAGCAAAGAGAAATAAACCGCGCATGTAGCTATCTTATCTGAGCTCACTTATTGCAAAGTCTTTACAAGCTTAGTTGGGTAACTTTGAAGGCAAATATCCTTGATGGGAAATTAAGGGTAGATATTTGCAGCACATCGTCTGTCGCACTTTTCGTAGGTCAGCAAACAGAACGAAGAGCACCGAACACGAAGAAATAATTGGTCTTTAACCACTTGTTTTCCGTCAGTAATGATTCCGAATGCCTATCAACGCGCTACCCAAGCGATTATGCCAAACAGCTGCTCTGTGCCTCGCTGTGGTGAAACAGCGGTATTACAATTCAGAACAAAGTACCTTTAAATCCGGAGATGCACGAATCAGTGTCAGTCAGACAACCGATCAATTGCATTGCAAGGCATGAAAATAATTAACACTCTTAATGATTTGAATAATTGACCATTAACAAAAATGCGTGATCAAACAGCTTGTTTGACCAGGGCTGAAATGCGCGAACAGGACTGATTATCGACTTCCCTGACTCAGAGGAGTGGTTCTCCCTGTGGATTAAAAATTCACACCTCAGCTGCTGAGTAAACTGCTGTACCGTGACTTTCAATTAGGCAGACCAGGCGCTCGGAGAGGCCTTTCCTCGGGAAAGATTTTTTTTTTTTTACCGCTGTGAGCATCAGGAAGTAGAGCACGGAAAAGTGGGACAGTCCTCTGTAAAATTCAGTTACACTGTTTCAGGTAATCTCTTCAATGGTTTGACATTTCATCTGGTGTCACAGGTACAGCCCCACTTCCACCATGCGAAAACTCCACTACTACCGTTTTTTTATGACTATTGTCTCAGTCGGGCAGAGCTGAAAACAAATTAAAAGCATTTGTTTCAGAAAGGTAGTGCGACTGAAGGTTATTGGATTTAAAATAGCTATGATCCAGTAATAGGCTGAATGAAGTTATTTTGGTAATATCTGTTCCTTAAGCAACTTTGGTCCAGCTGTCACAATTAAGCTTAATTGGTTGTTTAAGTACTTATCCTAGGCCTCCTTAAACAACTCATGAATAATTTATTCATTCAAAAACGTTGGATATTAATGATTTAACCCGTGAATAGAAATATTATATAGAAGTTCATTAACTTGCTTCCTTTCTTTAGATTAAACTTATCTACAGTGTTTCATTTGTAGAACAAACATTTAGATGCCAATGATTTTACTTCCAGTACTACCAGTCTTCAATTAACAATAATAAAACCAAACAATTTCATAGATGTGCCTAAAACAAAATCCATAATTGCCAGGTACCCTGACCCAAGACTGAGTTGCTCCCACTTTTGGTTAGTGCTAGCCTTTCCCTTTTTTATGGTGTTGTTGATACCCAGACTCGAGCTCCGAGCAGCTGTAACAGCAGTGGGCGTCATATGGATCAATACATAACTATAGATTATTCAAACCTGAAGCTCAAGAAGACCATCATCAGATCATTTTATCTTTGACACATGATGTGAAGGTATGGAAAATGAGGTTTCATGAACTTCAGAAATTGTACAGCCATTATGTGGTGCCTGTGATCTCTGTCACTGATCTCAGTCTATTTTAGAGAGAGCAAAGCTGTTTCATCAGTCCTTACAATTCAGATTACAGAGCACAGTCATTCCATCCATCCATGCAGTATACTCACCCCAAAAACCACAGAAGAGGAGGTGACATAGGTGTTTATGAAATAAATACATTAAACATTTCACTCTCTCAACAATATATAAGATTTTCATAAATTCCCTATGTGTGCTAATACAATGGCAGGTAATCATGATGCTGGTGAAATATATGAACATATGAAATGTTTTATGGTTTTTGGCATGCATGTAAAAATGTAATGTTTTCTTTGTGGTTTGTGTAATTGGGATATAATATTCTGTTAAAGATGGCCCTAGGGCATCACCCTGTCTGGCAGACAGAATGGCTACACGCTAATCAGAATCACTTTATCTATCCCTCACAACATATTATTATCACATTACACAAACCAACTACATTTTACATAGGTGTGCCATTTATATTTATGTAATGTAGCAATATTGTGATATTTAATATTTTAATATATTTTATAGGTTGTAGCTGTCAAGGTTGTTTTTAACATTATCCATAAATAAGCTGAAAATGAGAAACAGTTGTCAGATGTAGTCCCTATACTGGTAGCTGCATCACAGTTGTGTTGTTCTCCTGAAGTGAGCTCCATGTGCCCCTGTACAGAATATGTCATTCAGCAGAATCCCTGTAAACATTATAATCCCCTTCCATGTTTTTTGACTTTCCTCAGTCCTCACCAAGCTGAGCACAGGAGAGCAAATGAAAACAAAGCACCCAGTGGCCCTATACGGAAGTTAATTTAGCTTATGATGCTTATTGACTATCTTATCAGCTCTGGGTAGATCCATTTTGTGTGTTGACTTTGGATCTAGGTGAGAGTAAAAAGTGAGAGAGAGAATGAGCATGCAGGTGTGTGTGTGTGTGGGGGGGGTTACATGCACACCTTTGCATAGGTGCTCTTTATCTGCACAGGGCTAAGAGGTGCCTGGTAGACCCTGTGATCCCTGGTTACACTCTTATTGCCAAGGTGACTCAGAGGAGGCGGGCTTGTTTGTCACCGTGTAGGGGGCAGGGAGCATGAGAGGGAACAAGGAGTGTCAGTTGTGAGGTGTAGGAGAGAGTGAAAAACACAGAGGAGGAATGTGGATGGGTCAGTTTTGTCCGTTTAAGAGAACAGAAAGAGATGAGTTGCTTAAGTTTTTGACCCCAATGTTAAGAAAGATCGGTGAATATGAAAGCATTTACATGTTATTGGGAGGAAATTCTAACATTTCATCGCCTGAGAGATGGTGTGTGACTTTGGTAAACTCATTTAACTCATTTTTTTACAGCATACAACATTATCTGAAAATCTAGGATTTATTTTTAATATTTTATTTTATATATGTTGGAGACAGTATTTAAATAAGTCAGTAATTTTTGCTTTGAAAACATGTTTAATTTTACAATTATTTGCCAATATTATACTGTGTGTCATGTTAGTAAAGCTTATTTTAATGAAAGTGAGAGAGGAGTGAGGGAGTAGGAGTCCTCCTTTTCAGTAGCAATGGCTCAGTTTGTACAACAAACAACAAATAGTACATGTTGAACTGGGTTAATATTGCAAGTCTCTCACTTGCTCTCTCACTCACTCAGTCTCACACACTCATATTATTTGCCCCCTTGTAGTCTGTTGTATTGTATAACCTGTTTATTGAGTTTTGCAATGCCAGAATGACCCACCCTCAAAATATGGAGCATCCATCCTACAGCAATTAGAGCAAGTTTCCAAGGAAACCTCATCATTGCTATGGTATTGTACCTCCAGTATTACACCTGCTGCATTGAGATGACACACTGTGAAGGTCCTCATTTCACAGCTCTGAAGAATGAAATGTCTGCTGTGGTGTCTGTGCAGTTTCCTATGAACATTCTGGGGAGTTCCAGTCCAAAACCTGAAGTTGCACCAGAAGCATTGAACACAAACACAGACGCATGTAATCTTCCCAGCGCTCCCTCCCATGGGTCTCTTCAGCGAACTACCGCTCATTAGGATTGGAAAAGCCAACATCTGGAAGAGACCATAGCAGATAGCTCTCCATTTTGTCTTGCAGTCGAACTCAATCAGCATTACGTGGGTTTAATTATCCGCTTTTGATATTGACTGATTTATTTATTCAACTGTCAGAGGTTTTACCAAAGGGAATTTAACTATGAGAGTTCTTCGAGACATTTATTTATGTTAATTCAACCAACACACATTCACAGGCTACTGCTAATATACAAGGTGTGACTATTAAATAACGAGGCTGGGTTTATGTAAGTCGAATCATGATGTGCATGCACAAACCATGTGGCATACAATGACCAATGGGCAAGCATAAACAACCCCTGAAAGTTTCAATCCGCTCACGTCTTCATTTAGCTGTTACGCATCGCTTGTAGTTGATGTTTTCTTCTTGAGCTTTACTCCCATTATTTAGTAGCCACACCTTGTATTTTGGCTGCATGGAGCCAGAAGAGACAGTTGTGGACAGGTGGCTGTGAAGTAATTATATCCATCAAACATTCAATCAGAAGCTGAAACTCAACTATGTCATTGTCAAAATGTAAATAAAATCTCAAACTGTCACCAAATTAAAATTAAGTACAGGCACATATAAATGAACCTTTATACTGTCGTATAAAGGTTCATAAACACCTGTGGTGTAAAGCCAAACACAGCATTTGAAAGTGACCCTTGATCCCTCAATCTGTCTAACAGTAGAGATAGAGAGGAAGAAAAACAGAGAGGGTGTGACCTATGGGGACACACCTGTTTTGGTGTTCAGGGAGTGAGTGAGAGCAAGAAAGAGGGTGGAGGGAATGACAGAAGGAGCATGAGAGAGACAGAACAACGTCTATCTTAATCATTTCTCTGTCAAGAAGCATAGAAATGGCTTTGCCTGTGGATTATTGTCCTACACTAAGGTAAATTGGATTTCAAACAATGCATTTTATGTATTTCCGCCCTGGAGAATGTTTGGTTGTGAGCTGAAGGGACTTTGTTATGGGGATTTCAAGAGCAATATGTTAATTTTTACTTGTTGTGTTGGTTTCCTGGTTCCATCAATGTATGATTATTTTTGTATGACTTGTTTAATTATTCATTGAAATTAATTATATAGAATAATTTTTTATCCTGACCCAAAGTGTCACTTTAAGAGCTTGGTAGTACATTTAATGATGATTTAAGTTTTAGTTATTTTTTTCTGTGTGCCTTTGTGAGTGACTTTCTTGTGGATAGGAATTTATATATTTAAAATTGACAATATTTCAGTCATTACATTTCTACCCAGGATGTACACAACTTATTTTTTGAAATTGTATGTACATAAATTCCAAAACTAAGGAATAACACAAAGCCTTATATCTGTACATTCAAGGCTTTTTGTAAGTACTGTCACTTGGTTTTGAAATGCATGAATTCTGTGGTAAGTAAAGAGTTAAACACTATCCAAAGAAAATAAGCAGTGCTGGCAATCTCGAGGAAAAGGGGTATTGTCAAATGCATTTTACATGGCACCTATTCTGTTTTCTTTTTTCATTTCTCTGTGGACTGTGCCAGCGTTTTGCTGCAAAGCTGTCTTTCAAATATCACACAAACAACATTTTGTTTCCTGACTTTACATGCACATATGACAGTATTGTCTGTAGTTTTCCTTAAGGAATCTTTATTTAAATACCACAAATCTGTCACTACTATGCACAGCTCTCATTGAATAAATACAAACTCTTTCACTAAAGGGATGCACAGACATGATATCGCAGTAATTTTAAAACATTGTGTTCCCAGGAGCCTGAATGATTGTCAGGTTTTTGTTTATTGCATGTCCCTTTGTAGCTTTCGATAGAAATATAAATTCATTGCCGCTGAATCCTTTTTTCCACAAGCTACAGGTGATGGTTTCCTCTAATCGTCCCATGGTTGAATTGCCATTAAACTATATGGACAAAATATGTAAGAGTAATATAATGATGTAAAATTCAATAGTATGGAGCTATGCAAGGTGATGGCAGTTATTTTAAGATGTATTGGGAGATTAAAATGTGGTTTTAAAATGTGGTGTACACATCATCCAGTGAAAACCAGTGGCATTAGATTACTTATTAGAAGTTTTTGGCATAACATTTCACATCACTGAGATGTGATCAAAATCGTGAAGTGTATGGCACAGACATAAGTGGCTCTATGTGGGGGGCAAAACAAAGAGCATTTAATTTTATTTATATATCATAAGCATTTTGAAAATGCATTGCAGAATATATCTTCCAGAAAAGTACACTGATCAAACTGGTAGGATAGCACTTACAAGTTATCACAGAGCCATTTTATCCAATTACAAAGACAAATCTCCATGTGAAATAGTTATACATAAGTCTAATTAGTTTTCATCTATCAGTGTATGCAGCTAAAATTAAGTAAGTATGTGTGTTTGGGGTTTTATTTTAACAAGCAGATTACAGCAGGTCTAAGATGGATAAGCCCTAGTGCAGTTTGATGTTTTCCATAGATGCTGGATGTCATCATAAGTCACTGGCTTCGGTTTCCATCTGACAGTGTATCATTTACCTGTTTACTGTCTACAGGTTTTCCAAAGGTCTTACCATGAACAGGCCCTACGCCTGCTCCAGGACACTGTGGGCCATGGTCTGTGTAATTACACTTTACCTCAGGTCGGGTGAGTGCTCATGTCATTCGCATAACCTATATACAACAGGAGTGGATCCAACTTTCAGAGGAAACATTAAAAATATTTAGGTGTAATGTATTGAATCATGGAAATTCTTCAAAACTGCTGATGTCTCAAATGATGTATAAGGTGCTTGTTCAATATATAAGATGCTCTGCAACAACTGGCTAATGTGCTTGTTCAATATAGAAGATTCTCTGTAACAACTGGCTAATGTGCAAAAGTAAAATCTCTACACAGCTCTTGGATTATTTGCAAAGCACAGCAAATGTATACTGACAGCAGTGACGTGGGTGGCATGCCGTGCAGGAGCCACAATGGAGCTATGGTAACGAGCACATAAACAAACCCCAATGGTGCCAGCTGTGATGTTCCAGCCTAGACAATCTGGGGTGCACAGAGGCAGCCTTTTGTCTATGAAAATCTTTCAAGATTTTTTTAGACAAAAACCAAAGACACTTTCAGTCATTTACACTTATTTTTATTCAAATCTCTTATTTATTTTGATTTGAGAAAATCAGTATGACAATGGGAGAATCTCTGGGTTCCCACTGGTTGAAAGAGACGTGTCTCTGGTCATGTGGGAATGACTGGAATGCATGTTGCAAAAGGAGTATCTGCCTTGAGGGCTGCCCTGTCGGCACCTAACTGGATTAGGCGTGGTGTCGGGTGTGGCCAGCTTGGTTTCTCTGTACCAGAGATTCTGTCTCAGTTCATGTGTGCCCATCTGAAAAGGTTCAGATAAGAAAGTCTTTTCAGGTTTGGCAGACACTGTCATTCTCATCCTGAGTCAGGGAATATCGACTGTGACAGATTACGTATGTACTGGGTGAAACTGGGGAAGTGGGTGTGGAACAATTGATGGAATCGAATGTTCTATGCACGTGCTGCTACACCCTGGCCCTAAGCATGGGCTGGTTCTCAGTACAATTTAAAGGAGGAGGTAGGACAATAGCTGAACAGTGTACAGCCTGTGAATATGAATGTAGCAATAAAAATATAAGTATGTGAACATGTGTAGGTGGAGGGAAAAGAATGATCATTGCTGTGTTATCTCCAAACCTACAGATGTCACTGTGGCCATGCAGGTGACCTCCACAGGGCCGCAGACCATTCAAAAAGGCCAGGGAGAGAAGGTGACTCTGGGGTGCACATTCACCCCGGGCCCCTTAGACACAGGAGAGCTGGACATCGAGTGGTCCAACGTCAGGCCAGACATGACCCAGAAAGACGAGCTGGTGAGCTAGAAGTCAGGTCCAGGGTGGGGGAAGCACATTTTTTTTACAATTCTCTAATGTGCACATTAATTTTCATCATTGTTTTAACCTCTCTGGTTATGGGTCTTTGTGCTTGTCCAAAGCAGGTTGTGCAAGATTTTCAGACAAGGTGTCATAGCAGTTGAGGAAAAACCTGTTCTAAGGATGTGTGCTGTATGTGTCAATCTCTGTGCTGTCAGAGGAATGAACCAGGTTCCTGTTTTGTCAGATCTTATCTTACACAGGCGGGCAGAAGTATGTTCACGGCAGCCCCAGCCTGATGAAGAGGCTGGACTTCCTCACAGGTGACCCCAGCATGGGAGATGCCTCCATCGCTGTATCGGACCTGCAGGTGCTTGACACGGGCACATACCAGTGCAAAGTCAAAAAGGCCCCGGGCGTGGATATGCGCAAAGTCACACTGGTCGTGATGGGTGAGACACGTGTCAAAGATCTGAGCCTACCTGACTGGTTTAGGTTTTACCTGTTTTTCTTACATTCCCCCCGGCCCCCTCCTCTTTTGGTAAACTCCTCTCTCATCATTTAGGAATGTAAAGCTTTGAATTCACTCCCTCTGTTCTCTAAACGGTTTTGTTTTCTTTTTGCCTTGATAATCCTCTGTCTTTATTTTCCACCTATTCATTCCACCTTCCAATTTGTATGACCTCACTCTCTGTCTATCAAATCTCTCACAGTCACCTCCAACATGCTAACTGACAAAAACCGCTTTGTCTGTTATTACACCATTATAGAAGCTTCACTGGCTGTCAAATGATTTAAAAATAATTATGATTGGTGATGTGAATTTCTAAAAAATGTATCTCACATTTAATAGTCATTTCAACCTTTAAAAGTCATGTGTAGTGGTTATATTTAAAAATAAACCCCAAGGGGATTTTGGATAGCGGTAGATACCAAGCACTAATAAGTCAGCTTCTCTGCATTATAAAAGCCCTAAGGACCTTGAGTTTCAAGTTCTGAAGTGACACGCCCCTGACATTAAGGGGTATTTCAGTGCTCAGTGAGGTGAGGTGAGATGGCTGAAGTCCAGGCCTCTACTGAACCCGCAACATAGGGGAAAAGTGCCAGTGACTTTGAGGAATCTTTGGGTAGACATCCCACAAACCAACACGGAATTTATCTCAGATAGGCCTCCTACACATGCATCAGCACCCAACCGCTTAATTACCATTTTGATCTGCTGTATAAATCAACAGACACAATTATACACGCAGTTGCACTCACAATTGGTTAATTTGGATGTATTTATTAGCTAACCGTTCATACATGCCTGAGGTTTATCCAGGAGCTGATTCTCAACAACATTGATGGGCACATCAGAAACGCATTGCGGAGGGTGTGACGATAACATTTTTAAAACTGCAGAACCCCAAACATTTTGCAGGGACTGTAATGAGGTCACACCATTATTTGCTGAGCATAAAAGCAATGCTACTGACTGATGGTGATTTCAAACTTCCACAGCTTATTTACTCCACATTTTCACTGGCTGTGGAATGATTACTAGGTGATATCACGCTATGTCGTATAGTGCACTCACTGGGGGCTTAAATGTTGGTATTGGCCTCTGAGCTGCTCTGTGCTTTGTAAGCTTCCATTTTCAATTACACCACTGACACAGTGCAGTCTTTTTCCTTAACAGAAAATCTAAAATTGATTTCAGGTAATGGTTGGCTAATTTAAATCAGGAATGTGAGTTTAACAGTTGCTTGGTTGATCACCTTTCAAAAAATTAATTTTAATAATAAATGTTTTAATTAAATGTTATCTTCCTAAAAACAAAAGTAAAGCACAAAGTTAGCAGGTTCATAGAACATTACGAAACAGATGCTGATATGAAACAGTGGTCTCTCAGCTAGCCTCTCTGCTTATTGCTCAAGTCTGTTTTGAAGGAACACAATGAGGCTAGAGGCTGCATGCAGTGTGATAAAATTATTTTAGTGCCACAGTGGGTTTGAATAATGTGGTGTCCATGCTCCATTGTTTGTACATTTCACATTGAATTAAGGGGAAGAAAGTGAATAGGTATAGAACCTGTTTTCTCGTGCACACCCTCACTAATGTATATAGTACATGATATTCACAAGGAAACTTTCAAAAAGCTTACATATAAAAGAAATGTGTTTGCAATGCATGTAAGGCACATGTAAATGGTAATGCATGCATAGTTATAAAATAAGCATTAAACAAGGAATGAATAGGCAGGTGCATTTATGTAATAATCGGGATGAGAAGTTCTGGCCTGATACAAATGTGCATCCAACTGCATATGGCAAACATGCTTGATTTTTTTTTTCCTCTATCTACTGTATATTTCATGCTCATCGTGCTTCTGCTTGTCTGACAGAGCAGATGCAGACCAGCAGAAATGAAGTGCAGTGAATTAGAAAGGTCAAAGCGGGGAACTTGAATTAATTCATCTGTATGACAATGCTGAGGGATTGACAGCCCTGCTTAGTTTATGGAATGTGATTTTTGTATCTGATTGCATAAGAATTTAATTTTGATGTCTTGTCTCTCCCTCTAATTTTCAGTGCCCCCATCGGTGCCTAAGTGCTGGGTGGAGGGCAGTGAGGAGATTGGGGGCTCGGTCTCCTTACGCTGCAAATCATCACAGGGATCCACACCCATGACCTACACATGGAGAAGAGAGAGCGGAGGAGCTATTCCAGCCACAGCACTTCAGAGTGAGTGCAAAAACAACCCATGCTTTTCAACATGATCATTTTTAATGTATGGATGTCTATATGTTATTCAGATGAGGATATTTTCAAATGGAATAGCTGCAGAAATAAAGGGCCCCCTCTGTGGCAGGTAGGAAGGGTTCATGTAGGCCAGACTTCCTCCAGTTACCCTTGCGTTAGATCCTGTAAACAGCGCAGCCTGCAGGGCTCCTGGGGTGTGAGAGCGGGTGGTAACTAGAGGAGGAGCCATTAGCAATACTGCATACACAGAAAAAGAACAAGGATTTAAATGATAGTGCATTGAAACCACACTAAGCTTGCTTTTGACTTGCTTCTGTGTTCTTAAAATTGAGTGGTGCACAGGAAGCCCCTAAAAGAATTAGTGCCCACAATCTTTTTTTTGGCTAATAGCAGGTTACATTCTGCTCTCTGGTATTACATTTTCAGATCTGTGCATGCCTTAAGATGCAATGTACAATACCAAATTTAATATTTAATCTTACAAATTGTACTGTGGAAGGTCTTTTCTTTTTTCATTTTTCACTGCCTTTAATCATATGACTCACTCATATTAGAATAAATTTCCTTTTCTCTTGATGTCATCCTCAGATGCTCAGACTGGAGAGCTGCTGATCTCTAACCACACTGCAAGCTACATGGGCAATTACCTGTGTCAGGTAAACAATGCAGTTGGCCGGGAGCAGTGCAAATACACCCTGCGAGCAGTTCAACGTAAGTTCAACTAAACAGTGAACCCACCTCAGTAAACAATCTGATCAAACATTTATGTATCCTGAGAATCCCAGGTACATGCTACAGTGTTTTCATATGCATTCCTTTAAGACATGTGACATGTGAGCTTATGTACATTCCTCTCCCCCCTCGTCTTTAGCCACAAACAAAACCGGAGTGATCGTGGGTGCTGTAATTGGTGCATTGCTGCTATTGCTCCTCCTCCTTTTCCTCATCTGGCTTCTGATTTGTCTCTGCCACAAGCGACGTTATGAGAAGGAAGCTGCTAATGAGATAAGGTGAGAAATGTTTCCAGAATGCAACCAAAACTATTGTTTGTTTTTATGGGGACTCAGGTGGGTCACATGCCTCACGTCATTGAAAAACCATATCTGCATCTAAAGAGTATTAGATTTGTCATGGACGAGGACTTGCTATGAAAGCAAAAGCTCAAGTCCAAAACAAAAGAAAAAATCTTTCACGGTTCACATTGAGAGATAAGAGGCCTAATGTCACAGTCCGTGGCTGCCTGTTCTCATTGCCTCACTTCCTCTTCCTTTCATAGGGAGGACGCACCAGCCCCTGAGAGTAGGCCTGGCAGCCGAAGCTCCAGCTTCCGCTCAGTGCTGGGGTACCGTTCCCATGGTGGTATGACCTACAACTCAGTGCGGAACCCCCAGCCATGGACAGGCTCTGAGCGCAGCAGTATCTACACAGAGCGGAGCAAGCCTGTGCCTCCAAGCAACAAGGCCGCACCGGTACTCAAATACGACAGCCGATATGGGTACCCTGTATAAAAACAATGGAACCATACAGTGTAAACTGGTTAAAGTGAGGAGAAGCACAATTTCCACAAAGCCCATATACTGGACCTAATGTTTGCTCTTTGAAAGCCTGTACCTGAGAGCCACATAAAGGCCACACTGAGATCAAACAATTGAGGCAAAACAGTGGTAGTTAAATATTGTGTGTGTGTGTGTGTGTGTGTGTGTGTGTGTGTGTGTGTGTGTGTTGTATTTTTTACTGAACATATGTTGATGATGTACATATTATGAATGACTTAATGCTCTGTAACTGTTTTGTAAATATGTATTGATATTGACATACATTCTGAAATTTTCTTCAGCATTAGCCTTTCACATTAATCTTTTAACAATAAAAATTGAAAGTGGATAATGTATCTGTATGCAAATATTTTCTGAATAAGACCCCATTTGTAAGGAGCTGGTTTTATAAGATTGCTGCAATAAAAGGCAGGGGTCGAGTAATGATGTTATTAGTGGTACTGGGTCACTCAACATTGCTGCATGCTGTGGCAAACTCCTGCAGTATGGTGCCTTTAAAAGGCTTGAATACATTTGTCTCAAATATGATATGGAGATCCTGTCTGCATATCTGTCTGATAGAGATGAATTGAGACAGCAAGACTGATAGAGATATAACTCAATATACAAATATCTTCAGCTAATATTTGTGCTCTGATTGGGTAAATATCTCCTCCACCTTTATTTCAACAGCAAACCATCTTGGCCAAGTACAGGTGCTGCCTACTTCTGCCCTTCAGTTATTTGCCAAAAGTTTGAGTTGAGATTAATTGACATAAAGGCTCCACTGTGATTTACTATAAACCCTAAGAGAACATGAATCCCTTTCTATTTAACATTAAGATATTTTCTTTGGGAATCTGGGTTATGTTGGGGCAAAGGCTCGATTCAAATCCACCTGACCATATACCACTACTTTCAATACCACAGGAAGGTCAATGAACAATCAAATCAGTGGTTTCAACCGCAGTGGAACTTGTGGTTGAACTTTTGTTTATGAAGAATTTTTTTCTATTTATTATTCACTCAAAGTCAGTAGACCAGATCTACATTCTGTTGTTGCTGATTCTGTTGTTCTGACTTCTGTTCATTCAGTTGTCTCCAGTCTTCATTGTTTAGCCTATATTAGGATTTCTTTAGACTGAAATTTTCAAAGGCACAGCTCCCCACACCCTGCTATGGTACAAATGATTATTAATGTAGATTTATCATTTCTACTCCCAGGGAAAACGAATCAATAAAGAAGGAATAAGAAAGAATAAAGAATGAAAAGTCTGATCTCACTTTGAGTTTCAAGGTTATTATTATTATTTTAGAATTGCCCTTTGATTGTCAAAAGGAAGTGTTTTACCTGACATTAAAAATGTACTACAGACAAGTAGTCCGCTGCTGTTAATCAAGACTGTGCTGGAGTGTTAAAGTGAGGCTTGAACCTGAAGGATGAGAGGAGAAAACATCTAAGATTGATAGTATCAGCTCTGACATGTGGTTATGAACTGCTGTCATTACCAAAAAGCTCTGGATTCAGATCCCGAGCAGGGAGGCTCTGGTGTACCCTTGGATATAGTGATAATCCTGAAATGCCGCTGTAAATATCAAGTTGTCAAAATAGGTGATACAAAAATGGTAGCTATGTGGCTATTCTGCCCTGGATGAGGGCATCTTATAACAGAATAGAACTCAAGTATACATGGTAATTAAAAAACAAATAAATATTGGCTTTAGTATTATGAGTTGTAAATGAGCTAACTTGAAAACTGTTCTGGTACAGAATGTCTGTCTTTTTTATTAACAAGCCATAGAATTACTTTCATATTAAAATGCAGGCTGGATACAGGTATACAGACAGGGTGATGCATATGAGATTCTGCAGAAAATAATTTCATTCAAAAGGGCAATATGTATTCTGTGAGAGTCCATGGTTTGTGGATCATGTTCTCAGTAAGTTTCGGAGCATCCGCCGATGAAACTGCGCTTTCACTTAATGGTGTCGAAATCATGACAAATTGATGTGGTTCCACCTGTGATTCAGTTAAAGTAAGTAATTAAAAGTACCGGCTGGGGAAGAGAAAGATTAGGGCCATGTCATTTTGCAATGTCAGCTCACAGTCACTTTTCTTTTTTTACCTGGTAGTTGGCGGATAAGCCTTTTTCTTTTACCTGATGCTGTATACAGCTCGCCAGGGCTTTTGACCTGGCGTGTCAGCGGTGTTCAATCTTTCTTTAAGCAGTTTAGAGCGCGGTTGATTTGAATTAGCAAGCCTCCCTGCAGCTCCCTACTTTCTTTCAAATACTTGATTTTAAACAGAACTGCCAGCTCAAAGGATAACATGTGCAAAGCACCCATTTCACTGTTACTATAGATACCGCCGTGAAATCCATCAGAAAAAGAAATCCCAACAGCATAGGCTTCTGCCAAGATTCTGCTTTAATGTAGTGTGTACGTTTCTGATGCAGTGCTGTTCAGTCCTTCCTGCTGTCCTTGCACGCATGTTGGACACAGCTGAAACTCACTTAAAAAAGTGTTTATCAACACAAGCTGAAATAAGAAATTGTGCAAATTTCCTGTTAATAATATAATGCCTACATTGCAAAAATCTGACATACATATTACCCTGTAACATACATGTACATGATTAAACATAATTCTAAATCATAAATTGTGAAAGCTGATGCATGTTAACTTAAACAACATAAAAGTGGTGGAGGATCTGTTACAGTGTGGGCCGCCATGTTGCAGAATTACAGCCAAGGAATAGATTGCTATTTTATGCATCCAGGTGCCCAAACATTGTTTACTTAATATATTGCTACTTTCTAAACGTTGGGTTTATTTTGGATTCAGATCAAATTTTGGGGATTTTTTTGAAATTTTATTAAAGTATGGGAAGCATGCCTAAGTTGCGGCAAAAGTGTTTCCAAGACCTTGTCTTTTGCGGGTCAAATTGATCCTTCTAACCTTTTTAGCACAATACACCCAAACACAGGTGAGATGACAATAGCAAGGGGAAGGTGGTCTTGTGAGCCACCTCCTGTAAATGGCTCTTGTGAAGAGGTTTGTAAATCTCTGGCGGTAGAGCCAGGAAGGGCATTTGAATATAGGATGAGACTCTCCACAGACATGCCTTCCCAGTATCTGTGATTTAGCTAACCAGACATTTGACACCAGAATCAAGCCAGGAAGTTTTGTACCCTGTCAGTGCATTCTCCTTTAACACGTTGTGTAACCCCCCACATTAATCCACTGTCTATGCAAATGCACACCTGATAAAGTGGATTGCTTCAGCTTTCCTGGCACCACTTCTCCTTTATCTATCGCTCAAGACACTTCTCCAGATCAAAAGGATCTTCTCCGTCTCTGGCTCGAGTGTCATTCTCCATGAGCCTCACCCCGTTCTCAAAACTGTCTGTTTTTTAACCTTTCCTTTTTTCCCTCTTTAACATTTAACTTGAAGTTTATTTATTCTGACAACCTGGATGGTTCTGGTTTATTTCTGACATATTTTTCATGTATTGCACTCTTTTTCAAGAACCCGAGCGAAATGCAAGACAGTAAAAATCTTGGATCTTACACAATGGAAACTGTCATCATATTTTGTCCACATTTGGAGAGGCACTGCAATGATTACAGAGGTCAGGCAACACTACCTTTTTTGTTTTTTTTTTTTTTTCCATTTGTCAACACAGCAACTATGATGATATCAGAATCTGACAATTGTAATATTTATTCCAGGTGCTGATGGACATGTGAACTGCTTTATTGACTCATTCAGATATAAAATATCTGGCTGCTATTAGGAGAATAATGGACTCAAGTCACCTCCAGTTGAGAGAGAATTCTGCAAGGAAATCAATCAGAGTGAAATCTAAAGGGCTTTCTCTGTCTAATGGACTTGATGAGCTGTTGAACGCTCGACGGCAGAACAACTAATGGCTATCTGACAAGATCTGACAATTTAATATGATACATCATTTCCTCTATTTCACAGGCATCAGAACAAGACAGAAACACTGCTCAAGGCTCAAATGGATATAGCACCCTGAATATTCAGAAAATATAAATACATACCATTTTTATTCATGCACTAGATAGAACATGGTGTAAACCTTTTTTATGTGTGGAATTGTATGGAGTCCTGTGCTGAAGGTGTGTGAATTAAGATTTATTCATGTATCACTGTGTGCATTCAGGTGAGAAATCCTGAAAGATCTTTGTGAACCACAATTTATGAAATGTACTTCTTTGTAGTCTCATTGCCCCACCTACTGGACTCTCTATGATTGAATGCAAATGGTAATGTATACATTCACACCACAGCACACTCACATAGTAATTGTGATCACTAAGTGACTAATTATAATCCTTAATCACATCACATAACTCAACTCTTTAATCCATATACTCTTGATACAAACTTCAAACAAATCTTTCATTGTTTGAGCATTTATAATTATCAGGGTTCATCTTCTAGTCTATAAATAACTCATTTAGTGTACACACATCGCATAAAAGGTTGAGAAATCCTAGGCACCATGCTGACGAGCAGAGATAGAATGGCCATCTGGATATTGACTGGCCTGACCGGTGTCTTAACGATTTTCTTTAACCTCTTCATCTTACTGATGAGCGCGCGAACCTACAGGCAGAATGGACACTGGCTCCCCTGTGAGACCATCACTGCAACTCTCTCAATGGTCAACGGCATGCACCAGGTGGTCTCTTACTTTTTCATTTCTCTGGACAAGATGGATATCAATTGCCTAGTCGATGATTATGTGCTCTCTGTTCTGGTAGTGATTATCTACAGCCTTAAGTTTTGCATCATGTGGATCACCGCTTTTCTGACATTCTACTATAGCACCAAGCTGGTGATTGAGCCCATCCACTGCTATACAAAGATCCAGGAGGCCATCCTCAAGCACGATATCACAGTGCTCCTGGTCATCCTCCTGTGCGGGTTCGGCAGCTGCATGCCGATGATGGTTATCCTGGAGCACAGCCACACTGAGGGGGACAAGTACGACTGTGGCACCCTGAGGCCGGACGCCACCCATGGCATCGCATACATGGGGTACTACCTGCTCATGTCTGATATCATACCTGGCCTGGTGATGGTAAAGAGCAGCATCTCCATTAGTGTCCATCTAGCCATCCACCTGCGCCACATGAAGGCCAGCACCAACGGTTTCCACACCCCCAAGCTGGGTGCAGAGATGCGGGTGATTCGAATGAACCTGGGCCTGGTCGCAGTCTTCATCTGCTTCTTGACAGTGGACCTCTATGTGCACTACATGAACATTATCGAAGAGGAGAACGTACTGCCTCTGACAGTCCTCTTCACCTCGGTCTATACGTCGGTGAGCACCATGATGCTCATCTATGGAAAAAAGACCTTCTGGAAGGGGCTACTCCACCAGTTCAACCTCTTCCTGGATGAGTACCCCTGCCTCTCGTGCCTTAAAGTTCCAGAGACCAAGCCCGCTGAGAGTGCAGCTCCAAAACACTGAAGTCAGGCTTTCACCATTCTTTCCAGGCTTTCACTGAAGATTTGATTATTCCCCTCCTACTTTAATTAAAAAAAACCTCACTGAAGGAAATCTTTTTTTGTGTGTTTTTTAATGTGTTTAGTAATAGCAGTGTATTCTTGAATAGTGCAAGTGTTTGTTTTATTAAATCTGAGAAATTAATCTTTCATCTTTAAAAACAACAGGAAACAGTTTGAAATGTATTGCTCTCAACAGAGGTGAGAGTACAAAGTGAGGATACAAATGTATTTTTCTATGCCTTTTTGAACTTGTTAAAGCTAAGGAGTCAAAATATAAAAAATTGTTCTTTTATATTTAGCGCCTCTTACGGATCCTCCCTTGTTTACTGGAGCCTTAGTGTTGTAATTTTGCCTCTTTTTGCTGAATTGTTGTTTGAATCACAAACCTCTCTATACTCACGGCTAGGTGATTGCTGACTAGCTAGACAAAAATATATTTTACAGTCATTGGTTATATAATGTTGTCACAAGAATTATGATAAATAAATAAATGAATTGAATACATCGTGTGAGATTTGTCTGTCCTGTGGTCCCTTCACAATCTTATGGTTAAAAATTAGGTTGAATATTTATAACTTTCAAAGCACTGGATGGACTGGCGACAGCACAGCTGGGCCAGCTCATAACCACATAGCCTCCCATTAGACATGGATCATTTTCAGCTGGCAATCTGCTCTTCCCTGTTATGTGTGAAGTTCTCTTTCACATACAATATACTTTGTAATACTTGGAAATAAATAATTCACAAAAATATAGCCTTTAATTCACTCAAGAAAAAGAATCTCAGATAACCCACAATTTCAGGAAATGTAAAAAATAGTTTGTAACACAGCACCATCAAAATCTCCTTATATCTCTGTGTCACTCACCACTCTGGCCTCTGTGCTGGCTCTCCCTTTCATGGTACTTGTGACACATGATATGTAATACATTGTATGGATTTTAAAAACCTTTGGGCAATGTGGGCGTTGCTTTACTCAATGAAACAGTGGCCATAAAGGAGTAAGGACACAGAGCTGCTCCAGGAAATTGTCATGGATTATTTCCCCAGAGAAGGCTCTGAGAACTGGAACAGACTTCCCAGCTTTCCTGTACAGTAAGTGTACAATTATATTAAACATGTTGAAAAGTGCTGGTACTGCATGTACATTACTTATTTGATAAATTATGTAGAATCAGGCATTTTAAATACAACACAAATAATACATGTACAATATTTCATCTAGTAGTATGTATTAGATAGATAACAGTGATATAGTAACCAAGGACAGGTAGTATTTACCCAGGATTAATATTATATGAGAAGGTGTAAAAATAGATTTTTTTTAGACCAGAGTGTTTTTTTTTCAGTAGTCAGTGAAAAGAACTGACTTTCATGTTTTCTAACATAGAGACCACAACAAGCAAAAACTCAAAACATTTAACAACCATATTGAACACTTACTGAAATAGCGAGAACATATTTAGTATTAGTGACAAAATGGGGTAAAGGTTGAGGTATTGAGTTCATATCCCAATGTTGGCAGGTTTGATTAAAGCTATTGTGGTCATAGGAAATGTATTTGTGACTTATCTATCTGAATGGCATCAATAACTACACAATTGGATAATCTACATCGCATTAAATCAATTAATCACCCTTGGATGATGGAATTTTTTTTCTTTTTCATAATTGCATTAGTCATAATACACAAAATGTTTTAGAAACCCCTATTACTGATAAGCTGTATTCTTACTTAAAAGTCAAGAGACTGGCTGAGGTTTAATTGTATCCTGCATTAACAGGGGAAATCTTGTTTGGCCAACATAACAACTGAAAACCTCAATGTAGATCATTGATAAGTCTGCTTTGCATATAACTAAAAGGGCAAATGTCTACATTGCATTAGTTAAAGGCCAGACATCTTCTCAATTCTTAGAAAAAAAAAAACTGGAAACAAATTGACTATGTTGGTCATTAAAAACTCACACCCGGGGCTAGCCAGAGGAGGATAGGCTCCCCCCTCAAGTCTGGTTTCTTTCAGTTTTTTCTGTATTTTTAAATGTTTACCTTTTTCAGTTTTGTTTTGACATCTTAAAGGTAAGAGCCCCTCATAAACCCTTTTGTTTCCCAATCATGCATATATGTTCTTTTGTTGCAATGTTTTCAAATAAATGAAACCATGTTAGTCAGATCAGTGACAGCACACTTTTTGTGATTGTGGTCTTTCTACTTACTGTTCACTGTGCAGGAGAACAATGCTTGTCCTTTGGGTGGTCAGCATCACTTTGAGTGGGATACCTTTTCACTGCAGTGCTGGTTCCGAAAAAGCACCATTTGCCCCCCTGCAAAGACAGTCCCCACAAAAGACCCCATATTTTCCTCAAAAAAAAATTAAGTACTGGCAACATAAAAGGGCTACCCACCCTGACCAACTAAGATGGAGGAGTCCCCACTCATATGGAATGACAGAGAAAAATGGTCAATGGTTAACAAGCACACAGAGTCCACCCACTGACCCTGTCACTTCAACGACCCCTTCTGCAACTGCAACTGCTGGCCCCATAGTCTACCCCTCCATGCCACCACTGACCACCGCTCCTTGGCTCACAACACCCTCTGCTGATGCAGGTGTTGGAGATGTCATTCATTTCATAGATGAATGCCTAGACCCAGGGGACTTCTACAACTGTACAGGATTCAGCGCTAATCACAGCCGGGATGGAATCTGTTTCTACTTCCGCAGTAATGACACACTCAACTGTGAAGGTGCCAAGCTGGCAAAGGTGAGCTTTCTGACACTGTCAATATCACTGTTCAGGGAGTTGGGTGACAGGCATAATGTATAAAGGATATAAGGATATACAGAAATTCCTCACTGAATATAATTTTGCTATATCATTTTCAAAAAATGACTTCTGCATTTCATCTCCCGACAGCTACCAGAGGGGATCCCAACAACATTACAGACCTTACTTTTAAGTGGAAATCACATTCAGAGCATCAACCAACGGACGTTCGCTGCCTTCACTTCATTATTCTTCCTTGACCTGTGCTATGGCTGGCTGCACCAAGTGGAGACAAACACATTCACTTATGTAAGATCCCTAGAGCACCTGCAGATCATGCAACATTACTCCATGCTGCAGGTGGGATCTCAGGCTTTCTATGAGCTCCCTTACCTCAAATCCCTTAGAATCGGCCCCATCCAAGAGCCTACATTAGATACAGTTCTTTTTGACCTCAGGAACTCCAGACTTCAGTACTTAGGACTGTATGATGTTAAATTTGATGCCATTACAAGATCCACGTTTGACAATCTAAAGCTATGTCCTCTGACCACCCTTGAGATCTACAATTCTCCCATTAACGTTTTGGACGCCACAGCCTTTTTGCCCCTCTCTCATCTGCGCAAGATTGTAATATACTTGTCCCAAATTAATCTGATAGATCATGATGCCTTCATGACCCTCAATGACCTCCAGTCCTTGAATATGACTGACTGCAGCCTCAAGGACCTCCTCTCTGGGACCTTTGACCCACTTAAGAGCCTTAATATTTTAAATTTAAAAGGTAACATGCTGCAGACCCTACCATCTGACCTCTTCAGATACAACAAGAACCTGGCACATATCGATCTCAGTAACAATCATTTGGTGACTTTACCAGACGGTCTCTTCAGCTTGTTTCACTCAGACATTTTTGTAGACTTGAACACCAACTTTTTCACTTGTGACTGTGACTTTGCTTGGGTTCCCTTGTGGCTTGGCTCCCTAAAGAACTCATCAGTAAACAAGGATATTCAGTGTCACCTCCCACTTGAAATCCAAGGTCAGTTGCTGAAGGATTTCAACCCTGTGTGCATACCAGTGTATGTCTGGTATATCCTCTGTGTCTCACTGGGGCTCATACTGTTGGGAACAGTAACTGGACTGTTGTACATGTGTCGGTGGAAGATTTATTACAAATGGTATATCATGTTGTCCAAGCGAAAAAATAGAGAGGTTTGGATGAATCATCCCGGATTTACTTATGATGCTTTTGTGGCCTACAGTGAGAAGGACTTCCAGTGGGTACTGCATGAGCTTATCCCTCATATGGAGGACAATGTGGGGCCTCCCAATATCAAGCTGTGCGTGTCCGACCGTGACTGGGATCTGGGGAGCACCATCCTAGACAATGTGGAGAGCAGTATCCAGCGCAGCCGCAAGACCATGTGCATCATCTCCAGCCATTTCCTGAAGAGCGATTGGTGCAAGTTGGAGATGAGCATGGCTCACATGCAGCTCTTCTTGGACAACAGGGATGTGCTCATCTTCATTTTCTTGGAGCAAATACCCCCACAGAGGCTGTCCCAGCACCAGCGCCTGCGCAGGGAGCTCTGCAAGAAATCCTGCCTGGACTGGCCAGGTAGCAACCCCGATGCCCAGAAGCTTTTCTGGCAAAAATTGCGTTCCCTTATTCTGAAACCACATGATGAAGCACAGCCATCTGAGAGATTCTGAGGCCTAGATACCAAGGTGCTCATCAGCAAAGAACTAGCTTATATTCATTACTCCATAATGGACCATTCAAGTGGTGAGCTGGCACCAGGGTCAATTATTTACTGCTGTTGAAGCAAATATGATACGGTAAAAAACAGTACCCATTACATCAATAATTTTTATATTGCTCCTAATTAATCTGTAAATTAGTATCCAAACAGAGCTTTTAAACATGTAAGATAAGGAATATTGGCTATTCCCTTTCAGCAATTAAATTTGAACAGCTGGCTGAACATTGGCTTCTCTTCAGTTATGATGGTACACCTACTCTAGCATTATTACAATTATGGTTTGGTGGTTCTTAAGTAATCAAAGACAGAACTTATTATATTTTATGAGCTAGTTATTCTACCACTGGTTTTAACTGCTAGGTTTCAGTATAGTCCCGGGTGCAGCAGGTAACCATAAACACAGTGATTAACACTTATTGCATGTACATGATGAAAAACTGTGTTTGCTCAACTGATAATAATAAATGTAATTCAAGATTAATATGGAATTTTTGTGTTAAAAAGATAAGGTATCATGCCACTAAATTAAATTGACAAGCTTTAAATGAGAAGGGCCAGATGATGAATGAAATTGCATCGGATATTAAATGAGTTTAATAAGATGCAGAAGAGGTGACTAACTACTGTTTTGTTACAGATTAAAATCTTAACTTTAGTAATTGTTTACCTGCAAAAGCATATGACCAACAACTTATTCCAGAGACTAAATCTAATATGCAATGTTAATATGCAAATAAAGTACATATTAATTTCCTACCAGTTAACTTGTTACTTGTAAAATACCGCATTTTATATTTCACATATACTTCACATACTCAAGTCTGCTAATCTGCCGATGAAATCTCAACAGCAAAGCACATTTTTATTTGTTTAAATGTTTATTTTTGGTTAGCTTTACAAGTTGATTAAAAAATTCAGTGTCTGACATGTCTACAAGCTAACATTTCCTTAAACCACTCTGATAGATGTTTATCCTACAGTACCATGATTCATTAAATTGCTTAACATAAAAACACAGTTAATTCCTTTACTTTCAGAAAGCTTTGTTCTTGGTCCCTAAATGTTATTTCTAAATTACTGACAATCATTGTAGCAACCAATATTCTGTTTCCAGTAAAATATGAAAAAAATGAAATGCCAAAATAAACTGTGTATGGAACTGACATAGAAAAATATTCAATCATCTACAAAATAACACATTAGAATTTTATTTAAATTAAAACAAAACAACATTAAAATGTAATTGGTTGTTTTCCATTGCTTCCATTTAATTGATTTGTTCATTATTCAAAACTTGAAATGTTTTGCGTTGTTCAGTACACCTGAATTCTTTAATTTGGAGTGCTATGTTGTAAACTTGAATACAAGGGAGTGCCGATGAAAATAAATTGAAGTTGGCAACAACAAATGATAAATGTCCAATTTCATTGACCAACAAGTTGGTGTACCATTAATAGTTTATAGAAAAAAAGAACAGCATTTATGTAAGCCACTGTTCCACTGTTTGTACCTTACAGCATCAAAAAGGCTATTTGGAGAGTTCACATCCTCCAAAAGAGGCAGGACACCACTAGTGATACAGTATTGTTGTACTTAACACAAACTCACATTTACATTACAGCCATCCAGTGCATGTCTCAATAATCAGGTTTAATTGATGAGGTAATTAAAGCACTTACACAGTACTGAAATCTTTAGTGTGCTTTCATCACCCTCACAGTATGCAGTCAATGTGTTTGTAGCTGAAAAACATTTTGATTATACTGATAGTCATTTAGGGAGAAACAGTATGTGCTTTTGGATAAATATGTACATAGACCCAAACCAATACATGAGGGACTGTGTGTATACTTGTCCAAAACTATAGCAAACAATATACTGTTATTCATGCATAGTCCCAATTCAATATTTGTTCAATCTAGAGTAATAGAAATATGAAATCACACTTGTATTACACCAGATACATTATTGACTCAATGAGCTTTATGAATGATCTCAGGAGTGTGCATTAGTTATAATGAATTCATTTAAATATACTCTGATTGGAATGGATTATTGGAAATGTTAAAACAGCTCTGTGAACTGTGGATATGTTCACTGAAAAACAAAATGTTTGATAAGTTTGTTGTGTAATTACAGCACATATATAAAATCTAAATAAAACATTTTATGCAACATTTGAACACCAGTTTTTTTTTTTTTTTAATAAAGAATGCCCCAGACACACACTGGCACTGCTGACCCCTGACAGTTTGATCAAACTACTGCACAACACTTAATGAATAACAAAAATTAAACCTTTGGTCATACCCTTGCCCAGTAGTAATACACACAATTTATACAACAGTATATACAATATGTATTTAAATCATTGCAGTTCCGCTTGTATTTTATTCTCTACACAAGCTTAAAAAGCCCAAATTGGAATGCAACCCAAAAAAACCAATCGTCACTCCTGTGTGTCCACTTTAATTCCCGGACACCAGGAGAAATCCAAAAAGACTTCAAGCATAATTCTCCTATTATGTGTGAAATGTTCGACCTGTCATTTGTTCTGCCCAGAAAAACTCTCTAACTGGCCCCAAGACCCACCTCTCTATATTGCCATTGTATTCCGATAGGGTCAAGAGGGCCAGCTGGGTTATCCTGTGGTTGTTCTTTCACTGCAAGCCGTGTTCATATGAAGGGAACATGGATTTGCGGGTTTTGGGAGGGGGTGGAGGTGGCCTGCTGTCCACTTTCATTGGCAGCGGGGGTACAAACTATACAGAAAGAGAGATGCAGAGAATACACTTTTCAGACAATTCCACAACTCACCCTAGCCTCCCACTCAGGTCACCGTGCTACTTTCATTTGTGAATGAAAGACCAATGCTTCATCCTTTTTTCTTACCTCTGCAGAGTTGCGGGGGCTGTCGCCCTCATGGGGGTGCTTCTTTGGGGGCATGGGTGGGGGTGTCCCTGGGGTGTCAGCAGTCACGTCGTTGTCACTTGGCAGAGATGTATAACCTTAGCAAGAGAAGGGGATACAGATATTACCTTCTGAGGAAATTCATTCCAGCATAATCATAAGCAGATGCTCTCTATAGTATGACTCACAGTGGACTAGCTTTTGCCTTAATACTTGTACACACAAGGGCATTGCTCTGGCTATGGGACCAGATTTACATGCATTCATGAATATAAATATGGCAATATCATTTTATACGACTTTTTACTTACATGGCTCACACTCCAGGGAAGTATAGTATTTATGGAATGAAAGCTGTTGCTTTAAAAAGCGGTTTGTTTACATTCTTAAAATGTGTCTACATTTCATTTAACAAGTAACATTTCTACTCTTTCTAGGTGAAAATTTTAAGTGGTTTCTAAAGTAAACAGCTTCAAAATGCGCTGCAAAATGTTAGGAAGTAAATAAAAACCCCCAAGTGTTTTCTGAGACGCTGTGAAAAAGAACTGAAAAAAAGCTCAGGAAATAATTCTGGAAATGTCAGGATGTCCACCTGTTCTGCTGACAAAACTTGACTACTTTTACCTGTGCAAGAGAAAACTTTGCAGCTGTTGCTTTGCCAATATTATCTGCATCTTATTTACTTCTGCACTGAAGTTTACTTCAGCTAAGTATACTTTGCTCTAGGGCAAAACTTCAGGAAACAACCTGGGAATTCAGCCTGTATGCCATGGATTTTAAGCTCAGTAACTCTCTAACACTATGATGCCTACACAGTTTTAATACTATACAACTCACATGATAGTTCATATCACAGCCCATACTCTATGGGGCCAGACTACTTACTGGAGCTGCGAGGGGTGTTTGGGGAGGCAGGTAAGGGGCTCAGAGGGTTAGACAGGCTGAGCTGGGATGATGCACCCTGGAAAAGGGACAAGGTGAGACGTCTGTCTCCAAACTGCAGGCTCTTTGGCCTCTGCTGCCTCTCTGGTGGTGCCTGTAAGAGTGAGACAAAGGACACAGATAAGCAGCCAAGAAAAGCCTTCCTCTAAATAAATAAAAAAAGACAAAAAGCTCCTGAGCTGATAGGAGCTTGGCAGATCATTGAGGTCATGAAGCCATGGCTGTGGTATTCAATGAGGAGCACACAGATGTAAGTTCAGACATAATATTCCAGTAGTCTGGTGGTGCTAGAGGCACTGCAACACAGTGATGTTTCTATTGCAGTTGCAATCACTGCATTCAACAAAAATACCATGCAAAAAGTGCTGCATGTTGAGCTCACCTCGTCTGTGTCCAAAGGCCTCTCCAACAGCACCTGAGACTTGCTCACGCTCCACTCCTTTCGGTTCTTCCGGCTGATCCGGTTGTCGTCTTCAGAGCGGGACAGGACCGAGGCCCGACGGTCATTGACACGGGACAGCAGGGAGCTGGGAGCAGAGGGCACAGACTGACTGAGGTGAATGAGCAGTGAGGGGAATGGGGAAAATCATCAAGGTATACAATGCAACAGTTGAAAATGGGATTTGGAGGGGACAAATGGGAAAACAAGACAAAACAGACATGGGAGGTGAACAATGCAGGGGGAGCACAAACTGACTCCTGAGAGCAGGGCCTGGAGGTGCCTCCTTCCGAGGAGCCTGAACCACTGGAGAGGCCAGAGGAGGTGGTGGAGAGGGTGGAGATGGTGGACATGCGGCGCAAGGTGGATGACATGATGTAGGGCATCACCACAGATCCCACGCGACTCTTCTTCTTCTCCGTAAAGGAGCAGGGCTGGATGCACACACACACGCACACACACACACACACACACACACACACACACACACACACACACACACACACACACACACACACACACGTGCACAAGCACGCACACACACAGAAGGCATTGGCATTACACACCTGCAGGAGAACCTGACTAAGAATGCTCAAAGGAAAACAAGGTGATTCGGGGTGTATGCTAAGAGAATGTGCCAATAATGCTGTAAGAGTGTTTGATGGGAATGGGAGGGGGCACTAAGATACACACAAACCAAAGCGTCAGACTCACTAGAGTGATGACTCCATACTGCTTCTCCACCTTCTCCTTCAGATCCTGAAAGCAGGTGACCAAGCGGTTGTGCAGGGGCTTCAGCTGCTCTGTCGATTTCTCGCCATGGATTTGTATTCCGTCAGCCAGGAGAGGTATCTGAGGAACAGAGGGCATGTGGGTGCAGTGCCAGGAACTGAATATGAGAGAACAGAGGAAACAGTGCAGATGAGGTTGCAGACTCACCTGCAGGGCAATGAGATGTTTGAGGACCCCGATGCGCTCTAGGTCTTCAGGGTGCTCCTGGATGTAGGTGTCTGTGAAGAATGCCTGCGGACAAAGATTTTTTCTAAAAGTTAGCATACAGGATATAGTTGAAAAAAAAACTATGTCATATGTCAATGATGGGTCCTTTCAGTTCTATCAAATCCATGTTGATTTAGAGATTGCTTTAGCCTGACTTCAATGATTAAGTGGAAATCATTAAGTATGTCCTTGTATGAAGTACCAAGAATATTTCTGGTAATAATGTTGAAAGAGGATCAACAACATACTTCTCAGTATGGGGAATCAGTGACAAATATGAGGGAAGACATCCTTTAATTTATACTGTTAAAAAGATTATTTGTGAAAGCTGTCAATGATTGGCAGGTTTTGTTTCCTTAAAGGGTGAAAGGATTATTTGTGTGTTAAACTATAATCTGACTCCAGTCTGATGTTCATGAAGGTAAAATGATGAAGGAGTTACACAGTTTATATAGAGGTAATCTGACCTTCTCGTAGTTGGAGAAGCCACCCATGACAGCGGGGTCCACGATGCCATTGAGCATCATGGAGAGAGGGTGAACAGGCAGCGAGCGGTCACAGGCCTGCTGCTGCACCAGGTTGCTCAGCTTCTCATTGGCCATCTCCATGGTTTCCACCGCATTCTTCAGAGGGCTGATCTCCTCCTTCAGATGTGCAAGTATAACATTAGGATCCGAGGCAAAGGTAGAACCCCATTGGTGAGCCACCATGTCAAAATCCTTTGGGCTAAGCAAGCTTCATCTTTGCCCTTGGCAAATTCAGTGCCATGTGCATCTTCAACCAAAGTTCACCTGCCACAATTAATTTAAAACAGTTGTGCCTGCAGCTTTGTGTTCCAATACGTTACAGGTCAAGGCTTTCGGCTTGTCTGTGAGGCTCTCATTCAATCATAGCGGTCTAGAGGTCAGCAATCAGGAGCAAAATGACAAAAATCGAGATATTTGAATACACTTGGAAAACTACCATTGTAGAAGAGAGGGAAAGGTAGAGAAATTGGAGGAATACCACTTTGCATTAAAAAAAATCACAATACTCAGAAACCATCTCCAACTTAAGGTCTATGCTCTTTGTTCTTTATTTCTTTCAAAAAGTAAAGCGTGTCTCCTGTTTGAGTACCTACAACAATCTAATTCTAAAGCATATCTTCATATTGGTATCACAAAATATACCCCATGTGGGTGACTTCTTTGAAGGTGCATTTAGGTATATTTCACCTTGAGGAGGTTGGCCCACCCTTGGAATGATTTGCCACCAACTATACTGTCACATCATCTCACATGATGTTTTATTTCAGCTGCCAGCTGACATTTTACTGGTTTTTTAATGTTTCCCCTCTTCTTGTCTCCCATTTTGGAATGTCCATTAATAAATATTCATAGGTCACAATCATTGCAGCTACATTCTCTCTCCTCAAAGAGATGTGACAACATATGGATCTGACACCCAACTGGGGTGCATCCACACACTGGGACAGTGCCTTACAAGATGAGCCACTCAGTAGCCAGAACAGTTTTTTTATTTAAAAAGCAAGAGTGAAAATCCGAGACGAACCACAGATATGGACTTCACTTCAAACCACTTGAGGATGCCAGGGAAGCGGTAGGCTGTAATGTAGGTGGTCCTCTCAATCCACATTGTCTGAGGAAGAACAGATGCAAAAAGAAGACAAATAAGCAAAACCTTTAAAAAGGATTTTAAAAGAGTCTCTGAGTCCATTTCTGTATCCCTGCTGGATTGCTGCCCACTTCAACCGTTAACATTTGGCTGAGATAGAAACTGTGTAGTCGTTGAGAAATCATGAGCAAGACATCCCTGTCTACAAGCTAAAACCTCCTGGCATGAAAGGTTAACTAAAGGTAAATGCATCATATAAGGACCTTTCATAATGGACGGCTCTCCAGCCTCTGTGGCTCACAAACAGCCTGAAGTCCATCAGATCAGAACGCGGATCAGCTTTGGGGTTGTTACTCACAGCAAACTCATTATCAGGGTCCTTTTCTCCTTTCCTGAAGGGTCTGGAGTACTGGAACTGATCCACCTCATTAGTTCTGTAGTAACTAGAATAGATGGGGCAACAAATAACATGAAAAACCAGAATTGGCATCACACTGTTCATGCTTTACAATACCGTATTGCACAGGATTTCTAACTATGTATGAGTGTGTGTGTACATATATATATATATATATATATATATATATATATATATATATATATATATATATATATATATAAAAATATATTAAAAAAAAAAAAAACAACATCAGCTATGCAAGTAATCACAAAAATGGGCATCTCCAGAGAAAATAAATGATGCAAATCTAATATGCAAAGAGTGACTTACTTAAGAATCTGCTCTGGGACTCCTTTGTCCTTGAATTGTTTGGGTAAATTGAGGACCGGCTTGACAGTGAAGCACTGGATATCTGAGCAGAGCAGTTAAGGACTGCCCCCTCTCGGGTACACTGGTCTGCCACCACTCACTATCAGGGCTGATTTTCAACACAAACTTCAAATTTATCTAAAATCATCCACACCCAAAACAGCAGAAAGATAATCTCCCCATTATTTCCACAGCTCAGTTGCTCCCTGTGTATTCACTCATACAGTCAATAACGTGGGCAGCAAAGCTTTTATCTCAAACACTGATTAACACTTTACCTTATCATTCAAAACACATTTCTAACTGGAGCTTGAAATTAATTCTGCTTTCACTAGGACAATTGGTGAGCACTTCAATGTTAAATTCAGAGAAAGCGTTGGCAGGAGGGAACACGCCCACACCAGGTAGCCAGGCATCGAGATGTCAACTAGTAATACAGGGTTATGCCCAGGCAGATGATTTTGCATTGCATTAATGTTGTTCCTGGTGAAGGTCTGCCTTCAGACTCAAACCACCTAATGCAGGGTTACTCAGCATTATACAAGAAGGTCCAGAGTGTGGGTGCAGGCTTTTGTTCCAGCCCAAGAGACAAAACATCCCATTCAGTTTCACAGGGTTTTCATTGGAAAGTATTGAATCAGGTGCTTTAGCACAGGGTTACAAGAGGAGCCTGCACCCACATCAGCTCAAGACTGGACATTCCTGATATAATGTCAAAATACACACAGGCCCACCCTATTTCAATTCAAGCAGCAGCTGGTTCACCTTGGCATAGCAACACAGAATGAACTGCATCTGGGGTCTTATGTGTGGGGATGGAGCTGATTATATCTCTTTCTACATACATGTGAGTGTTCATCTTCTTTTTAGCTTAGTCTGTCTGATCTACTGTTCTCCTTTTGTTGTCTATGTCAGTTAACTGGGGATGGTATAATACCTCCTTGTAAATCATGGTTCCTAACTTTATGCATTTTTATTGGTTTCTTTACAAACTATCATTTGTAGCAGTGGCAATATAGTAATTACAGTTTGCACATAAGTGGTTTTCCATGTTCTGTCTGATTTCCCACAACCCCACAGTAGGAAAAGGGTGTGTAATGACCAAGTGAATAACATGCAGGATACGTTGTCCCGAGGAGTTCAAGATATCATCCCCAGGGGGTGCTGTGCTGGTCATTCTCACTGCCATGGGGAACTGAGACAGCAATTTCAGGCTGAAGTCTTCTAGCCACTCATATTCCTTACCACGGTAAATAAATACCTTGTTCTGAAACAATTGAAGCAACAAAAATGCAATGAGACAAACGTGAGGAGCTCTGTATTCAGTGATCAAGGAGGTACATGGCAGGAAATCTGTGCCTAATTTATTCTGACCTTCACACTGTGCTTGAACACTGAAATTGCATTAACTTGAACAAGAATGTACAGTTAGATCTGCCCGACAGATACACTGCTAGAACAGCTTTTTTCTGTGGTTTTAGAAAAGACTGGATTTCAAATATCAGCTGTTCACTCCACCAAACCTTGCAACAGTATACTGTTTTGGATCCAGCAGAGACTCATCAAGGACATGTATTAAAATAACAAAAAAAATGTGTAAATGAAAGAAATGATAAGAGGGAAGCAATATCCTTGGTTTGGTGTTGACAGAATACATTATGGCAGTAAATTAATTTGATGTGAAGGTCTCTCAAGGCCTCACATACCAGTATCATTGCAATAAACAGCTCATTCACAACCAGCACAGCTTACATAAGTAGCTACACAGGGCTAGTGGGACTCACTCTGAGGAAGGAGGGGAACCCAACGCCATAGTATCCCACTGCAAAGTACTCCGGCTGGGGACGCATGGCATGCATAATGTTCTCATAGAACTGGGCCTGCTGCTTCTGTGAACACAGATGACCAGGGTAGGGACACATCAGATGGCTGGAACAGACTAATCCAATCAAACAGCATGAAACTGGTGGACCATTTTCGAGATAACACAAGACTGGTTCCGTTTTTTAAAATAGCACATGATCATTAGTTAATGAAACACGGGGCTTCATTTATAAAATGCATGTGGATTTTATATGCATGTTTCATTTAGTTTGCACATATGAATCAGCTCAGCATTATAAATAGCCGCAATGTTATTATTTATCTCGTATTTTCATTTTATTAGTCTACCCAGTGCCTAAACACACGCTCACTGCACGATCCGCTCATGACAGTGATAGTGCAGCCGTGACTAATTTAATTTAAATACCCAAAACACAGGTTCTTAAAGTCATGTCTATAATGATTTTAAAATTCCATGCTTGTCAAGCAATTACCATATTATTTCTTCAAGATAAAAATGTTTTACCTGTAAACCAATTACCATATTACCCAAGGGTGGTGTTATCATGTGTCATTGGTTTAAACTGTGTATTTTTTGAGCAGCACATTCATATTTTATTTGCCACAATATTTTAAAGTATCTGCTCAGTTCATAAAATAAAATAGGGATAACCATTTTTATACATTTAATACATGTTATGTATCACATACTGGATGTGAAACGAAAATGCCCATGTACATGCTACCTCTGGCCACTGCATGAAATGAGCAGCAGTATTATTACGAAGAGATTGAGATGTTTGGTATCACCACTGGTAGCAGCTGTGGTCACCCTGTCCCATTAGAGGTGTGAACAGGTCCATGGCCTTCCATAGTCTCTATTAACACACTAAAGCAAAAGCTATTCATGATCTAGACCCATGCACAAGAACAAGAACCTTTTTTATATGATATGAAGTTCCGATGCATGTACATAAATGTATGCACATTTTTGCATCATGGATCATAAAGCACTATACAGCAGTGCAAGATACAATGAAACCTGCGCTTACAAATGAGACCCCAGGTTTGTGCCAGGGGTGTTGAAATAGTGGGTGTTTTCATCAAATTCCAGCCATGGTCGACATAAAAAGCAGTTGAGACGCACAAGACTGCAGAGAGTAAAGTGGTGGTTCGGCAGATTTTCTGTTTTGCAAACGCAAACATCAAGCATGCAAGAACTATGGAGCCCCCGCATGATCCCAAGTTAAGATAAACGGCACTGGGACAACAGCGTGACGCATGACTGCCGTTCTGCCCGCATCAGTGTGACACCTCTGTAACAGATGGCGACGCGCTTCCTTACCAGTAGCTGGCTCAGCTCCATAAAGTCGAACATCTGGTTTTCGTGCATCTTCGCCAGCTGCTTGCTCATCTCAATGGCTTTCTCCCACATCTGAAACCAGCACACCCACAGAGACACCGTTCAGTCAATGGCTCCCCAGCAGCTCACAGGAATGTATCAACGTAAGGGGGCGCGTGTCTTTTAGCACGGCTGGTGATGTCCTGGGAGCACAGATGATGATAAATGGCACTAACTCACAAGGCAGCGGCTGGGGAGGGGTTGGGGGATGGGGTGGTAATGGTCCTGTCACAGCAACCTGTGAGGAATGTCAGTGGGTGTTTCATATGGGTGCTCACCTTTCCCTTGTCTAGATAGCACATGATCTCCTGGAACAGCCTCTCTTTTAACTCCTGCTGTGTCCAGATGTGTGAGCCATCACGAGGGATGAGGTGGGGCGCACATGGCTTGTCACACCACTAGGGGGCAAACGCGAGGGCCACCGGCCATTATAAACCACAACAGCACAATATAATAATAGAATCAACACAAAATAACTTAATGAATTCTTGCCTTCAGTGTTTACGAAGCTAATATTTATAATACAATCAGGTGCCTGGTGAAGTAAAAAGAAGTTGTTTAAAACATATCTATATGCAGTCTAAACACACTAGCAGACTTGACCTCATAGTTTTGACTTCAATGCTCAATCCACACTGACAGTAAAAGGGAGAGCAAAGTTCAGCTGGAGTCGGCCCCAAGTGAGGTGACTCCACAGTGCATACCTCCAGCAGCTCAGCATGAAGCAGCAAAGTGTAGGCCGCCTCTGTGTAATTCTCACAGTCCAGGTGCAAATCTCGCAGCTTGTAGAGGTACCTGCGGAACGGATTGAATGTGGTAAGAGCTCAGGAGAAACTAGGTTCAAATGTGGTTCATCCAGCAATGCTGTTTCTTTCATGTCATAACAAATATGTCATGTTACAACAAATTTTCTTTAATGTAATGTTACAGTAATTTCATTGAAATTATTTCATAAAATTATCCATCTCACCGAATGTAGATATCTTCCCTTTTCTTTTCCTTGTAAAAATTCTAGAAACAAAGAAAACACATCCTGACTCTGCAAGGCCAAAAACATATATGGCAGAAAGCTGTTACAGTCAGTGAACATCTACACCCAAATTGCTGTCTGAGGCTTAACTAAATGCATACAACAATGAATAAAAAAGGCCAGTGCCCAATTACTCTCTGCTTTTTGATTAGTGTCTTCCCTGCTTTTCATCTGCCCATTTTGAATTTCAGCTGAACTGTAAAATAGTGCCGTCTATACACGTTCAAACTGTCCATGTTACTTATTGATGTGTGATTGCAGACAGCCACAGATTGAAGGGATTGGTTGGTGGGAGTGGCTTGGCTGTGGGGGTGGGGCTCACCAGCACATTGACAGTGCAGCTCATGCGGTGCTCTGGGCTCTCGTCATGAGTGATGGTGCGATAGGCCAGCAGGTTCTCCAGCAGGCTGCTGAGCAGGAGAGCCAGGGACTCCCCAGACTGGGCCAGGTACCGATGCCGCCTGCAGTGCTCCAGCAACCTGCACAGCAAACACAGCATTCTCAATGTGAGGGAGGGAGACCGGCACACACAGAACTCTCCATTAGTGCGGGACAGACGCACGGAGCTCTCCATTAGTGAGGGAGAGATACACAGAGCTCTTCATTAGAGTGACAGCGATACACAGAGGTCTTAATTGGAGCAGAGCTGAGGCTTAATTTGTAACTGAAAAATAAAATGCACTGAGAGGGGAGTAGGATGGGCAAGCCTGAGAGCGCATGAGAACAGCACTCCCAGTGCTGCAGGGAGGGGGCTGAAAACAACCGTTATCGTGTATTATGATCTTGAATAATCCTAATAGGCCTTACATTTTAGACATCAATGCACATCAAGCACACTCAAACTGTCCACGTGCAGCTGCCACTCTCAATCAGTCACAGGCAACTGACTTCTCTCCCTTATGGATCCTGAGTTGCTTAGTGTCTGTTTCACTATCATTTTGGCTTTTATGAACTTTTGGATTTGATAAACTACAACGAACCTGGTAGCCTTTTTACTATGCTGGCAAAGCTGACCACTCAACAGACACTAACACACTTCACAGCTGACACTTCAGTCATTTGAGCATAATTATCCAGGCAGAGTTTCACTGCATTTCAACCTGATTTTAGATTAGAAACCCATTGCCAGCATGTACCCTCTAACAGCCTACTGATGCAAAATGTGACAGCCCTGGCAACATAAACATTAAACGGGGAGGAATAACTTATTTTCACATGTAAATGAGGCAATCAGATTTTTGATGAAAGGTGGAAGAAATAGAGGTGTTGATTTTATAGTCTTCGTTGGGATTTTATGATGAAACTATAATTACTATTTTTCTCGCCATAACAGGTGCTGGATCCACATTAACAGGTCCTGGAACAACAGCAGTTCAAATCTGCGAGTTCCCAGAATAGGATCCCACAGTAACTGCCACAAATTAAGCACTGAACAGACCTCTCCATTAACATTAAAGACACATACAAAGCTCTGCATTGGAGAGACAGAGATACTCAGGACAAACACAATTCTCTCCACCATTAGAGCAAGGGCCATTGGGACACACAGCATGGAGATTTAAGTGGGGGAGACACACTGCTGTAATATTATGTGGCTTCAGCAGCTAAGGAACACATGTTCTGTGCTGGTGAGTGAAAAAGGTATGCAAGGACAGAGAGTGAAGGAAGACTCACGTTTTCTCCAGCAGGATCTTGTACTGTTCGTCTCCCCGGCCTCCCTCCACCTCCTGATCCAGCTTAGTGATGAGTTCATTCTCAAACTG
This sequence comes from Albula goreensis, assembly GCA_022829145.1. Classification (NCBI taxonomy): domain Eukaryota; kingdom Metazoa; phylum Chordata; class Actinopteri; order Albuliformes; family Albulidae; genus Albula; species Albula goreensis. The sequence goes on from CM040744.1 coordinate 34,600,508, forward strand.
CCATCCACATGCATGCACACACACACACACAAAACACACAAACATCTATTAGAACAACAAAGGGACTGACTAATTCTTATATCTCCTCTGACCCCAATACCAGGAACAAAGTAGCCTGTCGACTATTTTGTGTGTGTGTGTGTGTGTGTGTGTGTGTGTGTGTGTGTGTGTGTGTGTGTGTGTGTGTGTGTGTGTGTATAAATGAGTGTCCGTGTGTGCACGCATATGTATATGCATGTGTGTGTGTGTGTGTGTGTGTGTACATGTTTGTGTGTCTGTGTCCTTTTTCTGTTCTCTGCCTTAAAGTTAAAGGCCAGCCACTACCTGACTGAGGCAAAATAAATTACTCTGTCCTTCTTGTGACACTGTTTGGAGCAGGCCTCCTGCTACTGTTTACTGTAAATAAAAAACACTTGGCTGCCTGATGGGAAAATGTCAGACAGCTCACCATCTGGAATGTGTGGTTGGGGCTGAAGTTGTGCTCGCACTGCATCATGTCAAAGAAGATGGGCATGATAGCTTTCCTCAGGTCAGGCTCGGGCACCAAGGTGGCCTCCAGAATAGGCCCCACCATGGACGGGATAAACTTCATTTTATGGGGCCCTGGAGATTGAAAAAGGAGAGGCTTCTGTTACTGCTGTACTACAATGGCATGTCCAATTCCAATGACATGTGCACTCCAGTCCAATTCTATGTGAGCAGTAGTATCCCTGCAGAGGCAGAATATACATGGTAGATGTAGATTTATACACGGTTTATACATGGTGTAAGCGCAAACAGGGAAAACAAAGGGTGGGTGAAAACCATCGGGAATGTCTTACCAAGGTTGTACCACATGTCTCGGATTTTAAAGCCAATGGACTTTCTCATGTCTCCATACCTGTAAAAAAAGGAAAAGGAACCCACCTGCTTTATAAAGTCCACATTCACCCATATGCATTTCTTATATAATGTGTACATAGCTGAAGTAATCTCTGGAGTTTCAGTAATTAACACAACAAAATTAATTTTTGCAAAAAGTGTATATCTGCAGATGCTGAAGTGAATATAATTTGTATGCCTCCTGTTGTCAATATGGACTTTATCAGTTGGTGGTCTTTTTTTCCACAGATAAGGATATGAGAGAGACCATTGGCTGATAAAGCTCATGCACCAACTACAGAGGGCATGCAAATAATAATCATAATAATAACTTTCATTTTGAAGATATACAATATGTACATAGCATGATTACTCTCCATGGCTTCTTCAGTTAAACCAACAATTCGTTGTCCTTTTTCTGATAAATTAATGGACCCCCTGTAGTGTACAGTTGATTCTGCTGCACAGACCTCAGCGCTTGCTGTGAGTGTTCCATCGTATTATCTTCAGAATCTCTTACTTGTTCATCCGTTAATTCATTTTAATTTTGTCCATCCGATCTACCTGACTCCTCACAAAAGATACAAGATGTGCCTGTGCCCCACTCCCTTTAGTCCATTCTGTCCCCATGGAGCCATGGGCTCCTTAATTCACATGTATTGGGAGTGCCATGATGTGCTGACTTTTTGGTCACAGGTTTCTTCTTCCTTATCCAAAATTCTTAATAGACAAATCCCCTGTGGTTACTTTGCTCAGTGATTCTGGTCTTCAACTTTCACAGAATCAAAAAAGAATCTGGCTGGCTAGGCTTACAGCTCCTGAGAAATTGCTAGCTTGTCACTGGTAGCCTCCACATTCTCTGTAATAGAGTCATTGGATTTTCATATGTATTGATATAGTCTATATGGAGCTTTCTATAGCTCGGATCCATGGGGCCACGGCTAGTACAGTGGGAGCTTGGAACTCTGCTTTAGAAAGCGTTCGAGGTCTGCTGTATTTTTAGTTTTTCTTTTTTGGAGTTTTTTGTGGTGTGTGATGTACTTTGGATTTTGTATTATTAAGTAGTACTATTTTTGTTCTGTTTGTGCTCTTGTGGACGGGGTATCATGGGATCAGGGTGCAGGGTTTTGTGTTCTTTTGTTTGTTGATCTTTGTGTGATGATAATAATAATAATACAAATTTGATCACAAAAAATAATCTCTTACTTGTTGATGATCTTGTTGCGTTTCTCTTGTGAGAAGGATTCCAGCTGCAGAGACTTGTGGGTAAGGAATGCAACACTGAGGTGGAAGTAGTTGTTCCACAGCTGTTAGGGAAAGAGGCAGAAAAAGGCCACCTTTAAGTGTCAGTGAAATGGGTATGACTCAACTCAAGTCCCCCATCATGTTATACAGGTTTACCTGCAGCTCAAAGTGAGCCTGGTCCAGGAAGTATTTGTTGAGATCATCAGAGTACTGGTTAATGGCCCGCAAGAACACCTGCATCTGCAGGAGATTCATGATCATCCAATCAGAGGGAAAGACATTCCCCATTAGGTCCTTAAACATGATGAACGTTTCCATCAGGAAGTCCTGCAGGGAGGAAAGGAAGGAACATGGGGGTGGGGGTGGGGGAAAGACAGAGAGACACAGAGAGATATGGGGCATGCTAGTGCATAACTCTAGCTGTATGAGCCTACCCTCTTTGAGCCAGAGTTTTACTTTTTACTTTGGTTAAAATGATGCAGAGCCTTAATTGTGGTCCTTGATTGTCAGAATGTTACAAGGCATCACTCATTTGAAACGTATAAATATCTGCTGAATCACTAGGTCCAAGCACACACTGACATATGTGACAGAGATTGACAAAATTGGGTCTGCGAAAATACTGTCATTTGAAGCAAGAGTCACATCAGTGACAGATGAATTTATCTGCAAGAGGCAGGCTCTGTGAGAAGTGGCAGCGCCCTGGGTCATGGGATGATTTCTAGGCCTGTGATTGCGTAGATTAAGGGCCGTCATAGGGAAGGGGCGACGTTGGGGGACTTACAATGATGTCCTGTCTGGTTTTGAAGGTGCTGATGTAGTGGGTGTAGTGAGCGTTGTCCATCTGTTTCAGAATGGCCGTCATGCAGGCCAGATAATGCCCCTGCCGGAGGAGATGGTGCCATCAATTACACAGAGCCTCACACAAATCTAAATAAAATGAGGTGAGCATCACTCCTGTCTGCTCTGAGACTAGACAGTGCACTATGCAGACAAACTCAATGCACTTTCAGGTGCAGAAGCCTGAACTAAAACAACTGTGATGCTGAGCATCTGCCTGCTGTCTTACAATAAGAGGGGAGTTTCGGCTCATGCTGATGACGGTCCGGTTGACCCGGCGAAGCAGTCGCTCCATGATCATCTGAACGTGTCCCCTGGTGGGGCCCTGGAAAACCGAAAGTGAGAGAAGAGAATGGAGTCTTGCTGACAAAAATAGCCTCAAAACTACCAGCATAATAAAAATAAATACACCAGGACAGAATAAATCGGTTTAAATGCTGGGTTTAATGGGACAGATCTGGAGGGATCTAACCTATTAAAACACAAACATTAAAGCTTCCACTGTGTGAGTAATATATGCTTCATGCACATTTGTCTGTCCAGAGTGTAATCATATCATTTACTTTTCCTCGTTTGGAAAGACTGCAGCTATAATAAAAGCATTGCAATCCAAACACAACAGTCCTGCAGTCCCATCGGGGTAAGATAAAGACATTCTGGAAAGTTATGCGTTTCCTAACTTCAACGTAAATTTAAAACACATCATTAAGATTTTCATCAAAAAGGCAATCAATACTGGGTGTATTATTTGAAAATCCATTTAGTATTATTTTCAGCTTTAGCTTTATGAGTAACACATCTATACATTCTCACAGAGTGGAGGGTTATGCTGCGGGACTAACCACGTCCTTGCGGTCCAGGTTGTCCAGAACGGTGCTGAGCAGCTGGACACAGGCCTCGTAGTCAGGCTTGTTGGAGTGGTCATCCAACTGACCGCTCAGCTGGTCAGTGAGGAGGGGCAGCAGGACATCACGGCACTCTTGGCAGGGTTGGAGATGATTTGGGATTAGTCACTCTCCCTGGTATCCTCACAATATTTTGTAGTTCTTTGATATAAGCCAACTGTGAAATTTTTCAGGCTACCATGAACCAATAATGCAAGTGATTGAATGTAGTGAGGAGAGAGTGACACTACTCTATAGTATACTCTATATATATAGTGCCAGTGGTGGATAGAGTTTCCATTTCGAGTGGATTATAAACTTGTTTAAACCAGCTGAACTACACTGCTCTAGGTGACAAACACTGTCTTGGTCTTTCATCACAGTCACCAATAATGCCTCTGTATTTTAAGGACTCCAAATAATAATGGACCAAAAGTACTGAACCAATTTCAGCAACAGTTCTAACTTGACTATACTGTATTCTTCACGATGCACTAATATACTAGTAACACACCAACCTATTAAAATCTTGTTTGAAAGTTATACTGCCATATTGCAATGGCATCCCCTTATATGAAAGCATAAGAGCTCATCGCTGCTCAGTTTAGCGGCTTTCGGTTTCTAAGGAGATTCTAAGAGGGATACATGTGACATGTCGGTTCCCGCAGTCGACTCCACTGGTATAGAAGATTGTGACAAATCTTGAAGCAATGTCAAAAAAGCTAGAATTTTCTGTCTTGGAACTAATATTTTAAGACATGAAGTAGTTATTCAGGCAATACAGCAGAGGCACTATTTTTAAACATGTTGCATACCAACATTTTTTGCAGATTTTTGGTGTGCAATGCAACAATGGTTGGTGGGAAAAAAACATTCTAAACAAATATTCTGAACAGAGATTGTGATTCGGAACAGACCAGTCCAGCGTAAAATCTATTAAGCACATTTCAGTCCAGAAGCAAAGGTATACAATTTCACATTGATTCATGAAGGGAAAATGATATCCTGTCTGCCTAAAGACCCACCTTCAGAATTGCAGGTGGTACACACATATCTGTGTTTTCATTTCATGAATAATCTTAAGGACATCCACTATTAAAAGGTGGTCTTTTAAATTATAATGCAGGGGATTCGGTCCCACGATTAGAAACGCCCTACTAACCAATTTTTCTGAATAGAAAATTCTATTTTTCTCTTAGACTGGTGTCAACCCTTGTAGCTAAGGGAAACAGGAACTTATTATTTGTGTAATTTGAACTTGAGTTAAACATATATTCCTCTTGAAAAACTGATCGCCCAGAATTATTTTTTAGTAAGAATGAGGCAAACAATACTTCCCTGTGATTCCATATGTTTCATAAGACAAATGTTTACCAAACCAAAACATGATATATATCCATATGCATTTTACTCATCCGAGAACATGTCCTTCATTAAATAAAAGTACTTATTTTAATATATGATAATGAGGTTTTATCTAAAAACAAAATGTAATTTTTTAGGAAAATGTCTAATATATTGTTTAGATCAAATTCAAATATTTTGTGAAAGATCTACTACATAAGCACATATACTGTAAGATCATATCCTTTGGTCTGATTTGCTTTCATTTGTGATTCCTTTTACATTTATTTTACCAGCCTACATACAGACATGGAAACAACAGGCTTTGAGTTTCATGCCTCATGCCCCAAGTTTCTGAAAGTTAAAACATTTGTTACAACCTACATTCAGTCAACATACTACTCAGATACTAACCTTAGCAAGCTACAGTCATATTGGATCTCAATCATTCAATGTCCAGCCATATTAAAACCAGATAATACAAGCTGAGCAAGTCAGACTTTCAGCTTGGGCAAAATCAATTAATCATTTTGTGTTGTTAGAAGGATTAATGTTAGCCAAGAGTCACCTTGTGGCTCTCTTATCATGCCAGCCACAATTAGTAGCGCATTTTGTCAACAAATTAGCCTGCAGGCTAAAGTTGCTTTTCCAGTTTAATATAAGAACAACATAATTTAAACCATTGAGAACAAATATGTTTTTTTACACTAATACATCTTGATCGAGGAATTAATTTTGGATAAAAAATGGAGATGTATGAAACAGGAATTCACGTTGTGAAGTGAAATGCGTAAAACTGAAAATGATTGTACCTCCCAGTTTAACACAGAAAGCTTGCTGTTAGTTGTCTTCCAAGGGAAATGTATGTTGTTATTGTTAATGGTACATATCAATGTCAATCGATGAAGAAGAGACACTAAACCAAAATGCATAGATTAAAAGCAACTACAAAATATAGAGCATAGGGTGCTTTCCTTCACTTAAATGAGAGACGTTCACAGATGGCACAAATGTTTTTATTTGTATGCCCCTGCTATAAACGGCTTGCTTTGTTTATTCTCCTTTATGCTATTTCTTAGCTGTAGAGCTGCTTGCTCATTTTGTCTGGCAACAGACAGTGACAGTGCAGTCAGTCTTCACATGAGTCTTAGTGACCATTGAACGGGCTAATTTCCAAAACTTAATGAGTATTTGTTTGGCATGTGGCTTGAGAAAGAAGCTTAATCAGTGATGGGGAAATGAAATACATGCTACAGTTTCTACAGCCCCGCATTACAGCCACAACACAGAGAAGTCTGCCCGTTCTGAGGATCGGGAAGCCTCAGCCTCATATCAGTAGTTGACTGAAGGATTGATTACATGTGGGGTTAGACTCCATAATAAAAGTTGGAAGGGTGACATTTGAGCAGAGTGGGGAGGGGAGGGGTCAGGGAAGGGGTGATCACATTCTTAATTGCCCACCTGGCTGCTTGAAAAGGTCACTCTCCACCATCTTGCACATGCAGCCCAGCTTCTGTCTCACAAGTTGAGAGTCGGGGATACTCTCAATAAACTTGGTCAGAAGAATACTGGGGAGGAGAGGAGAGGGGGAGAGAGAGAGAGAGAGAGAGCGAGAGAGGAAAAAACAGAGTCAGACAGAAACAGAGTGAAGGAAAACCAGGAGAGAGGGGGATGAAAAATGACAAAGAAAACTGTTATCATCTACAAGTGAAAGCATTTTGCCTTTTTCAATTTTTAAAAACATTTCTGCATTGGCTTTTCTGATAGAAACAGACACTTTATGCAAAAAAGCAACAGGCGCTTTATAGGAATACACTTGAATTCAGCATGTTTCTCTTAATTTTTGATGCAAATGCGCTGCTAAAGAAATCCAGACAGAAGAACAGATGCATAACAAAGATGCACTGGGTACAGTGTACTGCTGACTAAGTGACAAGTTGGAGGTTCTGTTCCCCTCCATTACTGAGTCCCTGTGTGACACACCTGAGCTCCACAGGATCAAAGACATGCTGGATATCGTTGATGATGGTCGGGAGGTATTTCAGTATCGCTCCCTGCAACAGAAAGGTGCCTCCCATAAATCAATGAGTGACAGTAAAAGTGAGGCAAAAAAAAAACCTTTGTCTTTGCTTAGCAGTCAGCTTTTGCCGCATTTCATTACAAAGGGCAGCATTTATCACAATCGTGCTTTAGAAATCCTCTGGGCTGTTTCCCTACATTTGCACTTCACTAGGTCTACTCCTCCTGTCTTTGCCATTTCTCTCCACTTCTTTGAGTTCCAGACTTACTTTGATCTTGACCCCTTCATCCAGCGGTCTGTCCATCAGTGAGTTGAAGGACAGGAAGAGTGTCCGTATAGAGTTAAAGAACGCGTCCCCATCTTCACTGTTCCCATAAAATCTGAAAAACAGGGGTGGGTAACAGAATTCAGAACAGCTCATGTATACAGCCAGGCTGTGAAAGACTGAGTAAGGCTATGCATACTTCATTATGCATACTCGTGTACAGTTTAGAACACAAATTAAGTATGATCATCATTTTTGTATCCAAATGTTAAGTACATACGATGATCAACAGGTGTGTTGGACCAAACTGTCTAACATACATTGAACCATACTTGTACGTGCTCTATATTCCCATTGCTCATTGCACTGAATATGGCAGACATCATTAACCTTAACAACCACCAGTGAAACAACTGAGGACTTAGGTAACAAATTCACATAACTTATCAGCAGTATATCGCTAACCTTAATAATCCTTTTCACATTTTACTTCTACAATATATTATGAAAAACTGAACGTATAAATGTAAGTGTAAGTAAGAAGTTCAATTTCATGCTATGAAGACTGTTCTCCCATTTATGCATATCATAATGAAGTAGCAGGTAGAGAAGTATGTGAATGCAAGTATGCAATGCACAACACAGCCTTAGAAGTAGGAAGTGCTGCAGGGGGTAAAGAGAGAAGCTGACCTCAGGTACAGGATCCGGGACTGGACAATAAACCTGAAGAGGTACTTGAGGGCTTTGAGAGCAGAGTACAACCTCTCAGTCAGGGCAGGGTCTTCTGCATTCCCCACATAGTAATTCAGCACCTTGGTCAACTTCCTGCAAGAGAGAACGAGGAGATTCTTCTTTTAATGTCATAATAATAAAGCATTTCAATCAGCACCGAGACAGAAAGAGTGAGAGGGAGTAAACCAGAAGTCAGAGAGAGAAAGTGGAAAAGAAAGAAAAACAGCAAGAGAGACACAGAAAGAGTGAGACGGATTGAGACAGAGAGAGGTCTTATTTTAAATTCCACAGACAGTATACTGTGGAAGATCACCTAACCATGGTAAGTGAAAGAAACAGGAGATTATTCTGACTTCAGAATAGTCTGATACTGACACCAGCTGACACGAGTGCACATGTCATGCCACAGAGGACAGACTGTACTCACAACGGTTTAGCAAGATGAAACAGAGCTGCACTTTTTCACAACATAAAACAAGTACAGCCACATGGGAGAAAACTTCCTCTGAGTCACTATGCTGTACTCAACTTTTCGTAATGTGATCAACATCAAAAAACAGCCCAGTCTCCTTAGGGAGGAATGACGCTATATTATGCTGACAGCCAAATACACGGCCTGACATATACTGAGAGACAGTGACCAATGAGATACCAGCTAAAGAAATTTCAGGGGGAAAAAAACCTTCACTGTCTGATGAAAGTAGTTAAAATGTACATAATGTACACCTTGAAAAACTGTTCCTTTTATGATTACTTCTCAAAACAGAAGCATGGCACAATCATTGTATTGTGCTTCACAAAAAAACCTTTGAGCTTTGAAATTACTTCCTTGTTGCCAAGAAAGCAAATGAACTTGAAAAGAAAACCTTGAGAAGGAGCTTGAGAACGAATGGGTGAGAGAGATAGAGAGGAAGGAGAGGGAGGGGATGAGGCACTGTCTGGATGATGTGAGTCGAGGATGGCGAGAAACCCACGTGTATGCCAAGGTGGCGCTGAAGTGCTTGTTGATGTATGTCTCCAAGACTGGATTGAAGTGCTGAAACTTGATGTCACCGATCAGTGAGATGATGAACACCTGTGAGCACATGAGTGTCAGAGCATGCAGCACAAACAATGACAGCGATGGACCAAAATTAAAAGAAGTGAGAGTAAGTGTGCAACACTCTGAGAATTCACCCTGAAAGGCCTGGCAGCCATAAAATGTTGGGATCAAGTTATGCCACCTCTCACTTCCTATGGGTACTGTGGTTGTCACTTCTGTCATTCTATGGAAATCCGTCGGAATTCCATGAAAAATGTATATTTTTATTTTTTCAACACAACTAAAACTAATTCAAGTGAAATTTGGTGGTGTATTTCAGTGTTTCAGATGAAATAAACTAAGTCCTTCATTGAACTGTCAGTCAAAATGGAAGTACAAAAATAAATGTTGGCTGAATTCAAGACATGGATTTGCTTACACATTCATGGTATTGATTCAGCACTATAAGAAAGCAGAAAAGTAAAAGAGGGCATAAAGACTGATCTTTCATGGTCTGCTACCATTTTTGTGTACCATATCCTCACCAAAGCGTTGAAGACCAGGGTGTCATAGGTGTCCTTTTCAGAGGTCTCCATCATGATGTTGAACAGCGCATCCAGGGTGTCCTGCAGAAACTGTGAGCAAAGGAAGAGGCCTGATTCAACCACACCCCAGCTCCCAGTCTGTGGTTTCATCTGCACAACCCTCGGAGTTCAGCTCTGTGCTGCCATACTCTAGCCCCACATTGGTGATCCTGGGTAAAAACATCTCTCTCTTGCCTATCCAAGAAAATCCTGGCTCAATATCCAGCACCTGTTTCAAACCTGCCTCAGCTCGAGAATCCTAGATCACTGAACCTGGCTAGCCACAAACATGCCTGACTCTGATGATGCTGGTTCCACACCCCTCGCCGTGACATCCTCACCCCCACGCCTCACCTTGACGATCTCCCCTCCCTCCACCTCCATCAGGCGCTGCAGGTTCAAGCCCAGTTCCTCCGGGTTTGACCTCCAGTTGAGCAGGCCCAGCAGATCCACTGTCAGGCACAAGAAGACCAGCATGTAACACAGCCAGTATCTGTAAAGAGCCCTCCACAGACTGCCACACAGTAGGACATTCTGCCCACGCTTGTCCTTGCGAGCAGCATGGCTCTATTGTAGCTCACTGCAGAACAACCCTGATGATCTAAGAACACTGCCTTCCACATGGCCTCGAGATAGGAACTAAACTCAAGATAGGAACTAAACAACTCAGCCCCCACCCACAATCATCCTTGTGCTTTTGTTGTGTTTGGAAATACAGGGCATGAATGAGACTGTCCACGTATGCATTCCATTTCTGTATGACAAATGTGCGTTTTTACGTAATTCTTTGCCGGTACGTACTGGTGTTTATGTTTGAACGGCCATGTGTGCAGTGAGCTTGGGGGGGACATGCCTGCATGTGAGAGTAAGATGTATGACTATGTGTAATGCACGTGTAGATGTAGGTGTGTTTATATCACACTGGTTTTACCGTTCTGGGTGAGTTTTGTGGAGCAGGTAAGAGTGGCAATCTGGAAGCTGTCTTTGGTAACAGGGATGATGCCTGAATGATGGAAAGGCTTCCCTGTTTGTTTCTCCTTCTCCTCCACCTCTGCCCATGACCCAGGCATGCTCAGGTAGGTCTTGGCATCCTCTGCCTTCTTCACATCAACCTGAAATACACAAAAGAATAATTTAAAAATCACATAAAAATAGACAATAATACTTAATAACTAGGTATTTCTTGACTTACAATATTTCTTATTCCAGAGCTAGACATTTTTTTTTATAAAAGTACTTTTTTTACCTTAATATTAGCATTGCAGGGAGCTCAGAAACATACATCTAAGAGATTCCATCCTACATTTGTAGTGCTGGATTTTCAGAGGAGAAATGCAGTTAAAACACCACCCTGCAGGGTACACTGGTTGCACAGGCAAAATGCAAAGAGCATTCACAGGCACTGTGAGCGTGACATTGGTGTGCACGGCAGTGATGATTTATCAACTTGTAATTTCAAACAGCCTTGATGCTCTCTTTGATTTCTCTCCGCTTCAGCCAGATCTTGAAGCCGTCCCTGCATGTGTGGGAGCTCCTGTCACCTCTCCTCACCTTGTAGACAATCAGGTCGTGTTTGCCGTCTCGCAGCGTGGTCCCGTCCGCCTTCATCAGTCGTACAAACGCCATGCCGAAGGGCTTCTCCGATTTGTCCCTGGCTGAAGGAGACAAAAGGCATGTCAGGGCAGCCGTTTATAGTGCGCAAAGCCCAGCGGCCCCCTGCAAATTTCACGAGTGCAAAAGGCGGCCTGCGCGGAGCCAAAGGTACGGCGGCTGCTCTGGGGCACAGGGGAAAACTCACAGTCCTGGGACGACCTGTGGCGAAACATCAGCCTCAAGTGACAGCGACACACGTCTTCGATTGGAATTGCCACCTGCATGGAAAGACACGGGAATGGCAAAACAGATCAATGAGAGAGAATAAAAGACATTAGGACAGAAATACACACACAGAAGGGGAAGTAAGGTCAATGAGATGAACTGGTAAATAAGAATACTACCAGCAGACAAGCAAAAACAGTAAGGCCTGATAAAACCTGAGCATATTTTGTGATCTAATTAATTTTCTGAAAATTCTGTTTTACATTTTCACATAATTTTACAGTATCTGGTATAAAAGCATTTGCGTGTGTCTCAGGAAATTTGAGCGCACTCTGTGCTGAGCTACTAATGTCTCAGTGAGCATGCGGCCCAGGTCATGCAGTGTTCTTTACCTTGACTGTTTCATTCCAGCAGGGCTGTTTGACCTGGTAGTAAATGACAGACTTGTACTCCGTGATCCCATCATAGCCAGCTCCAGGGAATATTGCTTTCTGCAATGGGGAGAGAGGGTGGGTAACATGACAGAGATTTGTGTTTAGATTTTAGTCCCATGTAAATCCTTATCTGTGTTTTCAGGAGGAGAGGAGACAATCGCATTAACAAGTTCTGCTGATAAGATTTCAAGATTAATTTTTCAGATAAGTAGTTTTTTTTTTAGCAACGTACTTCTCCATCCCTATGCAATGATAAAAATCTTATCTTCTTCACAGTAACACATTTGTCTGGTTATAACAATCTTAATTGAAGAGAGGTCTATGAGGCAGATTTTAGGAAATGCATTTTTATCAAAGGATACAATTGGTACAATTGAGAATTGCAGCTAAAAGAGCAGAGAGGTCATTCAGGGGAGTGAGAGGTTGAGAGCTATGATTTAACTTAAAGCCAATAAAACTCAGCTTGTTACCTCCATGGGCGTGCCTTCATCATCCAGCACACTCATCATCACCTCCACGTTTTTCGGTGTTTTCTTTTTGCCCCGGTCAAACTCTCCCTGCAGCAGCGTCACATAGATGTCGTTCCTCACGTTTCCTGGAGGAAGATGAGCGCAGTTAGGCTGTTAAGCTCGCATCTGGCTCTGCATTCCAAACAAGACGTCATTGCCCCTAAAGGGATCGGGACGGTCAATCCCACTTTTGCTGTGAGACTAAAGAGAAGGATTCCTCCCCCATAATCTGTATAGTCTCAGACCTGGGAGGATGATCTCGGGGAAGCCCATCTTCCGGACGATGGCCGTGCTGCGGTCCACAAAGTGGGGGTAGTCCTTCTGTACCTGGGCCAGGTCCCCAGGGAGCAGCTTCAGCGTCACAAACAGACCTGCAAGCATGACAAGACAGCAGATGAGCAGAGGTACACATCCATATGGACAGGTAAAATTATAGACAGCCATTTGGCGGCGAAGCTCACCGTTCAGTTCCCAAGATTTTAACTGAAAGGCACTGACACTGGGGCCCTGGCTCTGGCACCAGTACTAGTAAAAGCATGGTCAGTGTGACTTACACAGTCAACATTTTTACACACTCTCCACCTATACACCTGAACACAACTGAATTCATTCAAATAAAGTACCTTGCACAAGGGTGCAACAGCAAAATGCAGCTTCTGAGTTACAAGCCAAGTTCCCTAGCCACAATACTACACTGCTGCCCTTTCCTCACCTTGACCCTTATGGTTGACCTCCCGAGTGGCAATGACCTTGTTGAAGACGGCGGTGAGCGGCTCGTTCTCCCCAATGACCCGAGATGGGATCAGAGGGGACATGATCAGCTGCCTCTGGCGAATGTAAGTCTCCATAGCAATTCTGAGAGTGAGAGTGAGAATGATTAACACATAATCACATTTTAGTATCATTATTTAATTTAATAATTAATTACATAATCTACATCATTCTGTTCACAAGCTGTTTATAGCTTCAAATTACACATATAGATATTATAACTACAATGTGCATTCAATTATTTAAAAACAGGGGACATCTAGCAATATATATTATAAAATATGGCCTGCCAATAATGAACTTTAACTGAAAATTGACACAGTGAGAGATGGTCACTGTGGGGGAGATTTGAACATGAAATGCAGAAGGAAAGAGAGATGTAAAAAAGACAAAAGATACAGGAATGAGTGTGAGTGAAAGATATGGGGTAGATATACAGAGGGACAGCAGAGAAAGATTGAAGGATAAGAAAAAAAAAAAGCATGAGAACAACAGATTTGAGTTTCTCCTCCTAGCAAACTTCATAAAGTAGGCCTTGGTCCTAAGCATACCCACTCAAGTACATATTAATATCTAACATACATAGATTTGTAATGGTCTAAACTCCAGGCACCATGAGGGAAAAAGACTTTGATATTAAATAATTGGTGCATCGTTTATTCACATTTGTGAGATATCTGTGCCAATGCTAAGTTAATTTTAGTGTTTTGGAATGTGATGCCTAGAGAAAAGTAACTGTTGCATTCTACTTGTATGAAACTTATGCCACATAGTTGTGAAATTAACAGGGTGGCAGTTACTCAAGTTGATATGCTCCATTTTGAGCATTGCACCATGTCTGAACCATAGTCTTCAACCATTCAGTGGGCAAAGCTAAAAATATTTTTGGTGATTATTTATGTCATTAAACACTAAGATGCTCTGAGGAAAAACACTTCAATCAAATCTGACAGCACTGAAATGTTCATGCCATGCATCTAACTAAAAACAGAACAGTATCTTCCACTGCCTGGCAATTGCAGTGCAGCCCACTGCCGAATGCACACTTCTTAAAGCTCTCAGCTATGAAAGAGACATGCGAGGGCATGTCTGTTTCAGAGCTGATCTCTAACAGATCGATCGGGCGACGCCCACTGCTTCGGCACGGCAACCGTATCATGTGACTCACTGCTGGAAGGGGATGAAATGCTGCTTGTCCTCGTCATCCGACTTCCCATGTGCGATGTCTGTGATATCCATTACTGCGAAGAGAAAATGGCAGGGATGAGATGAAACTGTGACCATCAGAATTGGGGGGGTAACGGTTGATTTTTAAACCCAGCACAGCATCATTAACAGTGGTTGTGATAATGATTCAGAGTCTACAGTCTGCTGTGTGTGACACACTGACGGTCCGCGGTGTCGGGTTTCTGAGCCTCGGTGCTCTTGTGAGAGGGCCTGCAGCTGTGATTGAGCAGCGCAGAGCGCACTCACGGTGCTCTTTGTGCGCCAGCTGCTGCTATGGGCCTTGACACACCTGCTGCCACACACCAAAGGGATCGTGTGCCGCGTGACAAAAGAGACGCCTAGAAGACAAAAGCTGCAATTTCTCCAGTGGCGCACATGACCTTGGGCCTGCATATCACGATACATCACGCCTCAGGGGACAAGTGATTTTCTCCTCTTCCTTTGTCTTATTCAATGAGTTCCCTCTGATCTGCAGAGAGGGAGGGGAGTGAGAGAGACCAAGACAGAGAGAGAAAGAGATTGCGAATTGTGACAAGTGATACATCACTAGCCACAATTTCCTCTTGAACCATATAGCCTGTTACCACCCTTCAATAAATTTGTGAACCTAAAACTTTTATATCTTATGTTATCACTGTATGTTCCGAATGTCAATATTTATGATGAAGGTATAATGGATTGTATTTCATGCTGATAAGTATGCTTTAAATAAACTACACTGAGGAAGGAAGTGATAGTGAGAGTGAGATAGAAAGAGGAGAAAGCGTGAGAGAGTGAAAGAGAGTAGAGGTGGAGGGGGGAGGGGTGAACCTTGTTCACTTCCTCTATCTGCGATTCAGCCCATTTACTCCCTGTGCAGGTGGCACGAGTAATGACCGCTCCTCATCCAGCAGAGAAATTCAATCCTCCTCCCGAAACACTGGGAGCAATTAATTACCTTTCCAGTCATTTCTTTTACAGGGCACTGGAGGCCTGAGCTTTCATGGGTCACTGGAGACAGTTTAGCAGCGGGATTCTTTCCTACGTTTGTTTATTCACTCTCAATCCGCTCATTATTTACAGTTGTGCAAGAGATTTGCTAGACAATATCAGCAAACATGACACAATTCAAAGGAGATAATGGTATGAGGTGACATAAATTATAATGATTCATGCCTTCTGGTGGATGACTTCCTGGAAAGCTACTGAGGCCAGTATTCAGCATGCAGTTGTGTACTGACGATTCTTATTGGGGAGCGGTTTTGTGGCTTAGGGCTGCTGCTGTGCTGGCTTGGAACTTCAACCCCTCACATTTGCGGCTTCATGCTGCAGATCATGAAAAGTCTGAACTCTCACCTGCCACACCGAAGGGTCTCCTCAGGCCGCCTGTGTGCTTCTTTCCCTCCTTCAGCTCCATGCATCCCACCCGGATTATCTGACAGACCAGAAACACCCGCGGCCGGATCAGGTCGCTGCTGCTCAGGTCCTGGGAAGAGAGGAAGGGACGGGGGCCCATGATTAAAATGAGCGCTTGTGTTCAACCTGGCTTTCCTCCTGCATGCACTACTGTCATCATCACACTGTTTGACTTGTCTGATTTCACATTCACATTTGCTGAGCAGGCACGATTTAATGAGGCTGAATCGCAGAGCACTCATTTTTGTGCAATATCCATTCATACTACTGGATATTTACTGAAGGAGGTCTCAATAAATACCTTTCAGGGAAACAGTGGCAATGTCCTTCCCAGGACGTAAGAAGCCCAGTTCCTTACCCACAACACTATAGTGACATGTATATGCAATAAGCAACTGGTAATCATGAACAAAATTATTCAGTTATATTTACTATGTTTGATAACATAGGAATACTGAGAAAATGAAAACAAAAATAACTATAGTGGGGATGGCACACAGTGACACAGAACGCTGGGTGGAGGTGGGGGGTTTGCTGGGGGTATTATTCGTGTATGTAATTCATTGTTAATTTACAAGTGTTATAATAACTACATATTAGGCCAGTAGATTTGCTGATATAAGGACCATCCCTTACTGAAAAACAAAATACCGGCTTTCAAGCTTAGCCCACATTTAAATATACAATGCACCAGAGATTGAGCTGTCAATTGGTACTTAACTTCTTGGTTTTAAACCTGACCTCTCATTTGGCTACTTAATAAATCAATGTTGATTTTCCAAGCGAAAGAAGTCCTAACTTCTGCTGAAAATGCAAAGCGTTAAATACATTCAATCTTGACACACGTTAACCTCCATCTTGATAGTCTGAGAACTGGAAATGTTCTACTGCACTGGTGAATATACTCACAAATTTTACATATGAGTATGCAGACCGGACAGAAGGTAAGACTGTCCATACTTCAGTCCAGTACACAATGATCATCAATTATTTGCGTACATAAGGGAGAGTGTACAACCAAAGTATGCATACGCGGGTTTTCGCTGCCGTTACTCACATACCTTGTACTACGTCACATACTCAATGCAGGTCAGCTAGCTAGAGGCTAGGTTCCATTCGTAACCATTGAAATCAGCACTTTTCATCAGTCTTGCGACAAGGTATGGATAATTGCAACACACTCAGAGAGGAATAGTTTGAAATGTCGACATTTTGTGGGACTGTTGATTTAAATGGATGTCAGAACTAACAAAATAGAGAATGAAATAAACTTTTTTACATTTTTATATGGAATCTCCTCAGGGTATGTGGCAATTATTTGATTGCATTGAGTGCACGTCAGTGGTTAAGAGGCAGTAAGAACATGTGTACTAAATGTTTTTAGTGCCGCAGTGAAAGTAAATAAGTGAATAATATGAAGGAACAAATTAATTGAAAAAGTAATGAGTGACTCAAGAGAGAGAGATGAATGAATTGGGGGCCACCATATCTCCTTTACCGTGAAGAGCGCTGGCAGATTGTTGAGCTTTTCAATTTCTTTGGGCATGCCCGTGCTGTCCCATCGCACCAAGAAGTTCTCACTGCAAAGATGTCACATGATCAGAAAGTGGTATATGGAACTTTGACTACCCTTCCTTCATCATGTTATGCAAGCCATGAGTAAAGATGTGAAAGTAGATTTTCCCTGCACTTCATTAATACTGTGATTACTTTAAAAGATCAACAAGAAATGTTATTCCTTGATTGTCCAGCATCACTGATCAGCACTGTATAACGCACAGCAAAGGGGTGGGCCACTCCATTCCTGAGACACTGGTGTGTGTTCAGGTTTTCATTTCAACCAAATATAATGGCCCTGTTCCATAGTTAGCTCTACACACCAATGTCATTTCTCTTGAAGTATTAATGAAACAGTATATAGAAAATGTTCAGCTGTCATTCATAAGCATATTGAGATAAATAGCCAGATTTTTAGATCATGTAACCAGAGCAGAAGAGCTGCAAAGGGCAGGAACAGATTGCCCACCCTTGTAAGCTTATGTAGCCTTAGGCCTCCTTTATCATTGCTATTTCATTAGCACACCCATAGCATTCTCTGTGACCGTGTCTTTCTGCAACTATAGGCAGCTCTCGGCAGGGGAGGAGCCGGAGGTGACCTCTGACCTGATGAACTCGGACTGGTCGGGGTCGTAGAGCGACATGAGCAGCTCGGCGTCCTCCCCAATGTTGCACACAAAGTTCTTCAGGTTCATGAAGAGGCTGTAGGTGTGTACTGTGCTGAAGAGGGACTGTCGTCTCATCTCGAGGTTCTGAAGCCGCGTCTAACAGAGGGGTTCAGAGCAGCAATGGACTGAATGGAAAACTGGCTCTCAGTTCTGAGAATACTTCCATTAACAGTGACTTTTCTCCATGGAATTTTCCAGAGCTCTCTGATGATCTTCATTAAGATTTGTGAGAATTATGGTCAGATGAGTGGGGGGTGGGGGAGGTTAGATGGTCATGTGGTGGGTCAGCAAATTTAATGCAAAAATATTTACATGGACTATTTATTGATCTTATATCTGGTAAACCATAAAATTCACTCCATACCCATAATGCTAATGCTATATTCATACATACATTAACATACTGACAGCATATTTAGCAAGACCTGCAGTAAAAATGTTTTCTTTCATATTTACCCACTGGTTAACATTCTTAAAGCTGCATTAAAGGAAAAACGGCTTAGTAAAACAAAGGTTGCCTGTGAAGTTGAGAAAATCTGCTTTTATCTGCTTCCTTGAATTTTAAAACACCCTGTGACTCATGGCTGCTACTTCAGTATAAGAGCATTATTTGGAAATAGCCATTAGACAGCTTTATCATTTATACCAGCTAATAGATATGAAGACTGAAATATTCATTTTTAATCCAGATTCATAGGGAGGGTTTCAAAAATAGATACTTGCAAAGTCTAATATGTGAAAATCGCATTAAATGAAATATTTGTAATTAATCAAAATGCACAGAAAATAAGCACACCCAAGTATACAAAAGCTTGGTACCTAACAGTTTCACAGCCATTTACAAACATCTAAATATCATCTCCATGGTTATAGTAATGAATCCCATCATCTGCTTCTATCTTATGGCACACTGACAAATGTCACTGTTGATTAGTCCCCAGTGGAGGCATTGTATGTTTAACACAGACATAACACTACAGACCTAGCAGGAGTGCTCTGATGACACACGATTATGACCACTTCACAATGCCTGACAGTCTATTTTTGTATCTTGTTTCCGTTTCATCAACTACCATTTTTAAGGTAGTCTGACTGTCTATGCGGTGGGTCTGCCTTAAGAAACTAAAGCCCACAGGAAACACAGTCATATCGTTCAAGCTCAATAAAGAGCAGAGAGGTGGAATCGGAAGGGGCTTCAAATCAAAGCGGTGAGGGTGGCGTGACGGCTGCCGGCCTGGGGGATTAGAGCGACCGTCGCAGGCTGCAAATCCGTCGACAGCCAAGGGTGACCACTGTCCTCACCTTCTCTTCCTGTATCCTTTCATCGACGCTGCGGGACGCTGTCTCGTGAGCCCGGAACAAACTGACTGTGCTAGTGAAGTCTGGATCTAGCGTGTTCCCCGCCTCGTCCCGGACCACTAGGTCCAGACCCAGTATCCTGCACAAAACCAAGTGTTACTCAGGCCCACAGGCAGTTCATAAAAATATAAAGTCATTTTTAATACAATGGGATTTCCACCGGAACATCAAAGAAATTTCTAAACTGCTACAGAAATATAATATGTGACAATTTTCGAAAGTCTGAAGGCTCTTAGGGACAATATAAAAGAAAACCGAAGTGTCTCACCGGTTTCCATAATCAATTTTTGCTGTGACTTTCTTCTTCAGCTCCACCAGGTCATCTTTTGGCAGGGTCCCTGACACTATCTGAGATCGATACTCTATCAGGCTGTAAGCCATCTGCTGCACGTTTCGAAAAAGGGTGGTCTTGTTGTTCTAATACACAGACACATGTGGACAAGGCACAACATATTATAGATACATTTCTGTGCTTGAATTTAGACCAGATACTCTGTCTGTATATTTTAAAGCCTGCCTTTGATTAGTAGCTTGCCTTTTCCAACGTTCTTACTATGTACAATCAGAATGGGGTTACTGAAACAGCAGAATCCTGTCAATGAAAGGAGTGCCTGTATGCTCACCACATATAGCTTGTGCCATATCTGTGCCCATTCCCTGAGGGTGGCACCCAGCTCCTGCACCAGTGGAAGGTCAGCTGGGATAACGATCTCCTGCTGGCTTCACGGGGTAGTAAGAGGGACACATTTAGGACTAGGGCTGTCATAACTACCATTTAATCATCATGCTAATATTAACAAAATTGACACAATAAAATTTCCATCATCTGTACCACAGAGATGTGTTTTTTGAAGTCTGACGTTTCCTCTCCTTTCTTGGCAACGGTTAAAGCTTATGCTCTGAACTTAGCTGAACACTGATATTCGTTGAAGTCACACACGTGTTCATGGTAAAGCATGATCTCTTGATTTCAAGTTGCAATTTATTGATGGTGTTTCTGTAACAAAGGTCATACTCTGATGACACTGTCACTCGAAGGGGGAGGCGGAGAGGGGCGTGGGAAAAGATTGACATAATTCTCAACATGAGCGAAATTAAACTCGTCCTTGCCCCAACCAACAATAACACAACTGACAACAGCTCTTATTAGCCTTACAGTTCTTGGCTAATCCAAATTTGACAGTCCAAGTCAGTACTTCCTAAACAGTCCTGACACACACTCACAGACTGGGAAGCGACACAATCTGCAAGCTTTACTTGTAGTCTGAGCTTTTGCTACAATTTTCTACAGGAGCTCTCTAATGTACTGATTTTATTATGTAAGAGCACTGCTTGATTTATGGACTTTTCATAAATGTTCAAATACAGAGCTATTATTGCCTCAAACTCAGCATGACTATTCACTCATATTTAGCAGCATTTGCCTTTCTTATATTGAACTGTTTGTATTTTCTGGGATGAGAGATTCAGGAAGTCATCCAATTTAATTCAGTGCATGATGTGCGTTTCCCTGCAGACTTACCCAGTCCCTTCAACTTTAGCCTCTTTCAGGTGAATGTAGGAAGCTGGGAAAATTCCCTATAGGACACAGCACAGAAAATCCCAGTTTGCAATCATTTACATATCTCCTGTGTAAGGACTGAGACAACTGTAACTGAAGTGACATTTCTGACCACACCTTTTGTGATTTGTTCCGGAGTGTGTATCCTCTGTACCACCCTGAGTAAAGAAAGAAAGGCGGAGAACAGAAAGTGAGAGAAATAACTACCACATTACAATTTTAGAATTTCACATTTGCTAGGCAAAAAACATCAGCAAAACTCATGGGGGTAACTATACATACAAGGCATACATTCACAATTATCCACCTCTATAATGTTATATGCTGTTATATGTTATATGCACGTATATGCTGTACGTGAAAGTTTCACTCCTCCTGTCTTACAGAACAGTTCCAGAATGCAGCAGTGTTTTGTTTTTTTTTTTTTTTTACAAAACGTGTGGCAGCTTGTTATGGGTGAAAATAGACTGATGTGTTTGGGCATGTCTGGGGTTCAGACTCACCTTCAAACGTCTCCAGTATGTGCACTGTGTCCCCCACCTGTAGACACAGTTCCTGTTCTCCTCTGGCATCGTAATTATAGACCGCTACACAGAACAACAAGAGAGAAAGCGCAAGACCAAGAGAATCCTTTCAACAAGTCTGACAAAATTTGTTTTTCAGGCTATAACTTTTACAGTTATGACTTTTATAATTACAGTGTGAGTAGGTGAAAAAACAAATATTTGCTTTGGAATACTAATACATGTATGTAGAGCTCTGCAGATATGTACAGTATTTTTCATTCAAATAATGCATACTAAATTGAATATAGTAGAGTGGTGGAGAGAGCAACAGGGTGAAAGAATGAGATATAGAAAGTGAGATAGCTAGAATCAGCAAGAGTAAGTGGGAGTGTGAAGACGCTAAACAAGGCAAAGTAAAAACAGCCAGAAAAGCTGAAGATGGGTGATAGAGGCGAGTGCAAGAGGCAGAAAAGTAATATGCTGTCTTATATTGTGCAAACAGTGATAAAATTCTGCTTCCTGCTTGAAACAACGTATCAGCTCTTTCTTTCCTATCCAATAGGCAGAGGTTTGCCTAAAGAAAGCCTTATGGGCAACCTAAGAAAAATCGGAAAGAAGTGTAAAATCATTCTGACACAATTCTGGGATGGGTTGCTTTGTGCGATGATTCTGATATTCTCCCATTTTCACACAGAATTCTAACTCGGGAGCCTCTAGCTTCCATCAGATAAGGCCTCCATTGTTGGCTAAAACCCCTTAGCGAACAAGGGGGGAACAGGCTGACAAGGGCTTTTGATGGTATTGTTTCCATTGGATGTGGTTTGAGAAGGTACAGAGAAGGCTTCTTTGCGAAAACGGGCAAGCAAAATAACTGAAAAATGCTCAAAAGAAGGGATTTGGACTGGTGCCATCTGACTTCCTTTCATAAACGGGGTCACATTAAGCTCAGCAATGCTGAGTGTCCATACCTTACCTGCTCCTAGGTATTGAGCAATTTCTAATGGAGCATTGCAAGAGAATGGTACGGATGACAACAGTGATGGCAAAAATGCATTTGCACAGCGACAAAACCATTTCTTCACATTAGTACTGAATGGTGCTTTAGCACCCTCTGCTGAAGTGGTTGTTAGTGTGATTAGGCCATAGGTTTAGTTTGGGTGGGTGAATGAATTCAGCAGTTTTTTTTTTTAATTATTTTTTTTTAATTCATTGCAACACTGTGGGAGGTGATGAAAGACAGTAGGGGTTTCCCAACAATCTGGTCACAGAGGCAGCTGAGCATTCTGCCCTGCGAGCAGGCTCACTCATGTGCCTCAGCTATCAAGGTCCTTCTGCTTTGTTTGTAAAGTAGCGGGCCTTCCTCGGAAAAAAAATCCAGCATCTGTCGCTCCCCGCCCACTCAGGCCCCAGCATTCCCTTCTGAAGGACAGGAGTGGGAGTTAAGACCATCGTACGGGATGCCTGCCCCCTCCCAGCCCCACCCCACCGTCTCTGCGTTCCACTCCTCCACAACCTTAGTGTGGAAACCTCTGTCCTGACTTGCTTTATGATAATCCCCGCTGCCAGAGGCTAAAATTCATGGCAGGCTTGGACTGGCTTTGCTCATTACAACTCAGTCTATAGTTCAAGGAAAAGCAGATGCTTTAGGATCCATGTATTCCACTTGTCTCTTGCAGGTACAGAATTATCTGACTTCCAACCTGGTTTTAACAGTAGTGTGGCAGAGTCTTATTATCTAGCTGAGAATTCATAGTATTATCTAGTGGTATTTGCACTGTAATAACCTAATAGCAAGATATCTCAAAAACAGTTGCTCAATGGAAAGTTAAAATGAGGTGCAACACTCTCCCAAAACATGCTTTTCAGTTTAATTTGGATTTTACGTACATACTTCCTTTTATCAGATCCAAAATAATAAAAATAGATTTTTCTCTGGCTAGTTTGATTGTTTGCAGACCATTCTTGGGAGAAATAGAACAAAGCGCTGAATATAGCTTTATCACTCGTCCCTTAGCTAAGCTACATCTATGTTGTCTCCAGTGGATTTTATGTAATAGGGTACTGAATTTAGTCATGGGTTTATTTATTAACCATTAATGGACTGTTATTATATTGTTTCACAATGTACCTCTCCTTGTTAAATGTATGCTACACATGCCATGCAAATGAATATATTTTGGGTAAAGTGACGATCCTAAACACAGGGAGTTATGAGTTGGACCCCCAGCAGCGTCACCCCAAAGGCACTGAAACGACAGTCACAGGCTCTCTTCTTCACATTTATGAAAAAGGATTGTCTGCTTCATTAAATTCAAGGACTACATCATGCCACAAAATATCTGAATATATTTCAACTCTACAAGTGACCAAAGCTTGGAAACTGATTAGTTATTTACCTACCTAATTTCTTCATATAGCCATTATACAGTTCAGGTTTACCTCTATCCAGTGTAATTAATACAGTAGTTTCATTTCTTTAATCATGTGTGCTGATAGTGGTACATAGAATGTTTGTATATCTAGGCAGAGGTAAAAATTCATAAAAGTTTGTGGACCACCGATACATACAAAGCTGTAGGCCTTTATCTCTACAGAATAACTGGTTTATCACACTGCGCCAGAAATGGTTTAGAGTGCAGGAAATGAGAAGGAAGAATTCCGACGCCTCCAGCAGTGCTGTGCTAAGCTGCACATTTTCAGAATGCCTCACATCTGTCTATTTGTTACATGCTGTGTCGGATACCTCCAAGACCATGCATTAAATGGGGATACCAGCAGCTAAACATACGAATAATCAAAATACCCACTTCCCTCTTTCAAATAAAAGAATCGGAATTCTGCCAGTGATATTGCTCTGCTCTACGTCCTTCACTGTTTTTTTTTTGAAAGATGAGCAGGAAATTTAATTATGGAAGAGAAAACTATTCTTGGTGAATATAAAATATGCAGACAACTATATAAAACAGAGTGCTGTCCATCATCTGCAGTGAATGGGCTCAGAAAATGAATTAGGCACCCAGGATGGTTCCCAGAGTAATTAGAACTCAAAGAAAGTATCTGGTTGGACATACCAGGCCTTTGTAAATTGTAATCTACTTTGGACTCTGGAGTAAGCTTAGCACTTCAAACTAAAAATGTGTGGTTCATTCTCAAATACTCATGACAGTCCATAAAACTTCAGATCAATATCAAGTTTCAATAAGGCAAACATGATAAATTATAAATATGCAGCAAACTGCTATCCCAATGAAATCAAAGAGGGAAAAACACAAACAGGATGCATCGAAGGTTTAGTGCAATAATACTGACTGAAGAAGGAGGGGCGGAGCTTGGGAACCCGCATCCTCATGTGACTCCACCTCCCGCACTTCATATTTCTGCCAAAAACCAATAAAGACCCAGTTGCCTGTTTCTCTCCACCCACAAAACAACGGCATTTATTAGGCCCGCACACAAAAGTTAAATACCCAGCAATCTCCTGTGTCACTTGCAGACACTGACAATGGGCCGTTTCATGGACCCTCCGCGATCTGGACTGTGCAAGTGCCTGGTGACTGGTGACAGAGGCACAGCTCTGTGAGTGCTATAATGACGAGCGCGTTGAGATGCAGAAGTGCCTCCAACTGACGCCTCTGCCCGCGCCCAGCTACTGTTCACGAGCTAGTCTCACTCGGCCTATTGTTCACCTCAATCTGTGACATCACTGCCTGGCAGACGACACATCAATTCGCACAGTACTTCCTTTTCAGCATGACACCAGGCTGTCTGCATGTCTGTCCCATTCTGGTCATTTCATGGAGGACATTCAGTCTCAGGCCAGTTGACTTGACAGTAAACGGCCTCTAAATATATTCAGATCAGGACAAAAAAGACATCAAGAATTATTAAAATCTTAATTTTAGCTTGTACAGTTGTTTATAGAACAAAAAGAAGAAGTGCATGTGTGACTGTGTGTATGTCTGTGTGAAACAGAAAAACTAGTGTGTTGGGTAATGGGCCACAGCTACTGCCATAGCAGTAGGTCAGACATAAACAGACCAAATGGATAATTCCAGGGGAAAATGAAGTAATCAGAATGGTCAGCATTTTTCATCAAATTTACAAATTAAAGGTCTTTTGAGGTAGAGCCTATTAATGACAAGAATTCCATACTACCCATAAGTTGAGAAAGACTTTATATAACCCATAGCACTAACTATTCTAGGAAGAAGTTGAAATTATCATAATTCATTATTTTTGTATATAAGACAGTATTAGGGGATTTTTCCCATTTTGAACTTCAAATTAAACAGCACCCCTGCGAGGCAAATGGTCATGCTTTAGTTATGCATGCCCTCACAGGAGAGGGGAAAAATGTCCACAAACAAGGTGGCAAATACCGTTACTTCTCAAAATACAGCCTGAGTCAGTCCACTCATGTCCATACCTGGATCAAGACACATAGAAGCACAAACCAAATTCCACAGAAGCTTGCTAGTTTGGTGTAGCAGGCCACACAAGGCAACATTGTGCCGGAGTTCAACAGTGCACAACTTACAATTCTCAAATCATTTCACAAACCAACTCATTAAAATATAAGACTGACCTGTTAATTTTTCAGTTGTAAGATTGACTAGTTAATTTCTGTCATTCTCTGGAAACTAGCTAAATGCCTCAAGAGGTTTGTAAGACCAGAGAAATGATCTTCCCTTCTGGTGTCATGATTAATTTCCAATTAACTTCCTCGTATGAATGCACTTGGACAGCATCCGCCTTTAAAAAGTTTTATTTCAGGAACGTATTTTGGAGGTAACAGGGTGATACTCACGCATCACAACGGCCAATGTGACAAAATGCGGTATGTGACAAAACTGATGTAGCAGTTTTTACTGGCGTTTCACACCAATCTTGCAACGTTATGACTTTTGGCTCAATTAAAGAAAGCAGTAGAAAGACTGATGTATGAAAGTAAGCACTTGATGTACAGTTGCTTTCTCCTTAGTGAGAAACTACAACTATGGACGTAGGGACTCAAGAAGTCATCAATACATGCTTTACAATGTTTTGATTTATAAAAGATTTAATCATTCACTTGTTTCACTTAGATAATAATTTGTCAGGACTTACTGTAAACATTGTAGGCCAGTACGATATATTAGTGCCACCTTAGGAGGTATAAGCGCTTCATGACCCTACACTTCGTTTTCGTTACTTCACCGTGGTTAACGTAACACAGCAATTTAGTCACCTCCAGTAAAAGAATGATAATGTTACGGCTAGAAACGGCTTAAACAAATCCGGCTACTTGGACCAATGCCTGTTTTGAAGTGTTTCATTTGCATAGGAATTTGACTTGTCAATGCTTTACAATTGTTACTATGAAATGTAGGGACAATAATTCGCAACTTGATAACTGTCACAGAGTCAAGCCAGTGCTGTTTGTTGTAAACTGTAACTGTCCCAAAGCTAAGGTGTGTCCGTCTGCTTTATGGCTCCATTTACCTTATGGGTGTGTAATTTGGCCATATACTCCACGCCACTTCACATGCCTGTGGGTAATCTGCACCTTGATATGTAACCTAACCATAACATATTTCTTCGGAGGGAAAAGGGTTCAGCGGTCTGTGTTAACAGGAACCGCACAACTTTGGAAAGCGACAGTTAAAATTCGCGAAGTAAAAAAAAACTTTCTTATGGATACAGCATGACTTTCCCGAAACAAATTTGTGAACTGCACTGCCATCATATAACAAACACCCGTACAAGTGTAGTTAACGTTGGTTCAAGAACGAACGTAAAATCAAAGTTTTCTTTGAAAATCTCCCTGTTTACAACACACACGCAATAGTGACAGGTACGTACAAGTTTTGCTTCCTAACTTCAAATACTTACAGAGAGTTTTCTAGTTAGCATAGCCAGTTAGCTGGGAGTGAGGAGGGAGGACAATATGATAATAATAAATCATTGCTAACGAAAACAAAACGGCAACATGACTCTCGTTACTTACCCACTCCATACTTCTCTTTTTTAGTTGGTATCCACCGGGTCATTCTGGGGAGGTTTGTGATAAATAAATAAATAAATAAATAAAGTCCAGGGCGGATGGTACAGTTTTCTCGTCCTGGACATTACAGTTCCGCCATGATGACTAACCGAAGGGGGAGGGGTAGGAGCAAAGGGTGCAATACGATTGAGTCCTGCGAAACTATTTGGCAGTGTATGGCAGTATACTCCAGCGTCCGGATCGCCACAGTCCCCTGCTCAACTGCTTTACATTACTGTATATAATTGACGATACAATGAACGACAGAAAAGGAAGAGACTAACGCACACACCCATAAACCTTGGTTCTGTACGAAGTTGTGCGAAGTTCCATCTTCCGTCGCAAACTATTTCAAATGGAACTGCAACTCTTAACTGTTGTGTTTAGTTTACTAAATGGCTCTGACATGTAGTCTGTGTGTATGGAGATTCATAAGCCTGTACACGAGGTTTTCAAAACAAAAACCTGTTCGCAGTGTTGTTCAGCTAGCTTGGTTGACTGTTTGGCCAAGAGTTTCATTGATATTTGACAATTAAATTCGCGTAGTTCTGACTATATCAATTCAACCAAAAGTTGCGTTTTTTAATAGGTTGCACTTGGCTGGTGATAGACCGGTTGAATTTACACATGTTTTAACTACTGAAGCAAATGTTGCTTTTGCCTCCACTCGAGGGCGTGCATGGCTTATCTGTCATATCATCACTGTAACGCATTGTATGGCTGAAATAAAACCCAAAATCGACTGTATTGAGTTAGACCCAATTCCTGTGTGTATTAGTCTCGAAATAGATTACTCTTACATTTGATTAGCTGTTCAAAACATAGACGTTTAGCCTAACTGTATTGAATAAAATATTATGAAGCAAAATTATTTTAAATATACAAACACAGTGTCTGTAATTTTGTACCCTTTCTGCTTAAATGTCGATTCAATTATGTATTTGTTATTTCTTTATTTTGTTATTTCTTTCTATGAATGGACAAATAAGGTTAACAGTGGTGTAAGCATTCTTAATGGCACCACTTAAACACAGAAATCCTGGAGTGTTTTGTTTGGAATTGGCAGGGCCTGTGCCCATATATGCAGCAATGTATTTTATTTTTGAATGTTATTGTAAAGCCCAGTCTCTACCCCCACCTCACCCCCCTTTCTCACTGAGCACCCCACAGCTGTTAAAGTGTGTGGCTGGTCTGCTACTCTAATTTGCCTTTTGTTCCTTTGGCGTCACTAATGTCCTCTGACGGCCAAATTGCAGACCACAGTCCACCGCAGTGCACTTCATTCTACCTCATATCGTTTATCATTCTCTTCCCCCACTGCTCCTCACAATGTTCATTCAGCTGGTACTCTTAATTAGATTCTCTGGAGATGGTTGGATTCAGAGATTTTGTTTCAGGGGTGCCATAGAGGTGACAACATACTACTGGATAGAAGCTCTATGTTTTGCTGTCACTGGTAAGTGCCTCCTCTGTTGAGCCTGGGAGCCCGAGGGAAGGCTAATCTTTACTCTGGAGCAGAGAGAATGTAGAAATCACTAGATCTGTGTAAAAGAGGCCACCTCCCAAACATGATTGATGTATCCACAAGGGATTGTCCCAGCTTAGTCTGCTTGAGAAGCAGAGGATCTAAGGGAGTGTATTTGGATTACAGGAAAAAGTAAACTAGACATATAGATAGGGAAATTATGGCATGGATAATGACTTCAAAATCAGATCGGAATGTAATGAGTTGAAGACAAGTAAACATCATGTTTGGAATTTGTCAAAATTGTGGAAAAACATAGAAAAAGCCTATACACATACAGATACACACAAAGATACATTGAAGATGCTAATGTCAAAATATGCTTTAATCCAATTATATCCTTTTGTATGAAATTGATTGAAGTTCATTGTCATATGCACTTGGGAATTAGAATCACTTTTTGCATGTAACCATTCATTGAGCTGGTAAGGCTTTCTTGATGGGGTTTGGAACATTACAGTGACTTTAAATGTTTTCTATGGCACTGAATGAATAAGCCATTTCTTCACACACTTTAGGAAAGTAAGGTAAAGCAATCCTTTTTTGTAAGATAGCATATACATAGTCACAAGAACTCTTAGAATCCCTAGTGTTTTACTTGTTTTCCATATACATTTAAAATTGAAATGGTCCAGAGGTTTAATGAAGTCTCTTATCTCTTGCAAGTACATTTGTACTTAATACTATATGAGGACTATTTTACCATTAGGGAAATCTGATGTATGGCCAACAGAATTTAAAGCTAGGAGTCATTTGTCTTAATTTGCTGATAATGGTTTGTCATTAAAAGTAATTTTAAGTTAACAAGTCACCCAGCCGGCTGGAGCATGACAGAGTGCTCCGTTTCAAGTGAAGCCTTTAGGCTGGGAAATGGTGAATCACAATATCGCCATCATGTGTTCAGTGAATGTCATTACATACAGATGAGAAAAAAATAATGTGCGCCATAGGTTTTACTGTGCGTGTTTGGCGTTAATATGTCATTTAGTCTGTAAGGCTACAGGAGGGCGCAATAGTGATGAGAACTTCAACTACCTGAAAAGAAGAGTCTGGAAAGTTGAAGCTGAAATGCTTCTTCCTTCAGTAAAACCTAAAGCAGTGGAAATCTGTATGCGAATTACTGTGATGAGCCGGCATGAGCACCTCTTTTTCATGATCAGTGTTGCGTCTCTTACCTCGTTATCTGCTGATCCTATTCCCCTGCCCCTCAGCTTGTCCAGCGCACAGATGTTTGACTGGTCCATTTTGCGGAGTGACCAAAGATGAGTGAAGTGAATGAGTCAGCCGAGAGGACAGCAGGTGTCCGTTATTTCTTCCAGTCAAGCTCTGATTAACACAAGTTCTCCCTCCCCCCTGCCCATTGCTCTAATTTAGATCAGATTGCATCACGCAGGGAACCCAATTTTATTAAAAGCTCCTGGAGAGAGAAGCATGGCTCATTAGGGGCTCTTCCTCTGTCAAGTCTAGCAACAAGACAGCCTTTATGATGATTAGAAAATGAAATATACAGATCGAAAGATGAGTAATGCTTCTTACTTGCCAGAGTGGAGAACAACAATGGCAACCCTCAGTGTGAGCAGGACAGTGGTCTTGTCTTGGAGGCAATGAGCAGGTGTTTGCCTGAGCAAGGGTGACAGAAACAGGTGTACAGGTGCAGTCACTGCCAGGATGGCAGAGCATAAAGACCAGTCCCTCTCCCAGTCTCCAAGGCCCATCTCAGGGGAGAGATAGCCAGCAGAGTAGACAACAGTGCACAGATCCAGAGACATGCGACCGGCTGTACCATCTCTGCTGATGGTTCTATCTGCTTTCTGCCCCATCACCACTAGAGGACACTATACCTCCCTACCCGAAACTGGTACAGGGCTGGTAATGAACCCTCATTTTTAATATGTTGATTTTGGATTCTGTGTACTCCCTTCCTTGTGCAAGTTGTTGTTCAGGTTGAACTGGTTGTGAGTGGCTGTTGCTATCAGGGGCATAGCATCATGGGGAAAAAGAGTACTAAGTATACAGGGCCCAAGGATTTGAAGGGGAATATGGGAATTTGTTTTAAAAAAGAGTGGAGGTTGCTATGCTGTTGGGACTCTGACATGAATCTGCTTTTTATTTGTTTAGCTCCAGAGACCCAGGACTATGCATTCCCTCCCAAAACCTTCCCCAAGATTCAAAACCCATTCACACCAGGGAACCAAAGATATTGGGGCTACAAATGTCAAAGCTTTTACCCCAAGTCTCTGGCATTTCAAAACAGGTGAGATCAAGGGAGGGTCTTCATCTCAACACAGGCAATACGAGGGTCTTTTTTTTCTGCATCCATTTACAGACAACCCACCACCCTTTCCTGAGCTCCAGACTATTTCTGCAGCCCCCCAAAAGGCAGGAGCCACCAGTAGAGTGATGGGCGGAAATGCAGAGTCAGGCCCTGCTCACGGCCCCAGGGCACGCAGATGCAAGCGCTCCCGGGGGCCCGATGGGTCTCGGGGCCCAATGCCAGGAATGGCATTTGCCAAGCGCAGGCTTAGGTGGCGCCTGCTCAGAGAGGGCTACAGTGCCCATCTTCCTGCCCGGCAGCAAAGACGGGTCATAGCCCTGGCTTTCCGTCGATGGGCAGAGGTGGCTCCTCTGTCCTTCCACGAAGATACCAGCTCTCCAGACACCGAGATTGATATTCGCCTGGGATTCGGCACAGGTACTGTCTAACCTGGAGGAGGGTTCATTTCCTCCCAACAATTAGTACCCACGGCACTGTATAATTATAATGTAGACAGTTATTACACAGTGAGGAATGTGTCAAGTCTCGTATTCAGTTCAGAAGATCTGAATATCCTGTTTTCTTTTACATGAGTAGATTTTTGCGCAAGGCAATATTAGATCCTAGAAATATGATCACAAGTCTAGTTTTAGCTCCAGGAGAAAATCTAATATCGAATTTATTATTAATTCAGCTCTGTCACTTCAAACACATGTTCTGTAATGTAAAGCTTTTGAGTACACATAAATATTAATTAAAAATCTGATTATTTATATATTTTAAAATAAATTGGGTGATGTTTTTCCAAATATTTTGATGTGGTCTCAGTTGAAAAGAATGACCTAAAAATATTGTGTATAGTTGTGTTTTAGTTTCTCCCCACTTTATTTAATATATTCATAGTCCATGTAATTAGCATTCTGCTGCCAGCTTTAGTCACTCATTCTGTGGAGACGAGCAGAGACAGCTCTGACCTTTGTCTGCGTTGTGTGCTCCTGTCACTCTGCAGGACGTCACCTGGGCTGCCCCTGGCTGTTTGATGGCCCAGGTGGGGAGCTGGCACACACTGCCCAGCCGGGAGAGGTACATCTGGATGACGACGAGCCCTTCAGCCTGCCTCTGTCTGACCATGGGGTCAATTTACTGCAGGTACACACACACACACACACACACACATACACACAAAACACAATTATACACTTAAACACACAAAAACATGCATTCTTGCACGATCACATGTATCATACAGGCACACGCACTTGCATACACCACAAATATACACATACACACGTAAACCCACACCCAGCATAATTAATTAATTAATGTACACAAGTACATGTAACATCCAGGATGTTCCACAGTGCTACATGATTCCTCCATTGCTGTCACATACCAGCATCTTCTGTTTGATATAATTAGTAAATTCTAGATGTGCACATATTTTAGGTGGCATTGCATGAGGTAGGACATGTCTTGGGACTGCCCCACTTGACATCTCCCAGCTCCGTTATGAACCCTCTTTACCCTACCAGTGGGGGCACTATGGAGTTAGACTGGCAGGACCGAAGGGCCATCCAGGAGCTCTATGGTAAGCACCATATGAAAGAGGTCACTCAGGTCCTGGGTGATGCTGATATGTAAAACAGACTGGATCTCATTTCGTCTGATGTCCTTCTGGCCATTAACAATAGCTTTTTGCAGTTTCATTTCCTGCAGATAAGACACTGATATAAAAATCATGCATCATTATTATTACAACACATCATGATTTTCTAAAATTACTTCTAAATTATTAATAAAATATATTATTACTAATAGATTGCAGCCTGGAAAAAAAGTTTTTGGTGTGAACATTTCATAACTAATGTGAAGTGTAAAAATATTTAAACAAGTATTGTTCATTTATACTATTTCTTGTGTCTTTCTAGCCCCTGTATATATATTTCATATATATCACCAATTAAGAGATAAGTAGTAGAACATGTCAAAAATGTTGATGATGTGAAAAAATGTGGTCTAGTATTTCTGTTTTTGTCAACATTGCCCCAGATTCAGTTTTGTGCATTTCTCTCAGGACAGTGCGAGGGTCCCTTCGACGCAGTGTTCGACTGGGTTAGGAAGGGGCCCAGTGTCCAGCAGGGGGAGCCAGTGATCTGGTTTAGCACTTACTTCCTGCGGGGGGGTCAGTACTGGCTGTACGAAAACCGCCGGGGGCGACCCCGGCGGGGTGACCCTCGAAGCCTTGAGCAGGGCTGGAGGGGGCTGCCTGCTGGGGGCATAGACGCCTACCTCCACATCTGGACCACTGACATTGACAGGGTCTACTTCTTTAAAGGTAACCTCTCAAAAAGGTACATATATGAGCAGCAAGAGCATTGGAGTCACCTGCTTTGACAGGAATTCCCGCTTGCTGTTTTGGCCTCTGAAAATTGTTCAATTATAATGTGTAATTGTAACTAATCTGCATTTCCTCAAAAAAAGCATAGGGTAACTGTGCGTTGACATTGACAAGCCTCACAAGCTAAAATGTCATTGAAGTCTCCTGTCTATGTCACTTTTGGGTGCATTCAGTGGTTTAATCATCTGCTTGTGCACTGAAGGGAAACTGTGGAACAATATTTCTCTCCTGCAGCTGGTTGAATGTGTCATTATATCATGCATAAAGTTCAACCATTTCAAGCTCCGATCTGAAGCCTTGATTGCGTTAGCTTCGTGTCTTATTGAAAATGAATGGCTTCTGGTCACTGGGTAGCTTGTGAAGCCTGTCAGTGTGAATGTACGGTAGGCATTATTGGGGTGTTGATTGTTGTCCTTTCCACACATCCAAATTATCTTCCACACTTTTTCAACCCCATATTAGTCATATCAAAATAATAAAATCGTGCTCATAATGCTTTTTATAGGTACCCAATACTGGCGCTACAATACTGAGGCTGGACAAACTTTTACCCAGGATCCCACGGGGCTGCAGTACCCACAGCGCATCTCTGATGGCTTTCCAGGCATCGCTGGACCCCTGGACACGGTGGTGTTCCTCCACCACCTCCATCTCGTCTACTTTTTTAAGGGTCACCAGGTCAGTGGCCCCACTATTCTCTGAAACCAAGAAGTGTGACAGGGAAAAGGGGATTTTAAAAGATGAAGTGTTTTGCTGGTATGAGTTTGTGTTTGTAACTACTACCACCTTATACACATGCCCCAAAGGCTATGTGTCAGGTCATACTCTAGAAGAGACTTTGTTGTAGCCATATAAAAATCGTGTAAAATCACATAGCTGTGGCTTTGCAGTATGGATGTAGCTTGTGCTCAATCAAAGGAATGGCTTACTGTGGGATTAGTGCCAAGTGCTAATCGGCATGGCTGTGCTCAGATTTGCCTGTTTCCACTCTCTCTGTGTTAAAAACATTGGGTGCTCCTGAGAAACAGGGACACTGTGCTGTTTCATCTCCAAAGTTAATGGTGCCTCACCTTCCAGGCCCGATGCAGGTGCTGTACAGACCCACAGATGTGAGTGCAATCAGCACTGTGATTGCACACCATATGCAAGTCACATGGAAAGAGACCAGGGTGGCGTTTGATGAGTTAACATGCCGTGCTGCGATCTCTCTGCACGTTTCCTGATCCTCGCACTGTAGCCTCATTATGAAGACTTTCGTTACCACGAGTCAGCGTTTGCCGCAGCCCAGAGAAGGAGGGCGATCACTCACTCCACAGTGTGGGCTTTCGGGAATCGAGACGCGTGTGCCTAATGCTAAGCCAGCCACAAGCTCAGAGCATTTATATCCTCACTAATTCAATGCAGACAATTTTTCCATTTCCTCGGCCACACACAGCACTGGGTTCACTGTTATAATTATGAAGCTCTTTGGAGAATGCAGACATCACTGGCAATGTCCAATTAGCATGCCTGTGAAAGTTTTCATTTGATTTCTGTCCCTGTGATTAAGGTTTTTTATTATTCAGGGCCTTGTGCTGGACAGAAAATGTATGTAAGTAATGCTGCCAGGGAAACCTTTTCAAAGCTAATACAGGGACTACATGTCCCAAAAAACTTGACCTTTCTCTGTTTGTGCTTTGTTTCAGGTGTGGGGATATAATGTGTCAAGTCAACAAGTGCAGGAAGGATTTCCTAAAAGTTTAGAGGACGTCTTTCCAGCTCTAGTGACAAATGATCACCCCAGAGGTATTGGGAACACTTTATATCTGTCATTTTTAAATGACTTGAGTTGCTGCTCCTCTCCATCTTCATACAGCATGTATTTCAAAACTACAAAAGGAAACTAATCTGTGCATGGAGACTAGTCCGCTCAAAACTATAGATGGCAGTACTGGTCCATAGGATGGTGCAGCTGCTTTTCCTTTCTTTAAACAAGGCTTTATAGATGTGCAGATGTATATTCTTCCATGATATGACACAATTAGTTGAGCAGTAATATATAAGTCTGCTCATTCACATGATTTGGTACAGGTGCAAGCATTTTTGTGGGGTTTATTTTTTACCAGTGTCTATGTGATATTATACATCAAAATGAACAAAATGGGACATTTGACTTTCCAGGCAACCTGGATGCTGCCTACTACTCTTACTCCCACCGTGCCTTGTTCTTGATCAAAGGGCTGTATTTCTGGGAGGTCTCCACAAGGGGCAGCGGTAAGCAGCCTCTTCACCACAATGTCCTGCTGCCCCATAGGAGAGTGGCCAACCAGTGGAAGGACTTGTGTGAAATCCATCCCAGCACGGAGCATTGAAAACAGAGCAATCTGTAAAACCTATTTTTTGCAGAATGGAGCCAGACCAGGATTTAAAATTGTATTTCCACTTTTTGTTACCATTTTTAGTCAGGCTTCATGCTTTTAATGAAATAGCATTCCCTTTTCACCAGCTCCAAATAGGCACTCATTGTTCTGATCACCACACATGGAGGGAAAGGAGAGTGGTTATTATATGCACTTAAGTGCACAGCTTCTGTCCCCCTGTCAGTCGACGCGCTTTGATTTCCATTAGTCACACTTGCTCACAGCGAGGCTACAGGCTGTATTTTCAAAGTGCATTTGTTGAATGACAATTGAACTTTAGAGAATGAAGAACTCACTTTACACTTGCTTCTGCTGCTGGAAGTTATATTGTATAAGTCATGATAAATTATAACTAATCAATCAAAATTGTTCCTCAAACATTGGTTAATCTCATACTGATATGAAATGATATTCATAAATTTGCAGTAGCAGTTTCACAGTTTTTGCAGTATGCAGCTGCTCAGAGAGTTCAGAGTTATCAGAGCTAACATTGCTCCAGATGCTAGTTCTGCATTGCCTGTTCTCATCTTCAAATGCTCTTTATGTTGTCATGCAAATTTTTTTTTTTTTTTTTTTTTTGAGCTAACAGTAATTCCACAAGTCCACAGAATGATCTCCTTGGTTTTAATAGCAGTTATTGTGCTCTCTGCGCATTCACCTAAAATATGTATTTTTAATGGATACTTTAAATCACTAATTGTTATGTGTGACTTGAAAAGCAATACTAGGGCTTGAGTGACAGGTATGATTCCTGATTCCTAAAACTTAAATCTATTTCCATGAGATGGTGCTATTGTTTAATTTCTTTAAATCCTACTAAAAACCCATTTCAGCAAATCGATGTCCTACATTTCTAATTGGTTAAAATAAATTCTGCAGAGTGCTGGCGCTCATTACAGGAACAAAATGTCACACCGTTTTGTTGAAATGATGTGTTGACACCATTTCACTCCTGCAAATCACATCATATAAATACATGTGATGGCAAAATGTGCCTGATGTTAGAGGCATATATTAATATGTTTGGTGTGTTGAAACTTTGTAAAGTTGATGTCAGTACTGTCACAAAATAAAACTAACTGCATGACCAGGGTGTGTTTCATTTGCTTGTTCTGTCACTGAGACCCATCAATGACTTTATATATCCATCATGACAAAATCTTTGTTTAAATGTAGACTAGTATGCACTGCAATCCTGGAAGTATGAATTGGCTGGAAGGCAGCATGTCCATAAGGTTGCATCGATGGTAGCCTGCATTCTGTTGGAGTGTTCAGGAGCTTTCTGGACCCATGCAATTGGCAGCAGCTTCCATGTTCCCTTTCAAAAGTTATTCACTGAAGCCAAGAGCTCAATATGCTAGCATTAAATCTTGTCAAGGCAAAGAAATGCAAACTCCTTCTGTCTGAAATGCTGATGAAGGGAATGGAGCAATCCTGTGTGAGGCATAGATTATGCTTCTTGTTGTCTCACTTTCAAAAAGGTTCCTTGGCTGGAGTTTTACTTTTGTCTGTAGGGAGGCCACAACCATCCGTGTTTTGAAGGTGGGCAGAGGGATACTTTCAAAGAATATATTTAAAAATATGAAACTCCATGTTGAGTCCTGTGACTTATCCAGATCTTTGAACATGCATATTTTTCAATATTTAAATCAATTGCTTCTAATGTGCATTCCCCAAAATTAAATTAAGGTTGCTAATATACATTTTCAATAACCCATTTATATGGACACAAATAGAGACATTGAAATGCGTTGCACATTTGTTTGTGTCTGCACAGTGTGACCTGAGAAGGAAAGGAATATAAAGTAAGATGCACCGTAGCTAAAGTTTTACTCCAGCTTTAATCATATTATATCCTTCTTTGAAGGTCTTTGAACCCTTCCATTTGATGAATCCCACTGTTCACATGCCTATATCTGCCCATTAGACTTTGAGCGCTGTGTGAGTTTATTTTCCAACAGATATGCATCATAATGAACATTTTGCTGTGTTATTAGTATTGAGCTGTTTGTCTGTAGTACCTCTTACATTGGTTCCCTGATACATTCTCCATCCTGGATGATTTTATCTCACACAGCAATGCAAAATTAAGTAGGATCCCCTGTGGCCCCTAGTCACTTTTGGGCATGACAAGTTGGTTATTAAAGCAGTTTGAGTTGTGGGGGTGGAATTTCTATAAGGGAGCGGCCTCCCTTGTGCGTTGACGTTGCTCACAGGATGACGTTGCTTTTATCAATCACACAGTTTTCCGCTTTGTGAGCAGCAGGTATTTGTGGGTATGAAATGCCTGCAGTGTACAGACAGTTTATAGTGTGTTTATCTGCTACTGGTCTCATGGTATGTTCATGTGTGGGAGGATCTTCCAAGGGAAAGCACCTTCATGCCTCAGCAGAGCAAGGTCATCTAAGGTCTGCGACTGTGCTCTGATTCATGTACTTGAGCTAGTCTTTGGGTACGGAGTACATATATTTCCCCGTGTATGCACAAGTGTGTGTGTGTGTGTGTGTGGGTGCCCAGGTGGGTGGACCGCGGCTGACAGACGTCACTAGTGAGCACACATCTCCTCATCCACCCACACTCCTCCTCAATGCAGTGAGAGGGAGAGAGGGAGGGAAAAAGAAAGAGAAAAGGAGGGAGGGAGGGTTAGGAAGGGAGGCATTGCAAAGCCAAGCGCAGGAAGGTCTTGATGGGAACAGAGGGAGAGAGCGCAGAGCTGCAGAAATTGGGCGTTGGCTCTGTGCTCAGGGAAATGAGAGGCAAGAACAGAGATAAAGAAAATGGTTCATGTTAGGAAAGAAACAGCAAGGAAGCTCTTTTCATTTACTTTACAAACATTAAAATTACAGACTGTTTTCATGTAAGCAATTTATAAAAACAACTACCAAAGCTGTAATTCAACAATTAAAATAAGCAACTTCCATCGCTTTGACTGTTTTCACTGAACAAGACGTGTTTAATATTCATTCAACTTTTTTCACCTTGTATGGCTTTGTATATAATTACTGGCTACCATTCTGTGACTATATTATAGTTATGAGTTCAATACATTTTTGGACATAAAACATTTGTGTATGGGAGGGCGTTTGTGAGTGTGTGTGGGTGGGTGGGTGTGTGTGTGTGTGTGTCTGCTCACTTGCATCACAGTGTGCATTTATTCCTGGGTAATTAAATATGGCTGATTATGCATAAGATATAGTCAATTAAAGTGACAGTGGGAGAGAGGGTAGAGAAAGAGAAATATATTATAAGATATATGCCAGACACAAAGAAGAGGCACATGTATCTTACAATGGCTGATTGTGTGATGTATTGCCCTTGCTATAATTTAAACATTTTTGTCATATCTAAGACTGGCTCGTAAAACATAACTGCAGGTGATAGACGATCTGTAACTTCTGGCCAGTTCCTTTGCAATGCCAGCAAAAAAGCACACACTCCAAACTAAATGCAAAAAGGTGTCAAAGACAAGCATTCAACTAATGACAGACAACTAGGTTGATTGATCTGCATCATGTTATCCAGAAGCATCTCATGTTTGTGCTCCAATTTGTTTGTTAATCATACATCACGGTATGGAAACGTAAAGTAATAACTGATCATGTGATATGACAGCCAAGCAGACTCAAAACCTGGCCAAGGACTGGCAAGGGAATGAATGGGTAAACTGAGTACCAGTGTAGGGAAGTGATTCTTGTGTAGTGTGATCCTGTGATCATGATAACAGTGGAAAATAGCTAACTCACCAGCACCTCACAAGCAGACCCAGAAATCTCTTGTATTATTAGTGTCCATTTTGCCTATACTTGTTTCTAGAGGCACTGAGGTCCACTTAAATTAAATTTTAGTGGGGCCAGCAGCAGGGAGCCACAGAATGCACCCATGCAGATTCCAGGGTTCAAATGCATGCACTTAGACTCTTAAATATTTTATGAGGTGGAGATTATGAAAGATATCTGCTTAGCTGCTGAGTTGACTGGAGGTAAAATTGCTACTCTCTGGAAATGCACTTTTGCTGAAAATGTGCAAAAGGTGCACACTCAACCAACCTTGTATAAATCAGTGGCACACTAACACACTGGCACACAGCTCAGAGCCAGTCATGCATGGGCACACAACTAACAGAACACCACCAAAATGCCCTCTCCCCCTCCCTTTTAATACCCAACAGAATGAGTGCACTTCATTGCATTGTCTAAGTAATACTGCATCGATGCGTGCAGAGGACATCAGAACAAAACCAGACTGTATCCAGATTATGCTGTAAGGCTTTTAAGGATTGATGCAACGGGCAGCAATTCAAGTCTTAACACTGCAGACTCATATTAAAAAGAATTAGCAACTTGACACCCTGACACCATAAACTCTACTAGGGAACTGGGAATATGACGACAGCCTCTCAGCCTTTAAAGTGTCATAAACTGGACCCTACATGATGCACAATAATATTGTAGGTGGTAAGACACCAGATTCTGTGAAGCAAATTAGTTCTGCACAGGTTTTTTATGATTCCTACAATGGTAGAAACTGATGTACAAATTATATTTCATCTTGAAAATACCTATCCTTTAAGAATACAATTAGCTTTGGTGTTCAACCAATGCTTTGAAGCACCCCATTACTTTATGGGCAAGGATAATGCCCAGATAGTTGCTTTAGACTCAGGGAACCCATATTTCTTGATCGCTAGATGTCTTTTAGGGCTAGTTCCCTTTGTGTAACCTAACAAAAGTATTTCAAAAGATCCACAGGGACTAATTCAATCCTCAGACAACAATTAAAACAGGCTAATTCATATTCATATTCAATGTCTCCTTAAAATGAAAAGAAACTTTTTCAACACAGCACAAAAAGATCCATTTGCAAGTGCAATCC
Source organism: Albula goreensis (assembly GCA_022829145.1). Classification (NCBI taxonomy): domain Eukaryota; kingdom Metazoa; phylum Chordata; class Actinopteri; order Albuliformes; family Albulidae; genus Albula; species Albula goreensis. The sequence goes on from CM040744.1 coordinate 34,641,579, forward strand.
TGATAAAAATGTCAACAGTTCTATTTGAACAAATTATTTAAAAGGCAAAAAATAATAATCCACAAGGAGAGAAAGTGTTTCATAAATTCTCAACAGGTCATTCCAACTAAATATGGCGGGAAGTGCGCTGCGGCAGGTTGACATCATAATATGTTAGTTTAGCTTTATTTCAGGATAGGAGTAGCAGCAGCAGTAATGTCCTGCCCTGCATTTCTAATATACTGTAATGAGGTGTACACTATGTATTTGCAATGAAAATCTATAAATTACAAATCCATCCTGTTCAATGCAAGTCGGGGTTGACTTATCTCACTCCTGGGATGAGGGACTTCGGCCAGTAGAGGGCAGTGTAGATCCGTTTACCCAGCCTAGCAATTCAGGCTAAAGTTCAAAAACGACGAGGAAACCAACTTGGCACAGCGGAGTGCAGAACGGTTACAGAGCTGCTCAAATATTACTTAATGTTACCTAATTACCTACTACACCAGCAAGAACCGCTCCACAAACATCCGTCGGCACTGTGTGTTCCTGGTTTGTGTAATTGGTTTCACCGCAGTCTTATTATTTATGCCTTCAATACAATCGCAGAGCAATACACATATTTGCTCACTTAAACACAGCAAGGGATCTTTTAAGAGAAAGTATAGTGCTGTAAGTTATTTATATGTAAAGAAAGTAATGATTTAACCACCTCTGAGGGCTGGGGAGCGGGTACATTAGTAAAACCATGAATCTCTTGTTCCAGCGCTGTTTCCCGCACGCGTTGCTCTGTGGTGTCCTCGTATGAACTTTACAGGGCATCCTTTGCTGCTACTGGACCCCTTTAGCACATTATTCTGGGTTATGCTTCAAAATATGTTACAAATCAAGGTTGCACCTACCGCAGACACACATCTTACTAGCTTCTTCGAGATATATTTATCCTTACTACATCGTATTTTTTTTCCTCTCTGTGGGAAGGGGGTAAGCTGGTCTTCTATAAGTACATTTCTGGCAAGAGCCAGTTGTACTGGACAAACTATTTGTTAACAGGGAGAAGCAACAATTTTTATTGCAGACTGATGAAGTGATTTGGCCTTCTGATCTTCTTGCATCCATTCTCCCCAGGGTAGAGCGGTCCACTCCAGGTCGTCTGATTATCCCGTCCTCTCCGCCCCCACCACACGCACCCTCTCCTCCCCCGCATCAGCAATGCAGCAGGCAGGCCCGCAGTGTGCTGGCCTCTACCTGCTGTTATCCTAGCCCTCCGTAATATCTCCCCATGCTTCTCTTCGCAAAGGAGGCTGGTGCTCCACAATGTACAAACCCTACGGCCCCGGGACGCACTCTCATTAAGACCAACGAACCTGCTGTTTAGCCCCGCGTTCCCCAGTGCAGTGACACAGCAGTAATTCTCTTGTTGCCATAGCGATGTATATGACAGAACCCCGATAAGAAAAGTCATATCTTCTTTTTCCTTGTGCTTTTCGGGCCAGCCTAACCTGACCCATTTTTGTCTAGGTAGGAGTGAGTTCATGAAAGGTCATGAAATATTAAATCTTTGACCATAAGCATAATTTCAAACCTGCATATTGCTCAGTTGGCACATCCTAAATAAATCTCAATCTGTGCAATCATGGAATCATGGTGCAATACATGGAAAATAAATTGCTTGTGATTTATTTGACATAACAATTAGAGACCAGATATATCACCCACCAAAGTGGAAGTAATTTAAAGATCTCTACATTGCAATTCTTTACTGACTGCGTCAGGGAGCTCCTGGAAGAGGTCTGTTCAAGCTATTAAATAGTGCTGTAAAACATGACAAATGGGAAGTGACATTAACTATTCAAACACAGAAAGGGCATTAGAACTCTCAGTTGTGCATAAAAGCACTCTCCAGACACAGAGCTCTCAAAAGATATGTCTTTAATTTCTGAAAGTGAATCTGCAGAGGCCTTAAACTTCACTGTGTAGATGCAGAAACAGTGTTTGATTCTGCAGTCTTTACAGTGAGGAGGGGTGAGACATAAGACAGGGTGAAGTTCTAACCATTGCTGAAGGAAAATCATGTAATGTAAGCATTCTGACTGCAAACCCTTACCCCTGCACAGAGGGGTTTCCAGTCTTATCAAGCAGAAATATCTTATTCATGAGTGCATCTATCGTATGTAATTTTTCATTCGTTGCTTCTTCTACAGTTGCAGTTATACTACACCCTAGTGTCAGTCCTGTTATTCAATCCTACAGTTCAGTGAAGTGCAACTAAGAAAAGTTGAAGGACATATGTGTGCCCCACTCATTTGAAAAAGACTAAATTATTCATGAATCCATGACAAATAGTTGAGTTTATAAGGTTTATGTTCTCGTATCTCAGTGTACCAACAGCTAAATGAAGACATTCACCCACAACCATCTTGACTACCAGCTTGTTAAGTCTAAGTAAGCAGGTTCAACATTTCACTGTTTTTAAAAATGCTATTAATTACATATTTTAATTATTAGTAAACCTTTAAAGAGAATTTGTGTTTTGGGCTTGTTTCTCAATGCAGCAGTGTTAGTATAGTCAGCAATACTACCTTTGTGTGGACATTTTCTGTGCCAAAAATAGGAAATCATCACATCGTCCTTATTTGCATCTTATTTCTTATCAGGGGCTGCATAGTCTGGACAATGGAGGGCATTGAGAAAAGAATGCACCCCCCCACCCCCGCCTGGCTAGACACTCCCCGCTGAGCCTCCCATTACAATCCTCTTCCTTATTCAAGCCTTGTGTCTCTGCAGGTGAACTGCAGTCGCCCGGCGACCATGCAGGAAGGGAGTTGTCTCACACTGATGACATGGGAGAGGCACTGCATGAGCCCTCCAGCAAGGACGAAGAAGGTAGCATTGACAAAACACAGGTACTGTTGCCTCTTAAGTGTTTTGCAGAGAAAACATGTCTTATGGCACCTCTTAATACAAAGCCGATCTCAGATGCCTGCAGGACACTGGGATTCTGTTACTCATTTATTTTCTTTTACTTTTTTGCTATACCTCATTTCTCCATGCTTGTCTTTGAAGATATGTAATTTATAATATTCTGTATGGTTACCAGTAGCACTTGAGGAATCATACTTCGAAGCCCTGGCATAAAAATATTATTTAACATTACTGTAAATAAAGAGCTCTGAGTGATTTTTAGGCATAATTTCAAAGTCACTGAGTCATCTCAACATGTGCCATGGTAACAATACAATGAGTGCTATAGAGTATACAAAACAGATGCAGCAATTGTTATAATAGACCTGTCTCATCTAAGACTGTGGTTGGAGTAACTAATCAACCCAGGTATATTCAGTTTTTAAAGATCAATGTAGAAAAAACTGCATAAAACAACATTACACATTCACTAACTGATCTTTAAGAATGTAGAATAATTTCTGTAAAGTATATTTGGGGCCATATATGAGGAGTGCATTGACTGGAGAGCATAATTTCCAACCAAGCAGGTCATATGTATGCTTCATGTTCTATGGATGCTGAAATGTTTTATTCAGGAAAAAAACATAGAGATTTACTCAGAAGTTAGACTCACAACTTTTTAGCTAATGGAGTTAAGCCATGTCACCTTGGAGGAAAAAAGCACAGATCTGACTTCCTGTCATCATTTCTCAAAGTTGTGCACAGCGAGGTGGCACCTTGCAGCGTTCTGTAACTTTTTCACTCTCCTGCTCTGTTGCAAGATATTTGGCAAAATGCTTTGGTGCAGAGCACAGGCTGAGCCATAAATGTTTCAGCCAGCCGTGATTTACAGACAGTAATGTGTATGGGGGTGAGTCTGCAAGAAAAACAGTGATGTCAGCTTGCTGATCACCATCGGCCGGCCAAGAATAATGAGAGCGAGAGGAGGAGTGTGCAACAGAGAGGGATGAGGGAAGGGGGCTTCCTGTCTGACAGCATCAAGTGTGCTTGTGTATGTGTGTATATGCATGTGTATTTATTTATGCATTCATGTATATGTGTGCCAATACGGATTGCAGATCAAACAATACACAGGGCATTTCATTACATTAGCTATGTGTGATTTGGAGGTTGGACTGTGTATTAGACAAATGTCAATTAGGGAAAATTTAAAAATATAATTTGCATAGTGCTGAGAAAACCCTATTCAGTGCACATTAGTTAGGCTTGACCTTCTCACAATATCTAAACCACAGTGTTGGTGCTGGTATTGCAAGCCAGTTTTACTGCTAAACAGATGCAGTGAAGAGGCACAGTGATGTCCCAAGCTTAGAAATGTCACCTTGGATCTGACTGATTATGCCCCACAAAAAAACATTTCTGCTACTTAAAAGCCTATAATTAAAGCAGCCGCCTCCCTCTCGATCCCGTCCTTGATGTCCCTGGGTAACCCTGTGTTGCCATCATTCCCATCATCTTTTTGGATGGAGTCCAACAGAGCAGGCCATTAAGCTTGCTTTACAGTCCGGACTGTGCACTAACTGTAAAAGGACATGCGATCCATTCGTTTCAATGGGATGGATGACGCAGGCCATTTCAATTAGGTGCGTACTGAGCCAGCAAGATGAACAAGGAGCTAAAGGGTTATTTTACTGCTGACTGATAACAGTGGTTCTTGATGGGCGTAGTGACAAAATGTCATGGCTTTTTTAATGTATGATCCTCCATTGGGCTCGGCAGCTGAGTAAACTGCACTGTCAGTAATTGGGTCTTTAAAGCTGTCATTTTTGTTAAGCTCTTTGAAGAGGGTGGGGTGCAGCACTGTTGTAGTGATCTAAATGTAGCAGCTGCTCTGCAAAGTGGTTTTTACACACGTACTGAAGAGATCTTCATTTCGTTTAAAAGAATGTTATCGACTGGTCATAATACGGTGGTGCCCGTGAAAATGCCTCCTCCGATGAAATAATGACCTGAAATTGCTCTTAAACTTTTTATATTTCGTCTTGAAGAGAAACACTGGTGTGATTTGCCCCTGCGGTAAAGCCAGAGACCATTCCAAGATGCTGACGTCAGTCTGCGTTATGAAAATACTGATCCAGGGTCAGCATCACATCACAATGGCACTATCTATAGCTGCACTCTGGTCTCCAGGAGTGAGAGCACTGTCCTGCAGCTGAATGCAGTCTGACCCCCAATTTTGCTGTCCACTTCACTTCATTGCCCAGGGTCATGTCCCTCAGATGAGCTCAGCCTCCTGTGTAACAATGGAGACCCCCTTTATTTTCCGTAAATGCTGTCTCAGGGCCATTGTGTGGCTTGTCCACACAATGGCCCTGAGTTACATACTAATGCAGTGTGTTCATGGGCCCAGTGCCAATGCCAGCTGCAGCCAGCTGCTCTGAAAGATGACGCATAATTGGATTATTGGCCTTATCATTGCCCAGGGAAGGAGGGATTCATTCAGCAGGGAAGGCTGGGGCTCATTACTCCCCCGCAACCTTTACTCCTTAATAAAGATGGCTAATTAGGCATCCAGTCTGCCTGCACACAAGCTTGGATTTTGAATTGTGAATTAAAAGTAAGTGCCTCATAATAGAGAGAGTACATGTCTTTGCTGAGATTTTAGCAATGCAGCAAGAGTGCAGTTTGTGAATACACCTGGCCATTCCAAACTGGGAGAAAAAAGGAGGAAGCATAAAAAATGCTTCTCCACCAGATGCATAAAACCATTTTGAGAATAATTTAATTCCATTCATTACTAATGAAGGAAAAATGCCCTTCAGAGCATTAATGCATTATTTAACACTCAGATTCCACAGCCTGCATGGCGGATCAGTGGGTCCAGATTATACTGTTTGAAAACTATCTGGCTGAAAAGTTATGTGTGAGAATTGAAAATATTTGGTTGTTTAAATATTGGGCATGTTGTTCCTTTTTATGGTTTTAAAAACAGATTATGTATAGCTTTACACTTTCTCAAGCAAGGAGTGTGATAGAGGAAGGCAATGAAATGTTTACATCCTTTTCTGTTCTGCAGTTACCTCCCTCTCTATTTTCTCTCTCTCTCTCTTTCTCTCTCTCTCTCTCTCTCTCTCTCATAGTTCAGTTATGGTTGTTTGTTTCCAAAACAACTATGACATCCTTTGCAAGACAGACGAGATAAGAAAGAAAAAAAGAAAAAAACTGTCTTTATAATAAAAGTACAAAAAGGCACATGTACATAAAGATACTGACATTAACACTGGCCTGTGATTCAGCACCTCTCATTGCTGCCAGGCAGACCACTTACTGTGCTTCCCTGACTGTCTCTCTTTCCTCCCTTCCTGCTGAAGCAGTCATCTCCTACTTTGTGTATTTGTGATACCAATGTGAGGCCAGCAGTGTGTGAGTGAGAGACAGGGGAGGGCTTGAGGATGGAGTAAAGAAGTGAGAGAGAGTAAGGGATGGACAGAGAGAGGACTGCTGATGCATTGCAGATAAACTGCAGATCCTGAAACAACCCTCCCTTTGCTCCACTGGGACCCTCCAGATACACGCCCCCATCCCTCCCTTCCACCTCCACCCACTGACGCTCCAACGCTCCATATGACATCATCAGCTGTGCCCTCCTCCCTTCCTCACCCCATACAGCTCCAAACGCTGGTACACTGCCCCTGTTTGCCCAGGCTCTAAGTGTGTCTCTCCTTGTTGCTCTAGCAGGTGCTTTTTGTAACCTTTCATAGCAATGGTTCTAAAGCCATCACAAAAGTGGAGATATATGTATCTGTGTGTGTGTGTGTGTGTGTGTGTGTGTGTGTGTGTGTGTGTGTGTGTGTGTGTGTGTGTGTGTGTGTGTGTGTGTGTGTGTGTGTGTGTGTGTGTGTGTGTGTACGTGTAAACCAGAAGGTTGTCAAAGCACATTAAAGTTGAGTTGATGGGCACTGTGTCCAGACACCACTCTGTGGGGTCCCTAAAGTACTGTATACTTTTTAATTATGGTGGCAAGAAACAGAAGCTCATTTATAGCATAGTATAGACATCAAATGAAGATATAAGAACAAAATAATGATGAGAACAACTCATTCAGTCCTTATTGGCTTGCCATTGTCCACTATACAGAAAGTAATAACTATAAATTGTGCTTATATGGTTTCACTCCTGCTATATAAAAAGAATGGCAACAATAATTACCACAATAAGGAAATAAATTAAGTACACATAAAACTGACATTTACAACAGAAATAAAATTTTTGAAATATACAGACTAATAATTATGATGGTAGCACAAGATGACAGGGTGAATCTATTATTATGTTTGAGGGGGGCACCCTTTTAATGCATTATGTACATGTATGTCCGCATATGCAAAGAGGCTGCTATGTTTGAGATCATTGCTAAACTTTGAAAGCAATTTGGTAACTTTCTGTTTTATTGAAAGGTAGAGGTTTTACCTGTGTCTTTAAGAAATCTCATTTCAGCCTGCAGCTCAGCCAGGGTGGGCCAGATGAGACTCATGCCAGGAGGCCTGCGTGTTCCATTAGGGAGGCTGTGGCTCCATGGCCAGCTACATTAACGAAATTAGGTGTCTGGATCTGAAAGAGAGATGGGGGAGCAGCTAAGGTGTTCTCCTGCTTCCATCTCAGAACAGCTTATTATTTATGGTCGTCTGGGATGGGCATGCACATTTGTTCTCTCCCCCTTATCCATCCAGCCCCCACACACACACACACACACACACACACACACACACACACACACACACACACACACACACACACACACACACACACACATACACACACTTCAGTCCTCAATCTCCATCTCTGTTTCTCCTCATAGCTTCACTTACCTACACAGGTAGGGCTTTGCTGGCACTTCCACAATTTCCTCCACTAGCAGCCTTGTTTTGTTGTTTGGAAATAGATATAATCACCATATAAACTTCTGTTTGTTAAGCTGTGTATTAAAAAGTGTGAAAAAGAATAGTCCCCTTATTGGCCTTGCATTTGTGTCACATCCTGTAAGTAACAGTGAAGTGTGTTGGTTAGAGGGTGGTTTCTTTTAATGATTTATAAAATGATTTAAAAATGTATTTCATTTAATGTGGTATTGGTGTGTCTACATATCTGCAGCCAGGCTCTGTTCAGGAGCATGAGAGCCCCTAGTTTGCAGTAAAGGGAAGAAATGGCTGGGACCATCGTCTGCTGTCAAAGGCTCACTTAGTTAAACCAATTACAGTATATTTCTATTAAGAACAATGACTTTTGATTTATAAGTAACAGTAAGTGATTGATTATGGACCTTACTCAACTATCACTTCCTAGAGGTTAAATTTGCCTCATCATTCAGTATCTATGACCTTCAGAAACAATCGAAAAGAAGAATGATGCAGGCATGGTACTGTGCCATAAAACATTTGGGCCAAATCCACAGTGCACTGTAAGTTAGAGAGCCCTTCCCTCTGTCCCATTGCTCTCTCAAATCTGCCCCATAAATCTGTGATGAGGTGTGTGTAAGTGGGTGGGAGGGGGTGTTGAAATGGGACAGCTCTGTTCAGAAGGACTCAGCTTCATGGGGATTCTCCAGGGACCTGATTCAGACCGGTGGATCACACATTACTCGAAGCCTTTTTCCCATCATCATTTCCTCATGGCAGGCTGTCGTACATTATACATGATGCCGTGCTCTACAGCTGAGAGGGAAGTGGAAGGAGCATAAGAAACCATTCAGAGGGCTTACTGCCAGAGACAGCTCTCTTGGATTCTCCTTGCCTCAAATGAACTCCACTGAGTGATCATGTATATGACCAGTGATTAAACAGATCGACGGATACAGTGTTTTTTCTCCCCTGGTTTGCTGACGCGGTACTCTTACGCTCGCCTGTAATGGTGAAGCCCTGAAGGCGTGTAGCGAGAAGTGTTCCCTCCTAAAGGGTCTCTCATCTCACATCTGTCGAATTTTACCATTCGCCATTGATCACTGCTGCCTTGTTGGCTCCACACTTTCATCCTCCTGATCCCTATAGCACTAGTAGTCCCACTCTGCTTCCGGCTCCTTCCTCTCATTAATTCCGGACAGGCTCAATTTTAATATTGATTGCTTATTGAACCGTGGTCCCATCCAGCCTCTTTGCCCCTCTCAGTCAAGTAATGTGAATCCACTTTTAAAGCACTTTCTTCAGGGAACACCTTCCTCTTACAGACCTCTTATTTAACACTGTTCTCTGAGAACAGTAATGAGAATTCAGCACACAGTACAGAGTCAGAGCCTCTGGGCTAACAGTTTGCATTCAGTGTGTGATACTGTGACTAGGTCTCCTCATTGGATGATCTCATTATTAATCAACAAAATGAAATTTTGAAAATATATTGTCAAAGGAGCAAACATAGAAAGGCAAAACAGATACCTAATTAATCAAGACCAGTCCAAACAAGTAGTGAAATTTAAACAAATTGGCAATTGAATTCATTGATATTCTATTAGAATGAGGTGTTGGAATAATGGGAGGACCTTAATTTGGATTCATTATTTCCAGTAAGCTTCCCACAACCACTTTCACATTCCCGCTACCAACCACCAGATCTTGAGCATCCATTTACCTTCAAAGAGCAACTAAAAAGTACAGTGTATTTTGATGGCAGCATTCCTGTATTTTCTGAGTAGCTCATTTCTCATATGCATTTATACCCATGCCTGTTAACCCTCATGTTTCTGCCCTCACCTCCCACCGTTGCTTTGCATGCTAATAATCAGTACTATTACTCTGTGTGTGTAGTGCTTTATCCCATTGAAATTGACTAAAACTAATTAAAACTAATTAATTATCCAAGATAATGGAGCAGAAATGTATATTTTAATATATATTAGTAACACCTGAAAGATGGGGGGAGCAGGTGAACTTCCTGTCGCACACACTCAAGCAGGTTGACACTAGTGGGTGAATAGTTTTAAGGTGTGTCAGCTATCTAAGGGAAATGCTAGCTCATTCAAAAACAGGGCTGTCTGTTTATGGATTCACTAAAGGCAGAAACTGTTCTGAGTCTCCTCATCTACATGAAGGTATGTAAGAGCTGGGTCCCAGAGGTACACATGAAAAATTGTTGTCTCTCCTCTGTTTATCCATCAGGGAATTTGTGGTGTTTGAATACAGAATATGTGCTTTATATGTGGCCTATTAAAACCTTAAAGTCAAAATATGTCTCTCTCTCTCTCTCTCCTCTTTCTCTCCATCTCATATTCCTCTTGAATATGAAATTTCTTTCATGCTTTCAGGTGACCTTGCTGAAAATGAACGATTTAAAGAGGATCAGATCATTTTAGTTTTGAACAAACATTAGATGGTAACCCAATAACTCTCATCTCATTTAATGATTGAAAACACAGTTACCCTTAGGACAATTACATCTTTTTTCTTTTGTGAGGCAAGTTAAAAGGCTTACATGTTAAATTGAAAGATTCTTTTTACATCCTCTGTTTGAAGGTGACCGCCTCTGATACATGGGCCTGGTAGAGTAAATCATTTTTCACACACTACTATAAAAAAGGTCACAGCATCGGCACTCCCTTTGATAATATGAATCACATATGAGAAAAAAACCAGCACTGCATATTGGACCTCAATTACATGCCAAAATCCTTCTATCTACATTACATGTTTTAATGAGAATCTATTTAATTTAATGATATCAATCAGCACGGTGTGTTTTCATTTTTGATTATGTGTACTTTGTTAAAATTCTGTCCCCAGTCTAACCTCTCTTTACCTTTGTCTCTTTTTTTCCTCTGTCCTTAATTCATCCTACAGTATCTGAGTTGTGCTAAAAATGCATGTCAGTACTCAGCCCTGTCGATTCTCCTGACCCAGACGCACAGAACAAGGGCATCACACCAGTACCTCAGTGATGCTTGTATTTATACCTTAGGAGTGCTCATGTCAAAACCAAATACATATTCTAGAGCTGATTCAGATAAGATGTAGATCTTTTTATTTCTTTGACCTCATGTGATTGTAATAGTCAACAAAAGGAAACAAACAGGGCCAAAAAGGTTGTCAGAATAATGAGAGAATGTTTTTACTTTCTTTGTGTTATGCTTATTAATCCAGTCAAATAAATTATACAGCCATGTTCAAGAAAGAACTGCAGAGAGAGAACCGTATATTCAATTTTGATTTATTATTTATATTTCTTGTTTTTCGAAACTAAGCACTCTAAATTATGTCTTCATTGTTTATGACAAATATTCCAATTGTGTCTCTCTTTGTACTTCAGTTTTCTGAGGTATCCTCCCTCTTCCTGATGTCATAGTCTTCACTGCCAGGTTAAGGGTTAGGATGTGCCTGCTTGATGACAGCTCCTTCCACCCCCTGTAAAAGAGAAGTGCCCCCCCTCCCCCCCACCATGAGTCAGCAGTGCTCTCTGATCTACAGACTTGCAGGTCATTGTATGTGATAGCAATCAGGACCACAAGACTGAGTGGTCCTCACTGTGAGCCAATGCCGCATTTGCAATTCAAGCAACAGACATCCCCCAGTAATGTGGCCACTGCTGCTATAAGGCTTCCAGTTACACCATCTTGGCTCTGAGGGAGAATGCGGATCAGCCTCACTTCTGATCAATAAGACTGCACAAGCAAGCTGGTCCATTAGTTCTGGAGAGACAAACAAAAATGTATTGTGTTAAATATTCTGTTCTGAGCCATTGCAGGAAGTTATTGTAGGAAACACTGAAGTGCAGCGTACAGACAGATTCTTGTACCAAAGGTCACTTTGCATGAAAAAATGACAAAATACTCAAAATGTTTTCTAATCTGAAAATAAACTACTACAAACAAGAGTGCAGCAATTCTCTTGTGAGAAAGATGAACTATTTGATACTACAAAATCTGAAACAAAAATGGTGGTTTTGGAGTGCTGTATCTGTGAATAAACCCTGGGCTGATTAACAGTCAAATTCTGTTGTACCAGCCTGTAGTATGGATGCTGCTGTCCAGGGTCCTGTAGGCTCTGGGAGGCAACAGGTAAGGATGACAGTGGCCAGAGGCTAACCCTCTCTGTACCTCCTCTATCCTTCTCAGCATCACATACCTGAAGAGGCAAAACATTTAGCAACATCCAAAGCATGGTAATATTGCACTTGTTCATTGAGAGTTAGCATAGCTAACGGTTATGTGTAAATATGAATAAGTATGCCTTAAAGGAAATATTCTTAGCATGCTTATATTTGAGTGCCTACTACATGGCCCTGTTACAGATTGTTGGATGACAGAGATGTGAGTGCGGAATTGCTGCTTAAACAGCCACATTGATTGAAGGCTGATGAATGAGTTTCTAATTTGACAGCTTTACTTTTCTTGTGCTCCCTGAGACAGGCACCATGAAACCAATGTCAATCCAGTCTCTCTGACTCTTGCTCACTACCTGCTTACTTTCCATGAATATATAATGATACCAGACCATCAGTGCTAGAGAGTGACACAGGGTGGGGCAGAGAAACAGATTGTGAAATCCTTCATTCTTGTAAAGAAAATGAGAGAAGTAAGAGTGCTAAATGGAAACATCCAACAACCTTGCAAAAAGACCATCATCAACATAAACACAATTGCAATATGCAATACTATGTCAAGGAGAATGGAAGCTAATCTGCTAGTGATAGTCTGCACAGTTTATGACAAAAATATATCAAGAGCTGATGGTGTGTGTAGTAGCCACAGGGGATGCATTATTCAGGACAACAAGCCTGAGAAATATGCAGATTTTAATGTCTTTTTTTTTTCTGAACAAAGTCATTGGAATATGCATTAGATTATAAGTAAGGGCTTGTCAGCAAGCTGATATCAATATCCTCAGTGTGCCAGAGGTAAAAGATGACCATTCACAAGCTGAGTCATTCCTCAGGAACCACCATCTGTTTTCATCCAGTTTCAGAAACAACAGGGAAAATCGAGACACCTGAAATAGTTTTCCACATTTCTCCCACAGTAGAAATGAAAAATATATGCATAATAGCAATAGGAAAGAGAGAACTCTCAGAATTTGTGATACCATGGTTTCTTACACAAAAACACTGGAGAACAACTGGCATAAATAACATGCCCTGTAGACTCAGTCTCCATGTTTTTCCATAGAGAAGGGATGGGAGGGAAGGTCATAGACATTTGCCAGGAGACATCTGAATTAATAGCCCCTCAATGTGTCTATGGATGAGTGCTGTTAGGGTTTCTGTCTCTCTTTCTCCTTCTCCCTCACACTGTATTTTGTTATAAGTAATCTGAACTGACTCAGGGACAAAAAGATGCACATATTCATATGCCATGTATTCGTAAGTAAAGACTCAAGTATAACAGATATATAAAGTGGAATATGATGTATGCTGTAATAAGATTGTTTTCCATAATACTATTCCTCATTCAAGGCATCTTTTATGACAATCAGTGTGCTGTCACTATAAAAGAGTCAAATCCCTGCGGTCTGTATCAGGAAAACAGTCTGACAGAACACTCCTTTAGGGTGTTTCTTGTGAATTAACGATCGGCCCCTGAAGCATAGTAACAAAATTACGCTTGGTTGAGTTCTGATGTTTGCTGGACCTATCTGAACTGATCGTCCCTAATCCTTCCGAGGGTTAGCGAATACGAAATGATCAATGCCTCGTTACTGTGGCCAAACACAGCCTACATCAATACTGGTTCGTTGAGTTTTGTTTCGACTAATTGTGTGAATTAGTATAGGGATTGTGAGTCCATCAGGGATGGTCACATGTGTATGAGAAGCCATTACACAAATGATGCATTCACATGGCATCAGTCCAAAGGAGTGATTCAATTGCAGTGCAGATCAGCTCATAGTCTTGACTTTCAATAGATAAGTATACACAATGCCTCTTGTCTCTATCTAAATTCTTTATTCATTTAACATGAAAGTTCACAAAGACATTGCAAAGACTATGGTGAAAGTTAACATCACTGAGTGTTATTGCTACCACCTCATGTTAAGCATGAATGGCAGAGTTATTATTATTATAATTATCATGATCATTAGTGTAGAAATGTAGGTCGTCGTGCAGTTCTTGCCAAATTCTCAGCAAATTGCTGTTTAAGTACACAATTGCCAATACCCGTTTATGGATATCGAAGTATTTCATAAGGGGTATGAGCTGGAAAGACATTGAACGTACAAAATGTACATAAACGCAAGTGTTACAGAAACATATGTCTCCATTTACCTACGACCTCATTATGTTGCATTCAGTAAAGAGGCAGATGTCAAGAATTTGAAACAGATAAATCAAAGATAGTCTTGAGAGAAAAGACTTGAAGTTAAGTTACAATTAATTACGTTAAGTGCACTTGGGGATGGAGGGTAAATTTGAGTGGGTGGAAGCACAGGTGAAGGTGAAGGGGAAGTGACACTTCTGTAATCTGGCTGAAATTTTGTGCTGAGTTATGAAGCTTTGCACACTGCTGCATTATTCCATCTGTGGGAGGCCAGAGGGGTGGGGGCGTCTAAAAAAAAGACAGACTCTATTGAGTATTCAGTGTGGTACTCTGTACTTGGCAGAATTTTAAGTAGCACTCTGCAATTTCCCCAACTAAGAATCGATCTGTCAGATTTACGCCATCTAAAAGCATAGCTTTTTACATGCCATTTCTTTTCGCAGTTTATTCATATTCAAACATCTCCTTATCTGTCCATCTTTTCTGTATAATTGATTAATTCAGGTTTCAGTAACTGCAACATTACATTTGTTTTCAGGCACTGACAGATTTCATGTCATTTATTTCAAGTATAAAATCAACTGTGTTTAACAAGAATTTCACTGCTAAAAATGCTGACTTTATTTTGTTTTCCAGTCAATGTTGCAAGGTATGTTACACCAAAAAACACAATATAGACATCCAAACCACTAGTGATTTGAAATGTGTGTAACCAAGAATTAATCTATGTCCAATAACAATAAATCAAATTTTTACCTACATTATATATCTGTGAGTCTTTATAGTAGTGTGCAAATGCAATTCAGTTTTTAAGATATAATGACACACCAGCCCTTGCTGAAGAAAAAATGTACAAACTTTTTTGTTCTTGTTGTTTTCTGAAAGAAACATCACTCTCTGAGTTTGAGCACATCTCAGTCCGAGGGCATAGAGGGACTGCATAGAGGTCTTCCATAATCCACCCAGCTTCTACAGCAGTGCACTGAAAACAAGGCCACCAACAAGGATTCTAATTGTATTATTTATTATTTTAACACTACCTTGAGTTGAACAAATGAAATTAAATTTATGCACTCACATTCATATGCAAGATGGTGATAGAAATGTGTTAATAAGAAAAAATACAACAATGTTGTATTGTAATTTAAGTATGATCCCTGACAAAAGTGTGCCTATGCTAAGAAAATAATCAGCACATCCAATACTGTAATGTGAAATGATTTATGACATGCCAATGGTGTAGTAATTTCTCATAATTGGAAAAAAGATCAGTGGGAGTCAGCTACATTAGAATCGCATGACCTTGCAAAATGCCAAACCGCAGGTATGCCTAATTTCCATGCTGCATTGAGCTTTGGTTCTTTGAGACACGGATGCATAGGTGGCCTGTTGTGTATCCTATAGCAGACACACAATAACTACCTACAGTTTGTGCTGTGGTCTCTTTGCACTAGCGGTTTCAACCGCTCCACTTCCCAGAATTATGCATTGCCTCTGGGGAGTTCTATGAGTGTGGAGTCGTCTCATGGCATTGTGATTCTGAACAAGCAAAGATTGATACGCATATCTACATGTCGATCGATATAGAATTCTCTTTTATTTGTATCATATTCCGTGTGCACCACTCACTAGTAAAAATAGCTGGTCCATCTCAATTAGTAAGTATATGTCATTTAGCAAGGTAATGCAAGTAAAGACGATTCATAGATATGTAACAACATAGTCTGACTACAAAAACTGAAAGGAAAGTTGTTTGGAAGAAGATAAACATGCACCTAGTTTGGAACACTGAATTATTATATTAAAATTTTAAAACGACGATAAAATTATTCAAAACGACGTTATTTATTCACATATTATAGGTCTTGGTGTCTGCAGTGACTTCCAAACCCTGATTGTTAAAAGAGTGGTCTCATGTTGCTAACAAAAGGTTTGATCTGCATATTAGTTTTTCTACTTTTGATTTTCTCACTTTTGTAATCTTCAACATTTCTGCGTCTATTCTATCCTTCTTACGTCTTGACACGCACCCTTCATCCACGTGCTTGGAGCACGCAAGAATACTGAGGGGGAGGGAGAAAAAATCGCTCCACCCCTTCTACGGAGTAATTAGGCTTACCAGCAAACTGCAGATTCTTGCCCGGTCTGCAAATATGGCTCATGGCACCAGTATAAAAAGGGTGGACGACTGAACAGTGGGCGCTGTGAGAGCCACACACCACACACCACACACCAACAGCACCCAAGCAGCTCACCCCTCCACACAACACCGCCCCACAACAGAGCCACTCATTGCCTGTCTCCCAGGATGAGTTACACGCTGGATAGCATAGGGAACCCCTCCTATAGGAGGGTAATTGACTCCAGGACCAGCTACAGCCGAACCAGCGCATCCCCGTCCGGTAGCTATAGAGCACAGTCATGGTCAAGGACGAGCCCGGGGACCACTCTGACAACTTCCTTCAAGAGGACCACCACTGTGCCTAGGGCATATAGCTCCACTGTGCTGAGCTCACCCGACAGTTTCGAGTTAAGCCAGGCTATGGTCAATGGGGACTACAAGCGCTCCAATGAAAAAGAACAGCTGCAGGGGCTCAACGATCGCTTTGCCGGCTACATTGACAAAGTGCATTATTTGGAGCAGCAGAACAGGGAGATTGAGGCTGAGATCCAGGCACTGCGGCAGAAACAGGCGTCCCACTCCCAGCTGAGCGATGTATATGATCAGGAGCTCAGGGAGCTGCGCTCTATGCTGGAGCAGATCCACCACGATAAGGCGCAGATTCAGCTTGAAGCAGACCACATCGAAGAGGATATTCAGCGGCTAAAGGAACGCTACGAGGATGAGGCCCGGATCCGGGATGAGACAGAAGCCACTATCCGAGCTATGAAAAAAGACATCGATGACTCTGCCCTAATAAAAGTCGAACTGGACAAAAAAGTTCAGTCTCTTAGGGACGAAGTGGACTTCCTCCGCAGCAACCACGAGGAAGAGGTAAACGACCTTCTGGCTCAGGTGCAAGCCTCTCAAGTAACTGTGGAGAGGAAAGACTACCAAAAGACCGATATCACCGCAGCTCTCCGTGAAATCCGCTCTCAGCTGGATGGTCACTCATCTCAGAATCTGCAGCAAGCTGAGGAATGGTTCATGTGCCGCTATGCCAAGCTAAACGAAGCTGCTGAAGCGAACAAAGATGCTATCAAAACAGCCCGGGATGAGATTAACGAGTATCGTCGCCAGGTACAGAGCAAGAATATCGAGCTGGAGTCTGTCCGGGGCACGAAAGACTCGCTGGAGAGGCAACTGAGTGATATCGAGGACCGACACAATAACGACTTAAGCAGTTATCAGGTGAGATTCACCGAGCCTTGTTACAATAAATGCTAGTATGTATAATAAAGTGGAAAAAAAATAATGACACAGACATAGAATTACCCGCAATACAAGTCTACCAAATTAAGATATCTCAGTGAAGTTTTTGTATTGTTGGAAAGTTTTCTTATAAAGTATAGAGTCTACATAATAGTTTATTTCATGTTATTATCCTGTCTCTAAGCCACATGTGTTAAAGGCACGTCACTTTGGCACGTCAATTCAAACGGGAACGGAAAACTGAAACTGTCAAAATCACGTTGTTCTATTTTCCTAAATGTAAAAGTAAATGATCAAACTTTTTAACACTAAGATAGTATATATAAAGTATCACCATAACAGCGTAAGCGTATTTCTGTGTGCTTTTGCCAAACGATACAGAGATAAAGTCATCCTTTACGGAATTTGTCTCATATTGGTAAGCATATACATCCATGCCGCAACATATTTTATTTGACATGTCCTCTTGCAAAATCTATCTGGTGAGATGTACCTAACTGTCAGCCGTTTTTTTCTGGCAGTTTTGTTATCACTTTGTCAAGATGCATCTCTATGTTAATATTGGACGTCTGCTTTTATGATCTACATTAAAGAGAGCGGGAGTAAACAGCTACATTTTCAATTATACTTTAGTGTGGGTATTAACTATACATGCAATAGTGATGCAGTACATTTGAGTGTTTTTTTTTTTTTAGCTGTTCATTAAAATAAATAATTTCCTGGTTTTATCTATTACATTTGCTAATTACATATCTTACTTGGGCAAGATTACTATGCACTGATACCCATGCTATTATCTGATGTAACATTACTTTTCCACTTTGAAAACTGTGCTTTTCTCAAGCCCTCTCAATTTTATTTCTTATCAAATAGGAGAGAATTCACCAGCTGGACAATGAGCTGAAGGGTACAAAGTGGGAGATGGCCCGTCATCTGAGGGAGTACCAAGACCTACTCAATGTCAAGATGGCTCTGGATATAGAGATTGCTGCATACAGGTATGAGAAGTGAACTACATAAGATAATCTTCTTAGGATATGCTTTTACTGTTGATTGTTTCCCAAGGAAATGGCTGTAGCCTGGCTAGTTTGAATAGCTTCCACCTTTTATCTTTCACAGGAAGAGCGCAAGCAACTGCAGTTTTCCTCCCTGTGCCTGACAGGCTCCTGCAGTAGTCATGGTTGGCCAGTAGACACAGAGAGAGCAATAAAGAAGACAAATTAGGAGTAGGGAATCTGAGTAATACCGTGTGTCAGTTTCTCCCATTATGCAGTTAGATATTAAACTTACAAATCAGGACAAGTATTTTGTTCAAACACACAACTGCAATTCAACATTACCGTAACAGTTGTAGAGAATTTCAAGTTAAAGAGAGGTATGGACATATGCCATGATTTGTTTCAGTCGCAGACATTTCTGGCAACACACTAATCAGCAGCAGGATTCTGGGTATACAAGGGGTGCTATACTCAGTGATACACAAGTGTTCCAAGTGCAGCAATTTGGTCCACAGTGCAGAAGGAAATCCTTGCTCCAGCCAAGGTTCAGAGCCACTCAGGGCTATACAAAATTAGCCAGGGCAGGAGGTTTTGAGCAATCGCATATTCATAATAAACCCCTCTGGCTGTTAGGTCCTCTGGTACAACGATGGCACAGATCAGATGGCTGGCAGCAAGTTTCAGATTATTTTTCAGCAATAGAATTGGTTTACAATTTTTGTCAGCCATTCCTAGTTGGACACTAAAAATTAAAATTAAATTAGGAAATGTCAAGGGGCTATAATACATATTACAGTGCCTTGAAGTCCATTTTATCTTTATTTCCTTGAGGTCATTACTTCAACAAGTGATATTTTCATTGTGTGTTCAAAGATCTCCTTAATGACATAAGAGAATACTGTCCCATACTTCATGAATATTCACAGAAGTGGTAAAATAAGAAGCCATGCTAATCACTAAGGGACAAGCTCAAGGAGAGTGTTGTTTAAAATATAATATTCCAAATTGTGACTTTTTTTAGGATTAGCATAATATGTTAGACACAAAGCATAGAAACACTTGAGCCTTGTAAATAAAAGGAAAAAATAGTTTATACTCCTAATGACAATAAAAAGGCTGTCCGTTACTGCTGTCCTTCAATGATTAGCCACTGTGATTTAGAAATGTAAAAAAAAATACAGATAACTGTGATCCAGGCAGTGCAGCTGTCTCTGCATTGTAGATTGTCAGTGTCATTGACTGTCCAACACATAACATTTGTGGTCTGCCTGTCCCTAGGAAACTTCTGGAGGGTGAAGAGACTCGCTTCAGCACCTTCAGCCCATCTTTCCCTTACCGTCAGCCTATCACCCCCTCCAAGGGCCCCAAAGCCAAAGCCGATGCTCCCAAGCTGAAAGTGCAGCACAAGTTTGTGGAGGAAATCATTGAAGAGACAAAAGTCGAGGACGAGGACACAGAGGCGGATGACACCCTGGCTGCTGTAGCCGAAGAGCTAGCTGCTGACCTGGGAGCAGCAGAAGAGGATAAAGAGAAAGAGGGACAGGAGGAGGCAGGAGAAGAGGAGGAGGTCACTTCCACCAAGGCTAAGGTGGCCGCCAGTGCTCCAGAGGACCAGGAAGAGGAGGAAGAGAAAGAAGGAGATGAGGATGAGGAAGGAGAAGGAGAGGGTGGACAGGACGGAGAGAGTGAAGAGAAGGGTGAAGAAGGGGAAGATGAAGAGAAGGGAGATGAGGGAGAGGAAGATGACCAGGGAGAAGAGGGTGAAGGTGAAGAGGAGGGACAAGATGAGGTAGATGGGGATGGGTCAGAGGTGGAGGAAACTGTACTCTCTGCCAAAGTCTCTAAATCCGAGGCAGTACCTGTGAAAGCAGGGGAGGCAGAAAAGGAAGAAAGTGCAGGAGAGGAAGAGGGAGAAGGAGATAAAGAGGAGGAGAAAGAAGAGGACAAGGAAGAGACAGCAGGGAGTGACAAAGGATCTACAGATGGTGACAAGGAGGGAGAGCCAGAAGAGGGGGAGGATGAGGGCAAAGAGGTAGAAAGTGAAAAAGCTGGAAGCCCATCCGCTGAGAAGGCTGAAGTCAAGGGTGAGGACACCAAGACTGGGGCAGAAAAAGAGGAGAAGAAGAGTGATTCAGAGGGAGAGGGAGAAGAGGATGCAAAGAAGACAGTAGAAAAGGAAGACACAGCAGTGAATGGAGAGGTGGAGAGAAAGAACTCTGATGATGAAGACAAAAAGGAGAAAGAGAAGCCTGGAGTAGAGAAGAAAGATGAAGAAATGGTCACTAATGGAGTTGCAGAGAGTCCCACTAAAGAGAGTCCAACTAAGGCAAGTCCCACCAAAGGGAGTCCCACCAAAGAGAGTCCAACTAAGGCAAGTCCCACCAAAGAGAGCCCCACTAAAGAGAGTCCAACTAAGGCAAGTCCCACCAAAGAGAGCCCCACTAAAGAGAGTCCAACTAAGGCAAGTCCCACCAAAGAGAGCCCAACTAAGGCAAGTCCCACCAAAGAGAGCCCAACTAAGGCAAGTCCCACCAAAGAGAGCCCAACTAAGGCAAGTCCCACCAAAGAGAGCCCCACTAAAGAGAGTCCAACTAAGGCAAGTCCCACCAAAGAGAGCCCCACTAAAGAGAGTCCAACTAAGGCAAGTCCCACCAAAGAGAGCCCCACTAAAGAGAGTCCAACTAAGGCAAGTCCCACCAAAGAGAGTCCCACTAAAGAGAGTCCAACTAAGGAGGAGATTCAGACCAAGGAGGACCCTGGCCAAAAGGTGGTGATCACCAAAACAGTGGAGACAATTACCACTGGAGAGGATGGAGCCAAACACGTCACCAAGTCTGTTACAGTGACACAGACAGTGGAGGAAGTGGAGGACACTGTGGAGGAGAAAATGGTTGCAACAAAGAAGGTAGAGAAAGTCACCACCAAGGCAGTCAAGACAGTCACTGAAACTGAGTAAATGATTCTAAAATAATTTAAGAGTTGAGGGCTATCCCTGGCAAATAAAAATTAATAACACGTTTTGACAATGAAATTTATCAAGACAATACTTATAAATATGATAGATTAAAAAACTAAATTTTGAGAAAGCCATTAGATGCAACACATGAATCTAAAATGCATGTTGAGTGATAGCTTATGAATGGGATAAACTGCAGGTGAGAATTTAAGATGGAAACTGTGGGGTCATAATTCTTATATTTTTGTCCAGTTTGTGGGATTGAGATTGAATTGGAAAGGATCTGCATGCACTTTTAAAGAACTGAACCCTCCCCAGACGTTGGGAGTGTGTATACTTTTGTTATAAGTATAAGTACACATGCACAGAGTAATTGCAGAGAATATGGGCAAATTAATGAAGTGGGTAAGGGAATGACAAGGGGATGTTCACTTTTGAGAAGAATCAAAAGAAGCAGCTTACATATGCAAAGAACAAACTGAGCCAAACACAATAATAATGTACGACTTATATGAAACTACTAAAATGCTGACTGATAAAACCTAAGAAAGTAACATAAAGAAATGGAAAAGCTCCAAGCCTTAAGATGCCGTTTATTCTTGTCAACTATGTTTACCTAAAGAGAGCTATTTCAATGTAAACACGCACATACGCACATATTTACATACTAATGGACTTTAATTCAAAACTAAACACAACTGAGGTGCTACAGTTCGCAATTCCATGTCTTTGAATCATGATCAATGCATCCTACACATTTGCTCAATAAAAACCATACTGAAGTACTGTCTTCCAAATGTTGCCTTCCTTTCCTTGTGTGTGTGTGTGTGTGTGTGTGTGTGTGTGTGTGTGTGTGTGTGTGTGTGTGTGTGTGTGTGTGTGTGTGTGTGTGTTGATGCAAGACGTGATGAATGGTATGTTCATAGAGGTGTTTCAATTGCACCCACAGCCTATACACAAGTGAAAAATTACGTTAATTTGCATGTGCACCGAGGCAGATGTGGAACAGCTCGACGAAGCTACATTGGGTCCAGTTGTCCTCAACTAACCTCAGATGTGTCCTTAAATAAAGGCATGGAAAACAGATTGATCGGACTCCACTGAATTTTGCCAACACTTCTCTAGCTCAAAGAAAGGCTGATAGCAGGTTTTGGCATTGATTCAGTTGGCTACGCCGTATACTGATGTGTATTACAACAAAAGTGTATTTCTTTCATTTTTAAACGACGGAGAATATCATCTTCCAAACAACTTACGTTTAACTTGAATTAATTAGAATAATTTCCTGACATAGATTTATAATTTAATTTTACCGACCCTGACGATGCGAAGAAGACTAAAATGAAGACTATTAAAAAAAACACACACACACACAATTTCCGGAGTATCCCAGAGAGTGATGTCGCCTGTAAACTGCGCTTAGTGAAAAGTAGGGTACGGTTTATGGATTACTTAGTTCTGTAAAATTAACAAGGACATTTCAAATTTCCATACTATGACGTGAATGACAACATTGTTTGATGTGAGTAGCTAACAGTTACAGGACAATTCATTAATTTTGCACGACAAATTGTAGCTTCTGAAACCGAAGGGCGGTTTATAATCTTATGGTTTTTTTTTTTTTTTCCAAATAAGGTTTGCGATCTTTTCTCCGATTTACTCATCTCTTTCTATGTATAAAAATAATGGCAATTCATTTAATCTTCTCTCTTACACGAGGGTAAAGCTCAGAAACTCACAGACCTGCTGTTTTCAGGTGCAAGAATCATAACAGCTTAAGCTACTGCACGCGTGTGCTAAAACTTTTGTGTACAAATAGGCTAACATCAATAGGCAGGCTAGAATCAAACAGTTTATCTCAAAGTCACAGTAAGATAATGGTGAACAATGAACTTATTAATTCCATTAGTTATTAACTTACTAAATCATAATGGAATTACCCCCAAAAGATCATTTTTCATTTCATAATTTTATGAGATTTTTGAATGTAGACTTGCAAATTTTATGCGACCAAATAAAATGTTTTATAAGCATAAAGACGGTAGAAAATCCAATACATTGCCTTTTATTTAGTTGCGAATGAAAGCCATTTCGCTCAACCCTTACCTAGCACCGTGGATAAATCAAGATATAAATCATTCCCAAGTGCAAATTATTAATTGAGTCCTCAATATTGGTCGTTGCTGAATTTACACCATGGGGATTTTCCGGACGTACATTTTAGAGCCTGTATCGCTCTGGCTGCTTGCACTAAGATATCATTTATATTACTGTAGTCTGATTTACCTTCAAACTGAACGGTAGCTGCTGTTTTTTCTGTATATTATAACTTTCTTTCTTTCTTTCTATATAATATACTTTTTCTGTATATATATATACTTTCATGGAGTGCAGGCCCAGTTGAAATACGCGGTGAGAATATTTCATAATTTGGTAATTGCTGAGTTGGAGATAAATCCAATAGCACCAAGAATTACATCATTCTTAAATTACATTTTTACCAGTTTCCCGGACTGTTAAATACTTACACTCATGCCGCTCTAGTGGTTCTAATTGTGCTGTGTAATGCAGTGTCAAACTTAGATATGCAACAAATACATTTCTGGCAGTGGATGAGGAATTGTTACAATTTATGTGAAAACATAAATGCGCAAAAATAACGCTGCATCGGCCACTCAGCCGTACTCCTTCCATTAGACGCTATTACGGCGACTTCTGGCATTGAATGGGTAGGCTTTTGGGTTTAATGCGCTCCTTTAACCTTTAATCACATTAAGCACTGCAGTGCAGTGCTACAGAAGACGAGCATCTTCTATGAGCATCATAACGCAGGCCAGGGTACTTCTTTCTTTCTCCTCTGCATTTCAGTTTACAGATAAAGAAAATCTTATTAGGCATACACCATAATCATGATGATTAATGGTCGTAGTCACTGTCTGTACTGCAAGTCATTTGTGAGACATTTCTGGTGAAAAATACAATTTGATTATTTTGTATTTTGATACTAAAGGCAATCAACTGCACGTTGAGCCAGAGCTTCAGATTAAATAGAGCAGTTTACCCAAGATCAACTGAATTTGGAATGTACACTTTTTCCTGATGTCCTTTTTTGGCACACCCTATTGCGGCAGAGTTTGGGGATGCTGGCAGACTGCAATCCAAAGCACTTACTGAAATAACTAAGGGCAGGGGAGCCACATTTTGCTCATTCTTTAAAATTAACCTCATGTCGGCAGAGGACAAGAGAAAAATGAAGGGCTCAGTAAATTGAATTTGTGCTTTCTTTTTCTTTTTTTTTTAAGTTTGGATCATAGATAATGCCCTTGCAAGAGCTCTGCATCACAGTGCATTTTTTGAGATAAATCAATAATGGGTGCAGCCCGTCAACATTTGGGACACACCTCTTTCTTCAGCTGTGTCTAAGCAACATCTGCTGCATTGCCTTTCTCTGAGCCTGAAGGTTCTGCACGTTTTTGTGGCTGCTCAGCTTCATGGTCTGTGCTCAGTAGCTCAGATGTGACACCATGTTTTAGAAAGTGCATTATAAATGCTGTCATTTACAAACCCATCAAGCCCACTCAGTAACCACCTAGATAAGGAGTGGCCTGTATCACCGTCTATATGGTGGTTGGCTCTCACAGTGTGGAAAAACTCCTGCTTTAGCATTCTGCTCTGGTTTGCTTACTTCCCCCTACTTGCAGATTACTGTCTTAGCTGAGCTTGATTCTGTTTCTAGGGTTATTTGCCAACTGCTGTATCAGCTACAGCAAGCACACAGAAGGATGTTTACAACACTGATCTTCAAAACACAGAGTGAGTTTTGCAATTGTTATTGTTCTTATGAATTGGTGTTATTGTCATCATGTATGGAATAAGGTTATCTGTTATTGATAGCTTTGATAATAATCATCCGTTATCGTCAGATGCTGTGATGTCGAATCGACCCAATTACCATCTTGTTTGTCCTTTGTAAGTTTTCAGGCCTTTGACAGGGGCATGATGCTTTGTGTGTCCTGTTAATTGGTCCTAGGATTGCCTCTAATATATGTAGAATTTAACCACAATATTAATTTCTTATGTCTGTTGACAAGGAACATATGAGAAAACAGTGTATGTATATGAAAGATCATATCAAGATATTGAACTTAGTTTATTGAGATGTCAACCTAGAACACTATGACATGATTCAGACATCAAGGGTGTTCGTGCATCCTAAGAGCTTTCCTCCAAACACTGGGACAAAGAAGAATGGTCAGTATGAAACTTTTCAATATGCAGCATATTCTAGGGATATAAGTCCATTAGTGAAGGACTTGGCAATGGAAGGGGAAGGTTTTGGGACACAGAAAAATTATCCTCTTGCAAATGTCTTTCGGATTGGACATTGAACTCAAGACACATTTCTGAACAGTTGGAGTGTTGACCCTAGTGTTCTGGCTGAGTTCAAAAAAAGGTGGCTCGCTGCTTTTATCAACCACTTCATCACCCTACATCTGATTCGTTTTGAAACCCTGTGCATTCTGTGTTTCATCATGGTGTCACTGCAAAGGAGAATTAATTATTTAGTTGAACTACCTGGGCAAATGAAGAGGAAAACTGTGGGTAACTGTAAGTCCTGTTGACGTCTGTAACATCTCTATACAAGGATCTATCACACTAAACTTCCCAGTTTAGTAACAGTGTGCATTTCAACATGTTAAAGCACTAATTAGAAATCTTAGTTTTCTTCTTAATATTTATAACTGATATTTATGGATTATTTGAAAAGATCAATTTAATGTCTTTAGGGATGTCAACATATCCACATTTAGAGCTTTATACTGAGCATTTTTTTGAGACAAAAGAGAAAAATGCTAAATTCAAGTTGGCAGGTATTCAATCTTTATTTGTTTTCATACAGTACATCCGAGATTCTTAGTTTAGGCATTTTCACTAAGGCTTTAAGACTGAAATCTGGATGGTTCACACTCATCTGTTCTTTAATAGGCAGGTTGTGGTGACACAAAGTGTGGTACATCAGTTTTTCACACTGATGGTTTGAAGGCTGACAGTAAGCTCACATTCAGACATTCACTAAACTGGCACTTGCTCTTACACACTCACTCATAAGCACGCACTGAAGCACAAGGTCCTGACCATGCATACTTTGTCCACTCCTGCACCCAGAATGTGTAGCAGTTCAGCATCTTTGCAAGCATTCACATTGTCTTTGTTTTGACGTATTGTTTTTCTCCATTTGATGGGCAGAATCTATTCATTTTTGCATAGAGCACCTTAATAATTAGCACACTTGTGAAATTTCTTTTAGATTTAATTTGCTTGTCGGTGAGAGATTTCATTCATGTTGTCGAGTGGCTCAGATATTTCAATCCTTCTTTTTCTCCTTTGGCTTTTCTTTTTCTTCCTTTTCTTCTTCCTTTGTCTCCTCTTCTTCTCCTCCTTCCTGTTCCTCCTCATCTTTTCCCTCTTCTTCCTCCTCTCCACCTTCAGTTTCTTCTTTCTCATCTCCATCTCCCTTTTCTGCCTCATCCTCTTCTCCTGCTTCTTCTTCCTCTCCCTCCTTCTCTCCTTCATCCTTTTCTTCTTCCTCCTCACCACCTTCTTCTTCGCCCTCATCTCCACCTGTCACAGAAACACAGACGTGCAATTTCACAGACGTCACATTCACTCTGAGCTAAAATGAAGACATTATAAATACTGTTTGTGCATGTGCAACTGACCTTCTTCTGCCTCTTGTGCCTCTTCTTCTTCCTCTCCCTCCTCCACCTTGGCCTCTTCTTCCTCATCCTCCTCTTCCTGAGGTGGGCTGGCTTCAGCCTTCTGTGCTTGACTGGCAGAGATTATCTCATCTCCCGCTGAGAAGGAGCTGAGCAGGCGGGAGCTCAGCAGGTAGGGGGCGCCAGAGCTCAGGCTGGACTGCAGGCTGAACATGGAGCGGCCGAAGGAAGGGGCGGCTGACACGCTGTGGGAAAAGACACTGGACAGACCTCCTACCCCTCCCACACTGAAGCGAGTCTCTTCCCCTTCCAGAAGCTTCCTATAGTGGTAAAGAAAGAGAAAAATATTGGCTGGGATATAACGGGGAAAGAAAAATGGATACTTGGGTGGGGTGGTTGAAGAAAGGTCACAGAAATGGTATTCAAGATTATAGGCACACAGCATCAAAACACTATAACTAGCACTTTAGCTGCTATTGATGAAACTAATGCAAACTTCAACAATTAGGAGACAGACAAAAGTGTAGCCAAAATTACACAGAGGACAAAATCAGTTATGTTATTCTGCTGTGAACTACCTCTTCAATGTTCAGTACAGGATGACATCCATAGTTTCACATCGTCACAGGAACTGACCTGTAAGCAGCAATTTCTATGTCCAAGGCCATCTTAACATTGAGGAGGTCTTGATACTCTTTCAGGTAACGGGCCATTTCATTTTTCGTGGCTCTCAGCTCATTCTCCAGCTGGTTGATTGCTTCCTGTGGGGTGGGGGGAAGGGCATAGATCCTAAATCAGATTAACTTGAGTGTCCTTGACCTTTTATGAACTCTCACTTCCCATATAATGGACACATCCTGTCATAAGCACTGTGGTTTCTCCTAAATATACAATAACATTGTGATTGTGACTGGAACAATTACACACTGTTTTCTTAGCCTCTTGAAATTGTATTTTATTTAGATCTTCCCTCACTTTGTTGTTTAAATGTTTTGTTTACATGTCAAAACTGCCAATTAAGGTCATAGTTGTGGTTAGGAAGTGGTTATTTTCATTCTGAAAACAGCTCTGGCATTTTCAGAGATGACATGTCATTTCTAATGAAATATGGCTGCCTTTATGAAAATATCTTTATGTGCTGTGTTGATTTTTCTTACAATTTATTCTATTTTGAATTGACAATCTAGTGATGGATAAAGGGAGGCTGTTCGTTTAACCTTACGTTTTCTTGACTTGCATACAATACCCAGCTTTTCACCTCAGTGCCACTGCAGACAACAGTGCAATGCATAAAATGAAGTGAGAGACAGAGGAAAAATACTGGGAATACAGAGAAATACTGGGGTCATTTTATAGACAGACACTGCCAGGTTCTTCATAACATCCCACTGCTAGAGAAAGAGATGGATGGCTTTCTGCTATCTCTCCCTCTCTCTGTCTCCCCCACATGATGTATCATTGTAGAGAAGTCCGCTGCAAGCCCTGTGTGCTCTATCAATCTTCACACTAAAACATGAGCCACACACAGTGAGCTGAGCCTGATGGCTCCACAGTGACTCAGAGAAATGATGTTACTCCAACTAATGGTCCATTTTCTAGATTTCAGGAAGTCGACACTTGCCCTATACCATGTTACGCTTATAGCTACTGATGCACCACGGAGTGCACAGTCAGTGTACACCACATGGAGCTAAAGTAGTTGTCTAGAATGCCAAATGAGCATAACCTAGAGTGTTAAGGGGATTACATCTGACTAAATTACAGTTGCATGATGTTCACTTTGTGAGTGATTGTGGAAGGGTTATTGAGAACAGAAGTATATATGTTGTAAGTGCAGAGTGCTGGACCTGACCTGCATGGCAGAAATCTCTGCGCTTTGTTTCTCTTCAATCTCCTGCAGTTGCTTCTCCATGGCCTCGTTCATGCCTCTGCAGGCCTCGATCTCCAGGTTGCGGGCTTTGAGTAGGCGCCGGTACTCCCCAGCCTCATCCTTGGCGCCACGCATGTCTTCAGTGTGGTGGGCGGCGCTCTCCGTCATCACGCTCACCTTGGTGCGAAACCAGTCCTCCGCTGCCTGCATGTTGCGCTGTGCCAGCTTCTCATACTGTGTGCGGATGTCTCGCAGGGCTGCTGACAGGTCGGGCTTGGCCACTTCCATCTCCACGGACAGCTGGGCGCTGTACTGCACCTGGGCCTGCAGCTCAGAGATCTCGCCCTCATGGACCCTCTTCAGGAAGGCCAGCTCGTCCAGCAGCGTCTCCACCCTCTTCTCCAGCTCATCTCGGGCCAGCACCACTTCGTCAGCCACCTTCCGGGCCTCCATCAGCCTGCCCTCAGCATCCTCCCGGTTCAGGGCCTCCTCCTCATAGCGTCCCTGGAGCCCGCGCAGGGCATCCTCCATCTGGTCCCTGCGGGCCTGAGCAGCCTGCTTCTCACCCCGCGCCTCCTCCACGGCCATGCGGAGCTCGCGAAGCTCCTGCTCGTACAGCGACTTGAGGCGGGAGGGTTCGCCGTGCCGCTGCCTCAACACCAGCAGCTCAGCCTCCAGCACCTTGTTCTGCTGCTCCAGCTCGTGCACACGCTCGATGAAGCTGGCGAAGCGGTCATTCAGCTCCTGCAGCTGGGCCTTCTCCTGAGTGCGCACTGTCTTGAATTCAGAGCTCACCTGCGCAGCCTGGCTCAGGTCCAGCTCTGCCGCGGCGATGGAGGAGGAGGCGGGGGTGGACAGCAGCGGGGAGGAGCCGGCAGTGCCAAAGCCGCGGCTGTAGGAGTAGCTGATGCGGGAGGAGGAGAGAGGGGCAGAGTGGCTGGAGTAGACGGAGCGGGACCCGATGCCGCCACCACCGCTGCGGATCACCACACGGGGGCTGCTGTCCACATAACGCCTCTTAACGTACGAGGAGGAGTAGTAGGGGTCGTAGCTGATGGAAGTCATGGCTCCCCAGGGTGAGACACTTCTCTGCTCTCTAATCTCTTGTCTTTCACCACCAGCCTGATCCTGATCTGCGTCTGCCACTGCTGCCGGTGCCCTGGCTTTTATAGCAGCGGTGAGAACTCTGACGCAGGCAATTTTTTAAACGCCGACAGCGAGGATCGATAGCCTGCCCCCAGCCAAAACTCAGTTTGCAAGTGTGAGGGGGAGAAATGGGAGGAGGGAGGGACAGAAGGAGAGAGGGGTGGGGTGGGCTGAAGTGGAGGGGATCAGAGGGAAGAGTATGGGGAGGGTACAGGAAAAAGAGGACACTTTCCTTTTTCTTCTAGAAAACTAATTGCCTCAGTCCTGTGAGATCAAGATGTGAAGGAATTCATTAAACTTTATTAATGTTCTAAAGATCGATTCTGTATTTAAAGCTCTTCAGAGCTAATACAGAGGACTCCTGTGAATACACAAGGAGACATAATGCCAAACACTTTAAGCATACCAATATTAAGCAAGAGCTTTGCTGTCTTCGGCAGCGGAAACATTCACAGCTGTGCAATTTCATGGTCCTTCTGACTTGTTTATTACTTTAATGCAGGATTGTGGAGAAGATATTAGGATCATCCTGCTGATCATCAAGAAGGAGAAAACAGCTTTATGGAGATTTATGTTCTGCATTGCAGAGATGAAAATGTTGAGCAGGTTTCTGCAGTTAGAGGTATGCCCACTGTGCTAAACACTGCCCCTGGTGGCTGCAAATGGCAATGGCATAAAAATCTTGGGGACCTCTGTATTAATTAAACAAAATGGAGCCCCTCAGCTATGTCTGTTGGTTTTAACATCTTCCATCTCTAGCTTGATTTAGTGCTATTATTAATTTCCAGCAGTGTCATTTGTAGAAATTGGCAAGATAGGTCATACATTTTTTATATTACTCCTTATCTTTAATGGTCTGACATTCTAATAAAACTAGCTAGTGCCAACTTTTAGTTCTATTTATATTAGGACTCAGTTGTGCTCATGCTCTTGAAATCCATATTGTTCATTTTAGAACTGTGGCTAATTCGTGCATCACTCTTGTTTGCTCAAGTAAGCATGCTGGGTTTTGTCTGGACCTGCTTCATTGACCTTGAAGTGACTTTTTTCCTCTCTCTCTGTCTCCTCTCAGACTGTCTCCCCGCTCCCTGGTCCACCCCCAAGCACACACACACCCACACACACACACAAACCTCATCACTACCATCATGCCAATTTCTTTTATCGTCTCAAGCAGAGACAATCCCATTATTTTATAATTATACCTCCAGCACACATTACAGATGAGAAAAAAGTCAACACAACACTTACATATCAATAGGAAGATGAAGTCAATATGTTTCTTTAGAATGCTTGTGGAGACTGCAGGAGTCCAAAATCAGCGTGGGGCATTTCCAGTCATTTTGGCCATTTTAGACCCTCACTGGACGCACTAGAGACTGCTTTTGTTATGAGAGATTGTACAGAACTGACAATGAAATGGTAAATGGAGCTGCAGAGTCTGTCACCTCATTGATAACACTGTTGTGTCTGGCTGTGAAATGCAATCTGATGGGAATGGAAACACTTAACTGCTTCACTGCCTGTAAAGTAACTTGGTATCCATTACCTACTCCTCAGAATGGAACCCAGCCCGCACCCCCAACCTCTCTGCAGTTTTCTCCCTCATCTTTATATCGAATACCAGATATTCCCACAAGCCATCAGTCAGTTTGGTGCTCCTGTGTGTTCCATATCTTCATGATCTTTGCCTACCCAAAACTAGAATATTGCATAGAAAGGCAAGACAGATTGTGCATGTCTGGGTTTGTTTGGTACGATTTGATTCCAAACAAATGATAAGGGCTCCAGGTGAGACCACAGCGCTGAATTTTCCTCTAATATTGTCAAATCTCTGAACGTGAGTCAAACAGTGTGTTGACAACTTAGTTTTTGCAGACACCTCTGCAAAGAATGCGGATGGGGAAAACCTTTAAAATATGTTCAATCTTGGTGTATCCTACCATCTAGTGGTAAAAAATGTAATTGCAGAACAAAGGGCAAACGATGTCTTGAGTAATGCTTTGGGCTTTTCCCATTATTTTAAGAGGAAATAAGAGTCATATCCCTGTAAATGTGTTTTATTCATTCGGTAGAACTGTTAGATGAAAGCTGTGTAGTGGTCCTGTAATTTATTTACACCTGCTAAGAGTCAAAGTGAGAGGGGAGAGAGCCAAAGGCAGACAACTATATACTCTTAAGTAATTCATATGGGCCATTCCTTCCTATTAGATTAAAAAGACAGAGTATCTGTTTTATCAACTGCTTTCTTGTAATGGCTACGCGAGCAATAGCAAGTACCCACTCGTACCGGGACTTACAGAGGTCCCCTGAAAACCAAGGTAGTCTGTGTCCCTAGGCAATATCAGTGCTAATAGCTCTTTCTATTTAATGAATTTTTAAATTTCAGACATTACCATCAGCTACAGTGGTACTGAATGTTTCAGGCTGTAATGGTAATGATGGCAGTGGAGGTGATTCCCGCCATGTCAGCGATATTCAAGCAGTATACTGGGAGAGAGAGAGATTCTGGTACTCAGAGACCAGAATGGGGTCTGCTTTTATGGGCTGCTTTTATTTAGGCCTGGACTCCCATGGGGTTGAATATTAAATCAAAATGAGGATTTCAGGTGCAATGAAAAGCAGAAGCACTCAAGACCAGGGTGCCAGGTGTATATTGCTGGTATATACTGAGATGAAGCTATGAATCGTTCAGGGCACCAAACAATCTCTTGCCAAATGCTCTTCATACATGAGACGTTAGCGCCTCCCAGTGGTTGTATTTGGTTAAACAATTGAAATCTGCTCTGCACCAGCATTTGTTTTGGAAATGAATGCTGGCAGGCACATTCATTTGATCTCTTGTTCAGCTTATTGCAAAACACATCTTTCTTCACCCAAATTCCCAAACACAGATGTTTAAGTCTGCCAGGGTGTGCCAGGACGTTCATTCCCGAGGGAGTGAGGCATGCCGTTTTTTTTTTTACACTCTCACCAGGTTCTGCAGCAGAATGACGTCAGCCTGGCTGCTGTCAGGTCCATGGTAATTAGGATTGCCATCACCGTACTTATCAGGTTTATTACTGTGGAGATGAAACTAAGATTACTAAGTTCAATAACTGGTGCATAAATAACCTATGCTCCTAAAACTGTTTCCCAGAGGAAGTAAATAATGAATATTATTATTATTTTAACCTTTTTACATTTTTAATATGTATTATATATCAGTTTTATATACTTTTATGTTTTCTTTATATTTGTTTTTTTTTTTTTCTGGTTCTCTACAGTTTGGAATAACCAACATAACTAAAATCCTATTTCAGCACTGCAGTGTTAGAGATCTCTATTAACTATTAAGTTAATTTGTGAGGGCATAAACTGGTCTGCATATCCTTGCGGATACAGGCACACAGCTGTCTACTGTTTTATGCTGCAAAATCCACCAGCTGAGAGGTGCATTTGCTACTCTTGAGGCCTGCACAGCTTATCCAGCCAGTGCAGGCAGGTGTCTGACTGACCAGAAGTGCAACTACTGAGGGTTAAAGCAGTCAGTCAAAATCCATCTGCATAAGGTTTTTATAGTCACAACAATAGTGAGATTTGTTTGTGCAGCAAGTGCTGGCTTCCAGCACTTGCTGCTGATCTTTTGGGCAATAAAATAGCACAGACACTTCATATACTCTGGTTCTGCAGTTCTCATTGCAGCTAAACCATGAGCCAGAAAAGTGGTAAATCCTACAGACAAAGGGATATTAGATGGTTGCACTACACTATACGTTACTGCCAGTCACAAAATGAGAGACTTCTTATGGACTGTCTATGAACTCTTAGCAATGATGCTTGTTTTGTTGTGACAGTGTATCAGAAAATGACATTTTAAAAAACATTTATTATTGCAGTTTATATTTTTTTCCCTTTACTTTCTTAGTGAGAGAGGATGGGGGCAGGGGGTGGGGTGGTTTCCAGACAGTATGAAAAGAAAAGGAAGAGAACGAGCACAGAAACAGCTCTGCTGCTAGAGCCTGAGTCATCGTGGCACTTATGCTGGCTCAGGTCTCCACCTTCTCTGATTTCCTGACTCTGTTCTTTGAGCCTCATGGTCTCTCAGACACCCTTTGGTATGTAATGTTCTCTTTTTCTTTCACTGCCATTTCACCTCTTCCCACTCGTTCATCCTATATATCCCCTTACTTTTTCTACTTGTCTGCATTCGTGTCATTGTGTCCAGGGCTCAGACCTTTTCTGTCTGTTTGGCTATGAGCCCAGATTCCCATTACTATAATAATTTACTACAGTCAATGTACTTGCCTTCCATCTTTCCCCCTCCCTTGTTTTCAGTTTCAAACAATACATCTACAGAATAAAAACTAGACAGGACCCATCATATAATTGGAAATGCCTGCAATAGGAATGTATATACAGTATCTGCATGCATGAATGTGAATCACAGTTCATATTTAATTTGAGGGCCAGAGCTACTGTTGAGGAGTCCAGACTCCCCGTGTTTCGCTCCATTGATCCAAATGTCCCAGGATGCTTGCTGGGCTGGTCCATCGTCTACGTTTCCAGTATACAGGAGTAGATTTTGGGGCTGAACAGGGAGGATTCTTAAGGTGGCAAAGCCACTGCACAGCAAAGGCAATATACAGGATTACATTCTCCTCTTTTGAAAAGACATCCACTGCTGGTTCCCTGTGGGTGTGAGGAAATTTATCCAATGTTTGGGAGAAAAATCTGACCCTAAAGAGATTTACTGATATTAGGAATCAGTCACATTAGTCAATGACAAAGGGCCAAAGCTGTAAGGGGTTGTACTGGCATGTAGTGACATGTACGTATTGTGTTTTACAACATAAAATGAAACATCTAAATCGGTTTCTCAGCATATTTTCAGATATACACCTAAAATTACCACTGCTGATTGGAACTGGGCAGAATGTTATGGGGTTTATGGTTCAGGCTCATAATCATTATGTTGCAAGTTAGACAGATGGGACACAGCAGTTTTAAAAAAAAAAAAAAAAAAAAAAAAACCTTTCTATATTAAATAGCTATATTGATGCTATTAACTGCACAGATTGCAATCACCACAATCAAATAAATAATTGCTCTGCACTATACATGAGCATAAACTCCATCCAGTCTAAGTTTCCTGGGGGACACAGATGGTCCATGAGACATGGACTACAAGCAGTTTGCACAGAGACCATCCCTCCCCCTCTCTGCTGTGGGAAATTCAGTGATTTACATACAGCTCTCCCTGTTAAAGTACTAGCAAACTTCTTCATTGTGCTGATCTAAAATCCCTGTTAATGTGCTAAAGTTTTAAAACTAAATCTCCTGCCTTCAGGTGGAAACAAACAAATGGAAGCACCAAATAAAAAT
Organism: Albula goreensis; assembly: GCA_022829145.1. Classification (NCBI taxonomy): domain Eukaryota; kingdom Metazoa; phylum Chordata; class Actinopteri; order Albuliformes; family Albulidae; genus Albula; species Albula goreensis. The sequence continues at coordinate 34,677,122 of CM040744.1, forward strand.
GACTTGCATTTTTGAGTAACTAAATCACAATTAAAATGGAGCCTACAAATGTGTCATACTAATGTCATTATTAATTATAAACATGCTGTAAAACATCCCATAAAACACATTAATTAATATAGGAATCTCTAAAACAAGATGCGAAATCTACCAGGTTAAGGTAAAAAAAAAAAAACAAAAAGTACCTGAAGTAAAGGTGACAGTTACAGCAATGTCAAAATTGACAGCAACACTTCTGAAAGTCATTGTACACCATTGATACTTTATAGGAAGATCTAGAATGTGATCTTCTAGAACAAGAACATGTATAACCAATGGTTAAAGCTATTATGCAGGCAAAGGACAGCCCAAATCTTTATTAAATATTCATGTCGTTTGACATCGCCCTTGCTTTGTCTACTTACTGCAAATGCACTTCCTTCCCTTACTCTCCCATACTTCAGATTTCATGAAGTTGCAGAAAAAGGCTGCCCTGTAATCCAAACCTGGCGGCAGAGCAGGGTTATGCAGTTCATTTGGCAGGTGTTGGACTAATGAGGCTGCAGACTCTCAGCTCTTTCTGTAGACAAGGCATAATGGCCATCTAGGATGATTTCACATATGCTCCCTTTCTCCAACAACAAGCGGACAACATGCAGGCGGTGGTAAGGACAAAGTCTGATCATGCCACGGTGGGAAACAGCATGAATTACAGAGAAAGAGTTACCACTAACCATAGAGTTGGCAGATACAAGGGGCTATAGAATACTGTATTCCTTTCGATGAAATGCTCATTGACCTTGTATTTAACCTCAAGTACTTAGGATGGCTGGTTCAAACATTTCCATTGTCAGGTTCAATGCAATTTTTTTTCTCTTCAGTTATTGTTCTTAAGTCCCTGTTATGTCACATTTCTTATTGGAAATGAATATTCCCTACTGCATCCATTTTTGTAGATGAGCCTTTAAAATGGTTTGATGAATCAGTTTTGCATATTCACATTTTAAAATAATTCTGACCAGTTAGGTCAGTTTTAATTTATAACCAGGCTCTTTTGTTGGCCTCCATTTTCAGGTCATCATTTTCACATTCGCAAAAGTACAACTGCCTGCTGAAGTACCACAATGATGGCATCAGTAATTTACCAGGGACTGTTTTTGTGGTCCAACCACACAGTCCATACTCTGTGGTCTTAATACACACAGCATTGGACTTCAGACAGCAATACCCCAAAATTAATTTCTTTCTTGCTTACTTTATCTGACAATTGCTTATTCACACACCACACAGAGGTCAAGCTTTGCTTGTATGGGATTTTTGGGGTGTTTATGTATAGTAACTGGGATTAGGCATGCATTTTAAGGGCAAGAATTATTAGAATTCAGATATACATGGGTAATAAAGGAGATAAAAAAAAATTAAAAAAATGTACAAATCCCACATTGGTTTTTATTTACTCCACAAGAACTAAAGGTTGTTCACCATTGTAGTGCATTTCATTGTGGCAAAGGGCATAAATTGCCCCCTGCTGAATGCATTTCATATTAGACCTCTTCAATCTTTTGGACAAGTTCTCCATGTAAAATCTTTATGATGTAATAATGACGGGCCAATCAACTATAAATCATTCGAAAGTGTCACTGACCATCTTTATTAGACTTTGACAGACAAACACTTAAAAATCTAAAACCACAAATAAAACACAAAGTAAAACCACATAAAAAACAAACAAACCACAAGAGTGTGCAAAGGAAAGCGATAGGTCTCTGGTGATTACTGTGTTTTGCAGTTGTCACTCTGTGTGGGCGTCATAGGCCACCATTCTGCATTTTTGTCCTCCACTGCCACTTCTGTACCAAGATCTGAAGGGGGGACAGAGGAAACCAAGTCAATTGCTGTTTTACCAAGAGTTGCACATTATTTCTGGACGAGAGTCTCGATAATGACTACAAGCGATAAACATTATAAAGTTATATATGTGAAATGATGCAGAGCTGGTGCAGAGACTGGACATAGAGTGCAGTTTCAAACAAATATTTGATTGCAACCCACTTCCTAGTGTCCCTGCAATAATAGGTATTCCAGAGTTATTGAATCCCCCAACACCACAGCAAGTGAAAAACTGCTAGACTGTTAGTGAACCAAGACTTCACTATAGAGCCTTGGAGTGGTTCATCCGACCCAAAAATCAAGTCAGTTACCCGTTTCTGGACTTTCTAGTGATTCCAATGCTGGAACGGTTGGTGGGTACGAGACCTCTGACAGGCAAACATACATCTTTTACAAGCTCTGAATTCACAACTGATTGATAATTAAAGGCATTCTGGATAACTGGGCAAAACCATACAAAAACTAAGAAACTCTGCATTGTAAAACAAGAATGCTTTACCTGGAACAGTCCCAAGATTGGAGTTGTCAAAGAACTGCTTGGGGCAGTTGATGGACATGGATTCAGAGATGGAGTGGGCATCAAAGAACTTGCTCTTGGGGGAGTCAAGTATGAGGCCCTCAGTGTCTGCACGGCGCCTCTTGGTGGGTGTGCGTGGAGACAACGGTGTTTCGCTCTTCAGCCCCTCCCTCTTGTTCTCTTTTAGTTTTGTGGCTCTTGCCTTCCACTTCGATATCTCCAACTGCTGGCTAGAAACCAGGCTGCCCAAGCAAGTGCCACACTTTAAAATTACCTGTCAACTCCTTTTACCATAAGCAACTCTTCATCGAGCCTTTACTTCAACTCATTTATAATTGGGCATGCATTAATGATGCTATATTAAAAAGCATCACTCACTATGGAATGTGTATTAACCAAGTTTACAATCTAAGTACAGGCTGAGCATCCCTCATTCAAAATGCTCCAAAATCAAGAATACTCCACACCTGAACTCACTTGCATTTAGTGCCCTGTACAGTCTATTACTTACATTAAACACATATAACGAACAAATAAATGGTCTACATGTGACCTTAAAAATACTTTATTCATTTTAAATATTTTACACATATTACACAACTCAGCTAGGCTATCTACCTTAGCTAAAGGTAAGTCTGTCTGTTGAACTGTGCCTGAAGAGAAAACAAATTCTGATCTCTGATGAGTAGCCACGACAACTTTGCATGTTAGTATTGGTAATGTTACGGTTGAGCTGCATTGACTCTTGTTGCAACCGCTTTATGTCATAGAATTCGAAGCTACTACCAAACGCAGGGAATAACTAAACGAAATAAGCGGAAAAAAAAAATCTGTTTCACAGCATAACACTTGCGATCGTGTAGGTTACAAACCCCTCTTCACACAAGCAGAACAAACAGGGGTAAGAGGGGTTAATCGCTAGTTAATCAATTGCAGATGGCGTTGTTTTTTCTGACGGATTAAAAATAGAAAAACTGTTAAAATGGGTCACCAGATATACTTGGGCTACTGTTAATGTACCTTGGTGACCTGCCCATGTAAAGCCTGTGTGGGAAACACAGATGTATATGCAAATATTCCAAAATCCAAAACCCGGAACATTTCTTGTCCCAGGCAATTCGGATAAGGGATACTCAACCTGTACTTCTTTGTAGACAGAGATGCTGAAATAATTCACTTAAATTTACCTCTCAAGATTTGCAATTTTCTTTTCCAGCTGTTTCACTTCTTCATCGAGCCGGTTTTTCTCCATCAAGACAGTGCTCTGCACAGTACGCCCACCGGTGGTGGCTACTGCTTTGCTGTGTATGGGCTCCTCCATGACTGAATTTGGAGAGAAGGGAAAAAAGGCAATGATTTGCCATGTCAGAATGTGACAGTATGTCTGAATGAAACCACAAATGCATGAAATGTCATCTGGTGCTTTAAGAAAACCACCACTAACATGATCGGTCTCCTTGCTGCTGCGCTTCTCGGAGGGCCTCCTTCAGCTTCCTCAAGGCGTCCTCTTTGTGTCCCAAAAGAACTGTCATTTTCTTTAACCTAAATGAAGCATTTCACATTTCAGACACATGCATCAAATGTACACTGAAGACCATAACATGGAAATCAAACCGTTTTGAGGAAAAACATTTTGGGAAATGATTTAACTGGGAAATTCTCATGCAATCATTGAATCTGTTAACATGTTTGAAACATCAAATAGTGTGTAAAATTATTTAAAAACAAATAAATTAATCACACACACGTCAGTAAATCACTGCAATGACTTGAGGTTTACTTACTCTTCTTGGTGTGAAGAGGAAAGTGCAGTTTGCTCCAGTTCCATTTTCACCAATTTATTCTTCATGTCCTCAAGCTCCACAGCACTTGGTGCCATCCCTCTCTTAATCTGAGCCTTAGAGCAAAGGGAAAACACGTTTTCATTTACAACACATTTACCCCTCAGACAGAAGGCTGTACACATCTATTCCAGCCAACTTAAAGCTGAGGGTGTGAAGAAATGTAATCCACCAATGAAATACCTCAAGCTTGTCTTGGAGGCTCTGAATAGAATCATCCCTCTCCTTCAGCTGGGCACAGGTGTCTTGCAGCTCGGTCTGCAGGAGCTGTGTGGCCTCTTTGTGGCTGGAGACCTTATCTTCTGCTCTCACCAGAGCTTCCTCCAGCTCCTTTGTTCTCACCTGCATCGTCTGGCAAGGAACAGCATTTAAGACAAGTATCAGCTAACAGAACACATTAAAAAGAAACAGAAAATATTCCCACTGAAAATAAGCCAGCAGAGAACAATAGAAATCCCCAAGCAAAAGGAACCCAAGTGAACGAGGATGAACAAAGCACCTTGAAATCTTCCTCCGACTGCTGAAGTCGGAGCAGCAGCTCCTGCATTTTCTGCAGCAGGTCTGCTTCGCTCTTTGCTGGGCCACTTTCTCGTTTCTGCAGCAGTGTAAGACTCTTGCTCCTCTCTTCCTTCAGTTGCTGGCTGGCCTGAGCTTTAAAGGCCTCCAGGTCACGTCCCATTTTAACATGCTTCTCCTGCAGGGTCTGAAATAGCAAGATACCTTTTCCTTGCTGTCTTTTTTTTTTTTTTTTTTTAAATACTAGGAAGATTGTATTAATTCACCACTTCATAACTTTCATGTTTGTAAATATTTCAAAGAATACTAGTAGTGGGACATACCAGGAAAACAGATTTCTTGCTCTTCACCACTACGCTGCGCCTAGTTTGCTCACGATCCAGCAAGTTCTCCACTGCCTTTAGGTCGAGTGATGGGGCACTTATCAAGGCCCGCAGCTCCTCATTGGTCCTCTCCTGTTCTGGAAGCTCTTCAGAAACAGTGGCTACACACTTGGTCACGACTTCCTCAAGATCAGCTAAAATGTGGTTCATTTCCTTAGGGAATCAAAAATAACAATTAGAATCTCAAGGCAGTGGAGAAAACAACTGGCTTAAAAATGATTCAGAAATTACAATTACATTCTATACAAAATTTTAAAAAGAATACATTAAAAAAAACAAAATAAATAAATATAGGTCATCCTGTGAAGGAAACCCACCTGCATTTTCAACTCCCTTTTCCCCAGAAGATCTGAGAGTCTTTGTTCCCAGGCCTCCTGGAGGTCAATGCGGGTCATAGCAAGCGCATCACCGGGATGCTGAGCAGCCAGGATTAGGAGATCCTGCATACGGCTCTCCTCAAAGCAGGCCATGTCATGCAAAACTTGGGCCTCCAACTGCTGACTGTGCAGCTTGGCAACATGCGCACTGCCTCGCTGAAAAGAGTTTCACATATCAGGGCACAAACTCCACACAGCTCAGGGCAATTTAAAAAAAAAAAAAAAAACCCAACAACAACAACAACAACATCTCATCCTACCGGTATTCGCCACAGGAGATCATTGATGTCATCTGTACTCTTGCGCAAGTCAACATAGAGCTTCCTCAGTGGCCTTGGAATGGAGCCCAAGATCCGGAAAGCCAATTCGTTTTGAACAAGCGAGGCATCTTTCAGTGACTGGGGCAAGCTTTTCGAGGTGCCTACACCATTGTCGGCAAACTGCTTGCATTTCTCAAAAACGTCCTAGAAAGAGGATAAAACAAAACAAATACATGAAAGTACCTGTACACAGCTTCCGAAAGACCTGGACAAGATTATGTGGATGTTTTTAAAAAGGAGTGAACCAGCACCTGTAGCTGCTGTTCAGATTCTTCCAGTCTAAAGCAAAGCCTTTGCCTTCTCTGCCCAGTCGAGATGCTCTTGCGCTCAAGATCACTGATCTGCTCCCTCAGGCTGGATATGGCCTTGTTTGCTTCAGAAAGTGACTGAAGAAAAATATTGCAAAGTTTTAATCCCTGCAATTAAAAATACAATGGATTTATCCATTGTAGGCAACAATGAAGAAAATCACACCTCTCGTGAAGCCTCTTCCAACTCAGCCTTCATTCGACTCTCCTTTCTCACACCCTCTAGTACCTCTGTAAGCTCTCGGACCTGCATAGAGCAGAGGGCAAAATGTAAACACAGCAGGCATTTGGCTCATTTTCATACACACAGCTGACGAAAAGGCCTTAAAGCCCGGACCATATTCCAACAGGGTACGCTCTTCTACAGCATATGGGTTAGTACACCTGACACAGACAGTGACGGGCTGCTGACAGATCAAAATTCTCAGAAAACGCTATTGACAGTCACTGCAGGTACATATTTGTATATGCAAAAAAAAAAAAAAAAAAAAAAAAAAAAAAAAAAGCATAAAGCTAGACTTACTTGTTGTTGGAATTCAGCTTGTTCTTTTTCTCTCACAGTCTGTTGCTCTGAGTTTAAATGTTCCTGCTCTATTAAGCTCTTCTGGACCTGTGCAACCTGCAAACATGAGGAATTTAATTCCATATCCATGTCCAGAATTAACAGTAATGAGAAAGCAAGGTTTATCAATCAATTAAGATAGATTTAAGAAGTACAGACTTACCATCTCCTCACTCTCTTGCAGGTTTCTCTTCAGCTGGCTCCTCTCCTCTCTCACTCCCTCCAGTATCTGCTGGAGCTGGTCTCTCTCCTCAGTGAGGGAAGTTATGTGTGAGTGGAGTTTCTCCCATTCCTCCTCTGGTCTCTGAGCAGTTTCTGCTCTCTCAGACTGGAGAGCATCTCTCTCACTACGCACCAGCTGTAGCTCCTCATTCAGCTGCTTTATCTGCAGAACATGAGATCAATCAAAATATTCTGATAGAGCTCAAAGAATCCTTACTTTTGACAAGCCATTAGCATACAATATCTCTCCGAACCTGCTGTTCTAGACGATTCTCCATTTCTGAGCTTTGAGTCTTGAGATCAGAGTTCAGTTGCTGCTGTTGTTTGAGCTCCTCTTGGATGGAGTTCAGGAGACGTTGGGTTTCTGTTGCCTACAACGGCAATTATTACAAATGAGTAATACAGTTATTCCTGGACTACTGTAAAATAATGCACTGTAGCTAAACATTTCTACATGGTGCAAGGGTCCTTATTTTCCAACAATCGGTATTAACACCATTCACAAGAAAAATACACATGCCCTCACCATCTCTGTGTTCTCCTGCAGATCACTTGTAAGCTTGATCTTTTCCTCTTTCACAGCCTCCAGTTCCTCAGCCAGCTGCTGGATCTGGTCAAAAGATCACATTTTGAAGATCACATGAGGTGGTTTTCCAAATATATGATAATGGACATCAGAAGATCTCATCTGTACCTTACAGATTAGACTTCACACTAGCATTCATTCTTGATCCACTGGCATGTGGTACTGCATCGCTAGTTTTAGTCAGTTATTCTGAAGGCCCAATTTCCACTTGCTATTAATATAGGAGGCACTGATAGGCAGCTCAAATTTCATGTTAAAACAATATTTTCATAGAGGAGATCAGCATCATCATTCTCTCAGTAAGAGGACATATGTAGGACAAACGCTTAAGGTTTGAGTCACATGCCAGCAATTTAAGTATCAAGGAGGGCTAATACACCACAAACACCTCCATCTCACCTGATCTCCCAACACACAACTTTATTTACATTTACACAAATAAACATGACCAACCTGCTGCTGATGCTCAGCTTGCTCACTTCCTCTCAGGGCCTGCAGCTCAGAGTTCAGATTCTGCTGCTGTCTCAGCTCCTCTTGGATCTGCACCATCTGATGAGACCGTAACATTCTACTTAGCTCAGTGAAAAATAAGTGAATATTAATGGCCATTTTATTGTTCAGCAGACACCATACTTTGTGTTTGAACCAATAGTAAAGTCATCTTGCCTGTTCCTGCAGTTGAGTCTCCTTCGCAGAGATCTGAGCCTGAAGGTCAGAGTTCAGCTGCTGCTGCACCCGCAGCTCCTCCTGGGCACTTAGGAGCTCTGCTTGTCTCTCAGCACTCTGTAGGGAGAGTGCATTCAGTTAGGAACTAACCAGAAACCCATATGAGCTTCCATTTAAGCACACAGTGATTACAACCAAGGACTCACCTCTTCCTCATTCTCCTGCAGCACACTCTTCAGATGGCTCCTCTCCTCTCTCACTCCCTCCAGGATCTGCTGGAGCTGGTCTCTCTCCTCAGTTAGGGAGGTCATGTGTGAGTGGAGTTTCTCCCATTGCTCCTCTGGTCTCTGAGCAGTATCTGCTTTCTCAGACTGGAGAGAATCTCTCTCACTACGCACCAGCTGTAGCTCCTCATTCAGCTGCTTTACCTGCAGAACATGAGAAAACAAAAAAAGAAAAACTAGTATAATAGAGCTCAAAAAAGCCTAATTCCTGACAAATTATCAAACATACAATATCTGGGTGAACCTGTTGTTCTAGACAGGTCTCCATTTCTGAGTTTTGAGTCTTGAGATCAGAGTTCAGTTGCTGCTGTTGTTTGAGCTCCTCTTGGATGGAGTTCAGAAGACTTTGGGATTCTGTGGCCTACAATGAAATGTTAAAAATGAGTAACTATTCTTAGCTACAGTGCACTGTCACCCCTGAGTACCTAACACCCAAACAGGCTGTAAGGATCCATTTATGAATTTTACAACATTCATTTTTAAAGAATTGGGGGTGGGGGGCCTGCAGTCACTGAACATCTGAGCATCGCCTTTCCATTTTCAAAAAGTTGTTCCCTTTATCTTCTGTTATTGATAAATTCACCTTTCCTTCTCATCAAACGCCCACACAGCTGATATGTTTTCACAGCTTTTATGGTTTGTGGGACTAATTCCACACTGATCTTGGACCCAGAATAATTGTAAAACTAAGCACTGCTTGTTGCTTGTTTGCCCATATTTGATGCTGCTTCTCCCTGTAAACTACAACTAGGTCAGCCTTGAAAAATTCCCCATGGTCTGATGACCACACATGCAAATTCAAGAGAATGGAGAAGAGCTGAAAGGTAATGGAAGCTCATTAAAATCTGAAGCTTGCCATCCTCAATTGAATGAGATGACAAAAAAAGGCAGTAGCAAGAGCTAACTTTCCAATCTGATATCTGCAAGCTGCAATAACGCCAGATTTTTTTTCCCCTAAATTACAGGTTGTTATTTAGTTAATCCCTCTCCTCATGTTCATGATTCCACTTTGGAGAACTGAGAGTTTCTTATCCTTTTATGTGGGAAAAGATTTAACCTTAGAGCCATAATTCCATCTGCATCCCCTGTCAGTGTTTTACCACCAGAGTACTGGTGTGCTGCCCTCTTAAATCCCACACAATGGATCACCAAGGAGATTGTGTTCAAGATAAAAAGCTTCACCCACTCCTTTAGATGTCATCTCAGCAAAGCTCCAGGCTGGACTGTTCCACATTTGAAGTAGGAAAATCTTAAAACCTGTCTTTTAAGAAATCAAGTCTCAACACTTTGGTTCTTTATACAGTCGGCCCGGCTTATCCACGGGTATATGGTTCCAGGACCATAAACTACGGGTGCTCTGGACACTTATGAACATGTATAGGGTAAAAGTATGTCATTTTATATAACTTGAAACCCCACGTATATGTACTACTAAGAACTGCTAAAACCCACGTAAATCATAAAGACTATGGTATTTCAGCATATGCTGCGCACTGGAGTTTCAAATGTGCTTTAAGAATATTCTAGAATTCTAAAAATATTTTCAAATCGAGGTTGGGCTGACTGTACTTGGATTAATGTCAGTTATTATGGAACTATTTCAAAGTTATCCTTTACCACAAACATTCTGTAGCAAAGGGATATCAGTCATTTTTACCTGCAAAGAATAAAAATGTGTCTGTACGATGATGGGATCTAAAGCAAGAACTGAATTGTTTGGACAGCCCTTAAAGGTCAGTTATGGTCTACTTAAAAATGATGACTCTGGAGACTGCTCCATCCTTGTCCTGTTAGATCTTACCTGTTCCTGCAGTTGAGCCTCTTTCTCAGAGATCTGAGTCTGAAGGTCAGAGTTCAGCTGCTGCTGCACCCGCAGCTCCTCCTGGGCACTAAGGAGCTCTGCTTGTCTCTCAGCACTCTGTAGGGAGAGTGCATTCAGTTAGGAACTAACCAGAAACCCATATGAGCTTCCATTTAAGCACACAGCGATTACAACCAAGCACTCACCTCTTCCTCATTCTCCTGCAGCACACTCTTCAGCTGGCTTCTCTCCTCTCTAACTCCCTCCAGGATCTGCTGGAGCTGGTCTCTCTCCTCGGTTAGGGAGGTCATGTGTGAGTGGAGTTTCTCCCATTCCTCCTCTGGTCTCTGAGCAGTATCTGCTCTCTCAGACTGGAGAGCATCTCCCTCACTACGCACCAGCTGTAGCTCCTCATTCAGCTGCTTTATCTGTGGGAGGAACAGAAACATACATAAAATTAAATATACTGCATTGACCATAGTACTTTTCAATGTAAAGTACTGTTCTCCACTTTATAATTGTCACTTGGTCTTAACTTATATTCCTAAAGTGTAAATAGAAGGAATCACACATGCATTTTATGTTGGAGTATTACAAAAAAAAAAAAAAACATAAATAAAACCCAATGGGCTGTCGCTGACAGTGTCAGCAGTTCAGGACTCTCTCAGCAACAGTTTGAGCCTTACAGAACGGTGCCACCTGATACCCAACACTTTCCACAAAGTCACTAGCTGGTTTGATCAAAGTACAAAGCGATTTGTTTCCACTTCTTTGCTTTAGTGGTGTCTTGAGACTCCATAAACTTGGGAAATTACAAATAAATCATCATAACTGAATGGCTGAAGGCTATAGCCATTCAGGGGGAAAAAATCAAGTATTTAACAGCCTTCCCTATGTCCCCTTCATGCAGGAAGGCACAGGCCCAGAGTGGGTACTCATTCCCATGACATTTTCAGTTTCCTAAACACTGACAGAAGACACTCATGTCTCCAATTCATTTAAACATACATTTTTATACCCCTTTGAAGCAAATCCTAAAATTACATCTTCACTAGCAAAATTTTCAATAGTTAAACCATGAATGATAATCAGTCAGTCAGCATTAAAATTTAGAGAAAATACAAAAACAATTATTTAGTACATTGCCGGGAAGTGCAATTCTGATGTGACCATGACATCTGTGAAATGCAGCTCTCATTTCAAAACTTTCACTCAACCATTAATACTGGAAAAAATTCATCAAGATTTGTAGAATGCCATAAGTTTCATCCTAAAGAAATGAAATCTTCCTGAATATGTAACTGCAATGTAACTAGTTCTGGAAGATGCATAGCAGGCTGTTTTAATACATTGTAAATTTCTGCTTCCTTGCGGATTAGCCAGTAAAAATACAATTTTATATTTTCAAACAATCTAACTTCTATATTTTGATACATCATAAAATAATCCAGTTTTGCAAAAATCCCAACTGTTTAAACCAAACACGTTTGTGGAAGATGTTAAACATTACTTGTTCTTGTAGTTGAGCCTCTTTCTCAGAGATCTGAGCCTGAAGGTCGGAGTTCAGCTGCTGCTGCACCCGCAGCTCCTCCTGGGCACTAAGGAGCTCTGCTTGTCTCTCAGCACTCTGTAGGGAGAGTGCATTCAGTTAGGAACTAACCAGAAACCCATATGAGCTTCCATTTAAGCACACAGCGATTACAACCAAGCACTCACCTCTTCCTCATTCTCCTGCAGCTCACTCTTCAGCTGGCTCCTCTCCTCTCTCACTCCCTCCAGGATCTGCTGGAGCTGGTCTCTCTCCTCAGTTAGGGAGGTCATGTGTGAGTGGAGTTTCTCCCATTCCTCCTCTGGTCTCTGAGCAGTTTCTGCTCTCTCAGACTGGAGAGCATCTCTCTCACTACGCACCAGCTGTAGCTCCTCATTCAGCTGCTTTATCTGCAGAGAAGGGGTCAATTTCTAGTTTACTTCATGCCACCCACAGAAGGTGGTCACATGAACATTGTGGTTAAAAGTAAACAATCAAACCCAAGTAGATGCTCTGAACTGCAATACAAAAAGCCTTTCTTCATATGACCGAACATCTTACTTGGTTTTGAAGGCTCTCCAGGACAGATAGGTTCCCTTCATCCTGGTCACCAGTCACTTGTTTAGACTCCAGGTCTGAAATTTCATTCTTCATGCCTTGAATGACTTGCTGCTGTTTTCGGATTTTCTCTTGAGCAATTCTCAGTTCTTCTTGATTTTCAATCATCTAAGAGACAATATATTATTCACCACACATATAGGGTCAACAAAAAACGCACTGTTTCCCCACAACCATCTTCCTGACACACTTCCTTGGAGAGGTGAAGTTGTTCTAGACAAGATACAATCAAACGTCCATACCATTTCTACATTCTCTTGCATGTCACACTTCAGCTGGCTGTTCTCCTTTTTTAGTCCATCAAGTTCCTCCCCAAGCTGCTGAATCTGGGAACAAGGAACATGAAGGATCTAATTTAAGACAAAACCCAATGAGAAATAGTGTTCCAATAAACCCAAATTATGAAAAGGAATGTGCAATTTACCTGCTGTTGAAGTTCTGCTTGTCCTTCATCCTGCAGGTTCACCTGCTCCATGTTCAAATGCTGCTCCTGTCTGAGCTTCTCCCGGACCTGCATTACCTTAACACCAAGAGATTTCATCATTCAGTCAATGCCCTATGACAGAAAATACAAAATCGATTAAATAATATGCAAAAGAGACACAATTAATACCATCTCCTCATGTTCTTGCAGCTCACTCTTCAGCTGGCTCCTCTCCTCTCTCACTCCCTCCAGTATCTGCTGGAGCTGGTCTCTCTCCTCAGTGAGGGAGGTCATGTGTGAGTGGAGTTTCTCCCATTCCTCCTCTGGTCTCTGAGCAGTTTCTGCTCTCTCAGACTGGAGAGCATCTCTCTCACTACGCACCAGCTGTAGCTCCTCATTCAGCTGCTTTACCTGCAGAACATGAGATCAATCAAAATATTCTGATAGAGCTCAAAGAATCCTTACTCTTGACCAGCCATTAGCATACAATATCTCTCCGAACCTGCTGTTCTAGACGATTCTCCATTTCTGAGCTTTGAGTCCTGAGATCAGAGTTCAGTTCCTGCTGTTGTTTGAGCTCCTCTTGGATGAAGTTCAGGAGACGTTGGGTTTCTGTTGCCTACAACGGCAATTATTACAAATGAGTAATACAGTTATTCCTGGACTACTGTAAAATAATGCACTGTAGATAAACATTTCTACATGGTGCAAGGATCCTTATTTTCCAACAATCGGTATTAACACCATTCACAAGAAAAATACACATGCCCTCACCATCTCTGTGTTCTCCTGCAGATCACTTGTAAGCTTGATCTTTTCCTCTTTCACAGCCTCCAGTTCCTCAGCCAGCTGCTGGATCTGGTCAAAAGATCACATTTTGAAGATCACGTGAGGTGGTTTTCTAAATGGGTCATAATGGGGCTCAGAAGATGACATCAGTATCTTAAGGGTTAGACTTGAAAATAACTGCGTGTAATACAAGATGCCAATTAATCCAAAATAAATATAACTAGGAAGTCCCAGCTTCCACCTGCTATTAATGTATGAGGTATTGATGGGCAGTTCATAATGTATGTCATCACAACTTTTCTGTTTTATTTAATATATAAACACAGGAGATCAGCATCATCATTCTCTCATTAAGAGGACATATGTAGGACAAACGCTTAAGGTTTGAGTCACATGCCAGCAATTTAAGTATCAAGGAGGGCTAATACACCACAAACACCTCCATCTCACCTGATCTCCCAACACACAACTTTATTTACATTTACACAAATAAACATGACCAACCTGCTGCTGATGCTCAGCTTGCTCACTTCCTCTCAGGGCCTGCAGCTCAGAGTTCAGATTCTGCTGCTGTCTCAGCTCCTCTTGGACCTGCACCATCTGAGGAAACAGTCATGTTCTCCTTAGCTCCAAGGAACCAAATTCATTGGGCATTCAATCATGGACATCTATGGGAACCTTTCAAGAAAGCGTCAAAACAACTTAAAAGTAGTTCCAACTCACCTTTTCCTCATTCACCTGCAGCACACTCTTCAGCTGGCTCCTCTCCTCTCTCACTCCCTCCAGTATCTGCTGGAGCTGGTCTCTCTCCTCAGTGAGGGAGGTCATGTGTGAGTGGAGTTTCTCCCATTCCTCCTCTGGTCTCTGAGTGGTTTCTGCTCTCTCAGACTGGAGAGCATCTCTCTCACTACGCACCAGCTGTAGCTCCTCATTCAGCTGCTTTATCTACATAAGAGGTTAAAATGCATAGGATGTGCTTGCTTTTCTCATACAAGACTGAGAAGACAGCAGAATGCCCATTTATACTAATGATGACGATAATAGGAATACAACACCTGCTCTTGTTGCTCAGAAATACTTTCAAAGTGGTCTTCTGTTTGTTTGGATGTCTCTTGACTGTCAGCAAGTTTTTTCTCCAGGTCTTTCACCAAATCTTGTTGTTCACAGAGCTTTTCTTCAACAGACATCTGATATTCTCTGTTCTTCTCAGCCTAGATCAATGAAATTGACAAAGAGTCCAAAAGTTAAGCATTTTCCCTCAATGGGTGCAAGTGACTGAACCACATCATAGCAAAACAACATTGTTTAATAAAGATATGCTAGAAACATATACTAACACTTAGGCTTAATTCTTCCAAAGTTTTGAGAAGCTGGTTTTTCTCTGCAGTGTGGTGTTCCAGCTGTGATTCAAGTGCCTCAAATTGCTTGGTAATGTCCAAATGTTGCTGGGACAGATGGTCCTCCCTCATCTCTGTATCGGCTAGCTTGGCTTGCACATTGGCCAGCTGACCCTGGGCTAGTTCAACTTCATCGGTCAGTCTCTTGATTTCAGCATCACTGCCAACCTGAACAGAGACTAGGCATTCCTTCTCAGCCTGAGCAGCACAAAGCTCATCTCTAAGGTCACAAATCTGCAGAGACAGAACAAACCATGGTTTACTGGTTCAAGGGTCTTCAGATTTCCTTCACATCAGTGAAATCAGGCAAGGCAATCTCTTTCAAGATAGCCAGTAAACTTGTGTAAATATTTCAGCCAATGGAAATTCACCCAGTTAAAATGTTTCTAATACTTCAATCGTTGACTTTATAAAATATCTTCAGTATTTTCTCAGCTAAAGTGCTTATCTGTGTATAAATTATAACCTATGGTTCTCCATGATACGCCCAGTCAAAGTACCTGTTTCTGTAATTTTTCCACTTGAACTGGGAGTTCCTTCAGAGCCTCTAGTTCCTCCACCTTTGTCTGCAGGGAATTCTCCTGCTCCTGATGCATCTCAACTGCTTTCTTCAAACCACTGACTGTTCTCTCCAGCTCTATGCTGTCAATGAGATCTGGAAGGGAAAGACATTGTATGAAGCAATGGCAGATACATTTGATTATTCCATTAACATTGTAAAGGCAGCCAGACATACTTTTGGGGACCTTTCCATCAAGAAGGGTGGTCAACTTTGTGTTCTCCTCAAAGGCCACTTGTAGCTCTCTCTGCAGATCTGCCTGCATCTTCTTAAAGCGAGATTTCTCTGCCTCTAGCCTACTGGACAGGGTCATCACCTCTGTCTTCATCCTCTCATAGTCTTCAGTCATTGATGACTGCAAAAGATTGAGAGAGAGCACATGTTTTTTTAAAAAAATAAATAAAAACAAAAAGCTTCTTTTTAATTAACTGGGAAAATCAAATTGTGCAGACAGATACTTGCATCTCTCTCCTTTAAAGAAAGATTATCGCTTCGCAGGAAGGCCCACTCCTTCTTAGTTTCAAGATTCAGAGCCTCTGCATCATGCAGAGATTGTTTCAACTGCTGATTCTCCAGGACCAAATTCTTGCCATTCTGTAACAAATTTCAGAAACATGTAGATGGATCACTTTTATGTTTCTTTTACACAACATCATTTGAGCAGTTCCATAGGTTTAAATAAACACAGATAGAAAAGGCTTACCAGATTCTGTAGATCTGTTATTAACTCATCCCTCTGTTTAAGGACAGATGACATTGCAGCAAGATCAGCCTAGAAAATATAAACATTTAAGTAAGAGTGAAAGTTTCATTTGAATGTTTAAAGAATATTTAACATATTCCATGGACAAACAGGTTCTTGAGCCATTTGGAACAAAAAAGAAAAAGACAAAGCCATGCAGCTAGAGGATATTTGAAATTCGAGACTAAAATCACCACCCTCACCTCAAGTTTTTGGACACATGCTGCAGACTCCTCTGCCGATTTCTTTAAAGCGGATATTTCAGTCACTAGTTCAATCTGAAGACACCAAAAAGCAAAGCTTAGAAGATAGCGTGGAACCAAAGCCAATCGAAACACCCCATCTTTATAAAACATTACAATTATTTAAATCAGAACATGAATATCTCCACAAATGCCAACATTTAAAGCTGTGTCCTGAATTTCCTTTATTTATCCCTTTGTGCTGGGTCCATGAATACACAACAGTGTGGATTTTGAAATCCACAATCCGACAGGTCTGAAAGATTGTAGTTCCATACATACATATTCCTATAACATTATTTTGTAGGAATACAATTTGATTTGTGAGATCTTAAGCTACTTGACCACACCAAATCGGATATATGAATGTGGTAGGATTCTGGTGACATTCTGTGAATGCAAAAAGCATCTGATCGAAGGGACTCGTTCATGATGACATGGAAGAATCCAAATAAAAGGTCAAAATCCACCCAGACACCTCTAACCCCACCCTCAGAACTACCATGCAATACAAGTTCTGTGTTGTACATGTAGTATGAAGCTGCAGCTTGGAATATCACATCTTCATCAACCTAAAGTATTCACAGTGAATATGGTGATGGTCATTTTCTACTATGCAACAAAAATGTTGACTCTCATACTCCATATTGACAAAAGCTATTAGGGATCATACACAAGGTTGGTAAAGTAGAAAATGATCAGAGAAAAATCTGGTCCTTAACTCCACATTTCGATCATATCATTATGTTAAGGTAACTTTTTCCTTCACACTTTTAAACAAAGCAGCAAGAACAGTTCCCCCTAGTGGTCAGAACCTGATACATTTGCATACTAATTGATATAAAATAAGGATTCAGACAGTAAATAACCATTACCAGATTTACAGTTTTAACTTTAAATTATTAGTTTCAAACAACATACACCATTTGAGAATAATCTTAAATAGTGGACAAGATGTCTTGTTGAATTGACATGGAAAGACTGGACTTAATGAACTTAAAGTAGAACAATATAGAATTAAATAAATGATTCAGAAAGGGGTGTCAGGGTGAGCAAAGATTACAACCAACACAATCTCATCAAGATTTAGCCACTGTGATGATACCAACATTTAATTCTAAAGTGACTTAGGTGATAAGTCTTGTTTAGCACCATTTTTAAAGCCCACCCATCAATTGCCGATAATCAGATAACCCACAGGGAGAGTCACCTCATATTGTTTTTGGTTTTCCAGTTCCAGAGCAGTGAATTCCTGCACTTCTCGCTTCTCGCCAATTTCCTTCAGGAGATGCTCCTTATCCTGATTCAGGGTTTCGTTATATTTCTTCAAGATGGAAAAATCATTCTTGAGGAGACTGAGCTCAGCGACAACCATTTCCTGCAGAAGAATTAATTGAAGTGTTAAGTCATTGAATGAAAATCAAAACTGTATAACATTCAAAAATATAGACAAGTGACAAAATATCCACCTTCTCTGACACAAGAGCTTCACAAAGTTGGATGGTCTCTCCAAGATCCTTCTTGCACTGCAAATGTACACATTATTTCCTTTGAAATCAGTTTAAGAAAAGTTCAGTGAACTCACATTTACAGCCATGCAAACTGCAAATTGACCTTTAGCAGCAAAGTATTTCATGGTAGTGACATACCTCCTCTTGCAAATCTTTGGAGGATTCCTGTGTGTTCACATCCAGATGTTTCTCTAGCTCTGCTACCCTCTTTGCCAAGGATGCATTCATTTCCTCAGCTTCTTGCTTCTGCTGCATCTCCATTTGAAGCTGCAATTCCAGGCTTGCAACCTTGTCAGAAAGTTCACTCAGCCGACCAGGAGAAGCAAACTCGCTGAGGAGCAGAAGTTCAAAGATCAACATCACATTTGGCTGTTTTTAAAGAAACAAATCAATTTCTTTGTTATGACAGTATGTGAAACACATTTTCAAACCTGTCAGGTATACTCCGTAAGGTAATATTGCTCTGATTCATCTCTATGTCAAATGGCATCTCTTCTGGGATTTCCCACTGGGAATCAAACTCCACCCCATCTGTTTCAACATAAAGACAATGTGATCACAGATTTAGCATACACTGGCATTTGACACTATTGACAAGATAATGACCAAAAAACAAGATTCTTACCATCATCTTGTTCAGCCAACATTGACAGTTCAGCTTTTCTCTTTTTGACAAGTGGCTCTGAGGGACCAAACTCTGCATCTCCAGTATGAAAGCTATCCAACTGTACAGTCCTCAAAAGCTTGCCACCCCAGGTGACCCTTCTCTTCGGAATCTGCGAAGAACAAGTATGTCAACACAACACAGCCAATGCAGTTACTTCCATTTTACATTGCAGGACTGAAAATCCATAGAACTAGCCACCTATGAATTTTAAGCAATACAATTCCCTTGTGAACTTGCCAATGTATATTCAGTCCTGTCTTTTAAAAAAAAAAAAAAAAAAAAAAAACATTCTGATCTTTGATAAGAATTATGACTTAAGGGATATGCCATTGTGTAGAAATGTGCTTGTGAATAAGCAAATTATTTTTCAGTTAGAGTGGAAAAATAGTCTGTTAGATTAAACTGGGTGTTTAAACATTTGACTGGTCTTCAGTGGAGCTTTTCTCTATGACATCAATACAAATCACCTTCTTTTCTGCAGCAACAAAGTTGGAAGATGTGACAATTATTTTGGTTAAGTTTCTAATCCTGTCCTGCTGCTCTCTTTGGAGTTGGTCCTTCTCCTGCAGTAGCTGGGCCAAAACCTCCTTCTCGGTTGCTGTCGTCTGCGTGACAGATGAAACCTGAAAGAAACAAAAAATAAATAAAGACTATATTTATGCGACACAGTGCCACTAAACACAATCAAGTAACTACAATTAAGCACTGTGACAGCTCACCTCCTGTAGCCGACGTTTAAGATCCACAATTTCATTTCTGTATCTTCTAAGTAGGGCTCCATCATCTGAAACCTCGGTGACATGGGGATCATTCTTCATGCGCTTTGCAGCACTGGCAAACTAGATGAAACAAACAGACATTAGTAGATCAGTACATGTCATTCATATCAACGTTTCTGAACAGAGAACTGCTCTGAAGTAATACAAACAATTATGCTTGTACCTGTAGTGTGCTGACTGTTTCCTCTACTGTTGCAGGGGTGATTGTACAGATGATCACAGTTTTAGCATTGCCACCCAAAGAGTTTTGCAGAATTCGGGTAAGTTTACTGTCCCTGTAGTTTGTGAAGCCCCTGGATTGAGGAATCAAATGTAAAATACTCAAGGTACTGCCCGGAAAGGAAATTATCAAAAAAAAAAAAAAAAATCATACAAACATTATGAAAAGTGCAAAATAATGAGCCAGACCATGGATGAATGTAAAAATGAAATCCTACCTTTGATTCTCATCAGACAGCTTTTTGATCACTTGGCCAAGGGTGAACAAGCTGCGATTTATGTTGCATCCTTCTTTGAGTCGTGCTCCTACAACAAAACATTTCAACCATCAGATTCACATTTGTTTGCAAGACATTATGTAGTGAAAACGACAAATCCAAGGAATGACTGATAATCACATGCACTGCTGCACATCTTGCCCACACACTCTCCTTACCCTCAGCTCCTGTCTGACTTGCTCTTTCAGAACCAGCAAGGTCAACCAAGTTCTATTGGATAGAATGGCAGAAAAGTAAAAAACTGCACAAGAGAATTGCATACTGTTTTCTCAGACTTAAGATATGAATTACATTATGCTCACCAGATGCGACACAATAATGGCACCATCTGCGTTTTCACCTGAAGCAGGATCACTTCTTTCACGGCTTTCCAATATCTACAACATTTATTAGGCGTTTACATTATAAATGTATTTCACATATCTTACAAAAACATATCCACCTTCAGACATTAAAACCACTGATTGTCCTAACACCATGTCAAGCACATCCATTACAAAGAATACACAGATAAACTCATGTATAACAAACAATCACCAAATAAGGTGGGGCATACACAGCATAAATACAGAATTAGTCTAGAACTTAACATACTTCATTTGTATTTTTCCCAATTTCATTTTAATCAACAGTAATCACTCAAATCAACAGCTTTCACACAACTGTGCAAAATGGCAATGGTTACAGCATATGTATTTTTTAAAGTGACCGTACCGGAACTGCACTTCTCTGACATAAGTTATTGGCAAGTTATTAATTGAGCAGGCAGGAAAACTTTGCGTGTATACAGAAATGTATTTATTTACATCATGTGAAGTTTCTTACCATGCGAAAAATGGTGTGTGAGCGACTACTCCGTTGATTCATTTTGGTCTTCCCATAATGACGATTCTCTTTAAAATGTTACAATTAAAAACACATTTAAATGCATGCCCAAAAAAAGATATGGTTATAAATCAAAGATCATAATCAATAATTAAAATTTCATTAGGGTGCAGCACACATACTTTCGCCTTTTCTTATCCAGGAAAGGGCTTGCTCGGCTGATGTAACCAGCTCCTCGGTCAGATCTGCCACATAAACATTTTTCTGCAGAAACAGATATTTTACATGAATTCCCATTAATATCCAAATGTTGCAAGCATGCAACATACTTTAAATTCCTTCTAAAATCTACACTTTCAACTCACATAATTCCCTTCACGAATTTCCAGAGGTTTCCTTTTCCAGCTGTCACAGAGCAGGTCTGTCACTGTTTCATTGTAGATTTCCATATAAGACACTCTCAGAAGGAACTCCTTCTTTGGACACTGGAAGAATGAAAGGAAGTGAAATGGATCAGCAGATGACCTGTGCTGTCTTGAAATGCATTCTGATTGAATGTCATTGTACAAAGCTCACATTTTTAATGGTCTGGAAGACATCTTCCATAGCCAGTGGTATCACCCCAGGGATGCGACTGTTCCCCATCATGGTAAAGGTCTTTCCAGATGATGTCTGCCCATAGGCAAATATTGTGCCTGTAATAATTAATGACACTGCTGAGAAGAATGTTCCAAATAAAAATTATTTACGTTACATACAGTACATACAAGACATTAGAGTCTGCTTTCAATGAGCAAGAACAAACAAAGAACCATTTAAGTGATTATATATGGTTCCCAAAAACCACTCACCATTGTACCCCTCAACAGCAGAAACAACAAGAGGCTTCGCAATGTCTTGGTAGAGCTGATTTGTTGATTCTTCAGCACTGAAAACCCTATCTGTAACACACAATTAATTTCAAAACAAGACTGAATTGATTGTAATGACTGATGATATACTGTATTGGTTTGTGCATTTCATAAACACTACCTCCTCATAACAGTCCTGAGCTTATATACAATACTTAAAGGTGATAATATTCAATACATGTATTGAATAATGAGAATACTGAAAAATCAAATATGACAAATATTATCCAATTATTTCAGCAAAACTTGAGGTTATACCATGGAATCCAATATTCAACACAGAACATGTTCAGCTTACCAAAGCTAAAGCTCTTGGTAATATTGCCATCATCAACCTGGTGTAAGGTTTGTTTATCAGCTTTCCAGTACAAAGGTACTGGCTCTGCATTCTCGACACTTGCTTCTTCCCTGTTTACACAAAAGCAAAATATTTTACGTTATTGTTATGCCGCGAAATGGTAGCGATAAGTTGTGCATTTTTCTCCTCTTTCAACCTTAGTATCAGTAACGTTAACAGTATCAACAACGTTACTCCCACTACCAGTTACGGTAAAAGAATGTCTGCCAGTCAGTTTCCAATGGCACCACTAAGGCTATTTATTTAGCTGGGTAGACGGCTGTCATAACCACATTTATTTGCTATATACGAGATATTAGGCATCTGGATAGATAGATAGATAGATAAATAAATAAATAAATAAAAGCACAAGCTAGCCCAAATTAAAACTTAAGTTTTACAACTGACGTTATAGCAGTGCAGCTTTCTGTGAATCTAATGTTAGCTAAACCGCCCAATGCTTTGTCATTGCAGCTATCCAACCTATTCGATTAAAACATTTAGTAGTGACATATCGTTGGCTATATAGTAGCTAGCTATAATGTAGTTGTCTTGAGAAATATTAAGATACTCAGCAAGTTATCCAGAGTGGAAGGGCTACTTAGCGATAAGCTATCACTAGTCAATTTCACACAGTACTTAATACATGTATATGGGTTTTCTGGTAGAGATACCCAGTGATAGCACTTGCACGAACAGCTCTAGAATAGCTAACCTGAGCACCAACTGAATTCATCTCACCTTTGTATTAATGGTCGAACCCTTACACAGACTTTTACTGCTGATTCTTCTGTCATTTTGACCCAAGATATATAACAGTACTGTCACCACCTTACATATCCGTTGGCTAATGGCAATTCAAATTTTGTATCGAGTTTTTAAATTCAGAGCTTCGCGTTCATTGGACTACGTCATCAAGGTTACAAGACCAATCGGTGTCCGTGAAGAGAAGAAAAACAAAAATAGATGGCGAACGAAAGTAGTTTTTGTTAAAGATAATCAAGATCGTGATTATATCTCCTATTACAATTACTAACACAAAAAACTTACTTATAAGTAATACGTTACCAATAATTGTTGTTAACAAAAAGAAAAGTTCGAGTTTTCACAGATTCCTGGGAGTGCAACAGTCATTAACAAGCGACATGCGTCATCATTGGTCGTCGAAGTATTAATCACCCACATGGAGATACGTAATGATGTTTAGAAGGTTTCTTTCATGTTAGTCCACGATATTTAAAATGTGACCGTGTTACAGATAAATCTGGCATATTCTGGTGTGAATGTACAAATTCAGATTTAAATCTAGCTCGCAGCAACCTGCCATTCTTATCGTGAATAACATTCTCTAATAAAAACTAGCTACCTTTCCTGCTAGCGACCGTCTTGGAACTTCATTTCATCAGTACAGTATATGTGGAAATGGCACTGTTCCTCATAAATAGGTACGTTTACCCTATATTTCAGACGCCGAATATGTTGTCCACAGTGTATAACATGTGTTGTTGCTGTTTACCTGAATTCTATGACAGACTATCCAAAGTGCTTGGCGAATAACTAACTGATGGGTTAATGTAATCAAAGTGCACAGCATGCGAGTTAATGTCTACTGGGATATTTTCACAGGTACCTGGGGGATGAGAATGACAATGATGAATCTGCCCGTGAATCGCGATCCAAAGCACTTCTGGAAAAGTTGCAGGAGCAAGCCCGTGCGAGGCAGCAGCAGAGCTCCAGCAGTCAGAAGGAGGAGAACCCCCCACTTTCTGATCAAGATGATAGCATTTCAAAGAAGAGAAAAAGAAAACTCAAGGACCAAGACACTCCAGGGCAAGGGCAGAAAAGGAAGGAGAAACAGAAAGCACTGTCTGGTGTAGCCTTGGAACTGGAAGACAAAGAATTAAGTTCAGAAGAACACACTACAAAAAGCAGCCTGCCAAGCAAGAGAAAGAGAGGACAAGCCAACAAAACAAAACAAATACAAGAAGCAGTGATAAGTTCCTCTGGTGTGTTTAATATTTCTGTGTGATTTGTATATTTAACAAGATCATCAGAATTCCATTAATGTAGCAGACAATATTCGTGCATTGTTACCAGTAGGGATATATTGTTGTCATAACTGCAAACAAATTTCTCATTTTGTCCCTTTTGCTTTGTTTCAGACGCAGATGTGGGTAAAAGGGCTCCAAAAAAGAAATCAGAGAAACAGAAATCCACCGCAGCTGATAAAGTACAAAAACCTGAAAAGGAAAATGATGAAGAAGAGAATGATGAAGCTGAACGTGCAGAGGAAACAAAGGAACAGATGGACCAATCAGTAGAAAACTCCAAAAAGGATCCCACTCAGACAGGATTTACAATCCTGGGTGGATTTGAGAAAAAAAACACACCGAAGGTACTTATTCTGACTTCCTGTCAGCACATGAAGGGATGTCACACATGAGTGTGTGGGGAAAGAGTGCCATGATATGTTGTCCATATTGAAATATACCTTTGATTACTTTTAATGCCTAGGTCCAGATGGTTTTGCCTGAGTGGCTCGCTCAGCCAGATGTAGTCCAGAGGGATATCAACAAGAACTTGGTACCTGTCACGAGTATCCGTGGTATCTGCCCCAGACTGCTAAAGAAACTGGAGGCCCATGGAATCCAGCACTTCTTTCCTGGTAAAAATAATTGCTATATCACTTCAATTGTTTTCGTGCTACCATGAAATCATGTTACTTTCATCCACCATACCTCCATGACATGAATTTCTGTGAATTTAATATCTCGTAGTTCATTGAAGTTGTGGACCCAAATTGTGACATTGCTAAAGCTTTTCCTTTGTAGCTTGGCATTTTTCAACTAATGCCTTCAATAATCCACTGATACAATATGACTTAAGCCTGAATAAAGAAGATGTAAAATGGTATTCAGTTGAATGTTGCATACATAACTGTACTATAATTAGTCAGTGATGCAGTACTTTGTTACAGTATTGCAAGTTTTGCTTGATCTTCTGTCACAAGCATTACATAGTAATTACAATGAAGTTTCCTGGATTTGCCATTTGCAGTGCAAGCTGAGGTCATCCCTGCTATTCTTGAGAGCGTGTGCCATGGACTGCTCATTGGTAGAGGGGGCTACAGGCCAAGAGATATCTGTGTGTCCGCACCCACTGGGAGCGGCAAGACCTTGGCATTCGTCATTCCAGTCATTCAGGTAGAGGTTGCATCACTGGCTATTCTAATATTCCATTAAGGTGCAGACATATCTATGAATAAAACATCTGGCTGTTGTCTTGAATTTACCAGCCTGATTCTGGGTTGTCTTTTCAGGCCTTGTCACAACGAGTGGTCTGTGAAGTCAGAGCTTTGGCAGTGTTACCAACTAAAGAGCTGGCGCAGCAGGTAACTGGAACCAAAGCACAGACATGGCAGTCTGAGCTGTAGTCTTTTTACTGTCTCATTGCATGGATGAACCATCAGTTGAGCATAGGGGACCATTTTGTTCTATGAGATCTAGCTCCTTTTCCTCTAAAAATCTTTAAATTTCAATCCCTTCACAGGTGTGTAAAGTTTTTTCCTCCTACGCTGAAGGATCCAGCTTGAAGGTTGTCATGGTTGCTGGTCAGAAATCCTTTGCTGCAGAACAGGCTTCCCTCTTGGAGAATAGGTAGTGCATGGTGACATCAGTGTTCCTACAATATTGAGTACTGGTTGGGACTTGCAATCCAAAATGTACAAGTTTTAAAAGTAGTTGAAAACATCAAGGCAGTAAGGTGTGGTACATGGTGGAGAAATCCAGTTGTTTCAGATTGCAGAAAAATGGTTCCCTCTTTTCACTCCAGGAAGGGCAGAAGCCGAAACCTGGCAGACATTGTCGTGGCTACCCCTGGCAGACTGGTCGATCACATTAATAAAACGGCAGACTTCAGTCTACGGCATTTGCGCTTCCTTGTGAGTACATTGTAGTAACAGGCAGGATTTGAAACTTCTGTTGTAGTATGTTTTATGGGAGATAATAATAGCAATAGATTTCAGGTATCATACCAATACGTCGATCAATGTGTGTACTTGCAGATAATTGATGAAGCAGATCGAATGATTGACAGTATGCACCAGTCATGGTTGAGCCAGGTGGTGAAAGCAGTGTACAGAGCTGGTAGTGGTTCTGATGCAACCTCAATCTTCAGGAGGACAGAGCCTGGACCAATCACAGCTGCAAGGTAACTGTGCAACTGCTATCATTCTTACGTCGCTGTGTGTTTGTTTTGTGTCCATGACAAAGGGACGTCTTATTTTTTAAGTCCAAATGAAATATAAAAGTGCTTGTCAGCTGCCTGAGAATGCTTCATTACGTTACCTGGCAGCTTGTTCCAGCCCCAGATGCCCCTACAGAAGCTGCTGTTCTCAGCCACGCTGACTCAAAACCCAGAGAAGCTGCAGCAGCTTGGCTTATATCAGCCACGTCTCTTCAGCTCCGTCCACAGCCGTCCAGCAGCAACTGCTTCACACGCCGCTGCTGTCCCCTCCCAGCCGCAAGAGAAGTTCAACTTCCCCCAAGGCTTGACGGTGAGGCCCTGACCACTCTCACATCTCAGTGTAGGGTATTAATAGGAGAATGATGGTTCATAAAAGCAGAATCAGACCGCTAAATAACCATACACTGTTATTAACTTGCTGATTTGAACCAATCCCTGTTTTGTTGTAAAACAAAAAACCTTGTGCATTGTGCTATTTTAGGAGTACTATGTGCCTTGCACCCTGAGCAAGAAGCCCCTCCTCATCCTCCATTTCATTTTGCGGATGAAGTTCAGTCCAGTCCTGTGCTTCACTAACTCCAGGGAGGCGGCCCACAGGTGAACAAAACAGTCCCACTTATTCTATCTTCCACTAGCCTTGACTTTATTTATCCCATTGCTTTTCAGAACATTTGTTTCAGTGGGCTTTATTTGTCTCCATTTCAGGTTGTTCCTGCTGGTCCAACTGTATGGGGGGGTCCAGGTGGCAGAGTTCTCCTCTCGGCTCAGCCCAAACGAGAGGAAGAAAGCCCTCAAGGATTTTGAACAGGGAAAAATCCAGCTGTGAGTATTTGTTCTAGCATTATTTAAAAAAAATATCACCCATTGTTATTTCTTCCTTCTTCATTCATTTGGAAGTATATGTTTTTGGCTGTGAGAAGTATGTGCCCTTTCAATTTTTAAATGTGTGTGAGTGTGTGTGTTTGAAATTGTGTGTGTTTATTAATTTTAAGGATTCTTCTCATGTACCTTAGCAAATATCTTAACTAATATATTTCTGTAAAGGTTAATCAGCACCGATGCTGCAGCCCGTGGCATCGATGTTAAGGGAGTGAAATGTGTTGTGAATTATGATGCACCCCAGTTCATCAGGACTTATGTCCATCGGTAAGTAACAAAGAAAGGTTGTGATGGTTTTTTAATATTTCGCTTCTGGCTGAGACGTTCCATAAACTTCTGAGTCTTGCCATCTCACACAAGGCTGGTGCTCTCTTGTTTTTTGTTAGAGTGGGCAGGACTGCGAGAGCAGGGAAAGCTGGACTGGCCTTTACATTTCTGCTGGGAATTCAGGTGAATGGCAGGCACTTGAGTGCAATCCTTAGCATGCAATGCAAATTGTTTGATTCTGATGAAAATCCCTGTGGATTTACAGAAAGTCTTAGTAATGGTAATTCAATCAGCTTGTGCAATATATGCGAGAAAATCCATTCTGTGCGCTCCCTCTGAAGAGTCATACCTCTTCAGTGATGATGGGAAGGACTCACAGGTGAATAGGTGATTTTGGGCTCTGCTGTGCCTTGAGTGTTTCACATCTCCTTGCTCTGATTACATCAGGAGCAGAACTTCCTCCAGATGGTAAGGGATGCGGGCAGTCCAGGGATACAGAAACAGATTGTCAAGCCTGAGAACCTGAAAGGGATGGAGCCTCACTATCAGCAGACCCTTCTGGAACTGGAGAATGTCATCAAGGTAATTAATATCCACTGACAAAACATGGACTGGCTGTATAATACATTTATATTTCACAAACATTGTAACCCCTCTGTAAACACCATAAAATAATGTAGTTCTATTGAAATAATGTATCTAGCATTATAATTGTTTAAACTGAGTGTTGCTTGATTTGAGTAAAGATGTAATACTGATTTTGTTTCTCCCCCTTAACAGGAGGAGCGAGCCAAGAAGCACATGTGAGGATTTGTCAGCCAGTGGCTATATAAAGGAAGAAATTATTTGATATCAGCTTAGTTTTTTTTTTCATTAAACATGTAACTTAAATAAATCAATACATTGTGTTGATATAATAAAAGGCTTGTATTTCTTTCTTTCTGTGTCTTTTGATTTTGTAACACTGAAAAGGTTTTCCCAGTTTTTCCAAATTTCAATCTGAATCCAGTGAATGAATTAATCCAGCTCAATGTCTACAGCCATTTTTTAAAAATCTTTTCACAAGATATGTCATACGTATTTTATGTTTTGGATATTTTTTTCCCAAATTACTCCGTCCAGTGCGGCCACACGTTAAATACAAAAGCAGTTTGTTATTCTGCATACATATGGCCCATGTGGTATTGAATATTTCAATTGGGGTATGGCAGGGTCATTGGTTATGCACTTAAAGGTCATGAAGTGGAGATTTAATTGAAACTCCGTTTATCATTCGTTAACGTGCTTCATCACGCCCTCACAAACGGGAATACAGTACAGTAATGTAACGTATTTAAGTGACTGCACCAATCGCTCTTTGATAGGAACGTACATTTCAGTATTTAAGTTTGTGATTGGTCCATTTATACCGGTGAAAATCGTGTGCCGACCAGTGGAAATGTCCGTTACTGAAAGATCAGTAAAACGGTAGTCAGTGCATACTGGTGTCCCAGTCAGGTAGCTGTGGTCATTGTTTATTTTATTAAATTACTGTATTTACACGTCTGTGGATATGGGGAAGAAGATGGTCATATATTTTTACTGCATTTGCTTTCATCTCGAGTGCAAAACTCGTGTAGCTAGCGCGAGGCTCTCATGACAGCTCGCATGCATCTTTTCGAATTGTTGCTAGCGAGCTGAGAAAAAAATAATTCTTGCAAAGTTGTGGCAAAGAATAAGTGCATGCTCGCAAGAAAAAAACATTACTGTTAGCTAACTGATGTCTATATGCCTATGATTTACTATCGCTAGTTGCATTTGAGTCATGGTTTTGTCTGCTAGTCATCTGGCGAGGTGGTATCGCTACGGTCAGAAGTGTCGCTAAAGCAAGACAATGTCATAACACGCAGAGCACATTTTGGGTTATTAAGAGAGCTTGCGTTACTAAACAAAGTAATGCAGTTTTCACTATCAAATACATTTTCGAATATAATGATCCCGCTTTGTAACTCGTGTTATTTTGCTAATGTAATGCATTCTTTAATATTTGGTTTGTTAGCTTCGGTATATGAGCCCTAGACGTCGTGGCGAGACTCATCGAGCAAGCTTGCCATTTTTGTTAGCCAAAGGTGTTGTTGGTTGTTACCATGAATTGTGTTTACAAGATTGTTTTTGTAGGACTTGTCGACCGGAATTGATGGTGATAGATGGTCCTGAAGTAAATCATGGTACTTATGATTTTTCTATCTTTTTTGCAGTATCGACTTCTTGGTGAAATGTAACTTTTGTTGTATATCTGTATTACAAAAGGGAAAGTGCTGTTGGTGCACCAATGTGTGATTGTATTTTGAGCCATGCGGTTACTATATCGAAACGTAGAATTTAATATTTTGAGCAACTTATCAAAACTACCTACTCATGCATTAAACCACGTTGAAGTCTTCTCTGGCTTTTGTAGATCCGAATCGCTGCGCTGAATGCAGCCTCAGTGGCTTCGGACGAGCACGAAGATCCTTTGAAGAGTCAGAAGAGCCAGACTAAGGAGGCTCAAGTGCGTTCATCTTAAAGTTCAAAACAGCACTGGACAGAACTTCTCCTCAGCCACATTCATATAATGGATTACATCAGATTTAATTTAAGTGTCATTGAACAAGTACAACTTTATTAGTTTAATGCTGAACGGAAACAGCACTTGGGGAAAAAACTGTGATCCTCACTCACCAAGTGAAAGACTGACTATCACATCTTGTTTAGCAAGTTACAGCCTGTGCCAAGTAGCTGTTTAGTTTTTGCTTCCTCTATTGATCGACTTATTTCATGGATGGTCCATTGATGCATATGTCTGCATTTGTGCATACTGTATATCAGTTCTGGGAATAAATGTATTGCTCATTCTTGTCTGGACTGTAGTGGAAATTGGCCATGTTTTTCAAGGGTTTATCAGTGGCAGTTTTGTTGGGAGATGTGGAACTGATCACCAAATGTGCTTATATTTTAGTTTTTTTGTTTATTTACTTTTTCTTTGCACAGGAAGCGGAAGCCTTTGCCTTATATCACAAAGCACTAGATCTCCAAAAGCATGACAGGTTTGAGGAGTCTGCCAAAGCCTACCATGAGCTCATTGAGACCCCACTTCTTAAGGAGGTACAGGAAAAACAGCAGCTGTCCAAAGTTGGTTTTATAAGGTGTTGTGAGTGGATAGGAATATCCTGCTCAGATTCAGTTGACTATTCCTTTCCTCTCTTGTATCCCCCCAGGCAATGCCTTCAGATGATGAGAAGGTCGGCCTCAAACACCCAGGTTTAATGCTGAAGTACTCCACCTACAAAAACCTTGCAAGCCTGGCTGTTCTCCGAGACGACCTGGAAACAGCTATGGAGTTCTACCTGGAGGTACTGTACAATCAGACTGGAACAGAAGAACCATGTCCAGCCTATGTGCATGTGCCATGTCCAGCCTAATGTAACTTGGAGTGTAGTGGAGCCAGTGCTAGGTGCATTGAATAAACATTTCTATTGACAGTTTCAGCACTCTTCTTGTTTGTCATCCTTGGGTATTCTGAAAATCAGGGTGAATTTTCCCCCAGATATGTAGAACATTGCAGTTGTGAGTTGCCCAGTGCTGGTGTTATTAAATTGTCTACCCTTGTTGGCTGTTGATGTATCACTCTCTGTAACCCCAGGCTGTTTTGCTGGATTCCACTGATGTAAACATGTGGTACAAGATTGGTCAGGTGGCCATGCGGCTAGTGAAGATCCCACTGGCGCGGCATGCCTTTGAGGAGGGTCTGCGCTGTAACCCTGACCACTGGCCCTGCCTGGATAACCTCATCACTGTGCTCTACACACTCAGTGACTACAGCTGTGAGTCTCACTCATTAGAATTGAATATGAATTATGACAGTTATAAATCTGAAGATTGTGAATTGTGTTTCAGAAGCATTGCTGCCAGTAACAAAGAATTAATATATTTACTTGAAAATTTTCACATACAAAAATAGATAATTAAATTATTGTTGAATAGGTGTTCATCAAGGTAATTGAGATATTTCTGGGTCCATGTCCCTGTGCTTGCCAGTTCCCTCTCTTGACTGATGGACAGAGAGAGAGGGGAAGCCGTCATCAAGGCCTGTGATATATTATACATCACACAGCCCTCAGTCACTGCAGGGTGGCTGGTCATCTGCTCTGTGTCTCTCCCTGGGTCTCTGGGGGCATCAGCCCACTCAATCCACATAGACACGCATACTGCCACAGTCCCTGGTAAACTCTTTATCTGGAGCAGTGCCAAATGCAGGGCAGTGAGATGCATTTACAGAAATCAGCCCTGACTGAATGCTGTAGATGTTATTGTGAAAATAATCCTACTTTATTAAGGACTTGTATGAATCTTATGCGGAGGAGCTAAACTTACAC
This sequence comes from Albula goreensis, assembly GCA_022829145.1. Classification (NCBI taxonomy): domain Eukaryota; kingdom Metazoa; phylum Chordata; class Actinopteri; order Albuliformes; family Albulidae; genus Albula; species Albula goreensis. Next base: position 34,708,985 of record CM040744.1, read on the forward strand.
ATGAATCATGAGTGGAATTTAAAGAAAATGATAATGGAATTTCATTTCTGTGGTCATATGGTGCAAATTTGGACAGTAATATGATTTAATAGGATTTCATGCCAATTCCTCTCTCTGGCCCAGGCTGCCTGTATTTCATCTGCAAAGCTCTGGAAAGGGATCACTGCTACACCAAGGGCCTTGTGCTGAAAGAGCAGATATTTCAGGAGCAGCCTTGTCTGATGAAAGACTCCTTCCAAATGTTCTTGAAATGGTGAGTTTTTTTACTGTGTTTGTTTTTTTTTTTTTTGTTTTTTTTTTTTTTGAGAGAACCTGATAAATGTGTGCCGCATATGAACTGGAAACAAGCAGTTCAATCTCCGCCACTGAGATCTGTCAGAGAGGGTTGAGTGGTGAATTTGCAGTGATGATGCCAGAGCTGACACTGTCCTGGCCTTGTGCATGCTCCCCTGCAGTGACATGTCTGTGCACTCTGTGGATGTGGATGAGGAGGAGGCCCAGGCCATCGTGCAGGAGGGGCTTGAGCTGCGGCGGCGCCGGCAGGCACTTTCTGCCAGTGAGCCCAGGCCGGACCTGGTCCTGGTGCGACCCATCTCTTACTTCACGTGAGTGTTGTATCTCTCCGCCTCAGAACCTCATTATTATGAACGATGTGTTCTCTTAGACTAATTTTTACCAACTTTGAGCAAAATTTGTTGAGTTGGCCTTCACATTATTTTTGAAATTTATGTTCGACAGGTAATAAATATAAAAATGTGATTTTGACTGTGGAGGTGTTGATTACCCAAATGGCAGTGCGTGAGAGCACTGCTTGTGGACACCTCACACTAATTTGTGTTCGGCTCAGGTGGAAGTGCCTTGGAGAGAGCCTGCTGGCCATGTACAGGCACCAGACCACCTGTGACCCCCCTCGCCCCAGCTTGGGCCGCAGGATCGACCTGTCGGAATACCGTGATCCTGCTTGCCTCCAGGCCTCCCCGCAGACCTTCACCCCGGTCAGCGTGATCCAGACCCTTCCCAACAGCAGTCCCAGCTCCTCCCTGCCCGCTGTCAGCGACCTGCCTCCCCTCACCCAGCCCACGACTCTGGCCCAGATAACATCAAACCAGAACACAGTGGAGGTCACCACAACAGCCCCTGTCATGGGTGAGTCCCATGTGGTTAAGTCTTTTTGCCTCCAGATATTGAAGTACCCCCTTGAGTATTGAGGCAAGCATAGTTTCCTGCATTAAAATGTAGGTCATTGTTGAAAAAACTGGCCCATGTGCATGTGTGTGCTTTTTTCACAAGGACATTACTCTACATCTGTGTGTCCCTCAGCCGTCGATAGCTCTCTTAGTGACAAGGTAAAGAAAGCCACCAAGAGGAAGCGCGTGATGGAGGAGAATGGAGAGACAGCCAAGCGCCGCTCAGCCCGTGTAAGGAACACCAAGTGCAAGAAGGAGGAGAAAATCGACTTCCAGGAGCTACTCCTCAAATTTCTCCCTTCCAGGTACACCTATCAAAACACATCAGCTGCAAGTGAATATCAAAGCCCACATGAATGAGTTTGTCACAACCTGATACTTCATCATACAGGCTGAAGAAGTTTGATTTTGATGATGACGAGGAGAGCCTGAGTAACTACGAGGCACAATCAGAGATCAAGCCAGACTCCCAGCTCCACCCAGGCACCAGCTGTTTGCCTATTGAGTCTATTGTCTTCATGGAATCAGGTGGGTGAAATTAAAACCATTTCAACTCAAAGAAAAATGCAGCAATTAGTGAACAGAGCCTTACAATATTTTTCAAAACAATCATAGTGTTTTAGAGAATTTTGTAGTCTTGTTGTTTCTTCACCTCTGTCTCTCTCTGTTTATTCACCAGAACGGCAAGATGTCCACAACTTCTTGCTTAACAACATGACGAACAGTGGGATACTTGAGCTAATGATGCGCTACCTGAAGGCCGTGGGGCAGAAGTTCCTGGAGGAGTGGCCTCCAGGCCTGGCGGGCGTGGTTCTGGAGGTGTACCGTTGCTGGAGAAGGCACAGCAGTGGCCTGCCTAATCCACTGCTGAGAGACAGCAGCAACCAGCACATCCGGGTACGAGCCCAGCCACTCTCAGCCTCTTAATTACTGTATTTAAAAGCAAGCATGTTAGTGTACAGTACATTAATGACATAATTAAATCATGATTTAGCCACATATTGTTTTAAACAGCCATTGCACTGGTCGCATTCAACTTAAGTATTGAGTGTTTATTATTTTAATGATATAGCATTTCCCAGCACAATTCAGGGGGCATTGATTAGAAAAACCAAGTCCAGAACATGTAGATCAGTCCTCATGCTCCTGAGTGCTGATTGGGAGTCTTTCCTCTTTCTGAAAACGTGTTTGAATTTGATTGTGAGTTTTGTGTGATCAGTGGTGTAGATTTGGTCTCATTTGTTCCTGAAAGCTGATTGATGTTTTTTTTGCAGGACATGATGGTGATGAGTCTCTCATGCATGGAGCTGCAGCTGGAGGTGTGGTCACTTACAAAGAGCAAGACCGGTAAGGCCCAACATAAACCCCTTCATTGGTGTGTGTGTGACATTGGTGGGCTCGGCAGCTTACAGTACTGTGATAGATCTCTTTATTGTTTTATGCATATCTTAAATTGCCAGTGTCTCCACGGAAATCGGCTCTAGGACAGACCAGTGAGCAGAGTGACGCAGACTTCCCTGGCCTGCATTTCCAGGGTGACCTGCTTCAGCTGGCCTTTGCTGCCTCACAGAAGGACCTATTTGAGGAAGACTGGCTGGCCTTTCTTGTGCGAGTCTACTGGCTAAAGGGCAGCTTCCAAGCCCTACAGGTAAAATTTCATCATGGGTTTGCTTCAGTCACAAAAAGCATTTGCTCTGCCATCCGTAATTATAGTAATCTTTTTAATATTACATGATTGAGTGATTCACTCTTGTATGACTTTGGCATGTGTTCTTGTGACAACAATGGACACCATTTGGTCCTTGGATGTTTATTCACTGCTTACCACAGATTACGGTAATTAACATGCCTAGAGCGACATCTAGAGAATTAAAAGGTAAATAGAGGTTAACAGTTTCACAGGTTGTTTGGGTCATTTGATCAGAAAGGAATTATGGCCCATCCTCAGTATAACCCAATGGGACACAAATCAAATTAGATGTGTTTTTACTTAATGGTCACATGTCAGCCGTCCTTGTTGATCAGGGTGTCCTGGTTGGTTCTTTGTGCAGGGGGACATGGAGCATGCTCTTGAGAGCTATGCAGTGTGCACTGGGATGCTCCAGAGCCAGGCAGCACAGCAGGCCGGTGGTGAGGAAGGGGAGAAGTACACCATCTACCTGCCCAACCTCAGGGTGGATGCTGCCATCTCTGTGGATGAGGTTAGTCAGGCCTACTTGTGGCGTTTTCACTGAGATCAAAACCTATATAATAATAAAGAATGGAATGACCTCATCATATTTTATTGTCAAGGTTTTCTGACATTCAAAGCTAGACTCAATTTGATTATTTCTGTCTGCTACAATGTGAAATGGAAAAAGGTGGTTCTTCTTAAGTTTTTCTGTTCAATAAGTAAGAATATGATTATGCAGAAGTGGGAAATTCATCACTCATATCATCTGTCATTCAGCATGTCATGTGTTTATGCATCTTTAACATGTTTGCATATGCTGTACATGCACTTCACAAGAGTTTAAGTCCTTGCCTCTTCTTGCCAGATTGAGAAGAAGCTGAAGTCTCTAGAGCGCTGTCAGTCATTGGAGGAGATCCAGCGGTTCTTTGAGTCAGGAGACTATGACTCAGTTGTGCGGCTGCTGCGCCCCACCCTCAGCTACGGAGGCTCGGGCCGCATTAAGGCCCTAGAGTTCGTCAGCTCGGTCCCGGAGCGGCCGGCCCAGCTGCTGCTGCTGCAGGTACTGAGGGGCTGGTCCAGTCACGGGGGGTTTCACAGGAAAGAGGGAGCCTGGGCTGTCTCTGACGTTTTCTCCTGTCTCCTGTCTGTGTGTGCCTCAGAGCTCGCTCCTCAGACAGAAGGACCTGCAGCAGTGTCTGGAGTGCTCGGAGGTGGCCCTGAACGAGGCGCTGCAGCAGCTCAACAGCATCTCGCCCTCATCGCCCTCCGCCAAGGAAGAGTGGGTCGCCACCATCACCCAGATGCTGGGTGGCATCGAGCTTTGCCTCTCCCAGGACCCCCAGCTGCTCAGCAGCGCCCCGCGCTCTGCCAGCATGGCCCGCCTCACCAGCAACCTCATCCAGGTCTGCCCTGCTCCCTCAGCACTTCACACTGGTGCCCTGTGTTGCAGCGGGCACTGTTCCCCATTCCTGATTCTCACTGTTTTTTTCACCATGTGTCTGTATGCCATCACCAGCTGATTGACTGCAGCATGGCAGTCCCTGATGACCCGAAGGAGCCCCACTTCTCCTCCGTCCTGCCCTGGATCATCCTGCACCGCATCATAAAGCATGAAGAGGCAGCCTTCAACTGCCTGCGCCGGCAACACTTGCCCCCTGAGGACGAGGGTGAGTGGAAATGCCCTCTCCTCTCTCATACCTTACACTCAGAGCATAGGGAGTCCAGCTTGGTAACCTTATATGGGAAATCAGGTGGAAATGATTCTTTACTCATTCAAAACTGGCTCAAATTGGGGGTTGTTCATTTGGTGGGATGTCCATTGTGCACCACTATGTGGCTTGTTTGTAAATGGAACTGCGGATATAACAGCATCCACTTCCTGTTCCCTGCCCCTCAGATGACTCAGACACGCCCATGCTGCCCTCCTCTCTGATGCTGCTCAACACGGCGCATGAATACCTGGGCCGTCGCTCCTGGTGCTGCAACTCGGACGGTGCTCTGCTCAAGTTCTATGTGAGTCTCGAGGGACATGCTGTTACGCTGGTGCCTTCTCTCTGGGTGTTACAGTTCAGCTCCTCCATGCTTTTCACAGCAGCACTGCTTTGCTGCCAAGTCAGGAGTCTTGTCATAACCTGAAACTCTGCTATTGCTAACAACCCAATATTTTGCTGGACGGAGGTCTTTTCATGCCAGATCTCTCCTTTTTTGTTCTTGTAAAGAACAATCTCTACTTTTACCTGACAATTCAGTTTTTTTACTTGAATATCACAATGGCTATCACCTATTTTTAAGAGCTTGTTGATTTTTTAGAAAGTGAATCGTTTGCAGGGGAAACTGATATGCTTTATGAGGTAGACATATTGTAGAATGTAGTACAGAATAGCTTGGTTATGATAACAGCTGACTATTTCTTGTCAAGAAATGGGGTTATTGTACCTGCCTCCTGTTTCAGATGTGTTCTTTCTGCATTGAAGCCACTGTATCTGATTCAAGCGCTTTGACAGATGGATTATTGCAAGGGCTGTCTTACCATATGGCCACATGGGCCATTTATTTTGCATGCATTTAACATTAGTGATAAAAAGGAATTAGAGGAAACAGATGTTTAGTCTGTTTATGCTGAATGGTGAATAACAGGGCTAAAGACATGCTAATTTTTCTGATAAACAAATACACTGATGTATTTACCAGCGTTTAGTAAATAAGCCCCAGGTGAAGTCCTGTTTTGTTCCATAAGGTTTAGAGAAGTGTGTTTTCTCTAAGTTTGTCAGTGTAACTTTAAAAATGATTTCTCACTTGTCCTTCCACATGAAATAAAATGTCTAAATATTTGTGCCAACAAAAATTTGTGGATGGAATTCCAATAATGGGTCATAATGTCAAGAGCAGAGCGTTTGATTGTGGCCCTTTGTATTTCCGTTGATTTCACTTGTAACTAAATAAACACTGGATTTGACTGCTTCATTTTGAACCTTCAGTTCTTTATCAGCCCAAAGCCCGATCCATGACATTGTGTCTACCAGTCTGTGTGCAATGCTGACTGTGTGTGGTGGGTGTTGGTACAGGTTCGTGTGCTGCAGAAGGAGCTGGTGGCCTCCACCTCTGAGGACACCCATCCATACAAGGAGGAGCTGGAGACTGCCCTGGAGCAATGCTTCTACTGCCTGTATGCCTACCCCAGCAAGAAGAGCAAAGCCCGCTACCTGGAGGAGCATTCTGCCCAGCAGGTAAGGCCCGACTTCCCCAAAAACCACTCTGGTTGTATGCTGGACTATACATGTCCTTTATTCCTCAGACATTAGCTTAGTGTTATACATATTGCTTCATTTTATGTTATACTTTACACAAGTAGAACACAATAATTGTATGATCTGAAATCATTACATTCCATAATTTATAGTGCTTTAAAATGACCTTTGCCCAGACATAGATATCACACCAGTCTGGGGTTTCAAATAAATTTTGTATCAGTAATTCAGTAAAACGGTATTTTTAATCTTTGCAGCTCAAGTTGGAAATATCAAAATGGAGAGCATGACATTATTTGAAGCAAATGTTCTGGGAGTAAAGTGCTGTAGGGAGATATTTCAAATCCTGTTAGCATTAGCATTCATTGTCTGGCTCAGATGGCTTCTTCTTTTTAAATGCTTGTGTTTGATTTCTTGTTTCATTTTTAATGCAACCCACTTTCCATGTTAGCGCATTAACGAATTGAAAAAAAATCTAACAAACAATATTACATATATTGTTTCTTGCCTAAGGGTTGATAAATAATGTATCATGATTTGTCAGCCAGCTCTTCTTGTTCTGCATATAGAGTCATGAAAAAAATAAATGATGCAAGAACAAGGGAATGTGTACATATCCATCAGGAGCATGTCAGTATTGAGGCATCAAGTTGAAAAATATATACAACAGTCAGGTAAAAATGTTGAACATTATTTCTGGGGAAGCCTTATTTCTTATGTTACAGAAACCCCCCACTAAGGATTCTAAGGATAAGGATGATAATAGTGATGCAAGTTGCCATCACAATCACAAGCCAGCTGCTTAATATTCCTCTGTAACACTGCATCACACTTCAGTCCAGTTACTGTGTGAAAGTGGCAGAAGCTAGGCATAGGGCATACAATATTTATTTTTTTTTTTTGGGGGGAGGTGGCTGTGTCAGGGATCACGACATAAATAGATGGATTATGGATATTCAGGTTTTGTATTATACTGGAAAGACATGTGAGTCCTGTGGAAAGATGTTAATGTTAATTGTTAATTTTTTTAGCGATCCAGTTGTTGACTAACAAGTGAATCAGCATAGGTTTGTCTGAATAGGTTTCAGAAAACAGTAAAAAAAGGGTTATTATGGGTTAGGTTGGGTTTTGGTATATTATGGTTGCAATGACCAGAGCTGCTGCTAGGGGGAGGCCAAGCCCACTTTATGGCATGGATAGCAGAAAGATGGTGTCCAGGAGATTGATTGTGATCGTGATGTAACTGTACACTGAATGTAGTCTCTCAGCGGGGCTGAGTACATTAGTTAATGAATACAGTCCCCTGAGTAATTAGATGGCCAGTCAACCAGGTCACAAGACCCCTGGACAGTCGAAAAACAAGTCAATAGACCAATAGACATGTAATTGATTTGCTTTTGGGGGCCTTGAATTGGATTAATTATCTGGCAGTTGCTACAACCAAATTTTCCCCGTTTTTAGGGAAAAGTTGTGGGGACTGAAGTAGAAATATATCTCCCACAGGGTGGGGAACATAAAGCCTTCAGTTGTTTTCGGATCTGCGTTGATGCCTCCATTTGTTTATGATTCTTTTACAGTGCATGTTTTCTGTATTCATGTGTGCTTCTCTGTGCATTTGAGTCTCTGCTTTTCTTTGATATTTTTTTTTTTGGCATGCTCTCATTTCTACCTGCATGTTTTTGTTTTCAGTGTTTGTATTGCAGCATGTATATATTTGTGTAGATGTAGTTCTGAGTGTGAGTGAATGTTTCTTTGTGTATACTTTACATGTTTGCTAGTGTGCATGTTTGACAGTTAGGGTTGGAAACAGTAGCATAAATCAGGGATGTAAAAAATAGGGTAATACAAATTTAAGTAATGATTACTTAATATGCACAAATATTAATACTAACATCTCTGACTGTTATGCATGCCCAGGAGGGGGCAGTAGAACACAATGGGAAACATGACATTTTCATGCCTCGCCCCCTAAACGACAAGGTTGTGAAAATTTTAATCCAACTATAAGCAAATAAAATGAATTTTTAGCCATATCTCAGTCCGGTATAAACGTGAATTATTTATAACATTTAGAGAATCTCCTCAGGAGAGGTTAATTCCCAGCTGAGAGCCATGTCAACAGCATGCAATGTTTTGAACATCTAATCTTGCACAGTGAGGACATTTGCTATATCTGAGAAGAGAGTTGTATTAAGTACAAAAATAAACCAGCAAGTATAAAGTATGCTGATTCTTTTTTGTGTATCTGATTATCAGAGAGTATATTCGCTACATTTGAAAACTGCTTTATTTTACTTTTAAACACAGATTGGTGTTTTAAAATAATTCTCATAGTTCTCATAGAAAAAAAAGCATATGCTGAAGGCAAAGCTCTATGGCTAAAAGCCATGCATGAACACCCTATTTATAGACTGGAAAACAGAAATCTATTTAACTTAAATCTGATGAACCTAAGCCTGACATTTCTATTGCCCATGCATATACATTGTGCAGTATGTAGCCCTGGTGCTTCTCATATAAACAGTGTGCCAGGTCTGTGCTTTACCATCTCTGGGAATAATAAAGTGGTTGGGCCTGAATGGCCCAGTCTCATTCTGCTCTTCCCATGTTCTCACGCTTCTGCTGAGCAGAATTTGGCGTTATGGTTATATCTATTTATGTTTCATTTATGCTTTGTGCTTTATCTATCATGTCATCTAATATACATTTACTCAGTTGCAGGAGTGGTGAATGAGATGTTCTTCTCTGTGCGTTTCCATTACTCAGCTCAAAGTTAATATCGCAACAACATTGCCCACAGTGCAATGACAAAATAGTGACAATCGCTCAAAATCTTTCTCTTTTTCTGCTTTCCTCCATTCCCAGAGAGCAGTAGTAAAACCTCAGGGGAGATGAAAATTACATCACTCTCCCCATAACCGATTGAATGAAAGAACAGGTTGTACAAGGCAGGAGAGCAGTGAAGGAATTGACCGATGTGAGCTCATTGGAGAAAGCCTGCATGAAGGAGATGGCACACAGATTAAAAATACATCGGATTCTGTCTGCACGCATGCAGAGCAAGCAGCATGTTCCCTCACCCTCAGTGAGAGACAATTTACAGTACACTCGCATCAATCTCATCAGGGCTATACAGGCAGTGTAATGACTCTTAATATTAAATCTGCTTATTTGATGGAAACATTCCATTATGTTTATAGTAATCCCTTCATCAAAACATAAAATGTGTACATTAAAAGAGCTGCCAACGATGAGCCTGCCAGGAACCGTATGAAAGCAGAAATACATCATTAGCCTGTACCTTCAAGGCTAGACTGAGGCTCTAAAACACATTTCTGCTGATGCACATTTAAAGGTATTAGCAAGAGTGGTGATTTTTTTATTTCCGTTTTAACAATTCAAAAGTTGTCCTAATGTGAGAAGTGGACTTTTTCATTGTGTTCATTCTTCTCTGTAATTGCTCCATATGAGTTGTGTGGGGAAATTGCAGTGTTAGAGAAATGGCAAAAAATCTGTAGCTGTTGTGAATGAGTAGTGTAAAATTGCATATTTCTGGACTTTAAGTAATATTGGTAATGGGGTGTGTGTTCCACCCATTCTTCAGCACTTGACTTTGTTTTGTGATTTAGCAGTATGACGTCCAGGTTACAGGTGGTTGTTTGTGTATGCTGCAGGTTGAGCTGTTGTGGTCAGATGCCCAGTTCATGTTCCAGTACTTCAAGCCCAAGACACTTCCAGAGTTTGACAGCTACAAGACGAGCACGGTCTCTGCTGACCTGTCCAACCTGCTGAAGAGGATCTCGGGCATTGTGCCCCGGAGCGACGAGCCCACCTTGACTATGGATGAGGTTTCGGCCTACATTGAGGGTGGGGCACTCAAGGTCAGCAGATGCCAAGCAGCAGAACAATACATGCTTGGGCACATTTACAGTAGTTTCATCCCACTCAAAACCCTCACTTTACTGTTCTTTATGTGTACTTCAGTTCATGTCCTTTTTAAAGATTTTAAATGAAATGACCAAAACCACAACTGAAATAAGGGAAATTTCAAGGCTTATCTTTTAGGTCTTATGCTTAAATTACACTTGGTGTGATGAGTGTACAGAAATACAACTGTGACAAATATAGATTCAAACTATACAAGGTGGTGCATCAGTCCGGTCTATGGCCACTAACCATAGAGGTCACACATTTCTCCACTTCCTTCCTCTTGCAAAACCACTACGGCTAAGATCATGTAACATCAGCCAAGCAACTACTCTCTTCGAGTGGCAGGATGCTGAGCAACATTTTACACTGTACTCAACATCCTCTGAACAGTGTAGATAATAGGCTGTGCCTCACAGATGAATAGGTAGTGAAGCTGAGGAAAACTCATTGAATGAGTGAAATAAATATGAGGTGGATGAATGCCCAGTCTGAGGAACGTAAAATATGTGTAATATAGAGTAACAGCACCTGGGAGTAAAGAACAAGGGTTAAAGGTCTTCCACAATCAGAAAATACCAAGAAGACTCCCTCCCTCGACTTCCATCAGCGGTAAACACAGTGGTTAAATTGGGCCTGAGGGTTTGTTCATTAAAATATCTCTCACCAAGAAAATATTATTTGGTATGGTGTACTTTAGCTAAAAATAGTCTATGCTTTCCCTTGCGAACTGAGTTGATCTTGGCAGCTTCTCACTAACCCGAGTCATGAACCTGGCAGCTTCACCCAGAGACAGTTCTTAAGAATTCTGTGTCTTGCCAATGATGTGCCATGGTTTGCAGGCACTGAAATAGATTTTAAACAGGATTCATGTGGTCTTGCATGTTTTTCTGTTTGAATGCTATCATGAAGTTAATTTTGTTTTATGCCATAGTTCATTTTGAGGCTACTAACACCCCTGTCCCCCTCCCTGGAGAAGCAAAGGTAGCTTCACTGTGGAATTCTCAGACAGCCCAGTGTAACGTCTGCTCCCTCATGAATAAATCTCAGCTTGATATCCAAGCTAATCCCGCCCCCAGCAGTGGGCTTATCAGACAGCGCACATACGCTTGAGCCTCCTGTCAAACACTGTCTGTCTGTGTGTTTGGATTTGCCTTTATAAATATAGATTGGGTTGTGTGTCAGAAGTGCAAAACTAAAGGCAGCTCCTCCTGTTGCTGATAATGATACAGGCCGCCTCTGTGGTGTGGGCTCTGTATCCAGTGAAGTCTGTGGGTTTATGTCAGTGGCAGGAAGCTGTGGGTGCCCATAAAAAAAGTACTGGCTGCGGCCAGGACCCCCCTGTTGGTCATAACTCCAAGACTGAAGTAAGAGCTCCACTCAGCAGGATATCTTTAGTGCCAAGGTGCAATGGGTATTCCTCTGGTCAGTTGAGTACCTTTGACCAAGGCCCTCGGATACCTTTGTCCAGCTGTGTAGCTCAGCTGGTGGGTTTCAAGGTTAAAGAAGCGGTGTCTGTACGTATTTTGCATTTTGGAAAGGATATGTGCTTGTATGCACTCCTGAGCTGACAGAGGACACTGCAGTGATTGCATAGATCTTTTGTGATCCTGCATTCCAAAGTGGTGCAGAGAGACAATAGCTTTGTCACAGTGAGGGTCTGGGTTTTAAAATGACCACTTTTATGTGTAAGATGTAAATGTTGCATCTTAGCAAGAGTATTTTCCCTGTTCTAATGTTTGTGCCTTTATAAGTATTGGTTTAAAATGGGAGATCTCCCAATTTACCACATAGAAGAATCAGTCAGTAACATGGAGCAGAGGTGTTCCTGTCAGGCAAGTTACAAATCCCTCCTCTCCCCTGCCGTCCATGCAAGGAATAGGCCGTGCCAACCGTCATTTGTATTTGTGCCTGTTTACACAGGGGCCATCCCAATGTTAGTGTGTTCAGCCTGGCAAGAACATAACGGAGCTGTTGGATGGCTCTCTTGCACTCTGGTTTTTCCTGGCATTCACTTCATGCAGCAGCTCTCCGTTAAAGCAAAATCACTTCCAAGTTTACAGTTCCCAGTCCTAGAGAGTGAATATCCCCCTTAACAATGCCACCATCTTCACCTTGTTTCATTTTCTACATCCCTCTCTTCTCCAATGGCTGTCAATGGAGGCATAAAACCTTTTTTCTTCCTGGCTGGATGATTAAGGGGGTGAAAATGAAAGCATTCTACCATTTGACGTACCACTATGACTAATGCAGATTTCTCTAAGATCATTGAATAGAAGTACAGTGCTGTGGACATTTAGTCAGTTTTCACTCAGAATTGATAGTTACCTCTGCTCTCAAATGTGTCTCCAGAGAAATTACTGTACTCCTGCAGGGAGGCCTCTGACTTTCATTTGCCTTTAATCATGAATGACAAACCCTGTCACCAAGGGCTTCTCTTTTGAAAATGGAAGAAAGCTTTTGGTCCTCCCCTCGAGAAAGCCAATTATCAGCACTAAGAAAGTGATTTTTATTATTAAGAGGGTCATTGTTTGACCTGCTGTTCTTTTCTTGCTTAAATGCAGGTGCCCTCACTGCCTGAGGGAGCTGGTCCAGTGCCACCTGTAGTCAATGAGCTGTACTATCTCCTGGCGGATTACCACTTCAAAAACAAGGAGCAGTCCAAGGCCATCAAATTCTACATGCATGATATCTGTGTATGCCCAAACAGGTTTGGATTACCTTGCTTGCTTCTTCATAATTTTCTTGTGTGGCCACAGTCCCAGCCATTAGTTCTTCTTCAAACATAGTGACAAAAGTTACTATTTAAGAAACAGTTATGGTACTGCAATGGTCTGCTTAGCAGGCTTGTCACCATACATTTGATGTTTCCTTTATTTCAAAATGTGCTAGTTTGTTCAGGTTTTATCATTTCCAGTAGTTTAACCAGATTTTTACAAGTTGGCATATCATTTCAAAACCAAGAAATGGCATTACAGTAAATACAGTACCTGCATTTGAAAAGTATGTTGTGTTATGTAAATTGTATAATAACACCACCACCATAGCTGTTGTAATTAAGAGCACCTTTTCACATTCATTTCACAGCTTTTCATGTTTGCAGCCAAATCAATTGACATGGCTAATTTCACATTGTGCTGCTATAAAAGGAACACCATGGCACAATGCCACTCTAACATTCTTTGGGGAGAACCCTGATCGCAATTTGCATACCTTATGTTCACCTCCAGTTTAGATCTTTATTTTGGCACACACAGGTTCTAAAACCCAGAAGGGTACTATATTTAATCCAATAGTTTTAGGTTTAATAAATCAAAGCTGAAAGACTGTGCCACAGATTGTGTTGTGCATGACAGACTGATGAGTCTGAAGAAAAGCATCTTGTCATCCACTCCACTCATTATTCTCTTGGGACATAATACAAAATCATAGCGAATCATTTTTCAGCTGTTTAGTCAGTCTGAGTAACCAAAGCCAGTTTTGGTATTGGGATGATAGATTTCAATGTACATTAGCTATAGTTATTTGGAAATAATAACAATAAATCTACTAAATTACCAAGTATTGGTTTAATGTCTGACCCTAAAATGTTTAAATTGTGTATTAATGCTCTTTTACTGGACCAAAGATTGACTTCAGTTGTTCCTTCTGTTTGTAACCGTTTTCAGGGACTATAATTTTCCTGCTTTGCAAACTGTTGTCTGGTATCACGAGAGTCAGCTGAGACAATCTGCAGATGCGACTTGTGGACCCAGTTTGTTTGTTTTGGTTAGAATGTGGCTCCTCTGAAACAAAGTTATTAAAATAGCAGTGAAGACTGATGCTGTGATGTATCCATTTACTGCCTGCCAAAGTGGAAGTAAATGGTGAATTAGTCTTGTAAGAAAAGAGACTGCTCAGCTCCATTGTGTGCAGACTTCACAATCTGCCTTACATTTGTTTTATTAATGCTGCTGTGACCCGCCTCTCCACAGGTTTGACTCCTGGGCAGGCATGGCCTTGGCGAGGGCGAGCCGCATCCAGGACAAACTGAACTCCAATGAACTGAAGAGCGACGGCCCCATCTGGAAACACTCACTGGCTGTGCTCACCTGCTTCAAGAGGGCCCTGGAGATAGACAGCTCCAACCTATCGCTGTGGATCGAGTATGGCACCATGTCCTACGCCCTCCACTCCTTCGCCTCCCGCCAGCTCAAACAGTGGCGGAATGAGCTGCCCCCTGAGGTGGTCAAGCAGGTGAGGGGCCAAACCACACACAAAGGCTAAGAATCAAATTACTGATATGCCAAACAGCAGGTGGAGGAGGCTTTGTAGTAAACATGGAACTCATTCCAAAAAGATCAATCTATGGTACATTTACCGGTTGAGAAATGGCCACGATCAGTCTATTCAGGTTTGGAGGCTGGAGGAGGATTATGAGTATTAATTGAGCAAATTCTTTCTCTGGTGTAGTGTTGGGTTTTTCAGTCAGGCAGAGTAATAGCTGCTTGCAAACTGGGAGAAGAAAATGGGAGCTGCACATGGAGATTAGGGGATTGTATCTGTAATGACACTGGGGGATAACAGTGACATTACTCTGGTATTCCAGCTTGGCTTTAGATCCTGGAGCATGCCGCTCACTTGATTAGACAGCCATCTGTTTATATATTCTGAATGATTTGAGCGCTGCCCCCATTCCAAAGTGATAAACACAAAGTTTCATGACTGTTTTATTTATATACAGCCAACGCCACATAGGCAAACAAACCAAGAAGTGCGGTTTTTTCTCACAAACAGGGAAAATGTAGATGTGTGTTGGAGAATGTGGTTATTAGGGCCTGTCTGGAGCTGGAAAATGCTCACACTGCTGCCAACACAGAGAAGTGTTTTCCTTGTTTTGCTGTTGTCTTTTTCCCCAAGTAATCATGCTTAAAGTACCCCCTCTGCCCTTTTGAAAAGCTCTGCAGTTACTGGAACATTCAGTTTTACCAGGCCAAAGTCAGAGCATGGTCATTCTTGGTTGTATGACCTAAGGGTGCTGGGTTTTGGTACAGTGCCATTTCGTAAGAGAACATGTTTACTGGCAGCATATGTAGCTTTTTGGATCAGGGAAGTTCAGGATTGGGAGAGAGCTCAATAGAGTGAAGGGGCACAGTACAGCGTTATAATGATATGTGTGTGTGTTCCAGATGGGGGAGCGGAGGCTCTCCATGTTGGAGACGTCTTCACAGTGCTTCCAAGGGGCGTCCCGCTGTGAAGGGGACGGCGATGAGGAGGAGTGGCTCATCCACTACATGCTGGGAAAGATTGCAGAGAAGCGCAAGCAACCGCCGCGGGAATACCTGTTGCTGTACAAACAGGTGCACTGTAGGGGGCACCATCCTGTCGGCTCTACCCTCAACAGCTTTTGTTTAAAGATGCACCTGCAGGGTTTGCAGTGAAAATTGAATTTTTAGAAGAGGCAGTTGCTATGGTTATGATGTAAAAATCAGTCCTTGGGATGGTACATGGAAAACTGCATCACTAAGTCTCTTTTTCCATGTCATCCTGGAATAAAAGAATATCCCAATACTTAATATGTAACTGTTGTCCTTGTAAAAAAAACTACTGATGCATGCAACACTTCTTTGTGACCCTTGTCTATTTGCTCTTGGACAGTATTCTAGTTAACCTAGTACTTATAAATTGTTTGTTTTATTTTCATTCATCAAACTTGTTAATGAAAAAGATTTTTGTATCAGCCAGTAACTGCTTATGAAAATCACTTACAAATCATCTCCAATATTGATTTTACTAAAACAAGCCTGCACTGGCGAGTGATTCAGTGCTGTTTGAGAGTGCATGGCTGGCTGGGTGGATAGATGGGAGCTGGCATGGGACTCCTCTGGCAGTGATGTCCCCTGGTAGGTGAGAGGAGGTCAGGGTGGAGCAGTGTGTGCTTGCCTCTGGAGGGTAAAACTGGGCAGATTCACATGTGTCTTGCAGTTCCTTTTTTACCAAGAAAGCCATAGACCCTCATTGTCATACTATCAGCATGTCTCTGTGTGTGGAAGGGAAGCTGCATTCAGAACTGCGCACTTGTGATAGGGAGAGCCCAGCCTGCCTGTTGGGTACACAAATGTCAAGCTGACCTGACACCTATAAAGCCCAGTATAAGAGGACCACCTCTCACCCTCCATACTCTAATCAACTCATCTTAAATTATTGCTTAATTTAACAGTCTTGTTTGTACAGAGTGACTCGTTGGTCTGCCTTGACCAAAGACCAGTAATATATAGCATAAGAACACATGTGTTTGTTATGTATGTATTTGTTCAAATATACACATTCTTCAGTGCAGTGCACATTTTTAACCAGTTTCCGTCTGCTGTAATGACTATAAGATGAAGAGCAGCTCATGACCTCTTTACTCTTTACTGCATATCCCTCCTCCACAGGCAGCACATTATTTACACGAGGAGGCGGCCCGCTACCCACGCAAAATCCACTACCACAACCCCCCCGAGCTGGCCATGGAAGCCCTGGAGGTAGGCGGCTCCAGGGGAGGGAGTCTGTATGTGCGCTTACCCAGAATTCTCACCTATGCAAATGAGATTATTCTGAAAACACGGGGCATCTGTGTCAGGGAGAAAAGCAGAAAAACTCTGTCCCCTGCTTTGACAACTATGAAGACTGAATTCCTAGACACAGTATCATTATTAGTTGTCCATTTGTTACACTTCAGAAAGCTTCTGTCAGACTCCTGGATGTTTCTTGTGAGCCTCTCCAAGCCCTCCTGTAGGAATTTCTGCTGTTTAGACACCAGGGGTGTGAATGAATCAATTGTTGTGAGCGAGTGACTCTGTCAGACTCTGTTCAGTTACTTCTTTAGGTTACGTTAGTGATTTCTTGGTTTAGTTTCTTCGTGTACAGTTCAGTAAGGTTGAT
This sequence comes from Albula goreensis, assembly GCA_022829145.1. NCBI lineage: Eukaryota > Metazoa > Chordata > Actinopteri > Albuliformes > Albulidae > Albula > Albula goreensis. The sequence continues at coordinate 34,725,925 of CM040744.1, forward strand.
TAGGTCAGCCAGTTATTTCCTCACTCAGGTATGTTTTCTCATTTGGTTAATTGTTTAGTTATATTAGTAGATGATTTATTTAATTACTTATTTAGGTATGTTGGTTGTTTTGTTCAGTTGGTTGGTTTAGAGGTTATGAAAGTTTTACAGTTTCTCAGGTGGTGGTAGCAGAGCTGTGCAGTATTTCAGGCTCTTTCGTGTGGTGGCTTTCCCACTCTCCTTCAGCTGTACTTCCGTCTGAGTGCAACCATCCTGAAACTCCTGGAATCCGATGAGATGGACCTGGACCACGAGCTCTTCTTCAACATCCTGTCAGAGGCAGCGGCCGGACCCTTTGCCAGGGGGGAAGAGAAGAACATGCCCAAAACCAGTGAAAAGTGAGTGGCCGCACCTAAATTGGCACTGTGCTTTCTGGGTCCTTTCAATCCCCCTCAGGCTGCTTCTCCAAGAATTTATTTATTTTTTTTTTTTTTTTTAAGCTTTCAGTGGTTTTGATTTCTCTGTCATTTTGCACACATCCTTCACAAATGTGTGCTTCTGTACCATTGACTCTTGCATTACTCAACAGTCTCAGACCAGCTATATGTAGCCAGGCAAGGAAGATGGAAGCCTCCTTACAGATTAAATATTGAGTTCAATAACCAAGGCAGTGATGGAGAAGCCTTTTGTATCTGTACACAAACTGAAACAACCGCAAGAAGAATTGCACCCCATTAGTTCATATTTAGCAGACATCATAAAATTCAGCTCCCCAGAATCAAAAAAACAGTGATTTTTGTGGACATGATATCAGATTTTTTTTCTCCATCTTGAACATGAATCTTGTGAGATTTTTTTAAAATGAGAATTCCCTCTGTAAATGCTCATGGCTGCCTACTGTTCCATATTTTGGTTTTGTACACTTGGAGCTTGAGCTATCTGTTTTAGTCTGATGTGTTTCCATTCATCAGTCAGATATTGCTCAGATTTCACCAAATACCCTAATGTATTATGGGATCATTAGAGCATTTGCTGCTTGGTAGCTTGCTGCAGGATGAGAGAGATAAGGTTACAGGAAGAATTATTGGTATCTGAATATGTCCATAAGTTCTCTGTGGTTATCGAGTTCTACCGACAGTTATGCTTTCCTGACATACTGAAACTGCTCAATCACCTCACAGCTGTGGAGGATCCACTTCTGCACCTGAAGCAGCAGTGAAACTTCTCCTTAGCGTTTTTAGTTACAGCTTCATACATGTATAACTGATTGGCCTTGATCCTGCTGCTCACGACTGGGATCTCTTTGCCACTGCTGTCTTACTCTGAGCCATAATTAGCCATTCTCACATCAGCTCATTATCTTGCTACAGGCAAGAATGTTGGGCAGATAAGCAAGCATGCAACTGCATGACGACTTATTGGGCTTCCTGTCACAAATATTCTGCACTGACCATACACATCCAATCAATCCTGAAATACTGCTGTTTGGAATGTACAGAATGCACAAATTATACATTATTTTACATCACAAAACACATATAAAATGTAAATGACATATATTTTAAATGAAACAGAAAATGGATTCAAGAATATGAAAAAGTCATGACATTACTCATTTCCATTACTATGCTATTATTAATTTCTTTGTTGAATTTTAGTGTGAAAATTGAAGGCTGAACTAATTGCTATTTTAACACATTTCCCTTTGAAGCAGAAACACAGAAGGGCAGTAATAATTTCTAAAAATCTTTTTTGAAAAGCTGATGGATAAAAACAATTTTTATGCAGGTATCATGGTTTTGATAGCTATATTTGAATTGATGCCCTGCCAAGAATGTTTGGTTTTTGTATTTTCAACTGTTTGCTTCTCTTCATAATAATATTTTGTAAAATTGAAAGGCCATGTTACACTGAGTTGACTTAAAAAACATTCAGGACTCCCTGAGGGTGTTTGAGTGACACATTTGTGGTTTCTTCCCCTGACCTCTGGCCATAATGTTATCTTGTCTCTCCCTGTCCCCCCTCCCCAGGGAGAAGGCCCCATCGGTGAATGACGAGGACTCTCACTCCTCCTCCGTGGGCGCGACGCCGGGCCTCGGGACGTCCCTTCCCTCCAGTGGGCCAGGTCTGACATCCCCACCTTACACAGCCACACCGGTCGACCACGATTACGCCAAACGTAAAACCCTCCGGCAGCGACAGCAGTGGCAGCGGCAGGAGGAGCAGCAGGCCGATGGTACAGTCCCAGTCCTAGACTCCGCCTCTGGGGTGGGGCCTTCTCTTCACTGGGAGAGGAATCGCACTGGGGAGGAATGAGGAGGATGATGATAATTATGATTAGGATGGTGATTGGTACGGCTCCAGTAACGACCCCTCCTGCACTAGGTGACAGGGAGGTTGTAAGATGGGCAATATGGCTGCTGGGCGGGTATATTAGGAGATGAGGCTGTTTTTGTGCAAGCTGTGTGACAAACTGAGCCAGTTTGATTAAAAACAATTTACATGCCAGCAGAGACTGGCAGCTTTGAATGTAGCCAAATGGAGAATGTGGATGCAAAGGCTATGGTTTGTGTGTGTGTGTGTGTGTATATGTTTGTTTGTGCGTGTGTGTGTGTGCGCATGTCAGTGTGTATGTGTAATTTGTTGGTTGACAGGTGGTGATGGCTGCTGTGCTCCAGTCTCTGCTTTTCAGAACTGATCCTCCCTTGTTTTTCCATGCTCTTCCACCTCCTGTTCCACCCGTTCTCACTACCATCATTAACTAATAGCCCCATGCCCTGTCTCCACACATTAGTGAGAGGGTCAGCGATGCGTATTTACCAGGATTTAACTTAAGGTTCACACTGAACTACCTGCAGTTTCATGCAGTTTTATTCAGCTTTTCTGACAGTTTTCATGACGGTGCTCTTTCATAGGCTTTTGGGTCTTCATACTTGTATTCCATTGACGTTTTTTTTTTTTTTAATCATTTATTTATTTGCATTTTTTTATTGAGGGGAGAATGTGTGCTCTGGACGTACTGCGCATCGATTTTATGCAAGCTCAGAATTGTGAATCTATGCTCTGCAGCAATACAGATGGCTCCCATGAGTTGTTTATGTTTTCGGTGAAGCAGTGAGAGAGCGGCAGGCAAAAGAGCAGATAAAAAACACTACCCACTCAGACATGTTTATACAGGAACGCAGAATCAACCTGAACAAGCTGGTTGTCTCCAGGAGCTGTGGGAGCACTTCAGATTTGGCCAGACAGTAATTTTGAGTCTTAAACACATGTGAGGGCTTTGGGGGCTGGACGTAAGAGCTTGCTGGGTCACAGTTAGGTCGCTTTCCACTCTGTTTCGTGAGCATGGCTGAGAAAGGTGAATTTCCTGTGATGGATGAGAACAGGAAGGTCACCACAGGACAGACAAACCTGGCAAAAATAGCTCATCAGAAAGCCTTGAAAAAATGTAACACTTGAACTTAATTAGTCCATTCCCTGGGACACTCATCTGTATAATATATTTTTGTTATTAGTAGGCTTCATATGAGCCAGTGGTTAATATGATGGCCCAGGGAATAGGTCACACACACAGCATCTATTCATGTGTGTCTGAGGCTGTGGTTTCATTTTTGAACCCACCCCCTTGTTGAAATATAGTATGACACATAATTTTGCATGTTTTTCGAATATATTTTTTAAAAACAACTGCATTTACACCGCAACTAATGCGCTGAATGCATGTAACATGTGTGGTATAAACATCGGTGTGAAAGTTAATGAATATTTTTTGTTTTTATTGTTGTCCTCAGTCTCGTCAATGGTCCCAACCCACAGTTTCAGAACCACTCTGTTTCCCGTATGAAACGTGGCAGTGAGTCAGGCCAATGAGCAGGCAGGGTGAAGGGTCCAAGATAAAGAGCTGAAACAAGCTTTGAACACGTGTTCTTTGGCTCCAGTGGTAGTGTCAGATCTGCTGGGGCATGCCCGGGCTCTGTGCAGAGGGATGCTGTGCGCTGACAGGACATGGAGGCAGCACTGTGCTGTGCAGACACCTGCCTGCTCCACATTATCCTGGGTTAATGTGGAGCACTTGGGTTGAGGCTGGCCTCTGTGGCACTCTGACAGGTGGCACACAAAGAACAGCAGGAGAGCGAGGGGAAAGATTGTCTGAGAGCTGAAAAATTATATGCTTGTGGTGCTCCCGTAATGGACCTCGCAGTGAGTTGCCTCGTGCAGCTTGTTTCCTTATTTGGTATCATTACTGGTTATTATTGATCATTATTGTTATTAGTATTATTATTACAGTTAGGAGACCATCGTTCTGAGGTCACTCGAGCATGTTCTGCTAAATGAGCAAGAAAACTTGGATCCCAGCTTAATGGGAAAATGCTTCTTTTTTCCTGACTCCGCAGTGAAATAATAGCTCAATTTTGACTTCGGTCTAAACAGCCACGTGTGATTTGCCTCCTCTAGTATCTGAGGCAGAGAGGGAGAGGAAATGACACATGGACTATGCTCCCTGTTGAAATTAGGTGCCAGTGTACTGAAACGTAGCGCTGGCCTTTAAAGGGAGGTCTGACGCTTTGGCACTTGAGGCACAGGTTAATAGTTTCGCCATTGCCAAGCAAGACTGCTGTGTCACAGTGGTCCATGTTAGTGGGAACATAGTCACTCTCCTTCCTGTCCTTCTAACCCTCAGTCAAGCCCATTAGGTGAGCATGTGAATAATTGATTTACTTCCAGTGATATCAGCTATCAATCCATACCCTTCAGAGTTTTGGGGGCTGGCAGTCAGAGCAGGGACGAAGGGTTGGTAGGCAAGGGCAGACCTATGACTGTCTTGACCTGCTCCTGGATCTCCATTGTCTTACCATCTCATCAGTGTCGTGGTTATATCTGGCAATACTCACACATGTGAAGGGGAATGATAAATTTAATTGGAGCATTATGTCTCAAGTTCTCCATGCCAATACATTTTTATGGGGGAATAATGCATTATTAGATCTGGAAGGCACTTATTTGCTATGGCAGGCAGATATTTTGGCAGCCATGAATTGTACAAGCAGTACTAAGCAATAACCCCCCTGGATTAAAAGTGTCATGAGCAGCTCTTTTGATATTCTATTTTTATTTTTAACAGGTGCCTTTTCTGTTCATGTTCAGTGATTTTGCTTAGGTCAGTGTAATAATTCTTTAATTCTGTGTAATAGCCTTTCAATGTCAACTGGTCCAAAATTTTGAAAATTTAGCTCATTGCTTCTAATGAGCTTTCTAGGGTGAGTTGTTAATGTAGTGGTGCTGTGTTATGCTAAAAGCTTGATAAGTACCTCCTGCTGGGGACAAAGGTGAGACTGATGTGCGGAATTTAGGAAGCAGTGAACCTTGATTGCGGTTTTGTTGATTTCGTTCTCTCTGTGGAAAAAAATGAAGCTGAAATCAATTCCATCCGTTGTACTGAATACCCTACTGTTCCTAATTGGAACGACAAGGACTGCTGCAGCACCCTGTGTTTTATACATAATTTAAGGTGCATTGTATTTCTGAAATGGTGTCAATCGGGGCACATGATCAAACATCATCGTCTCTGTCATACACAATCAGAAGTGACATTCACAGGCACTTTGTTATGAAGGGAATTAATTGCACTCCTGTATCATTGAGATACTGCTAGGACTGTCACTAATGCTTTTAGAGCTAATGACACATCCACTCAGCAGGGAGGCATGCCACACAACAAAATAGCCTACTGCTATGAGTGATTTTAACATGAGTGAGAGAGTGTGGTCACTCAACCTGTGCATGAGAGTATTGTTCTATAGTCTGTGTGCTACTTTTAACTTTGAGTTGCTCACGCTGGTTATTCAGTTTATTATGATGACAACACAACCCCAGTCTCCTGGATTTGTGCCACAGCTAACTTGAAGGTCAAATGTGCATCCTAGGATCATATTTTCCAATTCTTTGAATTTCTAGCCTACTCTAGCTGACCACAGAACATTTCAGTTTGTAGTATCACAAAATAGAGCTACATGGTGAAAAATACAAAAATGAGCCATATATGGTGAAATTTTACTTGAAATTCAGTTTTAAAATGTTCTGCTCTCCCTCTGGGATAACGTAGCGTAAACCTGTGGCTAACAGTGGATCAAGTTCTGGAGCAATGTGTGGTGTGAACTGTCTGTAGCTGGCTTTTATTGCTTCATTGAGACATTGTACAACACAAAGACAGCAGCAAAACAGTAGCATAGTTATCTAAATTTATCTGTTTATGTTTATATTTTTTATTTTAAATACATTTTTCTATTGTCCCGTTGAGCTTGTGTGTCTTAATACTGCAGCCATATTGCCCATGTTGCTGGTTTCTCTGTCAGCCTTTCCAGATTCCTTCCTGCCTACCTACCTACCTGCCTGCTACCTCTCTGCCTGCTTGCTTCTGACACAACCTGCTTTATCATTTTTGTATGCATGTGAACCCCATGGGATGAATGCCCAACCAGACAAATCCAGTGTCCCCAACCCCCTCCACCCCCCAACTTCCCAGAAACCCACTTTGTCCTCTGCCATGTGTCTGAATTTACAGTGTGACTGCTGGCAGGAGATGTCAGGACCTTCTTTATGCAAAGAGGTTTCCAAGCCATTCTGTTTAAAGGCATATTTACTTTTGTTTCAGCGCTATTTCTGACGGCGGTCTTCCAGTAAGTTCGCTTATCACAAGCAATGAATGAGTGAGAGGTTGGAAACACGGGTGACCTGTCACAATACCACCCTTGAGTGTCCATGTCCTGGTTAGCACCGAATAGGCACGCTGCCCACCGAACTGATGGCTGCCATCATTTGGCATGTCAGCAGGATTGCCAGTGGGAGCTGAATCTTGGCTTTGACAAATGGTGATTGCTGAAGCACTTCTTTGTAACGATAATGTGTCTGAGCCGTCAGGGGTACATAGAAAAACTGAACAGCGCTGCAATAAAAGGACAAATTAGCAAATCTTGTTGGTGGGAGTGATTGAGCATCATTATTTTCAGGGTCGCAGTATAGTATAGCAGTTATGGAGCTGTTCATGTAACCCAGAGGTGGAGGTTCAAATCCCAGGTGAGGCTCAGCAGGTATACCCACGATTAACGTACCTGATTGGCTTTATTGAATATGCAGCTGTATGAAGTGATACTATGTAGATGTGCAAATTGTGTGAGTCTTTGACAAGCAGCTGCAAATAACATTAGTTCTCCATCTCATATTTTTGTGCTGTCATTATAAAAGATAGCATTTTCTGTCATTTCAAACTACAGCAAAGCCTGTCCATCTTTTCATATATTGTAACTTTGGAAGATAGGACCAGGGGTCTTTCTAAGTGTGTGCTAAAGCAAATTCCCATTGTGCCCTCCACAGCCCCCCCTGCATCTGACCACGATTACTCCCTGCCCAGCTCCCCTGTGTGGCCGACATCCATGAACGGTACTGTTTCCATGATTTGCTCTCCCAGCCTCCCTAGTAAAAAAGGACAAACTCAAACTGCTCCTCTCCTCTTTTTTTCATGGGCTTTCACCCACTTTCTTCTCTAATGGAAGGGTTCCTAACTGGCCAAATAACGTAACAGTCTTGTAAGTGATGCCATTTACAGTTTTGATTTGGATGGAAAGTTATTGTCTGTAGACCGCATCACTTTAAATGAAGGGGTGAGTATAAAGATGATCTGTGGTTCATTTCTGGCTAAATTCCTGGGTGTAAATAGAGCTTGGAGAGGTATGCACCAGTAATAACTTTCAGCCCCATGCTACTGCAGGCCTTTTTTAAGCTAACAATAAACACACACAAATGAATGGAAATTTACTGCAATAGTTTACTGCCTTGCTCAGCAAATGGCAGAAACATTTTCTAAGCCTCTCCAAGCCCCGAAATTGTAAAGGCTACAGTGTGAAAATTTGTTGAATGTTGAATAAACGAAAGGGCTCTTAAAACTTCATATTTTAAAACATACATCACAGAGACTAGAGCTACTGCAGCCATTCATGGCTGTTTATTGGAGCGTGTTTCTGGAAATAATGTCCACTGGATGCTAGGAAGCCGTTCTCTTTGTGTCACGGCAGGCTCTCAGACCTGTTCCAAAAATACAGTTTGTCCTTTTCTACTGTGCAGCGGCAGCGTTCCTCCACATGGGCAAATATGTGCTCCTCTCTGAAACAGGCCATCTATCATGCAGCCACAGTGTCGGGGTAAAATGAATGTGCCAGCACTTCACTAATTAGATTTAAGAAAATTCCCTTGTGCTCCCATTAAAAAAAAACACAACAGAACCTTTCGCCCCTCCCCTCCACCCCCCTGCTAATTTTGCTATTGTCTGCAAAGTAGTCTGCCGGGTCTTGCTGAGGCTGCATTTTGAGACGTGCAGCGCTGTGCCCATGACGGGGAATGTTGGCACCCGCTTCTTCGCCAGGGGGTTTTGGACACGGTGTATGGTTTCACTGGTCCCGGCCGAGCCCAGCCCACCCCCCACGTTAGCGAGTGCACAAATCACTCTGCCCTTCTACATGGAGCCTTTCTCAGCGGGAGGAGATGCACTGCCAGGAGAGCTGCGTCAATCTCCCTCATTAAGGCTTGGCCAGTTGATTGCCCCACAAGCTCCAAGTACATTTGGAATACCCTCAAAGTGCAGGAGACATTGTGAAATGCATTATATTCCCTGCAGAGATTAATTCGCCCATTCAGGTGGCTTTTTATAGGGTTTTGCAGGATTAGTGGTTTGGGACTTTGAACCATTGAACCCCAAGTGTGAGGCATTGTGTCCATGCACACTCACAGGTTCTTGGTAGACCTCTCCTCTCACTAAAATGTGTCCAGAATTAATTGGACCAATCATACCGCTCCTCTGGGTTGTGCCAGTTGATGATTCCTGGCAGTGGCACTCATTCTCTTCTGTGTTTGCTCTACTGCTTGTGGTGCTTCACCTTCACACCTCTCTGTTTGTGGGATATTGTAGTTCCACAGGTGGTGTCACACAGTTTCTTGTTGCTCTGAATCAAGAGCGCAAATGGCTTTGGTGCTTTTGTTTGTTGTCAGTGATTCATAAGTTGATTGATTACCTTAAGTTGAGAGTGGAGAGGGGTCATGCAGACCCAGCTCTCCCGCTGCTCTCCCAGAACTCCCACCCAACTGTCACTAGCACCTCAAGGATCTCATCACATTATGTGCATATTTGTGTCTCTGTCCTGCCAGAGCGCAGCCAGGACAGTGAGGTGGTGATGCTGTCCGACTCCAACTCCACGCAGGACCCCTTCACAGACGCTGCCAGCTCCCAGGACAGCAGCCACAAGGTGCATTCTGGGAAGGGCAGCGCCTCTTCTTCTGAAAACACCACTCCCTTGAAGGAGGGGCAGCTGAGAGGAGAGGAAACAGGTAGAAATGTTTTTGTCATTATTTAGAAGTCCATGGCCAGCAGTCTCCTGTCTAACAGAAAGCTGAATTTGCTTGATTGGACATTCACATGTAGTATCTCTAATCCTGCTGTTAAAATGAATAGTCCTTAGTATCACACCATTAAAATATTGAATGGATAATTTCAATATTGAAATTAATAATTCAAATATTGAATGGATATATTCTTCTGTTACATTGTATCTGCTAGGGTCAGTCGTGATTGCCTTCACAACCAGTAGGTGGTGCAGACGTTTTTCAAGCAGCTCTGCCTGTGTGTCTGTCTGTCCTGTAAATAGTTCAACCAAAAGAAAAAGTTGTAGTTGGATAGTTGTTCAGCTAAAGCTTGGTGAAATGATTACTCATGGAGGAAACATTTCTGTTTAATGGCACATTAAGAATTGATTCAGATTCACTTAAGTTGCAATTGTTGTTATTTTAGTGGAACAAATAATAAGCCACAAGATAAAAATGTCACAGCAGTCCTGCATTATAGATCTTCAGATTGGACCAAAAGCTTTTTGTTGGTTTGGTTCTGTTCCTTTAATGTTCAATATTTCCTGTTTTTTTTTGGCATGTAAGTATGATGAATTTTTGTACAAACCCCTATGTTGTCCATTTAATATAGGAACTAGTGTGTCAGCAGGCCTTGATTGCCCTGGACCTGTGGAAGAAAAGGGCAGTGAGGATAGGGCTGCCTGCCTCCTGCAGGAGGACAAGTGCATCCAGGAAGTGCTTGACACATTGTCGATGACGCTGGCCGAAATCCCAACACCAAAGCCACCCACGTCCGACCCATGCCCCCAGCCTCCAGCCATCCCAGCCGTTCCTGCCACCCCGCCCAAAACAGTGCCCCCCCCACCGCAGGCCACACCCCAGACCCCATCCAGTGAAAGCAAGAAGAAGCTGGAGCCCGCCATGGAGGCACCGGACATACCCAAGTGCCTGCCGATGGACCGGGCTGAGCAGCGGCACATGCTGGTTGAGATGTGTGTCCGGGCACTCTTTCTCTGCCTCAGCCGCTTTCCACAGCACTACAAGAGCCTGTACCGACTGGCCTACCTGTATGCCAACAGCAAGACCCATCAGGTCAGTCCTCACCATCCACATACATGCCTGGCACAGGTACATCGTTTTAACAGAATTAAACAAAATGTTTGAATTTGCTACAATACAGTTGTCTGTTTTTTAGAAGGCTACTCTCATTTTGTACTACTTTCACAACTTTTGTAGTTTATCAAATGCTTATGCGTGCCCTTTGATAGTATTTACAACTTTTTTTGGTAAGTGGAAGTGTGAATCCTCTAATTTCAAATGCTTGTCTAATTTCATCACTGTTAATAGAGATTGATAAGGCATAATTGCATATACTGTATCTGCTTTCACACCTTGTTTTATTGAGTAGTCCATATCTCCGAGGTTGCAGTATGCTTTCCAAGTAAACCTTAATTTTATAGTTAATGAAGGCCAATGCTGTAACATTAAAAACACTTCTGGCAGACTGGGCGCGCCCCTCTCTCTGCAGGTGCCTTTGCCTGTGTGTTATCAGCGGGAGTCTTGTGGCACTTTTGCAGTGTATGTGTGCAGTGTCAGTGGGGAGGGTGGGGGTTTGTGCTGTGTAAGGTGCTGAAGCAGCGGAGTACGCTTTGGCAGGCACGCCTATACAGGGCACAGGACTGTGCGTGGGCGTCCGCTCCGCCCCCGAATCAGCACCCCACGCCCCAAAGCCCGTCGAGCTCAACGGCCGCGGGGGGAAATGTAAGCGCGCTCCTGACACCACACGTGTTCACCCTGCTTTTGAGACCAAGAGAAACAGAGACCAAGTCTCTGTTTGTCTTTCCCCACAACCATGCCATGCTCAACAGCATGGCTCTGTTGAATCATTTCAGCCCAGTCTGAGGTCTTTCTTTAAGCCGATGCACAGGGTCAGGGACTGCAGCTGACTACTACTCAGAATGTCCTGAGGAATGCCTGTACCTGATTGTGCAGGATGATGCATTGAAGAGGGTAAGCACTTTCTAAAAAGGGTGTCAGTTTACGTTGTATCATGCTTTTGCCTGATTTTTTCATGACTTCAATGCACATACGAGTGAAATGACAGCTTAAGTAAATGAGCCGGTATTAGATTTGAGTGGAAAACAAGGCGTGTTTTATGTTGACTGATTTGACTCATGTATTAAATTGCAAGGCTGTAGCAGCTGGGACTCTCAAAACAGTAGAACTATTGTAGCTGTTCCTGCCCCCTGGGATCTCAGTTAATAAGTGATGAGAGCCTAGTTGTTTCTGTACAAAGCCTACCGCTGTTTTGGTTTGTCACACGGGCTAGTGTTCAGGTGCGCTTCTAAAAGTGATTGAACGTCACCCTCAGCTTGCTTCTGGGGTTCTGAAGCTGTTTTGCTGCCTTTCTTTATGCATACTGCTGTTTAGAAAGAATCCTAAGTGCTGAGCTGACAACTCTCATCCCCTTTCTCTCAACATCTGAAGTTCAGGAACAAAGATAGATGGAAGTGTGAGATGGATGGTGAAAATTATGGTTGAAAAAGTTAACTCCACCAGGGTAATTTCAGCAACATTGACCCTTATTAAGACACAGGGCCTTGTTGTAAATAAAACAGATTAATGCAACAGGATGATTCAATATTGCTTCATCCAGTCTGACGGTGGTTGTTTTGTCCTTTTGCTGGTCATCTACCCATGCAAGGGAAGGCCAGTGCTTGGTACAGACCCCATGCATAGCTTCTCTGCACTTGTCCAGTGGTGCACAGCGTTATTGTCGGTTGGTACAAAACAGTCGTTTGGAGCTGGGCTCTGAACTGTGGCTCAGCGTGATGGAGCGAGTCATTCTTCTGTATGAAATATTTAACAATGATAGATCTCACAGGAAAAGCCCCTCGCTCTCCTCCTCTGCATTCCTGCCTTTGTTGCTCCTGCAAGAATAGCCTGGTGAAGGAAATAGCTTTCATTCCCCTGCAAGCTTATTACAGTATCAATTACCTTCAGTGACTAAGCAACACAATGAGATGCTAATGTGGCCCTGCTGTGGATGTGTCAAACCCGTCCGACATCGCCTCCCGAGGATTGAGCTCTCTGACGTAGCAGTCACTTTGGTCGCAAATTTCTCACATGTACTATTTCTCACACGTCGTTGCTCTCGGTTTCAAATTATTAACATGCTTTGAGGTTTGTCAGAAAGGTCATGCAAAATATGGAAAACTGTGTGTAGTGTAGCACTTCATCATACCAACGGTTATGAAAATCCACATGACAAAATTTCCATGGCATTCTTTGTCATGGTGAGGTTTTTTTTTTTTTTTTTTTTTTTTTTTAACGTGTCTCATTTTTTGGTTTCATTTTAAGTAGATGTTGCCAATTAAAAAGCATTTGCATATGTATTTTCAGTTATTGGGTGTAATGCTGTCTGCTTGAGGTATGCGTCTTCTCCTCAAGCTCTCTTACCCCTCTTGAAAGATGTTGTAGCCTACATTTTGAAATTGGTCAACAGGCCATTGCTTTTAGGAAAAGGGGGAGATAACTCAAATTGCATAATCATGAGAGCCCTAGGGTAGTGTTAATCAGCATCAGACTGATCTACAGTTACTGAATTGATCCACAATTTGGAGTACCTTCTGTATCACAGTATTTAACATGTACCTCCTTTCTATTATTATGCACGTCACAATGGGATCCAAGACCACTGTCAGGCATTTTCTAAATGATAACTTACAGTACATATTTATAACTGGTTATTTTTCCTCAGTCCTGAGCAGTCCTTTGGTGTTATCTCCATGTTTGTTGGTTTTTGGAACATGTATAAGCCTGTCTGATGGTAAATGTTCACAGTTTATTGCCTGCTAGGAGTCACACATTAAATCTATATAAGGATTCTTCAATGACTTCTTCTGGGGTGGGGGCTAGATATTTTTCTGAGGTAGGTCTTATATGCAATTTATTAAACAATGTAAATAGGAATAAATATAAATGTAAGACACGTGTTTGTAAGCAAGCCAGGGGTTTAAAATTTGCATAGCTGTTATGACTCTGTCGATAGTGGTAGGCTCACACTGGTGCAGATGCAGTGCCTTTTTCATATTTCCGTTTTTGATAATCTTTTTCAAATATTCCATCTCTGAAATTTTATAAGTGCTAGTGTTTTTTTTAACAGGAGTAAAGAAATGTATAGGTCTTCTTTGTAGTAGATTACTGCACGCATCTCCATTTTTGGCCTGCTTATTGTTTTTCTTGCATATTTAGAGCCAGTCACATATTAACAGCACATTAATGCTCTGAAATGATCTTCTCTGGTTGCTTAATGTAATTCTATGAAAATCAAGTTAATGGTAGTCATTTCAAGCAGGACATGACTGTAAATCACTGTCCATTTTGTAATGCCTGATTAATGCTGATTAACTACATATTTTGGTTCCAGGAAATGGAGTTAGTGGAATCTTTATCACAAACGAATCTGAAAACATGTTAGTGATTTTCTGCTGTTGAATGGTTGTACTGTTTTGTTACCATGAGCACAGATATTTTTATGTATAAACCAAGGAGGTTTTCATTTGTTAATATGAAGGGGTATATGTACTAAAGAAAATGATTTTGCTTGTCATGACTGGCAGTTTCCTTCCACACGGTCATCACTTTAACCACATTTGCGTAGGAAAACTCCCAACCTGTTTCCCACGTCACTGCTTAGACATTGGGGAAGGTAAAGTTTGGCTGTGTAGACCTTATGCTTTGAGGTTCATGTTGAGCTGTTGGGATCACTCGCTTATGCCCCAGGTACCTCATTTCAGATCCTCTAAATCCCCTAAAAGCAGTGCTTCTGTCAGTAGGGATGTTCTGCCCTGTCTCTGGATCCACAGACCACCTCTGCAGGTGGGAAAAGCCTGTGTTGAGCCTCTCCCCTCCTTTGAGAAAAAGCAGTGCCCTCCAGTTGGGCTGTCTTTGAAGGGCATATTAGCTTTGCATTGTATGAGTTGACTCTGCTCATCGCCCCCAGCTGAATCTAAAAGAACTGCACATCATGCTTGTTCGGGTAAGACTTGGAAGAGCAGGAGATAACCTTCCCACCCCCCCATTGTCATGGAAACGGCACCCCACGCATTTTCTCTCTGGAAGTTCCGTTGAACTCGGGCACAGTGGAGACAGAAGGAGGGCAAGAACGACCTGGGGGACAGGCCAGGGAGTCGTTATTTTTCAAATGTCACCAGGTCACAAAGTCAAGGACAAAGGCCAGAGTATTGCAGGGAGATGGACCCCATGAAGGCTGAAGGAGGTTCCACTCTTTTTGCACCCTTTCACAACTCATAAAAAACTCAGAATTTCAAATTACAGTAAAGAAATGTTTGGTTTAAGTAGTTATCGATATCCTAGTTGGGATGGCACCAATGTAATGGTGGCCCTAATGTGTCCCTAATGAAACGCTTAAGACGTCAGCTCACTCCAGCTTGCTGATTAAGTCTCCAGAGCAGTAATGACCTGTTGCTCCTGCCCCTCGCCTGTAGAGATAATCCTGAGAGAATTCTGGGCACATCTGGGTGGTATGTGCAGAGCATGTCCATTTGTGAGATTTACTTTTTTCCATCTTTTATGTTTGGTACAAGTTTTTGGCTTTGGGAGACGACGTTGTCTCAGCTGTCGCATTAAATAATGAAACAGTGGTTTCATAGCAGTGGTTCTGTTCAGTAATGGATGCCTCTCCTAGGTTCACAGCTTATCCCGATTTCCGTGGCGGAAGCAGCTTTATATACAAGTGCACCCCCCCGGGCACCAGTCTTATCACAGCTCCAGCACACTGATCTGACTCTGCGTGCCAGAAAGGAAATGTATTGGGTATTATTTCTGAAGTCTTTGCCATGACATGTTTGAGGATTGGTCAATGAGGACACATCTACAAGGCCACTGATTTGATGGAGCCATTTAATGTTATTGTAGTTCGTATAAACCTGCTGCGTGTGGTTCATACACTTTATAAACATCATTTCATGATTTTTGTCTGACAAAGACATGTGCTGGCTTGTTCTCCAACAATCACAGTCACACCCATTTGAACAACTCGTGTGTCGCATCAACAACAACAACATCAGAATATTTGCTGAAACCCGGTTTCTTTAAAAAAAATCGTACTTCCTCGATTGTTGATGAATTCTTTGGAAATTGCCATGAATTAGACTGTGGTGTCAACCCCCATTCCACCGCATTGAAACAAGGCTTCTCCCATAATTCTGTCTGACTGTGCGTCGCGGTAGCATGGCAGGGATGCGGGCCCTGGAGCCCTGACTTGTCTGGAATGCTGCACATTAGGAGCCATGCCATGAAGCTCCAGGAACACGCAGTCATTTACGTATTCACTTATTGATTTGACAGGGACAGTCTAAAGTTTTCAACATGGACGCTAATGCATCCAGTGCATTGCACCTCGGTATGCTAGCTCAGACAATGTATTTCATCTGTGCTTGCTAGGTATGTTTGAATTACAATGCAGAAATTCATTTCAAATTCAAATCAATGTCACAGTACGCCAGTGTACATTGGCTTTCACATTGAGGTCCATGCACACATGATGGAGGAGACTGGCTGCACTGTGTATATGTGAAGTTTTCCTCCACTTCAACACACAGAAAACATAATCCTGTATAATCGCTATGTTTAATCCAGTCAATGACAGTGATTTAAGAGAGTAAAAGGTCTTCCGTGTGGGTGCAAGTAGAGCCAGGGAAGTGTACAGGGCACAGATTAATGCTAAACCTTTGCATTGTTAAGCTCTTGTTGTCATGCAACATTTGTCTAATTGTCTTCAACCAGCTGCATGTTAGTAAATTTGCTGTGGTTCAGATATTGAATTGAGCTGAATAGATTGATGGCAGTCTAACCACTCACTGATGCAATATAATGGGAATCAGTGGGGGATGTATTTTGGATGTTGCAATCAAAGTGTGTGAGATTACATAAGAATGGATGAGCTATGTAATTGACCCATTGGTTCTAATTTCTATCTTTGCCTTACATGCGCCCAGCAGTCCACCATCTCTGGTTCTCCCAGCAAGGAGCAGTTTTCCCCTGCTCTTCTACCCACAATTCTTTCTGATTATATTTTGTGTCTCCACAGAACCTGCAGTGGGCCCGAGATGTGTTGCTAGGAAGCAGTGTCCCATGGCAACAGCTGAAGCACATGCCAGCGCAAGGACTTTTCTGCGAGAGGAACAAGACTAATCTGTTCAATGTAAGTCACTTGAAATCCGTTACCCCAGGAGGCTGGCCTGACAGCTGAATTTGAAGCCACGCTTTCACACCTAGGCTCCCAAATTAAAGTTTCCCATAGACATTCTATAGTGCCAGTTTACTCAGCGGCACTGTTTAAAAATGCTGAAGCTGAGGTGGGTCGGACCTTTACCCCTTGATGATCACCAGCTTTCCTCTTACGCATATAGATCTAATGGCTACTTCATGTACAGAAGGCTGGAAAACCTGGATTTACAATGAAATATTTAAATTTTGATGTTGTATCACATTTCAGAAATTGATGTGAACAAGTTGAAAGGAATTCAGAGATTTTACTCAGAGAAAACAGCTATGAATCTGCCTTGTTCACCTGTATACTATACTTACGTTCTACTATTTTTAAATATGATTTTGCACCCAGAAGAAAGGCAGGTTTTTACATAAAATCAATTCAGAGTGCTAATATGATGCAGTGTAAACACAATGTATCAGTGCCACAGGCTGTGGACTAAGAGGAGGAATAAGGAGAAAAGATGCTAACTGTGACTTCTGAGAGCTCACATTTACCTCATTTATAGGCTACATTTCAAGTTTCCCCCAGCAGTTCCTTTGGTTATTCACAGAATCTGGAGAGACTTGTGTTTCCCAGAGATGTTTTTGCTTGTGTACCCAGCAGTTATGATGGCCTGGTTTTACATTGCTCTGGTGAAACTTGGCTGTGGCTGAGATTGTGTGGAGGTGAGGTTTTTTTTTGAGAGATATATGTTTGGAGGGCTGGTTAACAGCATGCGGGCGAGGGTTCTCAGCAGGACGGAGGGCAGAGCTGCTGCCCATGGCTCAGTGGCATCCGCACGTGCTAATTTTCTGATTGGCTGGGAAAACATTAAAGTAGAGATTGGTGTCAGTTTCCACACTCTCAGATTGCAATGGGCGTTCCTACGTTGAAAAACTGTCGGTAGCGGTGATGCGGTCGCCGCAGCGTGGGCAGGCAGTGTCTTCCAGAGGGTCAGCGGGAACAGGCTGTAGCAGCCCGTGCCGAGCACACGTCAGGAGCCGGGCAGACTTCGTTTTTGGAAGCGACCGGACCTGCACACCAGCCTGCCTGCAGAGCCCAACTGTCATCAGAAACTAAGCGAGCCAAATCTTCCCTCTACGGAAGTGCATAGACAAAGCTCAGAACAGCATGGCTTTTAGCTGCCCTCTTGTCTGAGGTGCTGCAAAGGACATGACTTGCCACTGGATTAGTTTTGCCAAACCCATATACAGTGATTAGCTAGTGTAACTGTGTGCTGTGGCTTATTGCTCTCATGTCGGAAGGGGACAAAGGTCAAGCCCCCTTTTACACCCAGGAGGTGAGACACCTTAGGGAGTCTTCCTGTTCCTCTGCAGGGGTGTCATCCAAATCTCCTTCTCTGTTCCATTCACTCTCGATTATATAGGTCAGGCTGCCCTACTTTTCTCCTTGGATTGGCTGGGGTATTTGCACTGGGCCCATGAAGCCTGACCCACATCCTGGTTTTTTGACATGTTCCACTTAAACAAGATCCATACATTATTTATTGGCATCATCAGAATTTATAATTTTTTCATGTAGCCTGTCATCGCTAATTTTGCGTTTCACACATTGCCTTGAGATGACTCAAAATATTGATACTTTCTGAGTTTTGATTCCAAGCCACTGCCTGTAAGACCAAGCGGCCACCTGTTTGCTTGGCTGAAAGCACATTTCTTATGCCGCATCTGAAATTCTGGGTCGATATTTGTGATCCTTGTTTTCTGCCACCACAATAGCACACCCTCTTATGTTGATTTGGGCTTTTTTTTCCCTCATGGCTGTTTTATCAACCATGAACAACCACCTGAAGCGCAGTATTCTGAACTTGATTCCTCTCAACTGGATGCATTTCTGTAAATTTCCTCCTACGCTGACTGTAGGAGGTATCCCCATGTACTTCAGATATTCCCTGCACTGAGGTTGTGTGTAATAGGCTTGCAAATCTCATTGTGCTCATTGCATGAATAAATTGAGACTTACACAGCCAGTGATTTGCACATTGTACTTGAGCGTTAAGATTTTTTGGTTTGTCATTAGTACAGGTTAATCTTTGCGAGTCTGACGAGTGATGCTCCCGTTCATCGCGTTGTCACACATGTCTTTGCTGAGCTCATGCATTCATGGTGAACAAAGATTGGCTCAGAAAATGGCTTTGAAGTTGAATCTGTTTAGACAAGGCACATCAATGTGGTCAACATGGTTGTCTGAATGTCAAATAGGATTGTACATATGATGTTGGAAAGCTGGATATTCTGCATTTAGGCATACTTCCTTCACAATGAAGTGGGTGTTGTTTCTTTTCCCAATTCCCAATTGTATTTTGTAGGCTTGTCCCACTGCTGCAACACCTAGCATAGATTTTGAGAGCAAACGCCTACCACACATTCTTCCTGATTTGTGTTGCCGGTCAGCTCTTATTTTCATTTTGCAGTCACCCACCTGAGCTGCGCAGTCATTTGCTGACCACACTACTTTCAAGGCTGCTGCAGGCAAATCGGAGATGCCGATTTTGGAAAGAGGACTGGTGATATCCTGCCAAATGAAACTCTCCCTATCGGAATGAGGCAGTGGTAAATTATGCTATGCTTTGCCTGTCAGGTTGCTGGCCACAGTTGACCCTGGAACTGCCAGGGCGTAACTCTGGACCATGGAGCACATCAGTGCTCTGGTGATGAGTGTTTTTACGGGATAGTACATGACAGCCTGTGGTGCCTCTGTGAGGCTGGAAGTAGGAACCAAGGTTGACAAGAGTGAAAATTATGTGAGTTTGTTTTATTTCAACATACAAAATTGTGTCTTGCATCTGTTACTCGCTATAACACCTGTTTCTTTGTGTCTGTGCCTATGACACTTTTGAAGTTTTACCCACAGTTTTAATATTTATGTAAACAAACAGTGAATAAGGGCTCTCCCCTTGCCAGCATAATCAGTGAGCATAGCACTTAAAATCACATTGCAATTACAGAAATGACTAGTAGCCTTATACAAAGTTTTGATGAAAGCAAACTGGAACACAACACAGTCTTGTAGGGTCTTTGTCTGTTGATTGAAGGGAGAATAAAGCACAGGTTTGTTACAGTGGCAGATGAGATGGTGCACTAAAGGGAGTTGTTCATTGTTTCAGCTGTGGAACATGCAATCTGATCCCCTGGCTGCCTTCCTCAAAGTGGATCTGTATTTGCTAGTGTCAATATGCTCTGTGTTCACCGAGTTCCTGTCTCGTATGAAAGCTGCTTTACATTATAAAAGAACATTTGAAAGCAGATCTTGCCCATGCAAATCTGTGTAGTTCTATCCCTGCTTTGAATTGTACTGTAGGCTGGTCACATATGATGCAACACACAATACCCTAGAAATTTTTACCACTGCATCTGTGTTGTCTTATATGAATGTAGAATAACACACAGGTGGTTGTGAAAATGCCCAGGGTATTGTCTATTGCATCAGTAGTCCATAAGCCTTCCTCACCCCTGGGGCTGAAGCAGGGTGCTCAGCGCTGCGTTCATTTGTTTTCGCCTCCTCTCCCCATGCAGCTCCCCCTGGTCGGGGTGGGCTGCCTCTCTCTCAACCCTGTGGAGCAGCAGCACGTCCCCGTTCGCGGCGTCTCCTGCGCCCACATATGTGCACGCATATGCGTCCGCCTACTCACACTGTCCTGCAGGGTTCTGAGGAGGACAGACGCCCTCCCGCAGAATTAGATAAGCCACAGCATCTCCTCGGCTGGGGGAAGGACCATACCCGTCCCATCTATTCTATTATCTATGGACCAAAACCAGAACATTTTGGGGTTCAGATATTTGAGAAATTATGATTTATGAAATTATGAACTCCCCACTGTGCATTCAACAATATTATAGCAGTACATAGTGCATAATACTGTAATAACCTTGTATTGCTGCATGTATGCATGCTCTGACCCTGATGGGCTAGTATCCTGCTTTGATTAAAGGGCTTCCTATCCCGCAGTGGTTTAGCCCCATCCTGTCTAGGACAGATTGTGAGATCTCTCTCTCTCTCTGTGCCTGCAGGCACCACCCTTGTCCTGTGTATTGAGCCAAGCGCAGCAATGACTTGTAACTGTTGAATCTAAAGCATGCTGTTTCATAGGACAGCCTTCAACAATAAGCACTGCGTGCAGTGTGCAGATTCACATAGTGTTGTGTAATTTCACACATCAGGCAGCTCCATTGGGACGTTGCTAAGTGTAGTTAGTGCAGACATGATTGGACTAAACAGTGCAGTGTTTTTTGAATGCAGCCGTTCGATGTCATGGCTTCCAGTCACCCAGAGGATCTGCACCCATTGCTTGGAGACCAGCGACCCATGTCCTTGGAGATTTCTAAGGCTACTGCCCCCCCTCCTGCTTGTTCTTAGAGAATTTTCTGAAGGACAAGTAAAAACAACCCACGCTGTCTAAGATATGATTACTGATAAATATGAATGATTGAGCCACTAATCCTGAGTTAGGGAACAAAAGTGTGACCTTGGATCAGAATTATAGGTCTGTGTGGGCTGAAACCATAGAGTATAACTAGAATATAACCATAGCCTGTAATGACAGAGAGCTTTTATGATAATGCTTAAATATTTAAGACTCAAGTAAGGGTTTAAATCTTTTCTATGTATGAACTGAGGGGTTATCTTTACACTCATTCATTTATATCAACATTAAATTCATTAACGTTTTAACAAGGATAATGTGTAATCTTACTATTTTAATTAACATTTGGAAAAAAACCTCTGTGCTTCTGGGAGGTAGATCCTTTTGGGAATCCTGCTGTAGTACTATGGTGCATATGGTTATGGCCCATGGTCTGGTGTATGATCTGGAAAGAAAAAAGAATCTCAGATTTCGTTTCAGACTGGACTTGCTCCTAACCTCCTTGTTTGGTGGTGCACTAGGTGGTTTATTAGAATTTATCAAAATCACTGACTGCCAATCTCTCCTGCACTTGTGGTTGTCTAGTGGTGTGCTGTGGTTCTCTGGCTGTGTTCAGGTTGGCATAGGCCCTCCCTCCACCCTGACGAGTGTGGCCTCAGGCAGACACTGCACACACAGAGGTGGAACAGAGCGAATGCGCATCACACCAGACTCGTACACTAATGACATCATAGCCATGTGCTGTTCCCAGTGCTGGCCCTATCAGGTTATGGTCCATATGGAGGTGTTCTAAAGTACCAGTGGCATTATTTTAAAATCAGAGAAGCCCTATTGGAAATCAATGAGGGAGTCTGGGAGTTCTCTTACAACCATATCCTGAGAATCCAATTCTCTAGGCTATTATCCTAAAGGCCAGTGGACTGAGAGATTATTTATTTTTGTAACTAGTAAAAAGTTGTAAATTCTAGTAATGCTCCATAACAATATGGTTCAACTACACTGTGTGTGTGTGTGTGTGTGTGTGTGTGTGTGTGTGTGTGTGTGTGTGTGTGTGTGTGTGTGTGTGTGTGTGTGTGTGTGTCTGTGTCTGTGTCTGTGTGTCTGTCTGTGTGTGTGTGTGTGTGTGTGTTTTCCCCCATTGTGTGTAGTTTGAATCCTTAGCTTATCATTGTGTGATCTTTAGAAGTATTGGTCTGCTTTTTGTAATTATATAGCCTTTCTTTGCCTATGTGTGCATGCACAGATGTGTGTTGTAGGTGCATTTGTATTTAAGTGTACTGATGCATTTTTGTGAGACGGGTGTGTTGCCGCCCTCTGGAAGCACAGTCGCGTTGGGTAGGTGGAGTTGAGACTGGGAGAACTAGTTGGTATGTGCAGGGGAGGAGTGGTAAGGGGGGCAGATGGATCACATTTTTTCATCTGGGTCTCTCTGGAGCCCCACTGGGTGCTCGGCTGCTGCACTGCGTTGCTCTCTCGTCCGTTTCCACCGGCGGTAAGTCAAAGTCAGCACATTTCTGCCACTCTTCTTTGTTATGTCACAAGCAACAGGAAGCAGGAAACCTGAGGTGTGCTTTAGCAAGTGCTGAGAGCGGGGCAGCCCAGCTCTGAGATGAAAGGGAGGAGAGGGAGGAAGTGGAGGCTGAAGATGTGTTGCAGTCTGTGGTGGGAGGGAGGGGGAAGTGGAGGGGGAGGTTGGGGGGTCCTCTCTGTGCAGGCAGCACTCCCCTGTTTCAGGAATCACTCTCCCATAGAAGCTTGCATATAGACATTCTCTTTCCCTCCCTCCCTCCCTCCCTCTCTCTCTGCTCTTCCTCTACAGCATGCTTTTTAACTCCCCTCCCCCTCTCTTTCTCGCTCAGTGTGGCAGTGTATCAGTGCTTGCTTTGGCAGAGTCAGAGTCTCTCTCCCTCTCTCGCTTGTCTGTTTGTGTATGTTGTGTGTGGGTGTGTGCCGGTGGGCGGGAGGAGCCCAGCTCTCTTCTTATTGGTTGGCTGCAGCCTAAAGGGGCAGGCGTTAACTGTGTACACAGTGAGCAAGAGAGAGAGGGGAGGGGAGAAGAGAGAGAGAGAGAGCAAGCAAGAGAGAAAATAAGCCCTGGCTGGCTGGGGTCAGGGGAGAGTGGAGATAGAGAGAGTGCGTGGGCGTTTTGTTTTGCCATGGCAGGGTTTGAAAGAGAAAGAAGAACGAGTCAGCCTGTCTGTCAGTGGCACGCCGCTGCGTCTCTCTGCCCTGACGCCAGTACTGCTTCCCAATCCGCCCAAGCCACCACCTGCTCTTCATCATCATCATCATCTTCTTCTTCCCACTCTGCTACTGCCAAAGCTCTCAGCCCCACTCTCTCCCGGCTCTCTCCCACCGCTCTCACGGACCCCGCACCCGCACACAGCCCTCTCCACTGAACCAGGGAGTCGTCAGTCCGACCGGGAGGGGGGCGCTGACAGGGCTGGAGGTGGCATTACAGCCAGCAGGAAATCCTCCACAGGAATAATAACACGGGCTTTGGGTGCTGTTCCTTTCGTTTGTGATGGTGAGTTTCTCTGCTCTTTTTTCCCCTTTCCCTCCTCTTTTTTAAAAGAAGGAAAGCTCTGTGGTGCTGTTCATTAATGCTGGCGGGATCTTCCAAAGCATTTGCTTTGCGAGTTACACTTCTCAGGGGCGGGAGGAGGGGGTTGGGAGGGGTGGAGTTTTCTGTCAGTCTTTTTGGAAAAAGAGAGAGGAGAGTTGACTCAAGTCCACGGTTTGTTTCAAAGCAGTCTGTCAACTTTGCCTGTGTTTTCTCAAGAGCAGCGGATTTGTTTTTGCCCAGAAACAGAGTGGTAATGAGACTTGGAAACGCCACTGCTTTGCAGAAGCCGCCTTTTTGTCACTGTTTTGATCAGCTTCATGTTGTCCTGACCAAACTGACAGCATTACATCACACAGTGGTCATTTGTATCCACATTAGAGCTCAAGATGATACAGTGGCAGCCAAGGGTCAGCATGTGAAAAGGACATGGGAGGGGAGGCAGGGGTGTCATGCCCCTTATGTCCCTAGCAACAAAAAGAAAACTCTGTGATGTGCAGCAGAACTCCTCACAGACAGTCATAGACAGAGACAGACAGTTGGGTGGATACTTTGGAGGACTCTTGTGTGAAATTTGAAGACTCAACCATTAGGTAGAACAATAATGTCACTCAAAAAAACTGGTTGAGAACAGGTGACCCAGCTCTCCTGTCATGTCTTTCATTGTGATTTTCTCTTAGAGAAACAGTCTTCTACCCAGGTGAACTTTATGGTCACAGGTTAATTACTGGTGTAATTCAGGTCTTGGCTATTGTATTTCTTACCGAAGATTCTCCTGCGGTAGTTTGTCACAGGTCACTTCAAATGGAGATCACGTTAGAGAGATCAAGGTAGTGTGTGCACCAAAAGAGGAAAGTCTAATATTGCCGAAGGTCACTTCAAATGGAAATCAAGTTAGTGTGTGTACCGAAAGAGGAATGTCTAATATTTTCTTTCCTCTTATTGAATATAACACACATTTAAGCAGTTCCAATTGTTGCAGTTATTTGTGCTGTAAATTGTTTACTTTCATCACACATTGAATTGAGTTAGTGTGTGACTGCCAGTAGAGAAAGGTGTGATTTTGTTTTTTTAAAAATCATATTTACTCCTCTGTTGGAATCCAGTGAGTGCTGTGAGCCAAATCTTCCCCTTCTGCTCTGCTTGATCAGACTCCCCAAATGAAAATGATCAGTAGATTAATGAACACTGGCAGTCCACACTCTACCAGCATTGTCAGTGCTTTATTTCGTAGTAAATATCCACAAATCAAGCATGGCATGCATGAGAGCGTACAAGCTCTGGGCCTGTAGGCACTGCCATGTGTGCTGCTTTGCTGTTTTGGTTTTAATCTGCGAAAGGCTTTGACTGCCAGCGCAGATTTGAGTTGTGGACAGGAAAGCCGTGGGCCGGCTTTTCCATATTAATATTGTTTTCTTTTTTTTATTATTATTATTTTCCCTAGCCTGGCACAGCGTGGCAGTAATGTGGGCTCTCAGTGAAAACATTCTGTGGCTTATGAGATCCCAGCTCTCTGAACTGGCCCCCTCCTGTCCTGGCCGCGTTGGTCAGGAGGGCCGATCTCTTTTCTTCACTCTCTGGTGCAGGGAGCCCCTGCTGGGAGTGGGCCAGGCATCCCGGGACAGCCCTTCAGGGGCCGCTGGTCTCCCGCTCGTACTTCCCTCATGTCCCCAGATAGAGGCGGGGAAGGGGATTCCCTGCAAGGGGCGGTCTGGCCACTCTGGGACTGGCATCCCACTTCCGGCAATCTTTTTTGCCCCATCTTTTATTCATGTACAGCAGCCTTGGGGGAGCTCTCTCTCTTTCTCTCCCTCTCCTTCCTTCCTTCCTTCTTTCTTCCCTCTCTTTCTAGCAGTGCATGACATGAAGACAAATTATTTTAAAAGTCTACCTGAATTATTGATGGAACCATTGTTTGTTTGCAGTGTTTGATGCCTGATTAAATTGTGAATTGCTTATGATACCAGGGGGGGTTCATTAACACCTACTTTCAAAATGCACACACACACACACACACACACACACACACACACACACACACACATCATCCTCTTTAAGCCTCTGAAGTACCTGCAGATGCAAAGTGACCCAGGATGCAGCGCTGAGTTTGCTGCTCTTCAGTAAGCTTAGGCTCTGTTTGAGTTGCTCATTTGCTGTTGACACACTCAGTTTGCCAACACAGTGAAAGAGCAGCAGAGGGGGAAGTCACTGACTTTACTTCCTCGAGTTTGCAGCAGTGTCAGAGCCGTCAGGTTTGAAGATTGAAATTGAAAGAATGGTGAAGTGCACATAGTTTTGCATGACTAGTGTCACTTTTGCTTTAGCAAACTAGCTTTTTCATATGATAGCTCCACGAGAGAGCACACAAGGCAAATTGTATCAAATTAATTTCAGACTCTACCGTTACCAATATTTTGCAAGGCCGAATTGGCGGTGTGTTGATACTTCCGCAGCCTAATCACATGCTTAATCAGAGATAAAACATGTCATGTGCTGAAATATCTGACTGCTTTGGTATGCATTCCCTTTTGGTAGATTATGTCCTCCATTGTGGCCTCACTGCATTGCCACGTCCTCCTCTTTGGGAAATGGTAGAATTCACCTGCCCACAGCCTTGCACAGCAACACCCTTCTACTAAGACTTGATTTTCTCATGCAAGATCTTCTACTAAGGCAGCAGAATTGGCAAATCTCCTCTCTGGGAATGACCTGTTGCCCACTCATGGTCTGCAGATGTAGTGTGGGTGCCCCTGAGGTCGCCAGGAGTCCTGCAGTTGTGGCTGAAATCCCTTTAGTTTTTCCATGCATTTTTGTGGAAAACCTCTTCCTTTTGAACGCTGGAAAACAGCACAGCTAATCACAGCGCACATTGTGGGCGTGGGAGTTTTTCCATCTTCTTGAATGGTGACTCCTAGATTCCTGGAGGCATGAGCAGGTGTAGGAAATGTGTGGTCCGACTGACTGACTGCATACACAAATCTATTTAAAGATGAAGGGGTCAGGAATTCTCATTCCCTTTTACTTGACAGATCAAGTGTTCATTACACATTATCTTAGAGTGCCTCCCAGTCATTGCATAATTGTAATGATACAGAACTGACAGACAGATTTAGAGGTTACAGTGATAACTGGATTTTTTTTTTAAATGTCCTAAAATGTTCTAGTATGTTACAGAGCACAGAAGAAAGCATGTCAGGTTTGATGTTTGAAGTATTGTAAGTTTACAGTGCTTTCAGATGGAGTAGAATCCCCCTCCCCAAATATAGATGTATGTATGTAAATAAATAAATAAATAAATAAATAAATAAATAAATAAGCATCTCTGATAAAGTAGCACAAATCGGCTTTATCCACTGTGGAACAGCATAATCTGTGCAAAGCCATGTCTCTGGCTCTCCCAGAGCAGATTTGCGGCTGGAGCCGGAGGATTCCGTGCTGAGGAGGATCCTTCCACCATTAGGTTTGTTTTTCCAAGTGATCACAGCCCCCTGCCCACCCCATCCACCCCACCCCACCCCCACTGAGTTCAGCTTGGTTTTGAAGCTTTTGGTAATCTGTGCAGTGAAAGGGTAAAGCCTCCTCTGGCCCCAAGTCTGATTGCACTACACAGAACCAAATGAGCACAGCGCTGCATTTGACAGTCTTTGCCTGTCCTATTTCTGTATGGATTTTATCGACCACAAGCCTCCATGATATCACGGTGTTTCCCATCCAAAAGCCTAGTTATATAGAGAGATGAGTACAACGTGGAAAAAAAACAGTGAGAAAGATAGCTATTTCATCAGACCACTCTTCATTCCTATTAAAGCGTGTTTGAGAAGAGGATTGACCAGTTGTAGTTTTCCCAGAGTATGTTGTTAATAAAGTTGTAGTCGTACTTTGTTTAATATCCGTTGAATTATTTATGTGGACAACATGTATGCCTTGCCTCTGGGAGATGAGCATGAAGCAGACCATCTGCTTCACACTTAGAGGATGAAAAGTCCTTCGACGCAACAGAAAAGGTTGCATCACAAATAAGATTTTTGTTTGATGAACTCACTTTATTTCCTTTTCCTGCTTGGGGTCTCTCCAGCTTGGTGAAAATGTCAGCAGATAACACGGCCTAGTTAGCGGTGATGAGGAAACACAGAACGACACAGAGGAGCCGCCGTTGCCTGCCGTAGAACCAACAGTGGGGCCTCATTTGTTTTATTCCATCCTGATATCGCCCGCAAACAGGCAGTGTCCTGTCCTCCCTTCCTCTTTCAGGCACACGCATCTGAGGAGACGTACTGCCTGGCGCCAGGTCTCTTTTAATTGCGCACAAGACACCATCTGCTATTCCCCCTGCCACAGAATGGCGAAAGCTAGACCAGCTTCGTTAGGTGTGCCTGTCATTTCACTGGTCTGGGTTTTCACTGTGATGTTTGAAAGGTGGTGGAGTCCAATTTACAATGGAGTCCCTTTCATTGCTTTACCTTGGGTGTAACTGTTACAGCATTGTAATGGTAACATAAGCAGACAGGGCAGACTGATGTGTTCTGAGGTCATGGTCCCTTATCATTAGTCTGATCTCCAGGCTTGCTCCAGTTTCTCATGCACCATTTCCTCTGTTAATTTACAGTACAGGCTGGCTGGCTCCCTTGCTTCAGCTTTCAGGTGGTTTTCCATGAACATTTTTTGTTATTCTTGTGTCAGTCAAGCCTGCCAGCATCACCAGTTCAGGTCTGCATGGGGAGCTTGAAGCTGCACATCTGCATTCTTCTGTGCTGACGTTTGAGCTAAAACCTGAGGCAGTAAACACAGACCAGAGAAGGGAGGATGGGACCAAAGCATATACATCAAGCAAACTGGTGTTAGACGAGAGTTACACTGAGCTCTGTGTTTACTGGGGGGAAACCTACGCCATTGACAGCAGACAAATGCCCAAGCAGTGCTCTCAATATTGATAGACTGCAGCTCTCAGCGTGGCATCATGTGCCTCGGCTCTGGTTGCAGGTTATATAAAATCTCTGCTCATAACGGGTCAGCCAGCCCTGATCATAGCTCGTGTGCTCCACTCGTTCCAGTGGAAAAGGGGTGTCAGTGTGTTCCACCAGGCCGGCGTGGGAGGGATGCACGCGCTCAGCACTGAACTCTCTGCCCCAGCCAGCATGCTCCTCCCAGTGTTTTCCATCCCCTCATTAGAGCTCGGAACCACAAAACACCTCAATTCCAGCTCACTGACACCAATTCCCCCCTTGCCTCCGTTCCTGTGGATAAGGCCATTTCTTCCTGTTAATTGTTTCATGATGTCAGGCATGCTAACACGGCACAGTGTTGGGGGGGGGGGGGTTCTAGCAGTAGGAAGCAGCTGTGCACATGCCAGAGGCAAATAAACATTCAGAGACCCAAATTAGCAAGCCAGGTTCTCCATTTCCAAAAAATATAGCCCTGAGAGGGACCAGGCCTAACACGTAACCTGTCCCATAGAGAGAAAAGGGGTCCGCTGATGATCATTATGAGTGCTGAAAGTGTGTTCTGCATTCTTATTTGTTCAGCAGCAATTAATTTGTTGTTTGAGAAGTTATACAAAGTGTACATATCTTTGCACATATCTTTCTGTGCTTCTGTTTTATTTTTTCTTATTTTACCTCTGAACTTGGCATTTGAGCCAGTTATTTTGTCATTGTTTACATGTACTTTGTGATACAGTGTACCAAACTGTAACTAGCAACTGTACCTTACTGTTAATTTTTTTGCAGTTAGTGACATTAATCACCAGTATTCACGTGTGATCACAGTTCCTTTTTGATGTCCAGCTGGCTTTAGATTGATAGCTTCACCTGCAATCAGACAGGGAACATGCCATTCTGGCTGTACAGGCTGCTGTAGCTCCTTCATGTAAACAGTGATGTAAGACCTCCCCTGGATTTTGGCTCAGCCAGCATCTGTGGCCCCCTGTATAACAAAAAAACCAGCAAGGATATTCACACCTCTCCCACAATTTCCCTCACTTCCTCTTAACAAGATTATGAAAGCTTTTAATTTCATTGTTCCTCATATTTACACTCATTCTTTGTCGGGTCCACAAACCTTTTCATATGAAAATGCATGTAAAACCCATATGAAAATGTGGTATTCATTAGCCTTCTGGTAAGTATAGCTGTTTTTTTTTTTTTTTTTTTTTTGACAAAAACAGCCTGTTTTGAAATTGGAGTCGAACAAGCCTGACAAGCAAGGTCACACATAAGCCAATGTCTGCAACAAGACTTTGAGAATTGCTGTTGGTGAGGGTTTGGCTTGAGTAGGGGCCAGGTAATAGAACTGAACAGTTTCTTCTTGTCCTGTCTCCTCCAGGGAATCTGGCGTATTCCAGTGGATGAAATTGATCGCCCAGGCAGCTTTGCATCTCATATGAACCGATCCATTGTGCTCTTGCTGGAGGTGCTGTCTCAGTTGAAGGACCACGACACTCTGCTGAAAGTCTCATTCATGCTCCAGAGAACCCCTGACCAGGGAAAGTGAGTGATTTTGTCACATCTATTTGAAACAGGCTGTTATTTTTGCTATTGTTACTGTTATTTATGTATATTATATATGGGGCTTGGATAGGTTGTTAGGTGCTGATGTTGCAATGATTTTTCCTTTTATGTCACTAATATCTCTCTACTTTTCTACTTTTCTCTGACCAATTCTGTGACACTCCCCCTTCCTCTATTACATTTTACAGGAAGTATTTGCGAGATGTGGATCGGCAGGTTTTGGCCAAGAGAGCATTTTTCCTCACTGTAAAAGTACTGGAGGACAATCTAAACAAACTCACGGGGGTAAGAAGCTGAAACACATTGCACACATGTACACACATGCACGCATAGGCACACAGGGAACACTGAGGTTTTAAAAAAAAACAAGACACTTACAGGGGGCAGACAAAATAATGACCACATCAGAAGTAAGAAAAAAAACAACTCATCAGACCACATTTCTTATTCCTGCTGCTTAGTGTTGGGTTTGTGTTCTTTATGTCAGGTACTGCTATGCTCTGCATGGGCCTTCGTTACAAGCAGTTTCTGAATGGCAGCCTTACCATAAAAATTACTTTTGTGAAACGTGTAATTTACAGCTTTTTGTTGTCACAAAGTAGAGTTCCACTGTTCTCTGTGTTCATTCTTATACTGTTGCTTTGTGATTTTAGCAACAATCCTGTCAAATTATTGTGATTTCTGTGACTGACACATTTGAAATTCAGGCACCAACTATTTTACCTCTTTTGAAACCTGCTCAATCTGTCCTGTTGCTTTAGAACATTAAATTGTTGATTGTAAAATATCTTTTATGGGGGTAACATATTGATAATTAGATGGGTATTATATGAATCACATGCGTAGACTTCTATTTAATTCCTTTTGGTGTTTCAGCTATTTTGTCTTTTCGCTGTATGTTCACAACCCAAATCTGCTGAAAAGGAAATTAAGGATTGTTTCAGTTTTGTCTGTTTCAAGCACTGCTCTGTTTCTTGCCAGGTGTCAGAGCAGCTTTCCAAAGTGCACCTGCCCCCCATGGGGGAAATGACCACCACCGACGTGTCCAACAGGGCTGGCGCTGAGGACGCCAGGCACGCGCCGCCGAAGAAGCCGCCCGGACTGACGGAGGGGGCCTGCCCCGCAGGTCCTGAGGCAGGGCCCCGGGAAGCCTCCCAGAGCCAGAACTCTTTGCAGGCCATGGACACAGTGGAGCAGGAGCAGCAGCAGCAGCAGGGGGTTGAACAGGCTGAAAAGGGCGAGGGGGGTGCCAGGCCGGGCAGCGAGGAGCCAATGGAGCTGGACGCTGGGTTATGGGGGGGGGCCGCCAGGACCGCAGAGCCCTTCCCCAACCCCCCTGTCACGGCGGAGGTTCCCAGAGCCACGGCCATCACAGCAGATCCTGGGGAGAAGGGGCCCGAGTGCAGCCGAGCCCACGAGCTCTCTCTGGAGGAGCTGAGCATCAGCTCCAAGCAGCAGCAGCTGCAGGCCTCGCTGGCTAAGGGACAGTTGCCCACTGTCGGGGCAGAGCCAGCGGTCGCACGCAGGCCCAGCAGGAAGAGGAAGCTGCTGGAGGACGTGGAGTCTGGGAAGACCCTGTTGCTGGATGCCTACAGAGTGTGGCAGCAGGGCCAGAAGGTCATGACCTATGACCTGGGTCGCATCGAGAAGATCATGTCTGAGACATTCATGCTAATCAAGCAGGTAATTCACCCTCAACTGTTTTTATTTTTTTATTCTTTCTGTTAGTTGGATTCATTTACACATCCAAGTCTCTCTGAATCACTTGCATACACACACTTGAACACACAAACTCACACACTCTTTCATTCTGTCACAATTGGAGGCCTTCTGTTGGGGAAGCGGATTATTCTGCTAAAAAACAGCATCCTCAAAACACACACACACACACACACACACACACACAGGTGTACATGCACAAACACAAATGTCCCGCTTGGTCGGTGGTGGGTTCCATCTCCAGGATTCCACGGGAATATTACAGTGAGCACAGTAAGCAGTTTTGTTGGTCCCAGTACTGAGTACCACCTGTGATGTAATCCTTAATTGAGCTCTATTTAAGATTTTTGACATTTCCTTTAATCCTCCCGATCGTCCATGGGTTTCACCAGAGGGAAAGAGTGGATCGTGTTCAGCAGCCCCAGCAATCCCCCTCCTCATCCATTTCAAAGGGGAGTCCGGGCCTGATTGATGGCATCGTTCCGGCCAGCTCTCATCAGGCTTGGCGGACGCTTCAGGGCTCAGTGATCGATGCGTAGTGTGGGCAGGTGGGGGCGGAGGGAGGGGGAGGGTCTCCCGCAGCTTGGCAGCGGTGCAAAACGGAAGCTGCCTGAGAGAGACAGAGGGAGCAGGGAGGCTCAGTTTTCCATGTTACTACATTTCCCTACTCAAGCCACCCTGGATCTGTCACCATTTCGCTCCACGCTGAGTCAAAACCACCACAACGAGAGGTGAAAATAACACACTGATCTACTGCTGGCAATGCCTCGATTGCACAAAAGCACTTCAGTTCACCAAAAAGTAGAACTGTAGATTGGGTTGCATTACATTCTGAGTAAGATTCCTATTCCCATGATTGTCCTGGGTTTTAGGTGAACTGGGTCATGTTTGCAGTTTCTTAATTTGTAGTGTTCCTCTGACACACCATGAAGACTCCATCCTTTATGCCTCCAAAGCATGGAGCAAGCCTAAAGAGTAGGTGGCTTTATTGATATCAAAATAGTACTAAACATTTAAAAGGCTGTTATTTTAACTGACAAAATGATAAATGATTAGAAATTGTAAAAACCATTTTTTTTGGCCTGTTTAAAAAATGAAGAAAAATTACACTTAAAATTCAGGTATGTTTACTAAGAGTTGTTCGTGACAGATTTGTATCATTGAAAAGAAAAAAGTCAAAAATGAACAAAAGAATGGAAAAAAGTCCAAGACAATGAGTCATATCAATATAATATCCAACAATATTAGTCAGAGCATTCCTATTGGCACCTGTTGAAATTCACTAACTTTACGTAATGTCACTACCCACCACTGAAGCAGAGCTCTAAGGATTGGACATCTGCAGCATATTCACTTTAAGGGTGATTTTTCCATTTCTGGAGACCCAGTGCAGCTAATTGCAGTCATCGGGATACAGCCATATCAACTCATAAGCCATGTATTAATCTGATTATGAAATTACAAAATAAATTGATCTCCACAGATAAAATGGAAAAGACTGATCTTGAGTGTGATCATTAAAGAGACTGTTCACTTATGACCAGGGGGTATGTTTAATTGCTGGTAGTTAATAAAAAGTACAAATACAAAGAATTTTCACTCATGTAACTTTACTCGTAGTTATTAGGGAAAATTGTAGATGATAAAATGAATTTCTCACTGTTTAAACAGTGATGGACTACCACCCCTAATTCCCTTAGCCCATGTGCATTTAATATATGAAGTGTTACAGGGTGTTTACTGTTGCTGGAGGTGATCAGCCAGGCCGTGATCAGGTTTGAAATACCCCATGGGTAACACAGAACCCTAATATTTCTGAAGCTTCCACAGCCCACCCAGACCTTCGAGCTGGTCCAATTTCTTGTCGTTCCTTACGTTTAAACCTAAATGGCTGTTGTTTGCACATGATAGTGAAGGCATATGTAAAGGTTACTTAGAACATATGTAGTCCATAATTAAAGGATCATCTTGAAACATCTTGATGCTTCTTCATTGTGAGATGTGTATCGTGAGATGGCCTTTAGAGCATGTCAGTGGAAACGTGCCACATCCATGCCTTCATGGAGCAACTGGTTCCCAGATTCCACCTTCAAGAGCATTGTAACACAGTTTCTCAGCCAGCGCTTATACTTCAAACAAACAAGTTTTTCTTTCTTTTTCTCTATCCTCCCCAAAAGCAATGTGTTACACAACAGAGAACACCATGAGCAGGCGAGGAAAGCACCCGAGCGGCAAATTGGTAAATCCTCCTTGGCGAGGAGAACCAATGCACTGTGCAAATGGAGTCAGTTTGAGAAGGAATGGTTGGATACATTACTGCGTTCTCTGTGCCTCTCTGACTCCCACACGATTTGTGGTGCAAATCCTTCCTCACAGTTATGGCTGTAGCAGCCGGGTGCCAAACCAGCAAACCAATTTCAACAAAGCTGTCTGATCCTGCTGATTTACACAACTCCTCATCTTGCCACTTTTTTCACAATCTCTCCTGCCAGGTTGATGAAGATGCTGCGTTGGACCAAGCAGTGAAATTCTGTCAGATCCAGATGGCCACATCGGCACAGAGACAGGTAAATCTGTACTGGCCCTCTTGTGCAAAGAAGCACGTACAAATGTGCACGTACACGCTCACACACACAAACCACTCTCCACTCTGACTGATTGGTCCTCCTGGAAGATGGATAACAGGGCTGAGTCACCACATCACAATACACAGCTCTCTGAGGAAAGTTTATCATGAACTACCACCTGATGGAGGAGACAGATGGAACCAGATGGAGTCCAGTCCCAGGACAAATTAACTGCTCACATTAAAGGCTGGAGGGGGGAGGCACATTTGGTAGTCCCTCTCCCTCCCCTCCACTCTCAGATACAGTTAATCATGAGACATTCAGCTGAGCATAAACCATTTGCACTAAAGTGCCCCTGGTTTCTCTGGGTTTAATCTAGACTAAATTTTCTTTTCATTCAAAGCTGTGTATTTTGAACAGTATGTAATAATAGGTAATAATGACTCCTTTCATGTGTATTGTGCTTTACTCGTTTTGCTCAAAGCACCTACTCGATATTCAGTAGAGAACCGGCAGCATAACGGGGAAGAAATATTCAAAATTATATAAAACCTCATGAGATGACACTTCCAGATAGCCGTGTCCAAAAAAATGTCTCTGATGCATAAAACCAGAGCTTATAACTTTTTCATTAAATACAGAAACATACAGAGTAATAATTTAACTCTCACTCAGGTGTGAGTCCAGGCCAGTTGTGTGTCTTTCAGTTGCTTTCACCAGTGAAGCTAATGATCTTTTATCCAAAGTCTGACACTTACTTGCCTTCCATCCCACCTTACCTTGATTAATTATTTAAGCACAAAATCCTTTTCTTGATGCTACAGAGACTTATCAGCCCCTGTAGAGGCAGTACTGTTAAAGGATAGTGCGGACATCAGACATCTCTGTCGGTGCCTTTTGTGAGCAGCAGCTCTGGTTCTGCTGGCAGAGTATGCCCCAGGTGCATTCCTAATACCTGGGCACATGTGGCGGTCTTAGTCCCTTGTTACACTTAAGGTTGTCACCACACTCAAAATACACTAGTTTTTGTCTTGAGCACAACTCTTGTTGCTGTTAAATCGGCAGTCTTGTCTTGTGTCAAAACGCAAGCCGCTCTGTTACACTTCTGCCTCCTTTTCATGACGCATTTGCTGGCACATCTCTCTTTTTTTCTGTCCATTTCTCTATTCTCTGCCCAATTATTAACTAACCAATCATCTTATGGTACAGTGGTTCTGGGGCCTAGTCTCAGCAAGACCGCTGCCTGTAGATTCCTGCTTTTTTTTTTCTTGGTAATGGAGAAAGGTAGACCATGAGGACTATAGTTTAGTGAGTAACTAGGTAGCTGTAACAGGGTGAGGGAGCCATAGGGAGCGATCCAGGATGCTTAGCCTTGACCTTCGCTGAGCTGACTGCTGTCATAGCCTTGTCTCCAGTGCTCTGTGCTAAACACAAGCTGAACAGTGGGTGCATAATTTTATTGGTTAGATGTTTTTGTGTTTGTGTATGTATGTATGTATGTATGTATGTGTGTGTGCGTGTCCGCATGCTTGTGTGCGTTGCATGCACATGGCTGTATGTGCATGCACATGCCTGTGTGTGCACACACCTGTGTGTATCAGTTGGCCATTGTACTCAGGGCTTCTAGCAACAGGGTTCACGTTAGTCTCATCGGGTGGGGCCGGTTTCCTCCTCAGCCAGTGGTAGAGAAGGCAGCAACCAGTCGCAGTCTCCTAATGTTGCATAGTATTTCTCATTGCAGTCCACGTGACTGCCGCCCTTTTGATCAGCAGCGCATTAAGATGCAGTCTCTTCTGCAGGAAGTGCATGAGGCTCTTGCAGAAGGCAGGGTGCATAAATCACAGGCCTTTTGAAGTCTTATCAGCACAAACCTACCGATGCCTAAAATAACCAATGGTGCACCCAGAAAATCCCCCACTTACAACTTTCTTGCATTCTTTCCACACTTGTTAGTAGGCCATTATCATTGTTGTCGTTTTATGCGTGCTGCTTTGTAAACTGTGTACTTCCTCTAGGATGTCCCTTACATGAATGTAGGTATTTTGAAACAGTTTTGTTTACTTTTGTTTTCATTTAAAAAAAAAAAAAAAGAAATACTGTATCTTCCTGGGTAATCACATGTACGCTAGAGAGCTGCCAATTCCTGGGAAGGAGCTGCTTTCATGTAAAGGAGGGAAATCATATTCCTCCCCTGCAGGATCACTGAAATTCAGTCCCAAGATTTTGCATTCGCGCTCCCCTGCGACCTTTGAAAACACCTACGCTGCACCACTCTGCCATAGTATTGGCAGTAATTTGTTAAGAGTGAGAATCATGAGCAACACCTGTGTCTTCTTCCCTGCCGAGTTAAATTGTACCTCATACCTCTCAGCCTTTATCCTTTTAGGGTTTCAATTTTTTGCTCTTTCTCTCTGTCCCAGTCTCTCTCTTTCAGTCTCAAAAACCTCACTCTCTCATGCACTTTCACTTTGAGCCTTGTTTCTGTCAGGCTCTGACTGTCTTGCTCTCTTCCTCTCATCCCTCCCTCTCTTTCTGTTTGTCTTTCCTCCCTCTCTGTCTCTCTCTTTCCCCATCTGTATCTTATGACAGCAGCTGTACTGATCAAAAGATGCCAGATGTGTCACCCAGCTTTATCCTTTATCTGATAGCCACCTTGCTGTTTTCCCAGAAGGTATGTGAATGAAATGTTGTGCATTGGTTAGCAAGGATGGGGGCCTTTCTCTGCTATCTTTGCAGCTGCTGTGTGCCCAGCCCCTAATCTCAGTGTTCTCTGCGTTACCGGTGAATGATAATGACAGCCCCACAGGAAATGAGGTTTCAGGGAGAGTGTGGGGGTGGACTGAAGCGCGCTCTGTTACAGGCAATATCCAAGAGCAGTGGCACACCTGGTGATTCTCTCTGACCCTTCGTGCCAGCCTGGCATTTGGCAAAGCTGTATCACTGGCTGTGCTCCAGCAAATATACTTTTACAGTGAAAAGCAGTGAAGGTGTAACTATAATCGTGTGTTTCATTTTTTTATTTTCCATTTCTGCATGTGATGTTTTGATGGCTGTGTGTTTGGATTCAGGATCAGTAAGCAATAGAATAATCTGGAGTTGGGTGTCCCTGTGGATCTGTCTCCAGTAGAGGTGTTTATCTCTGCTGTGACTTTTTTTTTGGCCCATTGCATGTAGCTCCGCCTCACTTTAGTAACCAAAGAGACTGCAGGCTCAGGCCTTTACTTTCTCCATAATATAATGGCAGCATCTGTTTGGTTCCTGGGTAGGGGCAAAACCACTGACAAGGGTAAGCTAACTTAATTGTAGTTTCTGTTTTTTAATGCCTTTTTAATGTGCCTTTTTAACATCTTACCCGCTGGCTGTAAATAGTAAATAAATGGCAGAGAGAGCTGTACAGTAATGTGCTTCCTAACGGTGTATTAGTATACCTCATTACGGCCAACCCCACTGCTCGGCACACCTGGATGCCAGTACCACACCTGCATTGCATAATTACTCACGAGAGTCGATGATCACACATGTCAGGTTATTGGGTGTCCCGTTTCACACAGACTCACACGGGGGTGTAGGGATCTTGCTGTGGAGGAGGAGTTAGTAATTATCCCCCCTCCCTGTTAGATGAGAGGCAGTTGGAGAGGAGTGTTCCCCTGGGGAACCCTGAGTGGAGCAGCTCCATCACGGCTCAGCGCACACACCGCAGCAGCACAGCGTGTCCTGGAGCGCCTGCTCCACACTCACAAACAAGCGCAAGACTGACGGCAGTACAGCGCTCTGCGGTTAACCCGTCGCTTAACCAGGTGTCTGCGTGTGCAACGTAGGCTGAGTGCGTCTGCGGGGGTGTGCGCCTGCACCTATGTATGTGTGTGTGTGCACGATCACATCTGTGTCTGTGCTGGCTGCATGTGTGTATTTGCGTGTGTGCGTACACACTTGCTTATAACTGTATGTGTGTTCATACATGGCTGTGTGTGTGTGCATGCATGCATGCATGCATTGCAGTGTTTGTGTGGGTGCATGATCACCCCTGGTGATGTGGATGTGTGCTTCACTTGGCTGTTTGTCTACATGCATGTGTGACAGAGAGATACAAATAAAAGAGCAGGGATGGATTGTACTGCAGGATGAATGGTTGGATTGAGGTCTGTCATAATGGCTGTACTGATGAGTCCAACCTCAGCACTCAGGGCTGCTCTGGGAGGCCTTGTTCTCACATTGTCCATCCAGACAGCTCCCTCAACCCCACACTCCCTCACTCTCCCATCTCATTGGCTGACGACTGGGACGCCGATCAGTCTCATCTCAAAAGCTCCAGTGCCACCTGCTGCATCAAAATGTGTGAGATTGAAGGTTCTGTTAGAGTGCGCGCGTGTGTGTGGGATGGAAATCAGAGTGGTCTCAGCCAAAGCTGTGCTGCTTCTTTTCCCCCAAGAGCAACGGTGAGAGAAACTGTAACACTGAGCTACAACCGCATGAGCAGTTGTTTTTATTATTTATTTTTTTATTTCAGCAGCAATGATAATCAAAAAGGCAGATCGCATAAATACTACCGATAAGCTGCTTTAATCCCCATTCCAGTAATTGCAGGAAGTCCATTGATTCAGGAACTGAAAGCACTGGTTTCAGAAAGCTGCCCTCATATGGATTACAGTATATGCAGGTGAAGGAGAAAAGGAGAAGTCTTCTCCCAAGCTCACAGGTACAGTGCTTGAAAGCCAGAGGGTGTGATTTGTTTCCTTTGTGTATGATTTATTCAGTGCTTTGCAGGGTTCTCACCTTGCAGTCTGCAGTTGTGAGCAACTCTAAGTCAGTGTGCCTGGCACACTTGCATGTGCTGTGAAGGAAGACTCTCTGTGTTAACCCCTTGGGTATCTTGGTAATGAAGGGCTATGACTCATAGTTGAATTTGACATGGAGTGGTGTTAGGAGAATGACACCATGAGTTGTGTAATCAGTGGCTCAGTTTTTTTTCCACTCTTTTCTGTTTGCTGCAAAATGTATTGTTTTTATGAAGTTGTATCTCTGCAGATTTTTTTTTCTGGTAGGTAAACATTTGGTTCCAGGTTCATTTTAATTTGAGCTTTTGATATAAAAGTTCGCTTGTGGCTCCTTTGTTCCTGCCTATCTTTTATTTTTTCTAAAATGTGCAAAAACTGTTACCATTTTGGAAAAAAATTTTAAAACTGCAAGAGAAATGAGGGGGAAACATGTTTCGGTTGGAACGTACTCCTGTTTTGGAACGGAGACCAAAGAGAGGAGTTGCTTCCATTTCGTTAGCCGTCGGCTGCGTTCTCCCCCGTTGCCATGGCAGCGGCTCCGGGAGCAGGGTGGCTGTTGTCACAGGTTGTTTGTGCAGCTCTTGTGTTTATGAGTGGTCCTCAAATGACACACACACTCAGACACACAGAAACACACATACAGATGTAAGGGGCGGGGAAGGGTGCAGCACGGCCCGCCTCACAATTCTGGCTCGCCTCAGGGACCCATAGCCAAATCCTCCAGCATGGTGCTACCACACCATCCCGTCCAGCTCTGCGCAGAGCAACTGTCCAGGGGTAAGCTGCTGCCTTCTGGCCCACCTACAAACACCAGCTTTTGTTCCATTAGCACCACGCTCTTATTTTATACAAAGGTCATTGTTGTTTTCTCTACTCTTGTCTGCACATAGCGTAGCTAAATGTTGTCTGAGTGTTGGAGCTAACAGTAGCTCATCTGTGTAATGTGATTTAAGCTCCCTGCTTATTGTCTCTTGAGGGTGATGAAAAGAACAGTCTGCGATGTCTGTCAGCTGCTGTGCGCTGTATTTAGTGGATAAGGCCTTTTGATGCCGCAGTCACCTCTACTGTATCTTTTCCCTCGCTGGGTTCTGCTACTTCTAACTGCAGGGACTGAACTTGTGACCTCTGTGTCTCCCCTTTCAGTCAAGCAGTGATACACCCACCACGCCCAAACACACCAAGGAGCACCGCGACATCTTCTTCCCTGTGGTGCCGCCTACGGCCACTCCACTCGGCAGCCCCCCCGGGCACCATCCCCCACACCCCCAGGACAGCGAGGCCAAGACCAGTTCTGAGCCAGCCAGCAAGGCCCAGAGGCCCCCACCCACCACATCCTACTGCCCGCCTATCATCACCCAGGACCAATCGCAGCTAAGAAGGCAACAGAGCCATCCAGCAGCTATGGCCTTCCTCTCCCAGACAGGTAAGTAAATACTTAATGTTTTCCTTTTAAGCTGTTGAAAAAGAACTTTTTATTTATTTTAAAACGTGAGAAGGGAGCCTAGGATCTGGTCTTTTTTTGCAATTGTTTGCTATAGGAGCATTTCTTTTTTCGCTTGTATACACCTGTACAGCAGTTGTAAACTTACACAAAGATAACATTGAAATGAGACTATGAAGTGATGGAAGCTCCACAGCAGGTATTTCTGATTGGGATTTAAAAAGCAGGAAACACAAACTTCAGTCTTTTGCTGATTATATTAAACACCTTGAGGTGACTAAACATAATAATGTAGCAGGGTTAAATTGAGTGGGTTTATCATTCGTGCTGTTCTCCTGGACAGTTTTCATTGTGTTTATGTAAGATTAGTTCATTATGATACAAGGAACATCCAGAAAGGTCCAAGCCACTTTGAAATGGATTGCCTGATCCACTGCATGGGGTGGCACCGTTTATCTCACAGTCTGTAATTGTGCATGCCCCTCTGCAGGTCCAGCAGGGGGCAGACCTGAGCTCATTAGCATGCAGGAGGAAATGCGAGGCTGAAGCTCCTTATTCTGGACTACTTCCCTGAGCACAGAACACAAATTGAGGCTGATTTGAAACATTAGCTAACACAAAATTGTTTTCTCGTATGAATCCCTAATATACTGTGAGTTAACAGTATCAGAGTCTTGGTCGTGTTAGTTTTCTAGGCATGCACAAGGAGTAGTGTGTAAAATTCATTACGTGCTCTACTACCCATATTGTGAACAAACATGTATAGGCTTGATCCAAGCATTGAAGGATGTTGCTGATGTTCTGTGTGCAGTGGCGAACTTTACCATCTTGACCATGTTAATCTCAGTCATTTCCATTCTATATATTGAAAGGGTATGTGCTAATTTCCTACCTCGCATGTGATGTGGAGC
Organism: Albula goreensis; assembly: GCA_022829145.1. Classification (NCBI taxonomy): domain Eukaryota; kingdom Metazoa; phylum Chordata; class Actinopteri; order Albuliformes; family Albulidae; genus Albula; species Albula goreensis. Next base: position 34,767,439 of record CM040744.1, read on the forward strand.
ATTAAAAACAAGCGAGAGTGAATTAGGCTAACCCATGTGGATGGGCACGTGCACAGACAGGCTTTTTCCAGACGTTCACACACGGTGAGGTGTGAGGGGGAGAGAACAGGGCTCAGTATCTGGACACTCATAGCAGAAATCTACAAATAATGGTTGCCCAGGCAACGCAGATGAAGAGGTCGGCAAGAGAGTGAATTATTACATTTGCTATTAGTGGTCTGACAAAAGCACATAGGCGCATTGGGCTTTCTAAGGGACCTTTATCCGGTTTTTGGTCTTATTTATTTATTTGTCTGTTATTTATTCATTACCAGGAGCGAGCAAGGGAAGGGGGTGGGGGGGAATGGGTGGGGGGGCGGGGGGTTTTGAGTAGGCTTAGAGCCAGCAGGCCCAGGTTATGCTGGACCTCTGGCAGTGAGCACTGGCCAGCCTGATTGGTCAAGCACACATGCAGAGGTGCAGTGTTGTGCAGTCGCTGATGTAATTTCTGTTGTCTGCACAACCACACGAAAGGGAAGCAGAGCTGAAACACAGATCGGGCTTAAATACAATTATCTAATTTGGCCGCATGTTCAACCTGCCAGTTCATGTTGTCTTAGTGTGAGTCCTTAAACTCGAACTCAAACACAGTCAGGCCACAAACACAGGTTTATAATGTACAAATTCCAATCTATTATCTTCTTTTTAAAGATACTGTGCAGGCTACCTTCCAGAATGACTCAGCACTGGGGGTGGTAGTTAGAGGATAACTAGATGCATATGGAACTAGATTACCTTATTGTTCTCTTCCAGCTACATCCAGTTTATGTTATATCTTGTGGTGAGATATTTAACTCCTTTCCTCAATGCATTCATGGTTGCCTGTGATCTGGTCCACTTAACACCTTATATGAATTTAAACATTGGCTAACTGAGTGCCCATTATCAGTTTGTCACAACATGACTGTGATTTGGATAGGGTTGGAGTCACAGAACCAAGAAAGCAGTTTGTGCTGAATCTGAAGGCAAGCTGACTGCATTCTCCCTCACCAGTATAGTCCTCTGTTTAATTGAGCAAACATAACTCAGACAGTGAAGACCATTTGAGTGTTGTTTTTGCTTTGGACGGTGAGGTAGATGCAGATGTGTGTGTGTGTCAGTGTGTCTATGTGTGTGTGTGTGTGTGTGTCTTTGTGTGCATGTGACAGAGAGAGAGAGAGAGAGAGATGCAAGAGAAATGGGTTTTTCTGTTGAATTAATTTCTTACTGCATTTGGCACCACCTCATGGCCAATTGATGCAACACTGCTTAACTGCAAAGACTGTTATTTATTTTTAAGCATGCAAAAGCAGATATTGAAGGATGTTGATTTCTCTCACTCTTTCCCTCTCTCTGTTCAGACGAGCATGAGGAGCCACTGGAGGGTCTGGGGTACAGGCAGCAGGAGTCTCGCCTGTGTCAGCAGATGAAGATGGCCAGTGTGTCCCCCGGCCAGGATGCCCCAGGCTGGCTCAGTGAAGAGCCCGCCACCTGCAGCGCACCGCAGCCAACATGTCCAGGTCTGTGCGTGTGTGGCTCGCTTCTGCCTTCTCTCCAGAGCAGAAAGTGCCCTGGTTTCCCTTCCAAGTTCTTGACATAAGTCTTAATGTTAAAGTTGCTTATATTCTACTTGTTGCACTTCTCTGGTGTAGTGCATTCATAAAATGCCTCTCACACCTTTTTTATTTTTTGTTGTCTTCTAGATTACTAGGAGAACACTGAGGTTAAATGGAGCTAATGTCACTTAATTGCTGAAAATTTCTATAGAGACAGAATCAACCAGTGTTGCTGCCCATCTTGTTTGAGGTGTATTATGTGTTGTTAACGAGTCCCGTGCTCTCTGTTTCTCCACTCCCTGCAGCCTCATCTCTGAGCTCCTCTCCAGACCAGACATTCCCTGGCGGAGAGCAGTCCAAGCAGGCAGACCCCAGCCGGATCCGCTCCCGAATCCCTCCCAACATGCCAAAGCTCCTAATCCCCTCCACCGTCACCAAGTTCCCCCCGGAAATCACCGTCACCCCTCCCACGCCCACCCTGCTGTCTCCCAAAGGCAGCATCTCTGAAGAGACCAAGCAGAAACTCAAGGTGGGCTCACTCCCACACTCTGCGTCCCATTGACGTGTAAATGTCAATCAGTAAAATAGCCAAATGTCTCTTAAGAAAACTACTGTACTCTCATATTTATCACTAACAATTTCACAGTAAAACAAATGTTGAAGACGAAGGAAGAGAATGTGTAAGACAAGTGCATGTGATGTTAGGTATCCATTTTGTGTGCTCACAAACCATGTATGTAACCATATGTTTTCCTGTAATAACAATAACAAAAAAACAGTCCCTTCTCAGCCATTACAGATAAAGTAAAATCAACTTGTGAATAGCTGGTGGCTGGCCAGTTGTCATAAAATCCCCTTGCAATCCAAAAGCAGCTGCAAAAATAATTATCATGGACCGATACAGCGTAGTAGAGACATATTGAAAGCAGCCATAATTAAAGCATAGTTTAAGTAAGCACTGACTACTCTATAGAAATCTGTTACCCATCCATAATACAGTGTTTGTGCAAAGTCATTGTGCCAGGAGCTCAGATAAATAGGTATCGTAGCACAATGCTGGGCGAGAGGAGAGACAGCGCTTTCGTCAAAGGGATGTACATCCACCCACCGCTCCACACTGAGTCTGTGTGGGTGCACATCTGCACACTGTTAAATGAGCCACACTGCAGTCTCCACACCTCATTACACACCTACATGCACTGCCAGGGGCTTGTTACACACGCACATCTAAAATCCACGTCTAATTTTTGCTCCCAAAGCTTTGTGCCCTCTCACCACCACATCAGACTTTTACTGCATTAACTTCCTCCTGCTCGGTGGAAATAGCAAGCAATTACTTTGGCAGTTTTGTGTGTGTGTGTTAGCTGTGAATGCATGCACCGCCCTAGGTTCCAGAAGATTTGTAGATAGTAAAGAGAACAAAACTGCAAGGGTGTAATAATGATGAAATTGCTTCCCTCAGTTGTTATCATTCAGTAAATAAACAGAGGATGGGAGAGCTGCTGGCCTACAGTCTTCTGTTAACATGGCAGGAGAAGAAGGTTATTGTTACCGATCTGGATGTGACATCTGGTCAGTTTGACCCAGAATGATCATAAGACAAGTTGGTCTGTTTTTGGCATGCCAGGTAAGGGAGTTGAGCAGCCATGCAGCTGTCACTGCTTTATTGAATAGTGTATCAGACTGACAGAATCCTCAAAACTGTGAGTGGGTAGACAGCATTGCTCACAAAAACAGCCAGGTGAGCTTAGGCCAGAGAGATGAACAGAGAGGAATTTACAGACAAAGTTACACAAGCACAGAGAAGCAGGTTAAATAGAAGAGGATCTCTGTGTGGATGGACTTGATGAATTATTAATGTTGGTAAGCTTCAGAAGAACACAGCTATACACTGAGATGAAATATGGAGGGAAAGGGACAAAAGAAGAATTGTTTCTTGGTTCTTGTTTTATAGGTATTTTTGCTGGATTGTGTGGGATTGTGGGTTATGTTTATAGGTGTTTCACAAAGGGGAATTTCACAAAGTTGTTTCAGGGCAGCTTTCTTTGTCATTCATGTGAGATGTAAGTGAATGGTTGTATTGTACCTGCAAGTTAGGGAGTTTTTTTATTTCTTAAGTTCTAAAATTCATATTTGGACCTGACTAGAATGAAGAAATCTGTAGCTTGCAAGAGATGAGGTGACCACTGAGAGGGTGACCAAGTAAGTAGATTTTGGGGAGCAATAGGATGCTGACTTACAAGATTTCCATAATAGAAATAACAGACTCACCCTTCTCCTACCACTCTCTGTTACCTGTGCAGAATGTCATCCTGTCCTCGCAGTCAGCTGCCAATGTGAAGAAGGAGACCCTGTGCCAGCCAGCCCTGGAGGTTCAGGAGACGTCCAGCCAGGAGTCATCCCTGGAGAGCGACACGGATGAGGAGGACGACTACATGGACATCTGAAACCAGCAGTCCAGCCATGCTGCCTGACCACACACCATAGCCCCGCCTCCTTTCTCAGTGCACTTCAAGACTGTGACGGACCGAAGGCACTCTGCTCAGAATAAAGCAGGCCTTGGCTTCTGTGTGACTTTTTTCCCCATTACACCCCCCCACCCGAGTCTGGAGACAATAGAACGGTACTTGTAACTGCAGCTAGTTTTGAGTCCTGTATTGGTGTGACCTGACCACCTCAAATTGTGTTTTGTATGTGCCGTCACACCTTTTCAGGTCAAGGGCTTTTCTCCTTCTGTTACGTTCAGCTGGGCGGCTTTACCGCCATGCTGCTGCGTAGTGTTGACTCAGCAATGGCAGGAGCCATTCTCTGTTCTGCAACAATCCAGCAAAGTGCCATTTAGTCCCATCACACTCACCAAGCAGACAGGTATTCCACAACCAGTACATGCCTAAAACCAGAAAAACACAGCTACTTACAGATTTTGCGCTAAAATAGTTGGTGGATTGTTGCCTGCCCTTTTGCTATGCAGATACTTTCTAAAACTGCAATGCAATTTTCCAGTCTTTGTTTATCCAAGTGATGTGGTTTATACATCTTTTCACACTTAGCAATGCTAGATTCAGGCCTACATTTTTGCAGTCTTTAGCTGCAGCCAAAACCTTGTACACAGATTTCAATGAGCCACATCTGAGGTGCTGAAATCATGTCACAGATATGTGCCAAGATGACATATCACTCCTGCAAGCAGTCCTGTTTTTTACTGAAGATGAGCATTTTTCTAGGCAACCTCTATTTGCATTTTATCTGCCTGGACACTAACAGTAACTGACAAACACAGGCAACCTACATGCTCTTGCTTGAAGGAAGAGGTGTAACCATTTAGCACACTTATGGTAGATAAAATGTTAGGACTCCTCTCCATGCAAGAGATATCCCACCAAGTGCAGCACACAGACAAGCCTGCTGCAGATCAGAACAGGTTTACATACGGTTTACATTCAGTCTGGTACAGTCTTTTTTGGTTTTGTACGTACTGTTAATGACCACTATGTGTATCAAGAGTTCCTCTTGCTAAAGCAAATTTGCTTCGAGTCCTGTTATATTGTGTCTTTAATGTGTTTGGGGTTTTCGTTTGTTTGTTTGTTTGTCTTTTCAAAGGGACGATAGTTACAAGAGGTAATGATCTTTACCAGAGAGGGATACAAAGCTCTGTCACCAGCAATGTCACAGAATCAGCTGTTGGGGGGGAAAGCTTGAGGACGGAGCTGATCCAGAAGTTTAAGAATACTTTCAGTTGGCTTTTGTACATATCACACATATTGAAAATGTCATTTCCTTGAAGGTATGAGAGTGATCGACTCTGAATCAGTCTAGCTTTGCGTGTGGCAGCAAGATGGACGTGTGGACGCACTCAGCTTTTGTCAGAGCAATTATTTTTTTCCAGTGGAGTGTACGTTTAAACAATATATTTAAAATGTCAGGCTAAAAATCAATTGAAGACAAAGGAATGTTTTTATACAGATTGTTTTCTATATGAAGATGGATATTTGCAGTATTTTTCTTGGAATACTGTTGAAGCAGCATTTTTAAACAAAAGGAAAATTCCTTGTAAATAATTATGAGGGACATCAGTTGACACAAAGTCTTGCTTAAACTACCTGTAAATGTATGTTTGTATTTTTCTGGTGTAAGATAACTGTTTTGTATTCTGCGCTTCACATGGGAATGTATCATGGCAGAGAATTGAGCCCCCTGGTTGGGTATAGATTTGAGTTATTACTGCACTCAAACACCAGGGGGGAGTGTTGTACTCTGAATACTGACTTGCTGCATTAAAGATGTAAGAAACCAAAAATACACTTGATACCACACTTGTCTGGTCTGAGTGCTTTTTACCTAATCACCACTCAGGGTTTGATTAATTAGCTCTCTGCTTTGTATATAAAACCATTAAGTATCTTTCTACCTGATGTATATAGCCATGACTTGTAACATTTTTCATCCAGATTATGAACCCAAGCCTAAAAGTGGTTTGGCTGCAGTATCTTCATTTTAATCTTCCTGAGTTCATTTCTCTCAGTGAAGTCGCATACATAGCATGCATGTGAGAGAGACAAAATTTCTCACACCCCTCCTTCACACATACTGTGGTGTCAATGCTGGCAAGTTAATTTGTTTCCGTTTGAACATTGCATATTTGTTCTTGCCTTGCCTTTAACTTTATTACTTAAGACCAGATTTACCATTTTTGATTGAGCTCTTAGAGCAACAGGGATTGAACTCTTTAAATTCCAGTAAATTAATCATGTAAGTAAAAAAATAATATTGTCAGAGGAATTCTGTCCCTCAATATTGGTGAGAAATTATGTTTCTTTTAAAGTTGGAAATACACTGCAGGAATTATAGAGGGTTGAAGTATTTCAGATAATTGAGACCCGGGTCCTGCGGTTACCCCCGCACCAATGCGCTTACCCGCTTGGTGGAATTCTGCAACCAGCTAATTAAGAGCCAGCACTGTGTTCCTTTTACAATTTTGTTTCTTTATCTGTTATGTGTCTATCAGAAAAGGGGCCTCCTGGCTCTGTTCTCTTGTGTTTGAGACCACCCATCTCAGTATACCCCTCTGTCTTATGACTTGTGGCCAAGTGAGAACTCTCTGACATGAGGGGGCTATTAGCCCTCATTAGCAACTTCCAGGACTTCTTATGAAGTGCTGCGAATGTGTCATCTTCCCCCACCTTTGGCAGCCAAGCTAAATTTGAGGGCTTGGTTTTTTTTTTTTTTTTTTTTTTTTTTATTAAGAGGGCCAAATGTGCTCTTGTCCTCAGGAGTTTAAAGTTGTGACAACAGTGTCGTTCCAAAATTCAGAGGTTGCAGAGGTCTGTGGGGGATGGGTCAGTCCTCTTGTTCACAGGTACAAGTCACTCCTCACCCCCCACGAGGTCCCTGTTGGTCTTTAAACATGGTACTGCACAATCAGTGCATTTTATGTTTTTAGGAAGGCGCACACATTTAAAGGCAAAAAAATAAATAAAAATAAGACACAAGGCTGATAAAGAGACAAAAGATGTATGACTGAACCTTTATCCAGCTGAGCACATTTCTTCCTTTAAATAAGTTCATTGTCATCACTAGCGTTTTTGGTTTAGCAGAATTAGAGATGTGTGTATTCACATTAACTTGCTTTGCAGATACTCTCATTCACGATGACTCAGAGGCCATGAACATTAGCAGCAGCCGCTGAGGTGGAACTAAATGTGTTTACTGCAATAACAGTGACAAATGTATTAAAGAAACCGCTCTGATGTGTTATTGAATAATACAACCGAGTAAAATGGCATTGACACAATTCTTCACTTTTGAATGCTGAACTGAATCCAAGGTACAGTCTTTTTTTATGATTTTCTTTACTTCTGTCCTAATGATGAGGATGAGAGCTACTGTTAGGAGCACTGGGGGTTAGCAGCAGTAAGGCCTAGCCCTAATGCTAGTCTGTGGTCTCTCTGTGCCAGGGATTGCAGTCTCACAAAGTGGCCAATTAAGGCATCAAAAGGCCTGCTGCATGGCTAATGTGAGTGAAAGGTGTGAGATTTCTCGTCGGGGCTCTACAGGGTTCTTTATGGGGCCTGGTCCGAGCTGTCTGATCCTCTGCGGCGGCTGTGTATTGGCAGCTGTTAACTGCGCGGATTCCCTGAGCTCGGCAGTTAAGGCAAATGGCCGGTGGCTGACACCTGGGACGTAGAGCATCAGTGGCAAAGGGGATCAATGTGCAGACGGGCTCCAGGCCCAGGACGGCCCAGGCAGAGAGACTGACAGGCCCATCAGCAACCCATCAATGAGGGAAGCAGCATATCACAGACTGTCTCTACAATGGGCCTCGATTAATATTACTGTCAGAAGTGGGTTAAAGCATGTACATTGTTGTAAAGATTTTTTTTTCATGTGGTTTTTCATTTTTTTGTGATGTATATTTGTTCATTTACATTTTAAAATTTCTTTGTTTGGTTCTGAATTTTGATCCCATTACTGGTAGCTGAAAGCACTGGATCGGACAAGGCGGGGAAGTGACATGTGATGGTGCGATGGGGGCTGAAAACGCGCTCTGACTGTCTCCTGGGGCGGGCAAAACGCATTCCTGAGCATGATGCGTGGCAGTACAAGCCACTCTCACCACGCCATGCCTCAGCATGTTCAACACATCCTTTGCTCGTGAAATTTGGTTTCTCACCACAGTAGACTTAAGGAGTTTTATACCTTGTAGTCGGGCCTTCTCCTACAGTGTGTGAAAATTTGATTCATCAGCAAATGGAATGCAGCGAATCGATAGTTACTGCGGCTAATGTGTCTCCTATCAGAATAATTTGTTCTCAGACAGAATATTCCTGTTGTGTTGATCCCTCTGTTTTAAAGCTCTCTAGTGTCTGGTAAAATATAAACCTGCTCTGTTTGAAGGCCTCAGGCTCAGCTTTCACTTGTGTATAGGGTGTGTTATTTGTGTCTAAAACACACCCTCATTCATTACATATAATCATATAAGTGTGCCAATTCCTGGTCCATGGCTGAGTTTGCTTTTTTTAGTCTTTTTAAAGACTGAATGCCATTCCATCCAATTTGGACATAGAATGAGTGTAATCCTCATGTCCTAGGTGGAGGAGGTGGACACATACAAACAGGGGAGCATACTTTACATTTTTTAAATAATGTATGGAAATATTTCACACAATGTATCATAGTGTCTGTATGATAAACTATGTATGTAAAAAAGTTCTCTTCTGAGGTAGGGAACGGCTGTTGAGACTGATAAAAAGTGCTCTCAGATGGATGCTGTCTCAGCAATGAGCAGTGGAGGTGTACACAAAACTGAGAGGAACAATGGTGGAAATCATGCACCCTACCATGGCCTTGTCACCATGTGATGAATAGGTGGTCCGTGTCTTCTGTGTCTCTCAAAGGTGCAGAGATATTATTCAAAATCTGTATCTGTGTGCTGTGGAGCTCTGGGGCAAGGTCAAGTCTGAGGAGGCCATGTGACACCCCCAGGCCTGGACTTGTGGGTCAGGGTCAGCACCATACAAAAATCTATTGACCCTGTATGTAACGGTTAACAAGAATCCAGTACAATGCTGCAAAAGATGTGTTTATTATCAATACAAAATGTAATAAATCCATCACAGTTTTGACAATGTGTCTGGAACACATGAGCTAGGGTCTCCAAGGCCCACATGACTCCCAGACAGGGGCAGCTGTAAAATTTGACGGTCTGGTCTGAGCAGGGGATCCTGTGTCCAGTGCCATCTCTCACCCTGCCGCCTACGTTCAGGCACACGTAACGGGATCGACGCCAGCGCTGAAGAATCATACACCTTAGCTCTATCACTGAGCCACACTCAACGCCCGATCCAACCTAATCCCTCTCCTGCTTGCACAATACCCTATACTTCTCCACAACCCAAATAGGTGACAGAAAATTCTCCGCTATGGGATCTTCCCCCTTATTCAATTTCATTTTTTGAAATGCCCTTAAAACATAAAATATGTGAAACAATTTGTTAAGGATGCCATTTTCCTTGAAAAAGAATGCTTGTTGGTAAGAAATGCATAGTTAAACATGTGAACAGTGTCTACACAGATGCATTATTGTTATTGCTATGTACATATTCACAATGCAAATGAATTTCAATAAGCTAGAGTCAAGCTTTGCTTTTCCTGTGTGAGAGGCCTTGTGAAGGATTATGGATAGGGTTATGATAACAGCTGTCAGTTCAGCAGGATTCCTGAAAATTCTGAGGCTTGAGATGAAATGAGAGACCTTGGGAATATGCAAAGCCTTCTCAGAAGTGCAAAGTGAGGAGAGTAGCACCAAACCTGTAATTAATAACTCCACTCCAACAATTGGTTTCACACGAGAAGGCTGAAACTACATCACACATTAAGGGGGACCCTGAAACCCACCAGAGTTTGCCTTCCTGCCCCACGATTGTTGGGAACCGATTACAGCAAGGGGCAGAATTATGCCTCTGCCCCTCCTTCTCCCTCCCTCTCTTCCCTTTTTGACAAAATTGCCTTTTAATGTTAATACGAGGGCTGCAACATGCAGGTGTGAAAGTCTGCAGCATAGCCTCTTCCTCTTTGTATGGATCTGTATGAGCAATGGGACAAATATACATCCACTCACTTACCATCCACTCAGGGCCTAGTCAATATTCTCACAGCCCGGGCTTTCAGGCTCTCTGGTCGTAAACACCTCTCCAGGCCTTTTAAACTGCTTCTGCACTGCAGAGTGTTTTTATTCTCAGTTTCTTTTTTTCTTGGTCTTAATAGAGCGACAACATAAGTGATGAAACGCACAGATTGGTCAAATAAATTTTGCACCAGTAAGGTTAAAGGAATGTCTGATCCTTTGGATTTTAAAAGTTTTACCAAATCTGCTTCAGTAGTGTCTTTTGAAAGTATTGAACGTGCCACTGCATGTCTGGCTGGAGGACAGGGTGCAGCCCCACTTAATCTCACTGCAGTAAAACAACTTGTGTCATGCAAAGCACTTCAACAGCACCCACCCTTCAAAAATGGCCTATTTTTGCAAATGTATTTGTATGATTAGTTAAAATACATGACAATTAAGCACATTTTTTGCCTTTTTTAAGCTTTCTTTTGAAATAGCAGTTATACTGTTTTAGTTGGTTACCACAGTCTTTTTCATCAGGAGGACATACTGTTGATATAGATAAAAAATAATCTTGGAAAGTTAATTTCATTATATAGAAAATCAATGTAACTTTGTATTATTCTTACTGCATTACCTTTACATTGTACCTGAGTTGTTTGACAACATGAAAGTAACTCAAATATCTATTCATTTGAGACAGCGAATGCATTAAATTCACAATATAACAGCATCACATTCTGACATTTTCAAAACCAAGACACAATATGTTCTCTCCATTAGATGTAGTTCAATACAGTGCTTGTGGATGGAGGAAGAGCAGGACTGAGGTGCCATGTAACTCTGTTTAGCATATCTATAGGCCTGAGATGAGTGTGGTAACTGCGCTGTGATCCAGGCGGACCCAGGGGCCATGAAGGAGGCTGGATGTTGATTTGGGCTGGTGGGGGGGCTACCTGTGGAGGGGAGATAGATCTTAGCCCCAAGCCCCTTCTCTCTTTTTTCCTTTCTGTAGCCAGCCAATGGTGCTAACTGCTAAGTGCTGGCCCATACAGCTGCCCTCCACCTAGAAAAACCCTGGCCTGCAGCAAAAACTTTGCCTAATGAGATTATCAATCAGAACAATGTCCTGTCTAGACACCCCAATACACAACCCTGCCCCCTCTTGCCTCCCAGCCCTGCATGCACTCCCATCAGTGAGCAGGTATTCTTCACCTGGAGAAACACCCAGCATGCCAAGGCATAGGCTTTCACTTAATAGGTTTAGTATGTCCTTCACTTAGACTGCAGTAATGAGTATTATGGGTAGTACATTTCTGCTCCCATTTGGGGAATATACTTTTCAGGAACTAAAATATAATTCTAATGTGCTAACAAATACACATTGCATGTTAAATGTGAGTATGTGTACAAGTCGACAGTATTCTTAAAAACATCAGACATATTTGTGATTTCAAGGAATGCCACACATTTTTTCATAATAAAATGCATTATATAAATTTTATATAAATTAAGTGCTCATGCAAACCTTTTTATGGAAACCATCATTAGCACAAGTAAATACAAAGTAGCAGATTGACACACTTTATATCTTGAGAGATTTTAACAGTGCTGCTTCTTAAGTTCAGCCATTACCACAGCAACTGACGATGTATAACAACACTCCCAAGTTTCTGTTTTAATTATTTAATCATTTGTACTGATGACAGGGTTGTTGTTTTGTAATGAAATGTATATTTATTGAAATTCTTTAAATTGTTAGTTGAAATTGTGGTTAATGAAGCTATTTTAATATGGCATTTTCTTCTTGTCTCATTATCAATATTCAGTAAAATAATATTACGCAAGTACATTGTGACACTCAGATTTAATGATGCAAACTTCAGCTCTGCTATGCTGAAATACTGTTGTTAAAAAAAACTTCCCATTCAGTGAATTAAGACATTTTGCAATATTCCCTTCCCTTTGAAAATGATTACTTTTTCCAGTTGAAATAAACCCGATTAAACAATATTATATTAATAAGTGTATGCACTCAATGACTTGAATGATGCAAACATCAGCAATGTGATATTGAAATATTTTGGTTCACCCACTCTTGTCAATCAATAAATAAAGAATTAGCACTAAGTGAACTTGTTTACATGAAAAACAAATGCTCCATATTCCTCTGCAGGTTTCTCTCCTCCAGCAAGGATTAGCTAGATTCGTACAGGGATTTTAGCACCGCGGCAGGCTCCCCTCTCCAGAGGGGAAGCCCGTCCATATTTGTTTAAAAGTCTTTTAGCAGTTAATAAAGATGCATTTCCTCTGTAACCCCTTCCTGTGGGGACGGTATCAATGCTCTGCTAAGTCCCTTTGATTTCGCCTCCCCACCAATCAGCAGAGGACATTGACCCCTCATTGTGCCACTTCAAAGGCTAGGAATGGGTCCCTAGGCCCCTCCCACTCCGGGACTCCCCTTAAAAGCAGAGGACACCCCTTCCTGCGGATTCACAGACCTCCTTCATTCCCTGTCACATCCTTTGGACTAAACATTGACACCATACCCATCTCTACCTGTGGGACCTTACTGGGAGCTTGGAGTGGATGCAAAACACCAGGAGCTGCAGAGCCCACTGACCGCTGGACATTATTTCTACCCTGCAGGCCTCTGTTACCGGATCCATCTGACTAACCTCTCCTCTGCTGGCCTGACCAACGCTGAAAAATGCAACCCATTCGTGGTGAGTGTAGAGGGGTTCAGCATTCTCACCAGGCAATGCTTTGGCACAGGCTTCCACCATTGCAGCATATAATTCCATGCAATTAAAATGAATTGTGTAACATGAGCATTTTTATTGTGCTATCAAGAGCTTTATTAGTTTATATAGAAGCCTGGAATAAGGATGTTTGCATGTAACTGAGTGACCATGTGAAGTTTGCAATGGGTTGCACATATGCTTGGGTATATCTTGAGCATGCATCTTTGCGCATACCAAATCACTGCAGCTGTCTTTTGTGCTTTGCTTGATCAGCCTGTAGTTCCTGATTTACAGGTCCGTCAGCCTTGTCTCATGATCCTCTCCCCCCCCCAGATCTGAAGCCCAACTTCAGCATCCCTCCCCCCTCCTCTGTGGCAGGGGGTCCCGACTCCTATCACCAGGGGAACGTCAGGATGACGCTGGAAGATTCCCACCTCTGGAAGGCCTTTCACGAGGTCGGGACAGAGATGATCATTACCAAACAGGGCAGGTGAGAGACAAGCTGACCTTTATGAGACTCTGCTTCCATCACACTTTGTCGTACAAAATGGAAAGCAAATTACATGCATAAATTAGGCTAAAAAAATGTGGGCACACATTTAGGAAGGAAAGACAATGACCAGGAAAACCACTGTATTACAGCATTGTGCCTTTGTGAGGGTCTTCAGGTAAAATGCTGAAATACATTGGCTTTCATGTCCAATCAAGTTTGCATATCCTCCTTTTTACATTGTCTGGCTCAATTTTTTATTCTGATACCATGGCAGTGTAGCCAAGTAGCACCAGAACACTCCATTACTACGTCTCACTTACAAACACAAACACATATTTGGAGAAGTGTTAATACTCAAATGCTTGTCACCAGAGCCAGGCTATTTCTGTCATTGGAGATACAGATAAGGTCTTTACGTGCACTGATGAATAAACAGGAAATGGGCTCTCCGCGAACAGCTGCGATGCTAATCATACTAAGTGTGTATGTGTGCACTTGTGTTTGTTTTTCAGGAGAATGTTTCCACACTGTAAAATCAACATCTCTGGACTGCTGCCCTATGCCAAGTACATTATGCTGGTTGACATGGTGCCGATTGACGCCTTCAGGCACAAGGTGAGAAAACATTTTTTATTCAGACCCAGGAAGGCAGAAAAATTAATTTCTTACAATGTTTCCCTTTGTAACCATCAAGAAATTCCATTCCACCATTAAATATTTTTTAAAAATTATATATGACAGTTACTGAAGCCATAAACACATTTTGTGGATCAAACACCTGGAGCCCTGGGTGGTTGATACCTACCAATGCTTGCCGTCTCCAGACGCAGCTCCACCCAATTCCCTGTTAATCACTACGCTGGCACGGGACATCAAAGGGCATTATCTCTTCCTGTTTTTCTACCCCCTGCAGGGTGCCCACTCTATTAGAGCCCCCCCTCTCTGTGGGTGGTACAGCCAAAGTAAATGAGATAGCACCATCACCTCCACTCGTTCTGAGTGCACCTTTCCTCTCTGGCAAAGACTTGTGTTGTTAGTCATACAGTGTTCTGTAGTTCTGATGATGGCTCCTGAGGATTTGATGTGTTCAGATTCTGATTCTCTTGTCTGTCTCTGCCCCCTGCAGTGGAATAAGGACAAGTGGGAGGTGGCAGGGAAGGCAGAGCCTCAGCCCCCCTGCAGGACCTACCTGCACCCAGACTCACCGGCCCCCGGTAGCCACTGGATGAAGCAACCAGTGTCATTCCTGAAGCTGAAGCTGACCAATAACACCCTGGATCAGCATGGCCATGTGAGTACACCCCCCACTAACACACAAATACACTACACTTACCACAGGACACCCTCTCATAGGGCTGCTGGGAAGTGCTTTAATGCGGTAGCACTAGTATGTGGTAGCAATGCTCTACAGTCACATGCCCATTTTCAAGTACCAGCACAAAAGTCTGTCTGTTCAATCTGCTCAGGCTACATTTTCATCCTTTGATCCTCCCACAGTTGTCAGTTTGGAATGATGTTACAGAAATGAACTATTATTGGTCATGGTTTTCACTAATGTTGATCATTTGTTTCATTTTTGACAATTTGTGAGTTTTGTGAGGTGTATATAGAAGGTTGTACATAGTGCTGTTTTTTATTATTACCCTTTTGCATCAATGTGCTGAATTTATGCCTGCCCTCTCTTTATGATATGCACTTTTTATACTTAAAGTTAATCTTGTGATATTCATTACATCTGCCATGCTGAGAAGGCTTACAAATAACTCTTTGAGTAGGAGAACACAGCTCATAAATAGGCATTATAATGCATGCTTGTAGGAGGTGTATGTTTTAAGGTCACGCTGATCTGTACTCTGCCCTCTGTTCAGATCATTCTGCACTCCATGCACCGGTACCACCCGCGGTTCCACATTGTGCAGGCGGACGACCTTTTCAGCGTGCGCTGGAGTGTCTTCCAGACGTTCACCTTCCCTGAGACTTCCTTCACTGCTGTCACAGCCTACCAGAACACCAAGGTCAGTTCCACATGCTGAGGCTCACACCAATGTACTAGCATATTGCTAGCATTGTAAAAATCCCTTGTATGTCAAATTTTCATCCGTTTTTGCATTGGTTCACTTCATTAGTCATGTAGCAGTACCGCCAATGTTTCATGGCTGTGACTAATCTAATGTATTTTTAACACCATGTGACTCAAACACCACTTGCCTAATGTGCTATCATTTAATAAACACTTGGGAAGTTGTGCTGGAGATACAATGACAAAGTTTTTTTTTTTGACACTCGCACTCCTGTTTTTATACACTGCTGTGCTGGTTGCAGCTTTTCAGAGCTGTACTTTGACAGCTGAATTAATTCTTTTTGACTCTTTCTTGTCTTCAGATCACCAAGCTGAAGATTGACCACAACCCATTTGCCAAAGGTTTCAGAGATGAGGGCACCAATAATAAAAGGTACTTATGAGGATGATAGCATCACCGCTTTTCTCTCCACCGGATGTGCCATTTCCATTCATGTGACGTGAACTCAACATCTGTCTCTCTCCCTTCAGACGTGCACACAGAAGTCAACCATTTCCAGAGAAGGTGGCAAAGAAAATGAACAGTATGGACAAAGACTCTGAGCAAGACAGTCCTCCAGGTACTGAAATGTTCTGAGACATTTTAGCATACAGAGAGGTGGCCACTGTGAAATTGGCACTCTAGGATGTGCAGTTTCCTCAGAGCTCACAGTAATATTTTGCATCTTTTTTGTCAGATTTCCACAGGTCGCCATATGAGGCCTATGAGGATGAGCACATGGGACACCCCAAAAGCAAAGATGGGTCTCTGGTGAAAGAGGAGCGGTACTCACCCTGGGGCTCTGAGCAGGACCCCTCCCTGAACATTCGTACGGACTCACCCCTGGGAGCCGATGCCCGGGACATATACAACTCAGAGCAGCTGGTGCCCACACCAGGCTCCTACCAGCCCTACAGGTAATGACTGAGCCCACAGACATGTGTGCCTTGAAATGAGGCAGTTTTCACCCTGTCTGTCTGCCTGCTGCTTTGTGTTAACTGTGTTGGGGTCACAGGTTAGGGTAGGCTGAAAATCCTCTTCATCAATGCAGATTACATGCCTCCATTACTAAGCTATAGTTGAGACTTACCCTCTTCTTTCTTGACTCCATAGGTGCCATGAATATGGGAAGTCCTCCTCTCCATCCTCCAGTGCAAGCAGCAGTGCTGGCCGGACCAGCTATGAGTCCAGGGTCCCTGATGTGGCAACCGTCCCAGAGCACGAGGCCCCAAAGCCACCCGCCCTGGAGATGGCGCCCTCCGCATGTGCTCCACAGCTCCCACCGGGGCCCCAGGACTACCCAGGGGTCCTGAACATGGCCATGCCCCCCACAAGCAAGCCAGGAGTGCTGAGCCACCACTTATACACCCCCTACAGTGCTGAGCAGGCCCTTGGTCAGTGGAGCAGCCCCAGCCCTGGGCAGTATCCTCCTCCTCATCACCTGCCTACAGAATACAGCACACAAGCCATGCATCACAGCTATCACCACGGCAACGTGGCTGACTGGAGCCAGTACCCACTATTCTCCTACTCGTGCTGGTGAGCACTGCTCTTCCAGCTGTATATCTGATGTTGTCCATCTATTTCCTGGCCTGCGACCGCGCTGACTGAGGGCATAGACACAGACACGCACATGGCCTCCGCTCTCTGTCGGATGCTTTGCACAGAGCTGGAAGCTGGATTCAGAGCTGAAGGAGCAGCCAGCATGCTGAGACATGTATCCCCATGGAGCCTTCAGCAGAAATGTCCCTGCTTGCTGTCAACTCATTGTCATTCTGCTGCACAGACTTCATACCCAATTTTCCCCAGGACTGCAAAATTATGTCATTGTATAACCCATAGCCTGTCATTTTTGGAGACCTCCAGGTTTTGCATTTTGTGTGTTTTCAAATATTTATTTATTTTGTGATTGCAATTTATTTCTCCCCACTTGTTAAATATTATTTTTGTAAGAAAAACCTTGACTTTTTAGTTTGGTATAAAATGAAACAATGAAACAGCCTGTTGAAAAAAGGTTTGCGGTTTCACCGTTTGAGCAGTTTCTGAATCCCAGTGGCTTTTTTTTGTAAAATTAGCTGCAGTGGTGGGTGACCTTCACAAGATGGGAGGGGGACTAAAACACCCGTTTCTGATGTTTCTGATGCACTCCTGAATGTGTTTCTCAAATATGGGGAGCAGTGATTATCGCACAGGTGCAAACTGCCCTGAATTTATGTAAATATTGTTTGTATGCTTCACATGTCTAATAAATGATGAATAATATGCAAAAACCAAAACTGTCTTTGTGAAAAATATATTCTATAAAGTTTCACCACAGAGCATCACTTCAATTAAATAATGGCCACCCCTGTAATGTATAAAGTAGGGTGCCTGTCTTGGGTATGATAACCCCCAAAGTCTCTTCATGTCATCACAGAAAAAAAGAGTCTGCACAACAACCCCCTTCACCATTTGGTGCAGTGACAGGAACCAGAGCTGCCCAGCTCACTGGGGGAAATGGAATAGACCTGACTTGTAAACTTGGCTTGTTTGATAAGAGTAATTAGGAAGCCTGTGTCAGATCCTAAATGAGGCTGTGTCTTATTTCCTTGTTGGGGATCGTTGTGAATTTGTCCTAATGATGGCCGCCTTAAGAGCCCCCTCTTCTACTCTACACTCATATGTGCATTCTACAGTACACTTCTAATATATGTCAATTTAGCGAACCACAGTTTCTTTAAATAGTTTTTTAAAAAAAAGTGTAAAGGACCGAACAAAAAGGTTTGTTGTAACTGGACACTCATTGGCCACCATTTCCTCTTCATCATAACTATTCCATAAATCCATCACATATTGCCTGAGGCACAATGAAATAAGGTTTTATATATTAATCTATTCAATCTAGGTGTGTCCTGATTTCTTAATTCAACCCATCACAAAGGGTTGCTTCAAGAAGCATTTATGTCTAAGTAAAGTAGGTGAAAACCCCCTCAGTGTACTGGTGCAAATAAAACACCTCCTTTACTATCAGATTAGCTGCTGTGTGTTTCCGGCACTGGAGAGAAGGTCTAGTTTTTCACAACACTTTGCAAATGACGGCCAGATTGATAGCTCCATCTTTACACACTCTATGTCTCTCTTATAAATCTAATGATTTTGCTTCAGTTTCAAATCAATGCTTATAATGTGAATGTCAACGCTCAGGAACAAATTGTCTTCAAAATGTGACAAATGATTGCCTTAATAAAATGTATCAAATATTTTTTTTCCTAATATTTAAGGGCCTTTCCATTCCCAATCATACCTTGACAGGCAAAAAGACAGGTACATCAAACAGTAGTCAGAGAACTTCGTGGCAGAAAGTAGCAGAGGCAGTGAAGTAGGTGGCAGTACATTGGAATTAAAGAAAAACAGAAAGATGATTCCATTTCTGTCTGTGTCATAGTCAAAACTAATTCTAACAGCTTGTTACACCCTGGCCCAGTCCAATTAGCAGAAAGATTTGGCAGTAGGTTGAGTTTGAGAAAGTGACTCATGAATTGAATAAAACCAGGTATGAAAATGAATCACCGCTGAGTGTCCTTTTTACATGATTCAGTTTTTTCAACATTCACTTTGCCGTTTGCTGCTAAGATATGTATGTAACAGGAACCTTGACCTAACCATGTGGACCAGACGCTGGACAATCAGAGTCTGTGGAGGTCAGTATGAGGCCCTGGGGCTCGGCGTCTTTATAGCAGGGTTTGTTTGTGTTTTCCCATTGTTTGTTTAATGAAGGGCACACTCAGGTGTTCCCCCGCAGTGGAAGGCTGTGTACCAGCCCCAGCCATTGTCCCTGTGGTCAGCAGGGAGAGGGGCAGCAGCTGGGGGTATTACCTGTGCTTTAAAGCCAGAGCTGTTCCGCTGACAGTCACTTATACAGCGTGAAAGTGGGGGGCTTTTCACAGGGCCAAATGAAGAGCAGCCCTCTGACAGTCCCTCTTCACAGATGTGGGCCGATAATGACCACCGTAAAAGCCAGCCAAGTGGGCGAGGGCCATCCCACAGGGACAACAAAGCCTCCTTTTGCACTTTTACTCCTTTCAATTCATTAGGACTTTTCTTTGGGACATTAGTGGACCAGACTCCCCCCCCTCCTCTCTCTCACCCTCCATGGACGTCACTCCAGCTTTCTGGAACCTATCATTCTGAAAGCTTTGCTGTGATGCGGCAGCTGCTTCTCCAATGAGACAGAAATGGTAAATTTTCTGGACTGCTCAGCTCAGATCTAGGAGCTGTTTCTGAATGTCTGGTAAAACAGGCTGCACGTAATGGATTGCAGAAGTTCTCAGACCCTCACACAGTTTTCGAACTTAATTGCCCAAAACAGGGATTTTCAATTAATATTGTTGGTGGGCCACTTTGACATTTGGGAACCGAGTGGCCGGCCAGTTGGGCACAAAGCATATGATAATATTATCCTAAATCATATGCCTATAATATAATATAATATAATATAATATAATATAATATAATATAATATAATATAATATAATATAATATAATATAATATAATATAATATAATATAATATAATGTAATATATTGCATTCTCATGTGCGGATGAGATTTTGTTGATGTGAAGCACTGGTTGTAACAGTCTCAATTTTACCTTTACATACTGCATATCTGTGTGTTGGTCTCGAAGTGCCACTGTATGTTTGCAATTACAGGCAATTACATGAATTTTACCTTCACTGTCAAAATAAAAGTTTTTTCAGTCCGTGTGTAGCATGCGCTGCCAGTTATCTCTCTGTTGCGGTAACACTCGGAATCACCGAGGCTAGTTTCACAGTAATAGTAGGGAAAGAGGCTGCTCAACTACGGGGACCTCGCCCGTTGAAAATCACTGGCTAAGAGCTTAAAAAGATGTACGTGTAAAAATATATACAGTATTTCTAATCCACACAAACGGCTCTATACTGCAGTCTACAAAGCAAAAAACATATTCAATTAGAAAATAAATAAGTAACCATAAAAAGAGGAGGAATAATGATTTCATTATAATTAAGGCCATTTGCTAAGACAAACAAAAATAGTTTTTTATGTCTTCTGCCTGTGTGTGGCAATATTGGTTCACAACTGAGTTATATGGTTAGGGGAACTATCATAAGGCAAATGGTGACCTTTTAAAGAGCTACAGAAAGCAATGTCTGAGACAGGAGAGAAAGTCCCTCAGGTGTTTACTGATTTTTAAGATTCAACCACAAGTTAGAGAATCTGAAACAACTCAGGTATAAAGTCCTCTACCCCATTTGAGGGCCATGAACTTTGACCATTTTCCCCTCTTGGCAAAATGAACTTGGTGATGGCTTGTTTGTCCCTGGATAATTTCTATCAACTCAATGGGAAGGTGGTCACTGGGTACAGTTACACACATGCTGGACCAAAAAGTTCTGAGATATTCCTGATAGATTTCTTAGCCATGGTGTTTCCTTGACTTTACGTGCTGTGAACATGCCTGCCATTAATATAATACACACAGCATCTGGAATGAGAAAATTTCTTTATACATCAAAATTTTTAAACGTCATGATTTGAGCTCCGAGCTAACAAAATGTAAAACATGTGTAAGGGTCTGATTACTTTTGCGAGCAGTTGCATGAATTTAGATGGAAGGAGATTAACTGCTTGTTAGATTGTCGGAGATTCACTGCTCATCACATACCCCGGCCTGCATGAGAGCCTGACCAGCTGTCCGTCCATATGCTGCGATACCACCCACCTCCCAGCGAATCATCTGCAGGGAGACTGGAAGGAGCATGCCAAGCGTGCCGTGACATCATCTCAAATCCATGATGGGGATGTGGACCACATCTGATGGCATGGCAGACAGGGGACTGGATCACGGCCAAATGCTTGAGTGAGTAATTAGTGTGTGTGTTTGAGCCCTGTTTGTTAACCTGAATTGTGTTAGCAGCTATTAGACAGTAAGGATAAATGAGTAAAAAGAATGTGAATTAGACCTCTGTTAGGATTCTATAATCCACTTCAATGATGTTTTTGTAACTTTTTGCTATAACATTCTTGTGCCTTTATAGTCTTGATTCATTGTTTCAGAAAGTTTTTTTTTTGTTGCTGAATCTGTCTTAGGCCTAGTTTAGACTTTTTTTTTAGCAGTTTTGTTATCCTACCCTATACTTACATTCCCTGCCTTTATTATAATGTGATGCTCATAACTGGAAGCAGTAATACAAGTGGTCTGACAAAGGCATTAACTATTTGCTCTGCATCTCAGTTTAAACAGTTTCTGCATCAGTTTTACATCCAAATACACTTGGGTCAACTGTATACTAGTCCTAATCAGATTACACATTCAGTTTTATTTTCTTTCATTTTTTAGACTGTTATTGCTCAAATTAGACATTTAATCAATTTAAATTTAATTGGGTGGGTGTGCATCCAGTTTGTATTCAATTTCATTCTTATTATTTCAGTAGCCAATGAACTCTTGCTTCACTCTAAATTTTGTGTCATCTGTAAATATGTTGATTTTACTATTTATGTTTTTATCAAGGTATGTTTCCTTGCCATGGAAAGTAAGTGTGTGAAACTACAGCTAAAGTAAAACCTGTAGCGAACAAAGAAAAAGAGAACTGGGGGAAATTTTGAGGAAGGGTGAAAGGGAAGTCAGGAGCTCAGTATATCTGTACCAGTGTAGATAACAAGGATATGCTGAGAGGATACCCTCACTTAGCCATGCCCCAACTTCCCCACCCCACCCCACCCCACCATCATGGAGAGGGCCATTTCAGCAGCAGTCTATAGTACAGAGGGGGTAGGGGGCGGTGGCCATTGTTGTGGGTGGATAGTTCATAGACTGAGCACAATACAGGGAGGACAGGGACCTCAGAAAAGCAAGCCCCCCAACCCCTTACACAATGCAATATCCTGTGTTTGTGTTTGAAGAGCTGCGGTCCAGACAGGACAAACAGGGAAGCTCTATGTCACCTTTCACCTGAGAGTAGCCTAAACCCAGGGAGTGTAAGGTCAGAATAAATACACCAGTAGCCCCAGGGAGAGCACACTCAGTGATGCACCCGTCAAACACATATGGCTATTAAAAAACGTGGGGTGTCATAACATTATATACTTTAATCTATTAAATACAATTTGGTTTTAAACCCATTTTCATAGAATACATTATGTACACAACATGTCTCTTGAAGTGTGAAGCCTTGAGGTATGAATCTGTTAGCTGAATAAAAACACACCTTTGGCCTCTGTGGGCCCAGGTATTGATGTATGTTGTCTCTTCGCTTTATTGGTGAAATGTGTTTTGCCAGTAAGAAAAGTAATTTGCCAGCTAAAAAAAAATGATAACATCTACTGCACCCATTTTTATTTGTTGATGGAAAAAAGTCAATCTAGAGAGGAAAATTGAAGTAGATTTCCATTCTGCATCAAGGTCCCAAAGAATGAAAGAAAAGAGTGGGTAATTTCCCTGACATTGCCAGTGTTATTGTCAGCATCTATGCTGTGCGGATAGGCCTAATTAAAATAAGATAACCGCATCTCTGACATCATTGGTTACAGTAAAATCCTGCCCAGTTCCTCCTGCTTTCTTTCCTTAGGAATGAAAAAGATGAATGGTGGGAGTTATTTTGTAGAACCTTTCATCAAGCAGCTGCATAAGGAGAAATAACAATGGAGATAAGGTTTGACGTGACATGACAGTTCAACCTCTCTGATGTTAAAACAACAGGACTGATAAGCCACAGGAGTCTCTTCTGTGATCTTCCAACCTGCAGCAAATACAGTCAAAACTTACTCTAATGAAGGTCAATTGGTCACAGCGGTCACATCTGAACCAGGAAACCAGGGCAAAGTTGACAGAAAGTTCAAGGAAACTTGCAAGTCGGGATTGTTTTCAAGTCCTATTCTAATCCTGGCATTAACTTCAAAAATCTGACCCAGATGCAGAAAAAAAGATCAGCAACAATGCACAGTGGCCTCATTTTAACAGTGATGTCCAACAGAGAGGAAGACAGTCTGCTCTGTAAATATTTCATTGAGCATGCATGAAAATTGGGGCACCAGGTTTAATTCATTTATTAATTAATTCCCTATGCTTATTGCCAAGCAGTAGGGTCTGGATAAACTCGCCAAGGAGAGTACTGGAATGCTCAGAAGATGCAAGCGCAGTGTTGGTGAACTAATTACTGTGGGTGAAGATGCTGGAGGGACAGCGAGATCCTGGTTGAGTGGGACTGAGTGGATTTTTCCGCATGGATGCGAGCGCGGTGACACAGCATCCACTCTGAGACGTTGTGACAGAGGGCGCCCCCGCCTCTATCCACGCGGTCAGCGGGACTCTTTTCAAGTGCAGAACAGTCTCTGCAGGTAACTCCCAATGTTCCTTTCTCGCCTACACTGTAATGACCCCCCCATCGACACGAACAGGCAGCCCAATCCTTCCCTCCAACGCTCCGGGGCTGCATGAGGGAAGCAGCAGTTTTTGATTTTGTCTCACAACACAGGCTTTGTGGTCCAATACAACAGATAGTACCACTCAGATAGACAACAGATACTGTACATCTAATGACTGCCCTTCAAAGGCAACAGCCAAGACCCATGCTCCCTTCACACAGATAACAATACACACAAGCTTAGTCAGTCACTTCAACCATACCATTCACTCTAAAAGCAGATCTCTTTTCTTGTTCAATTTGGGAACTCTTGAGAATATCGCAGGCAGTTCCATTTGAAAGCCTTCAGCTGGCTACGATCGGAGCCTGCAAATGATCGGTTCATCAGCAGCAGCCTGACAGGAGTCAAAACCCAAATGAGCAGAAACCAAAAGGAATGGCCTAGAACCAACACATCATTCTGTGCACTTCAGGGCCCCAGAGAATGATGCTTGGCTGCCCGGGCAAAACAGACATTTGAAAGATTGTGGAGGAAACAGCCAGTGGTACATCACTAATTCACAACTTGTGCAACTGCACCCAGGGCAGCCATTGCCAGATATCTATTCTGCATAAACATGCAGGCTGCCAGCATTTCAGCAGAGATGCAGGGAGTGCCTGGGCTCCAAATTAGCCTTAAAGTGCTTTAATAATGGACAGCAAAGACGTCTGAATCGACCCAAGGTGCCTGCAGATGGAGCTGAAAATACTAAGTAAAGGGCACTTGTTTAAAATACTCCCTGGGTGGCCACAACCATGAGAATGAATTGATCATGCTGTTTAGTGACACCAATCCAACACGGTGAGTTGTGTACTGTAAAAAAAAAACAGATTTTAAAGGGGCTTCAATATTCACATGCACACACACACACACACGTAAATGTGCATTTCTATACAGTATCAGTATATATTTAACATACAAATCTTTTAGCATGAGAGTAATGCTCATATTAACTGTAAAAGCTGGGCAATTTCAAAGCAGCAGACACTGCCACAGCTTGCATAACACTAATTTCTAAAAGTCTTTCTAAAAAAGCATTTCGTCTAATTTTTTTTTTTATTAAGTCTAATCATAAAAGTTGACTTAGAGGAAAAAAATATTGTGAATTGTATTTGATGCTCTAAATACTTCAAAGCACAACAACGTAGAACTTTGCTGTGCTCTAAACTAAAATAACACTCATGAAAAGATAAGAGATAAAACTTCAGTGTAAATAACCACAGAATAATCATTATAGACTGATATTTATGGGAGGAATGTCTTAGAAAAAGAAAAATAAAGGAGAAAAAACCTCCAGAGGTAACCATAACAGTCCACATCTGCACATATTTCAATGGCAGGGAGAGATGTGGCACACCCATCTTCCAAATAGGATAAAAACAAACAGATAACCTTCCCATCAAAAGAGTATGCAACATCTTTCAGAGAACGTGGAAAACTATGCTGACTCATACAAATAATACCACTCTAAAAACCATTCTTTTCCTTCATGAAGTCAGAGCTCCAAGAAGCCAAATGGGGAGGAACTGGGGCAGACTACAGAGAGGAGATAGCGGGTGAAGTCATTCCGCCTCTACTACTGATAGGCCTTTGGGGCAAGGTCGACCCCCCTCCTGTCTACCCGCACCTCCTCCCCATGCCAATCCCTGTTTCCTTGTACTGAACCTGCCTCACCAACAAGCACAACAATTCGCTCATAACAGTGTACAGAAACTTGCCATGTATTTCCTGCTGCCACTCTGTGACTTCATTAGTTCTTATCATCTCTTAAGGATGTGGCAGTGGGTTTAGCAGTCACAGATTGAGAACAGAACAGAATACTATACTTCTGTCATCTGGGATTCACACATTGAATCCATTTCGAAACAGGCCGAGATGGCCTGGTTCTGCAGAACCAAACCATACAAATGATAAAAAAGCAATCAAACCGCATTCCACTCCACCTTTCCCCCAGAATCTGTTCCAAAGGCTAAATGCAGTATCTGGTTAGAGCACAGGACTCAAGAACACTGTGGGTACAAATGTGTAGCTTTTATCCTTTTTTGTATGACTTCCCAGCAATAGCAATGATTCTGAAACCAAAGTTAGATGGATGTGCAGATCTGCAGGATACAGCCCTTTCTCGTGCCTGAGAAACCTCATCTGACTATTCAGAGTTGTGCAGCTGAACTAAATCCAGTGAAGATGCATTGCTACAGATGTTTCAATATTTTCACCATCTGTTTAATGCCAAAATTGCATGACAAGAAAAATGTATCACAGCCAAATGTATCAGAGCATGGTTATAGAAGAGGTAGGGATGCTGAGCATTTTCTGACTTGCTATCTGGTGAGGATCTGTGCATTGGTTTTAAAATCCCTATTTTAATATTTTAGATTGTTTAGATGTTCTTATTTCTCATGCACTTATATTGTGACAGCTATTTGTAGAAGGATTCTGTGTTTTAATCTAAGATGCGGCTATCGTTACATTCCAAAAGAAGATGGCTCAATTCTATAGAAAGAATAATATCTCTAAAAATAGTTGAACAATACATGCTCTTCTGTTTACTTTGTATGTTCAATCAGGCTTTAAATCAAAAATCTGCATGAGGAGGCACCAAGTCTAATTTGCGCTAGCCTTATACACACTTATTTCTTTTAAAAATGAAAAAAAAAATTTCTTCTAAGAAACTCCGCTCCTCTGATGGAACCCACTCTTCAAAATATGACTGGTTGAAACAGGCCTCAGATGGCACAGAAAGAGTGTGATGCAACTGTCTGGCAAGGGGGCCCAGTGTGGCCAATCATTACTGCAGAAATATCCTTCTGCCTTGGCACTTGGAAAATGGAAATCCTTTTCATTCATATTTAGTGTACAAAGGTCCAATGTGTATGGTTATATCTTCTATTTGGCACATTTTTGCCATAAAGCATTTAAAGTTGAGAGGATGGAACCAGTCCAAAGACTTAAACTCTCTTGTTAAAAAGGTTTAAACGTGAAAGCAAAAAGGGTGTGGTATTTTTTCCTTTTGACTGGACAGGAGTAAAGCAGTTAATAAAATATGTCTGTTACACTGGCATTTTGTTACAGCATTCAAAGGGTTTTATTTATTTTAAGTCCCCTCTTGTCAGTGTTAATATGCTGTAATTGTTATTTCATCAATAAATGTGCATAACAAAGAATGTAGTTGTTCATCAACGCATGAACCACCAAGCACTGAGTGACAGACCGCCCTCTCGCGGTCAGCGCCACAATGGGAATGAAACTTCATTCCCTTGACGGCACCAAATTAGCCCCATTACGCAGACGAGACATTAGCCTCAACAAGCCAACAAAAATGCAATTATTTACACTGATTAAATGGCGATTCTAACACGAGACGCATTCATTGTAAGTACAAATCGATTACTATTTTAGCCGTCTATAAAACCCCATCTAATGCAAAAATGCATAAATGAATTAAAAATAAATAAATAAATAAAGCAATGTGTTGCATTACCATCAGCTATAGTTAAAAAATAATAGTTTAAAAATTGCACTCGTGGCTGTTCGTAAGGATCGCATAGGGCTTCGGTCGAAGGGCCGACACTTGATAAATGCAAAATTTATTTTTTTTCATAGTTTTTTCATAGGAAAAAGCGTGCCTGTTGCTGTATCTGAAACTTAATTTTCAAACTAACCGTGATGACTGAAACCAACGTGTTGTGCCTCTGTAGCAAAGGTTTGGTGAGTTTACCGCGGGTCTTTTTTTGATAATATCATCGACAATTTTTGCACTATAAGTCAAGTGTAAACTGCATCTTTTTTTAACGAATCACTTTACAGCTTCTTTCCTCGGCTCACTAAGATTATCGCGTGATAGGAACAAATATGCTCCTCCCAGCTACACATTTTTTCTTCCAGCACCAACGTTGCAAAAGTCTCCGTCAGACCTCATCTGGACATCCATCAGTTAAAGCACATCTTGGTCTGGAGCCTGCCATCATTCATCAGAATCAACGCGTTGACCTCACTCGACTGAGCGCCAGCCTCGCACCACCATGTTCAGAAATTGGAGCTCACAGAAATTTAACTCGCAAATGTCTGATTTATTTATATTGCGGGGTATTTCCCCTAAAGCATGTTGACACATTTGTTAAAGGGGACTCAGGAAGTGACTATTTGCATGAGTGTAAAATGAGAAACTAATTAACATATAGCTGCACCTCACGGAGCATACTGTAATAGGAAGGATGCATCGTGACCCAAAGCCACAACGCACTAAATAACGGCACATCAACAGTGAACGAGGCCTTTACAGCTGACCCCACTTCTCATAAAATGTTGTAAACATCCTTTTGGCAGACGTTCACAATTCCGTTTAAAAAAACCTGTTGCATGAGGAAAAAGGCAGTATCAGCTCATTTGTTGGGACTGAAAGCCAAGCAGGATGGAGTCATGCCAGTGGACTGCAGGACACAAGGGCTGTCACCTTAACATTGCCCTCAAACTTTTGGGCACGCTGCAGCAAAAAGAATGGCATCACATGGAGGCCTTTAACCAATGTCTGTAAATATTTTTGCATTGAAGAGACGGTAGCAATGCTGAACTGCAGGTCAGGATTTGAACATCTGCAGCACACTTGGAAAGACAGAATCCATAAATGTGGTTTCTTTGTCAGTTTTACCATGTAGGAGGCAAACTACATGGAGTTGTTAAATACTGAACATAACATACAGGTGATTTCTCATAATGCACGGCATTTTGAAAACTATGCAAAATACATAAAAACCATATAAGGCTATATTTATGCATTGCAGCAAAACTGAAAAGAACCTTCAGTAACCTTGAGAAGTTTTTCCAGAGAAGTTCACCAGTTCATTGGCTCCTTTTATAGCATCTCATTAGGAATCACTAATTACTTGCTCCTTCAGGGCAAAGCCAGGAGTAGTGCAGAAGAAAATTAATACTATATTATTACAGCAATAATTATTAAAACAGTCATTTCTCATCATTTATCCTTGCTTTCCCCACCCAATTAAAGGATAGTGAGAAAAGCATTTTATGTTTTCAAGTTAAAAACAAGTGACAATATTAAAAGCTGTAAAGACGCATACAATCAAATACAAGAAGTTGATGGAATTTTTTATTTACTTGCACTGTACATGATGGGTCTCACCAACACGGGTTTTATATTAACCATGTGATGCATTACACACATAAAAGGCGTAAGAAAATAAAAGGCACAATTTAGCTTTTTTTAATAAAACAAACGGACACTGTACGCTTCCTAAACAAGAAAAAAGCACAGTAATACTGTTAATGTCAATAAAAAAAAAAAGAATACAGTATTTGGGCAACCTCCTAATTTAAAGACAAATTAATAGAGCGCTTAAGAGACAAGGGACTGATATTGCTTCATTCAAAGGGTTAACATGGAGGTTGCACAGGTATCTGAACTACGGGTCAAGATATGGCAATTCCACTGATTTTTTTAAAAGAATAAATTGGTATTCGCATTAAGGAAAAGAAGGGAGGTTAGAGGTGACAAAGCAGCATTTCGACCTTGAACAAAACACAAGGTCAGGACGTCATGCAAAGAGGCCACTAGCAGGCATTTTCCCTTTATGAAATGTCCTTTCATATCAACAGGTTCATTGTGTGACCCAACAGCAGAAACTGGAGTTTTCTGGACAATTATTACTGTACTGCATTGCTATTCTATCAAAAAAAGGCCGGGTTGGGGAGAAAGCACTACAGACAGCAGCATGTACAGCTTTGTTTAAGGAGAGCATCTAGTGACAGCCTACAAAGCAGGAAAATCCGTTAAGCTCAAACTTCAAAAGGAGGTAAACCTGCCAGACACGTACTTACTTTATTTATCTGTCATGTTTTTACTCCACAGTAAACCTTAACAATGATTCAAATGCAAAAAGTCTGAATGGAGGATAAGCTAGTAAAAACACGACGACAAAAGTGGAGATCATCACTACCCTAAGTCTCCCTCACTATGAGAGCTTTGTCAAAATGGGTGGTGTTCTGTATCCATCAGCAGGACTGAGCTGACATACAGCAATATTTCTCCTTTACGGACCCTTAACTGATGGCAGATGACTTATTGGCACTGTGGGGAGACATGTCACCCCTGCCAACATAAAGCAGTATCAGGTCCCCTTCCTAAGGCAGCAACACAATTCATAGCCAGTTAGAAAGGTGAGGCTCCCCTTCATATGGCACACTCCACAATCTGAAGCATTTTACATAGCACAGATTGCTGCTGGTGCATGCCACAACCTTTTTGCGCATGTAACTTTCAGCATCTGCTCCTGCGTCCCATCCGTCTTGATGCAAGCTTCTTTCAGATATCTAGAGGCCAGAGGGAGTTTCACTGAAAGGCACACTGCTGGTTCCTGCCTAAGCAGAAGTCAATCAGTCTCTCCAGGTTAAGTTTGCTTTATCCTTTTGCAACTCAGATCACACTCAACGTCTGTGTGACTGAACAAAATGAGGGCAGCAACCTTTGTCTTACTATATTTAGGGTAGGAAGGGGGGTGGTGGAGGGGAAAAGAACTGGACAGACTGTCCATAATTTTGCTGCCCATGTTCTGCTCTTTATAATGATTACTGATAATTCATCAGGTTGACCATTTGTGGGAAAAGGCTGGAATTCTGGCTTTTACAATTGAAACTGGCTTAAAACATCAAAACAATACTAAAATAAAACATCATTGGCATTACTTGGAATTGAGAGCACATAACTCACCTCAACATGGTAATAGGCCACCAAATGTCCAAACACACAAGGTTAAAAAAGGATGACAAAACAGGAAATAGGTAATTATGTGAGTGCTGTCACCAGGTGAGGGGTTAACAGCTGTTTGAAGGCAGAGCTGGGAACAGTGGGCAGCGGACTTGAGCGATGGTTTCTGTGACCATGCACGGGCCTGGATTTCACTGAAGCGATGCAGCGAGTGAGCGGGCAGGCAAGGCCAACGAAGACATGTGGACAAATGGAGGCAGCCTTCAGAAGTGAGGGGTGGGGGCAGGAAGCCAAGCTTTTCCTCATTCGTTCTCGTCTGGATTCTGGGGGTCGATTATTTTGACGTGAGTGAACGGGAAAAGCCCTCTACGGCCATTCACCTCCCCTTCCCACTGGCCACTAATGTTCATCCGTGTCACTTTGACAATGTCACCGACCTGTGTAAAGAAGAACAGGGAGAATTTTAGAGGAAGCTTCCCATATGGACTCTATTAGGCTTTCATGACATCTTGAACATTGCTAGACTGTGAAAGATAATTTTCATCAACACTGAAGCAGGGTACTTGAGACTGCTGTAGTTATGCACTGTCAACCTTAAGCTGTGTCTGACTTCCTTTTGAGGAAAAAAAAAATTGAAGGAAGGATGTACAAAATAGCTAATACAAGGTTTGTGAGGCAACAGAAAAGTCTAACACTTGAATTAAAATGGATTATACATTTTTGGCTTTAATTCAAAACTAAAAAGATATCTCTGCATCCCAAATTATCACCCAACCACAAGAATGACCCCTTAATCTCATATGCTATTGGCTTAATGTGCACCAGGCCTTACAGGGTAAAATGCCCTGCCATTGAAACACCAAGAGTCACCAACACTGTTTTATCCAAGGATGGAGAGAAAATGACAGTTAGAAAACAAATATATTACAGGGAATGGAACTGGGCCTTGAACACTACAATGTGTGCTCAAGACAAACATTTTTTTCATAGAACCTATTTGTGATAGTAAAAAGTAGGGTATGAATCAGTACAGGAATTCTGTAACACCAAGTACAAGGCAAGAGAGCCTTAATTACTGATATTACTAATCCATATTAAACCACTGCTGTAGATAATCAACCTTGTTCAACACCCTGTTCTAGCTCAAAATGATCAAAGAATACATGTGTAAAAAATGACAGCTTGATTCACGTTCCCCCTCTGTTGCTAAACTCCAGTGATTAAAGAGTGAAGTTCTTCTTGGCTCTCATGTCAATTTTAATTGAATAACAGAGCTGTTTTCAAGCTACTTCTCCATTTGTCTTCAGTACCTCTGCCTGCTGTTTTCTCTTGTCAGCACTCAGTTAATTCCCTGCAGTATCATCAGTATGTTTTCTGAAAGCAAGCAGCTGAAAGAGGATTGCACAAAACTAGATTTTAATACTTTCACAAGTATATTAGCATATACTAGCTAGGTCAAACGCTGAACGATTGCCGTTTTAAAGAGAGCACTTCCCCTAAGGGATGAGATGCATCACTGTAAATAGTATTCAGTACCAGTATTTTTGTCTCAATTGTGCCTTCTTGACTTCCACACATTTAATACCAAACTACTTTGGCAGTGTTCATGCATCCAAAGTAATCTTTTTATGATTTTATGGCAGTGCTGGTATTGTCTGACATTGGCCTGCGAGAGAAAATCAATACAAAAAATTAATGCACCCATTGCCATGTCCCGGGTTTTTATTTTGTAAAAAAGAAACAACAAAGATTGTCCAATTTAATTTTCACCAAGCTATTAACAGGTATACCATCAATAACTGTGTGATGGTAGCTATTCATTGGTGCTGTTTCGTAGCATTAGAGCTATGGGACTGGCCTTTCGCTCTGGATTGTGTCCACCCCAGTCAATAACTACAGACTGCTGGCGTTTTAAATATCAACACATTTGCTCATAATAGTAGTGTTGCAAAAACAACAACTACATAGTGAGTCGGTGTGTCCATCAGTATTACATGTACTTTATGCAGCATTCACAGGCAAATATTTCCTTCCCCCAGGACAGCCACCTCACCCCCTGCCACGCCCATTGTGAATTAAGGGTAGATTTTGTTTTCTCATTTCAAATATTAAGAATTATGGTTAAATTGAAAAGGCTATTCAATACTTCCAGCTTAAAAAGCCACTTAATACAAACCATTTTTTTTCAGGGCATACATATGAAAATGTGATGTAGCATTCTCAGCAACAACTTGGAACCAAAATAGATTGTAGCACTGCAGGACTACTATAACTATGCACATGAGGGAACATGCAAAAAAATTGCTTGATTGCTCAAACACTTTCCTTCTTAACAACTGGAGGATCTTGTCGATGTGGACCACGCTGAAGCCTACTAAACCGTAACAAAAGTAGCACTGATCCCTCATAAATAATTACTTTCATGATCAGAGTCTACAGCAGCTTTGCTCCTTAATGCCTATCAACTATGTAATTCTCATACAACAAATGGTACCCTATATGTTCCGGAAAAACGATGCCCTCACACAACTTGTGGTACAACTTAAAAATCAGAACTTGTAGTGTCTTAAAAGACAAAATGAAAAAGTACTTTGATGCTGATGTAATAAACACTTTTGGTCACTGGAGGTTTGGGCAGACCCAATTACTGCCACAACAGAATGATTCCACACAGTACGGTGCTTAGCATGCTGCACACTAGCCGCTGCCAATTTTGTTTTGTTGGAGTTAACAAAGAGTTTGGGCAACATCTTTCAAAAACCTATTACCTAACTCTCCCCCCTCTCCATTTTATGTTACCTGAATCCTAATGGGGAGCCTTGGCAAGTCAAGCATGGGACTGATTAGGAGTTAAGTTTGTGACACCAAGAATTAAGAACAAAATCTTTTCCAGTTCAAATATGTTCTGTTTTACTGTAAACCCATTAAGCATTACTATACAGACAACATTTAATGTTTGACAACTATTTATTGCACCACTGCCCAATGTCGTTCACAGTTTTCCTAGACTCATAGATTTACAGTTCAGATATTGGTTGAAATGACTGTGCTGAGAGCAGGTCTCTTGAGTTGTGCATTGCTTAGTCAGACCTGGTTGATGGGTATGACTGTACTTTGTGCTGGGGAACTACCTGTCACACTGTTCACTGAGACAGGCTTGGGGACGGCCCAGAGATTTCCATGAAGCAACACAACCAGCGGGTTCCTGTGTATGTGTGTGTGTCGCTTTCCTTGCATTCCAGATTAACCAGGGGGCCGCTGCTAACTCTCCTGTCCTCATATCCACTCCCTGGAATAAAGCCATCTATGGAATGCTGAAAACAGGCCGTAAGAGCACTTAAATAATTCAGCCTTCATACATAATTCCTAGGGCTGTCCCAGAGTGCTTATTTTTCCCCTCCAAAGGCATCAAATGGACCCCTGAGTTTCACCACAGATGTGACAATTTTTGAAACATACATAAAAAAAAAATCAAGATTTTATGACAATAATAATGATAATATATATATGTATATACACATATATATACACACACACACACATATTTCTTTTAAATTGTAAGAATCATTTTAAATACTGTCATCCAGAAAACTAATCACACAATAATACTAGAAACCACACACATAGCTATCAGCAACAAGTTTCTTGACTGGCTCGCTTATATAAAATATTACAGCTTACTCGATTTGTTTAACCAGGTGGTGCAGTATCTCCCTGTTCAAAATTTAGATTCCAGCAGAGCATTTCAAAGTAATTTCATGGCACAGTCAGTTTAACTGCTATGGTTGATTTAAATTAGCTCTCGCAATCAAGTGTGCTTTTAAATTAGGCAATTTAAAAGTAGGCTAGAAAACTATGTTAATATATTTACCACCACTGGTTATTCACGATTAGCTTCATTCTCAAGTCTGGACATGAGTTAGTCGTTCATTACCTACACCTCATAAACTAAACTGACAGGCTGCTTCTTCAGGAGTCTGTCAGTGGGTTTCACGGCTGTGCAAGTGTGAGGTTGCCATGTAGTCTAAAAATACAACTACCCAACCTTGTCCACAAGCTGCTTCTTAGCTCTCAGGGGATGCAGCTGCTAGATAAGTTTTAAGCTTGCATATGATGAGTGAGGTGAAAGCAGGTTTAGTGGAAAAAAGTCTGCATGTCATATCAAATAAGATGCTATTTATTAGCAACATGAAAAGGATTAAAACTTTAAAATGATATAATTTAGTAAAGTCCTCCAGGCTGTACTTATCCTGTAATGCTCGTTCCCTTTTTTTAAGTCAATCTCCAGCTACATGATAGTAATAGTAGTGCAGGGTAGTGCAACATTTTGTAATTGGAGTGGGAAAAAATTACCATTCCCTTTCAATGTAATTGAAAAACAAATAACATTAAGTGTCAATTCTTAGAGAACAGATTGAATAACCATTTTATGTCAATTAATTTTTTAATTATTTTTTTTTAAATCCAACCTGGGAGTCGACTAATAAAATAGAATTAATCCTGAACTGATAAGGATTAAGTGCATGGTTATGAATTCTCAATGTGTATTTCTTGTAGTCATATAATTGCATCATGTCAGTATACTTCATTACATACTAAATACATTTAGATCGTCATTAAGACACATTTTAATTCTCCTTTTTCAATTCAATTACACTATTAATCATTAGCATATTACGCAGAATACTTGATTACCAAAATAATCAATAGTTCCATCCATAGATATGATCATAATGTCTGAAGCAAAAGAGGTAAAAGCAACAGACCATAAAAAGCAATAGGCTTCAAATCCCTGGGAAACCTGTCAAACTTCAATATCTGACAGTTACAAATTATTGCTCATCCCTTGAACAACCAACTGAAGCTTCAACACCTACCAGGTAAGTCTAGAGACTTGTTAGTTATTTTGGACACAGTCAAGTGCCCTACTCATTGGGCTAAGGCACATGAAAAAGACAAAACATTGTGTAGAAAATGTCTGCACACAGACTAAAGATGATTTCTCAAAATAGTGGACTTTCGCATTCCACTCACAATGCATTTGTTTAATACTTAATGGGTACCGAAGCAAAAGTTTAATCATATGTTATGTTGAGCTAAAAAACTGAATATGATGACATTTGGCATTCAGGAAACTCTGCAAATGTTCACTGACCAACCAGGTGAAGAAAATTTGAACTCTTCCAAATCAATTTAAACCAAAGGTGAGACTCATGGTGAGACTAATGAAAAAGAACTTTAGATTAAGCAATTTCTGATCACTCATTTACCAACTGTCAATGCCTCCAAGGTGATCAATACAGACTGTTGATACACAAAATCCATGTTATCAGCCATGCAGCAATGCATTCATCAGCTAAGCTTTTTCCATGTATCAAAACATTGCAACTTAAACATTAACTGCTAAGAAATGTGCATAAAAACCTCAAGCAGATAGCAGTAAGAAAGCAGTGCTCAGAGGAAAAAAAAGGTGTGACATGACAACCAGGTTGCCTAATTTCCAGTCTACACTACAGCACAAGAGGTGATGGTATGCAACTATAAGTTGATTTGCACTTTGCCACAAAACCCAATGAAGAAGGCAGGAGAGACAGTCCCTACCTCCAGTGCCAGGGCAGTCTTGTCATAGGCACAGGGCACCCGTTTCTGGATGGCCTTGGCCATTACAGGTCCGTTCTGAGTGGAGGGCAGGGGGTTGATGATGGCGCCGGGCGTACCAGGGGGCAGGGGGGAGGGCGTCTGGGGCTGGGCATAGGCATGAGCGGGCTCTGGGATCCCATAGCTGTTGGAGTTCCGGTTGCCCTGGAACTGATGGGGCGAGGGCCGCACCAACTTCTCCACATAGGGCACAGGAATCATGCCAACACGGCCCTCCTTGCTTTTGGCGCTCCACCACTGCTCCTCAGGCTTCTCCAGGATGATCAGGATCTCACCCTTCTTGAAGGGCAAGTCCTCAGCATCGCTGCCCGTGAAGTCATACAGAGTCCGCACATATTCCAGGTTATCCTCTGGCCCCCCCATCATTGGCGCTGGGCTGCTGCCAATTGCTGGGTTTGGGTACCTGGAATAATTGGGAAAAAGCAGTGGTAGAAAACAATTTTACCAATAGTAGGCCAAAGCCATAACATTTAAGTTGATATATTCTATCACATCTTTGTATATAGTCATATCAGTTGTTTAAATGATTTAAACTCTTGTAAGAATGACTTAAGTCTAAATTCATTCTCTCACATTGCTACATGTTGATTCAATACATTTGCAAAAAGCATGTTTAGAAAGAATGGACAGTGCAGGAAATGCACACATTTCCTTGGAGACACACTGGCCTGACTTACTGGCCATAACATTGACACATAAAGCATTGAAATCCACACACGTTGCAATTACATACACAATGCATTAGTTTCCTAGCAGAAATTATACTTAAAACATTTTGGCTTGCTTGACAACATGCATTTCACCAGTCTTCAAATTGCTGGGGTTCCTGATTCCACTGAAATAAAATGACACAACACTGTCCTGGCACATTACTGACCTACGCTGTTTTAATTGCATGAGGCAGGCCATGTCAGCAACCAAACACATCATGATCTGTACACATTTACAATTCGTCCTTTGATTAACATATTAATGGCACAATATGAACATTTACTGCAGTGCCTAACGAGTGACGTTGACTCAGGTACTGCGAAATAAGGCATAGATTAATCGTTTCCAATGTTAACTGGTATTTGATGAAGGTTCATCAATTACGCAAGGGTCAACAGTGTCTAGTTTAAACACGCACTGCAAACCTTGTCGAGTTAACAAAGAGACCGAAATGCGGCAATACTGCTGATACAAATACTGTTTTGTAACGGGATCAACTATTGGTATGATATTAGATCTTGAACCTTGGTAATAAATGTCAGAAGTGCACATAACTAGCCAACGGACCAGATCAACCAAAGACCTAATCTAATTCAGAGTCACTGCAATGCCAACAGGAGTTATCGCTATGCTTTTAACGAAACAGCTTTGACTTTACATGAACGGCAGCATCTACAGACGAACCCATAAATGATGCCCTTAAAGAGTGGGGTTGATCTCTTTACAGTCAAATCCTATCCGTCAATTTCAGGAAGCGGAGTCTGCTAGTTAGGTATGCGTTATTTATTCACTTACCTGGGTGCTGGCTCAATAAGTGTCGTGGTGTCTAAGTAATGAATTTTGTAGAATTCCAAAAGAGCCGGAAGATGATCAAACTCTTGGTCGCCGATCTTGAACCGCTTATTGGGCAACGAATTAATAATATAATGGGAGACTTTTGAGTTTTCTGATACAGAGAGTACATAGTCACCAGGACATGTAGAAGAATCCCTTACTAAAAACATGCCATGCCTCTGTCCCTGTAATCTGTTTTGAGCCTCCTGCCGCGAAACGGGACCAAAATACCAGCTGGCCCGGTCTGATGAATCGAACCGTGCGGATGACATGGTTACTTTATGTTGATCCGACGACTAACACACTAAAACCTAATTACAAACAGCTAGCGTAACGCGTTAATTACAAAGGAAAAATGTGAAGTTTACTGGCAGTAGGACTATGTCAGCGGTGCGTAGCTAACGTTAGCTACCTTGTTAATGTAGTGCATAACGTTACACAGACTGATACCTTGATTAAGCCAGGCAGGATGTATCAAAAAGTAACAAGTCTCCCGAATGTACTATTATAA
This sequence comes from Albula goreensis, assembly GCA_022829145.1. Taxonomy (NCBI): domain Eukaryota; kingdom Metazoa; phylum Chordata; class Actinopteri; order Albuliformes; family Albulidae; genus Albula; species Albula goreensis. The sequence goes on from CM040744.1 coordinate 34,805,776, forward strand.
TAAATTAACACGTTAAGTCACATATAAGTAGCTGCAGACAAGACTTCAACGCATGCGAGACAACTATCAGAGACTCGTTATCCAACAGTTGATGTTAGCGTTGTATGCAATCTGGCGTTTCACAAAAAGAGAGGTACAGCAATCCCGATCCCACTTAAAACCATTACAGCTAGCTTGTTAGTTAGATAGCGAATGTAACATTAAACGAGAGTAATGTAGATTTTACAAACTAGCCACATATATTACTCGACAATTCTTTGTTTCACAATTACCAGTCAATGTTCCCCTTTTCTCTATCTCTTCCGAGAGAAGTGGCAATGTTAGCCAGCTAGCTAGCTAACTAGCTAGCTACCCCTGTAAGCTGCTCCCATGTCGTTACTCAAGTGAAAATGCTAGCAAGCGAACAGCAGTTTCCAAAAGATTTGTACTTATACAACTTATTGTATTGTGTTTCTGTACGCGGAATAAATAATGAAGCAGAGGTCTTACACAGTTAATGTTGACCAACCTTACACCTTTCTACTACGGCTTTTAGAAAGTAGCTAGCTAGCTAACTAGCTTCTGTAGTTAGCTAGCTAGCTAACTACTAGCTAATAAAAATGGCGGCCTTCAACACGTCCTCGTAAAAAAATTATTCTGCAGAGAGCGGTATGTCTCCGTTATATCCGTATCAGCAGAACCTAATATTACCAAGAGCCTTTCTGTTTATCCGCATATTATTTTGTGAGATCTGAAACAATATATGCTGTCCGATGTCCAAGGGTTTCCTTTCGCATTGTTGATATTAGTTCCTCTCTCGAGACCGAAGTCAGAAACTGAGAAATGGCGGACAGAGGGCGGGTCCGTGCACTCCAGGCTCTAGAACGTAGATGAGTGACGCCAAACTTGCATTGCATTAACCAGAGTATTTAAACCGAGTCCATTTCACCAGTAGCTACCTGTCTTGGAGGTATTGGCACCTGCTTTAATACAACATCCACCAGGGATTATGGATTATCATGTACAGAAACACCTTTGTAGAGTAGTTAAGAAAGAGGTAGGGTCATTTTTTCCCAAAAAGTAATTCAATTTGGTAAATCTGATGTATATGCTTAATGCCCCATCTGAATGGGTCAAGTACAGCTTCATGTCAACCATGATTTATGAAAAGAACCCATTTTGTTTTTTCTAATTTTTTATATTGTTGCCCCCACTACATTTGCTTCTTAGGAAAATAAAACTTGGGTCCTTTAAATGGTGGGGACAAAGTAAGGATCATTCCAAACACTGATCTACCCTAGGGCTTTTATGAAAGCTGTAGTACAATATGCCTTTCCAAATCCCTCTGCCAGTATAGCCTGTTTGTATCACTAAGAAGAATTAGAAACAAAAGAGGGTCAGATGGACTTGCCTACAAGAGATTGGTGTTTCCAAGCTGAATAAAGAAGCTGGATGCCTGCCTTGCTCTTTCATCAACACTCAGTTAGGGTGAATGTTAATGTCTGCACCAATAGGTTCTGAAACACATTCCCTCAGCCAGATCCCTGAAACTTGCTGGAAGCAGCTGCACAACAAAAAGATAAACAGATTGCAAAAATGACCATATTTCAAAGGAGTATTGAATCACCCACAGTGTGCAGATGTAGTTATGTGCAGGACATAAAAAAGTATTAATACACAATCAGAGTTTAAGTTGATACACAGGGAACAAAGAATTTAGCCTTTGGAACATTCTTCCACAAGGTTACTTTACTTAGAGTGCACAATGTTATTAAAATAACACTGTAGCATTTTCTCAGGGTTCATCTCCCATCTTCAGTTAGCTACTTGCAATATTCATTTTATATAGGGGTTGACACTAATAGATGGAGACAGGGTGTATAAGCTATGGTCATGAACCACATTTTAGTACAAAGTCTGTCTGACTGCCACATGGATGGTACTTCTGCTGTGGTTGTGTGCGCCAAATAATTCAAGCAATGTGTAATTTCTAAGAGGCCAACTTTGTTTTTATTTCAATTTCACAAATATAGAAATAAAACTGATGAACAAAATCTGAAGCACAGTGATTTTGTTTGCATCTGAAAGCTGTACTTACTCACCACATCAGGCAACAGGCAACCCATGTCTTATTTAATGACAAATAGTGACAATTAGACAATTTCCTCCATCAATGCTGTAGTACAACTTCACAGTTGAGAGGCAAATACTAAAAAGAATATTAACATTTTAAGTATTCAGTAAAATCAAACATTTATTGGTGTCAAGAAAGTTTGAGACAAAAAGCTGATTTTGGAAAAAAGAAAAATAAAAAAACATTCATAATAGGTTATGCTAATTGCAATTCACCGAAGAGAAATCCAGTGCATGGTATGCCGGTAAAAGACCACATTATTTAAAGGTGCCAGTAAACAAAATTAAATGAAATGGGAAAAAGCAAACAGTATAAGGTAGGCTTCTTTTGCAACAAACAGAAATCCTACTAGGGACCTCCTGATTTTGTACAAGCAACAGTTAGCAACAGTTGTCAATGCAAAAGAAATGTTCTGGAAGATCAAGTCTTCTCTAGTTCAACTGGCTGACTGATGAGAAATGCATGGGTGGGAGGGGGTGGCCTAGGAAAAAAGTAGGCCACAGTGACCCAGATTTGGATTCCCTGAGGAAACTGCACTAATGCTCCGTGTGAAAAGTAGATGAGTGGGTGGGTGGCTGGGGGTGTATCAAATTAAACATGGTATGTTACTCTACAGTGACACCTCTCTCTTCTTCCCATGGTGCAACACAGGTCTCCCGTGTACCTTACAAATTCACAGAGATGGTTTTGTTAGAAAGCCCCACCTCATTACAATTCAGGCACTCAAGGTTACTCACGGCACGGAGTCAATAACACAAAACTCGACAGCTGCGTCAGTTTTTACCAACATTATTTCAACTTGATCCATCCAATTATATCACCTGTGATAATTTCTTAACCATTTCAGCAATTTATGGATCTGCTGATGCTATGGTAATCAGTAGTAGTCGTCAGTAGTAGTCAGTATGTCCAGCCTACTATTCACATTTAATTTGTACTAAATATATGTAGCCTGTCATAAATTTATGTAGTAAATCTATGTTTTTTTGTCTCCAAAACAATACAGATATAACTAAAAAGTGAGACATAATAAAAAAAATTAAGGGAGCAATTGAGCTTGGGACACCAGGACTGAAGAAACTTGAACTTGTAGAAATAAATAAGGCACCCTGGAAATAAGACAAAATTAGAGGAAATTTAAAGTGCATGTGTTATGTCTTCATTTTGCCAAATAATTGCCCATAGTTGCCTGATCCATCACTACACACCCAGGGTGTTGAATCACTTGGTAATTGAATGAAACTACAACAGAACATCAAAAATACACACAACATTATTTTTCAATTTTAGCACATGACGTCATGCAATTAGTCAGTCATTTAGTTAACTGCAGCAGTTGCCAATCATGGCCATTCCACCTAAGTCCCTATTTAGTACGTGAATCAGTGCTGAGTGATGATATAACAGCTTCCATGGATTAATGGATTTAAAATTATAATAGACATGACTGTAAATCTGTTTTTACAGGAATTAAAAGTACGTATCAAGAATGTTCAATCAGTCTGCGATTAGTTTCAAGAGACCCTTAACCCAACTGCTTTTTATTTAAAAGCTAATCCAGCACCAAATTACTATCTGTACAACCGTAATAGCACTGCACTGATTTTCATGTGTCTCATTACAGATCAGGGTCATTTCTACATTGTATATAATTACTTGATGTTGTATTGTGTAACAACTCAGGTAATTCACACAATGGATTGCTGAAGGACACAAACCAGCTCAAATTGTGAATTCCTATTTCTTCACAAAAGCTGTACTTTAAAAACCTGGCAAAGTTTAGCTAGGATACCTTCAGCCATACATGCAAGAGAAAGGAAAACGAAAAAGTGCTTGTGTAAAAATTCCCATCAGGAATTCCTTTAAACAAAAGTGGCTGAATTGCCCTTCAGCCCAGACACCCACCCATGACTGGGGTGGAGGGGAGAGAGCCGGAGGAGGGACAGTCAGTCCTCGCTGGAGTTCTCAGAGTTGTCGAAGTCCACCGTCTCCCAGGAGGCCTTGGCGTGCTGCTCCCAGCTGCGGGCCTGCCTGATGACCGAGCGGGGCATGAGGAGGACACAGGCGGCCAGGCCCGAGATGCGGTCCTCGAAGGGCGTCCCACTTTCCCAGCGGTCGGCCTCCGTGTCGTAAATGTGCACATACTTTGTGCGACTGCCCTTGTCGTGAGAGCGCCCGCCTAGGATGAAGATGCGGTTATCCAGCACCACCATGCCCGGCTCCCCGTGGCCAGCTGGCAGCGGGCACAGCACACTCCACTGGTTCATCCCCGGGGTGTAGCACGCCACCTGCAGGGCGCCAAGAGCAATCACAACTCTGCAGAACATATACAACTTAATTTACCATAACACTTTGTGTTGAGAATGTCAATTTTGTGTATTTGCTATAACTGTCATTGATGTGCCCATTCATTTTAAAATCTATATTTTTGGCGAGTGTTCTGGTGGTACCTTGAGGACATCACGGCGGTATCCGCGTTCATCGTTGCTGCCCCCGATGACGTAGGCCCGCCCTTTCAGCGCTGCCATACCATGCCATGCCCTTTCCACAGGACCTTCCGCACAGGGTGCCCATTGGTTAGCCATAGGATCGTAGCAGTAGGTCTCCTTAAGGTATGAGAGCCCTCGCCGTCCACATGTGATGTAAATCTTCCCATCCACAACTGCGCCAGCGTGGGCATAGACCTACAGAGGCAAAATTCATCAAAGGGACTGAAGGGGGCAAGAGGTCAGCCTCCTGGCATTTCCAAACACGACAGTTCCTTACAATTCTAAATGCCACTCAGATCTACACATACCCAACTTATAAACCTAAAATAACACGCCTACACATAGAGAAGACTCTTCCCTTTTTTTTTTTTTTTTAAACAAAATGCTGTACATTTAAATTAAAAGTAATCTTGAAAGTTGTTTTGTTGAACTACTTTGTAAAAACCCTTCAAACATGCCCAACAATCTGTAAGTGGAGAGATTTTTGCAGTTGCATCCCCCTCTACTGGCCAAATCGAGCAACTGTTGAGTCAACATTGTTTCTTTTAAACATTGGGAAACATTGGGTCTACTTTAACAGGGTTGCTATTCTTTTAGCAAAGAAAGAGGATCACAGAATCCTAGTTCTGTATGTGCAATGACCAAATGCCCTGCACAACTACAAATGCCCTGCACAACTACATTATATAATAGAGAAATGGATTGTTATCTGACGTGCTTGTTTCACACTGGAATGCACCTCAACAGGACAGGAATTCCCCTGCGGTTCATTAGCCAATGGTAATAAATGCAGACTGTAACCAGGTAAAGGCACTTTGTACTGCCCACCTCTCGTTTGAGTGCAGCCACGTACTCCCAGGTGTTTGTGTGTGGGTCATAGCGCTCCACACAGTCCAGCTCGTTGCTGTAGTCTCGACCTCCAATCGCATAGATGAAGCCTCCCAGCACGCACACACAGTGGTCTGCATGCTGCTTTTGTAGGGGCTTGATGCTGCACCAGCTGTTGTGGCGAGGGTCATACCTGTGAGTCAGAGGGACAAACCAACACAGATTATCTGGAAGGATGAACAACAGGTCCCAGTACATTCATCCTTCAAAATACCATCATCCCACCTCTTTGAGTCAAAGACCACATATGCCACACTTTGTCTCTGCAGACATTCTGGGGAGGAGTCATAAGACATTCATGAAACATCTGGTGACACCACTCATATTTTGACCCAATTACAGACCTCAGTGATTTTTCTTGTTACATCATCTAACTTATGCATCCTATTTGAAATACTGAGGATGTTTTGGGTCACAACTGCACTATATAACAATAACTGTCAAATTGCCACATGAAGATTTGTTCTAAATACATTAACCTCACAGTGCATTATGACTTCCTGCTCTTGACCAGCTCTATTCTTTTAGCACTACCAGATGGTCACATTTATGTATTATGAATATGGCTCACTATGCTCTTTACTCACGCACACAGAGGGATTGTGGGGCCCCTCCCACTGTGACACAGAGTGGTTCTGAGCCACTGTGTACCTTTGCCAAGTCACACAGACGGATTCTGGGCCCTGCCCACAGCACACTTTACCAAAGCACACAGAGCAGTGCTGGGCACTGTCCACACTGCACAGTTTACCAAGCCATACAGAGGTGTTCTGGGCCTCACCGCCAGCAGCGCGTCTCCGCGCGGAAACCGCTGGTGTTCTTGTCCCCTCCAATCAGATAGACAAAATTGTTGAGCACAGCAATCCCCTGGTTGGACATGCGGGGGGCCTGGGCGGCGGTCAGGGTCCTCCACTCGCCCCAGGAGGGGTGGAAAATCTGAAACTCGTCGCTGGATGTCACCGAGCCAGGTGAGTACATGCCCCCGAAGCCCAGGATGCAGCGGAAGCAGGAGCGGGGCTGGGTGAGTGGGCTTTGCAGGACGGGCTGCCACAGCTCCTGCCCGTGGTATCGCAGCGCCGCAGCAACGCAGTCCCGCAGTGGGCAGCGCTTCAGGCGGTCATGCAGCCTCTGCAGAACTGGCCGCTCCATCAGACAGAAGCGAACTGCTTCCAGCATCTTCAATGGGTCCTGTGAGAGGGTGGAGGGTGGAGGGTGGGCATTTTGGGTAATGGTCAACTTAATGTCATTATACCAACACAACCGTTATGGTATTAGAAGGGTTTCACTGTGTCACAATTTCTGTTGTTAAAAGTACTGAAATTCTGTGATGTCTTGCCTTGTCAGGCCTTTTTTTTTAAAGAAAACTCCAGAAATAAATATGGTTGCAGAATTGAAAAGCATTCAAAATGACAGGAAGTGTTTACTTTTATAAAAAGAGAAGATGAGGTCCCCTGCTGCCTTTACCTGTAGGCACACCTGATCCGACTCCACCTCCTCTGGGCTGTAATGGTAATGAAGTGCTGCCTCATACACCTCATTCTCAGAGCTGACCTCCAGCTCATCACTAGATAGGACGCTGAAAACCTTCTCAGGTGGGAGCTGTCGGTAAACTGGGGTTCGGGAGAATGTCTGGATGTTCTTCAGGATGTAGGAGTGCACTTTGGCTCCAAGCTGCTCCAACCCATACATGTCGGCCAGTTTGTACACTTCCAGGATATTATCATCATCCAACCAGGAAAACAGGAAGTCGCAGCAAAAACCGATAACATCCTGAATCTACAAAGAGTACAGTGAAAGGAATAAACTTCATCCTTTTCAACAGCAAACCCTGTGAAGGGTAATTCTGTTACTGTATACTGTGGTGCTACTGTGCAACTATTCAGTAGGGCTTTCCAACTAGTTTTAGATCACCATCTATTTTATCGGTCAGATCCTTCTCTAATGTATGTGTCCTCATGAATACTAACTCTTCACTACACCATTCAAAGCTGTCTCTACTTGTATCCTATCCTTAATGCACCACTTTCCTGCATTTAACACTGCTCATTCACCATGTATAGATTTATGAGGGCTTCAAGCACTTGCTGTCCAGCTTCAATATAAGGTACAGTTTTAGGATCCACCATGACACACACCATCTATAATACTTTTTGAGCTCCTTAAATAGAAGTGGTTTGAAGTGGTGCCACATATAGATAAAAGACAAACAGGAAGGCGGCTTCACTTCCGAGAAGTCACTTTCACACTCTGCTGCAGCTGTCTGCACAATAAGACTAGAAATATAAAAAAGAAACGACTGCACAGCAGTCATGCTTATTTTATGAGTTCAAAGAAAATGTGCACAGCTGTAGTGTGTGTGAGTGGCAGAGACATTGCCTTTTGTGGTGACAAAACATCTGCCAGAGAGATAATCATTTAGGAGTGTCTAATACCATCCATAAATATAAGACTGTAAATAAAAATATGCTGAAATTATGTTGTGAAGTGAGTTCTTGGTAAAAAAAAAAAAATAAATAAATAATAATAATAAAATATTTTGGTTTTTGAAAAGCACTGGTTATTTTGATGAAGTTCAAAATTGAAAACCATGCAATGGTGGCCATTCACACCTGCAGCAGAGTGGAGGCACACAGGATCTCCTGTACATTCTCCAGGTCCAACTCCAACTCTGCTGTGTAAATGAAATCCAGTAGCTTAGTCATGGCTGTGTAGGTAACCCCGTGAACTGGGATTTCTGACTGCTGCATTTCTCTCAGACCTCCGGCAAACATTCCCCTGGAGAATCAAGGAAGAGGTTATAATTTTAGGGGATTGGCCTCACAAAAAAGGGTAGAGATAAGTTACACGGGTAGATGTTTCATTGTTATTGTATTTTGCATGGAAGTACCTGAAGTAGTCACAGGAGGCCGCCAGGAGAATACGATGGGCTTTAATAGGTCTGCCTTCCACCAGAAGCACCACATCGAACAAGATGCCACCCTGTCTCAGTGCAAGAAGCCCTCCAAGCAGACTCTGTGAGTGTGCATTGCTTCGATACGTCTGGCGGCTGCACTGAGTTGCAGGAGGGGCTGCCGCGCCAGCCGTATTCAACTCCCTATCTTCTGCCATCGCTGATCACGTAGGCCAACCTGTTTGGTTCACATCACACCTGCCCACACGTAACCTGGGTACCTAGTCAGGCAGGCAGACAGACAGGTCTGTTAGACAACGGTCAGGGAATTGTATTCAGTCTGTTGGTAAAAATAAACCATTAAGATTTCATAGGGGAATGGTGTTTTTAAATAAACCCCTCTCCACGCAAAAAAATTATAATTAGCAAGGACAAGCTGCTAACTTTTCTCACGCAAGACGGAATCTTTCGATACTTCTACGGGGGGATATATTTTCTGCTGATCTAATGGCAAACCTAGGACAATAACGTCCACATTCTGACAACTGACATTTAGCTGTACAGCATGTAAATAGTTTTGCAAACAATAAACGGGCGACAGCTGACAGTAAAATGTAATGCATCACTCAACGTAGCTAGTGATACGACCAGTAGCTGCTACAGCCTGCTCGCCAAGTTGCTAGTTACTTGCTAGTTAGTGACCAGCAGCTACTGAAACTACCTCACTATTGTAACTAACGTTACCTAGAAATGTGTTGCAGAAAGCAAAACAATCAGCTATCTTTAAATAAGACAATGCAGGCTAGCCTGCTGGTTGCGTATAGCTTAACAAACATGATATCGCCCCTGTTAATTCAGACAATCTAAAAAATGTGCAGCATTTTTTATTGTTAAAAAAACACCTCGACATTCTCCTCACATCGACAGTTCACTAATTTGGGATTAATAGTTAACGTTAGCGGGCTAGCCAGATAAACAGTTGGTAGCTAGCCTGCAACAAGCTAACATGAAACAATTGAATCCAGTAGACTTGTGTGAAAACTAAAACATACAGATACGGTATCACATATTTTAACATACAAACTCATACACTCCCAGGTGAACGAAAAAAATTAAGCCGTCTTTTCCAGTAGCTTCGAATGTGGGCTAGTTGTCATCATGCATTTCGCTTTCGGTTGCTAGCTTCTTTTCCTTTCCCTTCGGTCTGTTTACTTTCTGAGTTCAGCGTCGTGCGTCGCAGCTTCAGGTATACGCCTATGTAGTTTAACGCCACATCCGTCTCAATATTGACACTTCCGTTCCCATTGCTCAGCTAGTAAAATAACGTATTTCCTTCACCATATGGCAGATATGCTCTAGCGTTGAAAATACACAACGTATGCAAATGTTTTTACACCTGTAAAGCAATTACATGAAATCTATAAGTTTATTCATCTCATAGTTATGTACAGCCAAACGTGTTTTGCAGAAGCTACGCAATATCAGCACTGTTTCAAAGCAATGCTACTTATGATACCTTAAATTCGTTCGTGGAAACCTGTGTTTCATTTTGCATTCTTAAATGCTGTGATACATCAGTTACATAAATCTTTTGATTTCCTTAATTTAGGCTACAATCATCTACGTTGACACCCCTGAAGAGGATGAGAAAAAAAATGTTTTCTGTGCTCACAGATAGGCCTATAGATGAACTTTATACAAACTAAAGTTTTTTTCTTTAACACCTCCATAATAATTTGAGGGCAGGGGTGGGGTTTGAACTGTATAGACTGTGTAAGTCACCCTGTATTAGAACATCTGCTAAATGCAATGTAAATGTAAAGACAATGGTTATTGACCTTCACAAATCATGTAATGGCTACAACAATACATACAAAGTTAAATATACTACTTGCCACTATTAGTAAGAGTCTTGAAACCACTACTATAACAGAGGTCTCATTTTATCCCCATTCACAGTGAGGAAGGAAGTGAAAATGGCAAAAAAATAAATCAATCAATAAATAAAAAATCCAAAAAGAATCCAAGAATTATAGCTAGGTAACAGGACAACAGTAACATCAAACATACCTCAAAGTCAATAAAGACATATCTAACTGTGCCTGGAATGAGTGTCCCCGCTATTACCCAATTTGTTCTCCCAGACCAAACCCTTTCAACCTAATTTCAGTCTATGACCCCACTGAAAACCTGTGGTCTGAATCAAAGAGAACAGTCAATGTAAGGACATAAAGGATTTATGGAGTTCTTTAACTAATTAAAATGTCCACAAAAATGATCAAAGCTATATTTAAGAAATAACTTCATTCTGATACAGTAAACATACTTGATAGTTGACATTCCTCATATTGGTATGAAAAATAGATTTCATCGAGATGGCATCAAAATTATGGATTTACATCTTAGGCCTAAAAGGCTTAATTTACCCCCTGCTCAACAACTTGGACCACGTCCATCTGCTTCATACAATACCAGCAAAAACTCTCATCTACTTTCACCACTGCATATATTGCATAGTATCTAAGAGACCAATGGTAGATGTATAAACAGAAAAGGTAACTGCTAAAATTAAGAGCAATTAAAACCAGATACATCTGTGAAACTGCAGCTGTTTACCTTGACAGGAAAATAAATAAACTGTAATTAAAATGGTAAAGGGCCAAATTTAAAATAATCCTTTAAAAGATTCTTTACAGTTGCATTACAATACTACTAATAGAAACCTATTTTTATGAATGTGATAGTGCTGTGAGGTTTTCATTATGGGAAAGTGTCATCTGTTTTGGTTTAATGTTCACCTTTTTGTAATAGAGTTTGAAAGGATATAATTGTGAATGCTGTTGTACCAAGGTTGTACCACTTTCAGTTAACCAGCCAGTCTGTAACTCTACTATTCTACAGTATTGCAGAATAGTAGAGTTACAGAATATCTTAAATTATGGATATCTTAAAATATAGCTCATCAAAGCATACAGATACACTGGCAGGTTAGCAGCTCTTATGAGTTATCAGGCAGAACATTGGAGACATGAGAATGATGTTTCTAGGCAACAAGCTCAGTAATTATGCTGAGAACCATGTAAATGCAAAAACAAAAATGAACAACTATATCTGTCTTTTGTGAAACTCTTTTTTTGTGAAACTCTGGGTTTTTAAGAATTTTGTTGAATTTTAAAGCTTCACAAACTCTGTTTGGTCAGGCCAACAGTCACATGTGTGCTTTTTGGTAAATAAGAATGTCATGGCTGGGGTTGTAAAGCTGATTATTCACTTATGAGACATTAGTAGGCAATAAGGTAATTAACTTGCCTCAGTAATGCTTAACACAAGTATGTCTTGGAGATGCAAGATGACTAATTACATTGGCTTGAAATGTATAATTATCACTGAATACAATGTCCATTATGAATGTGTCCCTTTCACACGCCTTCCTCTTTATAGTTTAATTAAGTAATATCAGTTCTTTATGTATTTTTGGACACAACTATCCCTAGGGAGATGCTGTGTTAAACTGTAACGTAATTGGAAAAGTACATTTGTGGCATTGCCGATTAGACTTCTAATTTGATGATGAAAATTCAGTCTCAAGACCTGGCATGACATGAAAGACAGCAGTACAGTACAGGCAGAGTAACAAGAACACAAAGAAGACTCAGATTCTGCTCTGTTTTGAGCAGAACATAAAGTTAATCTTATCTTCCTTATCTTTTTTTCCAGTTCCCACCATGTGAACGCACTGCTGTCATGGACCAGAAGTGGGCCAGGTTGGGCCACATGGGTGGATGAAAGACCCCTATCTACCACCTGCCTGCGTGGGATGGCAAACTTGGAGCAGGAGATCCAAGAGTTTCCAAGATGCAAAGACACATTTCAATGGATACCCAAGGTCCACAAAGCCTGTTTATAGAGGAGTTTTCAGCATGCTGATCAGTGTTGCCAAGATGGATGCCCATGTGTCTGGGAATGCAATCACCCTCTGTTCTCTTGTCTTGCCCTGTAGATGAGACAGTAGAAATAGCAGTAGAAGCCTTTGTGTTGCAAGTCATGTTTGTACATTTCCTGATGCCGCTGCAACCCTTTATCACATTTCCACTTCTGCAAAAGCAAACTCATATCCATCAGTAGGGTCAAGTAAAGAAAAGAAGATTAGGTATGGTACATAAAATGTAGAATTTATAATCTTCACACTGCCGTGGGAGGAAGGAAAATGCCAAAGGAATTATACATGCTCTAATGTGGAGTGCCCAGGTGTCCTACAACTGGACACTTTGTTAAATGAATTCTTCACCTTCACCAACAAGACTGTAGCCATGAGAAAACCATCCAGCAAGTCAGTTATTGTCACCAAATGAAGAACCATCTATCCCACGCACTATCAGTAATATTTGATCTTTCATATAGATTTGAGTAATTCAGGTTTTTATTAAACCTCACATGTGAAGGTTTTATGGAGGCAGTTTCACAGAAAACAAAACTTTTTAGTTTTTAATTTTTACTTTTTTGTTTGACTGTATGGTTGAGGTCATTTGGGGATGCTTTTCAGTTGGATTCCTACATTTATTTTCATATTAAATAACAATTTACTGAATTCCTAATGAAGTAGATTACATCTTCAATTCTGAGGCACATTTCAACAGAACAGTGCACCTGGCACCTGATCAGTCTTAAAGTGAGACAATCAATGTTGTGTCTGAATTAACTAAATTACTGGAGTCATTGTGAAATTTTCAATGAAACTTTTCAGTGATATTTTCAATGTATAATAATTTGCTGTTTACCTTTTTGAGTGCTTATCCAATAATGCTTTACATAAACACACATTGAAATACATTCAAATAGGTTGCCTGTTCCTTACTATAAGAGAATGAATGAATGAATGATTTATTTATTTTAATGTCATTCCACCCACTCATATGGGATTACATAATACATTTTACGTATATCATTACTTACAGATGGTTCAATACATAAATCGCTGGTCATTATAAGAAGAATAAAGAAAGGGCATAACAAAGCACACAAAAAACACAGAACACTGTGTAGTTATTTATTTCTTATTATTGAGGACTTCTCTGTAAAGTCAGTAACTAAAAGGATTTCTGACTCACAAAGCCTTTTCAGCTTTCCTAGGTCATTCATGGATGTAAGGGTCCACTCTGCCACTCATTTTACTGAAAATAACATCCCTGGTTTAATGAAAGGGACAATACAAAACAAAAATCTCATACTTGTGTACATTTCAGTCACCTTACACAGGTATCATAGTCTACCTCCTCACCAATATCAACATATTGACATGTCTCAATATAAAGAGTAACACACCTAGTCCATGTTTAGCATGCATTGATTTTTTCATTTTTGGTAGATTTATAGTGTCTGTCCATTGAAGTTCACCAAGGTTTGGTTCTTGGTCCCCTAGTCTTTTCCCTTTGCAGCAGGTCTCTTGGCCTTGTTAGCTCTACCCATGATTTGTTTCACTGTTATGTTTGACACTAAACATTTCCTGTCCTTCATTCCTACTAACTGACTCTCCATAAGCACCTTGCCTGGAAGACATCGAAGTATTCATATGCAAGAGCAGAAGCAGATCAGAGATCAGTGTACTTCTATGGTCGAGGAAATGCAACCAAGAAAAAAAAAACTATGAGAAAAGCATGGTACATTTGGGGTACAATTTTCAGTAACACATTAAGGTAAGGCAAAACAGACAGACATGTCCTTTCCCCTGGACTGTTGGTTTTGTGGAGAACATGGAAGGGCATGAATAAGTATTTGTAAAACCTTAATGAGATGTCTTTCCTGTAGTAGGATCCCTTGAGAACAGCACCCATGTTCTGTTTATTGTGATGAGGATTGCACAGATACATCAGAGTGAAAGGTTTTTAATAATTTAACTCATAACCCACAATCCTCTGCACAACCAAACTCCATCAATACCTCCTGTTGTGACAATGTTGTGCTAGTGCTGGCTGTTTTGGTCAAATATATAATCATTGTAGATTTAAATTATGTCCACAGAACCATTTTAAAGGCGACTATAAATATCAAGACTCAGTAAGGCAGGAAATGGTAGGGCAGCCTGTCAATACATAATGCATTATTAGGAATATTTTTAGACACAGCTTTAATGAGTTGGAACAAAGTTTCTTCTAGCCTGAACAGCACACATAACAAATGAGCACTGAAAACACTTTATAAACATTTTATTACATTATATAACAGCCAGACAATAATGTACACACTGTCACCTCAATCATTCTTTATAATATGTGACATTTCTAATGTCTAATTTGTCCCCTGTAAGCGTATTTTAAGAAAGACCCGATGATAAAATAGCTTTGTGTTATAGTTCAATCATAATACTGCTTCATTTATTTCAACACTATCATACTTGAAGGATTTATTTTAACTATGTCTGACAGTTTGTCTGACATTTATAAACAGCTAAAAGCCACAACAATTCAATTTAGTTTTAGAGTCATATATTAAGGGTAGAATAGTGATATTATGATGACAAACATAATCATTTGTTGTTAAATGTATTTTATGTTGCAAGGCACTATTCAACTTTGCTTAGCTCCCATGCTTCCACTCCACACACACACACACACACACACACACACACACACACACACACACACACACACACACACACACACACACACACACACACACACAGGGTTATAATTATTGTTCTGTATAATTATTATAATCGTTTTCAATCAAATCCTTGCTCAAACATGACAAAATAATCATGGCATTTGTGTCAAACTATATATAGCAGAGAATTTATTATTAAATGCTTGGCATACTGCTGCAGCTCTACAGCTTACTGTCTGGTAAACATACCCAAATGATGGCAGAAAAAGACATTCAATCTAGTCTGAAAACAAACCTAAAACAGGGAAGGTAAATAAATCTGAATCCTCTGGTTGAAAATATCATTTCGAACAGCCACTTTTAAAATAAAACAAAACGTATGGCACTATCTCTTACCTCTTGACCCTTTTTCTTTCATTGTCATAGGCATTGGAGTCATTGTTGTTAGTGGAATGCATATATTTATAATTAAACTGTGATTAAGATATGAAATGGTACCAGTTTTTCTCTTTTTGTATAAAGTAGTTCTGCAACAACACTGAAAAAAAGTAGCTAAAGCAGAGACACAAAGCAAGAAAAATATATGAAGCACAGCAGCTACAGCAACAAAGGTGTGTGCAAACCCATAAACCAAAGGGTTCTGCTAAAGGATATCTTTGCTTTTTGTAACAAGACAAAAAGACAAGCAATGACAAAACAACCCAGACATGAAAATACTGCAAAGTTATGCTTTCATCCTCAGGTTGCAACAATACCCTTTGCAATTCTTCATCCTGTAACCCTGTATCTGTTCCCATGCAACCAAAAATTTAAAGTATTACCTTGGTCATGTACATTATTCAAAGAACTTTCCATTCTTGCATTATCAAAATAAAGCACCAGTTATTATCAGGCAGTAATCATATGCAGCTTTGTTGAATGAGCTCTCAGGGAGAAACTTAACCATCAGAAACGAGCATATAACTGCTGAAAACTATAAGAGAGAAAAGGCTGTGCTATTTAAAAAGATATGTCACCTCCAATGAACAAAGGATATGAAAATAATTAAGATAGTAAATTAGCTAAAAAAATAATAATAAAGTAACATTTTGAAAGATTTTGTAGGCCTATTAAAATGTACATTTTCAAAAAATGCCTTTGTGATTTGTGATTATTTTAAACTCTTGGGTCATTTATCAAGCAATTATCCTCCAATAAGTGTTTTAAAAATAAAGCATAACACATCTTCCCAATTAGTGTGGCCCATTAACGTTTAAAAGGATTACACACTTATTAATCAGGATCATGGTAAATCACTGTTCTTCAGGGAACTCCCAGTTTTGGCATTAAGTTACCCCAGAGCCTAAAAAGTAGGCTAATATCTATATTCACAGACCCCATCTGAATTACAGTCAACAGTGGGCACAGACATGTTACGTACTTACTTCAAACAATATTAAGAAGAGAGAATACATTTTACTTTCTTTTAGGGAACAAGTGTTCTCCCATGCTTCAACTTCCTTGCCATTGGTGCATTGATCAAGAAAAATGATGCAATTATTTGTTAGTCTGTTAAATCTTTAACAGGGGCAGGGCATAAAACTTGGCATACCACTGTGTAACGACAGTAGACTTCCTTAGCATGCCACTGGCAAAGTTTACATTACTCAGTCTCAATATTTTATTCACTATACACAACCAGTGGGCTCAGGTTTTCCAAAGGCAGTTGGTTTCATGATATACACAAAATTACTCAGCTGTATGACAGACTAGTGCTGAGTGTTTATCACTCAGGACACTTTGCCAAATTAATAAACATTACTATCATCCTAGGACATGGCATTAGATATACCATTTGCATCTTCACATTCTGGCTGTTTTATTTCCCCTCTGTGTGAATGCTGCTATTCAGCTCTGATTTAATAACAGACCTGCCAAATTGAATAGATGTGACTGTTTTATGAAATAAATTACATATTTCAAAAGGAAATTAAACACTACAAAGCCATTTGTGACTTCATATCTTTGGTCAGTAATTTTCTAGCTACTTGTGAGGGTACTGTCCTCCAAAAATATATTTACCTGACGTTAGAAATCAACGTTTCGTTTTGACATGAAGGCAGATGTGTATGCTATTTTTGTGACATATGTTCTCACACGAAGACTTAAGCTGAACACAAGACAACATGAAAAAGACAAAAAACATTTTATTTACACAGGAGGGCAAAAACTGAAAATAAAATGCATGCAAGAAAAGAGAAGCCCATGCTACTGTTTTTTTTGCTTGTCAGCCAGCACAGTCATGAAAAGTCCGTGAATAAACCCAGCAGTGAGGATGAGGCCTGTGCTGGACAAAGGGCCAAAGGAGAACAGCGCCCCCAAAAGGTACAGCAGGAGGATGGCGAGTATGGTGCGGTAACTGGCGAACGTGCGAAGGCTGAGCCGCGGACCCAGGTGGCGCTCCAGTGTCCGACGTGTCACTGGGCTCTTGCGGCTCCTCTCCGCTGACATGCTGGTCATAAAGTAATACTGTCCCAGGCGGCCCAGGAAGTCTCCTCTGGTGCAGAGTGCATCCATTTGTCTGCTCAACTACAAGAGGAAACCCATGTTAATGTCTTAAACCCCATCTCTTAATACACCTTCAGAACTTGATAGTGCTATTCAGTGTTTTTCAAAACACATACAACTGAAGTGCATTCTTACCCTCTGGTTGACAAACGATGCTATCCAAAAAAATAATCTGACCAAAAATGCATTCTCATAGCTTCTTATGGGCTGCAATTCTGGGTCCCCTTGATACTCAATCTCAAATCTGCGCAGTCCGTTAATAATCTTCAACAGAAAAACAGCACAATTTGCCCTTTGGTGAAATTCTATTCAGTTTACACTACTTTCAAAACAAAGACAGAGTACTTAAGTCATGAGAGCTTATTAGAACAAAACTAATATTTTGTAGCATTTCAGACTGAAAAAAATGCCATTTTGTATTGAAAAAAAAAAAAACACTTTTACAAACCCACAATATGATAAAAAAAAAAACTATGATAAAAGAATTGCACAAGTGATAAAGCAACAGTCAACTTCCTCCTCATATCTACATCTACAATAAAAAGAACCATGCACAGGTAATAAGAATAAGAGGTTTTCATATGTTTTTTTTTTATCTGGAGACCCCTTCCACCTGAAACAATGTTCATCTTAAACATAAAGGACGCTCATACCTGCTTCCTGCCAAGGTCAGTGAGAATTAGCCCATTTTGTCCTTGAATGCAGTCAGGAAGTTGCTTGGACCCCATGTCATCTTGTGCTGCGGCCATGTTTGCCATCAGCTGACAGACCTGCCCAGCATTCAACTGCAACCATTCACCAAAAAGAAACAAAAAAAATGTGAAATGTGATTGGTCAAAGAGAGAACATTTACCCCACTACTTCAGGAGAACCCAGGGGGTGCCAGAGTAGCACAACTGACAACACATAAGTCACGTATAATTTGTGTACTGTTGCTTGCAATCCACCCACCCGAAATATTTGGCAGAGGTAGTCCAGAGCCCTGCCCAAATGCTCATCAGTCTTCTTCCCGTTCTCGCCCATTTCATCTCCCTCTCCACCTGTGTAGGTGGTGTTGAGGTCTGGTGAGCCCAGGCTAAACCAGGAGAGGAGGGACTGGTTTGGGGCAGCTTCGCTGGAGCGATCCGAAACACGTTTTGTGGTCTGCTGGGCCTGGGCTATAAGCTGGACCAGCTTCAGCACCTGGGAGGGTTACAGTAAAAGGGCAACCATTCATTGATTCATAACTGACAGTCGCCCAGGGAAGGAGGGATTCACTCAGCAGTATAGTAGCCCTCACTTCAGTGTGCACTAAAGCCTCCTTGGATCAGGCTGCATGCTAGCAGGTAGGCCTCCCTACATGACAGACAGTGTAGTGATATTGAAAATCATGACTAAGCCTAACAAATTGTGATGAAAATGAGAATTTAGAATTATCAAACTTTTATTATTATTTTAATAATGTATTGGTGGCTTATCAATTATAAATGATTTAGAAATTTGATTTTGGCTGATTCTGTCACAGAATCTCAGTACAGTCCCTGCACAGACGGTCACCCTTGAGCAACAGACTGTCTGTGTTGAATGACCTCACCGCGTTCCGCTGCTCTGTCCCGAACATCTGCTTGTACTGGCAGTCCTGCCCCTCCAGGCTATAGACGTGACTCTTGACCTTGAAGACAGCGTCGACCTCCACGGGCTGGCGCGAGGACAGGAAGCTGCCGCCGTGTGCCGGGGTGAGAAACAGCCGCTGATGGCGGTGGTGCAGAACGTGCTCTGGCTCCATGAACAGCTGCTCTCCTGCACAGGAACCCACATGAGACGGCACTGCTCACAGCGTAATTTGGCAAGGTGAATTCATGCTGTCCAGTGTAAGCCAGCTATGGGATTCAGACAAGGGTACCATCGACAGACCCAGCACAGTGCACACATGCCACATATACTCCAAATAACCTGTTTACATTAACCATGAAATAAATGTATTTGAGGGAGATTTGCAGCTTTTTTGCAGATAAAATATGTTGTTAACAACACTACTTCTTATCAATAACCTCAACATATACAGTATAAACCACACATATGTTGGTTACTCATGGTATACTGGCATATTAGGACAATGGCCATCAGAATAAGGTACTTACAAGATGTATGTCAATGTGGGATCACTTGAATATCAGGGTTATCATTGGAATAGTTTGTGTATTATGCATGTAAGCAGTCGGCATGACTGAAGACATGGGATATGAGGCGTCAGGCTATGAGAGATGCAGAAAGCATCTGATGAACACTTTGTGTTGGTGTTCGGTCTGAAACCAAACAGAGCAGAAATGGTGTGTTGGCCGTTTGCCGCTTCAGATCCAAAACTACGTCAGCACAAAACGTCAGTGTCATAGCTAAAGCTAGAGGGGACAACTGACGACAACAGCACTTCCTGAACCTTCAAATGCCACCACAGAACATCAGGAAATTGATTTCCCTCACAAATGTCACTTCAAAATGGAAAAAAAAAATTGCAAAAGAAAAATTTTGGTGTTACCTTTCTGGATCATTTCTGGCAAGTTAGGCTGAGCGAAAACTTTAGCCACCCTGAAAACCATGAGTGCATTTTTTCCGTTGACCAGGTCAGTGCGCACGGCTCGGTTGATGAACCCCTGGAACAGCTTGGTGTACATAAGCAGGTTCTCCTGCACAAAGGTCACCCTGTGGGAGAGGGGTACAGATCAGATACCTTGACTGGACACACAAAGGAGGCACTATTCAATTGTAAAGTTCAAGAGAAAACCACTTTCCAATGACGCACCACAGTATCCATACACTTTCAAAAAGCATTACCATTTCTCTGATATATTTTTGTTCTGACTGTCTCCTGAAGGACCGCTGTTTTCAGAGGTGTACCTCCAGGGCTGGATATAACTGAGCCATGTTTCTAACACCTGCCAAGCAACACACAGTGTAGAATAAATCAATGTATATATTTGTGTACATATATCCCAAGAAATAATGCTATTCCCCAAATAAATTACATGCAGTAATAGAAGCAAGGACAAAACTAAGCAGCACAGAAAGTGTAGATTTTCAGACGAACAGATGGATCTAAGAGCAGGGAGGCACATACTGCCCTGAAGGAGGCGTCTAGAGGCCAGTGACCGAAGCAATGCTGGAGGAAGATGTAGAGTTTCTGCTGCACAAACCGTGAGATTACCACCCTGGGGACCGACAACAAGAACAACAGGTTACAGCTGTCATCATTAATAAAAGAGAAAATTATTTTCTCCACAGATGTCCTTAACCAGGGCAAAATCACATTGCTTTATATAATACATTTTACAGGTGGTGGGTTACTGGAACAATTCAAGTGCACAGTTTTGCTCAAGGATATGACAATGCAGCTCTCAACATCAGATTAAATCATACAACCTTGTATGTGTAGCAATCCCAAACTCCTATGCCATATCACTGCCTTATATACAGACATGCTGATGCAGGATGTAGTGATGAGTGAATGAGGCAAAATGAAAAATGAGCAATGGACTTATAATTAGCTGTCAATCATTGCCTTTCTTTTTTCTTTGCTAGGTTCTTGCTATCTGCACCAAAATAACAATGTTTGGTTCATAATATTACAGGTATACAGCAGTTGCTTAAATCCAGAGCAATTTACCACAAAAAGTACATAGGTCAAGGATAATACTGCCAAAAGTCAGAGCAGGGCAAACAGGAGCATACCACAGTGAGTAGTAACCAATTGTAGCTCATAATAATGAATGGGGGCGCTCACCTCTTGAACTCCTCCAGGGGACTGGCCTGTGGTTGGGCAGAGGGTGAGGCGGGGGCCGGCTCGGGCTTCAGGCTACTGGAGAAGGCGTGTAGGTGCTTAACCAGCAGCCGCACCACCAACACGTGCTCCTCCGTAGGGCTGAAGGGCTCCTGCAATTCCAGCCCGCCCCCGACAGAAGCGCAAGTGAGACCACGCCCTCTCACCCCCATAGAGTGGCACAATGACTGCTTGCCGATCAACCCACATCACGGGCAAAGGCTTTGACAAGCTACAGCCACCGTGCGCTCATAAATAAGACATTTAGGTAATGCTATACAGTGGATGAAGCTATCATGGAAGACATGCATGAACCCACATGGCCTGTTTTTCCATTTTTTTGTTTGAAAGATCAAGCGCATTGATTCCATCTTTTTAATTCTGTTAATGACCACTGACAGAAGTATTAACGGTATAAACACTACAGTTACAACAAAGACCTTCCCCAAAATTTTAATTTTCACAAAAATTACCTGTTTTTGTGATGATGCTCTATGGTGACAATATCACTCATAACAGGCAGCATACATAAAATCAAGTTACAAAAAAAAATCATGCAACCTATAGTAATACAGCCCAAACCCCAAAAACTCAGACTACATCTGGCTTATTCACTGGCAAATGTATGTGCATTCACTTGTCTAAGCAAAAAGTGCAAATAAATGAATGAAAAAGTTACACTGGATTAAGATGGATGTTTTTGCTCCTGATTTCACCCTATATAAATCTCAGTACATTAATATCTTACACATTTACACAACATAGAAGACAATCAATAAAATATCAATAGGAATTATGTTTAACATGTTGATTCTATTAAAATACACTCCCCCCCATATTGGTACAATACACAGTTCTGAGCAAGTTATGTACATTGTGCTGCAAGTTTCTACATTGGACATATTGAGATTTCTAAAGCATGTAAGAACACTTAAAAACATTTAACATTTAATTAACAAAGACAAAAAGCAGGTTTGACAGTGGTAAGTAACTGAGAGGCATGCTTTTACAGCTTTAGGTCATAAATATACTTTCTTTAACCCTTTCCATCGCATGAGCTGCCATGCATTTCATGGTGTGCAGGTGCTCTGCACCCCTCATAGAATGCAATGTAAAAGACATAAAAGTACTTGGTACGTGTTCAGGGTCCCATAGCCGAGCGGGGTGGGGGGGGCGCAGTGCATACTGGATATACCGAGTCGGTACTGGAGCACCGCCAGCTGAGACAGCCGCCACAACGTGGGTGTGAGAGAGAGAGAGAGAGAGAGAGAGAGAGAGAGAGGGAGAAGGAAAGGAAGGGGACAAAAAAGTGGGGAAAAAAAAGAGAGAGGAAAGGCAGAAGGTGAAAACAAGAGGACCAGAACAGAGGGCACATGTAGAGTGCAATTCAAAGACATAAGACATAAGACAATGGGAGACTGGAAGAAAAACAAACAACAGCACCCAAAAAAAAAAAAAAAAAGAAACATAGACAAAGTTACGCTGCCATGACAACAAGGTGATGCGGCAGCCTGCTGCATACTGTAACCACAATGGGGCCAAATATCACAGCTTCACACTAGCTTTGGGGAATAGCACTGGCACCAGGGCTGCAGGATCTTGAGTATAACATGGCAAATGGGTTACCGCATCATCTCTGAGCATCCTATACACAACCTCATACTGTTCATATGCTACTGGATATTTAATTATAATACACATACAACAATTATACACATTTATTATGTTTTTGAGGTATTCCATTTCATGAGGAACTTGGCTTTATAATAATAAATACTTTACACATAATAGATTACCTTAATAGAGAGCAGGAAAATGTATGGTACCACTAGTTTTCTTTGCAGGGAAAGCCTTCTGGCTCAGCATAATCCCCAGCAACCTGAAGCCTTAATTACCATGTATACAGACAGAATTTCAGTAATGTGGCTTCCAATTTGCAGGTACAAATGTACAAATTCACAATGTGATACCATGACAAAAACAGCTCAATGCATGGCATGGAACAGAGACTATTGCTTACTTGTACCTTGCTTTCAAATGTGAGGATTATATGTACCTAGTAACCGAGGATGAAAATATAAAGTTGATAACAACCAAGTGTCAGCATTCAAGAGCCAACATTCAACAGCAGACATACAGGACGAACAGGAATAGAAGAAAGGTAGTGGACAGAGAA
This sequence comes from Albula goreensis, assembly GCA_022829145.1. Taxonomy (NCBI): domain Eukaryota; kingdom Metazoa; phylum Chordata; class Actinopteri; order Albuliformes; family Albulidae; genus Albula; species Albula goreensis. The sequence continues at coordinate 34,829,272 of CM040744.1, forward strand.
AAGCCATGCAGAGATTGGAGAAAGAAAACAGAACTAAAAAGAATCGCCATGCTATGTCAGAGCAGTGTAATACTGCCGCAGTCCTCCACCTGTACATTTTACAAAGCAAATCATCGTGGGCAGCGGGTACTGAGATTCTGTTCAAACATTAAGCACCGCCATAATTTTGCTCAAGCAAAGCAGAACACCGTTCCCCAGTGGATGATGTGCTTTATTGTATGGATCTGAACAGGATGGAAAAGTTAACAGCAGTTCCGCACAGGCTGTATAAGGACGAGGGTACCACTGAAATCACCCCCCAACGGATACATAGGATTTGACTTGGACTCAGTGCTTCATGTTCAACATTCATGTACAAAAAGCACATAAATGTCGATTTCAGCTCAGAGGCAAGAAAACATCTAAAGAAATTTGAGAAAATGAAATAATGGCTCGTTTGTGCACTTGTGTAAAGCAAGACAGAACGCAGTGGTGAAGTGGGTGGGAACACTAGGCAAGAGGTTTTTTGGGAGACAGGAGAGGCCAACTGTATGGGGGAAAGCCTGAGGGGTGCCCACATTAGTACTGCTGGCTTGGGCTGTGCTGGGCTGGGCTTGGGTAGACATGGTCTTACCTTAGCCTGGGGAGACTGCAGCTTCTGGTACATCTCCAGCGAGTAGTGGTGCAGCCATACCTCAACAAACATCTGAAGCAGAGAGACACAACATTAAACTTCTATCATTCTATGCATTATCAGTGGAATGAATGCCAATTCCACTGTTGCACTGCAAGACAAGGAAAGAATAAAGCAGAATTATTGTCAACATATTCCTTGCCAACTTCCAAAATAAAATGAAAGTGTGAAAATCATTCACAAAGACAAAGGAAAAGTAAGCAGCTGATACTGGGTGTGTCCCATGTGTACCAGAGAACATTATGAATAATGAGTCAGTCAGGGCTCTTGCCCTCACCTGAAGCAGAGTCTCTGACCTCCATATCTCCTGGGCAGCAGGGTCAGCATTAGCAGAGGGTTGGTGGGAGATGTGCCGTTTCAGCAAACTAGTGCTGGGGCCTCCATACCCAGAGAACGACGTGTTGGGAGATCTGGGGACAGACGAGACCAGGGACATAAAAGCCTATTACAATTCATAGCAGTCACGTTACATCAATCCCTGACTGTAATGTAGCTATTGAAAAGGAATTCAGCAGTTTATATTTCTTTGACTCTGTTGTGCATGTAAAGGTACTGCTTGCCACAGATGCAATGAGCAAGGCTCTGCTGCAGTGCTACCTGGGGGCCGGTGGTGGCACAGCGGCCCTGACATCTGAGAAAGGTGACAGAGGCACATTGCCCTCTGTGGGCAGGAAGTACTTCAGGTAGACGTGTACCAAGGTGAAGTAGGCACTGTCAGAGGAGCTTATGTGCTGCCCACTGGGGTGGATCTAAAAAATGAAAACATAGACCAAGTTAACTTGTTCAAACCATTTATTTATCTGTAAAGAAAAATGTCCAAGAACTTGAGAGGTCATACTTACCTTTTGGGTGGTGAGGGTCATTGCAAAATGAAACATGTAATATTCAAAGGGATCTGATGAAAATTAAGGAACTGCTCTCCACTCAATTAACAATAAACAAAAACATTTGTCTACTGTGAGAGACACATTATTATTCCTCATTGCCAGTCCTAAAAGGTACATTATTCATTCAATGCATCCACTTGCTCTGCCTTGATAAAAAGGTGCTCTCAGCATCAATTTGGAGCATACTTTTTCTGTGGAAATATGAGGGCGAATTCTAAGCATGAAAGTTAATGGCTCTTTGAGCTAAAGAGCTGTTGAACACAATCAACAGGATACTGAGAGACAAACTGAGACTCAGCTGGCCAGACAGGGGAAGCTGCAGTCTGTGAAAAAGTGGACAGTCTGGGATGGCACCCTCCTGAATTGATGCCTTCAAAGGACCCTAAAACAAAGAACAGACCAGACGGCTACCACAATAACTCAACAAAAGATGTATACTTCTTCTGTTACATACAGTATACAGGATAACACTGCTAGACAAAATTTCTTACAGTTTCCAGAATATGTTAAAGCCTCCCAACAATATTTGCTTTTTTTTTTTTTTTTGTTGGGGGGTTTCCCACTTGAACACCCACATGCAGTAACACTCTCCCAGGATGCAGTCTTGACACATGACCCTTTGATTTATGTGAAAAGCACTCGCTTATTTCCACATTGCAGACACACCACCAATTACATATTGCCCATGTTTTCAATTACAAAGTCAGTATACCCTTGGTTTGACCATCTAGGAGTGGCTACTACAGACTGATGAGACTAAGGAGCTTAACCAGCTTATCCCCTGCCTTTTCCAGGCAAGGCTGGGCCAGTTGTTGCCTTGCCATGGTGGACCTCTGGGCCAAAACCAGTAACAGCATGCAGAGGCTCATAAGGAAAAGGCTTATGCTTCCCAAATGAACGCACACTATGTGAGCCACATGGAGGTGCTACCCTAGAATTTCTTTTTTTTTAAAATACAAATCATGTCTTCAGACAACAGCTGTGGCATTACCGTAAAAACTGTACATGTATTAGCAAATTAAGAGAACCCCTGAATTATGTTTAAAAGGTGAGTCAGCATTTTGGTATATAAGACTTCAATCAGACAATAACCATAACCTGGTTCAGTTTCATTGAAAATTTTTTGTAAACTTACTGGGAGACAAGTGACTGGGACATCATACTTATACTCTTCTGCTTGTAGCTTGTATACAAGTTTCATCATTGGACCACTGAAAAAAACAACCGTGAGTTGTTAGGCTTAACTATAATTAAGCCTAGGGTGTCATGGCTCATATCAGGGTTTTCAGATATTTTTCCATTACTTTTCCAGCACTTTGAAGTGCACACAAGCAAAATTACAATTGGCTACTTAGTTGTACTGCTGCATGTGACCATAAACCATTGACAATGCTTGAGTGCCACAGGCACCAGTGAAAACAGTGTACCTGGGGTCTAAGAACTCCACAGCAATGCTGTAGTCATTGTTACGGGCCTGCAGTAATCGCAGGTTCCAACCTCCGATGACACCATCAAGACTGCCAAATATACTCTCAACCAGCCAGGGGAAGATCAGGTGTAGCTCCTACAGAGAAAGAAAACAGGCTTAAGCAACTTAATTATGATACCAATACCAATGTAGCACAAGGCAATGCATTACAAACAGAAGAGGCCAAAAAAATTCTTCCAGGGAGTCATAGCTCAAATTCACAGAGCAACACTACTTATCTTAAAGAGACGTTGCATTTTTCCCCATGTTGGTAGCCAGTAAAATTTAGCTCCCATTGTCTGGTGACTTTAGTGGCTTAGCACTGAGATAGGAATCCTATAGGAGGTAGGAATCTCTAGTCTGTACAGCAGCTGAAGGCACATGGGGCATGCTCAGTAGTATCTGGAGGGCTGCAGCTGTTCATGTGCATGCTGTCGTGACAGTCAAATTTACTCAGTGTCCCCTTTCACTCACAACAGCAACTGTCTGTTTCCATTCCATAATGACACATCTTTTTTTACAGCAACTTCACAAGCAAACTTCTATCATTTAACTTTTTGAACTTAAATTCCCTGTAAATGTCCAGCACTTCTTTGAAGACTGCAAAGCTTCTCTGAGGTTTTGATCATTTTGAACGAACTGCAATTTATAATGTGACCCATTAAGGCAAACCACAAACTATTACTTTAGTAATTAGTACTCCAAAACTATGCAAATCAAAGAAAACAATTACAAACTAACTATAATTACAGTCCAGTTAAAGAACACAATTTTCATTCCTTATTGCTATAGAGGGAAATGCAAAGCCCGCATTTCACAGGAATTTATTTTACAAACAGCAATAACCGTACGGTTGCTCTCTACCTTGGCAGGGTTGTCATCGATCACCTTCACCAGCTCTTGGCATCGCTGAAGAAGAGGCTTGATTGCCCAGTCAGTTTTCAGACTAGCCTGAGGAACGACTCAGATTTATTAATGTTTCAGATTAAGATTAATGCCTGAACATGCCAGCCCCAGCAATTAAGAATGGGCTTTTCTTGAAGGTAAAATGATCCAAGCAAAGCCACTGTTGGCACAGTATTACAGCAAAACAGTCTCATTTACTTGCAAATCAAACATAAACGGCACAATGTTGCTAAGTAAAGGAGGCTACAAACCAGGAGGAAATTTGGCTGCTGCAAGGGAGGGGCGGCCATGAACACAAACACTGACCCACAGCACAACTTGGAGTTCACAAAGTTAAGACTCCTGAAATGCACAAGTTTAATACATTTAAAAGATAATCAGATAAAAATAAGCAAATTAGCCAAATATAGACGGCTGATGACTATCTACATAATGTGGTCTAGATGGAAACTAGCATCCACGAAGGGCAGCACTGACAGTGTCATTTAGACATGTCAGTGCGATCACAACATATGATCAGAGGCAAAAAAAAAAAAAAAAAAAAAAAACGGCACACAGTACAAGATATAATCATAAGCAAACAATATATGAAAATGGCTATTCAGTTGTTAAACTACTCATTGGGCAGTAACTACTGGTTACAGACTAACGTTGCTTAATATGAGTCCTTTGAACTAAGAAAACATACCCATGTCTTTGATCTAAACGGTGTAACTTGCAACGGAATTTCACATCACTGAGTCTTTGCACAATAGGTTTCCTTGCCAGTGTTATAGACTATTAATCGGTTTCATGAATTGCACGGGAGGTCAGCAAATGTATGACTATATTGCTTACCGCTAGCTAGCTTGGTACTAGCTAGTAGTAGCAAAGTTGCTTAGAAGAATCACATGATGCAGGCTGTACACCTACGATAATACACAGGCAACATGCACTGCCAGATAACCAAGTTTAACTATTCCGTCAAACACATAATGAAGCAGTTACTTACTTAGGTCGCCAGTGCTATCGATAATGCAATACACCGCTAACGATGTTTTGCAGGCATGCAGTTGCTTTTCGCACGCAGTTTCACCATCCTATATGAGGACATGCACTGTCAAAATGCTCCCATACTTTAGATCAAACACAACGAAATAAATTAACTGCGTTAATGTTATTCAGGTAATAGTAAAATTAATTAATCTTTTCAACGTTAATTAAATTAAATTGACCCTTTTTTACCAGTTCCAATCTACCGCGTTCGGTCGCGTCCGGCAGAGACACAGAATACAATAACGTCATTTCCGCTGTTTCTTTTACACTTCTGCACAAACGGGGACTGCGATACCTTGCAGAAGATGTTCTACTGTGCCACTGCACCTCTTGCGTTCTGGATAAAGTTAGCGTGTTTTGGGAATATGTTAAATAGTTTTTGAACTACTCAGTACGAATTTAACTGATCACCTAATAATTCTGCACATAATGTCAAGTCAACGTTCGAAGTGTAACATTCTTTGACCGACTAAGGCAGCTGTCACCACTTCTTGGTATTGACATTTGCTGATTATTGATAAAATGATTCATACTGCAAGTAAATATTGAACCTTTGGAATTAATTTAAATCAGAGGTCTAAGAGTCCTCAACTTTGTTACGAGAATGAGAGCGGGAGGATCTTTTCTGGGTCTACATCGACATTTCGTTTAGAGAAGTCTTTTTAAGAATTGGCCAAAGTGTTTGGTGAGTCGCAACATATGAAAACTGAAGATGTATGTCATACCATTTCTCCAGACAACAACGTTTTGGAAGGGAATATTTAACAAGATTGACTTTCATTGAACTGATTTTCTGTGCACATCCCCCTACTGTCGTGAGAGGCACTGGTATGCATTCCTTTGCCATTAGCCATGATTCCTGAAATGAAAAAGGGATCATGCATTTTTCATTAAATACCAAAAAGAAAGACAAATATTTTTTTCCATTTGATATCAGGTAATATTTTTGCTGTAATTTGCTACCTGGAATCTTTGTCCTTAACTGTTCAGTCAGCAGCAGCCTTATTGATGGGAGAATTAAAATAAATGCAACTGCACTAAAAAAAATCAAAATATTTTTCACTCCTCACAATGATTGCTTCAAATCAGTGAATTACCTTACCAAGTTTTTGTGATTATTAAAATTATGTTAATATCAGTGAACAGGTTAAGTCCAGTTTGGACTGACAGAAAATACTAAAATAATTCTCAGAAGATGATTCTTATTGAAGTTTGACCCAGATGCTTATTTTTGGCTTTCCTTTTGTGTTTAAAGTAAAAGTAATTTAAATGTATTTGAATTATTTGTAAAACTCAAAAATATGACAAACATATTTCAGGAAGAGCATGTTAGACCTTGGATATTGTATATAATGCATAAACTCATCAGGGAAAGTATCTGACATGGTATATCAGTCTCAATCAATGTAGCAGTTAATTCAGAAAACTGATTTCTTCTGAATAATTTTTAATGTTAATTTGATGGTGATTACTCGGGTTCTGTGATTTGACACATAAAAGCATCTTTATGAAGAAAAAAAAACAACAGAAACTGTTGCAAACTGTTTCTTTTCAATTTTGAGATGCTTGAGAAATTTAATTGCTGGTTCTGGCAAAGACGTAAAAGTTAAGCAGTTCATGTGACCAAACAGGTGCATAAATCGGTATTCCTCTACACAGGCATTTGGGACTGCAGAATTCAGCTTGCCCTCTGATTCTGAAGCCTGGGAGATGCTCTGTTTCTCATTCAGTAAGCTGCTCATTTTTCATTGCTTAATTTGGCCTGTAGAGTGTGTAATTAAATGTGATATTTGCATGGCCTGGCATGTGTTATCACTCGATCATCTGTGTGTGCATTGCACCGTAGCACATAATGCTGTTTTGGGGATAGAGAGCATCTGGTAAATGGAGTTAAAATCCCCCAGCACTGCCTTTTCAGTGCACATGCAGAGATACATTTGTGTCTTTTCTTTTGGGATTTTTAAGTGTATTCATCCATTGAAAATGCCCACAGTGGCTGAAATTCTCTTTCCCCTGAAAGAGCAGGACAGAGCAGAGCAGTTTAATCAATGGCTGATTAATAATTTCAAATTCATCTGGTTCAGGCAGAGCATTATTGTAATCGCATCCTGTCCAGGCGTTCAGTAAACCATTGTTCTCTGCAGGGAGAGAGCACTGTTTTAAATCCCTCTGATGTGACTTCAATCTCCTGCCATTTATGGCACTAGAGTCAATTTACTACCCATTTTCATGCCATGTGTCCAATGATGGATTGGCTTTTCTTTTCTTTTTTTTCAAACCATGAGAGGCCTTCTTTTTATTCACACCTGTCTGAAAACTCAGAGTCTGCCTCAGATCTCTGCTCACAATTAAAGTACTGCCTGGGCCCCGTGTGGCAGATGGGGGCATGCGATTGGCTGTCAGGGAAGTGCAACAGTCGATTGTGTGACACACGCTGTGTTTGATCCCGGAGAAAGCACTGGCCTCTCTCATGGGCTCGGAGGCTTTCTTTCTGCCTGAACACTAGATCCGGAATGGAAGTGACAATCAGGACTCTGGCCACATGACTTTTGCAATTCATACCAGAAAGGTTCTTATGAATAAGGCCCAAAGCAGCCATGAGGAGACTGCTGGTGTTTGATCTTTGCCATACTTTTTCCAACTATAAAAAGGTCAATGTGGTCTTCTGTTGTGTGAAAGAACAAAATGAAAGGTGGCTGTCTCTTTTATGACCGTAGTGCATTATTCATTTGCATATGTGAAGCAGTTGTCCAGAGCAATTTCATCATTTTTTACTGTTGTGAATGTATCACCAATGCAACAACAAATACAATTTAAGTGCTCAATGTGGAAACCAGACTTGCAAACACTATGTTGCAAGTCCATTTCCTTAACCACTACAATGCCCTGCCACCTTTTGTTCCATAGTTCTTTCATTGTCTGGAAGGAAATATTACAAGCATGGATAGCTTGTATTTCCTTTACCTGTATTTGAAATGTATTAATAAATGTATTTAATATGTGATATGGATTTTCTCACCTCTTTCATGTACAGTTTATTCTCTTGTGATACCTGTAAGGTAACCTGAACTTTCACCATTTTCATGTTAGGGATTGGCAAAGTAAATTACATGTTTTTGCTACAAAAGCTAAAATACTGCCAAAATGTATGTATTTACACATTGTAAAATTGAGTTGTTAAATAAAATCAAAGCATTGCTTGTTTTGTATTGGTAATGAGGTATGAACCGTACAAAGCATTATACATATGTAAAATATGCATAATAATGAAAATAACAAATACACAAATTTTAAATACTGATAATCCCTGGTACTTTCTCATAAAGTGTGTCTAAGCTTTGCACAACCCAACGCATAAAATCTAATAAAACACTGTAAAACAGATTGGCAAAAAACATATCAGAAGAACTGCTGATGCTTTTTAAGTGGGATCCCTCCCTATTCAGTATGTCTGAGAGGAGGAAGCAAAGCCTCCAATGCTCCAATTTACATAACACTCTGCTGCCTGCATAAATACTAAACATCTGGGGGTGCCAAGGGGGACAGGAATGGTGTAAATTGTGAAATGTAGAAAGGTCTGCCTTATTTAGACTAGAGTGCAAATCCCAGCAGACAGACACCCTGTCAGTGAACCAGACAGTTGGCAGAGGGGGAATCAGACGTTGCTGATTAGAAGCTAAAACACCAGAGTGTGCAACTGCACAGGTGACTGTTTCATACTGTAAGTAAGATGGACACATGAAAGAAAAGTTAAACTAAATTAAGGAAAAGAGAGAGAAAAGAAGAAGTGGGGAGGAGGAAAAAACAAGCTGTTGACAAGTCCAGGGTGCAGTTGTATAATATGGGCGGGGGGGGAAGCAACCAACAAAATGAAAATAAGGCATAGCGAAAATCTGGTTGTGTTTCCATAGACTGTGTTGCACATGTAGGCAGCTGAGGTGGCAGTGGAGGGAAAAGCATGTGAGCTGGTGGGCAGACTGCAGAAGCCTGTGGGCATCCCTGGGGAGCTGATCAGACATCTGCACACAGCCAATCAGGGGTATGTGTCTGCCTTCGTAAGGATGTGTAACAAAGGCCAGGAAGGTGGATGGTAGATTTTTACAATAAGCACTGAATGAGGACACCTGTATTCTTTAACCGTGTGGATGGGGCACACCATAACATCCTCCCAAATAACCTTACCGACACATTACAGAGGACAGGCCCCAGGCAGGCTTGAGGAGAAGTAGAGACCCTGTGTCTGGTACAATGATGGATTTATTTGAGCCAATGTTTTTGTAACCTCACTAGAAAAAAAATGTTAAGCAGCACAATATAAGAAAACGAATAATACTCAAATGGAAAATGACCTTCCTAAAATGTATGCTTTATCAATAACTTTATTCTGTTTTACATAATTTTATTTATCTGAAGGAGATGTAAATAACATTTTGAAAATAATGCAGAACGATATTGAAATCCTCACAATCAGAGGTAATATTCAGAAAAAAAAGACTGTGTATTTCACTGTTTTGAGTGGTTCCATTTTGTCCAATTTAAAAGTAGTAAGCTTACTAATACAATATGACAGACTGAGCTGTTATGCTTTTTCTTTCAAATTCTCATCATCTCACATAAACAGCTGACACATGAACAAAACCAGTTTTGAGTTTTATAAATGTGTTAACTGCATGTTGTAACTGGTATGAAATGGATCAAATGGATAGGCGATTATCATAAATGTGGTTTGATAAAGCAAGAAAGCTATGCTAAGATCAGTTACGAGTCTGCAACCCTTGTTCTTCAAGACCGACATAATATTTCAAATTTTTATGCTAGCAAATAGAAAGCATAAAATACTACAGCTGTGGCTTTAACATACACCACATGAGTATGACTTTCCTCAAAATAGCGGCAATGGACTCTAAGTGGAATAGCTTCAAAGTTTATGGGTCATTTGCCTTTTTAATACTTTTCAGTGAAGTGAACAATTTCAGGCGGCTTTTTTTTTTTAGTGCAAGTATGTTTCATATTGTAAGGTTAATCTCTCATCAAAAGCAATAAAATATAGGACATTCTCAGATCTGCTGCCAGGCAGTAGGCTGATGTCACACAAATAAAGAGAATAAAACTGAAAAAATCCTTTCATCCTCTTCAGTACCCTTTTTGCCTGGTCAGAGATGATTCCCTTATTACGTAAGAGTGTGTTATCACAGGCACTCCAAACCACAATAAAGCCACTGCCATACTGAGGTTGAAGTGATTGAAGGCCCTCATGCAAATTATTTCACCAGTATTCGAACTGTCCAAGCAAATGATTTCAGAGATGACTTCATAAAGAACACATTGCCTTTCCTTTATTTCCTTACATTTTGTTGCCTGAATTCTTTACTTTAGTGTAAGGATTTGCTGTGTCAAACAGCTACATTTAGGAAAGCTTATTGTGTAGTTTGTGAAGGCAGTGGAACTGGTGCTCAATCAGATTCCCTCCTGCACAAGTCTGCCTACACAAGGTGACCATTGTTGAGCATTTGTCTTATTGTAATGCATGTCTTTGCAGTGAGGACTGTGGTGTTAAAACAGGGCAGCTGCTTCAGAGGGCACCACATGCTTGCCTGCGCATGCTCCAGTTGAAAACAGATGCCATAGCAATGAGCATGGCTTGTAAATATGATTGGGGATGCTGAATTGGGAAAAAGTACAAACATAGATACAACATGGGAAGCACAAACATACATGCTAAATGACAAGTGTATCAAGAAAAATAAAAAAAAACTGAATCCAATTTATTATTGTTGTCAGTGTTGATTTTGGTTAAACACCATGAGGCGAGGCAAAAATGAAATGCAGGGCAGTCATATTCTTTATTTTCATGAGTTTTGAAATGTGTTTTTCAAAAACATGCCATTGGATCTATTAGCAGCAAAGCTACAGGATTGTGAATATGGATGCCAACTGCCCTTGAGAAAGGTACTAATTGAATTCAAATGAAAGGAAGGAAAGAAAACATGAAACGCATTCTTCCAACAGCGTATCTATTGAAGAGGCATATGAATAGTGAGGATTTTTTGATTCTGCACTCTTTGGTTGCATAAGTACAGCTTGTTTTAATCAGTGATGCTTTTCACAAGACAATAGTTAAGAAAATCAAAGCATGACGTTTGGGATGTGAACACGCATAGTAATGAGGATAGAACAAGATTGTCGAAATTGAAAACCATGTTCTATCAGTGCGTCTCAAATGTTTATGCCAGACCAGGCTGGAACCTGTTCAAATTCAAGAAATGTACAACTTGAGATGCCAGGTAAGGCTTGTCCTCCGAATGGCATCTAAGGGTTGTATTTTTGACCATTCAAACTCACGGACTAACAGTCTAAGTAATGTGTGTAAACTGACTGATTGATAACGTGTTCACTTCAAGATCGTACCATATGCCATCGAAGCATATGTAAATGCGACAGTTAAGTGGCTGCTGCAGTAACACTCCAAATAGCTAAAAACTAAACTTTTCCCTGACACAAAAATCACACAAATATGGATTTTTCAAATAAATTATTCATCAGTTAGTCAATATAATAAGATTTTCCTGTCAAAATACAGCCCTCAATGTTCAATGCTTAATGTAATTTTTCACTTCTCTTGAGTTTAGTAACATACCTGTCACTCACTCAACGCGTTACGCAGATACTCGCAGCCTTTGTACTCAAGGTGATTCTTGACAGGATTTTGCGGTGAACATTCCAAAGGAACACATCAATCTTATGTTTACGTTTAATTTGAAGACAATCCACAGCTTCAGGAAGCACTCTCTTTGGTGTCACACAGGCCTCCCTAGGTTTGATGGCCAAACAAACGTGTACATTTACTGCGTTGCAACCACTCTTAGGAGATCCTTTTTGCTGTCAAAAAGTGGTAGTGTCTCTGGCATAGATGAAAAAGCCCTTAGCCATTTAGGATTCCTTTTGCAGCTCTGGTCTGTTTTTCCCTTTAATTTCACATCGGAATGTGAGGGAAGAGCAGAAACGGAAAGAAAATGACTGCAATTCCATTCCTACACCCCCTGCCAGTAAATTGGCCCTTTATTAAATTTAGGCCCCATCTATCAATACAGAGACTGGTATCGAAATTGCTCTGTTGGCCACAAATCGTCGGCAATAGATCGGCTCTTATTTGAAACAAGGCCGTCATTAATCTGGTTCACTTGTTCTCCTGAGGTGAGGAGGAAGCAGGACATATTAAGACTTTTATTTGTTCCCTCAGTGATAGATGTGGCCCCCTTGAACCTCTGATTACCAGATTACCTGGAGAAAAGCAGGAATCCATTAGACAATCATTTACTGCTGTTGGGGGGCCTGGTGAATTCCCTCTTTTTCATCAGATAGCAGGATAGAGGCTAGGAGGAAGCAAGAGATGTGCCATACACTTCCTTGAAAAGAGCGGGTGCCAAGATAACACCTGTTTCAGCTCTGGTTCCTACCTTCATTTTTAGATTCAATGCATTCCAATGCCTACTTTTGGCATTAGATGCCAGATATTTTTGTTTTGTAGACCATTTGATTTGATGAGAAGGAGGAGAGAGAAAAACAGCCGCAAACAAACCATCAGCCATTTGTATTAAATGTTTTAAAAAACAATATCGGTAATATATGTAATATATTTTTTTAAATGTATTTTGTTAATGTTATTAATACATTTCTATATTTTCAATTAAGTAATTTCACCCTGTTGGCAGACCCATTTACAACCTATCCCTAGAGAAACAGAATAAGGCCAGCTTCTGAGCTCAGCCATGTGATGTGGGTGACAAAAGAATTATGATTAAGTGAAAAAGTCATTTCAGATGTTGTCCCTCTTGCTGTATACTCAGAGTGGAGGGGTTTATCAGTTCAGTGCGTTCCAGAGGAATTTGCAGAATTTCCTCCTGGGTTGACTGAATATTGAAAAGAAGAGAATCTCCTGGTAAATTATCGCCAGCATTGAAAGGTCAGAGAAAGTTAAACATTCCCAGTGTAGGTCATGACTCCTCCATGTTGATAAGAAAAACAGTTCATGAAAGAAAGAGAGGGAGAAAGATCAGCTTGTTCCATTCTCACTATCTGAGCTGCCAGTCAAAATAATTGTCTACCAGTTTGTTCAGCTTTCCCTAAGCTCCCAGTTATTTTTGGTTCCATAAGCGCACTGTAATCTGAATTGCCCCATGTTATTGTTACAGACTAACATCAGATGTCATATGCTTCAAAATAGAGTTTATTTTTAGTTCTTATCTCTGATTAATGAAGTTTGAAAAGTCTACAAGCTCCTCAAACCTTTACGTTTAATATGTCTCACAGTCAGGGTAATTAAGGATGAAATTTATATTTTATAAAACTTTAAAATAGTCAATCATGGATCAGTTTGGTGTCTAATTAGTTTAATTACTGAATAACCACCCACATGAGCCCAGAGAAACACTGTGTTCAAAAGTATGACGATCTTTAAGCCTCTACTAAACGAGCAAACTCCTTCTTTGATGAAAAGAAAATATTAAGATAACACTGAAAATATAACAATGGCCCCAATTGTTTAGAGAACTATGAGCTGAGTTCCAATATGAAACCAAGGGAAGGAAGATAAATCTAGCTGCTCAACAGTTTTCTAGGAGACCTTGTAATTATTGGGTGTGTGCAGTCTAATTCTACATGTAAAGTCTCATCAGTTTTATGTGCCTGGTTTGTCAATGGGAGTTACATAGTGCTAACTCAAATAGCTGCTAATCTACTCAGGAAAAATAGGTTTCATAATAGCTGATAATTTTTCAAGAGGTTCATCATAGTTTTTATATGTGCACATTTGAGTGTAGCCCTTGACTAGCTAGTAGTGAACTACTAGTGAATCAGTAATGGATAACTGTCTTACTTTGTATCATATTTTATGCTGATAATGATTTTCCCCTCAAAAATACTACAGCCCATTATATAAGAACATAATACCTTTATATATACATGTCCATTTCATCCAGTTTACAAAATATCATACCTTTTTGAAGTAGGCTGTTCAGAGGGATAAAATGCATTGCTGGATCTCTACCTAGGGGCCAATCCTCAAGCTATCGCCCTTTCCAAGCAAATACCACTCAATGAATGCAAATGTTCATAATTTATTAGTGAATCAGTGAATGCCCTTGCTGTAAGTAAAAGTTGTACAATCAAGGTGCCAATTAGAAGTAGACTGTTTACATTCTTTTGCAGTTTGATATATGCATTTATATTGTTGAATATTTTTTTTGTTTTGTGATTCTGTATTTTGTATTGGGCTATGCATTATTCATCTAGTTTGCTGCCTTGCTGAACTTACAGATACTGCATCTTATACCAAACCAAAGCTTATACCAAAATAGATTTTATCTCAGTAAGACTTCCTGGTTAAATATAAGTGAAACAATATATATTAAAAAGCTGTTATGTCTGAAATAATCTGTTGGTCACTGTGAAATTCACTCTACAATTTATCAATATGCCCACAACAGTTTCCTATACTTTTATTAAAATGGGTCTTTTAATACTTCAAATGAATTGATTTCTTGCTTGTTCCTGTTGGCATGATGAGACATGTTATGTTGTTAAAAGTATTACAGCAAATGTGACAAATGATGTTTTTAATATCAACATAAAGCTTGTTTGTCTGTTACAACCCAAAGATAATTGACTATAACTGCTTTTATATCTGTCTCGGATTATGGAGATGTAGTAGATATTTATGCAGGAAACCACGGCAACACTTAAAGCCCTTGAATCCATATATCATGCAGTGAGATTTATTCCAAATGTGAAATGTGCTTCACTGTCATCGGCATGGTGCACTTAATTGGACATCTCTAACATCATATAAAAAGAAACTTTGGTGCGTTTTGATCTATGAAGCCCTATTAGGAAAATTTCAATTTTTATCTTTGTTCATTATTAACAAGGCAAGGAAATTGTTGTGAACTTTGTGATAACTCAATCATATTTTCATTTTGAAGTACCTATGATCAAAACAGATGATGGGAAGAAATGTGTCACTGCTATACTCCGTGAAATTGCTGTTCTGCAAAAAGTATTAGAAAAGAAATTACTTGAAAAGAATTTTTATTTCACAGAACAAACTCAAAGCTATGAGGGAGGAATATGTACTTGATAAACACCTATGCTACAAATGAGATTCATGTAATCTGGGACAGCTATTGATGTTTGGTGTTTTATTATTGCCTTCATGTATCTCATTATTTTAATGTTTGCTGTAACTTTGCCGGTTCCGTCTAACTGCAAACCATGACATTTCTATCAATGGGTGCTTAATCTGGCTAAATAAATGTTGAATAAAAAATAAATAAATGTAAATCTTAAGATCACTCATGTTGTAGCTTACAGAAATATTGTCTCAGCAGTATACAACAAATGGAAATTCCATACAAAAGCTTTATTTTGGGTGATAGTAAGCGCTGAGACTGCAAAAAATGCAAGGGAATTAAAATAAATCCAAGTTCTTGTTTAATGTGTTTTGTGAGAATGCTTTCTGATAAATATTTTTCTATAATATACAGCACTGTATGTGACTTGATTTCAGATAAATTGTGTTCACTACATCCTGGCAGTACATTGGATTTCTGAGTACTCAAAAAATATTGAAAGGTTATCTTCATTACTTTTATTTCCTTTTGACATATATTATTTGTTATTTTTACATGTATGTTCTTCTGTTTTACTTATATGTTTATTTGTATTTACTTGTATTTATTATTTTTACTTGCATTTTTACCTGTATTTACTTATTACATTGTATTATTTACACACAAACACACACAAACACAAACACACATGTGTGCATGTGTGAGTGAAAGTCTGCGTAACTACAATTATTATTTTGATTATAATTTGATACAATTTCATTTTTGGGGTTTATATGATGGACATTATCTGTTGCTTTAGTTTAAAAATGTTTTATTTAGGCAATACACCTATAGCAAAGACTTGTGAAGTCCTTACTTGTGCCTTCACACTGGCACATGGGGTTTTGGTGATTTTAAATGTTCAGGTTTGATTTGAGCTCATACTCTGGGTTCTAGTCACATATCAGAGACATAGTGACCATTAATCATTCTCTCTGGTTATGTTCCTCCATTAGTCAACCTACCTATTCTAAAAATAAAAGAACTGTAATAGCATACATTAAATATGTAAAATTTTGTGTATTTTTTTAAATTGAAAGTGTACCTGAAAGTTTAGTTTTAAACAAATACTGTTTGCTCAATGAATTCTCAGTCTTTATGATATTATACAGATACAAATGTGATAGCAAAAAAGGTAAAAATTGCCTCTACTTTGGAAATTGAAAGATTTTCGTTCTCTTGTACTTTGTTGTGAGTGGCACCTGATTTATAAAGCTTTTTTCTGTTCTAGGAGAACAGGACACAGAGAGGCGATTGACACTGCCATGCATCTTCCTGCTTTATGATGATTTTAGCAAGGTGTGATAATGGGGTCAGCTAACACTGTGTGTAAATTACAATTCCCCTTTGGGTCTAATGGAGGGCCATGGTCTGCAGGGAGAACCTGAGGACTGCAGCTCTCACATCAGGGCCTTTTCCGATCTGGCTGCTGATAGGAGTAGCTTTATGGTCTGTCTGTTCTGATAAATGTGATCAGCGCTGTCATTGGATTAAATGGGCACTTGAGCTGCCGGAAACTAGGGGTCACTGCAATCACAATGTATTGCCAAATTCTGCCTGTGGCCAGCACTGATTATCTTGAGTTTATGACTGCTACAGCTCAGTGAGCAGCTCTGATCCCACGTCTAAAAGTATATTGAGATACATATAGCTTATCACAAAGTATATCTTTGGCTCTGAACATACTTGGCTAGTCTATCATGTGATGCAAGATGTGCTCATGGTTCATTATAATGAAATATGATGTCTATTATGTGTGACCTGAGAGGATCCACCCCTGAACATCATAAAAGTTAAACAAAATTTAATGGATCTATTTCTAAACATCATCATGTACTGTAATAATGAGAATTGAATTCTGATTTTTTGTGGTCACTCTTGCGGCTTATATCATTCATAGGTGAAAGACAACTACAAAGGGACTCCTTTGGCTCAGGCATATCTTTCAAAACCATCTTTGATTCATTTTGGATAAATGCAATTTTTTGGCATCCTCCTCTGAATTTGATGCAGCAAATCACAGTAATAAGGTCAGGGAACATGGAATAGGTATGCCAAGGGAACAGTAGCTGTGAAGAGTTCTCTCCAATGACTTCTGTTGTCTGGAGGAAGGTCACATTGTTCCTCCCTCATGGGAAACTGGCAGGCAAACAAAGTGATGGCACAGGCGGAAATGATAAGTAAATATGGTTTTAATGGGGTCCAAATCGGGGGAGGCGATCTGCGGACGGGCAAGGTATGCTGGGGCACCCAGTGAGCCGCTGCGGTTATTATTAGCCCTATCATAGATCAGATAGACCTCGGAAAATGAAGGGCAATGATGGATTTTGCCACTCTGGCCTGACGTTGCAGCTGTCACGACCGCAGGGGAGACGGTCTTTAGCAGGGGATGAAGGACACCATCACTGGGGTGACCTCGGATTGGCCAGATCAAGCACTTACCACATTGTGCGTGGGCAGGGTGCACATCCAAACTTTGACTGGAAGGTCAGAGAGCAATTTCATTAACACAACACTGCTATCACAGAGAAGTTATATCACACACAACTTTTTCTTGATCACAGACCCATGTATGCAAACATCTCAAAATGTCCTTAAACAATATAAATGGCCCTTTTTGAATCCTGCTTGCCTGCAATTTTAACAGGTGCAATTTTGAAATTAACTGATGATGAATTTTGAAATTTCTTATGATGAATATAAAATGTGTAAAAACATACATACATACATACATACATACATACGTACATACGTGCATACATGCATACAAAACATTTTGGTGGGTAGTCTATAAATGTGGGAAATGAAATTCAGAAAAAAATGTCCATGTAACATATAGAATAAATATCTTTATTTTAAAATGATTCAGACTTTACATGCTGTTTAATTTCCTTTTTATTTTTATATAAGTTAAATCTGGACCACATCTGCATGTGTAGATGCTTCTGTCTGTGCTGTTCTACTTGTGGATGAGTATTGAAGTGTTGGAGGGGGAGACTGCCTCACAGCGCTCATCTCAACATTATTCGACCGTAATCTTATTCACATCTGTGTGTAATGTAACAACTCGTGCGTTTCCCCAACCTGCATAACAAATGTGATTTAGGTCTGCAAGAGATTTTCCATTCATTTAGGTACCCTTGCATGCCTTGAGGGCTCACCTTTGATTTACACAAAGAGTAATTCTGTTTATACTAACACTTTACACTCAGCTTTTCCCTCAGCTATTTGAAACAGATGTAATGGTTCAATAAAAATGGTCTCAGATTTCCTGCTCCACTTAAAAACAACAACACAAGAAGAAATAAATATAAATTATTAGGAGTCTTCCAAGTTTTTCATAGGAAAGTTCGGGGTGTTCCCTTGCTCACTCACCCATCTGAACAGCCTTTGGGAGTTATGATGCTTGGACTATTACTGTCACTTTGAACTCTCGGTAGCTGCAGACAGTGTAACCACAGATGCTCCAGCCTTAGCCCTGTTCTCCTGAGGGGGTGTTTGGCAGTTTAATGGATTTCAGTGTAGTATTAGCTTCCAGCAATGCAGCTTTCAGCTCCCTGTGGTGCTCGGTTTGGCCGAGCGCCAGCGTCGGTGCCAATAAGACAATGGTGCACCTTTACTTCAGGGAGGAAATTGACCCTCTTGCGTCTTATGCAGTTTTTTCCCTCTGCTCTAATGCTTTTTGCAGCTGTCTGAGAGTGATCCTTGCTGCGGATCACATTAAATACACACAACGAAGGAGCCCAGCAATAGAGCCTGGCCAGGGAGAAGAGATAGAACCATGGTAGTTTTTAGCCCACTGTTGAAAACACTGCATGTTTAATGTCAGAAGCCTTTTCTGCTGTTATTTGTGAAGGCAGAAGACCTTGATGAGCCTTTAAGTAGACTCCTATTTATGTGCTTACCACTGAAGAAATTTCATTGTCCTGAAAGTCAAATGGCAAAGAATTCAATCTTATTTTGAGAAGAACATTTGAAGAGGTGGGTTACTGTGATATGGATGAAGGAAAAGGCCATCAAGGTTCATTTTCCATCTGTAATTATAAATAAGATAGCTCTGACAGACTGTTTTAGGCATTCTTTGAAAAAAGCTATTATTACAAGGCAAAGTTAAAGCAGTTTAAATTACCTTTCAGTGCACTTTCCATATTTCACAATTATGAAATCAAGCATTTATTATCATTCATACATTTTGAATTATTTAACTTCCAAATGACCTAGTTGCAAACAATGAAAATCTGCCAAACCAACTGGACATTTGGACACCACATTTGAAGGGGGAAGGGCTACACTTGCTGTTTTTTTTTAAAAAAGAAGACAATTTTGTCAAATAAATGACATGACGGGCCGCAAATTGATAAATCATGTAAGTACCATGTAATGTGGCCATTCATTAAAGGAATGCTTCCATGATTATGTGGCCCTTCATTTCAGAGATACTTAACCCAGTGGTTCCATTACTGGTTCCAATTTAATATCTGGGCTGGACTATGGAGATACACACAGAGCCAATATACAGGACTACTAATGTTAGCATAATGACTAGAAGCCTATTCCCAGGGCATTCTGGGAATCACTATGCAGCTTCTCTTAAAAATGAAGGAGTATACGATCCAGTAATTTGAAAGGTGGGTGGTTATTCAAGTTTCCAAGCTGATTTGTTACTTTCACCATTAACGGTAAGAGTTTCCAAGCTAATTTGTTAATTCTAAATTATTACAAACCATACAAACATGATGATGATCCTACTGTCCTAAATGCTACTAACAAGCACAGTGAAATGGAATAAAATATGAAAACTGGGAGAAGTATCACTTTATCTCCTAAATTTCTCCTTGTGTTCTGTTTAATGATAATGTTCCAACAGATTGGATAAATATATTATTTTGCAGCAAGGGGGCTTTGGGTAATATTGCACAGGCAGTATGTGTAATTTGTTTTTTTTGACCATTCCACCTTTAAAAAAGCTCAGTGTGTATTAATAATTTAAGGAGTTTCCCTAGAAACCTTGTTCGAACAAGTGTACCTGTAGGCAATTCATATCAATTACGAATTAGCTCTCTACCGTTATAGCATGGACCCTGATGCTTGCACTCTTCCTCTCTCTGTCTCTTTCATTCCTGCACTCAAGGCTAAACTAAATCTGTGCACTGAGAGGCTAAATTGCACCCAGAGATGTGTGTAAAATAAAGCAGATGGAGCCCCTGATGGCTGATTCTGCATGGCCCCACTGATGCAGGATCTCTGGCTATGGCCAGCACTGGTGTGGCTGAGACTCCAGCTTCCAGCTAAGGAACACACAGCTGCACCTCCGACATATGCCTTTTTTCCATGGACCACCCACAGGACAGTCAGTGCACAGTCCTGCCATAGAATATATGCTTTCAATTAATAAAAAAACAATAGCTAAACGATCAGTAAAACACTTTGCTTAATGATGGGTCTACACCTTTAAAATGAATGTAAATAAAGTAGGAATTTCCTGTAAAAACAGATAGGTGTTCATATATTTGTCTGGAAAGGTTCCTGTTAGATGCTGAAAATGTATGAATGTTCTACATACAACATGGAGTGAAAAAGCTTTTGCCACAAAATGACTTTTATCCCTGCTCATGGTGTGAGAAAAAGAAGCTGGTTTATATTCTGTTTTTTTGCATTCATAAAATCCTCTATGACTTTACCCTTACAGAAAAAAAGGTAAAATATTTTCTTACATGGTGCATTGCCTTGTGCCATTTTAATGTAATTTCCATTAGCTTGTAAACTAATGTGTTTGAGGTGGAAAATGTCCTATTAATGGAGTTAGGTGCAGTCTATGCAGTCTGTATGTTTTAGCTCCTGCCCAGTGCCTTAGTTTGGAGTTTTGATGCAGTTTTGTGCAGTTTGTGTGTGTGCACTTGTACTGCCATATAAATAGTCATTTATCTTCGGAGGAAAGGCCAGTTTTTATTAGCTTGCTGAAAGGGCTGTGAACAGAGCACTCACAAACCAAAGTACCCCAAACCCTGCAATAACAATCACAAGCACCATGGCATACAAAATGTACTTCACCTTTTTAACTGAAGGACTTACATTAGCTTTGGGAACTCCATACAACACCAGGTATCCAATGTCACAGAATGCAATTAATTTTGTTTGGAAATGAGTAGGAAAGTAGTCTTTTGTAAGCTTTTGAATCCCATTCATGGTGCTTCCTCCATGAATCAAGGATGCATCCCATCCCATTTGATAAGCTCACACAACACTTTGTGAGTCATAGCCCTTTAAGAGACGGACATTGAGTCATCCATATTGTCCACTCATGTATAACGTCCTCTGTTTTCTCCTCTCCCCTTTGCATTGAATAAATCTTCCCCCTCCCCCCACATGCACTCACTCGGTTTAAACTCCCCTCTAATTCAGCTTCATGCTCTCCTTAACCCTGACTGTGAGAGTTTCACTAATGCTCAGCCAGCTGCTTCAGAGGGCCACACTCTGGCCACCCAGACCTCCCCAGCAGGGAAAGCATGTGGGGAGGCAGCAGACGTAAATAATTCATAAGATTCTTCAAAAGGCCTCCAGAAAATTCAAGAGGACATCATTTCATTGATAGAGAAATTGTACCAAAAAACATCCATTTAGAGGCCATCCTGGGGTGAACAGAGCTCTTCTTCCTCCTCTCTGAGGAGATATTTTTTACATAGTATGATGATAAAATGTAAGACGTGACAAATGTTCTTATAGAGCTATCTTCATGTTGTTAACATCTCTTAAGTACCTCACATATTGAGGTCTTGCCAAAGTATGTGATCACTGGTTGTTAAGGGATCTATAACAAATGTAATGTCTGATGGTGAGACACCCTGTGCTGCTGGAGTACTTGACATCACAGCTTAATTAATAAAAGCTACTGACACAGGTGATATAATGTAATTATTATACTGCTGATAAATAGTCACTGCATGGAAATAGACCCTCCATCACATGCAGTTAAACACATTTCTTACATGAACAATGGAAACAAGTTATGCACAGTGCTTCAGATTGCAGAGCAGCTTTATCTGGCAAGACTTGCTTGCAGTCAGCAACATTGCATTTGACAATATGTAGAGCTCTTGCACTGCATTTTTACTTTGTGATGTTGTCTGCAATAAAATTCCATGTCCAACCTATTTTTTTAAACAGGAAACAGTGGTATGTAAACAGGAATCTCAACGTCCCTAAATATGCTTTGCTTGAAATTAATATGGTTTTGTGGGCAAGACTGACAACTGTATAAATAAGATGAATGCCAGGAATGGGGGGAGGAGCTGGGTAGTCTACACCATCAGCTCAAGAACAGTCATCTGTGGAAGAGCTTAATGATAATTTCCCTTCATTTTGACATACCTGATTAGGTCCAGGCTTTGCATTTGTTTTTCTGAATAATTTCATTACTATTTGTTAATGAAAATGTGGTTCATATTTTCTTAATATTAACCATGATCCAGATGTATATCATCTAGATGAATCACATATTGGAAAAACCCCTGCATGTGTTTGCATTGTGCATAACTCATCCTGGAATCAGGTTTCCGTTGACCAAATGAAAACAATACTTGAATATAATGTAAACAGTCTTTGGGGCCTGTCCTTCCACAATCAACTGTACAAAGTTTCCATACAAATAGACCAATGTTAAATATTGACAACACTGTAGAGATTTAATGCATTTTACAGAGTCCTTGATTCTGGCTGTTTAGTGTGTTGATCCAGAGGCAGTTTGCTATCATTATAATACTAACATTGGTGTTTTTGGTCCTTGTTCTCTTGCCCTAAATTTTGTCAAAATATACTCAAGAAAAACTCACAAATACTCTCACACAATACTATATAAAACTATTCAAGCCAGTTACAGAATATATAGAAGAAAAACTATGCAGAGAAGGTTTCATTATGTGACTCTAACTTTAGCTCAAAGAAGTGAACTTGACAAAAATGAAAATGTAGTACTTTGGCAGACTTAACAATGCTTCATAACCCAAAGGTTTCCAACACCCATTTGTGGCTCAATACCAGCACACTAAGTTCTTACATTCTGTCTTAATGTGAGGCATCTCTAAAGTTGTCCATTTGAAAGCTAAGTGCTCTGCTTACATGAACCCTCATTAGTCCTCTCTGCTTTTAGGTCATAGTCAGAGATGGTCAAAATGAAAATGATTTTTTAAATATGAAAAGATTTGTTGCTAAAATGAGTCATCTTTCTAGAACTGTCAGTCAATTTTTTGCTGTTGTTAACCAAGGCCAAGAGTGTAGAAGAAACTTTGCTATAAAACGAATATCATAAAATGTATCTTTTGTGCCTCTATACTTTTTATTTTAAGTTTAGTTTGGAAATACTTATCAAATTGTGCCATAAATCAAATTTTACCTCTTGAGATATGAATGGATTTGAAGATGGAAATGATCATATTGTAAACCATTTTCCATGCCACTTCCATTTTCAATCTCCACTATATTTCCATGAGATTCATTCAAGCAGCAGGACAAATCCCTTGTCAGTAGTTGTAAATATTATGTGGTAGCTGTCAGTTACCTCACCAACGTCCTGTGTGCTTTCAGTTTATTAAATTTAAATTATGCTAGGCCTACATTTAGGACCCAGCATGTTTGGCAAGGAAGTATTCGTAATCCCATCATACAGCTGTTCTTTGTGAGCATATACCAAGGTAAGTAACGGCAATTAAAAGATAATTTGATCAAGAAATACTCATCATAATACACTTGGTGCAATCCAGAAAATTATTTTGATGGTGTAGAATATTATGGTGATTGGATGACACTAAAAAATCTTGACAACATATCAAAACCCAAGGCTTCCCTTAGACTAAAACAGGGCTCTGACAGCCGGAGGACTGTTTACTTAAAACACAGAACATATAGAAAATAATTACATTGACAAATAATTAATCATCGTCAGTTCTCTTGAATGTAATGTGAATTGCTATTCAGAGGAAAAACGCAAATAAATCAAGATGCACCATAATTTTATTTCTCTGTCACATAAACACACCTCCAACTACATATTTCACCCAAATATGACAACAGTAGATGACTATGATAAGTGAATATATAAATCTGGATGAGTGGTTAAACAACAGCTCAATCAACCCGGATTAATTGAGACCAGCTGGAGAGAAAATCGCTTTACACAGTGGTCCATGAGGACATTGATTGAGAAAATTTGCTGTAAATTACATGATTACTGACTTGGCAAAATATTGAGGTTTTTGTTGGTAATACATTTATATGGTCAAACAGGGGCTCAAAAGCACTTAAGTGCACAGGAATTGTACAATGAAATGTGTTAATTTGACAAAATGTTCATTGCTTTAATTGTTTATTTTATTTGCATGCTGCCACTTGGTGAATGGACTGTTTAATCCAATATAGCAAGGTATAACTCATTTATTCATGGGGAGTCAAACTCAGAGGTATGTTGACATTTTTGATATGATAAATCATGTCTCTTTTGTTTTGCATGTATTTGTTTGATATATATCATGACCTGAAAAATATTAACCTTTGGAAACTAGGAATATCATACATATTAATTTGATATCCTTGTGTCAAAAATATGTCCTGACATTGTAATTAATGAAAAACATGTTCAGATGTCAATGTACATTCCAAGATATCTCCTTAAAAGACAAAAACATCTTTGTAGATTTGACCTTTTGCGCAGAGATCCACCTAACACCAAATGAAATTTGTGTTTTTCCTGTTGATTCTCCCGGCTCAAATGATTTCTCTCCTACCTTCTCTGTGGGGGGTAAAATGGAGACATCAAAGTACCAGCAAACAAACAGTTCCACAGAGGACCCCATGAAAGACTGAATTCAAACAACGCATCTAATTATAATTGCATTTAGATTGCGTATTCAAGAGGCTCTCTTTCCAGGGCATCCTCTTGTCATTCAAATCAGAGTAGCCTCTCTCTGCCACAAATATACAGTGTCATGGAATAAGTGCTTATTAACTTAATTAACCATAATCCATAAACCTATTAAAATTTATATTACATTTTGCATTTCTTAAAACCGATTACAATGTTGTCCTTGGTGAATACAAACTTGTAAATAGTCGATGGATAAATAAATTCTCCATACACAAGGTTAAACCTCAAAAATGTTCAGCTCTATTAAAATAGGCAATGATGGGTAATGATGGGCCACATTTGCTTTGTGATGTGCCTCCTATCAGCCGTACAGAGAGTGGCTGACAGGAAGTAATAAAACCATTCCTGTGCATTCATCAAGTATCTAATGTACAATCTATTAAAACCTGAGCTTACATAAAGGGTTATTTACCCGGCCAAATGGAAATCTGAATGAACGCTGGCCACAATGGGTAATGTATCCACTCAATACATTCATGCCTGCTTGGAACAACCTTGTTTAAGAACATTGCAGAACAGGCACTGGCAGACACTGAAGCTTTTTCAGTTTAGTTAATTATGTCTTACTACTCAGCTCAACTGATTGACATTATATAATTTAGATCATTAGTGATATAATATTTCAGAAAATAAATATAATTAAGGTACATTTGTTTCAGAAATACAAATGTGTCCAAAATGTTTTAAACTGAATTTTGAATTGTGAGCTCTGATTGGCTGTCTATGGTATCACCGCTTTTCTCTCACCTAATTTGTGTTTAGCACTTCATGTAGTCATCTTATAGGAAGGGTTATAATTCCCTCTCCAAGACATGATGAGCCGCTTGTGGCAACTGAACTCAAAGTTCAAAGTTCTTTTGTTCTTTATTTTCAGATCAATATTGTTACGGCTTGTAGATCCACAATTTAAATCAGACTTTTAATGAGACATTCATTGTCTGATAGCTGTATGAAAGACTGTGTGTCAACACGTTCTGTTGAATTGACTGCCTTTGGGAACGTTTTTGTACTTTTAGACAGTGTGCTCAGTTTGATGGTGAGCCAAAGCTTGTGGGAATTAACTTTAAAATAAAATGCTTTGCAGAAATGTCACAGCAGTAATGGAGGCTATGAGCCGCGCCCTGCTGTCGGAGAAAGGCATGCACAATCCTGTCTTATAATAAACAGCATTTCACTTCTGTGAGGAATTCTCTGTAACTTTTAAAGCACTTAAAAAAGGAAAAAGGAAACTTTTTAGATTTTAATATCTTGAAGTCATTAGAAGTTAAAAGGTCAAATATGGTTGAAACTTCACCATCTACTCTAAACTAACAACAGCAGTACATTTATGAAAACATAGTGTTATAATTCACTGTAAGTGAATGGCAATGGCTATTGTTGCATCCCCATGGGTTGTGTGGATGGGGGTAGGGGCCGATTGGGGGCTGCCACTTACAGCCCAAAGTCACGCTCTAGGGACACGCTGGCTCCTGTAGGGCCAGATGGCTGTACTCACCTACCAATAGCTCAACATATTCAGCTTATCAGGGAGAGCTTTTAAAGTGTGCACAGCTGAAAAGTGTCAGTAGCTTGTGGGAATAAAATAACCATGCTGCTTCCGCTGTTATTGTGGAATTAACTGTTCTAATGACTTTAAAGACCTTTTTTTTTACTTATTTTTATTCTCTGTGATAGACATGGAAGGAAAATGACCCATGAGAGACCCTTGAGACGTTCACAGATATAACACATGCCTTTATTTACTGTCACTACTGCAATAATGTAAATTTGATTGCAAAAATTATTTTCATGTTGTTGCTGTAATTAGTATTTTGCATGTTACTGTGTTTCATGTGTGTGAATAATTCATTTTCAATTATTTGGATGACTCCCTTATTATATTGATTAAACAAAGCCAGAATTAAAATGATATATTTAGCAGAAAACATGCCTTAGCATGTATTAATATCGTCAATGATCAATTTTTCCTCCTTCATCAGGATGGTCACACAATTATGAGAGTATAGCAATTGACAAAATTACCCAGAATATACCACACAGGTATATCGCACAAGAGATTTGCTTCACATTGCAAACATCAGCAGACCCTTATAGATCCATTCTAGGAGGATAAAACACAGGCTAAGTGGGTGAATCTGTTTCCATGGTACCCTTTGACTGAATCCTTCTCTATTCAATATCTCTGTGTTTTTCACAGCAAAGTCTTTCAGGACAGAACACATGTGCTTCACGCTGAAACTCTCATCAGCACCCTTTCCCAAACTCTCTGCCTCTGTAAATACCCTATATCCATCTCTCCACTGCGAGATCTGAAGGACAACATAATTGCAAGCTAGGCAAAATATAGTCCAGTATGGCATATTGACATGTAAGACACAAAGCCCTTGATTTTTAAAAGAATTCAAGGAGTCATGTAAGTGTTCAAAGCACTTCCAACTGGTGCTTCAGACTGAATTCATTCTCCCAGAAATATTGAAATAGAAGAGTTAGGCAGTCAGCTCTTCAAAATCACTTGTTCTGCTATGTAAGACATTCCAAGTGTGCCCATGGCCTTGTCTTAAGAAGGACGCACCACCAGGTGTCCTACTACCTACTACTAATGTCCTACTACCTTTTATGTGAAAGGTAACATAGGGTGCAACAACTTCAAATAACCCCAAAGACCCCGAACACAAAGAAATACACCGTGGGTAGGAGTAATTGATTACACTTCCTTATTTTGCTGTTAATTGATTACTCTGCTTTGCAATGCAAGTTAAGCAAGGATGCACAGACACAATTTAACGCTGAACTGATTGTTTTCATTTATCACCAAACAGAATAGGAACCACCTGGTTGGGAGCACGGCAATCCTTGTTATTCACTGGTGCCTAAACGCCGTGGATGCTGACTAACTGGAATTATGGCATCATTTGGTTAGACTCCAGATGAAAATTCAGTGGTACAATTTGATAAGTCCTGTGGCTGGGGCATCACAAATAACAAATGTCATACATTTTAAAAACTTAAAACACCCAAATATATTAATATTAACACAAAAAAACATTATTTAAAAGTAAGTGCTGCAACCAGTAAATCAGAGTAATGCTAGAATAGGTAAACAATTATATATGTAACGAATGAATGACATAAAATAATGAATTATAACAAAATCAATACTGAATATTACTGTGATATTGCTGAAGTATTAACATCACACTTATTTTCTAAAAATGGTACTAAACTAGTGACCAAGTTATTTCTGTTATCCTACTAGCTGGTTTAAAAATTAGCTTTGGGCTAACAGGCTAATGGCAACTTAATTTTCATGTCAGTAAAATGCAACTATACATTTTCTTCATTCAGTTCATCACAAATCTATTTTACAACACAATGAGCCAGCAACTATTTATTACTTAATTACTCACTGCATTAGTTGCTCCTCTCCCCTTGGGCACTTGCAACCTTACAAAACACTGAGTCTGATCTTGAAAAAGAGATGTAGCTGTTGACAGGGTTTGATCTTGCTTTGGGCCTCCACTGTGGGTGAGAGAATGATTTACAGTGAATGATTATTCAAAAGACATTTTTAAAATATCATTTTTTTTTAACCAGCAGCCAATTTTGGCTAATCGTTACTGCATGAGACACTAGGTTGTATCTCTTGAACTCTGACAGTTGTCTTATGAATCTCCAAGAAAAATATCTCGTCCCAGGAGGTAGACTCACCACTGGCAAAGCGCAGCCCAAGCATTGCTGCAACAAACAGAAGCAAGCCATCAAACTCTCTCACAGTGCTCACACAGCTAGCTTGCATCATGTCATTAAATTAGGGAGGAGAAGATTTTCCCTAAATTTGGGAGGGGAGCACTTTCACCATCCCCTGGCTAGCCATTGATCAAAATGTAGCTACGAAGCTTTATTTTGTGTCAGTTATGGTTGAAGAGTTTGAATACAGGGCATTATTTTGGCAGATACTTTAGTCCATATGTACCTGTGAAAGATCCTGTGGACCTAGCAATACTTCTTGGCAATACAACGTAACATTAGTCATTTTTTTCTGGTAGTTTAAGGAACCCCCAGGAGTAGGTCTAAATATAAACACCCCTGATTTTGAGGGACTCACAAAAGAGCTTTTCCTCAGCACTGAATATTCCAATTTAAATTTTCGGAGGAGAGAGTACTGTCTTGTACACAGATCTGTGCGCTCTATGAGAGGGGAGGAGCATTGGAATAGTAAGCAGAATTATATTACAGACGGAAGGTAGGATGTTCACAGTGTTTTGTAGTCGCTATGCATGCCCTGCCGAAAATTTCTCTCTGCACATACCAAATTTCACTTGACCAATCAGGTAACCAGAGATCAGAGTCCACTTGCCCAACTATTTTTTCAACTCGCACCAGGCTACCAAAAACTGTTAATACCAATTACAAAAAATACGCAGGAAATATATTTTTGTAAAGACAGTTTAATGACCTTGTGTTTGTTTTTCTCTGAGAAACTAATAAAGCAGCAAGTGTCATACTGAACTCTCAGATAGCCCTTTGAAGGCCCAGATTACTCATTAGGTGGTAATGGTCACTAATGCAATTAATAGATTTGCTTTCTCCTTCTGTGAAGCAAGAAGAGTTGCCATAGGCACTAGTATGCAAATTAAATACTGGATCAAGCACAGCATTCATTTGTTTATGAATTCGGAGTTCTCTACTTTTATATAACATGTACTGAAATGAAAATCTTTGCAAATGTCTTATGGCTAATCACACTGATTTCAATTATAGTTCACTACATCTGGGTGTCTGTCTTAATCTTCAGCAGGTGTGGAAGTCTGAGTGTTTGAGCTGCCACAAAAACTGGTGCCATGAAGAACTAGGAATTCCCAATAAAATGGAATTACTGCTGCAACCTTTAGATACTGGAGCAAATCGGTTTTTGTAATGCAAGAAAATATGGTGATTATTTTGGAATTAAAGGAAATATATGACAAACCAGAGTCATTTTTAGATAAAAATTTTTTCAAATCAAATTTGCTTCAGGCAAAGTTGTTTTGGGCATAATCTTGTGCTGCTCTGCTAAGAAAAAGGCAATTCTTTGCAAGGAGCAAATTAAACCATCTCACAGAATGAAAGCTAAGCAGTATTTGGTATTCATAAAATCAATACTTTGGAAATTAAATTTGAGAAAAAATGTATGCTTTGCATTTTTTTCTTCTCTTTTCTTATATGCATGTACTCTTATCATTATGAATCAACCTACACACAAGCCAGTTAATTAAATCTATTGGAATCTGGAGTTGTTTGTCATTCCACTGATTTGAAAGCAGTGAATTTTATCTTCATCTTTCTTCAGTGTTTTAAACAAAACAAAACTCTGCCACACTAATGTCAATACATTTTTTGAACAGTTAATCCGACTCCTTCAACTAAAAATAGGAAAAATCCTGCCAATGTCTACTCTAAAGTTTGGTTCTTGTAACGAAATATGCTTTTCATTTAAATGCCTGGATTCACATTTACTTCATAGAAAATGACCTACACTGAGAATACTGGCTGAGAGATCACATTCCTAAGGTATTTCATTATGAAAGAATGCTAATTTAATAGATTGCTATGAATGTTTGAAGAGAATGCTTTTAGATTTTAAAAAGTATCGAGAACGCCAGAGGGAAAATATGGGTTTATGATTGATATCTACTATACAACAACTACAAACACTTATTTTGCTATTAATATTTAATGTTTCATTGGAAATATTTCAAAACTGTTCACAAAACAATATATTTCATGCAGACTGTTTCAGACTGACTCAATGATTTAGATGGATGCTTGATAAATGTATTTAATGTCTCGTTTAGTAATTGACATAATTACCACAATTAAGCTTATCAATTAGATGTTCACACATTCATAAACCATAACATTAAATTTGCAACTATCTACCCCTGTGTGATAGATAGCCATGATAACCTTCTTAGGAATAACATATTCTGAGAAGAGGATTAATAATGTTTTTTCCAGCACAGCTCAAGACCACTTTGGTTTAGATATCACACTCCTGTCAAATAAAAGGTTCCTCTCAGAAACTGATAAATGTTAATTACCTGACAAAGCCAAACAGCACAGGTAAAAAGATGGTTGGTTGAAAGGAGAGAATGAAGAGTAAAGTGAAATGGAGGTAAATAATGATAGGGATCAGGAGATTTGGAATACGTGGCAGCCACAGGATTTGAAATGAGTCACATCGCGTGGCACGTGACTTCGCTGGCAGCTCTGGAGAGTCTGTGCTGCTGTGCACCAGAAGCCCTGTTGCATCTCATTCCAAACCTGTTATTATTTCCACCATTTTTTATCTCCAAGCACACATGTTGTTCACTTCTGTTCGCTCTGCAGTCCACAGGCTAGGCTGCATGATCAACGCATTGTGCAGAGCTTACATGTTGCAGGCACACTGACTGCGCTCACCTCAGAGTGGCCAGAGGGGTCGCTCTTTCTTGATAAGGTGGGGTAACCTGAAACCCTGCTCCCTGGGTAATGCTGCAATTCTTCACTAGGCAAGTCACTGTCCAAAGAACACAGAGGGTTCACTGAACACACTACCTGGGAGGGTTTCCAAACCTCTTTGAAGACCTAGCCCCAGAAATCTCAACAATATGCTGTTAGTCTGACACATGGCATGGCTGTTTTGAAGGATTTCTTTGATTTTTTGAGAAAATAAATTATTTTAGACCCCCTGCTGCCTGACCAAAATCCTTCTGAGCTTTCCAGCTTGTTGTTTTGTTTGCAGATTCCAATTAATTTAAACCTTTATTCTTGCTGACAAGCTACTCTGATGAGAGTACCATAGATCCTATTATCTGCTTGTATACTTCTAAGTTTTGCATTCCGTTTTACCCACAGATCTAATTATCCAAACTTGATTTGCCACGATGTTGCAAGGTTACAGCAAACAGTTCCTGGCAAACACAGTGCCACATTGTTGAAGACAACAGATGTGTTTTATTTTTCTACCAAGTCTGTTTGTTACAGTTTGTTACAGGCTTACACTTAGTTTGTTGCAGGTACCTATTTTAATCACCATAGCTACATATTACATCATATTACCTAACACATATGTAACCACATAAATTAAAACTTGGCAAATAGTCTAAAAATTGAACTAAAACTAGTACCAAGATGAATTTGGTGTGGTCTTTTTATAGAGAAACAAAATCAAAGGAGTTAGAACAATGACACAAATATTAGTAATAATAAAATATTACTTATCTTCTTGAAAAATAATTCTATCAAATTTTCTTCTGAACTTTGGCTCACAGTTAAATGCAAGTGTTCATTTTTATCTTCAGTGTTGGTGAAGATTAAATTGCCAAAATGTTCTCGTAAAGAAAAAGCTTGTAAGTAAAAGTTAAGGACAAATGTTAATTGAATCTGACATCTTTCTTTTGAAAACACCTTCTACAAAAGCTGAATGATATTTTATATGGGACCCACTGTCCTATGATGCAAAATCTAATCCTGACTTTCCCAATGTCAACTGGTCTTGTGGAGTGACACATTATTGGCTATAGTATCGTTCAGGGAGGGAGGGCTCCAGTCAGCAGGAGTCAGTTTCCTCACCCTACAGGGTGATAGCTACGTCTCTGGATGATTAGGCGACTCTGCTGGAATAACTGTTCTGTGTGGAATAACTGTTCTAAAATGTCCATTTTAGAGTGACAACAAGCTGCAAGCTGCATGCACAGTGTGTTCCCTTCATAAACTGACAGAGGAACAACAATGTCACAGGCATACAGCTATGGCAGAGTCTCCTAAATTATAGAATACAGAGATTGGAGATAAAAAAAATTGCATTCTCCTTCAGGATGGAAGTAGTCATGGTATTTTAGGAGGAAAGTCCTAAAGTACTTTCCGGTCTTAAAGTACTTTCCGGTCAAGGGCCAGAAATAATCAAGGCCATCGTGACTGGCACATGGAGAGTTCTGGAACACTGGGATGACTTGGCAGACCAGGCAGGAAGGCAGACATATTCAAATTAAGAAATGGCGGGTAAATCTTAAAACCAGGCTTGATTAAACACAAATATCTGCCAAACAACAATAAACCATGAGTGGATGGGGCTTGAGGGAGGCAAATAAATTGAGAAATATGCTGTGGTATGGCTTTTTTCTACATCTATTCTGTATTTAACATCCTTGTAAGTTATAATGTACTAAACACTTTTTGCTACAGTTTTTGGTTTTGAACATCTGTGCAATAAAAGTAACAGGTCAAGGTTATTACAGGGTACATGGGGCTTAAATTTAAAAAGACCAAATGTTACCTTGCTTGGTAGAAAAGATCTTAAATATTCTGTAAAAAAAATATATATATAGTATATTGTATATATGTATTTGCCTCTGCTTTCTTCCAGACCACAGGTGTAATATTTTGTGGATTGAATGCTGCTAATTGGTATTCAGCAATGTAAAAGGCTGCCACTACAGCTGCCTCTTTTCTGTATGTCTTTCATCTGCCAACAATGCACCTATGTCACATACCTGATCTGCATGTTGCTGCTTTGAGATATGTGATGTATTTGATCATTGTTTGCGCTCAACATTTCCAGACAGAATTTCTGAGAATTACCTGAATATGGACTTGTCATCATTTGAACAGATTCTGGTGTGCATTTCTTCTGTAACATAGGCTTTGTATATGCTAACTATCAAGCAAAATCATATTTCAGAGTAGTTCTAGGCTTTAACGGTTGCTTTCTCACATCTGTGAGACTGATCATGTCTTTTAACACAATGTATCTCTAGCAGATAAAAATAACAGAAACATCAAATAAGGAGTTTCAGAATAAATTAATTGTGAATAAAAAGAGTCCACATGTGTGTTTTATATTAAAGATCATACTAATTACTGATATGTTTTTACTATAAAATAAGTTTTAAAATCAAGTTTCCTTCCATGAATAATGATCCAAAATCTCTCTTGAAACTATTAAAAAAATGCATAATAGCATTCCAAGAAGAACTGAAGCCATTATGTGAGCAAAGGGTGGCCAAACTCTTTATGTTATTACTGAATTACTAAAGATTTGTATATTGTTTGATGTTTCGATTACTTATCAACCCCCTGCATGAATGACATCCAGAGGGAATAATGATTTCAAGTCAGTCTAAGACCCTCGGAGATTAGTTGCTTTTGTACAGCAGACCAAATAAAACTTCTGTACTTAAAGTGAAATCTCAAAAACAGGTCAGAAAACCGGTGAATATATTCAGCCATTCATCCCCAACATTCTAATTGTCCCACCTTCCATTATAGAACTATACCTCGCTTCCTCACAGTTGGCTCTCCACAAGGGGTCACTGTTGCTTTTCTATGGAGTGTAAACTGCTGAAAATGGAATAGAAGAGTTCATCTGGTTTCGGGGGACTTTGTAATTGCTCCAAGGACATTCTTTGGTGAACTTGCGTGTTTTGTGTCTATATTCCTGATTCTTTAAAGGATTATTTATAGAATGGCATGTGAACATGAAAGAGCGTAGACGCATGGGAAGGAAAGAAATCGAAAGGGTATTCGAAGTGGCACTTAAGCTGTTTCAAAGCATTGCTTAAAGTAGGCTTCATCGCACCTTTTTCCTCTTCTTAACTATGAAAAAGCAATTGAATCTCATTTACTTCGGTATTAAAAATACTATAATTAATCAAGGATGTTTATAGGCAGACAGTTGCACTTGTTTCAGTAAATAATATGGTTCGTCAGTCTTTTCCGGTACTTCTAATTTCCAGAGATTTGCACCATAGAGTCACTTTGTGACTCAGATATTTAGACAATATAGAATATTCCACAAACTAGGACTTTGGAGAGATTCCCCTTATTGCAAATTATCTGTTGAATATCTAGTATGATATTTCATAATAGAAAATTGATGCAAAATGATGCGAAATACCAAGATATTCGACAAAACGTAAACTAAATGCTATTTCACATTACTGAAACAATGTAATTGCATATATTATATGTGTTTATGTAATTCCAAACGGAAGAACAGCACTGTTTGTGTTTCCAGGATCTATTAATTGCTACCATTATGACATTGTAATAGAAATGTTTCTAAACTTCATGCTAAACTGAGGATGAAAACTATTGCTAATACGCTATCATGTTTGCAGGGCGACGTTGTAATGTGGTTTAATTGGTTGTCGCATTCTACTCAGATGCAATTTCCAGACTATTTTTAATGTTATGTATAAGTCAAAACATGAGTAGTTATAAACTACTCGTTTACTCGAGTATTTGAATAAACCAGTCATATAATGTTATTGTTCGCGTGCTATGTGTTGAACATGGTCCGCCCATACACGCCTCCAGCCATGAATTTGCCAATCCAGGTTGACAGTATGCAGTGTTCTGGTACCTTATGTTTTCCACGAAAACTCTGAGCTGGATTCTGACGCACGGAGAACAGAAACGGCGCTCTGGTTGAAAATAACTTATCTCCGGCACACAGTACGATGACAAGAGAGCGGGGAATACTTTTTGTGGACCTTTTAGAGCGATTTCGTCTTCGGTTGCCATTGTACAGAACTTTATCAGGAACAAAAAAAAATTAAACTAACCACAACGAATGGTTGGACTACGATACTTTCTTTGCCATCTGGGTTTAGGACTGATGTCTAGCCGTACAATCTACCAAAAATAATATTTTTAACCAAGCACACGGAGAACAATGCTTACATGACTATAACCATATGCGTAAAATGGAAAATGTTTTGCAACGCTGCAGCACGTATGAGGATTTATAAACAGCGCTTGTAATTGTCCCTAAAATATTTAATTTGATCGCAGACTGCACAAGCTATTCGTGTGTTCTGGTTGAAAAACACAACTACTGGTTTACAGAGTAAAAATGCACTCATACATGGCAAACAACTTACTGCGATCTTAGTGGATATGGTGTATCTGCCAAGGCAGACTGGTAGCAGTCTCAATACCCTCGGCCACGTTCTGTCGACAAGAAATAGAAAGCCCAAGACATACGGATTCTAGCTGATTCAAGGGGACGGGCAACGATGCAGAGAAAACGGTGACTAAATCGAAGCTGCGCACCACAAACCCTTCAAACCTCAAGAGGAGTTAATGCTGCAGCCGTAATCGGGGAAATACAGACGTATTTTTTCCAAAGAAGAACAAAGATCACTTTGTGGGTCACGTAAAATTGCCCGGCGTTAGAGTGAAAGAAAGAGTGTGCGTCTTTATATCTTTTGATGAATTAAGTTAGATTTTACTGAAAGATGTTATTGACAGTGACCCAAAAAGATTGATCAAGCTCGCGGAGTCGCTTTCTGGAATCGCTGCACTGTGCAAGGGCAGTTTTTATATAAAAGGGGGCACTACGAGGGAAAAAAACAATCCCTACCGTTGGAGATAAGTTGCTGACCACGGACCCCTCGTCTGTACCATGCTCTGACGGGTTTTGAAAAGGCATTTCCTTTTACAACTAAAGTTTAATCGCTAAGAAAATCTTTATATCTCTGTTACTTTGTGCATAGCTTGGATACCTGGGCGAAAATAATTATGCCATTTTGGAAAGAACGATGGGAACTTCAATACATATTCTTGTGATCCTTTTTCTTCATTAGAAACAACGACTTGGGTAGTGAATGTAGGAGCCGCCTAGCTTTCTCTTCGGTGACTCCTCTTTTTATTTTCTATTTTTTCATCCCAATGGAAGTTCTTGAGAGAGCGGAAAGAAACATGTTGCGTCTCTACACGCTCCAATTCATCATTGCTGTGATTTGGAGAGGTAAGCATAATAATCTAACCATTTTGTCATAATAAGGAAGTTAGTATGAACGGCACGACATAATAAGAATTTTATTCATTGTCTATAAAATAATAATAACGAACTTTATCATGTTACCTATATCCTTAAAAGTGTGGTGACTATACTTCCAGTTATACACCACATATAATTCCAATTAACGTTTCTTTCTGTTTTTGTCACTTTGCTGGACGTAAGTGTAGGCGGCAGATTTTTTTTTTTTTTTTTGCATCGTAATTAAATTATTGTCTGCATAGATTTGGTATATTTGTGATGACACAGATGGTCTCCAAATCGTTAGACGGCGCAGCATCATTCCTCAGGTGACAGTGGGGAATACTTGCGCGTGACTGACAGCGCAGTCGGGCGCCTTGAAAGTAGGCGCACACACTGATTAGGTGTCAGTCAAGGTTCTGGAAACACTAAGTCTTATTGTGTAGTTAATGATATTAGATGCCAGACAGTATTTCCGCCAGAGTACCCGAAGCCCCAATTTTCATTTTGAGACATTCCTGAAGGCAGACTGAGACAAGGACTAATGGTGTGAAAAGAACAAAGGGACCTAAAAGGGGTTATTGTTTATTTTTATTATTATTATTATTATTATTACTGAAGGATTTGCATTGATTTATGCATTTTTTTCTTAAGAGTATTTTGTTTCCGAGATTAAAGTATGTTCCACTAGTTATGACTGTTGCAACTCACAATTTAGGTGTCATATGCAGTAAGGAGGCTACATTGGCCATCATTACTTTCAGATGCATTGCAGCAGATGCACGGTGGAAGATAAAACAGGCCCTCTGTTGAGGCTGCCTCACACTTCCTCCCAAGAGCTACTCCTAGTAGTACTATTAAGGAATGGGGGACTAGTATCCCTGGGTCCGCTATGAAAGGCCGGAAGATAAATGGCTCCAGTCGGGTTAGACAGCCACCGCATCAGCCGTGAATCCTAATGCTCAGCTGCTCAGGGACACCAAATTTCTGAGTGAATCTCATAACCCCCCTCCCGCCCTCCCAACCTCCCGCCCTCCCACCCTCCCAGCGGCATAATGCAGCCTCAGTTTCCTATGCTTACCGCAGCTTCTGGCCCCAGTCATGTGTCCACAGATGTGAACGGTCTTCTTGTACCCTGGACACAGGGGAAAGCAAGAGAGCAAGGAACCTCTACCCTGCTTCTCATCAAAGCAAAGGATGGTTTGGCCGTGTATAGCACCAGGGTTGTAAGAAATGCAGTGACTTTTTAACGAGGCTTCGAAGTATTTTAATCTTGTTTTCAGGGTGTGCACTTCTGATAAAAAAATCTTAGTTGTCAGTCATTGTTTTAGAACATCTTTGTTAGTCATGCTACGCAGTTGGGAACTGGTTTGCCATTCTTATCCTGGTGGGCCTGGATGATTCGCTCACAGATATTTTGATAATTAATAAACTGAATGGATCACAGTTTAAGTGTAGGCCTTGCATTTTGTATAATTTGGTGAAAGAACAAGTTGGGTGACATAACACCCTGTTTTGGCAGTACACAGGTTTCCTTGCCAAGCAAGCAAGGTGGCAAATTGGTATAAAAGTCAGTCCTCCCCAAATTGCAAATTTGCATTGTGCGGCTAAGGCCCTCTGGGAAGTTGTGGCGTTATGCGGTCTTCAGGTATGACCAGCTCATTACAAAAAGCTGGCACTGGATTGAAAATCCTTTTTCAACACTGGATTATTGCTGATTTACTGTTCCCTGGAAGATTCCCACTGAATATATAAGCCATATTTTGTGTCAAGTAGATTCACTGTTGCCATAAAATGTTATGTATCTTGAAAATGGCTGTGGATAGTAGTCACACTTTTCTTCCTCATTTATTATTAATGCTGAACTGTAAATTGAAAGTGAAATTGGTAAAAAAGCCCTCTCTCCTGAAATATGTACTAGAATAGGATTAGACCATGTTTTCGGCAATGTTGCCATTTTAAAAGGGCGGATTTGACTGTTCTTTCATTTTTGAAAAGAAAAATCAAAACTAATTTATTTGAATTGTTCCTGACAAGTTTCATGATTGATTGGACACCCATGTATGGCTGGAAATAACATTTTCTTCAGTAGTGTAAATACGTATTTGTATGCTTGTTTTTACCAAAACAGTGAATTAAGGTGCCTGGTTCTGTCGTCACTCTCTGCAGGTGTTTTCCCTTCTTGCCAGCATGGGCAGTGAAAACAGGAGTAAAGCTGTTATTGCAGCATAGCCATAAACCAGAGCTGTCTGCCATGGCTCCATTGATCTCTGACCATACAAAAAGGAGTACTGCTCTCCACCGACCGCTTTGCTCTTAAAGTGTGTGTATACACATAGTGAAGCAGATAACTGACTTCACCCAGTTTAAGACTGAGATCCAAAAGGCTGCATGACCATGAGCCTTTGTCAGACACAAGCAGTGCTGTGACAAACAAGCCAGCGTAGTTACCCAGGCGACTCTTCTGCTGAACTGCAGTTGGTCATCACAGTACCTGCTGGCAGAAAGGGGGGTTAGTATATAAAATATGGATACTATTTTCTTGCAAACATTGAATTTATTTCTAGCAGAACAAAGGCATATTTTGCTTGAATGTTTTCATCTGCACAAGTAAAATGTAGGGAGTTCTTCATCTTGAGTGAAATGGCAAATTGAGGATGCATCTATATTATTTTCATTTTGAGAGGTCAATGTAATGTTGAGTTCCATAAGCGCTGAATTTCAAACATTGCTTTGGGTATTTTGCAGGAGGCGACATCAGAGGAGTAAAGCAATAATAGTTCTATGGTGGTGTCCAGCACCCCATTACAAACAGACAAACAAAACTTTAAAGACCCTTAAAGAATGCTTAAAATTATAGATTGAACAAAGGTTTAAACTGAGATTTGCAAAGAGAATTAATGTAATATTTCAGGCTTTGTACGACATCTTGATGTTCAGTTGAACCGTCTGCAAGAAAAGTAATTTTCTCTCTGTATTTGTCTTTTTGTCCCCTCACCATTGCCTCGTGTTGAAATCAGACTTCTCTGTGAATTTAAGAGTCTTTTAAATATTAATGATCAATTTACATTCAGAACAAAGGTATCAGAAGAGCTGGCTGAGAAGGAATCTCCCAGTTCTTAGCACAGTTAAACTATGTACCTAATTTCAGAGGGAGTAAAAGAGACCATGAATAATCCACTGGGTCATATGTGCCTGTTGAACACGTAGCTCAAACAGCCATGTAATTTCAAGGTCATTGCTCCCAGCTACGCTCTCCATGTGTGATGGAGGGTCCATCAGAAGCGTGGCTATAAGAGAACTCCAGAGGTGATCAGGGTTTGGATTCTTAACAGTGCTCGGACATGTCCCATAGTTTGCAGTGCAAACAAGAACCTCAATTTTCCTCCCTAATTAAGTATGAATCTATTCCATGATCATATTACTTCAGAGCTGTATGGAGTATGGCAGTCAATGTTGTCTTGCGCTGATGAGAGTGGGTCTGATGCAAATATGTAATTTTGGTCACCCTTCAATGGTGTGTTATATCTCCTTCTATCTCTCATTTCAAAATAGCTGCTTTGCCAAGTGAAACTGCAGTATTTGGTATATATCACTACAGTATATATTATAGCATTTTAGTTGGACTGTTCGTTTATAGCTGTGTATTTCTTCTTTGACAGAGAGACGATCGCATTGTGATAAACTAATAACCCCTCAGATAAGGACTTTCTGAGGTTATCCTTGACATCTCATTCACTCAGCTTGGTGTCTGTAGGTCAGTATTTCCAATACATGTGTTGGCATTGTGTCTGCTGGAAGCCTGTGATTTTCTTTTATTTTGGTTGGAAATTGCAAGCTGCAGGAGAATGGAGCCCAACCAGGAATGAACAAAGTGCTGTCAGAATCAGAATGTGTGTATGTGTGTGTGTGTGTGTGTGTGTGTGTGTGTGTGTGTGTGTGTGTGTGTGTGTGTGTGTGTGTTGGGGGGGTGGTGAGTGAATGTTTAGTTTGGTGTGTGTCTAGCGGTTTTGCATTGGTGTTTGTGTATGTGTTTGCACTGTAAATGCAGCTCCTCAGTGAAGTCAAGTAAAGTACACAGCCTGCAGTTCCTTTGTTCTGCAATGGAGAGGACCATTTACCCTGTTCATTTAAACTTTTGATGTCAACATTATCAATTTAAAATGCAAATGCTATTTAAATGTACACACAGTGCTACTTGCATCAGCTGAAGATATAAGGATGAGGTGAGTCATTATGAAGGTCATCCTTTAACATTACTTCATAGCTAAGTGACTGAGGCTAGGTCATACATTTTAAATGTCACATATACTTAAATAATCAAATAAGCACTCAAGTTACTTACTGTGATTAATACAATTACTTATTTTCACAAATATATGTACTTGGGTTTTGTACTAGTCATATTTATCACTCTTTACCCTAGACATTTGTGTAGCTGCTGCTTCTTGTCTCATTAGTTATAGTGTCATTATAAAAACACCAGAGCAAAAAAAAAAAAAAAAATTTGTTCTAGTGCCATAAAAAAAATAAGAATGGAAGAAAAATCTTATTATCTTATTTGTGCAGTGCCCAAAACTCATGTTCAATCATTGAAAAACAGTTTCATTTGGAAACAGTTTCAAGGAATACAACATTATCTATTACCACCATAATGGGGATTTGTTGCCACCCTCAACACAAATATCCTAAAATGGCATTCATTTCAAAACTCCCCACTTTAACCCATTGCTGCATCTGTATCTATTACCCATTCTAGCATTTGGTTCTTTCACTCATTAAAACATGAGTTGTGAGGTGCCTCAGGAGGGCTGAT
This sequence comes from Albula goreensis, assembly GCA_022829145.1. NCBI lineage: Eukaryota > Metazoa > Chordata > Actinopteri > Albuliformes > Albulidae > Albula > Albula goreensis. The sequence goes on from CM040744.1 coordinate 34,870,924, forward strand.
TCCAATGAAATGTAATACAAATGCAATGCATTTTACTTGACATTTACTTGTCCCCTGAGGGACTGTGGTTCTTGAAATAATGGCAGAGTATATGTAAAAGAAACAAACACAGAAACAAAAATTAAACTTTTCAAACTATTTTTCATAATTTTCATGAATGACAAGGACATGTCAAATTATGAAAAGTGACTTAAGAGTAAAATGTAAGAATATACAACCACCCTCTCCTCAATTAATCACAAGCAGTAATTGCTTTGGCATTAGAGTGAATCCATTTCAGTTTTTTTTCAGAGGAAGGAAATGAAAGATAAGGTCTCCAGTCCTGCTGTTCGCATGGTTTCCAAACAGCTAAACAGGATGTGGCCCTGGCTCAGCCATACTCCACAGCCACTGTGAGACCCACATCTCAGGAAGCCACGGTCATTCTCACCATTTGCCTGTTTTACCTTCCCTGTTCGTAGCATCACCTTTCCAGCAAAGTTGTGGAGGAGGCATTCTCATCACTCTGTGCATCTGGTGAAACAGTCAGATTTCGCTTCTGACCGCGGCCATCTCCATCCAGGCCTTTATATTTGACCCATGCGGTGCCAATTTCCACTGTGCAGGTTGAATTAACCACACCATGGTTACCGACATGACTTGCTCCATTCTGCATCTGACATACCAGATAAGTGCAGGGACTAGCTGCGTTTAGCAGGCCCAGATTCTGCAATAATAAAAAAAAAAAAAAACAGAAGATAAAATGGGTTTTAAAAGCTGCCCACAGGAAGGAGACCTGGCCAAAGCGAATGGATTAAGAGACAGCTGTGAAATCCCCTTTGTTTTGCTGTGAGTTTCAATCCAGGCTCCATACATTTGCTGGAGGTAATTGGGGTCTTTGTGTGTGCGTGTGTGTGTGTGTGTGTAATCTCTGTAGCACAGCCCCTTTGTGCTTCTCAGAAGATGAGAGATTTAAAAGTAGGCAGAATATTAATAGGCATTCTGTTTATTTATGGCAACTGATGATTACAGTGATGGCTTTGCTTACCCCTTTTCTCACAGTATTGTCCCCATATCCCCTTGGTTGGATTGGGGTATGGTAGTAAGCTTGCTACTAGTAACCTGGCTGTGTGCAGTAGGTATTTATTTATGCCTTGTGAGTGAAGCGTTGTGTCTGTCTAATTTATCTGAAGTGTGTTGATTTTATTATTCCTCGATACACAGTTATAGGGCCTGCATATTTTATGTATTCCCTTCAATAGTCAAATGTTTTTTTTTCTCCTCCACTAATGGTGTGAACATTGTTGCTCATTGCACTCACTTTGCACTTGAAGCATAAATCAAGTTCTCGTCAGAAAGCTGGATGTTCACAGAGTACTGTTCTGAATAATCTGAGCTGTCTTACACTGCCATGAGCCACTGGCTTCCTGATCAGTCAATTTCCAGATAATTTGGGATGTCAGCAGGTAGGACGGCAACAGAGATAACTGTAAGAATGCCTTCACATTGGTCCTGCCGCTTGAATAATTCACTCAAAATGTGCCTAGCAGTCCTGTATTCTGTGTTCAAGCCAACACCTTATGTTCCTTTATCTGTTTTTTAAAATCTTTGTGAAAATCTATTAAGAATATTTGTTGTGGATTCCATAACCAATAGCATGATTCACTCTCAAAATCTTGTATTAACTGTATTATTTATCTGCATAGCTCATTCTTAGTGTTTGCTTCTCTGTTTAGTCTTATTAAACTGTTTTGTACTGCAGTGCCTCTTACAACTTGCCAATACAGCCATTCCTTGACATATAACCGAGTTTCATTCTGACTGACCGGTTGTATCTCGAAATGGATGTAAGTTGGACGTATTTTAGCATGGCATGTAGAAGTAATACACCTGTACAGCATTCTTTTATCCTACTCAGTTTCTATCATGATTATCTTGTTTTTTTTTTTATTAACTAGCTTTATTAATTGACATTATATACAATTCTGTAGTTTTTTTTATCTTTTGTTTAAGATTCTTTAATTATATATAATTTTTATATTTACATATATTTTTTCTTAATTTTTAAAAATGTATACAGTATTTTTTTCAGTCGTATGTATGGATGGTTGTAAGTCGCATAGGTCATAAGTTGGGGAGAGGCTGTACGTTACTCTAATTAACTGCAAACTGCTGGTCATTTCATATGCTGCAGTCCATGCAATGCTATGCCACAGAGCTAGTGCTGGTCAGAGGTGAAGCATGTCTCTCACTGATGATAACTGCTAGTCTGTATGTACGATTGCATACATAATTCTTCCACTGTGTGGAAGTCTTAAACTCCATCAACTCATACTTAAGTGTTAAAAAAGGAAAATTCTGTCTCAGGCATCTTTCCAGAATATTCAATCAATGCTTTATTGGGTCAGACATGATGCCTGAGTAAGCCGTGACATATGGATAATGTCAGTGTCATGCTCTTACAACTCAATTATAACTACATCACTGAATCACAGAAATTCATTTAGATTTCATTTTATTTTCTCTGCCTCAATCAATTTTTTATGTGGAGATACGACAAGATATGACCCACCAATAAAACCTTGGTAAATTAACATAAATGGTCTGTTAAATGTTAAATGTAAGCTATTAAAGTAGAAATACTATTATTCATTGAGAGCAATCAAGTGAGCACTTATAAATTATGATTAAAAGATTGATCAAGGATATATGCTTCCTAATTGTATTATGTATTTCATGTATTGATATGAGTAGCAACATGCATTTTGTCCCGGCAGGGAAGCTTGAAGTGGTCCATGAAGCGGACGGCTTGTCTGCATTTTCTTTCATGATAAACTACTGAGAATGAAACTGATTAGGTTGACTCTGGTCATCTGGGCCCTAATGACAGGAACAATGATTTGTCAGTAAATGAATCAATAAAAAAACACTGGCTCTCACAGGGGCATATGCCTTATAAATATTATTGCAGTTTATTTATGGTTATTCATGATGATGATTTAGGTCTTGATATGTATGCTTTTACATGCTGTGCTTCCTGAGATATCCGCAGGATAGAGGAGAGTATAACACTGAATGCAAGAGGCTGGGGAGCATGAGAAAGAGAGCAGGGCTTCACTGCAGCTGGCTACAGAAGACTATCAGGCTCCACACACCCACATTGTTGGAAGTGATTGTTCTCTATCAGTAACTTGCATGGTCGGCAAGTTGCATGGCCATCAGGAGCTTGGCAGGAAAAGGGGATGGTTTGCTTAAAATGAGACCATCAATAGTGCAAATGTGTGTTCCGTCCTGATATCCATAATGGAACAGAAACCCTTAAAGTGCCAAAAATTTACCATGATAATTATCATTATCGTTTTATCACCCAGCCTTAGGCCCTAGGGTGGCACATCAAACTAAAGCTCCATCTTCAAGTGTAGTGGTCTGGAATCAAATACTGTACTTACTGTGCCAGTGTTAGCTTTGGGAGGGAGTCCTAAGCAGTAACACATACCTGATCACTACTTGGGGGGGGTGGGTGGGTGGATGGGGGGCAGAGTGGGTGCTCATTTGGCAGGGTGTTTCCCACCCTTTTGTGTATTATTATGGGATTGATGGAATACTAAGTGAAGGAGCTGGCATAAAATTGTCACAAATAGATTTGAGATACTGCTCCAAAACAATCATATTGCTAGTGGCCTCCATGGTCCCCTGTGGTTATGCTGTATAAGTGATTATAATAGTAATGATACCAATGACGCTAGTAGTAATGACAGAATCAAAATCCAAAATAACAGCAATAATAATATCCAAACACTGTGGAAATTACAGTACTAGTTAAATCATGTTGTGTTTGAACAGATTGAAAAGTCTGAAGAAGACTTAAGAATAGCCTTCAAAGTTACTAGTGTAGGCAGCCAATGAATGAGCTGAAGGATGGCAAGAGAACAGGTGGGAGAGAGGACGAATAACCGTGCCATAGAGAACACAAAGACTTAGACACTGGATAATGATGACAGGGTGCCCTGACAGAAGGGAATTGAGATAGTCCAGATGGGAGAAGACCGGGCTTGGAACAACAGCTGGATGGTTTAGGTGGCTAGAAGTGGAATGATTTTTCGTGGTGGTCTGGGAGAACATACAGTAAGTATAATATACATGGAACGTAGGAGGAAGATAATGTAGAGTTGGAGAGAGAACTGATCTTCATTTTGGAAATGTGGTCAATGGGGAAAAGATCATTTACCAGAAGTAATGCATAACAGTTGGATTTACTGGGTAAAAGAACTGAATCACTGATATGCACTTGATCTCTACTCTTAAAAGCTCTTAATATGGTGAGGGTTTTTAAAACACTCATCCTGTTTGCATCCGCACATTGGGATTGCTGTGGAGGGATGACTACTGAAATAAGCTGGTTTCCCTGTATGAATTCTTACTTGGTTTCAATGACCACAAGCTACAATATAGATTCCCTCAAGCTACAAAATACAGACCTAGATTGTTACAACATCAGTGTAACACAACTGAAAAGAGAAGATGAAGCACTTCCTGTTTTTGATTTGCAGAAATGTCATCAGACCCTTGCCATGAGCTGTGGTAATTAGTCACCATAGTGAAATCCAGACATATTCATTACTTTATCTGAGTGCATGAAACACATAAAAAACATTGCATAAAATAACCCCTTACACATTTGTGAAAGACGCTTGGACAAATTGATAGAGTCTGCTGTAATTTAGAATAAGTGGTAATAAGGCCAAATCAATGTCCTTGTTTTTTTCCAATTATTCACTTTCCATAAAATAATTTATATCCCTTAGTTGATCGATTTTACTGTGTCTTACAAAGCTACTGCACCTTTGAAATATTCCCCCTCTTGTGCTTTTGTTCCACAGGAGTTGCAGTTGAATGTATCCCTTTAACATTCTTTGGATGGTTGCTAGTGAAAATATGGCATGAGTTGTTAGTGAGGGGTTTACCATAGTAGCCAAGAAGACAAAAAGCAAAAGACATTCTGAGTCAGTAGACACTTGCCATGAGGTCCAGTTTGTAAATATATACATATGCATACATATAATATAATGCATTACAACAACAAGCTTACAAAAACAACATTTTTCAATATTTTTTTGCCTCTTTCTTTGTCTTTCATGACCTTCCTCATGCTGGCAGAAAAACATTTGTTGAAAGACGAGTCATGCATGCACCGCCTCCTTCACATGTTGGTCTGTGGAAAATCAGCTACCTCTCAAGGTGGCCACAAGTACAAGAGTACAAGTACAAAATGTTAGTGCCTAGTTGTTTCATGAGATTTAAATGCGCTGATTTTAGACATCAAATTCTGATCATTATTTACATGGAATCTAGTGAGTCATTTTTGCTAAGATCATTTCTAAGATTTGCTAAGTTTTTTTTTTTGCTGGTTAAGTGTTCCATTGACCTGTTTCCATGGTTAACTGGCTATTTATTCAAAGCTGTAAGGAGCTGTAATCAGATGAAAGAAGCACTTAATTTTATGGTTGACTTACATCCGGTAAAATTATGTACCATTTCTTATTTTATAAAACCCATTCTTTCTCAGGACATTCTGTCATTGCAACCTACCACAGTGCATTTAAGAGTGAATTAGAACAATTGTATTAATGCAAAAATATTGCATTAATGTAAGAAATATCAAATAGGATATAAAGCACTTTGAATATGATTTACATTGGAGCTCCAGTGAAAAATGAAAATTTGATAACATCTTGATCATGATCAAATAAAATCTTTAAAATCCATAGTTATATGACAATATCAGGGACAAGATCCAGTCTTAGAGCAGGATAATTTAACAGTATTCTGTACAGTGGTATGTAAGTTGTAAGTCCCTCTGGTTAAAAGTGTCTGCAAAATGCCTCTAATGTAATATAATGGATACATTTGCACCCTGTTTAGTCCTATAAACCATTCACCATGATGCTTTTATAAACATTACAGATACATTCCCATGAATCTTGTTTAAAATAGTGAGGAATCATATCTATACTGGTATCCTGTCCATGTAAAATAAATACTGCTGTTACGTTTTGCATCACAAGCCTAAATATAAAATACTGAGTATACAGAATATGCTGTATAAAATACATTATTAAGTATCACTTTTTCACCTCAGGCAGGTCCTTCAAGGTCTAGCATTGCTTGATGTCTACAATCTATAAAACATGACAATAGTTCTGCATAATGAAAAGGCTCAGTCCAGAAAAAACTGACAGACCTTTTTTTTCCATAAACAAAAGAAGGGCTGTCAGGTTTAAGTGCATAATTCATACAGATGTTTTATTTTTTCAGTTCAACAAATAATATGGATATTTCCTAGCTGCAGCACTTTGTTGTCAATATAAATTAAACTATGAGCATAAATTAACTGACTTTTCAAAAAGACAATGAATGTTTTGTACTTGAAGGTAGTTCTTCAAATGTAGCTGCCATTCTCTCTTGTAATCATAAGCACAAAAAGAACTGAATACAACAGTTTTTTGTTTTCACTCACTGAAATTGGCAATTCAATTAATAATGTAAGTGTAATAATTGTTTCTGCCCTCGAACGTAAGTACATTTTTTGCAGTGTGGATAGTAAGATTATAATTTATATGTGTCAATATTCCAAGATCTGTGGCAACAAATAGGAAAACTGTACAAATATGGCTCTGAATTCTTAAGCTAAACACTGTAATAGTTCAATCACCTGTGTTGTTTATTTGGTAATTTCTGAGATGGAGTGTGAAATTGAGTGACTGGTGATGCCATGAGGATAGGATTGAAACACCAGTCCCATGCCTCTCAAAGTCACATGGCTGGGAATTTCTACCAGTCCTAAATATGATGAACTGAAATTTACAGGCAGCTGTTTCTATGGCTTAGATGAGCAGAGCATCTGTGATGTCATAAAAGTGAGCCCTGAGCTGAGAGACAAAGGATTTGTCTGAGAGGTGGGAGATCAGAGTCTGAAGCTCAGAGAGGATTTGTTGTTTAGGGACTGCGATATGTTTTGTTTGTTTACTCAAAGCAGTTGCCCGAAGCACATTGAAAGTTACAGTCCGCTTAATATGGAGAACATCAGGCACCGTAGAGCTATGTGATCTCCCCTGGTGCTCCTCAAGCCTGACTGCAAGTGTTATGAAGGGAAAAATGATGCTTTAAATTTGAGAAATCATTGTAAAATGGATTTCAATATGTTTTATGTGTGTACTATACTTAATTTACTGAGTCTAAATGGTCGAATACAGTCATCTGTCCTGATTACCAAATTATTTTACCAAAACATGTAAAAAGTTTATAACAGACCATTTTGAATTGAGAAGATGTCAGTTTACCATTCATGTGTCCTGTGATGCATATGGCATGCGCATGGCATACAGTGACTTGTAAAAACATTCATATCCTTGTACATTTTTCACATTCTGTTACCTCAGAGCTTGACCTTGTGACACCCTACAATTTCTGATCCAAACAAATCTCTATCAAAGCAAACAAAATAAGGTGTATAGAAATGAAATATTGTGGTTGTGATTGAATACAAATTCACATCATTTGCTGTTCCAAAACAGAAGTGGTCGCAAAAAAAAAAAATACTGTCAAATTCACACAATTAGTTAATCTCAATATATGGAAAAAAAACGGATCAATCAGTGTTTGTAAGTGAATTATGTTAAATTATAAATTATATTAATCCATGAAAAGCAAAGGTCAAGATTTAGCAACGCACGGACTAGGAGAAAAGTGTGGGTACATGAAATGGCACCTTGACATGCCCAAGATCAGGCTGTTGTCCAGTTATTTCTTCAGTTAATAGCTTCCTCTGTTAACTGGACTTCATTTGTCATCCTTGCTATTATTGAAATAGATGTAATCTAAGATTTCACATTTTATGAATGTATTGAATGAATGTATGTTCTAAAAGGAGTTATCCAGGCCATTAGCTATTTTCTGTGAAGGTTAGATGCAGTATCTATCATTTATTTAATCTATTCCTCATATATGTATTTTTATTTTTGTATTTTTTCTGTATATTCTGGAAATTTATTTCTTGGAGAACTATAATCAATATTATTTACAATTTAAGCCATACTGGCCACACAATGGATTTCAAAAGTTTTTATTTTGAAACATGAGTCATTGAATCCATTGCCATTGTTTTTAATGTGGATTGGAAAAAGTATTTCTGTAACTGTATTGATTTGTTCACTATGAAGTATGCAATTAATAAACTCTGACAATAACGGTTGCCTTGAAAACCTTTGTTCACTGTCCTATTACTCATCGATACTAAGGGCAGGGAGGCTGAATTAGATCAACATCAAAACAGCAAAAGATACTGCATTCTTTATGCATTTGTCCTGGTCTCCTTTAAACATTATTCCATTAAACATTATTCCAAATCTGTCAGATGTTATTTTAATATGGCCTCTCTGTGCGATGAAAAGCATAAAGGAGTCAAAAGTTTTCAAGGCAGCTTCTAAAACATACTATTTGTGTTTATTGATGACATATCTACTAATTAAATGCATTCAAAAAATGTCCTTCAATGATTATATATATATTATTAGATTTGTTTTATCCTTATTTATCTTTGTTATTACCAATTTAAATAGGCAAACATTAAACTAAAACAAATTATACACTTCAGTGATAATAACATTTTGAAATAACGGTCTTCACCATTATTTGCATGGTAAGGGGTCAGTTGGAAAGTAGAGTTTTGATTTAAAAAAACAATATTAACTATCTTTTCGTACTTGACTGTTGCTCCCCAGTAGAGCTCTGAAACTTGCAGTCATTCCAAGCATGCAGAAGTGTTCCTTTATTTAGTAAAGGATTAAACTTCATACATGTTCAGAGTTACAAAACCCATAAAAGCTGAACTCCTGAAGAGTATATACTTATGCATAGCCTTTTTAATATGGGAGAACCTCCATTTTTACTCTTAAGTGGCTGAAGTAATTATTTCTCATTATGACATTAGTAGAAATTTTATTACTGTTCGAAGCCTCCTGATAAATGCTAAGCCAGAATGCAGACAGCATTGAATATTAACATAGCATGCAGCATTTGAATACATTGAGTTTAAATTAATGCCAGTAAATTCAGAACCATATGTTTGTGGCAGTGTAGGGTGAGGAGGGGTACAATTTGAAAAACATTAATCTCTCTACAGATGGTCCCAAATTTACAATGGGGTTACGTCGAAAATGCATTAATACACCTAACCTACCGAACATCATAGCCTAACCTAGCCAACCTTAAATGTGCTTAGAGCAATTACATTAGCCTACAGTTGGGCAAAATCATTAACACAAAGCCTATTTTATAATAAAGTGATGAATATCTCATGTAATGTATTGAATACTGTACTGAAAGTGAAAAACAGAATGGTTGTATACAATAGGACCACGTGCCAGACTGGGAGATGCGGATCACTGACCAGCTACACGAGAGAGTATTGTACGCTATATCGCTTGGCCAGGAAAAAAATTCGAAAATTCAAAGTATGGTTTCTACTGAAAGCATATCGCTATTGCACCATCGTAAAGTCAAAAATTGTAAGTTGGACTATTGTAACTTGGGGGCCATCTGTGTTTGAAATGTTAAAGTAACTTAGATGTAGCATGACACAGCATTTAGTGCAAAACTGTTTTTCTGGTGCAAAAGACAAAGACAGCATGTTATTGGTTGAGGTAGTGTTTGCTCAAATCACAAATTATGTCACAAACACTGCCATTAGCAAAAACTTTACATGTGCTAAAGGCTTTGATAAATCTGGCCCTGTAAGTTATATCTTGAATGAGATGAATGAAAGAGGAGATGCTGTGGTATTTAAGGAAATCAGCAAAACCACAACATTTTGCAGCACTGTGTTGTGTTAAGTATGTATTGTCTGAAGCTCATTTCATAAAACAAGGGTGGAGATACATGAATTTGTAGAATGTGTGAATACAGGTTCTTAGGTAGTTTTCAGCATCCAATGGAGAGATCAGAATCATTTCATATATAACTATATATATTAGTATAACATCTGTGGAATAGCAGGTATACGTTCAAGGTCCATTGACTTCTGTATATGAGGGGGGTAGTTTTTCTATGAAGGTCATTGAGGAATCTGTGCTAACTTCAGATAGCCTTCACTCTGACACAATTTCAAGTGATTTTCCATGAAATGATTGCTCAATGAATTATGACTGGAAATGAAGAGAGGGCTAGAATTTAGCTAGCTAACAAGCTTGGTATCCTGCACAATCAATTTGAATGTGTTCTTTATTAGCAAGAGAGAATAAGGAAGACTATTCTTAATCATCCCCCAGATTCTAAAGAGTCACGTCAGGAATTAAAAAAATCCGGCTTACATGAATGTGTTTGCCCTGAACTTGTATCCGTGCTGATACAATAGTACATTGCAATGCTGCTTGAATATGTTAAAGTTAAAAACAAAACATGAAGCTTTGGTTGATTGATCAATGTTGTACCCGTGTTGATGAGTTGTTTGTGATATATGCCGTATGGGTTCTGATCAGTGCATTGAGAGAGGAGCTTTGACTTGTGAGTCCCTCCTCTGTGTGCATTGGATGGGAGGGGGAATGAAATGTGTGGAATCAGAGTCGTCTTTCTCTGAAATGGGTCAAAAGCAAACAGCTCCCATAAAGGGAGGAAACAAACAGAAGCAAACAGATTGACAGAGTGACATTTATTGGTTCATAAATACACCATCTGTACCTCTAGTGTTTGAAATGCATGCATGCACTGCTGTTTGGGCATGCAGATAAAGCCGACGGTCAGGCCTCTGTTTTTACTGTGTGGTTTTACAAGGCATTCAATCATATCTCTTTTCATGCACAAAAACCTCCTTTCCCAACACTGCTGTCCTCTGATTTTTTTTACTGGGATTAAAATTGGACATGTGATACTATTTACACACGGAATGGACAAAGAGAGGATTAATGAAACCATGATTTCCTGCTTTGGACATATTTCTGTTTTAATCACATTTTTACCTGCATTTTGGATTTCTCACCATTCATGGATTTTGTTCAGGCCACCAGGTGACTTCTAAGAAGGGAATTTCTAATGCATTGTGTAAAATATCACTTACGACAAAAGTGGAAAAAAAGGTTAACCAGAACCCTGTTAGTTCAAATTCTCTAAGGCAGTAGTAGTATGCATTTAATAAAATGAGGAAATCCCAAACATATTCACCTTGCTTTAATTACATTTCAATCATGTAAATGACATGTAAGCGGATTGGAAACTTAGTTTTTGTGGTTAGAGGCTGTTCTGCTGTGTAATTGAAAAGCGGAATATTGTAGCTCTGCGAATCAGTGTGAGGGAAATCACTGACGCCTAATCAGAGCCGCGGTAATGAGGGCCTGGGAGCATAATCAACACACGTGGCGTTTAGAATGGAATGGTTTAATCTTAATTAGCTGGAGTGAGACTACCCAGGGTTGGGGGCTTGTCTGTAAAAGAGGACTCTGACTGTACGAAAACTCCTACATACAGCATGCCGCTTAGCTGCACAACAGCAGTTTATTCTTACATTTTGTCTTGTATTGGTTTCTGCCTCAGCAGCTCGTAAACAGAGGTATTGAGTGAAACTAAGAACATCTGCAGCTTACTGTATTAAAAAATGATCTCCACTTTACAGTGACTTGAACCGCCTCTGTCTTTGACTCAGACCATCGGCTTTAGTCATAGAATATCGAGTTCTAAATCCAGTTTTAAGATTTTTACTTGAAAGTAAGCTGAGGCATATCAGCCTACTGAAATAAAGCAGAAAATACATGAGTAAAGACTAAATAGCCACAGTATTGCACGACTCCAGGAATAACATTTAACACTGGTACTGGGGGAGAAACAACTTATTTTGCATGTCTTATTGGCTACCAGTGTTTTTAACCTTGGAAAAAATGCCTTTGTCTTGGCTGTGAGTGCTGCGCTGTGGCCTCTATGGCAAGCCTGCCCCTGTCATGGCAGGGACACTGTTCCGAGGGCTTTATAATCTGCAATAATACCAAGGGCTCCCATTATGGCCTCCCATTACCGCCCCTGGCAACCGCCCTTCGCCAGGGCACGTTTCCGTGCGGAGCAGTGGCGCGGTTGGCACAGCGTGCGCCCAGTGCGCTTAGCATGCAGCTATCTTGTCTTGCAGGCAGCTCATCTGTGGCTAACACCAGGGCCCTGATTTCACACACACCAGAAGGGTTTTGTAGGGCAGGAAAACAAGAATGAATCTTTGGATCATAGGGGGATTATCTGGAATAAATAAATAAAATTAGATTCAAATTTTTTAATTAAAGTGTCTGAAAAAAATCAGGTCCTTGCTTTTTTAGGTAGAACCATTGCATTATTCTGAGTTATAATTGTCATATTTGACACTGCGTGGCATTATTAGATTTTTTTTTAATAACCGTCTGGAACCTGGGCCAGAATTACAGCTTTCAGATAAACATGTCAGGGCACTTCTGTCTCCTGCAAATGTGGATTGTTGTGTTTATATTTTCCATCGTATATAAATTGTGGACCTTATTATGTTTGGCCTTTTAGTTGGGTCAGAATGAAATAAATACAGTGCTCTCCATAAAATTTGGGACAAAGATGCATTTTTTCTTGATTCTGCATTCCACTCCACCATTTGTAATCAAAAATTCACATGTGTCTGAAGTGCGAATTCTCATCCACATCAAATGACAATTGTGGCCTTGTCCCAAATGTTGTGGAGGACATTATAGGCTGTTTTCAGGTTTTTGGTCTTAATATGTTGATTCAATTTTCAGGCAAGAAATCAATAATATTTTTTTTTGAGGTAGAGTAAAAGGACAGAAAACTGCAGCAGAATAACAAAATGGATAAATGTCTGTGAGAAATAATTGTCTGCCAATAGCGTCTATGTATTCTTGCACAGCTTCTGCCTTTCACCCTGAACTTTCCAATTTCCCTTTGTTTACCGTTAATTAATATTGCCAGTGTTCTGACAGATGCCATCCAGCCATCCCTCAGCTGCTTCTAACATCTATCACTTCTTTCTCTCTGTGTCTCAGCACTTCAGTCAAGGTCTCAGAATGGCCCAAGTTCTATTAATTGGTCAATAAAACCTTTCTCTTGTGCTTCATCTCTTGTCTGACAGTGCTGAGAGGATCTTTGGTACATCACTTCTGGACATGTAAGCTTTTCAGCAGGGTCAATGTATAGAAGGAAACAACAAGGAATGAATCTGATGTGTAGTACGAAGAAGTGGAATTTTTAGGGCAGTTTTTTTTTGTTAGTGTTCCAACCTTCCCCTCTCTCCGGTCACTGCTCAATCCTCTGTATGTTCTTATAGCCCTTCCACAGTCAAGGTGGTTTTCCACACAATTAGGAACAATTATAGGACAGTGCAGTGCATGAGTTTTTTTTTTTAAGAAAAAGCTGCCTTTATACAAAATTTCACAATTATAATTGCTATGGCAAGCTGATTGCTTCTGCTGTTTGCTCCATTACCCACACTGACAAATAATTTGAGTCTGTATTCAATGATATTTTACTCATTCCATAATCTCTTCAGAGTATTTAATTAAACATTACGTACACATCATATTCAGTAATATATAAAAACATGTAGGCACGCCAGCTTATATGAGATGTGTTTTTGCTCATTTTCTACTGAATAGGCCAGCAGCATTGGGATGAATGCTTTGGAGCTGAGGATAAAGTGGTTTTTGGAAGACATGACATTACACACATGTCGTCTCTGGTTACAGACTCTCAGCTGTGCACCCAAGCTTTGTTAGCGGCGCTAATGAGCTACACTGTATCCCACTCCATTCACATGCAACTTGCAACATTTCGGCTTTGCGCTGGAGTACTTCCATCAAACTGGCACTTGACAGTATTTGTTAAAACTCCTGCCAGCTGGAATCGATGGATAAGAAGAGCCTGCCATTCTTTTGTGTACCCCACCACTGTGTGGAAATATTTACTAAGAAATAATGGATGCACACTTAATCCAGGCCCTCTCTCCAGTGCTGTTCGGGGCTCGTATACTGCCCGCCCTTTCTACCTTTTCGCAAACATTCTACAAGCCTGCAGGAAGCGTGCCCGAATCAGCTGACAAACCAAACAGGTCAAGAGCCTCTCCCCCTCAGATGTCGCCATCCGGAGGCTGGAAGTGTTCCACGCAGAAGGAAAACAAGACGGAAGGCCTGGGAACAGTCATATTTGTGTATCCCTCTCTGTTATTCTCTGTTACAGTTTAAAGACAGACTGCATCAGAAAATGGCCAAAGATGCACTTGATGTCTTGCTTGCTTGCTTTTCTGCATTTTGTTCTCAGTATTCATGGTAATACTCGAGGATAATTGACACACTGTGGAATTGTGAGAGCACAAAGATGACCCACTGTCAAGGATGGAGGAATCCATTGACTCCTGATGCACCTGTCATTCAGGTGTTTGTCAGAGATTTATCTAAAAGAATCTGGAAGCTGTGCTTGCAGGTGGGTTTGTTGGCCAGAGTCTCCTGCCTCTGGCAGTTGAGGTAATGTTCATCCATGTTTCTGGAATGTTCCATGCAAGTGTCAGATGTATGGGATAACATTACTCCTGCCTAGGCTGACTGCTCATTAAGGTGGATGAAAGAATTCAATGGAGATATAGCCCAGTCCCTGTTTGCACCGTATTCCTGGCCTTATCACAATGTGAGCATGGTTGCCCCTCTCTTGTTCTCCTATCTGCTTCAGCCTTGTGTCTTTTTCACTTCATCTCCCATCTGAATTACCAGAGTGTGGATTGCTTTTACTGGCTTTCCAGACTGCAAACATTTTCAATCAAGATGACTCAAGCAGTTCAGTCCATCCCCCTGTTTCAGCGGGTGTTCAGTATTCATGGTTACATTTTTGTGGAAAAAATAAAAAATAAAATAAACACACACACACACACACACACACACATATATATATATATATATATAAAGAATTGAGTATGTCAACGAGACAAATACAGCCTCGCTGGGATCTGCTGAAGTTGGGAGGGGGAACGAAGGCTGTTGTGCAGTTGAATCTGGGCGGCATGAGCAATTTGCTCGCATCACCCAGTTGTGAAAGCGTTGCCATTAGTGAGGAGCGATGCAGAGCGCTGACCTGCATGCCAAGGATCGCCTTTTGCCAGACTGAGTAATTTGTCTGGAAATAAGGCCTGATATGAAGCTGAAAGCCCACAGTCCCCCTGCATCCTTGTGAATGGAGATAGATGAGAGATACGGAGGCACCACAGTGATAATGCACAGTATGCACTTTGTAAACACTTCTGGTCCAGTTGTTAGACTGATGCTCAAAATTAGCCCTACGCACAGGACAAAGCTTACGTTGAAGCTTATAGGCAGTCTGTTATTGCTTGGTCTTCAACAAATGGACAGTTTTGACTGGAAGTGCAAGTGCAGACCAAAATGACACATTCTCAGTTCCGTGCACTGTGTCATCAATCATAAAGTCTTACAGCCAAAGCTGTTCCATCAGTCCCCTGACAGGTGATGTCGACCCGAATAAACAGAAAGTATTTCATAAGTGTTTTTTTGGCAGCCATTGGCGGTCGGGAAAAGGGGAGAGGGTTGGCGCTTGAGGGGTCAGTCTGGAATGGGTAGGGGGATGCTGGAGAGGGCTGACAGGCTAAGTGCTGTCACAGGAAGCAGTACCCTGCATAGGTATAGGAGGGCAGGAGGGTGGTCCTCTGTTGAATCACTACCTTCCACTAACTTCAGTAAACCCCACCCCTTACTCCCATAGGTCTGATCTAAAATTTCCCCTCTCTCCGTCCTCCAAACTCTACTCCAATGTACCCGCAGATACAAAGGGGTTTAGCGAGAAGCTGTAACTGAGATTTCACCAAGGAAATAGAGCAAAATAAAAGACAGTTATTGACATCTGATATTATTTGAGAAAGAGCAGCATTAGGAAGCCATTTTGAAGTCACATAATGTTCTCTGTAGTGTAATTTGCGTACTCCTCCCCACCCCTCTGAAAACTGGACTCTTTTGTTAGCTTACTCACTGATGGAGATACCGTTTTCATATTTTCCCACTAGCTCAGGTGAAAGTATGAATGTTACCCTGCCATAGCATAATGAATCTAATACGTATGGTGACTTCTGGCATACAGTTTTTCTCATGTCCATGAATTGGTTTGACACAAATTGATGGAACTAGAGAAAGGACCAAGTGACATTTTCTATCTTTGCTGTTTGAAATTGCCAACTATTAGACAAGTATAAGTAAAGTAGACCACTATGTTGTTTTAGGAGAGTGTGCCTCATGGTTTAATCTAGTTTCTGCTGTGAATGTGTTGCTGCTATAGGTTGCCTGTAGTATACATGGTTGGGATATTAACATTAGGATAAATGTCATTATTAGCATTGATAGGAACATGCTCCACAGATTACTTTTTTGCCATTTTGTTCTCTCTTGCTAAGCTGTATGAAAATTTATTTTTAAAATTTTTATGAAAATTTTCATAAAGCACAGGAAACAGGAATAAAAATGAGAACAGAGACCTTGTGCTTTTCTGTTAGTCGTCCCTGCTTGACCATATTTCTTGGCAATCAGACAAGAAGGCTTTGAAACCAGGCCCCCCTCCTCGTTTTTCAGCTCTCCTCACAAGTATCTCAGCCCTTCCTTAACTAAGAGACATTGTCAGAGGCAAGACAGAGCTGTGCTTTCCTTTGTGTTTCAGTCAGAAATGGATTCCTGTCTTTCTCTCTCCTTTCAGTAGTCGTAATGGCTTTTATTTCCAAGACCAAAATAGAGCTTCTGGCGGTAGGGTTAGTTCCCACTCTGACAGCCTTTGGGTTAAACCGAAGATTTACAGCCAGTCCATCTGGAGTCAGAACAAAAGCCCTTTAAAAAGAGAGAAAAAGACAGAGAAAAAGAGACAGAGATGGAGAGAGAAAGAATGCAGACCTCCTCTTTAGAGGAAGAAAATTACACCATTTTTCAGAACAACTTCCATATGCTATATCAATGTACTTGTGTCTTGTATCTGTGCAATTGGTCATTCTTCATGGACTCCTCTTTCGCCCTCCTCATTATCACATGTCCCAATGTATATGATTATTTGTTTTACATCTGCCAAAACCAAAACAAATAGCAAGCAGTGAATGGACAGTGTACAGGAAGGGATACTTTGGTAAAAGTGAAAGGTGAAAGGAGGTGGAAAAGCACTGTGCCTTTTTGCTGCGGTGGCCTCTCTTCCCTCCTCGTACAATGCAGCACACAGTTGTGACAGGTAATCTCAAAGTAGAATTTATTATCCAGCAGCTGGGTGACCTTGAGGAAAGTTTACTGATATTTTGGGTGGTTGGTGGAGGAGGAGGGCAGCTTTCCACTCGGAGAAAATGATTTTGAAATAATGCCCACACCAATACATGGAGCTTTAATACGGCAGCTCCTCGTTTTAAATCTTGCTATAAAAAGGAAGACTATTTAAAAAAGCCTTTTCTCAGCAAAATTGGAAGAACTGTAAGGTAATTATATGTATTTTTTACAGGCATCAGGTCAAGCATCTTTACTTACTGCAGCTACTGCTGTGTTAATGAACATGGTTTCTTATGCTAAGGCTTGGACAAGGCTGTATCCTGTGAAACTATAATGAGGTAATGAATGATTGTGGTCTTTTGTGTTAAACCCCAAAAAAAGAAAAAAGGTTACAATAAATTTGAGAGAAAATCTTTTATGAAGCAAGTTGAAAAGGTGCTGCAAGCTTGTTTGCACATATTGAGCACTGACCTTATTTTCTATTGGACAGAAATTTTTTCTCATCGAGGCACCATCACAGTTTTCAGGCCTGAAAAAGACCTGTGTCATATGAACACTTCTCCATCACTCCAATGAAAGCGTCACTCCTCTGTTGCAAATGGCTGTAATTTTCTAACACATCATTATCCTTTTTTCCCAGATAGGTGGCCTGGTTCTTATTGAAAACATGTTCTAATTTTTTGATTATTTTCTGCATCCATATGAATTGCTTGACTTCAGAAGCCAGGGGCATGACGGCCATTAACTCTGCCCAGTAAAGGTCAAAAAACAGTTTTGGTACTTTTAAAAACATGTTTATTTGAAATGTAATTGTTAACTAAATTAGCTTTTTTTCCAGATAGAATTACCCAGATATTAACTTTCTCTGCATTCTATGACAGCATTTATGCACATTGTGTGTCATAGTAATAATAATAATAATAATAATAAAATGGAAACATTTTGGCTTTTTTCTCCATATCTGCCTGAAATTCTGTGTGGTTTGTGGTACAGTGAAAGAGTAGGTGGTTTCTCAGGGACAGCTGATGCTCTGTGTATGAAACTGCACAGTCTTTGAGTGAAATGCAGCAGTGAGCGACTGAAGAACCAACCTTTGTGACAGTATACATGTCTGTCACAGGGACTGCTTGCCTGAAACACAAAGACCCGCAGCCATAGACTGGATTTTTTGGTGGGAATGTGAGACAGGAGTGGACAAGGCCTGTAGCAACCCTGACACAGTGGAGCCAGTCAGTGCCCAGCTGTAGTAATTCCCACACCAACTCTCCTCCCCTGCTTTTCTTGTCCTGGTAATGTTTACTGGAACATTTTTATTCCACTGCATTTAATTTTTACAGCTTGTACACTCTTGCTCAGGCCTCGGAGACATGTGGATGGCTTTGGCTGTTTGTTTCCGCCCGTCCTCCTGGCCTCTCCAGGATCTCTCCTCATTGTTTTTAGATATCCCCCGGGCGATCACAAAGAGGCCATCTCCGACTGCCCGGCGAGAGGCCCAGCATTTGGGCTGATTTACGGTTTCGCTTCTCAATAAAGGGCAGCATGAGGGGAAGAGATTCATTAGGCGGCCAGTTTATGTTTTAGAAAGTCCGGAGAAGCCCTGGGAATACTGATTCCCGTATAAATCTGCGCTTGTCTCATCTTCCTGAAATCCTCCATACACACAAACACACACACACAAACAAACGCCTTGCAAAGAGCACAAGGGAGCCATTTTTCTCCACACGCCGGGGCTGTTATTGCCCTCCGGCCCAGCGTGAGCACTCGCTGATAGCGCTGCAGTGGTGTGATTTCTGCCTGCCGCTGCTAAGCTGCTTGGACTCATCAAACAATACTCCAACACCTGGAAGGCCCACTGCCGCGATCCATGCTCTTTCTTCCCTACGTTTTAGTTTTACAGCCATGCTAGCATAGTGCGCTCCATGAGGAGGGCTCCAGCCTAACCCAACAAGTTAAGCAAATGAACCAAGAATCGTGGCGTTTACTCGGCAGTCAGCGCTCTTAAATCCCCGGAATGACGGCTTTTCAAATGAACTCAAACACAGCCGTTTTTAGCCCCAATGGGACCGCTTTCCGATTACTCTCGATTAGTTCTGATGCCCTCCACGTCGACACCCATTAGAGGCGAAGTGTTGGGCTGCCCCAGCGGGTCTGTCAACGCCCTGAGAGACAACGGCTTTTCAGAAAAACACTCACTGCCGCCCTTAATCATGGCCATTTGCAGCAGACTTCTTTATCAATTTCAATTACAGCTACTGGAAGTGAACGGAACAAAGGCAAAAGAAGCCCTTTGCTGTATCACAGAGATGTCTCTTTGTGAAGTTCAGCAGAGTGTTGTGAAATGTCAGAAAACTTTGTAAAAAAAGTGCCCCGATTTGCACATTATAAGCTGGGGGCGGTCTAAATAGGGGGAAAAAAATGCATTGACTGAATGTACATTATTCATCGCCACAGGAACTGCAAGCGGAAGGAAAGTACTGTGATATTATATCATCGATTCCTTTCACCGTACTTTCAGGCTGAATTTAAAAATCGCATTGCCATTTTTTTTTGGGGACTCAACATACCTTACTGTCAAAAGTTCCATGAGAGAAGAAGTTCGATAAAGTGAATTGCTGGTGCTTAGGACAAAAAGACAATGACTTCTGATTCTGAATTAAAAATTCGTCATAATCAATTAATAAAATATGGTGCAAATTACTGATGTGGGAAATATGTAGCCATTGCATGTGTAAGCTTTCTTGAGGGTTAGAGAAAAACATGCTTTTGATGGGGTGTCCCATGAAAGATGAAAGGTGGGATTGTGGATTTGAAGGGCAGGGCAGCAAGAGAGGAGGAGTGCAAAGCCCTGTGAGTAGGAGGTGAAGTGAGGATTACTGACTCCTTCAGTATTAGACACTGTGCACTGAGGCAGTGCGGATGGAGCTCCCCTGACTACGCTCCACTGTGCTGCTGTCGCTTCACAATACATCCTTCTCTTTGGCTTTTCCTCTCATGGTCCCTCTGGTCCTGTTCATACTCTATCCATGTGTACATCCCTACCTCCTACTGTCTGTCTTTCTTGCTCTCTCCCTCTTTTTCTCTCTCCATCTCCCTCCCTCTCTGTCTCTCTCTCCCTCTCCCTCACATCAGAATGGATCCGAGTAAGGAGTCTCTCTCCATCTCCCTCCCTCTCTGTGTCTTCTCGGTCACCTGCCGCCCTGGTTTTATGGTGAGGGCGTGCGTAGCCCTGCCTCGGCAAGCGCTGCGGGCATCGGGCCCAAAGCCAGTCCTCCAAAGCTGCGCCGGAGATTACCCAGCTATCCCCCCAGCTATCACCAGGCACTGCAGTCTGATGAATGACCGATCCTGCAGTGGAGAAATAATAAAGGTTTCTGTACTTAACTGGCCCGCAGCCCCACGGAGGCAACACTGCAGACACATCCCGTGTTATTTATCTTTTTCACCTTCTTCATTTCTGCCTCATCCAAATGCAGGGCTGTCAGAGTCAAAGACAAACACATGTGGAGGTTTAAATAAAACTGTGTATTCTGACATTCCAGATAAATCCTTACGTTGTGGGAATCACTTCCAGCCATTCAATACTAGCGCAAGAACTGGCCGATTTTTAACTGAGGTAAAAACACCAGGCCATTTTACAATATACTGCCACTGTGGTAAATTGACTGAACCTTAAAATAGTTTTAAGTGGCAATTTTCCTCCATTATTTTTAACTCTATGAGAGTTTCATCAGGATGCAAAACTGCAAGATGCTTTCTTACTTTTCATAGTTTTTAATTAGTTATACTTTCAGCATCTCAGAATACTTTATTTTTGCTCTGCACAAAGAAACTAGTTTAATTGGTTTGCAATATTAGCTTTTCAGTTGATCAACTGAAGACCCTGCCTGCCTTAAAAATAGCATTATTAACGTCAAAGCATCAGCACTTTCATATCCAAATGTGAGAAAGCGGAGATATGGATACAAGCCAGTGGTTATGAAATTCCCCAAGATTTCATTATGTTCCTAGGATATGAAACCTATAACAAAATAACAGAAGATATTTCAGACTTCCACCAAAGCATGAAAATTAATTCTCTCATGTTGTAATGTAAATAACTCCTTATAACAATCCCAAGCTGCTCCCTGAAAGGATCTGCATGCATTAGAAAGCTGGCCGGTGCTGGATGTAATACAGCGAGGCTGGTAGTCCTGGCCGGACTCATTCACTTTCTTTCTCGTTCCCCTTCTGGATGTCAGAAAAGATACTCCCAACATTGCATTGGATTGCATGTATACAAATATTATTTCACTTTTTAGGATTCGTTATAAGTTTGCCCCAATCAAATCATACATTGCTACCTCACCTGTATTGAGATATGGTCAGGAATTCCTCTACAGAACCAAGTTCATGCAACTCAGGTTGGTGAGTTCATGGTAAAATAAATTCAGTCCATCAATTTGCACCTGTTTGAAAGGAAAAGGTCCCTGCCACTCTCCTCAGCCAGTGAAAGGGAAGGTTGGAGCTAACGAGGCAGCTTTCAACAGCACGCTAATAAGGACTGTGTAATGGATAAAAATGATGTCCATACCTCTGAGGTCAGATCCAAGTGCTTCTCTGCACTCATTGCTTAAATTTCTATGAGCATTTTGGTGATAAATTGCACTGTTGTCAAAAGTGCTAAATTTAGCCTGTCATTGTCTCCATGGAGTCTCCTGTGATCAAGGTTCAGAATGATCTGGGTATCAGCTGTGAGGAAAGATCTTTTTTTAAATCCAAGAAATAAAACTCTCTGCTCTGCAGATGGTGTGCAGAATTGAATTGACACAAAAAAAATTGTAGCTCTGAAATTGTAATTTATTTTATAGAAAGTGTATGTTTCTTTGGTGGTGCTAAGTGTTTAAATCAGCCCAATGGTCCCACCATGCAGAAAGTGCTTTCAAGCTTTAGTGCACAATTATTAGCACTTTTATAAAGATATGTTGAGCAGCTGCTGGGAGAGACCAGATCGCTCAGGCGTGACCAGCGTCTGAAAAAGTAGTTTTTTTTTCCATTAGTGTGGATTTTATTTTTAAAATTCTGAGCACATCAGCTGATTGATCTGGAATTAGACATGCCATAAACAACATAGCTAATAAATAAAACTGGGATGAACAGCCAATTGTAGCCAATTTGACTGTGATTATAAAGAGAAAAACACGTTCTATTATGATATTTTGTATATTTATACAGATATGATAGCTAAAATATTCTCACATTAAATATATGATATATGAAAATGCTTACATTAGTAAGTATGTATTTTCAACAAACAGAGAAACCCGATGTCTGCAGCAGTTGTTAGATTAAATGTATATGATGTATTATTAAATAGGAACTATTATTTCATACTTAATGAAAATAGTATGAAATATTTCCAGAATATTTTTTTTCTGTCAGATCTGGCATAAGGGCATGATTATAATAACAATAAACATTAGGGCTTTTATACAGGGCCTAATTAGCTTTTTAGAAAGGTGGTAGTTGCAGGTGGTCTTTTAAAGGTTAAAAAAACCCTTTGATTCCTCCAGTGTCTCGTCTACCTTCCCTTTTATTTCTTTTTCATCTTTATGTATGTGATCAGCTCATCTTTTCAAGGTTATGAATTTTGAAACAATTTCCAAATTTCAATACTATCCAGCATTCAAATACATGCAATATGGAGTGTGATGGTGGGAATGAAGGCACACTGCAGTCTCTCGGTGCGAGTGTATGTACAGTACAGTGCAGCTACCCAGGGATCCATTTGGAGGATGGCTGTTATGGCTTTCCATAAAAAAGGGGAAAATCTCATCATTGAAAAAGTGATGAAAGACTTATTGCCAATGTCCATAAAAAACATCTGGAGTGCCTCATCCATCTTCCTGTAGTTAGAATGTATTTTTCCCCCCACATTTCTTAAAAAGAGAAAAAATAATTTAACTTATTGATCTTTGCAAGATGTATGAGACTGCCGTTGCATAACAAAAGAATGATGGAGAACTGTAACTGGCTGTAATGTGACCTGAATAACAAATCAAACCAAATTGCCCTCTAAACATTCAGACTTGAGCTTGTGAAGTAGTCTACATGGCCCTCCTTGCCTTTAGTGCCTTCAGTGTGACACAATGTGTAAGGGGGTCTCCGACTATCTGTTTGGGATGGGGGCTTATGAGGAGAGGCAAAGCTTATGGCCAACCAATGAATCATACTTTTCCATTTAAACAGATTGTTACTATATACGTATATGTATAATAGGGCAGACAAAAAAACAAAAATGATTAACATTTGGGATATTGAACCATTCCTCAAGAAGAGGGAATTTGTTTAATGGTTTGTGTGGGTGTATTATCATCTTGGGATGCAGTGACATCTAGATGGAACAGTGTCTGCACCATAGGATGCATGTGGTCTTGTAAAAATGGCTTCATATTTCCTGGCTGGTATTCAACCATGCATAAAGGTCATGAGACCCAGCGACTCCCATGACATGGCTGCCCCTGCTGTCACAGATCTACCACCATATTTAATGTTTGGCAATAGACACTGTGGCAGAAGGCTTCCTTAGGCTTTCTCCAAACATAAACTCATCCAAATGTAGAGAAAACAGTGAAAGACAATTAATCAGACCATAATATTTTTTCCATTTGACTTAATAGGACTCACCTATGTAGCTATCTTAGCAATTGCTATTTAGTTACTTAAAAAGTTTTCCACATGGTGAAAAATAACCTTAGCGTGAACCTTAGTTTTTGTCCACCCACTCTACATGTAAATGAAATGCATACACACACACACACACACACACACACACACACACACACACACACACACACACACACACACACACACACACACACACACACACACACACACAGTATTATTACAGGGTGTGGTGGAAGATATAATATAGTTCTTGGTGTAAACTGTAGGCTGAAATCCACAAATGAACTCCACACTCAGACCACTACTGTTAACCTGGACTAAAATATATCCGAGTAATTTTGATAGACATCAAATTAAATAAATTATACAATATAAGATCCTTAGCAAGGGTGCATTCAAAGCAAGTATATAGTGCAGCATAATAAAGAATGCAAAGTGACTCATCACGGTAGAGTAAACTCATCCTTGTCTTAATGAAGTGAAATCAAAGTGTTAATTACTTTCTGGTCTCAGATGACAGAACTGGAGTCAGTCCCATCTGCTGTACCTGGGAGAGGGATGTAACTTCCAGCCTCAAGTCAGTCTGATTTTTGAAGTGTTTTTAATTCAGTGATGAGTTACTAATTGGGTCATAGGTTTAAACTGGTCACGTTGAAGATTTAATGAGCACTGTGCATTTTAAAAAGTATTTTTTTATATACTGAATTAAAATTATTGAGAAGAACACAACATGGACCAAATAATTTACAGTATATTAAGATACAGTAAAACTAAAATTGTATATTCTACACATTATAAACCATTACTGCATTGTTTTTAATGAAGTTTTGAATGTAACTGATATTTTCTTTAATTTTTGGAGTGTATTTTTGAGTGACAATTGCCGATTGTGCATTCTGGCCTGAATTGTCAAAAAATGAAATATGTTTTTCTTATTTATTTAGAAGTTTTTTTTATTTCCACTTTTTCTGGTTTTGAGGAAAAAATACAATATATTTTTTATTATTTGGGGCCAAGCAGCAAAGCTGTGTAGACACCCATTGAGTTTGTACCTTTTCTTATTATTACGCATAATCATCTGCTTCTTCTGCTATTGAAGTCTATGGCAGCCCCTAGAACTGTATGGTAAAACATTTTGAAATTTGGCACACTGATTGGGGACAGTCCCCTGATTCTTTTCACCAAGTTTCATGTCTGCGCCTTGAGCACTGTAGCACCACCAATGAGTCAAAGTTGGAGTTGCATTTATGTAATTCCTGCATTTCATAATATCTTGTGAGATCCCAAAGCTGAGACATGGCAACTTTTCATGTCAACCTAATTGATGCAGCCACCATACTGGATTTTATCAAAAGGTGTAAACATTTTTCACAGGCCACAAAGTTTGTCCAGTGTTCACCAAATTTGGCACAGATTTTAAAAATAAAAGTTATCAGATGGATTTTTGATTTTCAAAACAGTTTGTGCGTTAAAGCCAAGTGAATTCGGTGGCAAAGATGCCAGACAGGAAGTGTTATCTCAGTCACACCCAATCTTTAAACACTAACCAAAATTTGAACATTAATCCTGAGGATAATTTTCATAATGTCAGAAGTTAAAAGTGTACAGAAATACATATATGTTACTAGTTATCCTGTTAATCACATGGGTTAGTTTGGTATTCTGAATTTCCATCCTGAAAAAATAGACACAGATGCATAATGATGATGAGGGAAGTTTTAAACCGTGTCAGTCACTGATAGAGATCAGTTGCTGGATGTATGGAAGTGTATTTTCAGGGATGATCGCTGATTCAAATAAGACAGGAACACCTGCACTCGTGAGGTAAATTCAATCCAGAATTGTTTATGATAAAATTCTTAACATTTCATATGTAGAACATTTTCATGTTGCTGATACCTAGATTTGTTTCTACCTTTCTGTGATTTCATTTTAATGTGTCACATCATGACACTAATTTGTTTGTGTACTGGTGTAACTAAAATGCATTTCATAGGTTTAATGTGGTCAGCCTGTTTTATTCATCATTTGTTATCATATGTTGCATTCTGTGGCAACCTGTTATGATTTGGCGTTGGGATGTACTTGTTCTGTTGGCTCAAAGGAATGAAATTCAACAAGCGGCAAACATTTAAAGACTTTCAGGACCATTAAACAGAAGCTATGCAGCTCTTCATCTACCCAGAGGTCTTTCATTTTCTCATTTGTAGCACCAAAGCATCTCCTAACAACAGATTAAAATGATTTTGAAAAATGTGTTCCTTTTCAGAAAGTGTTGGCCATGCTTATAATTGCGATTAGACCCTGGCTCATTCAGTTCCTACTAATTGTTTCTCCTTCCTTTAGTAACAACAGTTTGCTACCTCCTTGGAAATGCGTCTGGAAATTAAGCAAAACCAACCAACCTTGCTGCAATACATCAAGTCTGTAATCGTGTCCCTTGGAGCTCATTTACCGGAGTTCTAATCTCAGTGCCAGCATTTTGCATCTCTGTCAAATATTTCTTTTTGTGCTGAGTAACTCTAGCTGTTATGTTCGGTTGACTTCATAGTTTTGTGCATCGCATCAGAATGTAAAGCACATTAAACTGTCATTCACAATGGATTGACAATGTAAATATAAGGAAAATGGCCACTTGGCAGCTGGTGACATGAAGAGAACATGAAGTGAATATTCAAGTGAAACCACAGATTCAATTAAACAAAAACATTAACAAGCAGAGTATCAAAAACAAACCTCTTTGAGTGTTTTATGTAGTGTTTAATGTTAGCCTTATACTTGCTGCATGTACATGTTCAATGATATTGGGGATGTATAATTACATTAATAAAGCCCACGATATGTCTGACAAGGAAGTGATTAAATAAATTGTGTCAAGTTCTGTGGAGAAAGGGTTTTGTTTAGTTTTATTGCTTCAGACAGAAACATTTCCACTGAGAGACACAGGGGATGACTTTGTTTCTCTGATTGTTAAATCTTGTATTACTCACCCTGGACCATTGGGGTTTTCATTTATCAAACTGAAATAACACTGCCTTGCTCTACTCTCAACAATACCTCCAGAGTACAAGCAGCTACATGCTTGTTTGTCCCTGAGAGAAAGAATCTCATCTCAGTTTCTTTAACTGGCCAGTGCCTCTCCAATCAATTGTATCATATTTTCAGCAGTAAACTGGGGCTTTGACCCAGTTGTTATTGACTTCTTCCTTACTTCTATTACAAATGCAGCATTGTGACTAAAATGGTTGCTGAAACAAAGGATAAATAATGTGGAAAAGTCCAAAAACTTGATCATCTTACTTATACAATTATACTCACAAAACCTGTAGATGTTCAATTGAATCTGGCAAGTTTTACTTAGCACTGGTACATAATATTGAGTCAGAAAAGAGCTCCCATAGCTCTGCAGTAATTGTCCTGTAAGGAGTTTGCTCTGTCTGTCTAAAATGGGCAGTTTCTGGATTTCCCAGCTTGCTTGGCAGACATGGACTGGGGTCAAGTGGGTGCCATGAATCACAAATCCCTTACTGATTTGTAAATTGTCACCAGGATGATTTACAAGGCAGGGAAAAGAAATGAAATCATCCACCAGCCAGTAAGAAGGAAGAGGAGAAGCCATGGAGAGTGTAATCACACATCGCATTGCTCTTGAGGACAAGGTCAAACCCTGTTCTGATGGTGATTACGGGCGTTTTTACACATGTGATATTTTCTTCCCTATTTCACGAATAAAATCAAAGATAGACCAATTTACCCTTGGCCCCAGGAGACACTACATCTCACTGCCATGCTCTTTTAAAACTTCTTTACCAATGATTTTTTTGAGGTGAGCTCAGTTCCAGTGCCCTTGTTGTAGTTATTCATTCAGCATTTCACTGGATGCTGAAATTATAGCCATGTAACATGTATATGTTTTGAATATGCAAAAAAAAAAAAAAAACATATATATATATATAATTTTTTTGCTTAGTCAAAACACATAATTTGACACTCACAGGTGTGAGCTATGTGGTGTCAAAATGTGCAGATTTCTGTCCTTTATTGGACTTCCTCTTGGTCGCTCCAGTGCTAGCAGCTATTGACCTCCAAGTCCAGGTGCTCAGGTGTGCTGAGGATGTCCCTGGATTGTAACACTTTGACATGTATGGACACACAGATATGTCCATTCCATAATTACCTTTGTAAGGAACAGACACATGGGTATATTTGGCATATCCATAACTGAACAGTCTGAATGATTATGTAACAATAGGAGCTAACTATCTAATGCATCTTAGCTAATGCTGGCAATAAAGAAAAGTAAAATGTGTGGATGCATCATGAATAATAATAATAATAATAATAATAATATAATGTACTTTCAATCATGAAGCAAATCATATCACAAAATGCAAGAGTAACTAGTATTTAAATCAAGCATTACATTGTCTGTTATACCAACAATGAATAATAAAGTAAATCAAAACCTAGAAATAACACTAAAACAAGTAAGCTATGCCTGTTGGCCTTACTTTGAAAATATGGTAAATGGATAGCCTAACTATACAGTTTACACCAAAACCAAACATACTCTCCTAAGTTGTCCTCTCCTGACTCATGTTACTAAAGCCCCTTCCTCAGGGGTTCCATTACAAAAAATACATTTTTGTTTCTTATAAAATTTCTGGCCTTCTGACAACACATTTCAACAATTAACAATACATAAATAATGCCTACACACAAATAATCCACATAAACATCTGTGCTATTGTGCTCCCCCTTTTTCATTCCCACATGTGGTCTCCCAATCACCATCCCTTAAAAAAGCCCTATGGTTCAGCCCATGCTCCCTATGAAGACTACCTGCAAAGTGGTAGAAGATTTGCCTGTGTTATTTTAAAAGCATTATTATTATCATTAATGTCACCTGAACACAAGACATGGCTCTAGTCAAAGTAATCGCTATTCATTTTATTTTATGATGTTTTCAGATGTTTTACACAGTGGTCTTAAATTTGTGGCAAAACGCGTCTCGTTCATTTCCCGGTTTTACCCTAGCTTTCCAAGTTACCATTCACCGTTCTGTCAGTATTTTCCTGATGTTATTTTGCATGCATTTTAAAAACATGAACAGTTTTAATGCAATTATCCATGTGCACATGCTTTAAAATTGTAGCATCCACAGTTCATGGTTCACTCTTTGACAGTTACAATTGATACATTTCATCCCCAGGTAAACATTAATTGCTCTCCTCAAGTGGATGGAGATTTTCAGAAATGTGTGATGAACATGTCTTGAATGTGCAAAATATTCAAATCAAACGCATGCCCTTGGTTTTTAAAATAATTTGAATTGATATGAGAAATCTGGTCAACATTTCTAACATTGTACATTTATGTATATCTTTTATGTCATAGGTTGAATTCTGTCTAATTCGTCTTGCTGCAAGCATTAATTTACTCTTTGTCCTAACTTTGGGAAGATGGTTCATGAATGAGGAATACAAACAGGGATTAATTTGTACGACTTTTTGAGTTGATCTTATCCCAGGAAAAAGTACATATTTGCTCTACTAGTTGCTGTACTAATAGATGCAGAGGATTTAAAATTTGTGCGGGTATATGATTGTAAGTTCCAAGCCTGAAAATGTTGTACAGATATTACTGAATGGATGTAAAATGAGCTTTGGTTCAATGAACATTTATCCTTAACTTTGACTTACTAGTACTATTGACTTGTACTATGTTTTCAATGCAAACACAATTTTTTTGTGACTTGACAAAATATGTATACACTATCATATAAAACTAGCCTTTAGGTGAGGTCAGCTACTGCACACCTACTTGCAGCTGATTGTATGGAAACTTGCAAAATGCCCTAAGCAAATCTGAGAACTATTTAAGACTAACTGGAATACTTCTTGAGCCCAGTGTGTGTGGTCGGTGCACCCCTGCATTCTTGCATTATTGCATCGTCATAGATGACATTAATATTCCTCTTGCCTATGCCAGTAATTTCACTTGACCAGCCATTACCTCTCTAAGATTAAGATAATAATCTTACCCAGAATTCAAGAGGGTAGCTGTGACTGTTTTTCATATTTGAGTGACGGCCTGCCACCATTTGACATGAATCACTGCCATCTCTCTCTGCTACACCGTCTGGTTGTGACATGAAATCAATGATGCTGTTTGGGAACCATCACTAAAGATTTCCTCTGGACACTGGTGCAGATAGAAGCAGACATACAGACTGAGGCTTCATCCAATTGCTCTAGCAACTGCAGTTGGTCAAGAATGACCATTCCTTTGGAGTGTTTAAATGGCAATAACAACAGTGCTGTCTACATGTCAAAGGAAATAGACTCATAAAATACCTGTGGGCGAAAAGGTTTTGAGCTTGTTGTGATGTCGCTCTTCTTTGGTTTTGCAGTGGTGGACTGTCGGAGCATCCTTGAGGGCCTGCAGAGATTTTCAACCACCCCTACGTACCTCCCTGTGAACTACCAGATACTTAATGCTGAGTCTTCCTTCTTCCTGAAGGAAGCCAACCAGGACATCATGAGAAACTCCAGCTTGCAATCTCGCACAGAACCTTTCTTCATATACCAGGCCCGGAAGATGCCTTTGGTGAACGCCAGCTACGGGCCATTGTCGGTAGAGCAGCCTGTGAGTCTGGAGCTCCTTCAAACACCCAATGCCTTCGTGGCCTCCTCCATGTTCACCTTCAACTGGAAGGTGCAGACCTTTGTCATCAATGACAGAATCTACCTGAGCAAGCCCAAGGTGCAGGTGCTCTTCTATGTGGCAGGCAGAGACTGGGATGACTATAGCACCATTGACAAGCTGCCATGTGTAAAAATGTTTGCCTTCCATGAAACCCAGGAGGTGAGGGGCACCTGTCGCCTCAAGGGGGAACTGGGACTTTGTGTGGCAGAATTGGAACCCCTGGCCAGCTGGTTCAGCCCCCCAAGTGTGGTGCCTGGGCGACAGAGGACCATGGAGCTGGCAGACGGGACCCCTGTGGAGCTCTACTACATGCTACAGTCAGCCGAGAGTGGGGACTGCACTGCAGATGACTCCCGGAAAGGCAACTCCATCCGCTCGGACCAGGAAGGGCTTTTTGGCTCCTCCACTTCCACCCCCATGAAAAGAATAGGCAGCGTGCGGCTGTACCAGAGTGTTGCCAGCATGCCTCTGAAAGAGCACAGGCTGGATAGTAACTTCATGGTGTTGCTACCTTCTAGACCCATCAGGCAAAGGGATACTGTCACTGCCTACCTCACTGCTTCCACTTTCTCCACTGTGGAAATATTCACCCTCAGGTAAGTGGCTGTGTTTCCATGTATGGATAATAGAGGAAATAATCCAGTGCTAAATGGTGTTTTAGTGGGAGGGCTGTCAGAATTGTACCTGGACTGATTTGAAAGTGCACATTGCAGGTGGTTGTGAAATGTATGTGTAATAGCATGTGAGCACACATGAGTTTGTGCGATTGCTGCTAGTTGAGAACAACTAAATACAAGTTGGCCCCAGTCCCACTATCTCGCTGTCTGTTTTCTTTGTGAAATGGGATCTGTCCAATAAACAAACTGCAGGGCACTTAGCTCAATTTTTCAAAGCCCCTCTGACTCGGCAAATCAGGAGACAAACGTCTTTATTCAAAGGAAATCATCTGATTCATTGAGCTCTGGGTACTAATTAGAATGTGCAGATGAGACTAAGTGATTTAGATAATTAACACACAATGCAAATGAGGATGTAATTAATTAAAATGCATTCCATTAGCGTAATGACTGCAAGCCTGATCTTAATCACAGTGGGTGAAAACATTTGTAAACCATAAGAGATGCTGTGACAAAGGGTCATACTAATTTGTCAACCTGTGCAAATGCAAATGCAAATAATGTAAAAACTTCTGTGATTATTTTCTACTTGAGGGAATAATGCTTTACTATATTGTTATAATATTGTTTAAGTGCATTGTATTAAAGTGCAAATTTATCTTATTATATGTACTCATATTCGAACATCTGCATACTTATTAAAGCTAATTCTCATTTTATAGAAGAGGTTTTAATGTTTTAACTGGACTGTATTTTTATGTAGATATCCATGGTAACTTTTTTTTTGGTCAAAAAATAGACATGATATTCATAAACCTTACATTTAAGAATGGAATTTCATTTTTGTGCAAGGTGTGGGCTTGATAGAAGTATTTTAATGAGAAGTATTTTATTGTTCTGAGCACATCTCCAGCCACGGCTCCAGGTTTTCTAGTCTTTAAAAGCTATGAATATAGATCATATGTAGATATGAAATCAATGAAAAATGTCAGAATGCCCTTCTAATCTAAATTTCCTGAAACATTCCCAACAGTAAAATAAATTGTTTTGGTGATTTGTGATTTTTTTTGCCCTCTTTCTAACCTTGCTACTATGTTTTGTTCATAATTTTTCATGACTTTGAAAATTTCTTGATCAACACTCCAAGTTGCTTTCCCTCAGAGAAGCAGACTTTAGTGTTTTTTTGGCAGTGCTCAAATGCTGTGCGATCAATAGTTTGTGTGGGCCAGCTGAGTGGCGCTGATATGAAGGGGCCTGTGGTTTTGGGCTTGAGTGTGCGGTCAGGTGATAAGCATGTCCCCATGTTTGGGAGTGCCTAAGCGGCCACACATCAAATGGCTTGGATCTCTTCATTGGCCTTGTCATAATCCTGCTCCAGCTCCATGTCCCTGTGTTTATCGAGATTGGCTTCCTTAAGCCTTGTCAGGGACATACAGTATGCTGCATATGAAAACTATGCATTCGAACCCAAAGTTAATCAACAAATTCCACTGTGTACTGTGTGAGCAGTGTTCTTAAGGTACCATTTTATTTTATTTGCTTTAAATAATTATTTTCCATGGATACTTTAACTAGTTAAGATAAGCAATCACAGCAGTTTAACTCTGTCTCAGTTTCTGAATAATATGGCCAGATGTTGAGTTATACAAATAGTAAATATGATACTAATGATAGTATTATAGCAGTTTTGATTGCCATTTAATTGTAGTTCATTAGTGATATGTTTGATATGACAGTCTATTTAGAGATGTAGCTACTGTCAGTATCACTCTTAGGATTCTCAGGAAAGAGGCAGTTGTCCTTTCAAGTAGAACATTATTGGGAAGGTTGAATGACAGGTACAAGGGAACAATCTTAGATGTCTTAATTTTGTTATGTGACTGGGTGGGTGCCAGCTATACAACATTTAGATGTATCTGAACATCATACTGTGTGCTCACAATACAAAACAGATGGATCCCTCTTTACTTTGACTACAACTAATTCATATGTCAGTGCATTGTGATTCTATTGAGTTAAAATTAATATAATCTATGAGGTTTCAAGTTTACCCAAGAATCATAAACCATGTAGGTATAAATAATATGCTGCAATTAATTTTCATCTGTGCAATTTCATTCATGCAATGGAACATATACATGCAAAAACAGACTCTTTTAACTGGTGTTAGAGTGTAATGGTGTGTCTGAAGAGGTGGAACAGTTCAAAACTGCATGTTTTCAGCCTTACTTATTTGATGAGTTTCAGTGTACATACCGGCCTCCTATCAGTAAAGAGCACAAGCCTCGGCTCTTCCACTATGTAGAAATCCGCAACATCAGAACTCGACTGACCTTGTCTTACCAAGGCAGAATAAGAATACACTGAATCAAGCAAGTTCTATGCATTATCATTTGGTGCCTACAGGTTACCAGATATTGTTAGTTATATAATGGTAGTTATATAATTTGAGCGCTCCTGTAGTACTGTGCGGCCTGTAGAGCGTAAAAGAATCATCAGCTTTTAGGTGAGTGTGATGTATGAGTTCATACTTTTCAGTTACAGTGCCTCTGGAGCTGGTGTGGGTGGCAGTGACCTGAGAAGCATCATTAGCAATTCACAATTTGGGGATAAAAAATTTGAGGGGATAGCAGCTCTCCAGAAAACTGTCCCTCCAACTTTTTGGAACAGCTTGCGCATGTTTGCTCTGAAGGTGCACAGCCTCCTCATTTCACAATCAATAATTAATTAGCAGTTTTCAAACTGGGGAAACTCATTCACAGACAATGTTTTAATTCAGACTGGCGCAGGCTGGCGCCAAAAGCAATCAAAGACTGCCTATGGAGAACAATCTACTCTGTCCCACCTCATGCTGATTCTTAATACTTCACCTCCTATGAATTCATGTTTATAAAAGACACAAATAGAGCTGTGCAGTGACAGATGCAGAGACGAGAACTAATTCAGATGCTGTTAATGGCCAATACTTGCCACTCTATTCATGCCTGACGGAGGTTTAATGCATGAGGACTCTTCTAAACATTTTGGGGGATGTGCTGGAAAAATTTTAAATAGGACACATCTAAATTCATTTGTATACAACAACATATTTTACATAAACATAACTTCGATCATGTATTCAATATGGCTTGGACAAATTCATTGATTCATTCATGCATTGAATTCCAAAAAAATCAGTGGTCCGAATGTAAGCATAGATTCAGTATAACAGAATTAGAATTTGCATGCAGTATAGCAAGATGGATTACTTCTGTATGTGTAACATGGGGAACAAACAAGGAATAGTGGAACTGAAAACATCTTTCAATTAAACAGATATGTGCCACCAAGGAGCTGTATAGAAGCAGGGAGCTTTATGTTAGCTCATTTTCATGGTCTTTCTGGCCACCCACAGCATTTCTGTCTCTAAAGCTGCGGCATGTCTTTGAAGGTATATTCCACTCATGATTTTCATCACAAATTTATATGAACTTATTCATGTATCCTTTCATTCCCTTTTAGTTATATCTTGTAAAAGATTTTGATTTTCCTTTGGCACCCTGTGTTGTTGGTGGTCTGCCTCATAGTAATATTTTTCTCTCACTCCGTGAATGTTAATTGAAGGAGGAGGCCAGATCCCCACATTATTTAGTTGTGACACTATCTATGTATTGTAAATTGTGTATGCCAGCTTGTCAGAATGAATACGCATGAACTAATTTGTTTATTCCATAACATGACTTGTTCAAAAGTAACATCAATGAATTGTGCAAGAACTGTGTTAGTGTTAGTGTTAGCAATTTTGGTCATGTTAGACTAGCTAGTATTTCATTTGTTATCATTTAGCTTTGTTAGCTATCTACCAAAAGATGATTTAGGAGGAAGGAGAACCAATGAAAAGAACGGTTAACTTCTGCCTCAATGAGACTGTCAATACACTGTTAGTCATATGATGGCTCTTAGCAGTGTACACCTCCCAAGAGTCAGGGGTAAATATTAAGTAATGACTGAACTACACAGGAAATATCATTCAAATTCCTATCATATGCACATGCATGCCATAAAAATGTTTATGCTATTCTCCTCTGAAGCTTCAGCTGAATCAGGCATTTAATAGCGGTTTTGTAAAAAATTTTGAAATATTTTTTGGAAAAGTCTCAAAAAATCTTGATGTGGCTGTTTGGTGCCTTGTTGGCTACATGTGGTGGTGTTCTTCAGAACCAATAAGATAGATTCAAAACAAAATAGCATCCATCCTTTCATCAAAAAGGGTTAATATCCCGTATCCTTAGCTGGACAGATTGCTATCTGTTACTGCCATAGTGCAGTAAACTGGCTAGCTTGAAAGATGAAAGATAATTAACAGTGTTTATACATAATCATTTTTTTTTCATATGCAGAGAGTGTATCTTGTATGTAATATAAATTGAATGTGGTTAGCTAGTCATTGGTTTGCATGTAAGAAATTCAAATCATATTAAAAATGTTAAGCTCACAAGCTATGTGTAACATGTGCAAATGCTTGATTTGATTGATGTTCCCATGTGCCATAAATTAATCAATGGTTCAGTGCGCTTTAATCACAGTATTTGAAAAAGGAAGTAATTGATCATAGATGTACCACTGACCCAGACTGGAGTAAGGGGGAATTATTAATTACTACTCTATGTGTAGTCTGTTATGTGTTTTATGGCCTTGCATTGAGCTGCTATCTGTTCATTCACATTTGGATTTTGTTTGATCTCATAGTTCCTATATAATAAACATGCATTTGTACCTTTCTGTAATGACCAAATAGTTTGCTCTTGATAGAACTGTCTGCCAAATAAATGAGTAATAATTCATGTGATTTATGCAACAGCTGAGGTCCAATTATAATTTTCCCCTCATACGAGACACTTCAAAAAACCTCTTGTTACTTTTAAGTACTCCCTGCAGTGGATGTCAATATCAGGAGAATATTGCAAATCCACACTTCCATGTTCTTAAATTGTAGAAACACATGGCCTGTCACAGATTTTTATCTTTCAGATGCATGCTGCCCAAATTTTATCAAATGTAAAACATCGCTTTACACAATTTTTGGCATGTATCAATTTTAGGTCTAGCCTTGTAAGAGAAAGAATTCAGCACAACAGTACATAACAAAACATAACTTAACAAAGAAGGGAGACATTTTAAGAGGTTTTCTATCAATAGCCTCACACTGAAAGAAACTTTCAGACTTGAATTAATGTAAGTTAATATTTATGAAAATTAAATTTGATCAACTGTTTAATAAAAGGTACAATAGATTATACGTGTGAATGACGTAAGTGTAACAGTTATTTAGCCTTTGTTCTGTTTCAGCCACTACCTGACCCTACTGGACTGTCTCCTCCCTACATACTGTTACATCCCTACATACCTCTCATGTAAGATGTAGAGATATTAAAGATATTAGTCACACACCTTTCAGTTACAGAGGAGAAAGAATCTCAATGTGGAATTCCACTGGTGTGTAATGACAAACTACACACAAAAGTAACACTGAAATGTTGAAAAAATACCCAATTAAAATGAGGACCAAAATACCATGCATGAAGGGAAGAAACATATTACTCGTCATGAATATGCAAATAATACTAATCTGACCTAATTAACATAATTTGTTTTTTGCAATCATTGTAAAACTGTAATTAGGATTGTTACTAGTCATTGATAATTTATTATGCCTTCAATTTAGACAGTTTTATATGCAAATGAAATCTTAAAGAAAAAAGAAATGTGATTTAAAAGGATTTTATCCCTGGGACATATAGAAAAGAAAGTCCTGGCTCTAAGATGAAAATGGTCTATTAAATATCAAGAAGCTAAGGCTTTGGTTTTGAATTACCCTTTAATTAATGGTTTACTTGAGAAGAGATTAGCTTCCTGATTTAGATCAATGCAAACAGTCTTTCCCTGACTTTCACATGCTAGCTGGCTTTCATTGTGTGACTGAGACTTTCACAAAATGGCAGAGCAGGGTCCCTGAACCTTGGTGACTGTGGGACCCTCAGTTTTTAACCTCCGATGCTTCTTTGTCTTGTGATGGCAGATGGTCCATTTCCAACAGAGAGATGGATATAAGGTCTTAGGTGATTCAATAGCACAATGGAGTGTGCAGCGACAGGCGCTCAATAAAACGCAGCATTATGAAGTAATTATTGAGGGTGTTGGCTTTTCAGAAGTGTCTATGCAATCCCCATAGTGTGATCACTCTGCCCGAGTGCGTCTTCCTCTGATGCCGTTCCGCTGACTCGGCACGAAGAGCGCTTAAGACAGATGTATTAAAACAGGCCGCTGATAGCTGAGCTTGTGATCACCATAGATGTTCCACAATTATGCTTTTCATGCATTAGATTTCCTTTGTCAAAGTTTAATAAATGACTTGAATCTGTGATTTGTCTTTTCTTCAACAATGTTAAGTGAGTTTGTTTAATGATGTCAAAAGTGACAGAAAATTTGTAATAGGAAAAGCTGTTTTCTCTTGTCATCTTTCTTATGACCTAGGTGGAGATGTTGCAGCCAAAATATATTTCCTTGTGTGTGTTCCCGTGTGCATTTTGTTGATATGCTATTGATTTTATTGGATACATTGTTATACTAATGTCTGTTTTAAAGTTGATGTGTTCTGGGAAAAAAATGCATGAAATGTGATGCATGCTAATGTCACTGATCATGCAACTTTGATGCCACTATAGCTTCACTGTTGCCCTTTGGCATATATTGTTATGCACAACTAAAAAATAGCATCTGCACAATACATTCTGGTTTAGGCAATAATTAAGTCAATGCTGGTAACACTTACACTTTTTTTCTCTCTTGATTCTGTCAGACATTTGTATTGGGAAAGGATGTGTATATTCTGTACACAGCCACAGAATGCTAAGGCTTGCATTAAATAGCTAGAATCTATCAGCCTCATTTTTTAAAAGTCAGTGCAGTGCTGCTATGCTTCAGGACACAGATCAATGTTATAAAACTGTGAGTGTAAGAATCTCAATATATCAAATTCCCAGGGGTGCATGTGGAACCTGGTTGTGCTTTCCTAGTTTAGCACCACCTGAAATAACATTCACTTTCATAATTGCAAGGTGTAAAACAGCTGTAGAAAATGAACAGTTCCACCTATAGCTACATCTGTTCAATGTCCTGTAGGTTTTGTAGTCCTTGGCTTTAGACTTAAGCAATTATCTTCCTTACACCTGCTGAGAGATGTTAGATTCCACAGCTCAGGTCAACACAGACAATGTAAGTTGTGACAATAAATGTTCATAGTCTTGTTGTGAAAAAGTTTCCTTTAGCCTTGAGAAGTTTTCAAAGTTTGAAGTGCCATAGGACTTTTCAGAGTAGAAACGCCTCTTCAGAAGTGCTGCTCAGAACATCTGTGTAAAATATGAGGGCCCTAGCGATCATTTTGAATTTACACAGGCTCATTTTTTGAATCCTTACTAGTTTCATAAATGTATCTTACATACTTGGCTGTAGATAATATTTGATATCCATGTGCTTTGATGGTAGAAAAGTGCAAATCACAAAGGTGCCTAAATGCCTGGCTGAAATTTCGACAAGAAAACCATACAGGGTTGTTCAGCATTTACCATCTTCTGTTTCTTTACCTTTTGAGTTTTGCACAGTGTCCCTCATTGTGTTTCAGTATCAGTATTTGTTCAGTTTATTTTTTTCAGCACCAACGTTAATTCAGAGATCATGATCTTTTGGATCCATTCAGTCTCACAAGTCTTTTCATCTGGGTCTTTATCCTTTATTCTCTCTCATACTGGAAAGCTCAGTGTTTCTTTTGCTCCTCCACAAATCCTGTATTAAAATCCATTAAACGCTTGCACACTGGCAATGGTGTACCCATCTCACATCATTTCTACGCCTTTCTGTCAGTCTATTTCTCTCTTTCTGTCTGACTCTCTCCCACTTTCTCACTCTCCCTCTTTCTCACTGTTATTGTATTTCATTTTTAAAACCACCTTCCTTGTTTTTACATTTTTTAAAGATGTACATTTTACTCATGAAAAATAATGTTTTTTTTTTATCTTTTGCTCTTGCTGCAGCACTCTTGTCATACAGATTGTACTATATAACCTATCAATAAATTACCAACAGGCTACCTGATACATTCATATGTGCTTCATATGAACCACCTTTACCCACTGTCAGATCAGTGGGCAAAGGACTCAGGTAGCCAGATAGTGGGACTAATCAAACTCTCACAAACTGTCATGTGGACTCCAGGGACTGAAAGTCTGGTTTGAATACACTGCATGCAGCATCACCTCAGCACCAGCCTGTGATCAGAGTCTTGACGGCATTTATTTCTCTGCAGCACTACTGAGAGCTGTTAAAAGCATTCCGCTGACATCCCAGGCTAGCGGACCCTTGTTTTAGTAATTGCCGTTCGAGTGTCATTATCGTGGCATATGTCACTTTTAACTAGCCGGACTGATGTGGCACTTTGAAGGTTGAGCTGGCTGTAGTGGGAGTTAATAGAAATAATGTGAGCAGGTGTCTGATCCAGCTCATTAGGAACATTGTGTGTCAGGGATAGCTTCTTCTGACAGGTGAATAGTGCTGTGTCCATCTCCCCTATCCTACATCATTGAGATAAGCCCATGCCATGGTGTTCACCTCTCCTTTAGTGCCTGAGGACAGCATGGCAGGGGTAGCTATGGCTGTCATTCTCTGAGATCATTACCCGCCTCCACTGTCACATGTGTGAACGGACACTGTCCGCACCATCAGCTATGAAATGACTGCACCTGCACTCTGATCTAAGAACTGCTGGCCTCCTTTAACTGCGTATTGGGTCTTCCCTTGAGCACTGTGTTAATCTGTGGATTTAGAGTGTCCATTCTGCGGGCTTCATGGAGACGAGTGGTTCTCTGTGATTGTGTTAGTTTATAGCATAGGAACCAGCACTAGAAGGCTGAAAGGGTTGTGACACCGCAGGTTCTCCTGGTCTTCCTGTAATCCCTAACACCCTCTCCACAACTAGAAATAGCTGCAAATGGCTTCCATTAAGGTAGTCATTAATGGCACAGAGAGAATTAAGTGCTTGTCTTTAGTCAAGGGCAGTAGTGTAGTATAATGGTGAAGGAGCAGGTCTTCCCACTCACAAGAGTTAGGTTGGATTCCCAGGTAGGGCGCCGCTGTTGTACTCTAGTTGATATGGATAAGAGTGTCTGCTAAATTACTTGTAAAGATTCAGGCTACTTACCATGATGCATACTTTGTAATAATATTGCTCCTTTTTGAGAGTCCAATATTCAGTTAAATTTACATGCTTTGTTGGCAGGCTGGTATCCCTTTAAGGTATCTACTGTAGAGTTAGTGAGAAAGTGTTATTAATATGAAATCAGTTTCAATTACATTTATTTTGTACATGATATACATTATATTTTTTAGTTATGGCCAGCATTTTGCTCCATAGAAAGAGGAGATTGTTGTTGTTTGTAATACTTTGCTTTGTACATTGTGATCAATGCTGGAAAAAAAAAAACATGGTGTATTGAGTCCAAAGACCATCTCCAGCCAAACTCACTTCCTGAATTTACCCAAAGAAATATTCATAAAACAAGTAGAAAGTGATGACATAGGATTTCCGTGGAACTACTTGGAAAAATAACTCCTTATTTGCTGGGCAACTGTAAAAGCAGAAAAGCTGTATCACATATTCAATACATGTAAGAACATAGATTTCAACACATGAGATATGGCTTTGGGACAATGTCAGGAAATAGAATTTTCTGAAGACAGGAAATAGAACCAAAATACTCATACCAGAATTGTCCATTATTAGACTCAGATCATTGTGCAACTTCACTTTCAAAGTACAGGATGATGTATAGCTGAAAAAGCCAAACCGAGAGGCATATGCAATTAAGGCTATAGCATGTCTATGAAAGCTGTAGCAGCTAGAACTTAATTGCAAATTAAACTTGCTTTTTGGAACTTATGCATTAATCTTTCCAGTTCATTATCCTTTAATGATTTACACTTCATCTAAGCCCCATCTTTTGTAATAAACTCGATGTTTAGTAAGGTCTGTAACAGTATATGCAACGCCTTCTAAAATTGCAGAAGACAGCTTTTTTCCCTGGGTTCCCTGGGAGATTGAGGCCCTACAGAAGAACTAACGAACAAAGCGAGAATGGAGGAATTCTGACTACCCACATCCAATTATTCACTAAGACCACATGGCAATATTTCCTCTTTTCTTGCACGAAACTGACCAGGACAGCCATGATGCTCGTTAAATAAACTCTCTTAAGTGGCGATGGAAAAATGTGGCTTGCGATCCGGAAGCCCTGGCCTTGTTTTTGCCAGTGCAATTCCCCTCACGTAGTTAATAACAACACAGCGTGAGCGAGGGTGTGAAGTGTCAAAACTCGGTGGCCTTTTCTGCTGAGCTCGTCTATTGGAATCTAGCTTAATAAGACCTTACATTTTTGTTAGCTGGCAGATTGGATCACACAGTCGTCAATGCTGGGGCCAATATGTCATTTAGGTCCTGTTATCAAATAATCCTGGTATTAGCAGACCTCTGAGGAATTCCTCTCTCCGAGGAGGAACAATGCATTCCACCGGTTACAGTCACAGCTGGGCTGGGCTGGGCTGGGCTGGGCTGTCATCTGTCCTGAGGACACCTGCATCTTTCTTCTGCTTCACACACACAATGCAAACTCTCTGTCTGATACATAAGACAAACATTTACATATGCTGACAATGAAGTGGATTCACAAATTTATTCAAATATTTTTTTTTTCAATAACTGTTTAGTAAGTTCAGCAATAACCAGCAATGCCTAACTAAACTGTATGGATCCAATCATTGTTTGCAAAGAAAAAAACAAACATGTTAATTTAATTGCAGGTCAGGGTAAAAACAGGTGTTCATTGAATCCTGGCCAGTGTTTGTATATTCTATATTTCAGAGTCACTTGGATAGAATTCAGGCTAACTGAATTGTAGCTTATTGTACTATTCTGATAGCAGCTTGAATCATGAGAGGTTTTTTAACCACAAATTATATTGATATTGATTTTATAAAATCAATGGGCCCTGGATTGAATGAAAGGTGTACATTTAAGGGAGTATGAAGAAAATATCTTGTGGGGAAAACACCTTGCAGAGAATCCTAACATACAAGGATAAGAACAAAATGTAATGTGATTCTGTCAAGTTTTGTTAAACTGTTGCTTTAAATGGTTATATTGAAGAGTGTGGACAGCATAATGAAACCTTTATGAACAAGTTCCACTCCAATCAGAGAGAGAGCATAGCTAGATCAGTAGCTCAACAGTGAAAAGCAATTTGAAGTGGCAATAGAAATACTGAACACCTCATAGCAATCTAAAATGGGACTTCTCATATTTTCATATTTTTATGACCATTTAATTAAATTTTCATTAACTCTCCACGTAGCAATTATTTCTCTTAATTTTATGGATTTCAGAGGGCTAGTAGACCTGAACGAATATAGCAGTTTTGGTAGGGTCAGAAGGAAGATTAGCTTTATTGCTAAAAATAGATAGTTTTAATTGGCGAGTTTTGTGGAGTTTTGCAAATGTACTTTGTTTCACAGTGCAGGTGCAGGTCAATGAGAAAAAAAACAGATATTTTATTTTTATTTCCAACAAGTTATATCTATATACCTGTTCAAAACTGAGATGTAAATGTTGCTCAAACCCTTCTGAAGATTTAGTGTTCCTTGTTGTACCAGGCCAGTGAACTGTTCTGTATCTTATGTATTATACCTGACCTTTGGATTTAGGATGTATTAACATTG
The DNA here is from genome assembly GCA_022829145.1 of Albula goreensis. Lineage (NCBI taxonomy): Eukaryota > Metazoa > Chordata > Actinopteri > Albuliformes > Albulidae > Albula > Albula goreensis. Next base: position 34,913,987 of record CM040744.1, read on the forward strand.
AAGTAAGTTATAGATTTCACTTTATTTCTTTCCATAGGTTTTAATTTTGATGACAGTGATGTGTTACTGTACCAAACATCTCTAATTAAAAAGTAGATGAACACTCCCTCATCTCATCTCAAGTATTTGTCTTCCAAGTGTGTGTAGGCCATTTTCTTAAACATATTAGCCATTTACCTTTCTATTAAATTTGAATATTTTAAAACAAAAAATATTATTTTGACCTTGGTGCAATGGTTCTCTGCCTCTTGCCTGCTGATTACAAAGTACAGCAAGTCATGGCACACAAAACGTGGGACCCAGAAAATGAGCAGGGCTGGCTGATGCAAGGCCACAGGTGCACAGGCTGCAAATTACCTGCATTCTTTTTGTCAGTGTCAGCCTGAAAATCACATTGTGAAGGAGGGAGTCCTTTATAATATTCTCAACCTTCATTTATGAAAAACAGGGAAAAAAAACAACTCTGAAAAAACTAGTTCGACTTCTGTCTACTGTCTGACATTTTCTTACAGGGGAGAAACATTTTATCTAAATGTTAAAATTTTTTTCAAATAAAAAATTTAAATTTTTAAATAAAAATTAAAGTTGGATCTTTGTTTCAGAGGTAGTATCATCCATGTTGGCACGCAGGCAACTTAGTCTCTACGGGAGGTTCAGAATCCTACAGGACTCTGCATAAACTGAAATTCCTTAATAGTGCAGTCTAACAATGAGTTAGCAGACCTTCAGCTCAGCCTCACAAGGTCTTTGGTATTAATCATCTGTAAGCTGTGGTACTGGTGACTTCATATTTAGCATTTTTCCATTTCATGTATGCAAAGCCAAAAAAATCTCTAATGTTGGCCCAGGCCTTTTGCCAGCTTTCGACAGAAAATTAAACAACGCGGGGGGAGGGGGCTGGGTGCGGATTGGGGGTAGTTCACAGTTGGAAACATCAGTTCACAATATATAGTTGGCTGCTTTGAGCAGTTAAAATATGACAGGAAAATATATAATGATCTCCCATTTGAAAATTTTGGCTTATTTGCTTTGGTAAGCTCACATAGTCCACCGAAAATAATATGCAGAAGTAGAAATACACCCCATAAAACCAAACCATGTAGCAAATTCTGACACATCTGCCTTCAGTTAAACATTCAAAACAGTGGTTTTCTGACTGCCATTGCTGTCCACTTCATAATGGTTCTATCTCACTGGCAGGACTTGTTCTGACAAGTAAAGGTTGCAAGTTTTGTAATGGTCATGAGAGACATAGTGTGAAGACAAAATTGACAGGTAGAGCTCTTATAGAGCTGGAGGTAGTGGCTTGGTTTTCTTAGCTACTATCAGCAAAACTCCACTTTTTCTTCAAGCAGAGTACGACCGATTCCTGTTGGGTAATCAAGGCACTCTATATCATATCGCTATGGGGACTAACTTTGGGCTAGGGTTGAATAATCAAAGCTTAGTGAATAATATGTCTGGAGTAAGCCTGTTCATGTGAATCATTCCAGTGCTCGAAATCACTAATTTCTACATTATATTGAGATGTCAATTGAATACTCAGCATGGAGTATCAACCTTCCACATTATTAAAATACCAGGGAATCAATGCAGTGCCATTCAAGTCTGAAAAAATGTAAACACCCCCCTCCACCCATCCCCCCCAACCCCCCCTGGACTGGACTATTGCCAAATTTATTGAATAAATGCAACATTCCAACATTCCTATGTCCTATGTCCAGCCATCTAGTACTGAATTTTACCAGCTGTTTCTGAAACAAACATTATACATATATGTCGAGTACCAAACAAACTTGCTATTTAAAGTCAGTCAAACCTTGTTCAAATCTCACAGAATGTTGTCAGTAAGTTTTCTGAAACAATATGCTCCTGTCTAATGTCTGCATATTGGTTTCAATGTTAAGAGCATTCATGACGTTGCATAACATTATTCCTTAAAAACATATATCCTTAAAAGGTTGAAGCAAAGAAAGCACAATCAGATGGCCTGCTCTTGAAATCACATTTCAAGGTTTTTTTCAGTGTACCACAACCAGTTTGTGCTCCGTTTTTCCTATTGATTCCTCCCAATGAAAGCACGATCAGCTGCTCGGACGTGGAGCGCCGTCGTGAGCCTAACCCCTCTGACATTGCCGCTGCTGGCCTGTAATCTGCTCAGCCCTGGACCCGCTGATCCACACGGTCCTCTCTGAGACCTGTCTGAAAGTCAGATCTTCCAGGATGATCCACCATAACCTGGAATTCATCATCTAAATGCTGATGTTTATCAGCCCCTGGCTGCAGCAAGGTCAGACTCACCGCTCCCCTGGGAGGCCAGAGCCCAGACTGAGCATCCTGCACACTCTGGTAGCCACCAGCACCTCATAAGAATGCTTCAGAACCAAACCTCATGTTCCATTGTGACCTTGTTTCTGTCACGATTTGCTCAGCAACAAAGACTATTTTCCCCTTGTTCCCTTTCAGCATGACCAAGTGACACACATTTAATTAAATTGGTCTTTAAATAGTCACAATACTGTGCAATAGTTCAAATGATGCATGCCTTTGTTGAATGCCAGCTATTGTAGACACAGACACATGTAGTACACAGCTGTGAAATCTGTATCAAAGATGATACTCAAAGTAATATTGGACACACCCAAGCTCTGACTCATTTATATTCTCTCTGCACTATGGGTGACTAAAGATGCTTTTAAAGAGGGTTTTTAAGTCTTCCATGTGGAATGTTAGATCTTTCATGATACAAATGCAGGCTGTCAGGTGCCCATTGTAAGTATGTAAAATGTCACAATTGTTTGATTCTGCTGCCAGGTGCCCGTGCCATATGTGTGAGGCTCACACATTTTCAGCGTTCTCAGCTTGATCCTCAGCCAAGTTCTCTCATTTTTCTGTACTTTCTTGTTATACACAAAGCTGTACAATTGCAACGATTATGCTTGTTATGTACATACAGTATGTGTAGCAATGTTATCTATAACCATATGTGCACATACACACATATACGGCCAAATTTAGAGTTGAGGTGATGATATTTGAGAAGGCAAGGTGCTGGCAGGTCGCCCACTCTACATCTTTGTAGCATCACCCCTATGTGAGGATGACCTTTCCAGAATGTTTTTCACCTTACCTGAAAGGCATGATCTCTGCATTGCCCTTTCCTTTAGCACAGGTGATCTCCATGCTTTCTGATTTGTGTGGGTGTGCCCCCTTTTTGAACACCTTGCAGTGCAAGGAGGCATAGAGTTTACCTGAGCAAGGAACTGATCCATCATCTTTCACTCCCAAAAAAATGTATCTATGTATGTGTACATGACATACACAATATATTGAAATATGTAAGTGTAGGTGGCCCACACAAACTGCATCTCTACATCTAGCAACCTAATCACACTCTACACCTAACTGGCTGCAACATGTATTGCAACCCCAACTCACTTTGATTCCCTAAACCTTTGGTTGTTAGCAGTATAGTGTAATGGTTAGAGTTTAGCTCATAACTGAGAGGTTCCAAGTTCAATTGCCTGAAACGCCACTGCTGTTCTAGCCCTGAGCGAAGTAATCCACCTGAATACCTTCAGTCAAGATCCAGCTATAGAAATGTAAAGTGTAAAAATGTAAGCTGTGTAAGTCTCTCTAGATAAGGTTTTCTGCTTAATGGCCGCAATGAAAATGTTTGCATAGTGTTTCAGTTACACACACACAATTAGACTAAATGGGATACCTATCGTCACTCTGTATCGATCCAGTTTTACAAGGCACATTGCCTTTTCCATAATGTGTAGATGCATCTTGATCCACTGTTAGCATTCTACAGCTCCTGCAGCTCCAAGCGTGTTATTGGATACTGTCTCGTAAAACATCATGTCGTCAGCTTACTGTACCTTTACCCTCCGTATATTGCCCTTAATACATTTTTCCATGAGCTCTAAGGCAAAGACAAAAAGCATTCTAAAGTAATGCATGAAGCGTGAAGAAGCAGAAAAAAGTGCTGACTTTAGTATGGAAAGCTGAAATGTTGAAATAGGCTGGTTAAGGGTGAACCTCACACTTCTGACTTCAGCATCAGCATTATTGTCATTTAAAGTTTATCCTCAATATTAGTAAAGTTTTGGAACAAATTTACATTTCATATAATAAAATGATGACTTAAACAAGGACATGCACTCAGGAGAACAAAAAAAAAACATTGCCCTCAAGAAAATGTGGTTCATTTCACTACAGATGGCAGGAATTGATAAAAAACAAATATTTCTTCACTTGGTTTCTAAGATATGGGGCTGATATTTAGGTGGGTCAAGACACATCTGCCTTTCATTTTGAGAGAAAGAGTTTTGGGGATGGGACAACACAACAGTGTGGGAGGCAGGCCAAACTCTTTGGGAACGTCAAAGATGCTTCTTGAGCTGATTTCAGTGGTAGTGTACGCTTTGGGTGTAGTCAATAGTCAGCAGATTGAGGTCTGATATGTAATGTAGGGTTGACTTTGCTCCATTAAGAGGGTGAAAATACAATTTCCAGTCCCTTCTCTCATGTAAAGAAAGCCACTGCCATTAAATCCACTGTCCTTACACTGTCAGAGGAAGATTCCTTCTAATAACTTTTAGAAAAACTGCAGGTGCTCTAGAGGGAAAGATTGCATTTTATAAAGCACAGTGGACAATGTTAATGACACCATACTTCAAATTTAGTCCCAACTTTTTTGTTAGACCATCATAATGAATCTAAGCAAGGGCTGTCTTTTTTGCTGACTGAAATAACTAAGGGCTCATAATTCAGTGGCAGTACAGTGTAAATGCTGGTTTTTCAGTTTTCTTCAAATACTCACACCATACAGCTGAAAACATTTATTTGTATGGTTTGAAATATGTGGAGCGCCCTGCAAGTATTTAAAGAAATTATGTAAAGAATTGCTTGAACTCCTTTTCCATAAAAAACATGATCCCAGGAACTTGCACTTACATCAATGAAACATTTTGTGCATGAATTTGAAAAAGCTACATAATGCATGCATTTCTTAGAAAAAGTAGATTGGGTATTTAATTTAGCATTAAAATATGCCATGTGGAAAAAACCACTTTGCATACAGAAATGCAAAACCAGACTGTGACATTTAGAGAGGGGCTGTCCACTTAAATTTTCCTCTCTCAGACCTGATAATCTCAAACATTATCTTTAAAACATCACCATAGACTCTTGATTAAGGAGATGATTATGATTATTGGCTTTAAGTACTTTTTGGGCCATCAGCTGTTATAGACAAAATGGACTTAATCTCTTTTTTTGTTGTTGCTCAAACTGTCATCCTTGCCAAATGCTCATAATTATACATTGTTATGGAAAATTTGATTGTTAAATGTTGAGCAGGTAATTAAAATTTTGCAGTGACATAGCAGCAGCTTGCCAAGTAGTGTGTGCCATTTTTTAATAATGCATTTTCAAATTTACCCTAGCAGATGTTGCTGTATCTTCATTCATTAGACTGCTAGTTTCCATAGATACCACCCAACTGCAGCCAGTCATAGGAAATATGACTCCCTTTGATTCAATTGTGTGTATGTGTGTTTGTGTTTTTTTTTTAATGACAGTCAGAACAACAGCTTATACTGATCCGTGTCAGTCTTTTAAAAAAATTCTTGTATGGAATAAATATGCTGGCACACTTGAAAAAAAGCTATCAGCAAAATTACAGGATGCAAGACCAGAGTTACCATTCAGTGCAACAAAGTCTTGGACACTGGCTAAAAGTACTTCATGCAGTTTTCCTAATTTTATTATGCTGCTTTGTCCAGTCAGCATGTTGCGTGCACACTTTACACATCATTCTAAAGACCCATCCACTTGGAGTGATTAGAAATTGAGCAGTGTGCAATTTGTTTCTTTGTTGCTTTTTTGCAATCTGTTTTACACAGACATTTTTCCACCACTTTAAGCAGAAACATATAGAACTAGTTATCCTTAAGTTTAGTTTTTTTGTTTTATTTTTATAGAAACACGTTTTTCCTTTTACTCTGGGGAAATTACTTTGCACACAACAGCAGAGGGTAATATTATATGGTTGTAAAACAAACACAGAGGGAAAAGATGAGCTTGGTATATATATATATATATATATATATATATATATATATATATATATATATATATATATATATATATATATATATATATATATATATATTTTATTTATTTTTTTTTCAAAAAGGATTTGCTCAAGTCCAAGGAAACATATTGTATCATCATTTTTTGTCTAAAGTATTTGGACAAGGAAAACAGAAAAAGTATGACAGAGCAAGAAAGAATGGCTGTGTCCTGAGTGCACCTCAGCCGTGTAAGCCAAGATCTTGACTGTATATTGTCTTCATAGAGGAATACATAAAATACTCTGTATTTACAGTGTACATTGAACATCAGGACAGTGGCTTATGTCTCTATGACATTGCAGAAATGATTAGGCCACGTCAGGATTTCTATGTCTGGGTCATTTGCCAGTGCCCTTACAACCATAAGCCCATTGTGAGGATGTATGTCTGGTGGTGTGTGATTTATGCTTCCCTGCCAGTGGCCTGATCTTTTATTCTAACAGTAAAGAACCTGCCAAGTACGTGTCTGTATCCATAGCAATAGGGGGGTCTGCATTGGACAAGGGGTGAGAGACATCTAAATGTACTCGTTCTGAGTCTGAAATTAAGGAGCCCACTTAGTGTGCTTAATCCTCATGGCTGTTCACTCAGCTTACACTTCATGTTTGTATGAAGACTGCCATACATGAGAATATAAATGTAATATGAAAGAGTGTTAATGTGAAATACTGCTGAAAACCAAATACTCCATTGTGTGGCCAGTTATGGCCAAATAACTATACCTAAAATGGTAGCCCTCAAACCAGAAACCTCATCTTTAACTGACAATAACCACAGGCATAAAGACTCACCACAAGCATCATTTGAGCTCTTTCGTTTTGAGCTGACATCACATTGATTAAGTAATGGATAGAGAATGGTATTTTGAAGACAGCATTTTACTGTAATATTTTTGTTCCTGAACAGAAAAAAATACATTAAGTATGCGCTAAAGCCACAGAAAGCACTACAGTGTTTGACAGAAGATCACAAAGGCATTACATTACAATACTTTGGCAGATGGCTGTACCCAGAGTGAGCCTCGTGCAACCAAGGGAAACTAAATACAACAACACAGGTTAAGACCAATAGCATTTAAAACCTGGATAACCTCACTTAATGACCTGAGATTGCAGGTACAACACCAAAGCATAAATTCCCATAACACTAACAGAAGTCATGATAAATGCATAATACCCTATACCATAAAATACTATATTTATTCTAATTAGCAGTTGCCTGTGGGTGGGGATTACAGGAGAAGCAAGAGGCAGGCATGAAGATGTGGGTCCTCAGTGACTATGGTCAGTGTGTATGGTGTGAAGATATGCTGGAGGGTATGTCTGAATCTGTCCATTCACTGACCTGTAGGTAAGCATCAAGGTTTTGAACTTGATGTGCACTGTGACCAGGTAGCCAATGAAGTGAGGTGAGGAGGGGTGTGACATGAGATCACTTAGGAATGTTGTAGACAAGTCATGCAGCAGAATTCTGAATGAGCTGCAGGATTTTGGTGGCACGGAGAAAACCTTGGAGAGAATTTCACTAGTCCAGAATGTGAGACAACCAGTGCCTGGCCTAGAGGCTGTGTCAATTAGTTGGTGAAGAAGGGGTAGATTCTTCTTTTTGCATGAAAAATCAAGCCCATATGATTATTTCATGAGTACAGACTGTGATTCTTGTCATAAATTTTGTCATTTAATGTAATTCTGATGCGGCACCTGAAGAATTGTTGCTTTCACTGTTACAAGTTGGGCACAAAAATCCCCTCGCTGGTGTGTGAGAGAAAACATGAACAAAAGACATCAGAGCTGGCCAGTGGTGATTCTGTGTCCTTCCCTAGCTGGGTAGAATATTATCATGGCTCAAGGTTTCACAAACAACCTTCAGAGAAAATTATATACCCATTTGAAATCATTTTCATTTACAGTGTGTACAAGAGATAGTCAGCTCCAATACCTCTTATTTCATCTTAGAGATTCATCCATTACTCAGACCAGCTGGATTTTCTTTTTCATCAGCAAGAACTTTCAATCAACAACTTCTCTGACAAGCAAGGACATTTCTGTGGAACAGCAGGAGTATAGTTCCAGTAGTAGGGAGTATTGGCATGGCAGTCAGTATGGTAGTGCATGAACTCATGAATGGGATTAAATTGGTCAGTTTTTTCTCATTTTTGTTAAACATCCTGTAAAATCACTGTTACTAGAGGGAACATCTCTTGAGATCACAGTTTTATGTCATAAGATATCAGCATTGGATATTTGTTTATAATATTTCTCAGAATTTTTCATCATTCTGATTTACTTCCCCTCTCTCTACCTACCCTGGGAGTTTATTGAAAGAGGAATGCTGTACAGCTACTGTGGCATTTTACATGTGCTTCCAAAATTTGTTGGGTTATTAAATAGTCTGACATTTCTGAAAGGTCACGGCCTTTCTTTGTTCGTTAGGTGCCTCCGATGTCAATTTTTCATTGTTCAACAACAGTTTTTAGAACGCTCGGTTCGGCGCCTCACATGACGGCTCGAGAGATGGCTTATCGGTGAGAGGAGCTGATTCACGGCCAGATTCCTCCGATTTTCCCGGCCTCAGAGTTTCCGCTGTGATCCTACCGGACCCATCGATTTCTTGTGCTGGTTGAAACTCTGTAGGATTACACTTTTGTCCTCCAGTCCCAAATGAAGACTTACAAACTCTTATCTCTCGGGTTGGGTTTCCAGGGCTCATTTCTCTCTATGCAACAATGTGTTTTTGACAACAGCCAATGTGTTTTTGACAACCTTTTTGCAACAGTGTTGTCAAAAACACCCACCTCGACACAAGTCTCACTGTACGAATGTTTAGGATCTTTATCTCATAAACATTGTCTGTGTTCATGGTTTTGAATAGAATTCCCACTGTACAATCTTTTTGTTTATGTATTTAGATTTTCTGTTAAGCATTTTGTATTTCAACCTGACAGTAAAGGTGCTGTATAAACACAGTTTAAATTGATTGGATTTAATATGATTTGTTTTGATTTGCTTTAACCAGGGAGGAAAACATACATGTGGTATTTTTTTTTTTTATGATGGTTCAGTTAGAGTCAGAATGTGACAGACCTCTGTTCTGTATGACTCATCTCTGAAGGGAGGAATGGAAAGCGGGAAGTGAGAAAAATGTCCAGCGGAAGCCTCTCTGGACTCTGTGACACCCCCTCCCCCACCCCCCGTTTTTATCTGGTTACAGGAGCAGGAGGCCTTTCCCTGCTGGAGCAGGGTTACGGATTCATCACTGACTGGAAAATAAAACTATCTGTGATCAGGGTGGCTGGCCCCATGCTGGGTAAACGAAAGACTAATGGACAGTGAGACCAAGGCTGACGGGCTCTGAAGAGGCTTGTTCACAGTCACTACACCTGTCATCCATCACACCTGCTGATCGGAGGAGATGGCTGTCTGGTGGGATGGACGAGAAAGCAGCGAGCCAATGGGAAATGCACCCCCCCCCCCCACCACCCCCCACTGTTGCCTTCCTGGAACCGTACCCCAATTTCACTCACCTGTAGGCCAGTAGCTTTGTCAAAGAGGCCATCTGGGGCTCAGATTTCAGCAAATACACAAGAGGCTCAGTATTTGAGTATCTCTCACACTGCTGTTCATCCAATTAAACTCAATTATGTTTTATGGACAGCTAATGAAGGCATTATGTACATCTCGAACAGTTGCTGAACTGAGCGGACGCGTGGTGGATTGAATAGATGAAATCTCTGTCTCCTGTGCTTGAAATGTGCTCATAATTGCAATTATCTGTAAGACCAGCCAACCCTCAGCTGCTGAAGTCCCCCTGCACACATCACTGACTCTGGTGACAAGGTGGCTGGCTCTGTTTAATTGCAAAAGCTGAGGCGGTTTCCCACTGCGAGATGACTCAGGGAAGCAGAATATAAATGATTAGGTCTTGCACCATTACACCCCTCTTTCGGATATGGAAGGCAAACTCCGAGGGAGGCTCAATCTCAGAGCCGTCAGTTCCACAGAGTCTGCACCTCCACGGAGGTGTGTGCACTGTGCAGTCATCTACGTTTTCATACACACACTCTGTATAGCAAACTCACCCAAAATGGCACCAAACTGTTCTTTCTCTGCCCTTTAATGCAACTGTGGCGTTCAAACGAGGGATTGAAGGATTTACCAGTGTGGGTAAATCCAGTGGGTAAACTGGATTTACCAGTTAAGGGAATCCATGATCTGTGGCACCACCAAACTTAAAAATTGAGGAAGTGCTGACAGGTGGGGCTCTGAAAGTACAAACATCATCTTTTGCAAAAGGACAGCTACGGTAAATCTGTTATTTCTATCTGTCTTGCTCAGAAGCTATGAATCAATAGTATGGCTTCATAAACCACAGTGGAAGGCACACTGGCAGCCTTTGCAGTTTGCGTGGCATCTGACCCTGGCACTCGGCCATTTACTCGTTCACTGAGTGGCCATGGTGGCAGTTATGACCTGGGGACCGAGGTGAGAAATGATCTGTTCCCTGTACAGTGAGAGTGAGGAGAGGTAGAGTTGCATCCTGGGAAACAGTGAACAGTGAGAACACACATGATGATACCATTATGGAGGTTTGGATCAGTGCACAGACTTTCTGCAAAAGGCCTTGTGCTGCACTGGGAGCCACCGGCATCTGATCTCTGCCTCCATACGCACAGCTCTCACTGGGGTCTCCCCAAACAGCAAGGTGCCATCTAACACACCCACTGGGAATTCAGGCTCTTGCTGCACGCAGGTTCTTCTTTACTTTGTTAAACGAGACCGTGAAAATTCACCTCGGCCCGCAGAGAATTTCATTAATCATCGGCATGGTTAAAAAAAGACAAGATTTCCACGTGTGGGTTGTAATCAGAGCTGCAGGTCCATAAATTCCTCCAGCAATCGCGACACTTTCCATATCAGTGTTTCTGGTTAGTGTGCGGTTGTGCAAGCAGAACTCCAATCCCTAAGCTTTCTTTATACTGCCTTTGTGGCTTTTTTTACTTTCTCTTTGCATTCAAGCAACACATTTAGCTCAGCACAGAGTTAATCATGCCCTTGTGCACAGTCCCTGTTGAAATGCTATCTTTAATTAAGTATATCCCCCTCGGAACGATGGCAGAAAGCCACAGGGGAACAAAGCAGTTTCATGCGTTCAATGTGTATGTAAAGCACAGTGTAACACATGCCTTTTATATGTATGATAAACTGGAGACAGAAAATCCAAGCTTCTCTCCAAAAGATTCAGTGATGATGAGAGTGCTGAACGATATAGTCTTGGAAAGCTTATTATTATTAAAATAATGGAACAGGGGACATTGAACTTTGAAAAAGGAAAAAAAAATGTCACACAGTTGCAATCACAACAAATTGAATTCAACATAATAATTTACTTTATATTTCAATAATCACATATTTGCACATCACGACATTGGAATGCAACTGCAATATTTTTGGCCATTTTATTCAGAATCGGACATTGAATGAAAATATTTTATGGAGACATTGTTATGTGGCATTGAGTTGCTGAACATGGTAGTAATGAAAGTCAGGAGAAATAAACAAGCTATGTAACAGTCCTTGAAGTATCTTGCAGAATTGTGATTAGTCTTACAGTAGTAATTATTGCACTCTAAAGACATGCAAGGGAGAAAAACAGACTAATTTGTGAAGTAGACGTTCCAATTTAGTTTCTAAACCTACTGCCTGGCCTGTACTGATCATCGTTTTTCTCAATTTCACAAGCATCTAAATGCACAGTAGCCACAGAGGGAGGGCAGCAACACTGGGGGACTGCTTTGACGCCCATTGATCAATGCATAATCAAGTCGCATGTGTCGAGCAAAGAGGAAAAAGAACATGTAAAACATTGCTTGCACCGGTATCATTAGCATTAACTGTGTGGGTAAACAGAGTGCCTGCAGTTTGCCAGGGGTAAATTGGGCGTAAGGTAAACACCACATGTGCTGTCGATGTGGGAGCATTGCGCCTGCACGTTTCACAGTGCTCCTTTTCCCGAGCTGACTCCTGACATTTAAACTCCCCCGTCACTAGGGAAAACGCAGTCGCCCATTAATCAGATGGATAAACAATATGCTCATTTGTAGGAAGCAAGCAGAAATGCAATAAACATCACCTATTTAGTCCCTGTAATCACTTCAATAAATAAAGTACTCTGTCACTTTAAGTGAATTCTGGTGTTTCAGAACAAAAATCCCTCTCTGTGTTTTCTGTGAATTCACCCCCATTGTTTTAATGCTAATGGGAAAATGAATGTAAAGAACCTGCTGTAGATTATACATGAGGCATGCTGAATGAGTAGTTGGAAAATGTATCGCTTGAAGCAGTGTTTCTCAAGAGTTCTGCATACAGTACAGCCTCATCCTTGAAGTGTAAAGTGAAGAAAAAGTATTTAATTGCATTGCTGCCTTTTTATCCTTAAATGCTTTTAGAATGCATATATATCTTACATTTGTTCTGTTCTGTCTAGTCGAGTTAAATTAGTCCTGAGTTTGCGGCTTGAGCCTTACTGCCATTGAATGTTTACTGTATTTTGTGTAGACAAGGGTACCTATATAATCATTTTCTTTTTCATTTTAAAGTGTACTGCATAACCTGAAGCATAATAATATTGTGTGCCTTGCAAAAAAATATTGGAATTCTGTATCTCTCTTGTTTTCACACACAAACCTGCATGATTGCATATGCATTTGTGCAAAGACACACTTATACACATATATTTTCACAGCTCCACACACAAATATACTGTGAAAACACGCACAAACACCTCCTACATATTTTCATGGCCTTTTTTCATGTGCACCATCCCCTGCTGTTTACAGTGTTGTTATATTATTAGATGTTCTATTTCATTGTCGCAACATTATAAACTACAAAATGAATGGACATTTTTTTTTAAATAACTGTAGACATATAAAAATGTAAGTGAAGGACCGAAACAAAGTTTTGGCCGGGAACACAAAGCCCATAAAGAGTGATGGAGCTGTTGTCTGCTACTGGTGAGTTTTTGAGCTCGGGCATGTTCAAAGAGGCTCCATATCCTGTCACACAAAGTGCAGTGTTCACAGCTCCAGGTCCAGATATTGAATTCACCTCTCCTTTCAACAAGGTCCTGAGCTCATCAAGGGCTCATTGTTTCAGCGCACAGAGCGTCCAAACAGGGAGGGATAGAGAGAGAGAGGGGCAGAGTGAGGGAGATAAAAAGCCTTTTTGTACACCTCTGGAGTCACTGACACAGAGGACAATGTTGGCTCTGTGCTGACAGGTCGGTTCGGTGTAGCCGTGGAGACAAGGCGGACATGCAAGACGAGGACTCTGCTGCATCGACAAGGCCTGCCAGGGCTTCACTCTGCCACTTCACACTCCACGCTGTTCTCGTCGCCCATTGATTGGCTGTTTGTCATTCACAGGGCTGATGCAACATCTTCAGCATGTCCATGGGCGACTTGTGCTGGTAGCTTTAGTGTTTTGTCAAAGGGCCTCGCAACTTGACTGGCATTGCAGACATGCATATGATCCCTAAACCGACAGCCAAAATCACCCTGTGTGGGTACACAGGAGACCTAGCATTTACGGCATCTCAGCCTGAGGTTTTTTAGCACTCATATGAGGGTGTCATACTTGTGTGTTTTTGACCAGGGTCACTCAAAAACTATCTACGGTTAAGGATGCATCATCTTGTCAATAAAAACACTTTATTACTCTTACTAACACAATGTTTTGCTTTAGTAATGTGGTTTTGGACTAGATTTATTACTTGTTGAGTCTTGAGACATTTACAGTCCAGAGCTCTGTGTCTATTAAAAAGGACACAAAAATGACATGTTTTGCATGGCAATGACATTGTAATAAGAACGTTGAAGTGATTACTTCGCCCTCTTGTCTGGTCCATCATTCTCCAGCGTTGCGGCCATCAGCCCTGCCTTGTTGTCCACAGAATACATAACAGCCCAAATGTGTAGGGAATATGCATTTTCCCATGTACCTGTGGAGTATCAGTCATTCATACAAAGTTTCCCTGCAGGCCTTATGGTCACCAAGGCCCAGCAGTACGTCTGTGATCACTGCAGCACAGAGGGATAGCTGACCGTTGTGGGCCTTTCGCAACTCCTGGTGAGCATTCTGTCTCTGTAGCTGCTTGAAGTTACTAAGAGGGCCTGATCAGTTTGCTCATCCAGGGTTTAGCGTGGTATCCATCCACTGCTGGAATGCTAGCCATGAAGCTTGCAGGCTTCTCAGGCTGGGGTTGTGCATCCTCAGGACAGAAGGACACATGAGACAAAGCACCTGAGGTTTAATCCATGACCGGGTTCATTCTTGGGCTAATAGAAAAGAATCTGAATGGTTGGATAGTGATGGGATTAGTTTGGTGAGGATTAGAAATCTAACAATGTTAATCTTTTCTCCTTCCCCCTTCTCCTTTATGTTTCAGAGGAATGCCATAATGAAGTGGCAGGAAGAGAGAGAATGCCCGGTGGATTTAGCAGGGATAATACGGAAAAGAATAGCACCAAACTCATTAATTAAATTAACTTTGTTGTTGTGCCCCACTCTGTGCTCACCTTTCCCCAGTCTGAGCAGATTAAACAAGCTTTAATTGACTCAAGCATGTTTTCACATTCAGGTCCTTAGCTCATTTTACATGATTTAAAAGCACTGGCAACACTTTAGTGACTCAAGTTTTCTGATAATCCCATTTTCCCCGTGGAAGGAACCAGGTGCAAGCAAAGTCACTCAGAGTAGTGAACACAAAAAGTGCTGTCCAGAAAGAGCCACACAAATGCAATTAATGAGAATGTCTCACCTTAAGAGATTTCACCTGGAGGGATCTGAAAAATTAAAGGTTTGAGGGCATATTAACCTCCTAAATGTAATTTGAAAAAAATAAATCAAATTTTCATTTGTGTGGATTTTTGAAGGAGGCAGGTGACATGCAGGTTTAATAATATCACTTTAACCTGGTGCAAGAGGATTTTGATGCAGTTTGCTAACTGTTAACAGCTCTTGCCTACAGTGTGGTCTTTTATCTGCTTCATGGCATTTGAAGTACTGTATCAGAGAGCCAGTTTGTATCTTTCTCTCTGGGCCCCGTCTCAGCCATGGAGTTCTTTTTATGTGATGTTGAACCACCTGCTTTGTCATCTCTTTGTGTTTCTCCTGGGTGAGGTCTGTTTTATACCCACAGAGCCTCTCTCTGCAAGGTGGGCCCTCTCCCTACCATTTATCTCTTTTTTTAAAGGTCAGCTCGTCGAGTTTTTAAAATGTGTTGAGCGTCCGCTCCCTGGATGGATAATTTATTTTCAAAAGCAGCTGCGAGGGGGAACTTTGAAGGGGATGGTGTTCCCTGTCTCTCGAAAGACTCCCACCCCTCCCTGTGGACAGCCTCCCCCAATTCCCCCCCACACCCACCCCCATTTTGTAAGCACCATGGATTCACAACAGAAGCATGCCCTCAATCTTCTCTATTCTCTTTTCAAACAGTAGACAGACGGCTGCCAATGGGGAGTGATCTCTCTTTTTCTTCTTGTCTGGTGACAGGCGCTAGTGGTCCATGGTGGGCAAGACATACAATGTGGTGCCGGGGAGAATTTGTGTGATGATTCATATTGAGCTTATCTCCCTGTTCTTTCGCTTCCATTTAGGGGCTGAAAAGTTCACTGCTCTGTCCTTTCCTTTCACTCTTCACTCTGCCTTGGTAAGGTCAGGGTGATACTTGAAGCATTCCAGTTTATATATCAGAGGGAGAGAGAGAGAAATAGAGAGAGAGAGAGATTATTGAATGGCATCCAATACATCAATAACCTTAAGTAACAACAAGTCAAGAAGTTGGGCCGTCCTTTGCCTTTATAACCGCTTCAGGCCTTCTTGGAATGGTGTTGTACATGTTACAAACTGTAGTAGTTCGTAATGTAGTAGTCTAGTGGGATGTTGGACCAATGGATCATTCATCAAACAGATGAAAGCAGTGGAAATTTACTCCACACTCCGTGTTCCAGAATTTCCCAAAAAGGCTCAGTGATGTTCATATTTTGTGATTGATGCCATGGGTGATGTGTGACCTCTATCTGATGTACCATTCTAAAATCCATTTCGCAGTGCATATTGGGGATTTATTGTCTTGGAAAATAGAAACATCCTGAGGTAACAATGTTGGCACTTTGGGGTGCACCTGGTAATATGGCTTAGTATTCCTTGGCATTAATTCAAGTACACAGAGTAATAACTGGACCCTACGACTCCTTTGAGATCACTGTTTGTAATGCAACAGAGCCACTACCATGTCTAACAGCTAGGGACAGGCAGTATAGCTTGAAGGTTTCCTTTGGCTTTCTCAAAACATAAATCCTTCCAAATGCAGAAAAAAGAATAAAATACTTTTGATGATTTTTGGCACTGTTCCCTTTAACACATGAAGTATATTAGCCTTTTCTGTGATTGGCACACTTGCAGTTTGGATACCAACCATTTGGCCTTGTTCAAAATCTATAAGTCCTCTGATGTTGCTTTAGAAACTTGCATATCAACATGCTGATTAAAAAAATGTATAGCAAAAACATGTTGGTAATTAGCAATGACATTAATATGAAATATTTTTACAAATGTATTTTTAAATTGAAATTTTCAAATAAATGTCCTTACCATCATGGGGTTTCCATTATTTTGTCTACCTTTGTAGTTACATGTTACATGACATTGTGTAACATTTTCAGCTGATATTAATGCAATCACTCAAACTAATGTGCAAAGACTATGTCCTGGTTTTAACTAGTACTTCAAGTATACTGTCCAAGTGTTTGGGTGTGCCCCACAGTCTGGATTCTAGGTCATATTGGTGCCAACTGTGACAAGTTACCTTGTGGGGCAATGATAATTGCCGTTGTCCTGGCCCATAGAGGGTGGGATTCAGATGGTGGAGATGCCCATGTCTCACTGCTTTCCAGAGACTCCACAGGTCAACTACATGCCCATAATGTACTTGCACAATGCTACACATGTAGCACGCACGCTCAGTTTGTGGGCTGGGGTGTCAAATGGTCAAATGATTTTTATTTACACAAGTTCTTTATCAAGTTTATTTAGACATTCCCCAAAATTGAAAATTAATTTAAAGGCAACTGTTCATTGAGTGAAGAACTTTTATTTTGTATTTTTATAAACATCTGTTCCTCAGCATGGGACTGTGAGGGTAAAAACCAGACCTAAAAATACAAAAGCACAAGAAAGCTTAATTTTTACAACAGTTGCAAAAGAGCAAGTTACCTTGCTCTGGCAGCAGATGGGCCCACGCTCCACTTTCTGTTTTTCCTGAGAGCTTCTAAACATGGCGCACATTGATTTATTCTTATCCACCAATTAAAAGCAATTTTGCGAGCATTAGAGTAAGCTGAGCTGCAGGCCGCGTGTCGAGCCACGCTGCACTGGCCTGTTTATTACCACTGTTTGTTTATCAGAGATTCCCATCACGTGGAGGGCATTAGTTCTCTGTTCTCTGACTAAATCCTGTTGTTGTTGGAGCTGTGTCAGTATTCACCACCAGAACACAACGCTTATCTCTTACAAATTCTCGGCTCTGGTGGGTTAGTGGTTTATTTGGGCGGGGGGTGAATCTTGGTTGGAAGTGATAGGGTGAAGAGGAAGTGACTGGTGTAAATAACCCAGCTAGTGACAGCAATGAAAGGGCTTAGAGACTGGATTGAATACCAAGTGTCAGCCCAGATAGACTCAGTGCCAGCATCACTGTCATAAGGGACTGCCACTCCCCCTCACTGCACACTGACATCAGCACTGAGACTCTACTGCACTACTGAAATAACTCACTCCACACTGATATAGTTCCTTAGTGTCAGTGTCAGCAGCAAAACTGGGGCAACAGTTGCTAAGGTGTTTGAATAGTATCCAACAATAAACTGGATAACAATACTAAAGGTGTCAGCTGAATGTATGTAAATGTGATAAACTGATTTATCAGTGGCAGAAAAATTGTTTTAAATACAGTATATTATACCTGTAAAGTTAATAATAACAAAAACATCTCTGAAGAGTGCATGAAATATTTGATTACTTGGATTTTTATAAACATTTACTCTCTATTACACTCTGAATTTGGGAACTATGTGCTGTAAGAGAAATAGCATGCTACTCATGTATGCTGTATGTATTCTAAACTATATGAGATTCTAAGTTATGTTCATATTTCTACTCATCAATGCATTCCCCTTACTTATATATTTATACTCCACACATATTTTCCTGCTTTTAGTTATAAATGATTTTGTATTGCTTTGTAGGCAATCTCCCCTTGTTCTTTCAGTAATACCAGTTTTGTGCTGTACCATCTGGGCATGCCGACTTCTTCGTCTTAAGCTTTTGACATGTTTATTTTAATACCATCTAATACTGTCTGGGCATCAGTCATACATGTAGAAATGTATGCCCCATGAAGCTACCAAAGAACTATTGTGTTTATTTGTAGTATCTTCACTTAAAAGTAGAACCCTTTCTTTTTTTCACCAACTTTGTGATTTAATGAAATGCTACATTTGTCATTTTGAGTACTTCATCTTCCTTTGTTTCCATATCCTCTTAAAATTCTCTTACAGCTTCCCATGGCCTGATTTAATCATAGGTATATTTGTTGCTATATGCTTTTAATAGCTTTTAATAAAATAGCTATATTTGAAATATATTTCCTTTGAAGGTAAACCCCTGATCTGCTTTGATGCACGTATGGGTTTTTGTTTTGCTGAACTGCTCAGTTGTTTTTCTGCTACTTCTTGAGAAAATACCTAAATATACTGTATGTATTTTTCATGCATATTTATTGGGTCCTCAGAGGACCATTTGAAGGTTGTATGACTTGGATTCCCTTTATAGCCCTCATTGGACACCGATATTGTACCAGGGCTGTGCGCAGACCATTGGGGAATAAAGTAAAAAACCATAGACCAGCAAATTGGCACCCCCCTGCTCCTTGAACAGCAATAAACAAAGCAATGTAAAATCATATTAACTCATTTTTCCACACAGTCAAATGTGGTGCTCGTGCACACTGACATCAAAATGAGGGTGAAGTGCACTATGATATTGCCTCGTTTAAATCAGTATACTTCACTGATCATATCAGATAATATGTAACAATATAAAACCTTTAAACCCGCCCTTTACGTGCTTGGCACTGCGACTCTGACACACTCTCTTTCTCTCGCTGCACTGATATAATCACTCAGCACTGAGACTCGCACAGCCATCAGTGGATGCACTCTGACCTCTCATTTGAATGGCACTGAGCCCCAGTTCAGCAGCTCTTGATGTACACCACTGTCCTTTGCTGAATCTCAGAGTCCACACACTGAGACTCCATTGGCAATGCTAATGTCCGTATTCCACAAGCTAACATTACTGAGATGCAGAGCACTGACACTCGCCGATTTCCATACAGCCTGTTTCCCAGTGCTGGAGCACACCACTTTAAACACAGAAAAATAAGGCAACCTCAGGTTTGATTGTCTACAAGTTCTTAATTGCAAATGATTAAAAAATAGATCTTTTCTGCCTCGTTCTTAAGCCGAGGTATAATGAAAATAAAGCGATGAGCAGGAAACAAGTAAAAGCATAAATCACCCTCTCGCTTTGAGCCCCAGCCCAGCATTATCTGCTTTTCACGGCTCAGTGAAAAGCACATTCTTCCGCGGCTGAGGGTGTGCTGCACTGTGAATGATAGGCTTGTTTACTGATATGCAAACATCACCTGCAGATTACCAAACACCTGCTCGGGATAAGAGAAACACCGGTACAAAAATGTTTTTTTCAAATCACAGCCCACGCTTCACCTTGTCTGCCTGCTTCTTTCTAATCACCTCCAGACCCTGTCGCCAGTGGCTCACCATGCCTGTGAGAACGTACTCAGAGAGGGATCATGTCAGATTTATTTTTTGGGGGGAAATTAAAGACACACCACTGCAGTTTAACCGACCATGCTGTGTTGACGGAATGAATCACTTGTTTACTCATGTTTTTGCTGGTGTATGTCCACATCACTGTGTTCCTGTCTCTCAAACAGCAACCAGAAGTATTTGAGCGGGGCATAAATACTTCAGATTACATCGCAGCAGAGTCCAAATTGTTTTTCTTTTATCAGATCATGACCAGAAATCAGATGAAACCCGATTATCACAATCTTATGCAAATTACTTACTACATACACGTGTGAATATCAATAATGGTGCTCATTGTTTGTCTCTCTCCCTGCTTCCAAAATCTAATTACGAGGGAAGCTTTCCTCTGAAACACAAGACCACACGCCACAAAAGCAGGAAAATGAATTCTTAATATGGGTTTATAAAGCTTTCTCTCTTGCATTTTATGCTGTTTACACAATGGGTTGTGTAATTGGCACACAGGGATTTTCACAAAATAATTTTCCCCTCTTTCTGTTATGAGGTCTCTGTTGAAAAGCCTGTTGCAGGTTGTTGTGTAAGCGCTCAACATGAAAATGTGATCAAATATCTGTCCACAGAGGGATGCCAAAAACATTAAAAAATATTGACTGATTACAAGACTGGTGATTGTCCTTGATGAGACATTGGGGATCAAAGGAAAAGGTTGGGAGTCGGATTATTGATGATTAAAGCAGGAAAGTGACGATTTATCGCTGTGTAAATGCCGTTGGTTGGAAGTGTCTGATTGAAAGGAGAGTGCTGATTTATGCTTGATAAAATGTCATGGCGAAACAGAGCATATGTGTGCAGGTCAGGGCTCATGTTTCTGTGATCGACTGCAGAAGGCATTTAAGCGCTTGCAGCCTAAAGGTTGAAGATGATGACATATTGACAGCCCATGAAAATGAGCGAAGGCACTTAAAGACTTTAAATCCTTGTCTAAGGTCTTAAAATCCTGATGCCTGCTGTATTATGATGCAGAACATTCAGTTCTTCAGCATCTTCAGACCCTTAAGCTCTCAGAAATCACCAGGATTTGGGTGTCCCGCTGTTTGCCTTATTTATCATAGGGATATTTGTTAAAAGTGCCTTAACAGTACTATCAAGCCTTTTTCCGGCTGTGGACTCTGCTTCTCATGAGTGGTCACGACCTTCTGGGGTCTGTGACAGGTTTGATCTCTACACACGAGGGCTAGGAGAGATTGATTCAGCAAGCTGCAGAGTGAAACAGCAGACTGTGGAGGCATTAGCCATGGTTTGAGGTCTTTCTGAATACAGAGAACCATGTGGAACCAACAGGGAAAGAGCAGAGTATCAGAGGAAGTAGCCATGTGGGGGTAAGATTTCCACCAGGTGGGCCCCCAGTCTCTTACCCCTCACCCTTCTGCACCCTGCCTCCCCACATCGCATTACCCCCCCACCCTGCCCCCTTCAGAGCTGCCAGGATGACAATGTGCCCCATGTACCCCCTGTGTGCCCCGCTGCATGATTTGCAATGCAGAGGCACTAGTCAGCCTAATGAAAAGGGGCGGCAGGCCTCCCCCTCTCCACCTCTGCCAAGTCAGAGCAGGCCGGGGGACGGCTGGCTGGGGCTCCCACCAGCACTCAGCTTCCAACTTATTGGATTTCATCTGGTGATATTTATTTCTTTCACAGCTCCACTGAGGGACAACTTTCCATTTCCAGTTATCTCATCATTATTTATCGAGGAAATAGCCAATGTGCTGGTCTGTGGTTTCAATAGACAGTTGGCGGTGGGTGGAAGGGGCTGGTGAGGTGGAGGGTGGGGGGGGATGTGGGGTAGGGTTAGTGAGCGTTGATCTTTTCTCTGCATCCTGTGAAAGAATTGTGAAAAACTCAAATCCTGCTCAAATTGAGAAGGGGCTACAGAAAGCATTCTTGCTGTCCTGGAAGGCCAGTGTCCAGTTCTCTCCACGTCTATTCCATTTACTTTCCTGCCTGCTGAAGTACTGGGGCTGTCAGCCATCAGATTACAATGCCGTCAGTTTTTGTGGAGATGCACACTTTTGAGATCTCAGGGAAATGTCTGACATTCCCTGCACTATGGGCTCCTCAGCCCCACTGCCTAGTGCTGTCAGCAGCACTGCACAGAGAAAGGGCTATGCACAGGTACACTTCTGACTTGCATTCACACACCAGCTAAATTAAACATTGCTCTTTTCATGCACCCTTCACTTGTGTACACTGTGTATGTAGAGTTATTTTGACACATGTTAAAACTATTTTAATTCCGTATTTGAACTTATGCTAGGCTACACTTTAATTAAGGGTGGATCACAGAAAATGTATTTTCTCATTAAGAGAATTTATAAGTTTTAAAACCACTGCCTTACAGCGCCAGACTTAATCTGAGCCCTTTGGGTAAATATCTGAGTAAATGAAGACTACTGGATGTCTACTGGGTGAACATGCCAGTGCAAAAAATATAAGAACATACTGTACTCTGTAAAAGCATACTGCCGCATTTCATTTTGATATTTTCTCTCTGAGAGGTAAATGCTCAATTAAATCACTGAACCAAGAAGTTGAAGGGGAGAAGGAGGTTAAAAGGGATTAACACCTTGCAGGGTTGTTTATGTTAAATGTTGAGTTCTTTAGTGAAACTCGGTGCCTGGAGCATCTCAGCAGGTTATGAGGGAATGATGCCAGCACATAAGAACGTGCCTGTTTTGAGTGTAACATTGCATCATGTTCATTGTACTGTGGGAGTGATTGAGAAGATGCTTTTTATGTTTTGTAATTTTCACCTATCTTGGTAGTGAAATGACAGTGATGAGGATTTCATGTAGATTGTATCACTGCATTAACAAATAATTCCTTGGCAGGAATTTTTTTCCCATTACAATTCAAATCAAACAAAATCAGAACAATCAAAATTTTCCTTTTGATGAACTTATCGAGTGGTGCAGTGGTGTAGCACAGTACATGGTATTCTATCCACATAAAATACAGTGTGGTGGCATATGGTAATACAACAGTGTAGATCACCCACATAATCAAATGTGTTACATTGCGCAATTTACAAATGTTGTACTCTGTAACTGGATTTGCATGTAATTAGAATTACATTCCCTTCTCCTTTCACAGAATGCAAACTGTGTGGTGACCTTGGGGTGAAATGTGTGGGGTAGGATAGCCGTCATAGCATCTGCAGAAACTGTTAGCACCTCCTTGTAAAGTAATCACTGACTGGAATTTTCACACACAAGCCCAGCCAAAAAGCAAGGTCTTCTGTCATCAGGCTCCAGCCAGACAAATTCATAAAATGTAATGTCTGTTTGCAAGGAGGAATTTATTTTTTGATGTAAGAATAGTTTGATGTTTTACTTGCATATCAATAGATGTTTCTAAGATGTATGAAAGAAAAAAAATTGACATGAGAGAACATATCTGGTGAATGTCAATTGAAAAGTGGCTGCTAATTCTATAAATGCCTCAACTAATTAAAATCAGAAGTATGATTGAAGAAAGCAAAATAATCATTTGTATTTTGTGTTCTCTTTTACATACATAAATGTACTGTTGTATCTTTTAATGTATGTTTGTGTGTGTGTGTGTGTGTGTGTGTGCATACGTGATTGTGAGTGTAAAACAGGAAATCATTTTGCAATGGTACTAGCTTCTGTGGGGTGATCTTCAGCTTTACAAATCTTTCCAAGGATCAGAGTAGTTTTCCTCAGTAAGATGTCTGGTAGATGAAAGAATCTGCTTTTCCCTGCCATCCATCAAAGCAAAACCAGCCTTGCCAAATAATTTTTAAAACTAAAATAATGCCAAAAATGTACACAAACCACAGCATGAAAGGCAAGAAAAGCCTGTGCTTCAGCATATTCACAGATCAAAATCAGCCTGGAGATGGAACAAGTACAGCGATGTAAATCCTTTTTAAATGATCAGTACAGAACTGGAGCTAATGGCATATGTTGAATATTAGCGTGGCTGCAGCCACTATCAGTGAAGACGCAGCCTCTTAAGACTTACCGCATCATTTTAGACTCTCTCACTCTCCCCTCAGCATTAATTTCAAAGAGGAGGTGGGTTTTCTTTTAGCTATCTATTATTACATTCTACAAATAGTGATTATCTGTTTACTGTGATGAATACTTAGCTGAAATGACTCATGTCTTGAGCAGACTTTCAGATTGCCATGCTTGACACATCTATTTCAGGATTTTTGGTGTATCCTACCAGTAAGATTGTACACTAGCGAGATTTAAGTTGAAGGGCTGGAGTTAAACTAGTAGAAACTAGAGAGTTTAGTAGATTTTTCCCTTATGCTTTTTTTTGTGTTAGTTGTAGATGTGTGGATTTTTGTTCTTCCATCAGTGGCGGCATTTCCCGGTACAGGAGTAGTGGCACTTTCTCCAAATGGTAATTTAACTTCAGGTGGCTTGCATTTTTATAGGAGTTCCCATTTCTGATCCCCGAGATATCTTGCATTTTAAACCATTGGCATGCTTGTTGTTAATTGTTCCTGATAAGCTTTGCAGCGACAAATAAATATTGCTGATATTTTTGTCACTGAGAAAGCAATATTAAGAATATGAAAGCTTGGGTTTTCATGGCATTTTTAATTAATTTTGACTTACAAAATTAGTTTTTCTTTTTCATGATCTATATTAATTTGTCTAACACCCCCACACACCAGACCTTGTCCAACATCCCATTACCAATGGATATTTTTTCACAGGGTTATATAGTTATAAGCAATTCCGTCGTTGTCAGTGCTTCCTTCTGCACCCTTCCCGCGGCTGTCATACCACTCTCTCCTGTCTGCTCGGCATGATTTCTGCCTTGCTGCTTGGTGGTTTCCACCCTGCCAGGGATTGTGATGAGGAAGCTCAATGTGACAATCGCAGCCATCATAAGTGAATTGTTGCAACTGAGCAGTGGTTTGGAAAACACATACAGCGCTTGACAACACCCGCTAGAGCACTGTCTTCCCATTCGAGGGACATCAAAAAAATCAAAAACTGGTTTGATTTGTGATGGGGGGAAATGATAGGACCCTCCTCCTCAGCTACTTAATTCAGTGGTGCATGGCAATGATTTGTCAAGGATGTGATACAATTTAAATGTCTGTAATCAATTTGTTAGCTGTCCTTGTGGCATCTAACAAGTTAATTATGGACACATCACATCATTAGCACATCATTTCCATGCAGCACGGAACCAAGGAATTAAAGAGGGGGGTCACAATTTTACATCTGCAATCAAGTCAGTTTTAAATCAGAATAATGTATATCCCCACAAGGACATTGCAGGGGGTCTTGCAGGGGGTGCATGGTATACCTGCATTTATATACTATACTGAAAGGTTTTGCTAGTTTTGACAATACACAATTTGGCCCAGCCTAGTTTCTGCTCCCAGGCCTGCTCTCACTCTTTAGTGGGATACCTCAGATGCCGCGGAGTGCATGGAGAGGTCGTCTTTGGCAGAGTGCTGACTGATACGCTGTGGCGTCCATATCATTAAAATCAATCCTGGAGGGCCCCCGCTTCTTCCCGCTTGCCAGCTGACCCCCCGACATCCGTCTTGCAAACCGTAAATAATAATTTAATTAATGGCCCGTTTACTTGCCCGTGAATTAGACTGCCTCTGTGTGCTGATGAATGGGAAGATGGATCCCTTGTTAAATGGGTGCCTCTGCGTCGGCTGGCTAGAATGCGCTCTCTGGGAAACAAAAAAAAAAAAAAAAATTTCCGGCTCTGCATCTAATTTTACATATTGCCATATTGCATTTTTTAATAAACAATTTATTGCTTTTCTCACTTTTGCTCATCAGTCTGTAGGCATGAGTTTTTCCTTGCATGAGTTTGACCGAGGCTGACATTGGGATGCAGTGGGAGTGGCTGTGACATTGGACCACGGTGCGTACCCATGGACATCCATTTCCCAGCCATAGGCTGCACCAGAGCCCCTGTGCTCCTAAAGTGCTGTACCTCAATAACAGGCAGCCTGCTGGTTCACCCTGTGGTGTGTTAGGAATCAGCCGGCCAAAAGACATCAATTACTGGAAAACCGCACACACTGTCATCATGGGTGACCCCTCAGCGGTGGCTGGCCTCCCCAAACATGTCGACTCAGGAACCGCACCATCTGTTGTCATAGGGCTGGTAGCCTCCACCCAAAGACTACCTCTGTCACATGCTAATAAGATTTCAGAGCAGACAAAGACCTACAAAGGCCTGTTCCATTTGATAAGGGAGCAGGCAGTTTGTCACACTATTAACAATCAGTAATGCGAGAGGGATTGCTTTTTCATGGGTAGCCTTGGTGGAAAAAAGGCAATCTATTCAAATTTTGATCTAACATTTTCTCTCAAAAACTCCATCATTCTACCGCAGTGAATTTACTACTGACTGCGAATTTTAATATTCCATTTTTCTGTTTTTTCATTTTTCTTGCAATATTTTGCACGTAGGACTTTGGGTAATCCATCATGAATTAAAAATAAACATAACTGATGTAAAAGTGGTAAATGTGCATTATTTAAGGAATATTAGGGAAGAGTTAAAAATGTAAAAACAATTATTGGCAGATGAACAGAAGAATGCTGCTCCTATGGAAATGACGTGTGCCCTTACCTTATGCTCTCAGGGTCCCATCGATTGTGGTCTGTGGAGAAAAGAGTGACATGATGACAGCGAGGCTTTGGAGGGAAGGGGGTCAAAGTTCAAGCAGAAATTGACATTGCTGCTGAAAGCCTTCTCTGTACCTGAGGGTCAGCCATGCTTTGATGTGCTTTGAAGGGGATTGTCAATACAAAATTCCACATTGGCTCCAGACAAAGAGCCCCTGTGTGGCCTCCACACCTCCGTCCCTCCCTCACCCTCCTCCACCAGCCAGCTGGCCCCTTCAAATATTTACCTCCACCAGAGTGAGGGCACTCCACATCAGAAGGTTGACAGGACCTGATTTGAGGTAGTTGGAAGTGAATGGGAGATTGTGAGATTTGTCTGGCCAGTATTTTGAAGACATTTAGAATCCTGGAATTGTCAGAAATCCCTAAACCAGTTGACAGTGTGAAATTTGGCAAAATGTTTGGGTGTAGGGTATAGTGGGGGGATAAATATACATATGAGGCAAAATAATAGTGATGTTGATGGGTTTTTGTGTCAGATAGCTGTAGCAGTATAAAGCATGTCATAAATAGCATTAGCAGTATAAAGTATACAATCCAGTGGTTGGGTAAAGGTAAATGTTGGTAATTACATTTGCCCTCGTTTGCTATTATTAAGTGAAAAGAACATTTTTTTTTACATAGGAGCTAACATTTAGCATGTGGCTTTGACCAAAAGGCTAACTTTCCTTGAAAACTGGGTGATGTAAAGTCTCAAATACAGCACTACTAGTCAAAAGGCTAGCTTGATGCACAGCACACAAGCAACTATCTGCCTTTTGCTGAATCTTGACAAAAACACATTCCAATGCAACATTTCACTGGAACCTTCCACCAAACTTATTGAAGATATTCCTGTTGACAACACAAATGTTTGCCCACACATGCATACATAGCAATGCCATGATAGTGGAGGAGTGTTTGGCAATGACAGTCACAGTTTTTACTTATTCTGCTTGTTTAAAAACTGTATCAATTCATTTGCAAGTAATCCAACAGTTTATTTTTCATATGTGGCAGTTGTCTCCATCTTTGCAATGATAAATAACTAAAAGATAAAATTAAGTTTTGTTACATGAAGTCAATAGAATAATTTCAAAGATAGATTTAAGTGCTAAATCAATCAGTTATTTGTATATGGTATCACTTTCCAAGCCAGGAAGCAAAGTTGGGGCTGTCTTATTATTTATTATTTGTAGAACAGATTAGTGAATCTTTACCTTGTCAATATAAAGGATGAACTACTATAATAACAGTAAATATCATCATCAGCAGCAGTGACATTCATATCTGCCATTGTATCAGCTTGCCATGTAATAAAAAACATATTCCAAGAGAGATTTCTCCTCATGATGCAGTTGCAGACCACCCACAGAGGTGAGAAAGTGTTATGTATCTCTCAGACACTTCCTCCAAATTTGAAAAGGAACTCTCTTGTGCAATTCATATAAGACAGTAATTCTCTTAACATTAAACAATTTGATCTATAATCCACAAGAGGTTTCTTCATAGTATAAATATGCCCCTGATATGTCCTTGACTGTACCAGCCAGCACTCAGGTGAGTGTTACAAGCTCTGAAACACACAGTAGATATGCTGCTGAGCTCCAATCAGCAGTGAGAGTTCTTGAAACAAAGCAATGGCCCGAGTGCTTGTTCTAATCAGGTGCTTATCTAACAGAAGTGCTTATAAAATCTATTAAAGCTTTTTATCTCTTGAATTAAGTTCTTTAGGCAACCACCAACTTTTTTTCTGATTACATTGTTTGTTAAATTACATGTCAATACATCATAGATCAAGTTCACCTCAGGAAGATAACAAAAATTTGTAACTATGCATGCAAATTTACACACATTGGGCCTCATTTATCAAATGTGAGCTGAACGAATTTGATCGAAATCGTTCGTAAATGCATTTACGCCAAAAATGTGTGATTTATCAAAGTTTTCGAATATCAGTTTGTTCGTAGGACCCAAAGAAATTTCATGAGTGCTCTAAACTGTTCGTATTGTGTGCTTAAATGGAAAAACACGGCTGTAAACTGTGTTTTTCGTGTTGTTGCATTTATTTTTCCATTCACTAATTTTTTATTGGATTAAAATGAGTAGCAAATTATTTGGTAGTAATATAGTAATATTATAACGGTTCAAAGTGTTATATAAAATCACTATTGTATTCAACATTAAAACAGGTGATGCTTCATTTGTGTAATCCAGATTAATAAAATTAATTAGTTTGCTTGCCGAGGGCGCAAACTACTGTTCTTCTATAGAATCTTTACTTCTTCTTCTTCTTCTTCTTGTACTTTTCTAAGCTATACGATTCATACTTAACTATAATGCTTTTAAAAAATGGCCTCCATTGACTCCTCATTGTTGGAATGTTGAGCGTGTTAATGTGGCTAACATTACTGAGCAACAATTATAACTGCCACTGCAATTTTAAGGTAGTTGAAAAAATTATCCAAAGAATACAGCATGCTTGCCGGTTAGCTACCTTACTGGACTTGCTGGATGGACACTGCAATGCTGTTCAGGTATAGTGATCTTAAATGACTATTTCAGGTTTTGAACAGAACTTTCTGCTGTTCTTTGACTGCTTCTTGTACTCCTGCTGCTACTACTTCAGTGCTTAATGTACCTACTAAAAGTTTTAATATACTAATAATAAATATTCCAGTTTAAACTGAATAATACTCTTCAAGCCCTTGGCAAGCAAACAGTTTCTTCTGGAACTCTGTATCTAGTTCTTGTTTGGAATTTTTCATGAATTGCACAAAACACATTAACGAAAGTTTTCTTTAAATAAGGAGCAGAAACCATTGCTAAGGTCCTCATTTCTATGGCTGAACTCGCTCTGTTAGCTCAAAGAAAAACTTATGCAGTCAACACGTCTCTGAAACAGCGCAGAAATTTCAGAATACATTTATGTTCTTATTTAATAAACATACGTTGTTATGCTATTGGACTAATAGATTTAGATTTAGATTTAGATTTTATATAAAATAAATCTAAATATTACAATTGTGGTCGTTATTTATATACAAGGTAAAATGACGTTAGAGTTTGCATTTGAAAAGGAGAGGGACTGCAGAGTGGAGGAAAGGCCAGGGAGGACACACTACTATGGCGGATCCTAAATATGTAATAGTTCTCATTTGAAAGAATTATTTTACTTGGGATTCATTCCAAGTTGATTTTGGAAAAACGTGACAGTCCAAACGATGTATTGCATGTGTCATTACCATGTTGGCCAACCATGCCCCCTCGCTGGCCTGGGTGCAGCTGCCCCCCAAGATTTATGGCAACAGATAAGGCTGATATACAAAAACTTACCTTCAGTGTTGGAGGGTGATTGATCCAAGACCAGAGAAAATAGATCGCTGTCACCCTCCATGGCAATTCCAGCCAACAACGTCTCTCCAATAATTCGCCTCCAGTTTCATGTCGAATCATTTTCTTTTAACTTGTTGCAGCATACTTTTGCCAACGAATTTACTGAAACAGTTATTTCTTGCCAGCCTTTGGTCTTCCCCAGTCCCAACACTCCACTACTTACACTACTGAACAAAGTATTTTTTTGTTTTTATTTTATTTCCATTAACAAAACTTCACTCGCCGCTTCAGAAACGTTTTTTTTTCTTTTGCCTTTTCTCTGCCATCTCCTTACATTGCCAACAATGGGATCCCAAGCTCCTTATAGGGTATTCAGGGGCGTCAATTTATGCTAATCGAAAATTCAGTGAACGCGTTTCTCATTTACGACTGATTGGTATCTATCAACATACGCACAGAATACGAACAAATGCTGTGTTTACGCATGTTTGTAAAAGGGGAGAAAGTGTTAGTTCGTATCCGTTAACGCGTCAATTTACACACAGTTTTACGAAACTATTGATAAATGAGGCCCATTAACAGTCCAATTATGTAAATATTTGCAGCACCAGAATACTTAGTACAGATGAAAAATTCTTAATTAATTCTTCTGCTGTATGTACAACTCATGACAATACAACTTCTTTGGTCCTTATTTTTTATTGATCTGGAAAAACTTTAAAGAATTAAATGCAAGACATAGATTTCACCTTCAAGAGACTTGCTAGGGAGCTGCCAGAAGACGATCAGCCAAGGTACATTTTATTGTAAAGTAGGGTAAATTCTTTGCCATCCTATTTAGATAGAAGACGTTAGAGTGTTGCCTTTTCTTCATTTCTCTCTTCTCAACCACCTCTCCACATTATAGTCAGTGTTCCACAAGAACGTAAACTTATGTGAAGGTTTGTAGCAGCCATGTTTCAAAATACAAATGACCTGCATATTTCTTTTTTCAAACAGGGTGAAGTTAAAAGAAGGAGTGGCGTTCCTGGGTGCGAGGCCCAGCAACCCAGCCCAGTGGATGGTCAGCCAGGATGCTCGAAGTGAGGGTCACAGAGTGGTCACTCTGCACTGCCGTAGGAAAGAGTCCAGCTACAGTCAGAGGCAAGTGCAGTTGCAGCTCCTTACAGCACCACTACATACATTATCATATCATTTCAATATAACAAGGCAACATTTAAGTCTTTACTAAAGAATCAAACTTGTTAGATATGTGACTATTCAGTCTACTCCATAGGGGTGAATACTGCAATATTTCATTGGAGGGAATGGAAAAATATATTCTGTAAATGCGAGTCATCAGTTTCCTGAAAGAGCTGACAATGATAAAGACACCTGCAGTGCTCTTTCACAGCTGAAAAGGAGGAATACCTTACTAAGCCAGTGATCTCCCTCCATCCATCACAAAAAGCAAACACGGCGCAGCTGATGCTTCAGTACGCAAGGTTTCAGAACGCGGTCACTGCAAAACATCTGCTCCCAAATCAGGACAGGGAACCTACCTAATCTGTCAGTAAACACATACCGACAGGTGGGTATCCAGGATTCGCACTTCGCCCAGCTGAAGGAGAGGCTGTGAGCTGCTCATTAAATAATCCTTCAGAAAATCACCTGCCGGCTCTGAGCAGACCCTCAGCTCATGCTGTGCTGTGCAACAGACGAACCGTAAGCCAGATCTTGAGAGATGGACCGCAGCTCAGCCTGTACCGAGTACGCTCCGCGCGTGTGCTCCACTGCACATTCCCTTTCCCTGTCCAACACATATGCTCAGAACTTGGAAAGACACAATCCAAACTGGATTCAACCACTATTTCTCCTTAACTCTGACACATCACAATGTTTGGTGTGTGCAGCCTTCAGCACAATTAACTTTAGGTACTGTGCTTTGAAGGAAAAACGAGGACTTTCGCAAGGGCAAATGTTGAACTGAAGCCAGAAGCTATTCTTTGAGCAGCTGCAGTGGGTTACCTTCTGGTGCATTTATAAATGTTTGGTTTAACTTTAACTTGGGGTTATGTTCTGATACAATCAAATGCAATTTGCTTTTTAAGTAGTCCACTGGGCCTTGCTTTTCATGGTCAGGACAAGAAAGGAATAATTACTGTGTAGTGCCTCTCCACACTCTCTCTCCTTCAGAACACACAGGGTTAAGTGATTTCTCTGGCTCCCTGCAGATTTGTATATTTACTCCCTGCTCTTTAAGTACCCTGAAAATTCTTTGGGTCATTTCCTATCAGTATTTACATACTTGAATTAATCTCATAAATAAGAAACTGATTCCCAGGATGAAAAAAGGTTGCAATGTTAATTAAGTTGAGATCCTGGGCCTTTGTGGGTTTTAGCAGTTTTAATGGTTTTTTTCAGGGATCAGGAAATAACATTAATAAATTATAACTTCCAGTGACAGGTGTAATTTTATGGATTAGAGAGTGATTGCAGAGTGTTTGCAAACTCTACTGATTGGCCCAAAACTATCATGCAAGTACTCAAGCTTGTACAGTAGGAGTAAACAAGCATAAGCAAGCTGTGCCTCTCCACAGAATGTATGTCATTGGTTGTTTATCACTTCTTGTACTCAAGAACAGTTGTTACCACCTGTTTCATGTTTCCCCTGGATAGCTGAAAATAAAATGAGGGTCTCTGTAGCAAGCCCAGGTGTGCAAAACAGATTAATGTTGATGGTTTTGTGGTGCTGATAATTCAATATTTTACAACAGGAGAACATGCAAGGTCTAGACTTCCACATGTTGATAGGCTAAGTAATTGTATTCTTTTTCACTAAAATCTAAATAAAATGGACTAACACATTACCCAGTAATAATAGTATGTCACATTGGTTTGAGACTGGTTCAGTGTGAATAACCTCTCTCATACCTTCTCACACCTCTTATACTTCTAACATAATTGTACACTTAAATAAATTGATATAGATATATATTATTTTGTACTGCCAGCAACGTCTTTTAAGAATCCCAGCAAGAACAGCTTTACTGAAAGTACAGCTGCTGTGCTCTAGTTCATTTAATGTAATAATACAGTTACATTTCTTTCCATCAAAATTTCGGTTCACCGAGTCAGTTATTTTGTGACAGATAATGGTCATCTGCTGATTAAAAGGTTCTCTACAGATCTGTGGATCTCCAGAATCTAAATGGGACACCACTGCATTCAGTTCCTTTGTCCTTAGAAGAGACCTTCTCTCGTTTATGTTGCAGCACATGCACACACCCCTATCTGAATGTTCATCAGAAATAAGTCTGATTAAATCCTTTTTTCAAGGGTACGAAGGAGTTCCCAGAGATGCAAGTTTCCTCTCACAACCCAATGTTCTACTCTTTTTCTTTCCCACTCTTTTCTTTTTCCAAACTCAAACTTCAACCAAAATTCAACCCACAACAACTGTACCTTTCACCTTCAGGAGGAAAGGACCAAGCACAGGACTCCTCCAATTCACAAGGCATCTTCACTTGCTTCTTTACAAACTGCTGACTTACCACCAATCACATACTACCACTGTCATCAGTGGATTACAAGGGCAGATTTAGCAAATGCAGGCACCTGGCCTTACCAGGTGTGGCTGCTAGAGAGCAACAAGACCAATAGAACCAGCGTCTTACCTGCTATCGTTACCTGGCGAGGTTAGACCAATTGTAGCCTTATGAACAAAGACCTCCGGTCAATGGCATGACCAGCATTCAAACAAATTTTAGATTTCACACTTTGCTTAGAGAACAAGTGTCTGCAATGTGAGACACCCACAGGCCCGGTGTTCTGCATTTTTAAAGTGCATACATACAGCATGCACTTAACCTCATGCTTACTTCATGAATGGGTGCTTCGGTCATCCTATGCTTCATCCACATAATGAAGCACAGCTGTAATCATGGAGCATTCACTAAACAAGCAAGAATTTGTGGATGGGCCAAGTACAGTCTTATGGCATAATGAGCATGTTCAGGAGTACTTCAGGTGGGGGGCCTAGAGAATGCGCAGCACAGATGCCAAGCAAACAAAACGACGTTGCATTAAATCAAATCAATTGTTTTCCTCATAGTTGTTTTCTCTGGCAGGCAGACCACAGTGGTAGAAGCACTGTAAGCTTAAAACAGATACAAATTTTGGTAACAATCCGATGTAATAATAATGACATGATTGTGTGCCTTAGGCTTATACTTGGTGTCTCCTGTATATGCTGATAGAGTTATGTATGCATAATGGTGGCCCCCAAAGAAAAAATTGTGTTACATCTACCAGATTCTGTCTCAGCCACAAATAGGAAAAGTGATACTTAATGTTAGCATCAAGAAAATACATTATCAATAAATTATAAAGTTCTAATGCCTTTAATAAGCCACTTGAAATATAAGAATATTGCAGATAGTAATCAGTTTGGTCTGTATGGATGTAGAGAAGCTATATTTATGTGAAGACACTTGTGCTTTACTTTAAAGGGGCAGACCCTGTGCATGGATGAAAACACTGTGAGGCTAAAATAGTTCTTTAAAAAGAAACACTTCAAAAACACAGTTGGACAAAGAAATATATAAATAATCAAATTCTTGCTGATATAAATGACATCAGGAGATTTTCAATTGCAGATACCCTGTCTGTGTAAAAAAAAAAAAAAACACTTTTTTCCTGTTTCTCTGCAAGCAGTTGACATTACAGGCAGAAACTGCTTATGGAAAAGTTGATGGCAATACTGTTATGAACAACTATTCCTTAGTTTATCAGGCTTAATTGTCTTTACAGCTGCATGCATTACAAGTTAAAAGGCACTCAAGCTCCATGATTTTTCTGCTTTTTACCACCGTCACCAGCATTGTATCTAGCCCCAATACCAAAGAGTCTCTTTGAACTCTCTTGTTATGGCTTAAACAAAATGTTTGGACCCAGAGGCAGACTCAAGACATTCACAATGTTTCTGTGCCTAACACATATCAAAACTGATATCACAAACTGCTCTCTTTTAGGCATAGATGTTCCAGTGTCTCTACCCAGAGAAAGTAAAATGATCCAAAACTACAGATTGTTAGTCAGTCCTTTGGCCGCATTGTCAGCATGTCAGGAATAGGGAAAAAAGGCAACAAACCTAAGCCACTAAAAATCAAAAGGATTCAAGTAATAACTTCTTATGTGTGGCCTGTGAGCTAAAAGAATATGTAAAAGCAAATTACAAAAATACAGCCAGCAAAAGGCAATCAAGCCCTCTCATCCACACTAATAAAATTCTCCATTAAAAATCTCCAGAAACAGGTTGCAACTACCTGCTCTCACTAAACAGCTTTAAATACAACAAGCACATACACTATACACAATACAGGAGCATTAAAGGGTTCAACAGCAAAAAAATACCATGTGCAAACCAGTCTCTCTTCACTGCTGACACGTCAACACTCAGCTTTAAGTGTGAGTGCCACTAGCTTACCTGAGGAAAAACTCTACACTTGCCTTATACTCATATCAATTAAATGTATGCTAACTAAATATAGCTTTCAGACATTTTCTTTAAATATTCAAAGTCCTTTGTGACAGTCTGTAGTCTATACTTTTTATATGGTGAATAAAATTCATAAAAAGAAACCAATATAGTTTATTGTTGTGGTTCATTGCTGCAGTAAAACAATATAGTATTCAATTGTATATGTGTGTTAACTTATTAACCTATATCAAGGCCCTTACTTACGAAAACATTATCTTTTCAAGAATCAAATTTTAAATCCTACACAAGTAGTTTGTATTATCGTATATTTTAATATAAGCTTGACAATCTGGTGCAATGCAGGACCCGTTCTGAATTTATGGCATTTGTACTGTTAACTTCAACATTGAAGGACCTGCCACTCCACCATCAGCACAACGGTCACAATGACAGCCAGTAAACAACTGTCAACATACACATACACACACACACACACACACACACACACACACACACACACACACACACACACACACACACACACACATTTCATCTATTCTTATACGCGAGCAGTCATCACCCCCCAACGCAGCCTTAATCACAGACCGTCACCCTGGGAACACAGTAATTATGGGTGCGCTTGCTCACCACATAGGCCTATTCAGGGAAACCTGAAGTTACTTATTTTTTTTATTGATTTAAGGATTGGAATCAGAGACAAGAGACAACATATTTGGCCTAATCCTGGCCTGTTGGGCTCTGTTCGATGGACTGCTTTTTAATCCCTCCAGCTGTCAGAGTCGCTTCATAAGGACTCATAAGAAGCCGGGCTTAAGTCCATACATGATACACTTTATTTCCCCCCCTTTCCCCATCTTTTTTTCATTGAAGCTTCTTTAGAGGGATTAGATTCAGCCATCTCATCTGTTGAGCTGTCATCTTGTTTCTGCTCCCCCCTTCTTCTTTAATGTTTCGTCTTCATTTCATTTTTTTTTCCTCGTTCTCTCTTATATTCTCCTCATTGATGGCAGAGCGATAAGGTGCTGTGCCGAGGCATAAGGCAGGTCAATTTGCTGTGAATGCCTGAGTTCTCTTTTAGCACTGCCTTTTTACCACAGGAAATTTGATTACTTGCATTGGGGTGCATTGGTTTTTCATGGATTTTATGCAAGAGAAAGACTGCAGGCCATTGTATTTTTCTGTCACTTATTTTGGGAAAAAGAGAGTGCTGAATAAAGAAAGCGGTGAATAAAGAATGGTGCCTTTTGAAGGCAAATAACATAGAAAACTGTATGTTGAGAAGGCTGGTACAGGCTACGATTTTGTGTAAATTTTCTAATGCAGCCAGTTGACACACCAGTGTTTCATATGAATATGTATTTGCTTAGCAGGGGCTCTACCCAGGGTGACTCACAATTTTAGATAGCACACATTCAGCAACGCATTTATGTGGCTTAATTGACTTGAGAAACTGAGGTAAAGCTGAAAGTGTATAAACACCCTTGACATGATCTGGGTCTAATGCTTTTACTGTGCACCTGGGCCAAGTAAAAACAGTATTAATGGTCATATGCAAACTAATGACACAAATAATATGATTAATAACAGCAATAATAATCTCAACACTATGCCATCAGATTAATTCATTGATGAATAATTTTCATCTGTAGATTATGTGATAATTTATGAATTAAAATCATTAAAGAGAATATGGTGACTAAGAAATGCAGGGTATTTGTATGAAAATAATTATACAGGATTTCATTTAACCATCGATTCCTCAATTGAACCACATAACTAAATTCATAATGAATGATCCATGAAGTCTTTTGCAGTTATGCTGTAGGTCCTTAGACAGTAAATGCAGCAAGGCATAGTTATACTACCAAAGATCAGTAAAGGGACTTGGAGAGAGGAATGTTGTTACTGGCATGAGTCTAATTTTTTCATCTTTTCAAAATTGATTGACATTTATTAAAACATGTAATTTACTATTTTTCTCTTGCTGTCAGCAGCATTCTGGATTGTTGCCACAGGTTCACATAAGTGGATGTGGATGAAAGAATTACTAATACAACATCTGTACAGCTATTACGACATGATAATGGCCAGTGCAGCAGCCTTTAAAAACCAGCATTATCACGGAACAAAGACTCGTTTCGGTACCACCGCTACTATTACATATCGCATTAATTGAACATGACGCTGTGTTAGCCACTGAGCACTGTGGATTCCATGGGAGGTACTGTACGTGGTTGTTAAACTTTAATTAAGACACTTCCAGCGATGGATCAGCCATTCGCTTGTGTTTCAGTAGTGCCGTAATTCTCACGTACATGAATCACTGTGACCTGATGAATTCATGGCCCCATCTTCATTGAGGTGAAATAAAATCCCCCTTAATTGAGGGAATTTGTCTTCATACGCAAGGAGGCCAAGTGACAGCTGCTCTGTAAAAGCTCACACTTGCACCGCTGCGGACGGAAAACACTGGTCTCTGCCCCAAAATGCCTTTGCACTAAACACAATATTTTCCCCTCCGTTTTAAGATGAAAATAATAGCTGGTGCGATAATGTTGAGCAACATAGATGAGTTAGTTTGCGTGAACGTGTTTTCAGTGCGAGACCACTTTCTAAGATTAAAAATGCAGAGGCGGAGGCCATTAAAACCGCATCGTCTCTAATGATAGAGTACTAGCTGCGTACCCTTGGCATGCCATAATCCGCTCTAAGCAGACCTTTCCCCGGTTCTCCCTGTGAACGTAGCGTGCCCCGACCTGGTTAATTTAGACCGTCACCTTACAGATTGGTTTCCCTTGGCAGTGCAGCTTCATTAATCCCATGGACCCTGCAGCTCTCACGTCAAGAACGCATTCCTTTAGCTCGGCTCCGCAATAGGCAGTAACAAGCCATACAAAACCTGCGTAGTTATCACAACATCTCCAGGGCCACGCAGTATGTGAAACGCTCGAGACAATGATGGGGACATTCCACTTACGAGAAAAGAATAATGAACACTGCTGTATTGTCAGATTTCGATGCCATGGTGACAGCTTTCCCACTTGCTGTGCATTACGTTTTTTAACTGCCAGCCCACTTTGCTGCCCCTCCAGACAGGTACAGTAGTTGACATTTT
Source organism: Albula goreensis (assembly GCA_022829145.1). Taxonomy (NCBI): domain Eukaryota; kingdom Metazoa; phylum Chordata; class Actinopteri; order Albuliformes; family Albulidae; genus Albula; species Albula goreensis. The sequence goes on from CM040744.1 coordinate 34,952,658, forward strand.
CTGGAAGTGTGACCCCTTCATTTTGACATGCGTTTGCTCTCGCTCTCTCTGAACCACGTGGTCTCTGAGCGAGAGGGTACAACTAAACACAAATAAACTGAGTTGAGCTCCTGAGCACAAATAAACCTTATCTAAAGCATTGTGTTGTGAGGAGATTCCCTTTAGCTTCAGATTTAGATATTTGCTTTGGTTTAGTAGTCTTACACATTTTTGACAGGAAATCTTATGTTAGCATTTCTATACAATAATACATCTTTTGCAACACATGTGATATAAATATCCATTTTTGCATTATATATCAATTTTATTTGCTTGTTTTCTTGGGATTTGGCTCTTAAAAATTGTTAAAAGGCAGGAAGCTTAAAACTGGACTGGTTTGGAAAAACCTGGATAAGTAGCATCTCAATGGCACACTGTAGGTTAAGGGTGAAGATCACACAGACAGACGAAAGGGTGGAGGGGTGGGGCTGGGGGCTGGGGTTCCGGGGGACCATTTGAAACCACCCACCCATTTGGTAGTAAAGTCAAAACTAGCCAAAGTGCCACTGGCACCTCAACACTAGTGCTGTTTATTGACTCTGCATAGGTGGAGACATGCTTCCAGTCTTCTGCTGTGAGATTTGTTCAGATAGGTAGCAGCCTATGGCCAGTGCTTGGACAGTGAAGCATGTCTTTTACCATGGAGAGGGGCGGAAGCAGAGGATGAGTTCTACAAGGGTCAGGGCTGCTGTATAAATCAATTGAAAAACTAATCAAGTCTATTACATTAAGAGTTGGGTGGGCCATTTCTGAGATCATATTAATGATAATGTCCTTAATAATGGATCAGCATGTTTTTTTTTCTCACACCGTAGTTCAGGCAGCCTTCACTCGTGGTTATGAGAATCTCGTGAGTACTTAATTGTGTCAGGCTGTAAAGTGCAACAGAATTTATATGCCACTCACAGAAATGAAATAACAGATGATCAATGTGATGAATCCTTCTGATTATCAGCCATGTCATCACTCTTTATGCAACCTTTTTCTAACAAAGTGGAGCGAATGTTCAGCCATTTGTTTGCCCGTTCTGAAGCTCAGCCCAGTAATAGAGGAATAATTGGACAGAAATCTTCAAACAGACTATGATTTTCTGTACCATTCCTTACCCAAGCATGAACAATAGAGGAAATGTGGCACGGTGTCCTTTCAGAGACTGCTGGCTGATTATGCCAGTCACAATGTATCCAGCCAGACTGGCAGGGTGCTTCTCTTACTTTCCATGAACATGAAACTTTACAGCTCTGTGTTCCTTCTGTTGCTCACAATGTAATGGAGGAGGTGTAGCAATCAGCCACCACAGAACCCCATGTGCACTCGGAGCAAATAAATGGTAAGAAACTATACTGAACATATCTCTTTTTCAGCAAATTATTTAGTCTGTACAATCTCCAGCTCCCTTGTGGAGCTTGTAGATATAACATGACTTACATTATGACTTTTGTTCCAGAATCCATTTGTAGTGTTTTTGTTACATTCTTGATCACAAGCTCCCATACTAAGCCCATGGCTTTATTTGCACTGCCGCTTTGGCTTTGCTTTGTCTAACCTTAATTAAAGGTATTTATTTATCCAAATTTGTTATGCCCCTCTGAATGTGAGGAAGGTTTTACAGTGACAGAAACCAGAGGGTAGATGCATACAAATTTGCCTGAGGTCTAATGTGATTCATGTGTTTGAGATTTACATGGAATTATCAGTTTATGGTTCTGAGTTCAGGAAATTGTGGCTTCAGAGGTTAATCTGTAGAGGATTCTAACTGTAGCCGCACACCAGTGTGCAGTAAAGGATCTCACAAAACTAAATAATAAAATAGTGCACATTGATATGCAGCACTGTAGTCCTAGTATTTATATAGAAGGAGAATGCATTTTTCATGATGTGGGATTGGCCGGTAAAATAAAAGAATCTTAGAAACCAAACAGTGGAGCAAGGATAAGCCCACTGGGGGTATATTAGTTATATATTTGGTTCATAAACAGATGTATTGCCGGCTATACCCTTTAGGCATTCTCTCACGGTTGTCCAACAGGCAAAACACAATTTTCTTTAAAGAGGGCCTGCGGTGAAAAACTGTGTTTCCGTTATGGAATCAAACCTCAAATCATTCAAGTCGAGCTGGGGGTGACAGCAAGTTAAATAAAAAAAGGAAAAAAAGAGAATAAAATAAAACTAGAAGTGACCCACTGCACACCAGTGTATCCCTCCCTTTAGCCTCTTTCTGTCTGGAGAAGCATCATGAAAGGTACTCAATTAACCTGCAAACCCAACCAAAGCTCCATACATAACATTTAGTTTATTGTCAAATAAAGAAATGACCTTGAGAATGAGAAAGTTAAACATTTTTTTTTCCTATTCTGTTGGCGATGGGTCTGCAATCAAGTGACAAGAAAGGAGTTTTTGATGTGTTGGAATTCTGCCATCACTTTAACTTTTGTTATTGTGAATGTTGGCTTCAGCAGAGATTGATATGGCCTCATTGCCATTTATTTTAACACAGTGAGCATTGGATTTTAAAACCATTTCCTATGGACAGCTGGCTGTAGTGCAGAAACACAAGCATCACAACTCAAGGACAAATGCTGTTCAAGAGATAATTTATAAGCCTCCTTAACAATGCCGAAGGCTATATTAGCACATTAGCAGAATGATCCATCAATTTGTATTTAATTGGTCATTCAGTTTCTAGGCAATACACAAATTCTTAATTAGATTATGAATATCACATTGCAATACAGTGCCTCATCAGAGTTGTGTAAATATGCATACTTAAATAGAATCACCAATTATATCCCATTTACATGAACAGATCGAGTATGAGACCTATTCACTGGCCGGCATATTTGTCAAGTCTGCAAAGGAATTTTAATGTCCATTTAATTTAGCTCACCCACCTTTTTAGAAAAGATTGGCTGTTAGAATTGCGGTGTACCGTGTCTTCTAAGAATATCTGACATTAAAGACTACTTGTCTGGTATTGAGGCTGTCTCATTTCTTTGACCTGGGCAGCAGAAATATTCAAATGATCTTTTTAAAGCAAGCTCCATTTGAGCAGGAAGGGAGAAGAAGGAGATGAGAGGGACATGACATGAGTGAGAAATTAATTTGCGTGATTGTCGAAACTTAGAGAAGAAGCACAGGGAATATCCAAGTGAATGAATGTGGAGAATATTGTAGGATGTACATTCTTCTGCTTTAAAAAAAGGCCAAAAAATGGAGAGAAAAAGGAGGGGGAAAGAGATTTATTGAGTCTGTGAGTTGTAGAGAAAGAGAGAGAGGGAAGGAGAGAGAGATAGGCATAAAGGGGAGAACAAGAAAACAGATTTTGATTTGAAGATGATCTTGGGGGTGATTATGGAGGCTGAGGAAACACACCACAGCCTGTGAGCGATTGTGAAGTGAACCTCTGAGACTCTGCGTTCTCGTTGGTATGGCCTGCACCAGTGTCATTGTCACGGCCTCCCATCCCATTTTGCTCAGCCACTGAGGTTAACTGGCAGAAATTGGAGCCCGCTGAATGGAACGGAGTAAATACCCCAGTGCTAAATGCTCCTCTGCTCCCCGACCCGGCTCTGATTCCTCAGCTTCTTTACGGGCGCTGGTGTGTAATCAGTCAGGCAGCGGCTGGAGCGTCCTCATTAGCACCGCCTCAAATGCCATGCCCCAAAGATGCACCTTTTCCCCCTGCCAGTGCACAGTCAGAGGCAGCCTCTGTCTTTGACACATGTTTCCCTGATCCAAATGATCAATGTCTCTGATGTCAGCAGCAGTTATTCTGAGGAGTGGTGCTCAGTAGACAGTGAGGATATGTTTTCTGTGCTTGGGTTAATATGGGATGCTGTGGAATTGCACACATTGTGAAGAAAGCATTGTGACATCACACCAGTGAACATTAATCAAACAAACACACCTGCACCCACATGCTATGGAAGTCACAGCATTGAATAGTAGGGCTAAATCATTTCTGTAACATGGAAGAAAATGTATTCTGTCACTGTCATCTTCTCAGTTGCCATACTGAACTTATGTGCCTAATGCAATATAATAATATTAGGACAAGATAAATGACTGAACAAACAATGCATAACTGCCAAGCACATTTCTTTCTACAGTACATTGAGCCCTGTGATGTGCTTATCGTAGCTAACAAATAAATACAAGCATATACCTGCACTATTTGTCAGTGATTAGTTATTTCCAACCACAATTGACACATGAAGCATGTATTAACTGTGCGGTAAACTATCTAAAGGCCTGTCTTTAGAATCTTTTTTCTTTAATTAGTCTTCAGATTTCAGGACTGAGTGTCTCCATTTATGGATCAATGCCTCAATTTGTGGATGATCCCCTTGGTGACCGGAGGCAGTTATGAAGTGCATCATAATTTTTCAGTGCTATCCAGGTCCGGTGAATTCCACTCTCCCCTCCCCCAATCAATGACAAGACCGCACAGGGTCCCCACATGCATATTAGTGCATGTGGGAGGTTTATGCAGACACACTCATGGCATGCGTTTAATTGTCCCGGCTGTGATGTACCGTTGAGCTGAGCTCATTACGGCGCATGACTTGGGCGCTGTAAATGGCACTAAACACTCTCGCTCCTTTCTGACACGCTGAGAGAATGAAATACAGCTGTGGTGATGTGTTTGTCTCAGAGATGTGGATGTGCTGTCATTTCCTGGGAACTGCTAGTGGTAATACTCAAGTGTCTTTGTCTATCCATTACGAGAGAGTATAAAGTGTTAGCACCACAGATATACAGGTACTAAATAGCGAAATGCCACTGAAAACATTGTTCACATAAACACAGGCTGTGTAGCATATTGAAAATGAAAACCCAGTGCTACCTGTTAAACAAGCCTTTATATAATGTAATCTTTGTATTACAGAGAACCAATTTCTCTAAGCATGCAGTCAGAGCAGCAAATTTACAACACAGTGCCTGATCTAATGTGTATGTTTAGAGACTTTTTACACCCTATATAACTGTAGGTTCTACTATTCTTGTGTTTCAATTTTGGTTGCCCCACCACCCCAATACAACTTGAACCCAATTAGATGGCTAGATTCCCCAACCACTGGGGGGGCCCTGGTCAGTTGCTTATGCCACAGGCCTGCCCTGCTTGCCATCACTGGGAAAGATTCTCTCTCATTATGGAGAGGTCATTGTATAGCAAGAAGAGGATTATGGAAAGTACCTAAAATCCAGGGAGCCCATCTTCCCGAGTCAGTTGTTGCATTGCTTTGCATCCATAGTATTTGTGAAGGGGTACGGCAGGGTAATGTGGTCAGGGTGGGTAAGGCAGGCATAGACTCTTGCTGCTTCCACTCTGTCCCGTATCTTCAATTTATCCAGTGCATGGAAAACATTACGTGTGCCACATTTAAAACGTCATGTGGGTAAAAGCTGATTGTAACCACTTTTTCTGGTTTTTCAGGCTGAGACTTTGAGGGCTTTCATCAGGTGGATGGTGGCTGTGGTGCCTACCCTGAGCTTGTGCCATCCCTATTGTATAGTGGTAGCTCCTAGTCTATTCTAATGACTCTGATCAGACAAATGGGGTCCCTAATATTGAAGGGAGAATGAGGTGCCATGACCCAGAACAGGTGGAGCTACAATTGGCATAGAGTCACTGACTCGTTTCAAATAATTAAAAAGTTACAATTCTTACCAGAAAACACACAGACCAGCTCAAATCAGTGTGTTAATTGTAACATACAGTAGCTCCACCTTTTTTTGATATAATAATGCCTTATTCTTCTATCACTGCTGGGATCTCCCTTCCACCAGACAGAGATTGAGGTGTTGGGGGAGCAATTGGCGTGCTGTGTGTGCACACGTGTTTGTTTGTGTGTGTGTGTGTGTGAGGGGGGTGGTTTGTTGTATTCATACCGCCGTGCCGTGCATCCCGACACTGTCGGAGCCACTATATCTCTAGCAAGAGAGATTGGAGCCGTTCAAGCGTGCACACAGGGGAGCCATCTCTGACCGTCTCCCAGGAGAGCCAAAGCTACTCACTGGTTGGGATTTGTTCAGTCCGCTCAGTGGTTCATTTGAAACCTCCCTGTGTGTCATTCAGCGGTGAAGAGGAACTACTCTGCGGGTGTGAATACATGTGAATGTGGGGACAACATTCTACTGCACCCTGTGGTAGGGATAAGGTTTGACAGTGGAGGAAATTGATTTGGACCTTCAAATAAGGTAATTATAGATTCAGTGCCCAGAATAGTTTGAAAAGGATCATTTTGTGACTTGTTTTCCCATCTCATTTAATGACTTGGCTGGTAGACCAAACGGAATGAATTCTGGACAATACATTTAAGAGACCCTAGTTCAAGATTGCATATTTTACCTGTACAGAGGAGACATGTTTTTACACTGTCAAAATGTTTCTTAGGATGAAATATTACATTGAAGAGATGCCTCTCAGTGCCCGTCATATGCAAGCTCAAAATAGGCTATTCTGAAATCTGTCAAGAGAGAGTGGCTGTGGGGTAATTTAAAAACTATTATGTATGACCACTGTCCATTAGTAGGAAACACTGGATTGGATTGGAATGGACTGGAAGAAGTGACTGCAGCTTTACCATGAAGGTGACTGAGTCATCTCTGCTTTGGTCTTGACGGCACTCACTGTCTGAAATTAATTTTAATCAATGTATCAAAGAAGGGGTGGACCATTTTCCTCAGTTAACCCCCTCACGAGCTCAAGAGCAAGCTCTTTCCCTAAAGCTCCTCATTAGCAGATGCTGAAGCTTTACTGTCCTTCCCTCCTGCCTCCCTGACATCGAAGGCTGTTTCTCAAGGACCGCACAGCTAACCTCATGGGAAGATAAGCAGGATTTTATCTTTTTTTTCTCTCACCCTTTTCCTCTAGTTATTTAAGTTTTTCGTTGGAGCTGCAATGATTTCCCTTCACCACAGCATCAGTCAATGAACCTTGTGTGCGCTGTGGGGCTGGTTCATTGCTGATGCCAGCAGCCATTGAACTCAGGAGTTCGGTCTCATTAACTGCACAGAGGACAGGCTCTCCCTGTATCTGAACCCCGGATGCACAGAGGCCTAACTGCGGCACAGTTACAAATTGTCCTGCAAAGCCCAAAGAAAGGATTAGAGGCCATCACATGGAGCTACTACAGCTGCCTCTTTTATTTGGCGCCACCTGGTGGATGAACACTGTCCAACCCCACCCCACCTGCTGTCTTCAAAGGTGGTATTTCTAACTCAAGTCAAGCCAAGATGGTGAAGACATTACAAAAACATGTGTTTCTGCCCACTTTTGATCTGGGGCTTTGTGGAGATTTCCAAATTCATATCTTTTCCTCTCTGTTCCTCAAAAACGAACTGCACACCACCCATCTCATGAAAAGGCTTCCCCTGCTAAAGTTCATTCAATTAATTTTCCTAAAGCATACTTACAAACCATAGTAGACATGTTATCTCATGGAATATGAATACAAATTCAATCAGATACAAGTAGTATAGCTACTTTGACATAAGGGAGTTTATCTATTCAATTATAGTTAGCTACAGAGATAAGATGGATAGCAAGCAGTTGGCAGAAAACATAAACTGAATTCCCTTTAAGCTGTGATCATAGACAGAAAAAGGGAACTTTTTTGTTAGCTAGCTCAGAAGAGATTTTTTTTAAACCTTAGGTAATGAGCAGCAGGATCGTTTGATATTTTTCCTGGGCTGTGAAATGAGAATCTGCTTGAGATCACAGGATCCCGCCTCCCTGTCTGAAACCTTCCCAGCAGCCACTGTGCCATTAGCCCAGTAATGCTGCTTCACACAATGCCCGCATTATCAAGGCCACATCCAGGTCCTCCACTGACGAAAGGGGTGCCATGTAGCAGGTGAATGCTGATGAACATGAAATTGTATGAAAATGTATCCTCTCTCAGCACACAGCATGCAAAGACAGAGCTCTTACATCATGGCAGACAATATAATTTGGAAAAAAAAAAATCTGTGAGCCCTGTACAAGGTGTTTTAAAAGTAAAACCATCAAAAATATACCACTGGTACTTCCCACTTCAGTGGTTCTGGACAGGTTGTTTTGAGCAAAGACTGTTATGTTATGTAAGTCTGTAACACAAATTTTGACTCATTGCTGTATCTACAGTATCTTTACAGGTATTGCAGCAATAACTGTCTTGTGCTATTTTATATGCTACTCCCCACGCAGGTCGAAGAAAAAGTCTGACTGCACAGGTGCTAAAACTCTAATCGTTTTCAATGGAAATCCAATGTTCAGCCCTTGTGTTTTGCCCTGTCATTTGGCCAGCAAGAAAATAAAATATTTCACTTTTTTTTAATTAAACCAAATCTATAATTCCAGTGAATCAAAATGTATTTTTGCTAATCTGGAGACCTGCAAGCATTGCCACTGATTCCCACAACATAAGAGCTTGACAGTCTTGATCAATGTTCACACTCAAATTTCAGTGACAATCTGCCTGCAGGTTGGGAGATACTTTCTGTCTGTCACTGCCTTTTACAACTAACCGATGGCTTTAAACAGTTTTCATCCAATGATTTCTCACTGAAACGGATAGGTAGATTTTATTTGGGGCCTGGCATGACTTACAGTGTTTGTTGTGCATTTTTACTGATTAGACCATAAGCATGAGGCACAGTTCAGTGAATAAACTACAGCATAAGTATCCCATGAATATTTGCAGAGGCCTATCTATAGCTCTGCAGATTATGCAGACTGTCTTTTAAGGCATTACCCCATGGTTCGTTTTCCAATATAGCATTAACACACAATCTTCTGCTTATAAATGTATAAATAGATGCATTATGGCTTCAGGGAAATATTTGAACCTTAACTGTATTTCTCAAACTTTAACCCAGCTGGAGAGCCCAAAAAAAGTTAATCAACTTACTGCTGTCTCAAATTTTAGACAGTGATGAACTGTTTTGTGCTATGCACCTCTAAAGCCAACCGCTTTAGGGACATATATTCTACTTTGAATGCAGACAACATTAAATGGGGTGACTAGTGTTGACGTGTGAGCTTATCCTTTGCCTTCTTGATGAACGTTCAGGTGGAATGACTGCCTGTGCGTTGCCACCGACGTCGCCATCAGGTTGAGTGTGGCAGTGGAAATGACATTTCCTGCGGCTTCCAGCAGTGCGCAGGCGTGTGTTGCCTGAAGCTTGTCTTGAAGGTGCCGTGCCTCGGCTGGCTGAGATTACTTTCCATGGTGCCTGAGTGAGTCACGCGGAGGTAACCAGGTAGCAAGAAGTGTGTGTGTGTGAGTGTGTGTGCATGCGTGCGTGTGCGTGTGTGTGTGTGAGAGAGACAGAGACAGAGTGCAGCACACTGTGCATGCTCTGCTCTGTCCTTACTGGCTTGGCTCTGTTTGTTAGGTGACTACCGCTGCAGAACGCAGTTAATAGGAAATCTCATTCCCTGTCCATGTTTAATACACACCATTGAAAACCCTTTAAATTTGCGCCCACGGTTCATTATAATAGTATAATTAATACCTCTCAGCTTTTTTCCTCCATAAGCTGAGCTAGGAAGGGTTGCAAAATAAATGATTAATTTAAAATAATCTAATGCATATTAATACAGTACTTAATTCTAACACAGTAACTTATTTGGAACCTAATTGCCAGATCTATTTTACATGGGAAAAGAGCACGAAATGGATGGGAATTCAATTCATCCTCCTTTTCTTCTGGAGAGAAAAAAATGCCTTGAAATTTGTTTTGTGGTGCTTGAAAACGTAGTCCACTTCATGTTTTGTGTGGTTGATGTGTGATGTGTAAATATTACTTTTAAATATATGCAGTTGCGGACATGCATAATGAGGGTGGCACACACGCAGGCACGCACACACACAGATACTTGTTTCTGCGTGCAGCTGTGTGGAGCCTCCTGGATGCCAGCTCTTTTGTGAGTTCTGGGACTGTGAACCGATGGCGGCTCTTACTCACTGCCAGTGTTTTGAAAGACCGATGGAAAAGCTGCAGATGCACCATAATGAGATTAAACCTTGGTCAAAGCATACATATTGAGTTGCCTTACAATTATTTCCCCGCCATCTTAGTCCTGAGTTGGATATAATGATTCTGCCCAAGCAAGCAAATAGGACTTGTATCAACGAGCATGACATGCAATGACAAATGCTTGCGCAACAAAACATAATTATGTTTACATTTTTGTTCATGTGCTTTCTCTATTAATATTCATTTGTGATCTACGCATGTATTTGATGTATCAACTTGCCTGTTTCAGGCCCTCTAATGGGATATTTATATCTGCAAGCTGCATCATGCCATTTATATTACAATGCTAACCTATGTAGGGGATTGCCTTTTCAGATGCCACAATTCAATATGTTTCCCCTTCCTTTGTTGTTGTGGTAAAGTGGCATAAATGAATGGCAGCAGACAAGTCATAAATCATAGGTATTAGTGTAGCATCTTGGAGGAAATGATAGCGCCATGAGAGATGTCACATCCCGCATGCTACCGCTTCATCTTCCACCTCTGATTCAAAAAAACAGATGACCGTGCCTTGAATATGAGCTCCTCAGACAAACACACACAGGAGTCCATAGCTTCTCACCTCCTGAGGGTTAGCTTCCTAACACTTCACAAACACGGACCTGAACAATGCACAGTCACTTTTTATCATTGCACATCACAGATTATAAATAGTGTGGAGGTTGCTAGAAAATCATTAACTGAGATGTTAATGTACAGCTATAGTGGTACTGTAATTTAGGATTTTAAAAAAGACGGTTTACTTTGGGCCTTGCTCATGTGCCGACACAATTGGGGTTGCCTTAGCAAATGTCAAATTCACCCAACAATACAAATTCACCCAAAATTCCCTATGTGCAGAGACGGTATTGACCTAGAGCATTCACCTTGTGGGGTCGAACTGTTAAAGAAAAGACAGCTGGGGATCATTTTATGTATTATTTCCAGTGATACAAGAGACTAACATACAAGCGAGGGCGTTAAATGTCACAACCAGCCACTGTGCTGTGCCGTCAAGGGCCACTTAGCTAGGAGAAGCTGACCTTGTGACAGGAGCACTCCACATCTCTTCAGCGAGAGGCATAGCAGATGCTGGGGACTGGTGAGACAGCGCTTTGAATGTATGGCATAGCTCAAACACTTAAGCCATTTTTTGATTTCTGAATTCATTGAGATTATTTCTTGCAAAAATGCAAAATGAGTTCATACTCATTTGTTAATTAAGTTGTTATGTTTCAGTTAGAGGCATGGCTCATGAAGCTGAACTCATAGCTGAGGTCATTAAGAAGTGAATGCTTCCATATGATAATATACATTGTTGAGAGAAAAAGTGAAGTGATATTATTTTTGCCCCTGGCTAAGAATATTTCTGACATTTTTCAGAATTATGTCCATCTTGTTTCTATTTGACAGCATTTCAGTGGGAGTTTATCTTTTTCCTCCTGTCATTGTCTTTCTCTTGCTTCCCTGGTTGCATTATAAACACCATGGGGTATAGTATTCAGAGGACCTCTTCCTCTCCTTCTGCCACTCTTTTCTCCCACTTCCTCTCTTTCTTTCCAGTGGGCTCTGAGATGACAAGGAGAAAGAGTAAGAGAAGGAGACGGAGAGTTAAAGAAAGGGGGACAGAGAGAGACGTAGAAGAGGGAGAAAAGGAGTGAGGGAGGGAGAGAGAAAGACACACACCTGTCAATAGACAGGAATTAGTGGGGGTTGGAGCCCTCCTCCCCCCACGCCTCACCTTGCTGTTCTGTACTATCAGCAGTCCTTCTCCAAGTCAAGGGGACCTGACAATCCTGTCACCCATCCTTTCCCACTCTTATCGGCTCTCCTTTCACTCTCTCTCTCACTTATTCACTCTCTTGCTTGCTTGCTACTTAATCAGCATTTCTTGCTTTCTTCCACAAGGTTTTTTTCTATTGCTTCCTATTCCTTTTCCTTTTCTTGATTTAAGACCCCCCCACAAACACACACGCATAGTAGTCACATCACATAAATATTCATTTCTGCTTCATTTGCTTGCTATTCTTTTCCCTTTATTCTCTTTATGTGCCTCCATTGTTTTTTCCCCTTCCATTTTAGTGTCTATGGAGTTGTTCTGTTTTTATATAAGGAATCAGTGCTGGAATACATAAACAGTCAGGCTTACCCAGGCACGTAGGCACGTACGGTAATGCCACTCGGCCCATCTACTGTTGCTGCAGTGGCAAGAGTAGATTGCTGTCATTTGCATTAACTCTACATAACATTTATGCAGAGCAATCTTCATTATATTTATCCTCTGTCAGTTTGCCCTGCCACTTGGAAATGACTTTAAATTGCTTTTTAACAATGTTTTACAGGCTAATAATGTAATATTTCTTTGTGGTAATCCAGCGACAGGCAGGCTGGAAGATAGTTCTTTTGCAAGCAGCTGCAGGTCGGTGGCCCCATGCTAGCTCCATGATTGGGTTTCATGCTCTGACTGTTGGGGCGCTGACTTACAATGCGGCTCCTAACAAGAGACGTTCACCTCTGGGAGGAGTGCGCGCCAAGCGCGGCCCCTGCTAATGCACTTCTTACGGCTTCCCCTCGGCCTGTGAAATGAAATTCCTCCGTAGCTTAGTGAAATTTCAGCTGGGCAGCAACAGCTATTACCTCTTCAGGCCGGAGATTTTCTCTCCGCCTGCACAGTACCATCGGCCGTTCTGCTGGGGCTTTGTGGTGAAATTGATTCGTTCCTTTTGATCTATTATTATTGTGACAGCTAAGTAATTGCAAACATACATGAGCAGAGGAATCCACCAATGAATGAGAAGGGGGACCAGTCTGTTTTTGTATTGGCTAATGCTGAGATGTATGGCACCTAAGCACCTTGGCTGTGTGATGCTGTCCAGCCTTGCATCTATTTGTAAGTTTGGAATAGTGAACAGAATTCCCTTAATTCTGTTCTTTTATGTTTTACATTGGTACTGTGTCATGCTATTACTTTTCTTTGTGGCTGTCTTGCTATTGTGTACAAGGAAACTGGGAACCTCTCGTTCTGACCTCATTGTGTCAGCAGGGGGAGCCCTCCCTTACGCACATAGACGTGGGTTTGATCTGTGAATCATTGCTGAAGCCTCACACTGTACAGGGAAAAGAAAATTACAGTTGTGCCTTCACAACTGGTGAAGAGTTGTTTGCATATTTATGATTGCAGACAGCGTCCCTCTGAGACAAGCCAGATGACTCTGGATGACTGGTTGTTGAAGTGGAAATCAATCAGCTAGCTGAAGGACAGCGACAAAACATTGTTGCAGTTAGTTTTATTACAAGGTGTTTGTGCAGGAGCGCTGGTGAATTACGGGAATGATTGCTAATTACATGTACTGTACATAATGCATAATTGCATCTTTTAATTACAATTTCCATAAACTACCTCTAAGTTTGTGCAGAACTTGAGAAAGGCTATCTGCCGACTGAGTTTGACAGCTTACTCTGTGGTGGTGCATATGCCTCCCACCCCTGCCTGAACAGGAGGAAAGTAAATTGTTGCAGGCAGGATGTATGGCACAGCAGCAAACTTGCAAATAATTGTTGCGGGTGGTTGACCCCTGAAACAGAACGGTCTGGGTGTTGTTTGCAGGCGCTGCTGGAACTCCAAATGAGATTATTCCTTCCTCACAATTGGTTTTGCTCCCGATTGTGTTTGTTTCCAGTAGATGGCTTACACACTCCTAGTTTTCCTTGAGTCTGGTGGAAAATCTGTTCAAATGCTCTCTCTTGCTTGCTCTGTAATACATCGTGTATGTTATATACTATCTATATAATAGTATCTCCACATATACCATACATGCCTGTTTGCTTCAGGATGTTGGTCTGCTGATTACTGCTGATAAATGGAAGGTGATGTAAAAAGCACACACTCTCAAACAAACCACAGAAAACACACAGGGATGAATCTGTGAGGCTGTGGTGGGGATGGGAGCACAAACAGAACGGAGGGAAGTGCTTACGTATAGCATCCAGGAGGGATGACGGCCTCTCACTCTGTTCACTCTGTATTCCCACATGGAAAAACTGGGTGGAATTCACCTGTCAGAACCTTAAGATCCAGTGGAGGAGATAGCTGCAGTGCAAATGCCAGGGCTTTAGAGACCCCACCACCCACTTCACAACCCCCCCCCCCCATCCCGTCCCCCTCACCAGCACCACAGCATGAGCCCCCGCGATGTCAGAGGAAGACAGAAAAAGCCCTATCGCATCTCCCCGCGAGATTAAATGAAAGTGTCACAGTGAAACATTGGCTCTGATAATAGGACAATAGAGCCAGTTTCAATTATGGCTTTCCCAGGAGAAGACTGCAAGAAATAAATTACCTCAGTCGGGAAATTGTTTATTTTTTCTGTCAGTTTATTCCCTGTGACATTTAAATCTTTCTTATTCTGGCCTTGGGGCGGGGGGGGGGGGGGGGTGTTGCGCTGGGGGGTTGGGGCACAAAGAGCCAGTTTAAACTCAATAGCTCTAGCTGGGTCTTACAGGATGGTCTGCTGTGAGGGGCAGTTTAAATATTCCAGGTGGATACTGGCGGGTTCAGTGCGGTAATTAAGCCTCAAGCACCTAATGCTTTTATGGCGCCTTGTTCCAAGGACAAGACCGGGTTTAGCCCTGGCATCATCTACATGCAGACAGGTACGTCTTTGATCAAGATTTAAAGACTTTGTGCTGGCGGAACAGTTCTCTTTTAAAATGGGTATGTTCCTGAGGAATGGGGTGGGGGGGGTGGCGAGGGGAGCATGAATGTTCCTTAAAAGATCATTTTTCTTTGGCTGTGGTTAATATCCTCTGCTAACTAATTTGTACACTGCTCGCCAAAATTGGAAGTATGGTCAGCTGAGCTCTACAGATGTGAAACATGCTGAGCTGGGTAGAGGGGGTGGGGGGGGCTACATTCTGCATGAAATAGGTGTGTGGAATTATACATTTAGATAAGCCTAGATCAATTGAGGATTTTGCTGAAGGATGAAAACCAATTTCAAGGGAATATTTTAACATAATGAGCACGTCTTTGTTTCAGAAGACATTAAAGTCATTAATTATTCATTTAAAGCATGGATTGTTCTGAGCCAAGGTTCATACATTAAATTAGAATCAAAATGTCTTTTAATTAGTCTTCTGAAAATAACAGTACATGTGCATTTAGTTAATCTTACCACTCCCGGTTCACTTTTATTAGCTGTCTTTTGATCATTTGAATGTGAATTTGTGAAAGACATGGCAGATATCCTGATAACCGAGCTTGTTTCAATATGCTTTCAGACATGTGGGTGGCGGTGTGTGAGCAGAGTAACTCACAAGAAGGTTCTCTGTTGAAATACCTTGCAGGACAGCATTGTGCCTTTGAATAAGGCAGTTTAACCTCAGTTAGTATCTGTCTGTCTTTGGCTGTTGAGTTGGTCTGATCCATTCTGTGTTTTTTTGTGAGGGGGTAGACATTATTCTAGGAGTGGCATTGGTTAGTCTGGGTATACCTGCCCTGTGTAGGTGCTGTAATGCCACCTAGCATGCTGTAGTGTGTGGACTGCATCTTTAAGTAGCTCCAGTCACTCTTCCCAAACTCCCAAGCCAAAGAGGTGGCCAGAGACCACATGGCATCTGAACTGAAGTGGCTGGAACACTCAGACCTGTCTTCCTCTGACCCGTTCTGAGCTCTCAGCCTATACTGCTCCCAAGTCATCCTTCTTCCTGTCCAGACTTTCATGGCAACAGCAAACAATGACTCTGCAGATGCTTGCCTACTCAGCATATAGTGCACAAGCACTGTCCTCTGAGTCCAACAATTTCACATTCTTACTGAATACTAAATAGCACAGATCAGAGCTACCACTGTTTAGTACACAACCAGTGACAATAAAGTAGTGACATGCTCTGTTTCCCCAGCATTGATTCCTCTAATAAGGGGCATATCTCATTGTAGATAATGTGTGGGCAAATCTTGTTTCAGATAATATGCAGTAACAAGCCACTGGGGAGAAATGGATGGAGGAAGATACTGTCATCACCCCATTATCCCTTTTTCAGCTGCTTTGTAACAGAAATAAGAAGTGTTCCCCACTATAGGATACAGTCTGACTATAATGTACACCATATGAGTTGCCTAATACACAGTAGTACATTCCAAGTTAAGCGAATCACATTGTTTTGCATGTGTGCATCCTTAATAGTGCATTTTGTGTATGCACACTGTAGAACTGTACGTGAGTCTGTATGCTTGTTATAACTTGTCTGCGTATAATTGTGTGTGCCTGTGTGTTCCCTCATTTTAAATGAGTAAAAGAACAATATTTGTGTTTAGCTATGCTTGTTTGCTAGCCCCCTTCTGCAACTAGGTGGCAGAGGTGTCCCTCTGGGCACACAGCAGAATGTTCCCCTGGCACTAGGCAGCTGGACTGCTGCTGGAAATCTCAGCCTTTAATCCACTCTCTCATTCTACAGCCAGGGAGGAAAAGAGAGATAGAAACTCACACAGAACGACAGCCATTTCATGCTGATACCATCTGTGCGGAAACAGTATGTTAAAATAGAATGAAATTTATTTTTTTCCATCAATGAGGCACACACTCTGATAGGTGTGGACCAAGGACTTAATTTTCAGAACTCCAATTCCACAGCTCAGTCTGCTTTTTGGCCATATCTGAGCCTGTCTGCAGGCCCCCATGGTTTATATATCTCCGCTACAGACACGCACAGCATTACACAGCCTATTAACTTTAATGGGCAAACGCCGCAGGCATGAAGGCCGCTAAGGTTGGGCTCAATGGCGCCCATGGTGCTGGCGGATGCGCAATGCTAACGAGGCGTTGGTGTGAGCAGGCACACACGGACCGTGTCAACAGAGGCCCGCGAGCCACTCGCAGAACGCTGCCAAATGCTGTCTCAGGCCACCAGCAGTGACACACTGCAACAGCACATCAACAAACTGTTGGAGACGGTAAATAAAGTAATTACTTTGTTGAGTGGGCCAATGTGTATATAACAAGAAACTTGTGTTTGTTTATGCCAGCATCAACACATGCTCTTGTAGATTTCCCACAAGTGGCACATCTCCTCTTGATCTGTCCACTCTCCACACTCTGCCTGAAGTCTATCATTTTCATTTCCAGAAGGTAATGCAACAGCTGCCCTGATCCTATAATGAAGTTAATATCCTCTGATGAGCGTCTCACCATCAGCATCAAGCAAATCATTCACACTGTCTAGGGATCAGTTTCCAAGTCCTCTGACTCCTCTCTCACGGTTAACTGGGGTTACTGGCTTCCATAGCTACCTAGTTCAACTTCTGTCAGGTCATGCAATTGCCATGGCAACTGTTATTGTAAGTCTACGACAGTTATTTTTAATCACCCATGTTCTAACAACTGGAATTTACAGCGGAATAAATGGAGAGCACACACGCGCACGTCCACCCTTCCAGCTCTATCTGTCCAAAAGCGAGGCTGAATTAATTGTAATGGACAGGCATGTATTTAAGTCAGCCACCCCTTAAATGATGCAGTCAAGATGCACAATGATTTCCAAAATGGGATATTAATGTATTCCTCCAGAAAAAGACAGTGTGAATGCAAATGTGCCACAGTACTGGGGAAATAGACAGCAATCTACCTATATTCACTGGTGGCAAATGTATTTATTTGTAGTCTGTATGCAATACCTTTATCTCAGCAGCCACATGCATAAGTCTGTCGTCAGACATAGTGGCAACTGAAACTAAGTAAGCTAAGAAATGACAAGTTAGATTATTGCTGACTAATTCATGAACACTTTTCTTAAGGCTTAGAGCACCTTAGTGCGTCAAACACATTCATTGTGTGTGTGTGTGTGTTTTGTATGTGCATTGTGTTTGCGGTGTGTGTGCTTATGCTTGTTTGTGTGTGTTTGTTTGTGCGTGTTAGGGAGAACCAAAGACACAGTTTATTAAATTTTCTGAGCCCAATAGTTACCCGGGGAGTCTGGGACCCTGTCATTATGAATCTCCTGTTACCTTGAGGTTAGGATGACCTCACTTACGTTGGATTGTGTCTGGTGGTTATGGAAGTTCCAGCAGATATTTCTCACACACCAGCATGCACTTTTCATTTCGCCTGTCCTCTTTACTTAAAGTTCCAAAGCACAGTGTCAGCACAGCTCACATTTCCAGCACAACTTTTGCTTCCTGAGGTGTTTGAACTCATTGCTCTTTTCTTCTCTCTTCTCCTTCCCTTTCCTCTCCCCCTCATTGCTCCTCTGCTCTTCTCCTCTCATGCACACCACTCCTCCACTCTTCCCTCTGTTCTCATCACCCTTTCTCAACCCAACTTCTATGTAAAAAAAGTTGGTATAGTATAGTAGCCTACTTTTACAAATTTAGCAAAATGCAAAGATAGCAGAATGTCTGCACGCTGAACTTTTCCTCTGAGATCATTGTCATGGTTACACACTGTCATCACCTTGGCTATTCCATCCCCTGAAGTGGTATGCAATTTACTCCTGTGGAATGCTGACCCCGTATCATTGCCTGTCAAACCGCTGGTGTGAATTACAAAGTGGAGCTTAGAAGCAGACATAAATCAACTTTATTAACTGCCATATTCAAGTCCACAATACATATATTGTAATTCTTTGTTACAAGAGTTCTCAAGAATCAAAGCTAAGTTGAATATGTAATATAAGAATTACCATTGTGAATATGATAACTCTGAGAAGGAATGGACATTATGTGAATATTTTAATACTGACCTCACTTTCTTAGAGCTTGCCCATCTTAATCTAAAGTTAATCATTGACCTGAATATTAAAGTTGGTGTCATTTTAAGAGTGTGATAGTCAAAGCAACTTTATCACTGTGGTAGCAGATCTGTAAAGGGGAGATAACCTCAGTTACATCAAGAGTTGCAATGGAACTGTATCAGTGAATCTTTAACTCAGAAATTTGTGGATTTTTCCAGTTTACAAAAACATGCAGCAGCATATAAGAATCTAGGAGTGATTTACACTTTTAGCATCTCACACAAGAAAGCTAACGATTCAGTTTTGCTTTTAAGAAAGTCAGAAATATTGCCAAAGTGAGCTCTGCCCTGTTTTTTGGGGGTATGTTTTTATTTCTTCATGCCTGTAATGACGCAACTGTAATGCCTTTTCACTTGTCTTAACCATCAAACCCTGGCCCAGCTTCAAGTAGTACATAATTTTAGGCTATGTTACAGTAAAGGATTAAGTCTAACATTACCTCAATGCTAGCCTCCCTATGCTGCTTGCCATTGATTTTAAATTTTATTTTTCACCTACAAGGCATTATATAGTCTGGATCCAGTGTGTTGCAGAAATGCTATGTCTGTATCATGCATGCAGACCACTAAGATCTATAGATTAGGGACTTTTGGTTGTTCCTGAGTCTAAGTTAAAGTCAAAGGCAATTGTGTGTTTGTTGTGATAGCTCCTAGACTCCCAATCAGCATTAGTTCACTCAAGTCAGTCATCGCCTTTAATTTGAGCCTTAAAACCCATTTTTACAGGTTTGCTTTTTTGCAATGTTTCACTGCCTATTTTTTATTGCAATGTATAATTTATTGTATTTGTAATATTTCTTTCTATTTTATTTTCTTCTTATTATTCATATTTTCCTTTAAATTTGAAACATGCTTGCAAGTTTACATTTAAAATTACTGATGCAAAGTTTGGTTACTGTAAGGATTATTGTAGGGTGTGATTTTTAAAGAATTGCCTAATTACTTTGTCTCTATACCTTCATATTAAGCTCTGCCTGCATTTTAATAGAACTTTGTGAGTATTAATGAGGATGGAGAAGGGTTTGCATGCTGTTCAATGTGCATTGATATTAGCCAATGCTACTGGCTAATGTGTACTAATGCAGACTAATGAAGAGGGGCATGATGAAAAAATTGATTGATGCTGAAAGTTTGATGATTGGAGTAATACCATATGTTCTACATCTGTTATGTTGCTAAATCCATACAAATTCAAAACATTAATTAAATCCGCCTTTTCTTGCTAATGAAAGGTAGGTGTTAATATAAAAATATCAAATGCAGTTTGATGTAGTTTTAATCAGGTTATTTCTTTAAAATAAAGAAAAAACGTTTTAAATAACTTTTGTGTATGGAATTATGTTGTGTACACAATAATGACAAAAAATAAAAGGGCCAGAAACAGACTGAATATCGTACCCTTATGATGATGCACCACAGTTTTAGAGCAGTTTTGGAAGGCCTGTCTGTCCTTGTTTTTGAACATTCACCCACATGCTAAAGCTATGTATGAGTGCAGACGGCCCTACGACATCCAGCTGGTGCATGCGAAGGCCCTGCATGTTCATAGATTCCCTGGGAGATTTGTGGAAGCAATGCTCATGAGCCCTGTCCCAAATCCCATTGTCCTGATTTGAAATTGTCAGGAGGATCTGCACTCCGGTAAATCTGTGTATCATCTGTCAGCAACTCTTACAGTTTGTGACCTGCAAGGTCCGAATGAAACTCTGAACAAAATGGGCATCTGTTGTGACAAAACGGTGCATATTGGTTATATAAGGCCATTTTAGACTGACAGGGGTGGCTTTGCTGTCTGAAGTGCTCTGTGAGGCTTTATGAAATTCAACAGAAGTTATCTGCACCCTGTTCTAAATATTTAAAGGCATTCCTTCTTCATCGAGAAATTGGGTTGTTGTGCACTTGGATGTATCTAGGATGTATTTTTTTTTGTGTGTGGAGTGAAAATAAATACCAACAGAAAGTGTGAGTCTGACAGAGAGAAGAGATCAGCAAATCCAGCATCTTGTGTATTATTCATTGTTTCTCTGCTCTCACTTTGTATCGCATTCATAATTGAGTGCAGTGCATCGGTTTGGAAATCTTTTCAAGAAATGGCATATTTTCTGTTTTGATTCTGCCCCCAAAAAAGCAAAAAAAAAAAAAAAAACATGATGATGGGGCGAGTCATGGCTGCGTGCCAAAAGTAAATAGCTTTTTTCTGCCTCTGGGGTGTATGTGCAACACACGGTAAAACCGTGGCCCCAAGCGAACTCTGAGCCACTCCGCTTGGGCGAAAGAGAGATGAGTTCTCCGTGGCATGGTCTTTCCGTAACCTGCCTCTTATCCACGCTGCACCCTGTGGTGATGGCGGCCTCCCAGCCGCCACCCAGAGTACGTCGGTGGAGAGCGGCGGCGCTTGACACGCGGAACAGGGCTAACGGATCTTGTGCCGTCTGGCATCTTCTTTCACTCTCACGGCATGGCGCTGCTCTCTCTGACTGCTGGCTATATTTAAACCCGGCGCGCCGGGGAGATGTGGTGTCACGGAGAATTTTATTATCGCCACTCCACGTTTGTCAGGCCTAATTCACTCCTGCCGTATGTCTTCGCATAATACTGTCTGTTTGTATCACTGTAAACAAGAACAAGAAGCACAGCTCATCCCGTGAGTGGGAGTGTTCTGAGCTATGGTCATAGCTTTCCTCTGAGTGTCTCCCTGATCTCTAGCATTCCAGCTCCTTTGAGTAATGAGCAGTTAAACTGCCAATACTGGGCTGTATGACATTGCAGGTTTTAACCTAGCAATGTCATTAGCCAGCCATCACAGGCAGTTCATAGAGATGGCACACAGTTGGTTTCATTCCACCAGGGAAAGGTTATGTGTAATTTAACCAGACCCCACAGGCTTCTGGTGTATTTGCCCCATTCCCTTCAAAGCTCAAGGAACATAACACAAGAGACATGATCTGCGCCTGTGCTCCTCTGTAACTGCATGGCCTCTACTCTAGAAAATAGACCTTTGATTGTAGGTGGGGGAGTTGATGTGTTTCACTACATCTTTAAATAAAGATATATCTTTATAGTATATTTCTGTTCTCTGAAGTACAGATGTGCTAATTGTTCCTTAATATGTACATTAATGATTCTCTGAGGTACCATACCCTTTCTTCACATACCTGTGATTGAAGGTACAATAGATTCAAGGTTTCTTTACAAGATCAAGTGCATATATTTCTGCACTGTATGTTTTTATATGTACATATTTTGTAGATTGGTCTGGCTAGTGTAGGGGGTGACTTCAAAGCTGCCAATTTAAACTTAGAAATTTAAACTTAGAAATGCGAAAAAGGTGTTAAAAATTGTTATTGAAAAAAATAAAAACAAAGGCTTTTAAAAGGCTGTGGATTTCTCTTCTGTCACACCACCTGGGGGTTGGCCTTTCGAATGAGGCATAAGAAAAAGCTGTTCCCGCCAGCTGTTTACCCATGCACGGTCTAATTCCCCTCTGAGTGAACAGTGATGACCTTCCTCCCCTTCCTTTGTGTTCCAGGGCAGAGGGCGGCTTCCTGAGGGTCCTGCAGGTGGACCTGGAGGTGGACAGCTTCCTGGGACCACTAGGCAGCAGGTCCATCAGCTGGCAGGTGGAGTACCCAGGCACCCGTATTCTCACAGAGGAGGCCGAGACTGAAATCCACCTGGCACAGAAGGACCTGGGAGGCATAGTTCCATTGGCAATGGTGAGTGAACCCATTATCAGTCAACCAATTAACGGCAGCAACAATGGCAGGAAGAGTGCATCACAGGCTAATGAGTGACAAACAAAAAAGGCTAATTATGAAACCAGCCAACCAGCACCAAACTATAAAACGGGGCAGGTAGGTACTCTTTCAGGCCTTTTTTTGGGTTGTGCTTGCTTGGAATCAAAGGCAAAATAATTGACTTAAAGATTCAAAAATACACACTGTAATTTATATGCTACAAATTACAGTGTGTATTTTTTAATCTTTTGTATTCTTTTGCAGAAGCATCAAGACATTTCTCACTTTGTAGGAAGCATCAAATATGCTTTTTTAATCAAACTTCCATCAAACCTTGCTGTGCATGTGAGGAAAGAAGCCAGCGTCAGTTTAATTGTGCTTTTTGCTTTTGAACTGGTATTTGATATGAAAGGTCAGAACACATTTGGTCTTTACTGGTGTAAATGAGTGGATGGGAATATGTTGATTGCACAGCGGGTGTGAGTGTGGGAGATGGGGGAGAGGGGGGAGAGGGGGAGGGGGAAGCTCATTCTCCTGGCAGTGTTAAGGGTGTACAAAAAGTGTGAAGACTGCAAATAGAACTCCTGGCAACTTTGCTGCTAGCACCGATTGCCTGTTCCTAATTTGTTTTTCTTTTGTTTGTTTATTTTACTCTTCAGCATGTTATTCCAATATTAGATTATATCTTTCTTTTTACATGCCCATCTCTATTGCAGAAAATGACCGTGTTTGTTTGTGTCTGAGAGCACACTTGGGCTTGAATGACTAGGTGTTTTCAGCTTGTTTGGTGAAGGATCACAGACAATACTGAAGGTCCATGGGCTACGATTATCATCCAATGGGTTGTTGATACCTGGCATAAACTGTCTGTGGCTGTTAATTAAGCCTAATCAGTTTTGAGAGGAGATTCTGACGTTTTGACAAGCAAGCCCCTTAGTCTACTTAACAAGGGTAGTGACACCCATGGGTACCATTTTGTTTGGGTGTTTCAGAGAAACCATATGATCTTTCAAAAACAAGTACTGTTGGTACAAAGATTGCATCTGTACTAGAATTTTATGTAAGTCAACCAAGCTTCAATAAAAAGTGAGGACATGAGCCGTAACATTATAAATGTGTTTTAATACAAAATCACATCTCTAATGTTAGTTATTATGGTTTCATGGAAAGATTTCCTTACTTTAAATGGAGCTAGGCTGAGTTCCTGGAACGTGCCATAGACTTCCAGTCATTATGCTAGAGATAAGTGCAGTCTCATACTTTCAGATTCCTGATATTTTTCTGGCATGCAGGAACAGAAATGAAAATACTTGTGGGTTTCTCCACTTCCAAAATCTCTGTCTCTTTCATTTGATTTGAGTTGGATAAATTAATATTTTTGTGTGTTTGCTTAACAACACTGAACTTATGGGCTTTCCATTTATTTTCACAGTAAGCTACTGAGAACAAATATTGAACATACTTTGAGTAAAACCTCCATAGTGGAGTTGTGAAAATGCAGCATACAGCTGTGGACAGCAAACTTATGTTTAATCTTCCAGCTACTGCACTGTGTGGCCGTTCATGTGACCCTGTGTTGGTGAGATATCCAAGCCTACATAAGCATCTGTTATACGTTATTCTCATTTGCAAAACACATTTCAGGGATTTTCAACAGATGTTTATGATGCTCAAACAAACATGGTGATAATCAATCTTTGGAGAGCTGATAAAACTATTGTCATGCGCTGCATAATGTCCGTTCACGCAACATCCGACTGCATATACGTAAGTGGTCCCATAAGGTTATAACAGAGTTCAGAAATCCTGATCAGAGAAAGGGACGTAGAGGATGTAACCTATTTAACCCATATACTACCTTGCCAGATACATTGGCTGAAATACAATACTGTATGTGTACAGTATTTGGCTATTAATCAATACAGGTACACTACAATACCCCATTTAGCTTTGCTAAGTATATAATGGTGTTTGCACAATGTCGTATTTCACAGAACGTATCATGGATGTTAAGCGACACACGACTGTATTACGGACATCCTGTGTAAGGGAGATTGATATATGTTAAACTGGACTGAATTATATGAGCAGAGAAAGAGGCTGCTGCAGTTGAGCCAAAGATATAAGAACACAGTGGAAAGGGCATCTTCTGTACCATCGTCTGTAGCTGCAGACATTGTACAGCAGTAGGTAGTAATTACCTACTGACTTTCATCACCAATGGGAAGTGAATATTTTCAGTGTACAGATTGCTCTTGGTGTGAAATAATAAAGATAAGAAGTTAAGTATTTTTGGTTTATTCTAAAAGCCAGTGAGCTTAATTTAATTTCCTGTGCCTTTAATTGTTCCATCAAGCTGGTTAGCTAATTGTTTGTGTCATAAAATACATTCATACAGCCACCCAATAGAATATTTACATGAGGTAGTCACTGTGACTTTTGCCACCTGGTTAGTTTTCCCAAATATCAGTAGCAAAAGCACTAGGATGTCTCTTCTTTATTGTATTTTCTGTGTTTTATAAGCAGAGACTGTCATAATATTAACATTTGATTCTGGTCTTTAAACTTGTGTTTGGCATTGCAAAGATGTAGGTTAATTCGAATATTTGTCGATTACCAGTTCAGTTTTAATTAGGGTCTCTCCTAATACAAAGACATACCTGATTTTTCTTCCAGCTTTCTGAGGCATATCATAAAAACTGAACATCGTTTGTATCTGCACATTGTTTGCTCTTGGTGATGAGCTGAAAACATTTGTATTCTGTGGCTACAACCATATTGAACTGTCACCACCTTGATATCTGGTGAAGTTGTTGTAGAATCAATTACCATCTCCTTTCTCTATTTTGTGTTTAGCACCAGCAAATTGACTGTACACTGTTCTGCAGGTATTTTTGCTGCCAGTAGAGACTTTGCAGGCCTGTCAAATGAACAAGTAATATGCACTTACACTTCAAGTGTATCTTGGTTGCACTGAACGGTACACCCCTCTTACTGACTCACGAGAAAAAGCCACAGGAGACATGGTCTCCCTACAGGAGAAAGGTAATATTTACCCAAACTGCCAGTAATTCCCCCCATTCATTCATTCTAGAAGATGAATGAATGAATAGGGAATAATATGGGTTTTTGTTATTTGTGTTGGGGCTAACAGGGAGGCAGTATACTTACATTGTTCTACAACCTGGAAAAATGCAGTGGTGCATTTATCAACTTATTCTTTTTCTTATGACCGAATGAAACTCCCACAGAAGACACTCTCACAGATCTGACAGTATCTCCCTGATGAACCTCCCCCATTTTGAGATCCACAGGCTTTTTCAGTCCTTAGTCTGATGCAAAAATGGCCAAATCATCATGATTATGTGGTTTAGGATAGATTTTTTCCCTTTGCTGCTGAACAATTGTGGATGATCAAATAACTTTATTAAAGGAGTGATTGTAATGAAGATTTCATGCCCTAGAGCAAACCAAACTGCATTTTTGAACATGAGATTCCTGGCACTACCTTTTCCCATTATATGTTTTTCACACTGCTTCAACTCTGCTTTTGGTTTCTGTTAAATAATGTATGGTTTCATTTTATACATGATTAAATTAATATAGTTATCAAACATTCCAATATACACATATACATTTTTTATACATATACAAGCTTTTTTCCTCTAGCAGTTGTGCACATTACAGTGCAATATGTAGTTCAGGGAGTCCTTTTGAGGTCTGGCACACAAAGAGATGGCTCTTCCCCCAGGACTCCAGAACCCCAGAAAGAGAACAGCAACAAAAACGTGTCATGTCACACTGGCTCTGCGGGGTTGTGGGTACGGCATGGCTGATTTCCTCTCTCCTCTGGTGCTCTTGGCACGGCCTGTGCGATGGAAGTGCTGCCCTCTGAGCGGGCTGATGCCAGGCTTCTTCTCCTGCAGGTGCATGCCACATGGCACAGGATACAGCTGATGCCTTCTTCCGGCCATGTCCTGCAAAGCACGTCGCGTGTACCTCAATCATTAATGTGTGTCCGTGAGTGTGTGTGTGTGTGTGTGTGTGTGTGTGTGTGTGTGTGTGTGTGTGTGTGTGTGTGTGTGTGTGACAGTCAGAGGGACTGCAATACTTTTTGTTTTTGAGTTTTTTTGTATGTATGTGTGTGTGTGTATGTATGTATGTATGTTTGTGGGTATGTGTACATGTCTATATGTATTATTTTTGTGTGTGTGGGTGCGTGTGGGTGCTGAATGAATATGTTAGTTATTTTAGTTAGAATGTATGCAGCTTTCATAGAGTGTCTAAGTGTATTTGTGTTTGCAGGATGTATTTATGTTGAGTGTGGGTAGTATGTGTTTATAAATACATTTTGTGCATGTGGCATGTGAATATATATGGTGTGCGTGTCGGTTTATGTGTGTATTAATATGCATATTACAGTGTTTGTATGTGTATGTATGCAGGAGATGGACATGTATATGCTTGCTTGCCGCCATGTGTATATTTGCTTGCACGTATGTGTGTGTCAGAAGGCCATGCCAGTTTGCAGTATGTGTGTGTGCGCACCTGTGTCCGTTCATGTGTATGTGTGGGTGTGTGTCTGCTTACGTCAATACAAGCACAGCAGGCTGCAGTGCAATCTTAGATTAGATTAAGTCACTCAGGCATGAAAAAGCCTATGCAGATATCTGCCTCTCCTTGTGGACCTGATGGCGGAGCAAAGTAAGTAATATGAGAGTGGCTCACAGTTCAGCTCTGTTTCCTTTCACTTCTCCACAGGAGGCTTTTCTAAAGTCTCCAAAGTGTGGTGCTGGGACACACGCCATGATGTCTGTCATCGATTATTCCAAAAAGAGGTTGCAGTTCATGTAAACGCTCTGCATGGCCAGGGGGTTCTTTTTTGTTTTGTTTTTTTTTGTTTCAGTGACAGAATAATGGTGAACTTTTATTGCGCGTTCCAAAGTGGCCTGACAGTTGTTGATTCCCGCGTTCGGGCCAGGGGAGCCTGAGCTTGCAGGGAGTGATGATACTAATGGACTCAAGAGTGGCAGTGCTCACTCACAGGGAAGCTATCACTGACGGACATAGGGAATCGAAGAAAGGTTTCTCCCATCTCCTTTAATTGAATGGGCCAGAATGTCTTCAGTGGACATGGTGAAGGCATTTGATGAAACAACAGTGTTGTTCCTTTGGTTAAAAGAAGCTTTCATGTGTAATTAGTTCTTATTAGGCTAATAGGCCACATTGTCTTCTGCTGTGATTGAAAAGGTAATTGAATTTTGGCCAGAAATAATCCTTTTAAATGGAGAGAGGAATCCATAAATGACTCTGCTTCAAAGGCAGTAATGTAATAAGGATAATGATTATTAATAATGTAAAGCTTATTCAAAGTTTGATCACATTTATGGCTTATTAGCCCAATAGCCTCTCAACCCCATTCTCCTCCCTCATTTATTTCCTATTTTCATTCATTTGCTTGCTTGTTTCTTATCAATGGTAACAAATGCAAGTGTTGTGGTATTTCGAAAGCAAGAAAATGGGCATACTACCAGAGCTGTAATCTTGTCTGTGAATAAGGAACACCATCTAAAGAGATGTATCTGACTGTGAAACAAATCTCTTTATTTCTTTAAAGCAGATTTTCCCTGTCTGTCCTGTTGAGAGACACACTTACTGGCTGCCAGCTGCATTGATGTGTCTGCCACCCATTTCAAATGGGGAAATCCAGGGTTTCTGCAAACACAGTGTTTTTTTTTTGTAAAAATAAGGAGGAAAAGGTGGGGATTGACAGAAAATGGAGTACGAGAGTGTCACTGTGAAGTCCAGGGAAACAAACAACTGCAGCAACCAGTGTTAGAAAAACCCCAGGTGACACTCGCCACCGCTCCACAGGTCTCCCGCCATGTTCGCCCAACTATTCCTCACTCTCCCTTAGCTACACGACACGGCACACAACATCCATGCATTTTTTAGGTCGTTTGGAGATGGATTTTAACAGCAGTAATTGGAGGCAGATATGATTCTTCAGCCCGGCAGGAGGCTGCTCCATTATCTTTTGCCATCCAAAAGTAATACGCTCCTGACCACCAATGCCTCATTATCATTATCGGTGCAGCAAAATGACCGAGTGGGAATGATGGAAAATGAGGCAGGGGAAGGGACATACATCACACCAGGGCTCATCAGTCTTGCTGCTGTAACCTCAGCGGCGAGCAGCGTTCGCCTGAGATACGCATTCAAAGCATTCAAATGAGAAGAAATGAAAGGAACGGTTTGTATTGATATGCGGTTCGATGTGTCGTTACACAGTGCATCATCGTGGAGGCCTTTTTTGAAACAGCACCATTCTGAAAAGATAAAGGCATCGATCAAGGCGGTCCGATGTAACATCTATTAATTTCAGCATGCTTTTCCTGTCACTGTGTGTGCGTGTGTTTTTATTCCTTCTGCACCTTTGATTGTGGCAGCTTCAAATTGGAAAAAAAGTGATATGTTCTAGTTACGCTTGAATACATGTCTTAACTCATATTGTGCTTGCAGTTGTTTCTATTTTATCATATATGCCATTGAATAGAAATTTTGCAAAAGCACACATGCATATGGCTAAAAAAGCAATTTAGCAGTTAGGCTAGCTGCGGGTTCAAATTTAACATAGGAACCAATGCATAACCCCCAACCCCTAGAAAAATACATGGCCTGAATTGCAGTTCAATAAATCTAGCTGTGTAAATAGGTTAAGTGTATAACATGTAAAATTGTATACTGCTAAGGATAGAGTGTCTGTCACTTTATAAGGCCAGGCCAAAATAGGACCTTAAATGGAAATGGAATGTAAATTTAGGCATGATTAGTATTTCATCCGGCTGAGATTTACAACACATTATCTCGAGGACATGTTGCAAATATTTGGAAATCTGGGCTCAGTCAAAAATACTCAGAAGGTCTTTGTACACTGCCTGTGAGGATTCCAACTGTGAATGATTTCTTACTGTCACTTCTACTGCTGTACATTATGTAGTAATACACCACTGGCGAGGAAGTGATGATTCAAGAGCTCTTAAAGGGTACATATTATTCTCACTCCCTGTCTTTTTACTTTTTTTCAACTTTTGTGAGAGTCAGTGGCTCAAGATTCATTGACTGTCCCAACCTGGAGAATAATAACTAATTACATAATTACACAGCTAAGTAGTACTACATTGCAACTAGTACTAGTGAGCCTTGCTGTAGATGGATTATAATTACATTATGATTAGTCCTTATCTTGTCCTTTACAGTGTAACATTAGTTGTAGCGTTGGGACACTGAGGTTAAACATAAATTAAGTTTAATGCCAATGCGAAGGGAGAAGGTCCTCCTAATAAATGTTGACAGGGAGGGAGAAAGGAGGAAGGTGGAGGGAGTTGCCATGTTGTTTTTTTTGTTGTTGAACTTCTTAGGCTCCTGCAGCAACCCTCTCCCTTTGACTACACCAGGAATTATATAATGCATGTGTTGTCAGAGAACAATGGAGTCAACATATTCTTGGTTTGTGCACCTGCAGGTGCCCAGCCGGCCAGGGGCCACCAGAGACTAGTAAGACCAACAATCTTAGCTTAACCAGCTTAACCCCTGTTACAACCCAAAGAGGCTGGGCAACTGTTTCCTCGGCAAAACCAACTACCAGCCACAACTAATAACAGATCTAAAGAACACTCTACCGCAAGGCTCATGTCTGCCTCCTGCATGCACATCTTACTGCATGACCCATCTGGAGGCCCTGGGAGTTAACATGTTACTGGACCACCAACTTTTTTTGTAACTTTCTTATGCACTTTGCCTCATTAGTCGCTCTGAATAAGAACATCTAACAAATGTCCTTAATGTAATAATGTAATGTAACTTCTCCTAAATTCTGAAGTTATGGTAAAGTAAAATGGTGGGCAGGGCCTCTGTTGTTTATGTATGTTTAGCACAGGGGAAATTCGCCCAAAGAAAAGATGGATGAATTCAAGAGACCATTCACATATACATGCAGCATTGTTTTTACATATGTTTGCACCAGGAGTGCGAAAACAACAGCTAATGCAAGAGCTGAAGGTATCAGAGGAATTTGATTGACACCTCTCTTTGAAGGAGGTACACATTTACAATGTTATACATTTACAGAAGAAATTCTGCTCTGGCACATTTTGGGCAAGAAATACTTTTGTCCTATTAGCTAAAGTCATGCAATGAGTTATGTTTCAGATCATAAAATGAATGAACTGGAATAGAAGATGTAACCACATGGGCATCACACTGTCCCACTTCCCCAGTAAAATCTCCACTGCTATATGTAATGTAAAAAAAAAAAAAAAACGCTTAGAAAAAAGAGTTACTGAACGTGATGCAATATGCAGTTATTACCAAAAAATGAATGAATTGCATGGTTCTTAAGTCAATGCAGGGAAGCTAGTCCAGTCCAGAGGCTACATCACATTTCCAAGTGGCTAGAAACAGATCCTGAAAACTATGAAAAATTCTTCCTCTCCATTTTGCACCAAAGTGAAACATCAGAAATTAAAAGACAGAATTGGGTTTCCAAATGTTAAAAAGCTCTAAGGCCTTAAGAAGGGCTTAGCAGAAGGACCAGTCTTGATTCAGAAGTATATCATAAATTGTGGGAGAGATAATGATCAATTATAAACTAGACTTCTGTATAAGCTCATAGTTTGAGTATTATAAACTCTTTTTTCAGAAAAGGAATTATCAAATTATGGACAAAATTGTAATTATGAAGTGAGGACAAGAGCAGACAAGCTATCAGAACCATTCCATAGTCATTATTGTCCAGGGACCCATAACATGCTGAGCCGAAGTAAAATACTGTAGGTTCCCTTTGCAGTATACTCTGGAAACTCAGAAGCATAATTCTTAAGTCAAATATATGGCCATCTACTGTATAGGTCTGCTGAT
Source organism: Albula goreensis (assembly GCA_022829145.1). NCBI lineage: Eukaryota > Metazoa > Chordata > Actinopteri > Albuliformes > Albulidae > Albula > Albula goreensis. Next base: position 34,984,144 of record CM040744.1, read on the forward strand.
AAGAATTTAAGTTGTGCCATGGGCTAAATGAAATGTTGGCCCTTTTCTCAGTAATAGGGTAAAGAAATTTGCAAGGCAATTTGATATACTCCTATAGAAAGTCAGCGAGGATAAGCGCTGAATGTAATATGTGAGGGAGGATACATACACGAAAGGGAGAGAGCGGTGAACAGGACAGAATATTAGGTTTCTGTTTGTGAGTGACCTCTGGGATTAGAGTACATCCCTTCTTCATTTGCATGAAACTATTAAAAGTAGAATGAAAAACATTTCATATGCATAATTCACATGCCGAATGCAATTAAACGTTCTCACCACTGCAGTCAGAAGGCAGAGTGTAAGCAGCGAAATTGAAAGCAAAAGGCGTGAACGTGTAGAATATGTATGATGGCTGGCTCTTTGAATTAAAAGAACAGATGAAGGCTGTCATTACCACAGTATGGTGTGAGCTTAGCATGTTTTGTGATATATCAATACTGCCCCTTCAGTTTTATCAAATTTTATGGTTCCTCATCCAACCAAGATTCTTTCAGTGTGTGTGCTGTTACATATAATATTGGATTGGCTATTGTATTTTGTTATTTATTGGTTTTGGTGTATAGCTGAAAATTGCAATAAGAAACAGGTAGACAGCATCTACACGCATGTACACAACACTCAAAGCCTAGCTTCTTACTTTTTGACTTTTGTTAATGGAACACGTGGAGACAACTTAAGAAATATGCCGACTATGCAAAATAATTATTTCGGGAGCCCTGGATGGGATTTTGTCTTGTCATGGATTGTAAACTGTAGTTGTGAAAATTGGCAGCACCACTCCTCTTCAGCATTCTCCTGCCCACCGACCTCTTCCCATGCCCAGCCAGGCCACTCACGCAGTCAGATCAGTCGTGGTTCTACGTAAAAGTGTTGCTCTGCAGAGTGGTGTTTGTGTTTGGAGATATCCCCCAGGGCATTGCTAATACTCTCATACTCTCACCATGAACGTCTGAGCTAACCAGCAATGTGTTCTGGTTAGCATGGCTAGAAGTCACTCTGTGGCAGCTCAGTCGGAACAAATCAGGTATCAGGAACAGTAGCAAGCTGCCGCATCGGCCGTTACAGCCCTGTATATCCCTGCTTATTTCATGCTACACTTCATATGTGCCTGGCACTGATTATAAATAGGTGAGCGTATTGCATTATGCTTCTGTGAATATGATTCATACACCAAACAGAGGGAACTGAGGGAAGGGAAATATATAGATCCCAAGTGGGTAATACATTAGCAGCGTGTATGGCTTGGGGCCTAAATTAGCATGATAAAGTACACCAGCTAATTGAACCTACTACAATGTTCATGGGTGACGCAATGCATGCAATTTTAATTCATGTGATGTGTGGATTGTCTCTTTCATATGTGCACTTCACTTCAACAAAAGAAAACTGTGCATTTGCGTATTATTTGTTTTTTCAAAACAATTTTATTTTTATTTTTATGTATTTAAATTAGGGCTGTCAATTGATTAAAAATAACTCATTAATCACATGATTTGCTGTAAATGAATGCAATTAATAATTCTTTTGTTCTTATTAATCACACAAGAATGTGTCAATTTTTATAGCCTTAATTTAAATGTTAAAAACACTGAAGCTGTTCCTTAAATAGTCCTTACAAACAGACAGAATGTCGTGCTCTTGGAAATTGACAATGGTTACATGGGACAATGGGTTATATCGTTAGGCAACAGGTGTTAATAGTTTAAGACATTTACAGGTGTGGAGTAACAACCAGCTTAGGTTCCCTCTGCTAGCTCCCTCAGTTACAATACTTTATGGCAATACTTAGAAATGTTGTTGGATGTGATCGCTGTACCTGCAAACATTATGAACTGCTTTGAAGGTGGGGCCAGAAGAGGAAAATAGAATGAGCTAGTGAAGAGACAAATCATTGCGCTCTTGATCAGGCCTGTCCTTTAACTGCTGTAACCTGATAGATATCAGACGTCTTCATAAATTACACCCCTTGTGATCTCTGTGATGATGAATTGCTCACCTCATAATGTAAAAGCATACTATTTTTAAATAAAACTAGTCTCCATTTCCAGCTGATTATTCAGTGAAGGTATACTTTTACATTATTTGTCGTAAATGCACATACAAAGTAATTTGCCTGGAAAATCATCATGAATACTATACTGTAAAGCATATTATGGTAAATGTTTGTGAAATGTGCTGTACTAATTTGATTTGATCTGATTAGAACAGAACATTGGTATTCTCAAAACATGAACTTGAAAGTAATTTTCTTCACCTCAATTTACATTACATTTACTGTATATATTCGTAAGTCGTTAAATTCACTGTAATTGTTCATTACAGTTTTCCTGTTATATGAATCCAATTTAGGGTGTCACCTATTTATTAGTTAGTCATTGTTTGTTATATGTTTTGTTAAAATATTTAGAAGAATATTTATTTAAAATACATTATTATATAAATGTTATAAAAGTTTTCTGAGTGTATTTACATCTGATTCTCCACTATTGTTTATACAGAAATGTAATGTCCTATTAAGGTGATTCTTTATATGTAAGCACTCAAGACATCTCACTATGAAGAAATGTGAAAAGCTATTTTCACTGAGGCATTTTCTTGTAGATGTGCATTTAAACTAACGTTGATGTTTTTTCAACATGCAAGAATAATTTTACCTGACAGAAAAAGACATAACAAATTCCTTGTTCATGATAGCTGATCATACAAATCCTGAGTATTTGCCTACAAGCCAAAAACGTCCAAAACATGGCAGAATTAAAGGTTTTAATTGGGGCTGTCACATTTGGCCTTAGCTGCCACCTCTATCTCCTCACCCAGCTCTGATACCTGTGCTGTTATTGTCAGACCTCGGGGGGAGGGAGGTCGGCTAATTGAGTCACCCTGTGTGCTCAGTTTCAAAGAATAAAGGAATCCACTCTCTCGATCTGCGCCTTCGTGCTCTCAAAACGAACACCATCTCCACCGTTTGATACTGTTTTCGACTCGCAGAGAGACGCCTGGGGTCTCATTGTGTATCTGAGAAACGAATGATGGGAGACTGTTCTAATGAGTGGTACTATGAGTGGTAGCACGACTTGCCCAAATCAGAACATCTCCTCTGTATTCATTCTTTTGTGCCTCTCTTTTTTTCTTTTAAATTTATCTATTTATTTTCAAGGGAGGCTTTTTTTAGGAAAGTGCTGCTTGTGAAGAGAAAGAGCTGACAGAGTAGCTGCAGGGCAACTGAGACAATACTGTGTGATTCATCAGTGTGCGGCAGTTAGGCACATTCTCTTACAGTGATCTCTCCCCTCTCTCTCTCTCTCTCTCTCTCTCTCTCTCTCTCTCTCACACACACACATACACACATAAACACTCTCACCCTATCTCTCCCTCTGTCTCTTGTCTTTCCAGCATAAACTCAAAATTATATAACGAAAATAAATTCAGTAATGAATGTAGATTCTTAATTTTTGATAATGGTCAACTTTGGGAGCCAAGGTGATTATATGAACAATGTACATGGTTTAGGATGTATCGCTCATCAATCCTAACTCTATAGGGTACTGTGCATTTACAGTGTAGAAAAATTGTTTAAATAACCCAGTTGTCCAGTTGTTGGTCTCATTCTAGCAGACTTATGTTTGGTTTTCTTGTTGGCAACTAGCTTTGCTTGGGCAATTACTCATGGTTAACATTGGAGAATGCTTGCTGGTTCGACAAGAGTGTTCCAACATTGTCTGACAGAAAAAAAGCCCAACAGAGAATTCTCTGTCCTGCTAAATAGTTGCTTTTACATCCATTACGTCTCACCCTTTCTATATTTATGTATATTTCAATATATGGTTAATTCCAGAGCATATTTGTCTTTCCTAATATTGAGATGCAACTCCGTCATTGTAAAAACCAGCATTGTATGGTGTAAGAGTGGAGACAGCATTCAAGAGCAACAGCACTAGTGATGCCTGCTGTGTGGACTTGGGGTTTAGGAGGATACTAAGCTCAGCTCAGATTGCAATATGGATTTTGATCAGAGCAGTGTCCTTCAGGCATATCAGTAGCCTTCACCATTGGGTCAACCATAAGAAGCTCACCTGGAGCCGAGCGAAGGCCTTTCCATTGATTGCCTGTGACTGGCAGTTAAAGGGAGTTATCTAGGGATCTGAACCCAGCTTATCTGCATGCTTAGTAACCTGGCTCTGTAGGAGATATAGAGCTTCAGCGGTCAAGCTAAGGGTTCAAGACATGCCCCCTCCCACCACCCCATACCATACAAATATTAATGCAGCCATATGCAATGTCTTAGTTTTTTGGCACTTTTAATCCTCCTGTTTCACCAAAACAGCGCCTGCCCTTGAGGTCCCCAGAGATGGTCCCGCACATCCCCAGCCCGTGACCTTGCAGTGCCTGGGAGCACTGTAAAACTTCCTCTCGTTTATATTCTCCAGGGGACGCTGAGCCTTTTTGCCTGACCCATTGATCCAGCTGTATTGCAGGTGTGCTATTCATGAGTGAAGCAGGCTCTGTGTCCTATAAACTTAATATATAGAGCCTTGCCTTCCTGCCATGTTTTATTCAGGAGCCAGGCTGCCACTGCAGAAAAATGCAATTCACGGCCATTTGGCTATTACAAGAGGGCTGTGTTTTTCCCTCCTTTATTTGTATGAAGAAGAAATCTGGAATTATCTTCCCTTCTTTCAAAATTGTGTTGCTGCTACTTTTATTCCATCAATATATATTGATCAGAGAGTGATTATTTCATGTAACTATGTGTAATGGTTATAAAGTATGCTTTTAAAACTCCATAGAAGAGCTGTGGAGATTGTCTATTTTGTTCATGTTTTCCTCTTTAATTTCAGTGGTGTCTATGGCACAGCTAAAATTAATGGAGACAAGCCGGAAGACCCTGTAGCTCTTCATATCCCAAACAATTCCATTAAACAGTAAGCTTAGATTAGATGCTGTAAAGGAGATGAAGCAGATTGTCAGAGACCATTTACTGCACAGCAGTCCTACCCGACCAGCTAAACCCCAAATGCTTTTTTTCTTCATAGACTTTCATTGCTGTTTCTATAGCCTACATTTGATAGCAATATCTCTAAGAACAAAATTCAAACAAACCCATAAAAAAACAAACAGCTCGCTCTAATTCCATTTTCCATTTTTAAAGGGAGGGGAGCTGGTGCAGATTTGCTTGAAGAGCTACTTTTATTGTTTGCTCTGTGGGCTTAACTATACAGCTTACTCTCTGAAAATGTGGCATGGAGCCCACTATTTGTTTGTGTCAACAGTAGCAGCCATGCTGAGTTGTATTATGTGTGACTTTGCTGAAATGCTTGTTTTGTTAATGGCTTTGTGTGCCTCTTTTCTGTGCTCTCCAAAATGTCAAAATTAGATTCCTCTGAAGTTGTCCCTCTGAATGTAACACTCCACCGGTGCTGTGTTTATTCTAATCATGGGGTTTGCAGCAAGCAGAGTGTCTAGAAATGTATTCATCTTTACAATAGACTTTGCACTCTGAGTGTTTGCCTTTTTGTGGTCTCTATTTTTGGACCAGGAAAATGAATATTTAAGAGATAAGCTACAATCCATAGTCACATTTTTTAAGAACAATGACTTAGAAATGAAAGGTGAAAGGAATTAAAACAACACAAAAACAAGAAAGTTGGGGGGAGAAATATTCACCATCAGTTGTTTGACTATTAATACTGTTTGTGTTGGGAGACATGGTGGAGCTCTCTGCTGTACAGGCATGGAGGAGGCGAAAGCTGCTGCGTGTAGCTTGAGTGGATGGCTTCTCCAAAATATGACTCTTATTACTCCACACATATTTGTGATGACTGCATACAGAGAGAATCCATTATTTTTAGAGTGATGTCCTATCACATCCTGTCAAGTTTCCCTCTTTGTGCTGTAATGTATTTAGGAGGAAAAGGGAAGCTCAAAGATTTCAGTCTCTTTGTAATACAAATGAAATCTTTTTCCTCAAGAAAACTGTTTTTAATGCTTGACTGTCACAGTAGTTGAGACAACCCATGTGTCCTTGTCGAGGTCATCATCTTATCTGATTACTTAGCTGTTAATTTTTTTGCTTATGTGACTTTGATCTCTCTCTCTCTCTCTCTCTCTCTCTCTGCTGTGTGCATGTGTGTGTGTGTGTGAGAGAGAGAGAGAGAGAGAGAGAGAGAGAGAGAGAGAGAGAGAGAGAGAGAGAGAGAGAGAGTTTTTGTATAAGGGGAATGCATGAATGGTTGTGTGCTGAAACCATCATTTCCTCTGGGAACTCTATTGAAATTTCTTCCAAGAAATTTCTTCCTCATTCAGCTTATTCTGGGCTGTTTTTAAGCAGATCTCAAACCTTTCTGAAGATAACTGTGAAACCTAAATTTTCATAGAAAAAATTGTGGAATCAGTTCTAATTCCACAAGTAAATATTTGTGGAATTAGAAGCTGGGTTGAAAAGCAGTCCAAAAACACTGTACAAGTGTGAGGTAATGTAATTCCCCTCGAGCCAAGCTGCAACACAAGTCTTCTCCACATGGCCCCTCATTATGCCCCATCTCTGAGTGGATTCTTGCACATACATTCCCACACCGCAATGTGCAGCTGTTATGTTCTACCAAGAGGTATTCTGCTGTAATGACCACCTAAGCACTGTCTCAAGCACCTTCCTGCAGTCTATATGATAGTATTGGAAAGTAGTTAGTGGTCTTTAGGAGCTTCTGAAGGGCAGTCGTTTGGCACACATGCAATGAGGCCTCCTCTGTAGCTGCGTATAATGGGCCTCTAAAGTGTGAGGCACAGGGGTGTGCTTCGGTCTCAGGTGGGGACAGTTCCCCCTTGTTAGGAAAGTGCATTAATCTCATCGGCTGCTTCCCTGCTTCACTGCATTGTCAAACGGTGATATATAGCGGTGTCCGCAGTGCAACCAGGTTTTAATTCCCTGCTTCGCCATCACTCTCTCATGCTAACCAATTAAAATCCATTGGATTGAGAGGGAGGAATTGACACCCAAGGCATCTCGCAGTAGAATCGCTGTAGGTAATGAGTGGACTCCCTCTTCTTGGCTGTCAGTACGCTGGCATCTTAGCTGGTGCTTTCGTTATGTCTTTGATTTTTCCCCCTTCCGTGTTTCTGTGTTTCCCCTGTCTCAGTGACATGTGCTTGTGTTTTCGTTTCCCTCATGTGTTTGCTCCACCCTTTTTAGATTGTGTCTTGGTACTTTTTCCATGCTCCTCTGGTTATGAACCCTGCCTGCCTGCTTTTACCTAGATTTCCGGATTGTGATTCTGTGCCTTTGCTGTGCCTTCCTGGTTTGAACCTTGCCTCTACCTGACACTGGTTTTGGATTGTGGACTTTGCTTTTATTTTAATAATCTCTCATCTTCATTATGTCCATGTCTGGGTCCCTACCTGAGTTCTGACAGTGGCCTTGTGATTCAGCCCAGGGATGTAGCATTTGGAGGATTTCTAATGTATGTCATCTCCCACTGCTGTTATTTATATTCTTTCATGAACCAAGGATTGAGATGGAGAGTAGTAGCTCTTATATAGCATTGAATAGTTTACTATCAGTTTCTGTTTTTGCCAATTGTGAAAGCTGGGAGAGGCAGTATGTGTTGTCTGTCCTGAAATATCCTATTAATAAGATCACGTTTGCAAATTTCTGTGAAAATATGATTTCAACATTTGTAGTGCGTTTCAGGATAGGCTTTGTTAATGGATCATTGATACAGTGTATTTCAGGAGAGCAGGTCTAACTGTAGGAATGGGCTACATAGTGTTACGTTCTGTATCACAAGCTTCACCATGAGAGGACATTGCTTCCCCATCTCAATTTCTGTTTTCGCAAATAAGTCTGTGGAGGAACAGTTAAAAACTATAAAGTGCTTTAGTTTATGGCAGTGACCTGTTATGTCAAAGTGAGATTCTGATATGTTTATCCAGGGCCATATTCATAAATTGTTTCAGTAGTAGTATCCCCTGTCCATATCCTAACTACATTCTACTGTAAACGACAAAGCTGATCCTGGATCAGCCCTCTTAGAAACTTTATCAATACAGAACTTTACGACTCCATTCTCCGTGGCCTTATTGTCACAGGTGTGATTAGGGTTTGAATACAGCAGGTCAGCTTCCCAACATCCTATTAAAAGTGAAAATTATAATTAATGGTGTTTGTACAATGCCTTTTGTGGATCTCAATGCAGGTCAAGTTTGATTGGGCTCTTTATAAGCAACCAGATGGTAAGCTCAGAAAGTTGAGCCAGTCTGCTGTGTGGGTTGCTTATGAGCAGTCTGTAGCCGTCTCCCCAGATTCTGCAGACACAATCTTAGTCATTAACAAGCAACCCACTGAGCCAGTCACAGAGCAGTAGGATGCAATCATTTAAGCCTCCACTTGAGGTAAACATTGTAACACAAAAAATAAAGGCTGTGCTCTTAGCAATCTCTATTCTAAACATACAGACTGCAGCTGTGAACTGCTCTAAAAATCAATCAAAAGCAATCATACAGTTTTCTGGCTTATATACAAGCATTCCAACAGAACTGAAAGGCTAGAACATTATTTCAAGTCAATGGGCAACGCCTTACCCTTTGTAATAAACACCAAATGATCATTAAAGACTACAGTGAGTTAGGATTTTGGGTTAAAATCTAATCCAAAAGACATTGCTATCTTTGCTCTGGCACAATACCCTGTTCAGAGGACCAGCTCACTGCAGTGTTACGCACACAGACACAGCCCACTCCAGTGTTACGCACACAGGGACCACCCATGGCAGTGTCTCTCACACAGGGACAGCCCACAGGTTAGCACATCTCTGTGGTTTAACACACACTGACTTCAGCACACCAACACCCCCAACCCCCCAAATGACACATTGGGTTTAGCCTTTCATTGATTTACACTACCCCATTTTTCCAGTCTGCAAAACTGTTGGTGGGGGGTTTATGATAAGCTCTAGATAAGCGTGCAGTGGTCAATGATATTCCCCTTGGCTGAGTGGAGAATATGTTCAGTATATTGAGGGTGAAATTGAGGCCCGGCAGATCGTAGACATTAATAAACAACAGCCAGTGCAGAATATTTACTGCTGCAGATCCTGTGACGGCAGCGTATGAATAATGCAGGGGGTAACGTCCCCCCTGCCTCCTGCCTCCTGCCCCCCATCCTGCTCGATCGCCCGCCTGACCTGCTCACCTGGGAGCAGTGGCCAAGTGGCCAGGTTACAGGTGGACAGTTAGGAGGTCTGGCTCAGGGCGCTGTGTGGACCTGAGCTGGGGATGAGGGAGGGCCGGGCTGTTCTGGTTTTAATGCTGGCTGTGTCACTCCTGCTGACACCATAAATCTCACTTAATTTCAGACTCAAGCCAGACATGGGGAGAAATTGCGGTCCAGACCGTGGTGCCCTGAATGCTAACGTCCTGCACCTCGAGACCAGGCTGTCACCCCTACGTCGTGCGGGATAGGAAGCTAATGAGGCATTCCCAGGCGTTTACATCGCTGTGCAGTCTAAACACGCCGTCTCCCTGGCAATGTGACTCCCTGTACTGTGAACTCCTCTCCTTGTCAATGTGGAAATTTAAGTTTAATCACAGAATCAGCCATTGCAACAGACAAGGGAGGAAAATAGCCCTGTGGTCTAAGAATCATTATGTGCGTTCGCTTATGAATTTGTCTTTTTCAGGAAGTGTGTCAGTGTCTTTTTCTTCTTTTTACATTACAGCATATCTTCCTCCACAATCTGAGCCCACAAGTCATTCTCCAGAGTAGTGTGTGCTGTCCAAGCCTCCCCCCCCCTCACCCTTGTCTTTAATTGCAGTGGCTCACTGTGCAGGTCATTGAAGCATTGCTCTAATGCCCCAGTGTGCCTTATTACAGCCAGGGCTAGATCTTTAATATCCTGCTGCTTAGGGCCTGCTGCGTCTTTTCAAACTCTCATAATCGAACATGGCCCCTCTTTTCACTGGGCATCAACCATTTACCCTGTCATGTATTATAAAAGTCCCTCTGGAAAGGGGGAGGGGGGATCCCTGTAGAGAGGGAATTAATTTACTGAGCCCCCTCTTTAAAAGGAATTGAATCAAAGTCAGCAGCACAGAGAAGGTTTATACTCTGTATAACACTGTCACAGTCTATAAAAATGTAATGAAAAGCTATTTGAAGATAGTGCCACATTAAGTGTTTTTCTTGATTCATTGGTATCTTTAGGCTCGACTAATAATCACTTCATTCCAAACACAGCTGAATGGACTCACTAACCGATGATTACAAACACAGCAGCTCTCTAAAGCGTCCGTAATCCTTTCTTTGCATCGCATTTTAAATGCCTCGTTTCTTATTTAAAAAGCGACAGACACAAAAACACAAATTCCTCAGGCTTCACACACAGGGCTGTGTCTTAGAGGCACTGCCAGTGTTTCCCGGATGCTGATGAATTCATGTTTTGACGGCGAATCAAGCGCTGAAGATAACTCCATGTCACAGCGTGTCAGCATTAGTTATCTGAATTCAGCCCCCAGTCTGTTCAGGAGACTCATATTAACATCATTTTTGGAATTTTAAAAGAGAGAATACTTGTCATTAGTTGGGAAAATGTCATTACAAAAGGCACTCAAGAGGCATGCCTTTGAAAAGGATGAGCTTAAACACAGCATAGGCCTTTCCATTTCCTCTCATTGTGCGGTTTCAAGTCTGACGTTTGAAGTAAGGACGCCTAAATAGAGCCAGGAGTAATAACAATATGAAAAGACCTAAGTTATATTACCAAGCTTTCAATTCCATTATTCACAGTCCGAGATTAAATAATGTTATCTTGGTTCTTCTTAAAAGGGGGCCTGGTGAGAGGGAACAAGAAAGAGCCTCATATGATGATTAAAAGACTAACTGACTGGATCCTTTTCGACTGGCGCTTACAATAAAGGTTTAGCCTACTTAACTGTTTAATTGACAATGGGATGTAATGAGCAAAATTGACTTCGGAATTAAACAAGCTCATGTTCTTTTCCAGGACAGTGAGGACTTACTCATGCCTGTCTTAATTGTCCTAATTATCTATGCTGTCGGTGTAATTAGAGGTCACGAGCTCCGGTGGTTGCTTGGTAATGAACTCCTGCTGATGGAGTCTCCAACTGATGGAGTCTCCAAAAAGCCGACACGGAAGAATTTTGTGCTTCAGTGGACTGAGCCCTAGTGATGCTTTAAAGACACTTTCAAAGGGCCTGCACTTTGAACCTGCAAGCAGATGGCTTGAAAGTAGCTGCTGTGCCTTTTCTTTGTGGCTTGGTTTGTGGCTAAGCAGCCCTAGAAATTGAAGTGTCTCTAATGCACATTATTGAAAAATGACCGACTGAACTTCTCCCCCTGAGTAACAATTGTACCTCGTATCTAACATTACTTTATGTGTACCTTTCCCTATCCTTGGTCTTACCATCAGATGAGGAATACAACTCATACCAGGGCATTTCTTGTCCTGTATTTGTCTTGTTTTGTGTTTGGCTGCATGTACTGGACTATACATAACCATCAATCTGTGTTAAAGTAGCTCAGGTATCAAACAGCTTTACAGAGTAAATATGAAGTCCTTTAACAAATGCACTTATGTACTGAAGCTCAATATAAAAACTAATAGTTGCATATCTTGGCACCCTTACAGTAATAATTTCCCAGTGAGTATTCTCCTCATCCTTCCTAGCAAGCAAACCTGACATGCTGAAATATATTACATTTATTTTGTTTAGGTGCTGTGATCCATCTGGAATAAGAGAGGAGTAGCACTTCTGCACCTTATTCTGCTGTGCTCCAAATTAATGTATTCTTAGACAATATGTGTTGCTATATTGTGCATTTTATTTTTATAATATAAATTACCCTGAATGATTGACCACCACTTAGGTAACAACTTCCGTTACTGAATATGATTTTGTATGGAAGGAGAAAGAGTTAAAATTGATTTAAAAATACATTTCCATGCAGCTGAATCAAATGTTACTGAGGTTATGTTGCCAGTACAAATATGGTCAGACCATATTCTCTCTAAATTGACATTGCTCTGTTTTATCATGATAGATTTCTGGCAAAACATAAATGTATGCTAAATCTTGAAGTCTGTACCATTCTGGGAAAAAAGAAATTTTAGCATTACGCTCAAGGCATCTGTTGTCTTCACGTCCATCGTAAGTAGTACAGAGTGGGCTTTGCGGCTGTATATGTGGTGACATGATTAAGTATACTTAATCATGTCCTGTCATCCAGGAAGTGTGTGTACATGTTTGCATGTTTGAGAGTTATCAGCTTCATCCATCACGTGACACAAAAGGGAGAGGAATTGACTAAACATGTGGATTTATAGCCCAGAGAAGTTACCGCAGTAATGAGGTCAGGGGTGTGTGGGGGTGAAGTGTGCCTGCTTGACCATGCACTGTTTTAGTGTGCTGATCCTCTTCACTGCAGCCTACTCCTCTGCACGCTCATTACAGGCGATTTCATCATCAGGGATGCATTATGGGCCCATCTCTCTTTCAGGCACCATTGGTCCTCTGCACTATGCAGGGGCAAGTCTTAGTACCCTCACAGTGCAGAGTATTTAATATGGGATGAATGGTGGCTATGCTTTTGTCAGTGGATAGGGGATAGTGTCTACATTTTTAAGTTCACTGTCAGTAAAATCTTAAAGACTCATGACCTGTACTCAACTCTGTCTATGTGTCAGTGGAAACAGAGACACCCTCACATGCAATGAATGGTGCTTCCTGTTACACTGGTCAATAGTGTCTACGCTTCTGTTGGTGATGGCCCTTCAGTACTCGTGCTGTCAAAGTGGGACCCCAGTAACATGAGGGACTCCATTCTGCCCTCTACAGGACACGGAGATCCTCAATACGGCAGTGCTCACAGGGAAGACCGTGGCCGTGCCAGTGAAGGTGGTGACAGTGGGGGCGGACGGCACCGTGACCGATGTGTCCGAGTCCGTGGAGTGCCGCTCGACAGACGAAGATGTGGTGAAGGTGAGTTGGCAGAACATGACGCACAGTAAACAAGAACGTTCTGGAAGTTATACAATAGAAAAATCACCCCTTTTAAAGCTTCAATAGACTAAAAGAGTACAAGAAAAAATAATTCCTCTCTGAAATGTACAGCTCAAAAACACATGTTTCATTCAAATCACTGAGCTGAATCACACATCTAGAGGGAATTCAGTATTTATGATAATTTGTACTTGACATTGAAAAGCAAGTTCAGCCGATTAATTTATTTTTACTTTTCTCTTGCAAAATATTTTCCCATGAATGTCAGTGATCAAACTCATGGTATCTACAAAGGAAAATATGTATTTCCATTATTCAAAACTAGGAACAATGCAATATAGCAAACAATTTGAACCATTCTTTCCTATCCTCCACCTGCTACAGTCTTACAGATGAAAAAAGTGACAGACTAATAAAACAATGAAAAGACAACCTAAATTCATCATTTAATGGCAATTGTTATGTATTTTCAATATCAATACAAATTCAAGTAATTTTTAAAGAGTTACAAAATAAAAATAAGCTTTTAAAATCATAATTTAAGTATATATATTTAAAAATAAAAGTGCATCCTTTCCAAAAGAAAGCATTAATAGTAGGAAACAATCTTAATAGTGACCAGATTCAACTCATAAAAACCCAACTCAAATCTTTTTGGTTTGGCTGACAATGTGTAGCAGTATAGTCAGGAAAAATAGTTACAGAAAGAGTTAAAGAGTGACAGATTTTTTTACCAATAATTTGAACTAGGAATGCTTGGTAGTTTCACTTTTTATAGTGCCTATTTGATTCATCTAGCCCAAGGACAAAGAAATAAACAGTAAGATATAGTTTTAGAGGTGAGATTTCTGCTCACCATCAGCTGTTTTCTGGTTGCACGTGTGGCTCTTGTGTAAGAGAACAAAATATTACACTTACTCTACTCAGGATACAATTAAGGCTGCTGGCCAGTTGTCCCCCCATCCCCTGTCAGTGCTGGTGACATTCCCAGAGAAGTGATTTTTCTCTCTCCTTCTGGGTTTAATTATCCACTGAACACCTCAGCACACTCTGACTTGTGGTAACATCAAGTCCCTCTGAGGATGTCTTCAATCTGTCAACTGTATCCTGTTTCAAAGCCATCTGAAATATTAAGTGACACTTACATGGGATGCCAGAGCATTAGCTAGCTGATTGAGACAGAGGCTGCTCTATTTTTTTCTGTTTCTTCCTCTGTAAGTGTGTCATAAAAATGTAGATAAATACAGTGAAAAGTGACTAGCCCAGTTAAAGAGGGGAAGCACTCCTTCATAATTCGATCGAGAACTGGCAGAGGGGCTGCCTCTGTGACCGGATAGCTTTACGGAGGAAGAAGTTACATCAGGAGTCATGTGATTCCTATATACTAGTCATGTGAGCAATAAGTAGGTACAACTATATTGGCCCCAATGGTGTTGACTTCAATAGCTTGGTTTTCATTTTAGTTACGATGTCTTTGATGATATATGGAGTTTGCCTAATGAGGCTGGCCAACATGAAAACTACCTTGTAAACTTTTCCTTCTTTTCATTTTGTTGGTAGCATTCTCACAATTTGTTCACATTAAACATCCATTTTCATTCTTTTTATTTGTGTCACAATTAAAATATAGAAAATACAGCCTATAGCTGTATTAATTTCATTGGGGTTTTCAGTGTTAAGGAGCTCAGACAGACATCTGACTAATCCCATGCCCTCTCAGCTGGATGAATAAATGTGAATTGAATATTGTAAATATCAAGAGATTTTGAAGTTCTTAGGGTGAGAGTTTGAGGGAAGCCACTAACTTCTTACCAAGCAGATATCAGAGAACAAACAGTCCCTCCTGTTTATTGTGAGTTTAACTGGAATGCCCTTCCAGCATTATAGTGTGTGCCTATCTGAAAGAGTGTATTACCTGCTTAATGGAGTGGACATTTGAGATAGTGAACTACTTATGAAGAAAGTGTCTGAGTGAGCACTGTATCCCATATGTCAGTGAATTTCAGAGAGTGCCCTGCTTGCCTAAGACAGTGATTTCCCATGGAAGCGCACCTCCGTCCTTATAGAATGAACATTAAACACTGTGAGGAATATCAAATTAACTCTTGAGGTATATCAGGGACACAAGTATAGAGATAAGCTCAGTTAGGCTGTTTCTAATCAGATTCAAATTACTGAAAAAATAATGGAAAAATCCATTGAATGGACTGAGAAGAATAATGTAAAATAAACACAGAGTGACACTGAGACCGCATAATAGAACAGATGATACTCATAAACTCATCCTTTATTCATTATGCAGGATTATAATTAGATATTTTTCCTTAACGGAGGCTGCATGTAACATGTGTTCTGCTCTCCTCCAAAGGAGCCTGATAGCACATACACCTGCCACAGGTCTTTGTTGGCAGGTGTATTTGCTATCAGGCTGCAACAGATTTTTGTGTCCTCTCTCTTTTCTGTTAGTGATTGACTGTCATGCTATCTAGTGTTTGTATCTCATGCTGTCTAAAGATGTGCTATAATTTTAGGAAGCTGAAATTTTAGAATGCTTGCCAGTGTTTGTGGTTGCCTGTAACTGAAGTCTGGGTTACTCTAGGTGACTCCCGTCTCTCCGTACCCACGCCAGCAGGTTTCTTGCGGTGTCCGTTGGCTGTGCTGTATTCTGGGAGGGCATTAGCCCTCTGCGTGGGTGACTCATTACTCTATGGCAGAGTGACTAATACACCGTGTTCTCACACCTGACGCCTTCCTCCCGCTGCTTAGCCGGAGCAACTTAAATGCTGTGCGTTTACCCGCCATCCATTATTGACGCCCTGGCTCTCGCGTGCCCCTGCCCGCCCTAGCCCAGCGCCGGCACACTGCTGCTTGCCACACTGCCCGACCCCCGACGTCACTCACACGAGAGACCAATTAAGGAAAGAGGCTGGCGAGCTTGGACGGCGGCCCAGAATGATTCCCCCTTAGGAGTGCGTGCATGTGCACTCTCTCTCTCTCCTTCTTAATCTGTCTTTCTCTCTCTACCTCTATCTCTGTCTACCATTCCTCCACCCACCCTTGAACACCGCCATGCAACATGAGCATTTTTTTTAGCTTGCCATTGTCACAGCGCATCCCATGTGTTACTAATATTAAATAGGTAATTAGACATAGAGTAAATGAGCAGAATTTTAAGCAGAAAAAATTAAACAGTGTGTTTAAAATATTCTTTTCATCTGCATAATGCTTTTTAGTGCACAGCCTATTTGCAACATTATAAAGCACAACATTTAGCGGTCCTGGAAACCATCCCCCCACCCCAACCAAATCTACTGAAGCTATTTGATCAAAAATGACCTTAAAATAAATACAGTCCTGTCATGTTGTCTTCAGTCCTTCATTACAGAACAGAAATAATTATTTAAACAGGTGTTTAAAACAAATGTTTACCAAGATGAAATCAAATTTGCCCTGTGTCTAAAATGACATATTTAAAAAGCTCACGAGTGAATAAAAATACCAGTCACGTCAGTAATATTTTCAGTTAGATCCCTGCATTCTGCTGAGAACATTTAACTAATGACTACACCTGAATGGAATACAAAATCTCATCTTCATCACAAGAAAAAGCAATAACAGTGATTTATGATATCTACCGTATAGGCCCTTTTACCAAAACAGAGGCTTACAGTCAGAGTTGCATATCTGTCTCAGCCATTTAGGCTTTGCAAATATGAATTGCTTTGATATTTCCCCACTTCACAGAAAGGAGAGCACTAAGAAAGACAGTTTTGCTGACTTTTCCCAATAAAGTAGAAAGCGCCTTATGCATTCAGACTCTCTAGTTTTTATTGAGTGAAGACCTGAATGGTGGGCGATTGTTGGGGCAATAGCACTTTGGTTTTTTTCCCCTCTGGATCAAGTAAACATTGATGTCCCCATACAGCTTTGGAAAGAAGGAGCCAGAGGGAATGCTGCCGCTAAAATGAGGTGTTAAACTGAGGCTTTGACTCTGTGCGGTCAATTAAGCATCCCATGGTGCTTTCTGCAAACAGTGAGCGTGGTGTTTTGGCCAGATGCCCAATCTGCTAATCATCTCCCACTTGAAATAGCTCATTAAAATTCCTATCTCATGTGCAATTCCTGGTCGGGCAAAAAAAGACTGTCCTTCATCACCTAGGTGCGTGCCGTGTGTTAGTGTGGTAGTAGTTAAGTTGGCCACCTCAGGGTGAAAGTGCTTTGGAAATCCTTGGATGAAAGGCACCATTGTAATGCAGCTCATTGTTCTTACACTTGGCATGCCGTGGACTGAAATATTGACCCACACTGTATGCAATAATCACAAACAACAAATCAGGGAGCAGGGAAATCATTCCACACTGACAGAGATAAATCACCTCAAGAAGGCAGATAGTTAGAGAGAAAGAAGGGAAAAAGAACAAATGTAGATTATTTACATTTATAGCCTGTTATCTACAGTGTACATATTTCATTTCTCTGTGTGTCAAGCCTTCCATGGGCCTCTGTTTGTGAGGCCTACTGCTCTGTCCGTGTCCAGAGGAGTGATCTACTGTTGTACTAATGAAACCCAACGTCCTTGTACATTGTGAAGTCCTCTGCCTTTAATATTCCACCTCTATATTATTATTCAGACTAACTCACTGCTGAACCAATGAAGCCCACCCTCTACCCACCATTTTTCCCAGCATAATCCATGACACCGTAGGCCAGGAACCCATAAATTATCGACCCCCTTTCTTTTATAAAAGTGAGGCGCTTTCAGGTGACTTATCAGAGCACTCCTCCAAAGGGATAGTAACTATGCCTTCTTCTGTGCGTCGAGAGGTACTTTCAAGCAGGCCCAAACAAAGCTCTCAGTCAGAGATGCGATTAGCACTCTGCAAGGGGAGTGCCGGGATGGAGGAGAAATAAGAGACACTGTTCACCGGATCCATTTGTGAATTTCATTTAGGACTGCCGCTGCCAAAATGAGCGCTGTAACTGGATGAGAAGGCGCGGGAATAAATGATAATAGAAATAAAAAGAGTGAGAGAAGAAGGAATAGCGAAAATGAGAGAGTGAGGAAGAAAAAAAGCAGAGAGAGAGATTATACATGTGGGCTAGTCTTTGCTCCTTGTGAACTGAAAGTCAGGACCACGCTGGCAAAATGAGACTCTTCTCCACTCAAGTGACTAGCAGAGCTGATATGGGCTGTGGGCTGGTTAATTGTTTCTGTCAAGCCGACTCTATGTTTAACACACAGACAGGCCCACCTTCATGCTTTATAATCCCATCTCTCATATCGGCTGTTGATTGTATCTGTCTGGCGTGTCATTAATTTCCTGGGCAAGCTCCAACGACAGCCTTAATGTCCTCGGTAAGTATTCTCCTGTTAGCTGCCTAATGCATCTGATTAATGTGACGTGAGATTCTCCTCGACGTTTATGATACCTTGAGGAATGGATGTGACAAAGACTTTATAACTCAGAGTGGAGTCATACCTTGTTCATGCTCTAACGTGGTTCCTTATAAAAGCTGCTTATCCTTCTCTGCCGAGGACAGTAAACTGATCCGCTCTGTATATTAAAGTATCGATTGTGGAATAAGATAACTAATAAAGCTCTGGGTAAGCCTGTCAGCGTAATGTGACTGGTAAGACGGGTTTCATATGTACTGCATTCAATGATTGTTCCTGCCGCTGTATTCTGAGTAGATTAGAATATCCCAGCGGGCAGTTAATTTGTTCAAGAGGTACCGCAGCGGTTTACGGCTTGTTAATCAGTCTTAGAGATTCAAACGTATTCATGTCTGCTGCACGTTCTACAGACTCAATTTGGCCTGACATGAGGCAGCAAGGGTGGGGGTAAGGGGCAATATGATAGGAAGATTTTGTGCAATTGCTTCATGGCAGCTCCTGGTCCTTGCTGGACAGGGATGATTTGAGGCCATGTATACTGCTGCACATCCACTAGGTGGCACAGCTGGATCTTTGGCAACACTCAACAGCTGTGGTCCCGAGCAACATCTGGAGAAACAAGGCCTGGATCTGACAGTTATTGCACTGATTAATGATTACACAATCAGCAATCATCAATAATTCGCCTAAAGCCAGCCTGGTGAATGTTACAGATCCCCAAGAGAGAGACATTTCATTGATTTCTTCTCCTGTCTGAAAAAAATAAAACTGAAGTTGAGTCAGATGTCAGTGGGGTGGAAAAAATAAAAACCATAGTGCTGTTGAGTTCCTTGCTTATTTCCAGGACTTTCAATTACAGATGTAAATTTCACAGGGTACTGAATGTTTTAGAAATATGAAATGTGCTGTGGAAACAGTGTAATTAAGTAGACTCTTTTGCAGATGACAAGACAATATAAAGACATGAGTGACAGATTCAAGTGAGGTAGACCAAGAGAGTGAACAAGAAAGTGGAAAAAAATAAACAAAGAAGCACGATTGTGCCGCACACTGCATGTCTTGACAGCTCCAAATGTCTCCTAGGGATGTAGTACATGTGGCTCTCTAAGTGGACATATCAAAAGGTGAAAAATAATTTTGCAGATTGATTTTAAACGGACTCTTGGATATCTGAGAGAGTGGTGTGCTCACATGACTACTGGCCTGGGGCTGGCCCTGTCACAGAGCAGTGTGTGCAGGCAGCGGAGAGGGGTTTAGCCTCCATCAGAGAGCTGGGAGAGCTGAATTAAGGCTCCAGAAAGCCCCTCACATCCCTTTCTGTGAGAAATAAAGAGGAGATGGAGAAGAACACACAACAAAGCCATCGCCGAGTCTCCGCCACTGATGCAGGACCAGCGAAGCTCCACTGCGGACCATGGGAGACCAGCTCAAACTCTGCAAAGGGCTTTAGATGCTTCTGGAACTATTCAGAGAGTTGGTAAGCCGAAGTCTGCTTGACAAAGCGTTGCTCTGATGGGCAGTTCGTTTGAACAGCGATAAGTGGCTTAATGCCTGTTTCTTTCTCTTTATGTCTTGGAAATGCACCCAGCCCTCTGCTTTATTGTGTTTCATTTAGCTCTTATGAAACGCTAAGTGCCAGAAAAATGGAATTACAGTGCACAGCATGAGGATTCATTAAAAGCTTGTGGTTTGTTTTCAAGCAGTTGATTATGGCATCTTAAACACAAAACCTGTTCCTAGAAGAAAATACATAGTCTTGGGCTGAGGGAGTGATGAAGCTGATCCTATTCCTTGTGTTTCATATGCACTGTTGTGGCTACTGGCCTGTCCTTTGAAAGCCCTTTATGGTCGTGTGCGGTTATCTTTGCTGCGAACATGCACACATCAGAGGGGTCTGAGCAGGAGCCAGGGAGGGGGATGAAAGGAGGGAGAGGAATCGGTCAGCTCCGACTCAAGAAGAAACAGAATTGCTGCATCTTCTCCATGATGATGAATAGCAAAGTGGAGCCTCTGAAATGCGCTTTCCTCTGCAGATGGTTTCCAGCTTTTTTTGTGTTAACAAATCTTTAATAGAAGAGGCCTCTCTCTCTCTCTCTCTCTCTCCTCTCTCTCTCTCTCACACACACACACACACACACACACTCCCTCCCTTTTGCTCTGTCCTCCATGTGCAGAGGTACTTTTAGCCCTGGGCCCTCATTCATTCCACAAGCCCGAATGACCGTGGCATGTGCTCAAAGACATACCCCCTCCCCCCACCTTGCCCTCTGTAGTTACAAACACATAGTTGGAGGGGCTGTCCATTGAAGGGCAAAGCTTTCATCTCCTTCCTCAAACCAAGTACACATTTGAATTACAAAAAAGATAAAAGCACAATAGGAGTATATACATGTTTGTATCTCATGTTTGTTCAAATGTCTTGACAGTTGTGACCTAAAAGAGCTAACAAGCCTTAAGACTCTGGTTGGGTGAAGAACCCTGGAATAACGAAAGAGAGGGACAGCCCGGTTACATCTATGGGCAGCTGTTTTAGGGGGTGTTCTGTATCCCATCGTTGGTAACGCAGTGGCTTGGCATCGAACAGTCCACATTACCCAGAGGTTGTGAGGTCATAGTTCTGTAATGAGGGACTTAAACCTGATTGGTCAGTGTGAGATAGGCACTACTCTGATCTCTCTAGACACAGGGGGTGTCATCTGCATTACATTGAAAGCCTGATCTATGATCTTGTCTCCTATTCCTGCCTTTCACATATTAAGCAACAGAAGTTGCCTATTATAATTCATAATGGTCATTTCTGGTGTTTTTCAATGTTCTTTTGTGGAATGTTTATTCTCCCAATATGCTGTTGAACTTGCAGTTCTCATACTTTATTGTAATAATGAACAGCGTGTTTATTTTCTTAGCTGAAATACTCAGATGCTTAGCCAGTTGCCCTCACCCTGCAGTTTCTAATTCTTTCTCCTTTAAATCTGGCACATTCTATTGGCCGTTTGTACTACTGGGTTTTTCATTGGAGCCTCAGGGATATAGTGCCACATTGAAGAGCAAAAGAGCAATGCTCTACCAGTGTTAAACAAGAGTGAAGTAATGCATTACTCTAAAGATTCAGTGGAACAAGAGAAAAGGAACAGTGCTCCACTTCAGTTTGGGACTCAAACCTATGCCCATCGAGGACATGAATCCATGCTCCTGCTGTCAGGAGTCATGTGTTAATGAATGTGTGAAATAATGTATGGCTCTAAGGACTTGTTAGAAAGAGCAGCATCCATGATTGTAACCTATCTATCCTGCCTCCCAGGTGTCCGACAGATGCGACTACATCTTTGTGAACGGGAAGGAGATGAGGGGGAAGGTGAGGATGGCGGTGAACTTCACCTACAGCTACCTGAGCGCCCAGCTGGAGATGACCGTGTGGATCCCCCGCCTCCCCCTGCAGATCGAGGTGTCTGACTCCGAGCTCAGCCAGATCAAGGGCTGGAGGGTGCCCATCGTTGCCAGCAATCAAAGGTGTGTCTCCACTTTTTCCCATCAATCTTGAAAAAGATGCCATTCAGATTTCTGGATTCTTTCTTGATGAAGTAAAGTAGGGTGCACAAAAAAATTCTCCTTCGCCCCACATATTTTCAGCCAGGCCTGACTGAGTGGTGCCTCATCTCTGGCCTGGCCTTGGCTGTAGGGGGCAGTTTGTGTGTATCTCCTCGTCCTCCAGCAGGGCCCACCTCCTGATTGATCCAGATGTCCCGGGCTTTTCTGATCCACGCCCTCAGCAGGACATATCTTTTCCACAGTCATTCATTTTCTTTTACAGGGAGCCCAGGGGGGTGGTGGGGAATAAGAGGGGGTAGCACTCACCCTCAGTCATCTGTGACCTGGAATACCCATGCCCCAATTCTGATCCGGCCCCCCTCGTCTCCCCTGACTGAGCTTACAGGCAGCCTGGCCCCCGCTCTGTTCCGATGGCTGATTTCAAACCGGGCTTCCCATGCTCAACAGAGCACACTGCAGCTCCACACACACTGGACAGAGCATGCACAGAATACCAACATGTTTATGCTTCTTTCTCTGCAAGCAGACATTTCTAAACTTTGTTTGTAATTACAGCCATTTAGTGTTCATTCACATTTACTTATCTTCAGCAGAGCATCATATTTAATGCAATTAAAACTAATGAAATGAATGGGCTTCTCCCCACACAGGCGTGATAAAGTGTAGTTTCATATTCCCCTGTAAGGATCTCCTGCTAGCTTCACATATGTATTATTTTACACATGCAATTCATATCAGATCAAGGCCTAAAAAGCATTGAGACCTGTTCCATGCATTTTAATTGAAATAAAAATGAATGCAGCTATGTAAATTAGCCTGTGACATTTGTGATGGTAATTTTAATTTACCCCACTTTACAGGCAGAAAAGCCCATTAACTGTCATGATGGTTCTATGAAGCAGGGGAGATTCTCTCAGCCCATTTCTGCATCTGCTCTGAACATCATTTCAAGACAGGATTTGGGCTGAACTTTAGCCCCAGGAGGAATGTTCTTCTTATGTATATGCATCTCAGTGTTCCAAAACTCCACACCTCATAGCACTGCTCAAAGGTACTCTAGCGTGAATACAGCATTGATACAGTGTCAGAGCAACATTGAATTGCAGAGCTACCAGAATGATGGCCTGCTAGTTTTTGTGAATCATGCACACATTTTGAGGGAAGGTATAGCTGGTATGATATTACTGGAACTATGCAATTATGAGTCAAGAGTCAAAATTTTTTTGGCTCATGATGTGTAATGCTTTTCTACCGGTTATGTGAGCCATCATTTTTCACTTTCTGATGATGATTAGGATTGGCCTACCAAGTACAAGTACATCTACACACACACACACACACACACACACAAACACAAACACACACACACACACACAGCTGCCGAGTGGTCTTGTTAGGGACCCTGGAATTCCTGTCAGATCTGAAATCAGTCTAACCATGTAGTGTAGATTGAATAATTGAAGTATTGTCAACATGCATTAAATAAGGTGTGTGTACAAGGCCAAATGTACTTCTTTGTAGGAGCTGGCAACCGTATAACCATTTCAAATTGAATATTTTAATCATGAATAGTGATTTATTTACCAGCAGATAAATCTGCAGATTGTTATAACAACTGAATGGTTGATGAATTACTCTGTCTTCCCTGTACACTATGAATAGGCAGAATTTCTGCAAGTTTACTGCTACTAATAAAGGTCTGTAATGTTCAGGTTGTCTTTAATGGCAGACATCTGTAATTTACAGGTTTACTGTTCGTCATAGTTCCAGTAATAATTCATGATCTGTAAAGTTCAAGTGTTAACAATATTTTCAGAGTTTAGAAAGACTTTTTTATGAATTATAAAATGTTTGTACAGAGCCCCTTAGAGGACACGTTGTAATAAATAACTAAATAAATGTTTTTGCAGTACCATTTTTCCTGTGTAAATAAGTAATTTGCATTGCATATGAGATATTTCCAAAGCACACCATATAGATTAAAAGGAATGGAGCTAATCTTTTAAGAGAACAGCACAATTTTTAAAAAGAGATTTTGTGAAGTATTGCACGTGAATGCAGAAGTATATATTCATGTGGTGCAACATTTTAAGTCGAGGGGCTGCATAGGTTTTTTGTAACAACATCATTCAGATCCTACCCTTCTAGCCTTTGAAGGGAGGGATAGTGAACTCCACAGGACAACAAAAAGATGTCCTGCTTTGCATCACCATGGCAACCAACTCGAACTACCCCCCCAAGATATGCACACATGTACACATTAAAGTAAAATTTTATATCTCACCTGGATTTGTTCATTTGCAACATCTCAGCAGTGATGTTCCAAAGTTTGACTGTGGCCAGAGAGGGGACCTCTCCAGGGGGTTTTGACACAAAGGTCAGGACTGCAGGTCCCTCTGAGTCACCTGGCTGCAGAGTCTCATTACACACCATCATTACTCATCATTGCTCTGGCTGGTTAATGCACTACTCTCTTCTGATTATGGCTGTTTCACGCTCTGTCATGCCATTTTCAAAAAGGCATGAAGTTTGCCATAAGGATGGCTCATTGAGGAAATGCTGCCTTTCTTCTTCTTTGTGAGGGAGTTGTGTGGTGCTATGCTCTGCTAGCTGAAGGCCCTTTCCCCCTGTTCTGTTTTTGGCAGTTATCACGTGTAGCATGGAATTGAGTGCCATTGTGAGCTGGCGCCCGTTCCCACCTGGGCCTCTGGGTTGCCAGGGGGTTGCATTCACCTCCTCCTCTTCCCCTCATCAGGGTTTATCAGGGGAGAGCAGGCATAACCTTGCAGGTTGTGGCACGATGCAGGGAAAAGCAGACGGGCGCCATGCCACCACTCTCTTTGACCCCCACCCCGCTACTAGTCAAAGAACAGCGCCCAGTCTCTGCAGGAGTGAGTGGAGGGGCCCTCTAATTTAAATGGATAACCAAGTATCTGAGCAGAAGCCAATAGCAGATCCGAGTGGCTGAGAGGGGAGGCCGCCAGAGCTGCTCCTCACTGCTCTCACCATCTCCCCTCCTACGTTGACATGATGAGTTCTTTCAGTAGTTGGAAGGAGTTTGTCCCATTAGGGGATGCAGGCATACATTACATTAGAGATATGCGACTTGTCATAGTGATGGTCCTCTTGCTTTGTTATGAGTTGTTGTTGTTGTTGTTGTTTTCATCCCATTTGGCTTTGCTGAGCAGAGAACTAGCATCGTGTTGTAATTGGAACACATTCTTATTTTTTTTGTATCATTCAAATGTCAGAATTGTTTGTCCTTGAATGCCAACCTTGTCACAGCAGTGCTACTGGGAATTATTTGTTTTCCAAAGCAATGTGTGTCTATCATTTCCATAACATGCCAATAAATAATGCTCAATAGCAAGAAACAAAAATACTTAACCAGATCACATTTCTCTTTGTACAGATTTTTAACATTTCTTGGCAACAACAAACAGCTGAATAAGTCAGGAAACCCCCAGAGTTAAAACTTAGAGGAAAGCAAATCACAAACTCCAGCATTAACATGCGTCTTATTTGCAATGAGAAATTCAGGAATAACTAAGTGAATAAAGTGCTCTCTGAGGCAGAGTTGTATTTGTTTATTAGATTAACCTTTGATTAGATTTGAAATCTCTGAGCAGTGCTCTCTGGGAGATTAAATCTCTGCCAGGAGAGAGAGATACCAGCAGTACAGGAAGTGAGATTCATCAGAGGGTAATGTCAGGGAGGAGGGTACCATTATACCCTCACTCGCCCAAGTCAGCAGACCTTGTCCGTGTGATACCGCTGTGTCCATGCTAACCAAGCAGCCTCTCTTCCCACTGTTTCTTTTCACTAAATCCACACAGAAAATGTTCATAAATTTTAGGTGCAAGGGCAGAGGAGGAATCAATTAACCTTATATGAGAATATCTATAACTGGTGAACTCTGAAACAGCTGTTTTTAATTTAATAAAATCTTAATAAAACTCTTAACAAAGAAAGTCCAGCACAAGGACTTATTAAGGATATTTCAGGCTGAATATTGTACAGTTATTCAATGGTTATATTCAGGAAAAGCTTACTGTAGATTGAGGTTTTAATTTGTTATTTTATTGTAATTACATGTGCCAAAAACATTTTCTTATAATAACATTGTAGGTGAGTAAAATGTTTGAACTTTAAATAGAAAAAAACCTGGAAATATTCTGTCTGTATTTGATTGTTTTGTGTGATTAACAGGTGTAGTCATTTCAATGATCTCTAACTTTGCACATTGTTGCTTTTTTTAACTTAGTGTATCTTACAGATTTTTTTTTATAACCCTCATGCATTTAACACGAAACTTTAATCTAAGCAGAAAAATTGCTTTGGCATGGATTTAAAACTGGGCTAAAAAAAATTTGTTTGAATAAAGATATACTTAAAATAACACAAATTTTTGTCATAATTAAAGTTTTTAACGTAAAGTGTGAAGGTGTTGTAGTTACATTAGATGTAATCAAGTAAAAACGGTTGCTACCAGTAGGTGGGTGATGCTTATTGTAATTGACATGCCTGCTAATCAGGCAAAACAATCAAAGACAGATTCAGTTCATTTTACTGTTTAAATAAATCTGCTTCTTTACTGCCTCAGTTTTAAGCACAGGAAGCTCAAACAAATCCCCCTCAATGTGCACTACTACTGTTAGGCATGAGCCTGAACATTTATAACGTTTGGAAGGAGAATGTTCTTTGACTACGATTTGGTCTACATGCTGCTTTGTGTGGGAGCGCTTTGAGAGTTTGAGTCTCACTGTGTGGGCCACAGGTCTTGACAGGCGTCACTCTGCAAACAACACCTTTCTTTTGATTGCGCGATGCTTTAAATGTCATAATTGTTAGCCCTCAGCCTTTTGTTGCATCGTCTTAACACATAAATCAGAGGCGTGATATTAACCTCCCTGCGTTTGCCGCTTGGGTAGGCAGGGCCTCATTAAGCCTAATGGAGGCTGTCAATTTAATTTCCTCTCATCCCCTGGTTGTGCGCTGGCAGAGTGCGGAGTAATAACAGCACGTTGTGCCAGCGATGCCCCCTGATTACACCTGACAGAGCTCCCCTGAGGGCGTGTCACGCCATAACGTCACACTGCAACGCCAGCGTATCACACCTCTTTCCCCTCTTCTACCGATCTCTTCGACCGTTGCTTTCTTGTGGCACGTATTTTGATGAAAGAGCATAAGGGAGGAAATCTACAGTCATATCACAGTGTTTGCCCTTTAAATTGCTATATTTGCATTCCAAAGGAAACGCTGCAGTCAAGAAGGATTGTTCTGGAGTTAGATTACATTGCTATTTTCTGTCCTTGTCAGTTGCAGCTTTGTATTCTGTTTCTATGGCCACTTAACTGGGGCTAGGCGTATGAATCCAGGCCTGAAGGGAGGTGGGTTTATTTTTTTTGGTGTTGCAGGTCAGCACGAGACAGCGAGGATGAGGATGATGAAGACCGGAGGGGACGAGGCTGCACGCTGCAGTACCAGAATGCCATGGTCCGAGTGCTCACGCACTTTGTAGCCGAGCCCACTGATCCCCGCGGTCAGCTAACCTTCATGCTCGGCAGCGATTGGCAGGTGGACATCACCGACCTGGTGTGGGACTTCTTGAAGGTGGAGGACCCTCACATCGCCCAGCTGCAGGACGGCCGGGTGCTGGTGGGGCTGGACGTGGGCATGACCACCATACAGGTACTGAAAAGGGATACAGAAATAGACACAGTGGAGAGAAGAGTGAGTCAGAGGCTCTATCAGATACATTGAGAGATAGACAAAGGTGGATAGTGAGAGGAATGGATAGAGAGACAGACAAAGGAAAAGGACACAGAGAGAGAGGGTGCTGGGAGCTAAGAAAGGGCAGATGAAGGGGAGTAGGAAGATGAGAAGCATGGGAGTATTTATCAGACTTAACTCTAACTCATATGGCTCATATGATATAAAAACAACAACTGATCATGTGTCTCAACCAGACAAACACGAATCTTAATTTCTAGATTGGTAGTTTACAGTTGGCCACATATGGGGCCTTGAATGTCACCAGATCAAGCCTCATTTTGAAGGAAAATGAATTTACATTTTTAAAGTGCCAGCCTCTTCCAAGGCTTAGAAAGTGGAGTTATATCATCAGCCGCTGTCCTTTGTGACTAAATGCGTGCAATTTTCCCCTGGCGGTGGAAGGAGAGAGCGTGTCATTTCTCATGAATAGGCCCCCTTCCCCTGTCCATCTCCCTCAGAGGAGGGGAGAAATATCCGTTAGTTAATAACATCTGTGTGTGTCGGCCCGCCACCCTGACACCACACAGTCATTCATCTGTCTGCTGCTAGACACCGCTGTCACCACCGCTCGCATTCATATCTGTCCCGAGAACGGTGTTTGTGCAAGCGGATCAGAGGACACGGCCCAAAAACCGTATGCCCGACTCTTCAAAACAACATGGCTCACGGCTCAGGCCGCGGTAAATAACGGCAACATCTCCTCCTCAAAGGAGGCTCAGAGCTCCCTCGCTTTTCTACCATCTTCTGCCTTGCGGACAGCTATCGACGTTGCTGTTAGAGCATTATTTAACAGCAAAATTGCCTATTGATTGAGGGGAGAGATTCGAAACTTGGCCCGCGTCAGTGAGGGAGGCTCAATTTGATCCAATTGACAGAAATCAAAATCCGATAAAAAGCACAATAACAGCTGGAATTAGACTCTGAACACGGCTGGAGAGAGGCACTGAGCTGGCGTAGTGGGGGCTGGGACCCTTGCGGACGTTCTGGGAACTGCCGCCTATCTTGGGGCTGACTTTGATACTCAAGTAGCATCCAGCAAGATCCGAAAATTCTGAAGCCAATATTGGAGTGGATCTTCTGAAACTCCACCTGTTCGCTCAGACATTCAGAGGTTACCATTCAGATTCAGAGGTTACCATTCAGACATAGCATGGCTTAGATAATATGAGACACTCTCCTACCTTAGAACTCCAGCAGGGATAGGCTCTCTGACCAGTGTAGGTCTGCATGTCTCAGTCACATGAATGTCTGTATTCGTTAGCATCATGATTGATTTGGTAATGTAATTACAGAGTATGAGGGAACAAAGCTTAAAAAAGACATTGGATGACCTGCAGCAGGGTTTGTCTGAGAGCCATTGCTGTGCAGGACATGTTTTCTGAGACTAAGGCAGACTTTAAAATTTAGTGATGGATTCAATCACAGCTTAATTCCATTTTTCAATCATTTGACTTAAAATGGTACCATTTAGTTATTTAATTTGACAATAAGAGGTGCCATCATATTTTAGTTATTCTGAATTTCCATGTCTGTCATCAGAAGAGAATGAGTCACTTAGATCACTATTGTAATTTAAAAGCACAATTCAAAGTGGAAACTATTGGACATTTCCAGGCCTTAACAGCACATTTTCCAAATATTATGCCATCTTGTCAGAAAATATTGATATCATAATTACTTTGGACAATTTCCAGACTATGATGATCATATTACTTGTTTTGGAGAAGTATATAGTCTGCAAAATGATCTGAGCAAGTCAAAAAAAAAAATAACTCAGATTCATGCAGAAATTTATTTGTAATTCCATTTTACTGCCAATCAATGTTTGAACACAGTTGGTGTGCTTATCTCTGATCTCCCTCATCTGCACTGTGTTTCCCTATACTGCTGGTTAAATCTGATTTATTAAGAGAACAATTGCATTTAATATTCATTGAACAATTTTTGCCCAAACCCTGAGACATGTGTTGTGCAATACTTACACCATCTCACACGCACAAACAGTCCTCTATCCCTGGATCCCTGGGTATGATGGGGAAACCATAAGAGAAAAGCATGAAAATATGTATGCAATAAGGTGGAGATCTATCTGACATTATACCAGAGATAACATGTCACATTGATATGTCTGTGCTACTGCCATCTTGCCTACATGCATCTGTTTTTTAGATATTTACAGTCACAGAGTTTGTGTCATCCTCATTTAATTGGTGAAGACACATGAATACTTATGTGTAAGGTTATTCCAGGTCGCTATATAAAGTTTTTTCTTGAGCTGTCAGTTATATTAACTCTCAGTGTCTCCTTATATTGCTTACAGGATTTGCATGGTGTGTTATTTATCCCATTAAAACTTGTTTTATCCCATGTGTGCAGGTGCTGTCCCCCCTGTCGGACTCTATACTGGCTGAGAAGACAGTGACAGTGCTGGATGACAAAGTGACCATCACAGAGCTGGGTGTGCAGCTGGTCTCTGGCCTGTCCCTCTCCCTGCAGCTCAGTCCAGGAAGTAACAGGGCTATTGTTGCCACAACTACCACTCAAGAAGTGCTGCAGAGTCCTAAACAGGTACTACTTCATTGCTTTTTTCCCATCCGTGTTCTACACATGCTGCAGCATTCCAGCTTTCAGTCTCTCTCAGCAGCAGTCACAATTACTGCCCTGTACAGCAGCTCCCCGCCAGGCCTAATCAAAGGAACTACATTTCCTTTTTTAAATTCATTTTAATAGTTTTCCTATTCTTAGTAGCAGTCTAAGCAGATTTGGTGTTTTCAGAGCAGTCAAGTCTTGGACGTTTTTTTGTTAATTTGTTATTCAATTTGCTAAAACTGTATTTATAACCTTTTAACTCTTCCAAAAGCAGAAGAGCAGCCAAGCGCGCCTCTCAGGGCCTTTTTTTCCCAGAAAAGAGACCAAGGTTTAATCTCGGGGATAAGTAGGATGCTGCCTGCCAGGTTCTGCGAAATGGAGAATTATGGCCCAAACCCCCCACGCTGTCCTCTTCTGTCCCCCTCTTGAGACTAGTGGGGATGGAGAGCGAAGGACAGGGCCGAGGCCTGGTTATCTTGTGAATCTCGCTGGTAAGAGGTCCACCGTGGGGATAAGCGGGCAGTAATTCCTCTCGCTTGTCCGTAATTAGAAAGCAATGTCATCACATGAAGGGGATTTCTTGATGAATTCTCGGGGATTTGTCGGGTGGGCATATTGGAGAGCAAATTGCAGAATCACAGCAAGAAAGGACTTAGGATGCTTGCTTGTCACAAATCCCCATTTACATTAAAATTCAACTAATAAGACTGTCCGAGTTTCCTGTATCTTTTAATCTGTCTTTTTTCCCTCCTCTTGATAGAATTGAAACAAGCAGATAAGATGAACTGGCAGTGAGGTTGAGCAGCAGTTCTGTCTTGCAACTTATTATAGACTTTTTCTCATCTCTTTTTTAACTGCAAAGCCTTGTATGCTGAGGGCTGTAGCTTTTGTTGAATATTATGAAGCGCTCTATTTTAAAACTCGTCCTCCATATTTAATACATTCTTCCTGACATGATGTCTTGTGTGTATTTCACATTTTATCGCAGTGTGCCTTAATGTCCATTGGAGGGTTGAAAATCAAATCATTTTTATGTGGAAGCATCTTAATTGATGATTCCACATGATAAGAGAAAAATGCTTCTATGCTGCAGTCAAAATATTTGAAGAAATCAACTGCTGTATGAACAAAAAGGGATTTCATTTGCACAACCTACCTGTGGAAGACAAGGGCGATATGTGATGTTTCACTGAGCTTTTCTTGCAATTCCTAAAGAGCATTGTGTTTCATGATTGGTTTAATGAAATAATGGTAGAGACCCGACTCATCTTATCCTATCATTATTCTGCCCTAGATCCACGTTATTGACAACTCCAGATTTATTTTCTGAAATGTGAAATCTGAAGGCACAACTCTATGCAACTTTAATGACTAAATGGAGCTTGGATATTGCTTTATTATTCCAGTTATATAATACATTGTGTTTTGCTTAAGCTGACACTGTTATTTTGTCTATCTCTGATGCTGATTTGGCCTTCAAATGGAGAATGCTTGGTTTGTGACAATGGGGTGTGTGTCTTCCCCAGGAAGCCCTGATCAGTGCCTGGCTGCAGTTCAGCGATAGCTCCATGGCCCCTCTGGACCTCTACAACCCAGACTTCTTTGTGCTGACAGCCACCTCCCTAGACGAGGAGGTGGTGACCGTGCACCAGGACCCTGCGTGGAAGTGGCCGGTCATTGTAACTGAGGCAGAGGGTCAGGGGATGCTGGTTCGGGTGGAAATGACCGTCTGCGAGCCCTGCCAGAAGTCCAAGCGCCGGAGTGTGCTGGCCGCGGGAAATGGAAACATCCGGGTCAAGTTCGGCCAGAGCGATGGCACCTCCAGGTCTGGTGGCAGTGACTATGGGCCAGAGGGGGAGGAGCTGGAGAACCATGCCAGTGACCGCAGGCAGCGGCCTCCCCTGCAGGACCGCACAGGACTGGACAACCACTACTACGGCAGCTCCATCTCCGACATGGAGGACGGAGTCATGCGCAGGATAACCACCACCACCAAGACCGCTATTGTCCGCAGGCCCAACGGAGACAAGCTGTCGGATGATGGCAGCCAGATCCAGAGCATCCCCATCGACTTCTCTGACTTTCCGGCGCAGGTGGACCTCCCACGAAGCCGCAACATGGAGGATGACTTGGTGCAGACCCCCCGCGGCCTGACTGACCTGGAGATTGGCATGTACGCCCTGCTGGGGGTCTTCTGCTTGGCTATCCTGGTCTTTCTCATCAACTGCATCTCCTATGCCCTCAAGTACCGCCACAAGGAGCTGTCACTGGAGGGTCAGGAGGCGATGAACCATGCTCATGACTGGGTGTGGCTGGGGAATGAGGCAGAGCTTCTGGAAAGCCACGCCAGCCTCTCCCCACAGCAGGACGAGCACACCACCATGATGGACACAAGCGCAGGCTTCGAGGAGGGCAGCCACCTGCTCAATGGGGGTCAGAAGAATGTCCAGAGCCAGGTGCACCGGGCAGCCGAGGGCAGCTGCCCAGGCAAGGACCACAAAAACGATTCTCCCACCACAAAGAGGAAGCGCGTGAAGTTCACCACGTTCACCACCATCCCCCCAGACAATGGTTGTCCGTCCAGCAACCCCCTCATTCTGGGGCACAGTGAAGACATTAAATGGGTTTGCCAGGACATCGAACTCGGGGATTCCAAAGAGCTCCGAAACTACATGGAGAGATTAAATGACAATGCTTTAAAGGATGTCGCATAGTGTATTTGGTGGACTAATGGATAAGTCACCCTTATGCCTTTTAGAGTGAGGAGTTGGACCCAAATGGTTATGCTAAACCTAGAGTAGGTGGTACCTCATCATGACAACAAGAAGGAACTTTGGTATGACTTGTTGCCATGGGAACTGCCAAAGGGCCATTCATCATGACTTAAGGGGAAAAAAAAAAAAAAAAATACAAAGAAACCACCATGGAAAAACACAAATCTGAATATAAGAAACGTGAAATGATTTATGAATTCTGTTTTTGTTTTTTTTTTCATTTGTTTATTAATATGTTTTTTCTTCTAATCCTCATTATGGATGTGTTTTTAAAAATCATATCACTGTTTTTTATATCTGTATGTATGGATTTTATTTTTGTTCCTTGTGTAGTTTAAATCAGAGCTCCACAGTCCCCACTTTGCCAATTCTCTGCGTACAAATACAGTTTGTGAAATAATATGCAGATGATGACTTGTAGATTTAAGAATGTAATATTGCTAAATATTCAAGTTGTAAATAAAGTGCGCATAGAATCGTTTGACAACGTTTTGACAAATTTTGTAACATTTTCAAGATTGTTTTTTCTACTCCCTTATTCATTCTATTTAGTTTTCAGTATTTCTCTTTTTCCCTGTCCCCAGACTGGGCCATCACATGCATGTATGTTATTCAAAGTAATGGCACAACACTTATTGGAATCCTTTTTAATTGACAGAAGACACCAAGAAAAGCTCTGTAAATAGCAAAGAACTGTCCCTCCCTAACATATAAAACTCCATTGTATTGTTGCTCTGTAAATTGTATTTTCCTATGTATCATTTAAAATATATATAACAGTAGGAGGGGTGCAGTCAACCTTCCATTGAGAACCATTTGGTGTAGTGTTTCTTTTAACACGACTTTCTTCCGATGTGTGATGCAGTTCTCCACGTTTAAAGATCAGAGAAGCTGGTGGGTAATGATAATTGAATGCATATTTCTCTGCAGGATTGTTGCAAGAATTGCAGTAAATTAACTCCATTCTTTTTTTCTTTTGTGCGAGCAGGTGGAATTCTGTGAATTCTGAATGTGCGTTGATTCTAGAAGCAGGTGAAACATTCCAACCTTTTTTACTTAAACGGGTTATGAGCCACCAGGCTGGTTTCAGTTCAAAATTGCATTGATTTGCGCTACAGTGGAAAATCAAAATTTTCATACCTAGTGTGATTATGTACTAATTTTGGAAAGACCACTGACACTCATCATTGACTACAAAATGAATCATGTTTCTTTCATTGCACTTGGCTACCAGTCACTAATGATATGAATTGATTTCCATAGCCATTCATATAACATGTAAATGAAATGCAGAGAAAATCCACTCCTTTAGTGATGAATTACATTATAAGTGAAATGATAAATGATATTTATCACACAAAGTTCATAGCCTTCAGAACCTAAAGGTTGATTTTCCCCTCACGGATTTAATTCAAATACAATTGTGCATACTTGATACTCAAATGTATCTACAAACTATTTCTCCCTCTGTTCTGCCTACCATACAAATGTTTGATTTAGTCACTCAGTCATGCATTTGCATCAGTTATTTAGATATTTACAGTAGATATCTTTCTTTACAGAAGGGGAATGGACATTTTTTTGGCATGATGGCAACAATTCCTTTGTACAGCACAGCAACCCTACAATCATCATGCTGCCAGTAGCTTATATGGAAACATTAGGATGGATATGTAGTATGGTGTACCGTGGCATGGATAATTTAAAATGTGGGTATTCCTGTTTTGAGATACAATGTTCAGATAGAATTTCACAGAGACAAACAACCCACTGTAGCAGTGTCCCAGGCCAAGGCTGGGTTGGAAGGACCAAACTCTCTGCTCCACCCCAATGAAATCGGCTTTAAGTCCTGATGATAATATGATGAAATTTTGATTTATTAGACTCTGTCATCTGCTGCTCAAAGGGGGTCTGGGGACACATTTCATGTTCTTAGTGTCACAGATTTCCTACAGTGGGGCTTTCTTGTATAACATACAGCATGCGGTCCCCAACTACAAAGGAACACCAGCATAATCTCAATAGTCAGGGCAGATTGATGTCCAATCTGGTAAGTAGCAAAGGTTAGGAATAGGATTTAGGAGAGGTCAACGGATGCTGCATAAGTGCTTTAGCTCATCATGAACCAGGAGTGGTTTGATATCAGCGCAAAAAGAGCATCGGGATGGAGTGTAAGCAAATCGATAAATGAGATTAAAAACACTTGTCTGAGTCGGCCATCTGAAAGATGGCTATTTTATCCTTAATTCAGAGAGACATCAACAGTGATGTAACTCCTCACTCAGATCCAGGACAGTTTTCTCAATCAGCCGTGTTTATATTGTTTTTCATATACATTCTTAGGTATGTAGCAGGAGCCCTTATTTAGAGTGACTTACATATTTGAACATAATATCTATTTACAAAGCTGAACATTTGCTGAAGCATTTTGGGTTAAGAGGCTTTCTCGAGAGTACAACAGCAGTGTCCTACTTCCAAACTGAACTGGCAATCACTGCTTTACAGACCAAGTTCATTTTACATTTATTCATACAAAAAATAGAATATAGGCAACGTTTCATATAAATTTCCAACTTCCATGAACTATATTACTTATAATGACCTTGACTTTGAAATAGTGGATTTGCAGAAGCACTGTGCTGGTTTTCGGCGTGGTACCTTATTTACCCTTACCCCAAGGACACCGCATTTGTCTCAGAATGTTTGCATGTTGGACTGTCTCTCTGTGCTGTTGTGTTTCCTCTGTTTGGCTTGATTAAATTTCTACTTGCTGAAGTCCCCCCTCCCATCCCCATCTGAGAGTAGCTGGGGCTGGTGGAGCTGGCTGCTGGTGTAGAATTTAATGAGGAATGGGGATTGATCCCATATCTAATAATTGACCATGCCAAAACAGCAATCTGTGCCTCCCTGTCCCCATGAGCGTCAGGTCTTTTCTCAGTTGGAATCAGTTTTCAGAACTGTCTTCTGTTATTGAAGATAAAAGCAGTGCACTGTGTCTTTGTGATTTTAACGGGAGACACATTAAACTATCTGTTTTTACCACTTTACTCTTTCATTCTATCATCAATATAGCAAAAATCGATAGCCCTTTAAAAATATATTTTATAATAACTTTACAAACTGCTGAATAAAAGGCAAAACTATATTTATGATATTCTATGATATTTTAATGTAATCACAATGAAAAAAACATTTTGCAATATTTTGTTGTTGTAATAATTAATCTGCTGCTTCTCCCTCAGTCTGTAATTATTGTTTTTAATTTGCATTTTCATATCTTCTTTCAACACTCTTTTACCAGCATTTTTCCAGTTGTATGAAGTAAACTTTATTTTAGAAAAAATATCAAAAATCCTATTTTATCCCCAGGATTTTTACACAATCTGCTCAATGATGGAGGAAAAAATAACATTTTCATATTCAACAATCCAGCATCCAAACAGTAATGAGGAAGGCATTGATATTTTTCTGTCAGAATAATCTTGAATGTTATTGTGTTGTAACCAAGGACTCTGATATGAATGAGATCTTCATGCTTGACTCCTATGCATCTTCTTATAGAACACAAATGCAGAAATGTAGTCATGCTTGTTCTGGAAATGCAAACTGAAATGACTACCTTCAGCACATTGCGTGTAAACTGAGATACCCCTTGTGGTTTTTTTACAAAATCGCATTATCTCTTGTGCAGTTTGTCATTTTTTCCACATTTCCTTAATGGTTCTGGGAAAATAATGGTGTGGCCATGGGGCACTGTGGAGGTGTGATTGAATTAAAGTGAGGTAAGAGAATCTGTTAAATGACAAATAATTCTAATACTAATAATGATAAAGATAACAATAATATGAAGTATTTCAAGTGCTTATTCATGAAACACAATAAAATTACCATTTCCACATGTGAGTGACCTCAGGTCCAAGTTAATAATGGCCAACTTGTGATCAAATTAAGAATGAAGAATCGTTGACACAATGCAGCGGTGTTCCTGCTATAGCTTCAGGTAATGTCTCCTCTCTCCTTTTTCTCAGTTCATTATTATAATTTTTTTTTTTGCTGGAGGTTGATTGTACACTATTGACATAATTGTAAGAAATATAATAAAGCTATAGAGAACTGAAGCTGTAAGGACTGCTCACAGTCCTTTGGCAAGATATGAATGATTTTCAGGAAGTAATCATAGCTTGTACCTATCTCTCTCTGGCATGTAAGTGTATCACATTAAATCTTTATTCATCTCAGCCAATTTATTCCTTTCTTGGCCTTACATGTAATAAGGATGACCGGTTTTAGCTCAAACATCTCATGTAGTATGGTGATGAAACTCGTGTGGGCACACAATAAAATATGCAACAGTATGCATGCATTTGTGTTTTTAAAAAGGCCATAATCCTTGTGTCTTTTGTTGGGATGGTAATTCTGATTCGCAGAGCAAACTTAGAGGCAGTGTGGTATTGTGGTTAGGGACCACTAATTTTTAATTGCAGCCAAAAGACTGTATAGTTATCTCCCAAGTGGGACATTACAGTTGTATGCCTGAGTGAGGCACTTAACCTTAACTGTTTTAAGCCAACAGCAGACTGTATAAACTGATGACACATAAAATCTGTGCTGCTTTAATTGCTCTACTTTCAAGGTGTCTTCTAGGCACTTGGATAACAAGAAATTATTTAATCTTGACAAAATAAAAATGGTCAACTTTGATTTTTTTTTAAAGATCATATCATGTTTGTCAAAGTACAAGAAACTCCTTCCATCAAATTCTGTCTCCAAAACTCTACATCTCACCTCCAGTCTCTTTAGTGGGATTGTTTAGTCAGAGAGCCGGGTTTAAAGATGGCAGCCATGGGTTTACCCCTCATGGCATCCCACTGATCTGAATCCCTCACCTGACCCAGAAGACCTGTACAGACAAGTTACAACTGAAATCCTCCTTCCCTTGGAGATTCCATGGCTGATTGTGTACCACCCAGTGGCTGCAGGTTGCACTGACAGGATCTGATACTGCGCATAAACCCACTGTTGTTGTGGGACAAGGCATCATACTTGTAGTCTTTTAATTTTGGATTTAGTGGCACCCCTTTCCCCAGGAGGAAATGCACTGGCACCCAACAAGCCTGACCAAAACAAAACAATGAGGAAACTGGCATAGAAAAGGGTATTCAAGCACATTGAGTGTAATGAATTTCAGTATTAAATGTATAGTCTACCACATATTTGTATGAATATATTTATCAGCTGATACAATCTACATTTCCAAAGGATGCCACAATAAATTTCCATTAGTTCAGTAAAATTATATGATTACTTCTGTTCTTAACCACCATGAAAGGTGTTTCCAAATATCATATCAGCAAAGTAAGCCCCTCTTGATGAGGTCAGTTACTACTGAAATAATAAGTTGTAATAATGTAATAAGTATTTTTTTTTATAATGCAGACAGTAGGATGAATAATTAATGTGAATTAATTTCCATTTGCAATAATGTGCATATAAACCAGTTGAGGGTTGAGGGTACGGCAGCTTGAGGGTACAGCACCTGATCTAGATTTCAGAAACGAGGACTGCACCTCCTATTGTCACATCACTTGACCTCTTCAGTCTTCTGTGTTGTTGAAACCGATGAGAAATATAAAATGAATTTGCATTGCATTATAATTGGAACATTAATATCTGGCCCAAAAGGTATGGATTCATTGTATATACAAATAATATTATTTATGCATCATTTCTAAGGAGACAGATAAAAGACATCAAACACACACACTCTCTGTCTCTCTCTCTTCTCTCTCTCTCTCTCTCTCTCTCTCTCTATATATATATATATATATATATATATATGTGTGTGTGTGTGTGTGTGTGTGGGGGGGGGGGGTGTAATTTACACTGGCCAGTACAGCATATTAAACATAGGTTGATGACACAGCAGCTAAACCTGAATAAAAGGTTTGTCACTGGACATTAGAGCTGCCACCATTTCTTCTAGTTGTGACAATTAGTACCCTTTTGCAGGATAGCAACATAAAGTCCCCTCTGTGAAAAGGGCATATTCATTAAATAATGATTTTACTACATGTTAATGTGACATTTCCACAGCAACCCGTCATGCAGAATTATTGTAAGCTTTTTACAACTGAAATGCCAATTATGGTCTAATTAACCTCCAGATCGTATACTACGGAAACAGTCGTTGAAGACAGGGAGAGTGATATTTCCACCTGCTCTTTTGAAAGAGACAATCCCTATCAATTATCTGGGAAAGCACAGGATAGTCAAAGCCTTTTTGGGAAAAAGTAAACCTACTTTGAATTACTGTCAAATTTTATGTGGATAAAAAATGACATTCCTGTCCTGTTCCCCAAGTATCCTTATAACCATACTGTTAAAGTGCACAGGACACACACTTCTTTGTATTTATTATGTACAGCTCAGCATGATTACCCTACATTAAGCATAAACTGCTGTGGTATAAAGCATTTGATTGAGCCCAATGGCGTATAAAAATAAATGTGGCTCCTTAAATGGCAATTCTTTTTTTTCTTGTCACCGACCCTCACCCACCCACCCCACCCCCAGTTTAACCTTAGTGTAATTACATTGAATTATTGTGCAATCAATATAATCAATGTTACAGTATGTGGTGGTGCAAATGTGTAATTCAATTCTAATCTCACTGTTTTAGTCAATTATCCTTAACTCTTCAGATTAAAATCTGGCTTTCTTTTTCTTTCTCTGTCTTTTTTTGTTTTATTCTTAAAAAAGACAATTTTATCCATGACCCTTAACCAGAGTTATGATAAAGTACATTCAGTTTGCTTTCTATAGGTCATACAAGGTTGTCATGTCAGCGGACCCAGTGGTCTTGTAATCTCCTGTGGTCTCGATCCTTTTCCTCTAAACCTTTCAGTTACATACCATGTTAATGGACTGCAGATCACCGCAGGGATTACTTTATACTGCGGAATATGACTGACGTCCAGACTATGCTGCGACCAGCCCCTCATACTTGGACCAATCACAACATGCAGCTCACCACATTAGTTGTGTTTCCTCCCTTATTTACCTGCTTGCTAATTACATCCGATAAAACCTATTAAGAAATAATATACACAACATCATTTACTTTGCAATCATAGAAAAGATTATGGTTGAACATTTCTCGTCTATCAGATATTGTATAAACTTGAAAGACACTCTTCCACACATATTTCAGCCATGTACAATCCGTGAATCAATATTCAGCCATTAGAATAAAGCAAAGTGATTTTAGAATGTTGATGTACAGAGGTTACAGAAACCGCTCTGGAACGTTTTGTTTGTTCAGTCCATTGTGGCTTCCCTTTTCTATAGAAGCTATCTTGCTATCTATAGTATCCATATATATGGTATAGTCACCAAGCCGCTGGAACAGCACTGGCCTTGGAACAGCACTGCTCTAAAATGGTTCTGCTCCAGTAGGGGCCTTTCCTGGTTTCTTTATTTATTTACTTCAAGTAGCTTGTCTACATGATTCCCAGTGCTGCTCCCGCTGTTTCTCTATTGATCTCTTGCTTTATGTTTAATGAAAACAGCAGATTAAATAAAAGTCGCTCAGCCTTGCCCTCCCCTTCCTCTCCCCTGTTTTCTCTCTCCCGCTCTCCTTTTTATTTCTCCAATGCCCCCTTCCTGATAAATGATTCTTTTTTTCTGTTTTTTTTTTTTTTTTTTTGGTGTGATTTCTATTGTGGCTCTATCAGCAGTGGGATTGATGTTGTGGGGTAGGGGGGTGGGTGTGGGGAGGGGGGGTGCTTGCTGCTCTGTGCTGGGGGCTGAGACTGTGAATTCCACACACACCCCCTGAACTGTGAAGGGCGAAGGAAACTGGCAGGGCCTATGAGGAATTTAACTGTCAGCCACAAGGGGATGATTGATGGAGGGTCTGCTGTAATTAACACAACGTTGTGATTTTTCTACCCACGGCGGCGGCCGCCTCGCTGTCTCACGCTATATTCCCGTCTCGTGTCAAAACAAAACACGATGGGTCATATTCATGCGTTTTTAATGTGTTCTTCTTCACATAGGGCAGTGTCAAGTCTGCTGTCTCAGAGAGTTCAATATTCTAGGGCAGGGGATGTGGGACCTTAATCAAATTGAACAGATACTCTAATACAGCACACTTCACATGTCCCAACCAGCACACAGTGATGGAAAATATCTGCTACATCCACTTACCATAAAAAGGGAAAACAGATCTATCACAAGCGCTACATGTGGAGTTTTAGAAAGGCTGGCAGGTGTGTGTTCTCCCATGGGGCTGTTTTAAAATTTCTGTGAATTTAATTATGTTATCAGCCTCATTTGCTGAGCTCCCCCCACAGACTCAGGGAGCTCTATGGAATTCTGAAAGCCACAAAAATGTATTTTGATTAAAAAAAAAAAAAAAAAAACAGTACAAATGTCATAAGTTGGATAAACTATATGGGATCTCCATCATACTGCGGTACCAACTTTAATTCTTGCCTACTTCTTGTTTTTTGTTTGTGTTTTTCTTCCCACAATGAGTGTGTGTGTGGAGTAGAGGGATTGAATGGATTTGATGAAGCAGCAAAACTAACACTGAACATCTCTGTGCGATACACAGAGATAAAGCGTTGAATTTTGAATTATGTTTTACATGGTTGTACCATGTTCAAAAGCATTTATATCCAGTGTTTGAAGATATGCGAACAGCAAACCATCAAGAGGTACCTCGCAGCTTGTAAGTACGCATATAACTTTCCAACAGGACTTCTTAGTCAGGTATTTGCATGATTTTGCATTAATATAATTAGTTATGACTGAGTTTAAAGCTTCAAATCAATTACATAGTTTTCTGTTCAATTAATTATGGTTCTTGCACACATTTCGGCAAGTGCTCAAAACCTGTGCATTTTCTAAGTGAATGTGCCCTCAGTTGAATTCAAAATGATTGAGATTTCAGTGAGAGCAACTGTAAAACAATGAATCACTGTGTTTTTTTTTTTTTTTTTACTCAGCAGGTGTTGGATACACTAGAAATAGAGTGCATATCTATATTCTGTACAGTGTTGGTAATCTGCATCATGAAGTGATTTTGATGACACCTCACAGGTGTTATACATACAGCACTGTCTCAGCTATAGTTCTGTCCACCAGCATCTATTTTAAAAGTGGTGGCAGCTGGAATTGCAGTTTGTGGAATAAATAAATACTGGAATACAAAAACAAATACAGTGGAGTATTTTAAAAGAAGAGTTTAAAAATGAGTCATACAAGTCAGGGAACACTTGACATTAGGCATGTCACACTACTGATCCATGTATAATGCCTTCATAATTTGCCATAACAGCTGTCTAATTCATTCTAAAGCAACTTAAATGGCTTTATGGAAGATGATACAATACTGGGAACAGGCATCTTATAAAACTCCAATTTAAAGATTTTAAATTCTTAATTAAAACTGTATCATATTGTATGTATAGTGCTGTGCACATAATACTATTTTAAATAGGTAAATCTCATCCTGCAGCCTTCATTTAAACCTCAATTTGAGTTCACCAACAATCAAACCGTGCAGCTGTGGGATTTCCTGTCAACTAACATCACTATAAGTATACATCGTAAATACATGTCAGTAAACGTTTTGCAAGTTGACACCTGCCAAAAAATATATACATGCTATCACTCATATGCTCCCTAAACAATGCTACAAACCATAAATTGAAATGGCAAAAGCAAATAGTCTGGATATGTATTTTGTAGAAACATACATCAGTTATATATATATATTTGTTTTGTATTTTGCATTTTTATCAATGG
The DNA here is from genome assembly GCA_022829145.1 of Albula goreensis. Classification (NCBI taxonomy): domain Eukaryota; kingdom Metazoa; phylum Chordata; class Actinopteri; order Albuliformes; family Albulidae; genus Albula; species Albula goreensis. The sequence goes on from CM040744.1 coordinate 35,027,089, forward strand.
AAAATTTTTGGTGTAATGCTTGCTTTCTTGCATCCCCTTTCAAAACAGAAAATGCGTATATAGGTTATTTCCATAACTCTCAGTACAGTAACTTTGGGTTTACAATGTATTCGTAAGGATAAATTATAACTTCATTTTACTTTGCATATACATCAGAACCTATGAATGTACTATATAGTTAAAAATCTGACATAACTGATACTAATTCTAATGATCACCCCTCTCTAAATGCTGGCTCAAATGTTTATGAGCAACAACTATAATAAGGAAGGTCATACAGTACAGCAATGAAAGAGTTATAAATGCTTCATAAACACTTGAAAATGTTTTGTGTGGTGACCCATATGATGTGCCCTTTAATTAAAAATAATGATATGAGATTATTTAACATGTACATGCAGTAAAGGAGCAACTGTGAAGGTGAGCCTGGCGGTCAGATGTCACCTATTTCTACAGAGAGAGCCAGTGAAAGCAAGTGGCTGGGGATATGTACATATGCACACCTTAATGCCCATGAAACGGGCGTGTTGTAAAGTGTGTTCCCCTACTTGACCTGTTTGTGCGTTCCTTTGGCTGTACAGACAACTCCCCACCCATCCTCACATCCCTGGAGAAGGCGACGGCGGTGACTCAAACACCCCCTGGCGACACGGCAGTAGGGCCCCAGGCACAGCTCATCTCTGCAGCGAGAATAAGGAGCCGAACAGCGCCAGCACTACAGCCACTGAATATCGAGCTACGGAACGCTTTTTTACTGGTTGAAACAACCAATATAACCAAGGTGGAATAACTGCATGCAAATGGGAGTCTATGAAAAAGGGAAAAATAAACATCTTCTTTTTTTCTGTGTAACTATATCCTGACAAAGCCACCCAATAGAAGTACTGGTTTCAAAAAATGCTTAGATTTTAGTTTTTCTTTTTCCTTTTCCAGGAACCACTATTCATGGGGGAGTATTTAAAATTTAAGCATCTTTCTCATTCTGTCACAATATATTATGGACTTGTTAGGGTAGCACATAAAAGCTGTCTCACATGGGATACAATCTTTTAATAATGATGTACAATGTCCCTCTTACATCATTAATCATGATCAGCTGTACTGTTGGCGCTACACTTATTACTAATAATAAATGTGAATAATATCTCTGAGGTACATTGGATGATTCTCACAGGTTTTAAACGGGGACCCCACACATTCCTCCCCAGGCTTGCAGGAAACTAGAACCACTGCCTTGGAGCACAAGGCCATGATTGAAAGCTTAATTAGAACACAACAGACAATTAAGTTTGGCCAACTGTAGATAAAAGTATAATAGCGGAAGCAGAACACCGGGGGTCAATCTCCTTAACCCTCCACTGTGGTTATCTTGTTGCTCCAGAGACGAGGGATGTGCATTCATCCCGAAGGACTCTGCATATAGACAGGTTTGGAGAAACTGGGAGGGAACACAGTTACTGTGCAAGACACATTGCAGAGGAGACTTACATTTCATGGAGCTGCAGATTCACAAATTAACTTGTATAAACTGATATACATCAACATTAGGTGCTAAATGTGGTAGATAAATATGTAGGAAATGGTTGAAGTGACTGCAGCAACGTGGCTGCAACAGTTTATCTAAATTAAGATCAGGTAGGAGAATGAAAGGTAGTCCATGCCCGTTAAGTAATTACTGTAGGATTGCGTAACTGTTCAGTTACATGTGGTGTCTGTGTATGGATGCATTAGGCAGATTTTAGGATAACAGCTGAACAAAATTGCTTGCAGAATGCATCATGCCAGTTTGAGATCTTTAATGCTATGCAGGGGTTCTAAGCATCATGCTAACTGTAAAAGCAGCCCAGATTGGGCAATGAAAATGCTTTTCTTATCAGCTAGTATAAATGCACACATGAATTCCAGTCAGTATATAGTACCCCAGGGCTGCTTACAAACATTGAAATGGTATGTAAATTATACAATAATTTGACAGCTGAGAGGATATCAGGTAAACTCTTGGACCAACATTTTCCTGAAGTTCTCACAGGAGAGAAACTTTTTACGAGACCTAAAACTGTAGGTTCTATATTTTCTGGGATAATTTATTGATTTAACAGGTTGCAGTGTGTCCCAGTTGTTAAGGAGGTGGACACTGGACAGGTTAAAATCCCAGGTGGGGTGTTAAAAAAAGTAAAGTTGCATAAAATAAATCCCAGGTGGGAAACTGGTGTACTTCATCTGAAAACCCAGGTGTACACATGAATAAGACAAAAAATGTAGGAGATTTCAGAGGCCATTTTTAGGGGAGCTTATAAATAAATGATAAAATAAACACTAAAAATGCTATCATTATCATCATTGCAGCATTATCGCCTGGATAACTTATGGATTAGATTCTCCTTTTTGTAATTATCTTTCCTGTTATCATAGGATGTTGGTTGGAGTGGAAGCGGAGTAAATTTTTTCTTGTAAGACAAATAGAAGTCTGCAATCGCTACACAGGGCTGTATCCATATCCGCTCAGCTCAGGCTGAAAATTGCCATTAATGTGATGGACATGCTGGCATGCTACAGCACTAACCTGGAGGCTTTGCGTGCGGTTCAGACATCAAACTGTGTGTCACGCTTGTGTGAGCTTTCTGACGAGCTCCCTCTCGCAAGGACTCCATCTGCGGCAGGCTGCCGTCTGATGTAGCCATGGCTGCACTGCCTGTGAAAGTGTGTGATTTGTAACGGCGCGATAGGTCCTTTTCCAGACTGCCTCCCAGGCATGATGGAGCCGCAAAGACACCACAACTTCCGCTCACCACAAAATATTAAGCTGGATCTGTATCTCAACAGATGCTCGTCACGTTTGAGACATTTTTCTCTTTTCAGACATTTCTTTTCACATTTCAAATTGAGCATATGTCTGTATGAATAAATATCCACTTTGGTGAGCTTTCAGACAATCAAGATGAACAGAATGATGTCAATTCCACAGTTTAGCATGTGTCTATATTTACCTTCCCTAGCATATAGGATTTGCACTAAACTATGGGTCTCTGCTGGTTGATGGCCCTGATGGTCACACAGTAATCATGCCCATGCTGTTTTAATCTGTTACACACTCCCCCTGCTGGAGACTCACAACACCCACAGTCCTGCATACGCATAGGGCATTCAACATTGCCCTAAACCAGTGCAGAACCCTCAATACCTCTAACCTTCACCTAACATTTACAAAAAAAGCACTGCCCACTGGAACCACCAGAAATGGATAAACTGTCCACATTCAAAGGTAGGGACACACAACAGACATTTAAGGGAAAAAAGTACAGATGGCATGGCAATTTAACAGTTGAGGTTTTTAATAGAAAAAAAGATTAATTAAACTGCTCTTTAGCATAATCTCATCAAAACACATTTTTTTTTGAAAATATATTAATGCCATTAAATCTCAAAGACAAGTAACTGCAGAAAACAGTCATCGATGGCCCTTGATCATGTGACAGCAGGTGTTAGCAGCAGCCTTCCAAACAAGCATTTGAGCACTTCTGAATTGATTTGGCTTAAGATCCCTCAATGCATTCATTTGTAGGATGGAGGAAACGGTTTGATGCTTCAGACACATGTGCTTAACAGAGCTACATTCACAAGCCGCTTTAACCACTGCTGTAACCTGTGAACAAGTTAATGTGATCAACAGTCATGATTCCACATCAACGGCCCCTTAACGACATCAAACAGGGAAACCCATTGTTAAAAGTTTTCAATTGCACTTTCCAGATGACGTTTTGACTAAATTAAAGGACTAATGTGATTGAATATAACCTATACCACAATAAAAACAATGAGTTTACAGTATTTTTGGGAAAATCCAAAGTGTTTTTTAAGTCTGGTCACAGAGAGATAGAGGTCAAATCGCAAAAAAAAAAAAAAAAAAAAAAAAAAATGTAGTATTCCAATGCAACAGTATTCCTCATTTAGTACACAGCTGCATAACTAATTTGCACACTATTGAAATCACAGAAGAAATCATGTTCAAGTGTGGCCTCCAGCCATATACTAAGTTCCCCAGTTGGTCCTAGGGATACTAAATTAATCCACATTTTAAAATGGACTATGTGAAAATGCACTGTATTAATAGGAATCAAATATTCCAACTCTTTTAGTATGCAGAGTGAACTTTCCATTTAGTGGTTAGATCAAAGCATGCAATCTGAAATTTTACAAAGGCCAGGCAACTGAATAACACTTTACTAAAATAACACCTGTAATTTCCCATTTTATACTTGTCTCCTGAATGATAATACTAATTAAAATGTATTGCAATTGTAATTTATTACAAAGCAATTATCTGAAGTGCATCCAACATATTTGAGAGAAGTGCAACATCACACAATTCATATTGGAGTGGTATGTGCCAATCGGCTCCTTTTTGTAATCATTAAAAATTTATTCAACAACACCATGAACAGTTATCCATGATTACTATTAACTTTAATTTCTTTCCAGTCACCAAAACTGTACTGCAGAAACCACTGCATTTTTTCAGAAAAACCACATTTGCTGTTAGGATAACCACTACATTAACAGTTGATCACCAACTCTGTTTAGCACTTTTCTGTTGTAAACTGGTTTAATTTGGTGTTGAGTGAGAATAATCCTATTCTTACACTGTAGTGAGAAATACTGGAACAGTCAACTTGTTTGCTCACTCAGCCAGATAGGGCCAGAAGCTTCCTGAAGAATACATAGACTCATAGACATTTTGGCTATTCTGAAAAACATAGTAATGAAAATCTTCAACCAAAACTGATTAAAAACTAAAATTCTACAAGCAAAAGGCAACACAACAAAACAAAGGTCTCAATCACACTGCACAGTGTAACCATGTACCACTGTGTAACACTCAGAGTATAAGCCTGACACAAAACATACACTACCTCTGTTCATATAAATTATTAATATAGCATATTCACAAAATAATCAGTTACAAATAAAAAAGACAACAAAAACAATGGCAAATGCAGGCCCTATACAATACAAATTTAAATACAGCATCTGTTTTACAGAACTCTATAGAGGCATAAAAATGGCACAGTAAATCAAACAGAAACCAGGCAAAGATACAGGCTTCAAAAAGATCAATAAAAAACCTATTTTGCATTTGACATCTGATGTGAGCGAATGCATGGCTTACTTCTGAGACTCTTTTAAGTGGCTGTTTCATATTGTTTTGTGAACAAAAAAACAGATTCCATATTATCTGTCATAATTTCACAGTAGCAAACCCAAAAATGTAAGATCTCAAAAGCAAAACCAAGTTATGCAATTGCATATTATTCTGTTTAATGTCATGCGTTAATTGTCTTAGTTGCTTGCTTTCAGTCTTACCTAGTGCAAATTAGTGAAGATCAATCTGCAATATTTAGAAAGTCATATCAACAGCAGAAAAATATACTGTACTCTTAAAACAGTCTAGGTTCTTGATGCAAGTCAAGCAACAAGCTTATCAAGGCATGTGTGATAAATTACAATCTGCTTTGGAGATTATATTCAATTAGCCTCAGGTATGTTTGTTAGGTTTTCAAACATTATTTATGTATATATAATTAACAATTTAAAATAATCTATTTCTTAGTGAAAGATCTGAATAGCCGATGGAGCAATGGATATTTTTGTTTTCTCAAAATGAGGTATTTTTAAGTAATGTATATCAGTAAAAATAAAAATATTATTAGTTTCATACCTTTTCAGTTAATTACATGTTTTTCATGTCAAAATTGTAAAAGGAAAAAAAAAAACACAAAACAAGCAAAAAAAAGCCATCAAAATGAAGTGATTTTTCCTGCTGAAAAAAATGGAGAGGCCGTGGAGCTCCAGGGGTCAGCTGGGTGGAGGCTCAGTGGCCCTCAGTGTCCAGCTCTCTGCTCAGGAGGTGATGCTCCCCTGCCTCTGGCTCACTGGCTTGCCTCTCTGCCGGTCGTACTTCACCGAGACGATGATGAAGAGCAAAAGCGTTGCTCCCTGGATACCCGCCAGCAAGAAGAAGTAGTAATGCAGGGAGCAATCGTTGATGTTACCTGGAAAGACAAAGATGTACAGGCGGAGAGTGAGAGTGTGCGGGATAGCAGATGGTAATGACACAAATCAGCATCAAAGTAAGTGAATGACAACACTTTGTAATGGAATGAGCACAAGTTTCAGCTAGTTCCAAACCAAAGTCTGGGAGCCGCTTCTTTTGGTCTCCAGCCCTGTGCCGAATGAAAAGAGCATGCTTTTAAAGCCATTGTAAGAAGACGGCCGTTCCACCAGAGAAATGCTCTCCCTGTCAAACTGCAGACCCGTTGCAGTTTCTCTCTTGCTCGCGCCCTTTTCTTTTTGAGCAGAGTTTTAACTAAATGCCATTTGACTCCTCACTTCAGTGCGCATGGAGGGGGCTTTCCTGATGATGTGGAATTGAAGTATGAGAAAGTGCACGGCACAATCTTGGCTCTTAGCTGCGATAAGGACTGAGGAGCCTTTTGTTGGGATTAAGGGACCGATTGTGTCCCCCAGGGGAGAAATGGAAGGCAGTAAAAAAAAAAGGTTGGAATTTGAGCCTGTGTGCTTTATTTTGCTGTAAGCCCGCGCTCTGATTTAGCTGGATAAGAGGGAAGGGCCGTCTCACTGCCGTGATGTGGCTGCAGCTTTGATGATGCACTGAGAGATTGCTAATGTTGATTGATACTACAGATGCCATGCCTAACGCTTGATAATGTAAATCACTCAAGAGCCACGACCTCAGATCTCACAGTAAAGAGCGTCTCAAGCGCCACTATGGCTGGCTGACAAGATTACCAGCATAAGAGAGGACATACTGTACCGAGATGGGCCCCAGGACAGACTCTAGGGATCAGTGGCCTGAGTGCAGGGTGATGCAGGGTCATAGAAGCCCACAGGGTAGTCTGGTTTTTGTTTTAAGCTTAAAATCAACAGTAATTTTAAGTTTAAAGCCAAAGCAGGAGAGGGAATAACAGACTTGCCTAAAGTTTAACTTTCGTCACTGTAATATTAAGCTGATATTTAACATTCTGCTAAAAGTTAATCTGATTCTTATTGTAAATAATCATGGAGGGGTGTGATCAAGGAAAAAAACCAAGGCAAGCCCTTGGGCACACATCCACATGAACATTCAGAAAATTCAAAAACCGTAACAGAGCATCAGAACTTCCTGTTGCAGAAACGACAGAGCTGACCATCTGGTTTTTTGGTAAAGTCTGTGGTCACAGTCCTATATCATATGTCACTGTTCTTAAACATTCCCATCATGCCCCGATTCAGTTGTTGTATTTGCATTGACTATGTGTTGTCTGTTCCCCATGCTGCTGAAAGGGTTTTGACTCTTGAAAGCACACACGGGCGGCAGAGAGGGTTGTCAGTGCTTATCACACAAACACTTGTGGGGAATTCTAAACATTTTGTGTTGGTTTTTTTTCCCCTCACTCCGCCAGTTTTTGCCGTGAAGGGAAAAGCTGACAGCCGCTCCAAATCCGTACCCTCCCTAACTTCAAACGTCAGCAACAAAGTGCCTGTCTGTTGATTGTCCTGGCGTCAGAGATCAGCTCTGTCCACAGTCCAAGCCTGGAAATAAAACCACAGGCCCATTTTGTTCATCCAACAGTGTGGAAGGACTCACCAAGGTTTAGCTAGATGACTGCTGTATCACAACACCCGCTAGTGGATTTATTTCAGCTTTTTATCAAAACTGCAGCAGTTAAGAAGTGGACTAAAGCGCAGAAGAGCTTTTAAATCCCTTCGTAAAAAGGAGATGACAAAATATATGAAACGATCAGCATTGATTCAACACTGTTGCAAATGAACTGGTGAATCTTTGAAGGGAGGAGAGACAAACCCTCTGCAGCGGTGCGCTGTCAAAGCGATCTACCTATTAAACCGTACACCTGGGGCTGTGATGTAGTGGAACAGCATGCGCAGTGCGTGGTAAGAGAGAAGGAGGGAAAGGCTGGAGGTTTAATTGGGGAGGAGGTAATTCCGTGGATATCCTGTCATTTCTCACCATGACTGTAGGCAGGGGAGACGATGGGATTTGGCAAGGGGGGCTTGAAGGCTTGAGGGTCCAGAGACAGTAGCTTCTAATTATACCTGTCCCTTAAGAGTGGGTGTACCCTGTGCCTCAGAGATCTTCTCCACACCGACACAAAAGGGGTGCAGGGTCAACGAATGCAAGCCTGGAGCCAAGAGGCACATGGTGCTGCATTCCCCCCCGCCTCCCCCAGTCTGTTCCAGCTACATGGCAGCTCTGCTGGGCCATAATAATAACCCATACACCACTGACAGGGGACCTGTGTATCTTGCATATCATGCACAAGCACTTACACTAGAGCTTCTAATCACTGGCTGTAATGAATATCACACAGGGTCCAACTAAAGTTGTTAGGTAATCCCCGGGAATTGGTAAAATTAGGTAACATTTGTATTTCTAACTTCTGCTCTACAACTTCTCATCAATGTGTTCTCATACATCCTCTGGAAAAAAAAAATTGAATTCATACCAGCAGAAAACACGTTTTTGAATCGTCTCTTGTTAAACCCAGGGATGTACTGTTGGTTGTGAAGACCTTGTGATGTCCACCACTGTTTTGTTAGTTCCTGACAACAAGGAGATGAGATCAGACTCATCTTTTCGATTGTGTGCTAATTAGTCACTTTCTGGGAAGTAACAATAGCTACTTGAAACAAAATTTTAAGTGGTGAAAAGAAATTCTTATAAAAGAAAGGCCAAATGTGAGGCTATTTTTGTGAGTGTTACATAAAAATGTATGCCTACATGCAAACAGCAACAAAAGCCAACGCATATGCCTACAAACAGCACACTGTAACTGCCTGAACAATGACTTACTGCATAGCTGCAGTATCCTCTGTCACTGGATTAGTAACATGAATAGTCACAATATTTTTTCTGGAACACAATTAAATGCACTTAAAGGGCATATGAAATTTGACCAAAATAGACTTCATGTGACAATGTACATTTCTGTATTTTCTATTTTAATGGAGAAAAACAAAATTTTAAAATAAAATGAGCACATTCAACAAATGCCCTTCTAGAACTGTAGACCAAGAATTTTCAGTATCTTCTAGTGCTTGAAAGTGCAGCGGTTTATTCAATATAGTGATATTAAGATTAAAAAAATATCTTGTGCCTCATTTTCTGTAAAAACAAGCAACAACACAAAAACAAGTTCATAAACCTGTTCACTCACTGCCACCTCTGAAAATGTATTACGATGTAGAACTTGTGAGATTGCCTGGGCTTGCTTGGAAAAAGTAACAAATACGCAGCTTGTTTTGAACAGGACCACAGCAGTCAGGACTCAATTTGCACTTTAAAAACACACTTCCTTCCCCACTCGGTCCCGTCCTCACCTCACCTCATCTGACTGCGCCCCTGAACTGGAGGACATCAGGGAATGTGCCTGTCTGGGTGAAACGGCATGTTCTTTGCTCTGCTAATAGGCACAACACCAGCCATAATCTCTCACCACGGGGAATATGCTTTTTGGTGGATGGAGAGATGTGTGACTGTCCTCAGCCCAGAAGGTGGCAACACGCACTGTTGCACTGTTGTGACGCGGCGCAGATCGTCAGTACAGACACCAACTGAGTTCAGAGAACTGCAGCTGGTGCTGTATGGCTCAGCATGTGCATCAGTGAGTGGCAAAGCGACCAGTTATTAGTCAGCAACCCAACAGAATATCAGAATATTCAGCTGACAGCAATGCAAGCAGATAGGCAATTGGATGGATAGGCTTCAACGGAAGGAAAGGAAAGAGGAAGGAAGGAAAGGAAAGGGGAGAGGAGAGAACACAGAGGGACAGAAGAAATGAAGACTAAGATAAAGACTGAGAGAGAGAGAGAGAGAGAGAGAGAGAGAGAGTAGAGTAGAACCGACCAGTAGAAAGACCAAATTTTTTTTATTTTTGATTATTGTATTTAGGTCTATTAGGATGACTGGATGCTCCTCATGGATGTTCAAAACATCTCATTTCATACATTGTGTGTCTGTAATTGTGTTTATGACTGACTTTTACCGCATCCAAATTCATCCAAAATTAAAACTTATGTATTTTCACACAAGCAGACACAGTTTCTTTTATGGATAAAACTCATAAAGAACACATTAACATTTAAACAAAGTATTCAGGCGCTTCAGATCAATTACATATTGATTGCAATAATACTTTCGATACATGAGAAGATGTCTCATGCCTGTTACACTATAATTGTATGCATAATTGGAAAATTGAGGATTGAAAATGACTTTTGGGCTGCAGAACCTATGATGAAATGCTGGTTCTGAGGACAGAATGTACTGTAACAGTCTTGCACACCTGTAGAGAAAAACCTACCTTAAAGGCCTTTCAGCTTATGTTCAACAGACAGCTGGAGAAAGTACCATTCTACTGATGAAATTAACACCATGACAAACCCCATTTGTGGTATAATAAAAGCCAAATGACGGCAGTGTGCTGTAGCAGAATGGAAACACTGCAGCTACAGATGAGAAATAAACCTACTGACCCTTACAATGTGGAACTAATTCCGCAACCGCTCCTTGTTCTCCCTTTTACATTCACAACCGATTATGATCTAAGCGAGGCAACCAAAGGGAAGATCCGAGTTTCCCCCTTTGTCTGAATAATTCACAGGAAATAATGCAAGGCCCTCAGCAGGGTTGCTATAAACATCCTGCGAGCCTGCTAGCATTTCAGATCGATAATTTCTCCTAACCAGCGCACAGCTGGGAGGCACACGGGGGGGGCTCTCAGTTTCTGCCATGGTCTTAATTAAAACCAAAGACATGTCTACAAGGGGAAGCATGTAAAGATACATCCGCGATTAAATAAATAATAGGCGTGGGAAGAAATCAACCCTATGTCTGTCTTTAATTGTGCTGCTTTTCCCCCAAACTAATAAACATCTTCTGCAGAGTGACATTCCGGTCCAGTGAGGAATGTCGCAAGATAACGTATTCAGAAAAACAACACCTTTAACATCTCATTTCATGAATTCTATTTGGGATTTTTCTGCAAGGTTTCAATTTTGTAATGGTCCTATTTTAATTTTATTATCCGTTTGCCTTCAAGTCGACCGTGCCCTCCTGGGCTTCACTTGGCAGCAAAGCACTTTAAAAAGCATGGTAATTATGGTAGCAAAAGACAAAACAAGGACTTGCTGTAACATCTTTAATGAACCCCATAAATATTGGACAGGTATTTAAGGGGCAAATGCTGAGCTTGGTGGGGGGAGGGAGATATGCAGCTCTATCAATACTAAAGAATGTGGCGATTGGCAGAGAGTGGGACTGCCTGAGTGAGCAATCACAAAGAAACAGAGCAAGACTGGAGGATGCAGTAATGATAGCATTGACATGGAAATCTAATTTTCTCCAATTCGGCATGTCACTTGGCCTTGGCCTCATGGTAAGCTATGTACAGACTCTATGATGAGAGTGGATTCATCATTCATGCAAAATGCTGGTACAAAAAAAAATAAAATAAATAATCCACAAAACCGATTACAAATAAATTAAGTGGCTGGAGATTTATTCCGTATATAGTTATGTTGACAAAAAATGGACAAATTAATTTTGGACCCTGTTCTTCAGAGTACTATATGCAGCAGTTTGGAGCATAATATTGGCACAAATAGGGCACATCTGCTATCCCAACATGTGTAAGGGGTTGGACAGGCCCACCATAACTTCAGTCAAACTGCAACACAGGCTTTCCTTAATAAGCTCTCTCTGTACAGTAAATTACTTTCACCTAATTCACACATCACACACTTTCCTCAGTGAGGACAAGTCAGTATTTTCCTCGCTCACCGCCTAAACACCACCGACTAGACTAATACAAATGAGGGAACGTGCTGCTATGAAAAGTCCCACACCTGTGTTTTCAGCCTGGAAACAAACCAGGTCATTCTTCAAGGCCTTCAGTGTGCTGGCAGGGTAAGCACAATTTCAAGCAAAATATTCCAATTCCTAAAGTTAACAGGGGACTTGAGAGGAGCAAGTCTTCATCATCATTATGTGTTTAATAGTCTTGTGGGGTACGTGCTGGGTGGCTTATGCAGGAATTGGCATCTTCATCTCACACAGGAGCATCCTGTCTCTTTCTCTTTTTCTCTCGATCCATTCTTCCTGCCTGACGTAACAGATCCTCATTAAAGCACTGACATTTCAATAAGTCTCCTCAGCAGCTCTGGTAACAGGAAGTGGGAGCCGAGAGTCAAACCCTCTGCTCTGCAACATGTCTGGAATCAGACCCTGAAACAGACAGCCCTGGAAGGTGAGGTCTGCTGTATGAGAAAAAGGACCAGCACTGCCCTGAAGCACACCCTTTATCGAGTTCTCTGACAATGGTTGCTGAAGCTGACTCATATCCTGTATGCTGAGCTCTGAACAACAGACCCATCCTGTACCAATCATGAGAAAGGCTCAGACAGGCACATTTTCATATTGCTCACGGAGCACAGCTTTTGCAGGTGTTCTATACACGCCGCCGTCATGCACTCTGGAGGACGCATGAGGAACGTGGGCAGGTGGGGGAGGGAGGGAATGGGATGCCTAGAGGTATGACTCCTTCAGCGCTCTCCTGGAGCAGCTTTACTTAAGAGGAGAGAGCTGTGTAATCAGGCCCCAAGTCAGTGACTAATGCTGGGTGTCTTTCCCCAGGCTGTCTCCGTTCTGCTCCGATAGCTAAGGCGCTTGCTGACACCAGTCTCTCCCTGTTTACTCTGCGTTAGGAGGCCCGGCGGTGATGGAAAAGGCACAGGTACAGCTATATCACCTCAGCAGAGAGACTTACCTAAGGGCAGAGACAATAGCCAGATAAAACGGAAAGAAAGGAGAGGATAAGTGGAAGATGAAAACGACAAGTGGCGACTGGAATTTTTAGTCGGGCTCTAAGGACGGAGCACTGGGTAATGTGTTATCAATAAGCACCTGGAGGCCTTCCTCTAAAAGTTTCCCTTACATGACATTTAGAAGCTGTAAAGACAGAAGCCTCGAAGGCGTAGCCTGTACTCGCTTAACAATCAAATGATGCTTACTAAACAAACGACTCCTTGGGCCAAGGCGAGGGATGGATTTATGAAGCTACGCCAAGCCTCTCCCAGTGCTTACATCATCAAAAAATACCTCCGATCCTGTCGGCACGCTGTATTAATGAGCTATTAGGTGTTTGTGGGTAAACAATTTACAGTGGTGGCTTATTTACCGCACACTCACAATAAAGTGCATCTGGGCTGTGAGCCTCAACTCGCCAGGGAACACATCCATCTGCTGCCACAGCCACACTATTTATTTTTGCACTTGGACAGATTTACACAAACCCTTTGTCGTAAGTCTGACATGTCTATTTATTAAGGGAAAAGGCTCTTAAAACAAGGGGATTGCAGAGGGGTTCCCCCCGGTCAATTTATAAACTCTTAAGTGGAATTTAAATCACTGCTTTTTTTCCTGAAAAGTCATCTAAAATGGATTAACTCTTTAAATACACACTGATTCTACAGAACATTCCAAGATCTAACCTATTAAAATAGGACTTAAAAACAGTTTTCAATATGAGCAAAATGCATTGCATTACTGTTTGCTAATTCACTTTCACTGAAAGCCTTCTTTCAGGTGAACAGTATACTATTTAATCAGATCATCTAATGTCTCATTAAAGCTTTACAAGCAATAAAATAGAGAGATCACACAGCCACAAGCTGAAAAAAAAAATAAATCAGAAGAAAAAGCAAAAGTTAAAAGCGGTTTCTCATTCCTCAAGCCGTTTGCAGATCAATGCTGGTACGGGCTGAAAGCAGATTTCAGGGCTATGAAAACACATCACATTCCACTTTGCTGTGTGAGGCACCTGTGGGGAATGCAGGCCCTGCCAGTCGCGCATGTGGCCGATTATACAGGCAGGGGTGTCAATACGTCTCGCCGTCATCCTCACTCCAATTCACCCTGATTGCTTTTCACTGCCGCGTGTCCTGGACTCTGTCACACGCAGAGACCAGCGTGTCACAGCCAAGACTTCCCTCCTTCCATTTCCCATTTCTAAAGGAACAGAGCAGGCATAACGCGTTGGAAGGTAGGCTGTCAAGCTGAGGGTGAAAACTGAGGCAACTTTCCCCTCCCCAGATCTCCCACCGTATTGACCTGAAACTCATTAGTTTGTAGCGGCGAGAAGACCAACCTGACGGAATGAGTTTCATGGAGCAGCAGTCTATGGGAAGTTCTCTCTTCCACTCTGCATGTAAATAGCCCAGTGTCAGTTTTTGTTCCGCAAGACAGGCGATTTTCTGCATATTGCTCAGTGAAGTTGACAAGCTTAGATCTGTGGACCATTCTGAGGACTCGCCAGGTGCGGCTCTTAATTGACTGTGGTAATTTAGCACTGGATTTAAAAAAAAAAAAAAAACTGAAAACTTGGCAATAAATACAGTCATTTGAAGTCTTGGATGTGTCAGTTTGATGTGACCAGTAAATACGTTATGACAAGAAATAAAAGTGACTGAGTATGGTACCTGTTTCTAAGTTTGCTGTACCTCCACTTTATGCTTGTCAAATTGAGTGGGAGAGCAAAGCTACATTGATTTTTCTATAATTACACATGTTTAATATCACTCAGACTAACCACTCATTTGGTCGCCCATGAAAACAGATATGCTCTGAGGAGGCACAAAAGACTTCCTTATTAGGTTGGGACAGGCGACAGTCACCCCAGATATCATCCATCAGTCAGATGTGATATAGTCTTTTGGCTGAAATGAACCATAAGGGCAGAATTTGGGGTGGAGTCAACCCCAACATTTCATGCTGTTAATGAAGGATCCTTTTTTCTGTACCTGCCCAATACCCAACAATATTGTATTTACTTGAAAAAACTGAAGTTGAATCGCCTGGAAAATGTATGAGTTTTACTACAAGTTTAAGATAAAAGAAGACCTCCTGAGGCTGTTCCTATACTAGAAATAACATATCAAGCCAAACTGAGCTGGTTATGGAATATAAAGCCCTGCTGTCATATTGCTATGGAAAAGCCTCAAGCCAGCCTCAGGTGAAGCTGACCTACCGGCTAGCCTGCCTTCCATATCATCGCAAGGTTTTACAAGAAATTTGGAAATATAAAAGTAAGATACAGCCACGTTCCATTAAAGTCAATGAGGTCGCCATATGACTTTCTTTGTCCGTGCTCATGCCAGCGAGAGTGAAAAGCATCAGTGTCCTTCACAAACTAATCAAATAACAAGCTCAGAAATGTTCTTGTAGTACAGTGACATACATGATATTATAACACTGTAAGACTGACCATCTAGTTATAGCAGGAGAATATGCAATGGGAAAATTACAACGCACAGGCCTTCATTGAGGAGGCTACATAGGCCTTTTTTGGCAGTAGCAAGGCAGAATATTTCTGCATAAGTTATTTAAAACCACCTGAGGACTGTTTAAAATGGTTTAAAGATTTTAAACTCCAAGCCCAATCTATTTTGATTTCTGAAGAACAATATGTCAATAATGTCAATCAAACTGGCATAGCTAATACAGTTAGGTCAACTCTGAGAGATTAAAATATAAATCAGACTAACAAGCAACTCAAACTTTTCAGCGCTAATCTCTGAGTCAACAAGTCATCCCCAGGTAAAGAACCCTGAGGCAACAGCTCAGCTGTCACAAAAGACATTGTAAACAGGGACCCAGCCAGCAGCTCTTCACAGGAAATCCTGGGACCGGAGGCCCGAGGTCCGAAATGTTCTGACATCCAGGCTGATCTTCAATGCTAAGCCACATCTTCAATCTGTGACGACTGCCTGCAGAGTCAAAACTGCAACTGGCAATTTCACCCAGCTTTTTCATGATAGCTTCATATGCTTCAGGCATGATTGTTTTCCAAAAGCATTATCTTTAAAGACTTCAGATCTTAAAGTTAACTTGAAACCTTAGAAACAATATGAGACGTACTGTTCGATTCTGACTCTGGGAAAATTACACATTATAGGCCAAATTGTTTCCTTCTTTGTATTGAGAGCTTGCATAAAAAGAACAAATTTAAATTATTCATAGTGAAGCTATGACATATTCACCTAAAAATGTATCCATTCAGCTAAAATCAGTAATTATTCCACAGCATACCAAAAATACATATTTACATCCTTATACAACTCAAACAGCCAACCGTCAAGACAAAGTCATTCATTCAAAATACAAAGCAAATAATGTGTTTCCCTAACAGCATGAGTAATTTTTCTTCCATTTCACTATAGCACTAGAGTTAACTGTGTATTCAGTGAATAGTTTTCAAAAGACATTATTTGCATGAATAGTTGTCTGGTTATTACAGGTGTCACCAGTCTTATCTTTCAAGGGATAGTGCAAATGCAGGCTTTTGTTCTATCCAAGCATTAAAAGACCTGGTTCACCTAATCAGTGAATCATAGTCTTCAATCAGGGTTTGATTAGTTGAATCAGGTGTTTTAGAGCTTGGAAAAAGCCTGTACCCACAACAGGCTGTCTGGGTTAAGAATGGTGACCCAAGCTGTACTCTAGGTTTTATTTTCCATGCATTCTACGTATTCTTATGGGTTATACTGATAAAAATTAACCCATTTCAATAACATGTATGGTTTCTTCCAGAAAATTGAGAAAAGCCAGAGGCTTTTCTGGTTCTGTTTCTTACTGGTGTCTCAAAGGAGCACACTCTGGAGGATACTCCCCATAAGTGCCCTGGCTATAAATGTGAACCTTTGGTAATCTCACCGAAGTCTTTATGAGAGGACATCCAGCCGATGCCCTTAAGGGAGACGAGGGCGAGCAGGCCCGAGCCCACAAAGGATCCAATCCCAGAGAAGAAGAAGAACAGTCCCATGATGGCACTCTGCATGGACCTGGGGGCAGCAGAGTATGCAAACTCCAGACCTGCAGGGGAACACAGACCAAACCTATATGCATTAATGCCTGTGAAGATAAACATTCATTTACATTATGTTATTTATTTGTTGTGCACGTGCCCTCACGCACAGAGTGAACTTACATTTTTACATATAACCCATTTATAAGGCTGGATATTTTACTGGAGCTTTTCAGATAAAGTACCTTCTCCAAGGCCATAATGGCAGCATCTCAGAGTTACAAGCCCAGTTCTAAAAATGTCATAACATACTGCCACCCACCCAGACCTGAAAACATTCACATTCATACATAATACAAACACGATAAAACACAACCTAACACAACCACTTTGGAGCCCTGGTAATAGGCAAATACAAGTGCAATTTATTCCATTTTTTTTTTTTCAATTAATTTGTCATTATGAAGATGTCCTTCAAAGGCTGTAATCGGCATAAAACAGTGATTGCTCAGTAATATTGTTTGGGAATGCATAAGGCCCTAGTGTTTCCCTAAACGTTGTGCCATGCTGGTGATTCTTTTTTGAGGTGCTGTTCTTGCACCTCAGTGAGTCTGTGATGGAGCGGCAGACTTGCTGTAATCTACTCAGCAGTCATGGGCACCAGCGCATCCAAAACAGTGTGACTTCTCCCCCAAGAGGCACACAGAGATGAAATCAGCACAGAGGAACAACTGACACTGACAGCACTCAACAGCATTACAACTTAAAACTATAAAATTCACCATTACTGAGCTTACTCTAGAATAACCTTCTAGGGCACTCTCAAAACAACTTGACCAATTCATATAAATGAGAAAGTGAGCGTTGTTGGTTCCTGCTCTGTTGTTTTTTCAGTCACCCCTAGGTCAACAGCAGTTATGCACTGCAGTGTAAACCTTCACTAAATCTTATTGACACCATGGCAGTTTCCTACCCTGTGCAGGTGTGTGTTTGTTTGTTTTGGGGAGGGGAGGGGGAGTTGTGAGGATCACAGCACACCTCAGTGGCTGAAATTGTTTCCAGAAAGGTCTCTCAATATTTAATGCATCATAAAAAAAGATCAAATCGTTTTTCTTTCGTCATGAGAGCTGCCTCTGCCTGCTGGCTGACATTGATAATTTCATGGCACCTCAAACCTGTGATTTTTCAAATTACGCCCTATAGCTGCAGCTGTCAGGAGAGATTACGAGGCTCCGGTTAAGTAAGGATGCCTTTTGAGACCTTCCTTGGAGGGGAACATTACAACAAATTAAAGCGACGCACGGCTTCCCTCGCAAGTACCTGTACTGGAACTAATGCAGCTCGTTAGGAAATGGAGGAAGGGAAAAGGGGGTATGAAAAAAAAAAAAAAAAAAAAGTGCACCCCATGATGGAGGAAGCTGGGAGAAGACGGGTGGCCAAAAACACACCATCGTTCTGCTACCCTGCTCATGTCAAGCTGTCTGCTACTGCTCGCTTGCCCTTTAGATTTGTTTGGCCCTGAAAAAAACAATCATTTGTATCCTCAGGTAACCTTTCAACAACATATTCTGCCCAGGTCAGTCAAAGGACACTGGTAGCACAATGTATAGTGAGAAACATACTGATCCGCACTGTGTGACAGATGATGCGAGTGCACAGTGACATGAGCAGATTTGTTTTTAAAGCACAATTATTTTCATCGTTGGCTTTCCATGGAGGTAAATGCAACATCAGCAAGGGAGAAGGCAGAGCTCTTGGAAAGGAATTACAATGGTGTCCACTTGCCACCAACATGCAAAAACAAACAGACTGACCTTTCCTGACTGAGCAACTGAATTATTTAAAAAGCAAGCAAGCAAGTTAAAATATTTTATTCTGTGCATCCCCAGGGCTGTGTAAGAGTGGGCCATTTTTCTTGTTCCGGAAATAACATTAGCCTTTAACATTTTCAAAAGAGCAATATATAATTAAAAATCCCCAAGGGGATAATCTCACAATGTTTAGCATACTCCTGATGACCAGAAGGTGTTAGTGCAGAGAATTACCCTCACTCCTCTGGGAAGAGTGGATTGTGGAGGAGTATGTGGTCACCTATAACCCTACAAAGGTATAAACCAAATATAACTGCATCCATATTTTTAGGGATGTTTTTGAAGGTCTAATTTGCATTTCAGGATATGTAGAAGATCAAACCATTGCTCTGATGTGGCTTTGTCCAAACTACAGCACTTTAGCATGTCTACAGAAATGCTTGTTTTGTTTTGCTTAAAGAAAGGATGTGAGCTGATGAAAAGCAGGCTTAAAAGATCTAACCTTGAACACATCAGTGCCTAAGGAAAGAAAATCATCTCTATTATGAGGGTCTGAGGTTGAGCCGCACGGTGGACGCATAATACGCTGCTGCCAAGGATCGTTTCCCATCTTCCTGTGGGGAGAGCGGCTGGAGCTGGCGGCTGCTGCCCTGTAATAAGGCTGTGGGCCTGGGTGTCAAGAATGGAGCCGCCGGGAGCTTTCTTCAAGATGGCCTTGGATGTTTGGCAGACAACCCCCGCCGTCTGCGTGAACATTGAGAATCTATCTACACTCAGCTACATTATGGAAAATAAATATGAGGCCTGGAAAGGTCAGCTGTGAAAAATGCCTTTGTGGGAGTTAAAGGCACTTCTTCTGCAAAAAAAAGATTTAAAAATAATTATCCCACCATTTCCAGAAGAGCCTGAGGCCGGAGGACTCTCCATGTGATGGTAACATCCTTTAATGCTCTGTGTAACGAGGAGGGAGGATCTGAGATGGTGCAAAAGCTGATGCTGTGAAACTTTGAGCAAAGAAAAAAAAAAAAACATCTGGATAACAATGGCTCAGTCATCAATTAGCTGATTAAACTTAAAAAAAAAAAAAAAAAAAAAAAAAAAAGATCAGATTTCAATGTAACCGAATGCTTAGGTGACATTACATCACGTCAAAGGGATTAAATTGTGCTGGGATGCTGCCCCGAACAGAGAGAGAGGGATCCGCTGCTCCGGTCACCTACATTACAGAAATTCCATGATAACGGCCTAACACACTAATGGCAAAACAGGCCTTATTGAGTTTACAGGCATTCTGTCTTTAAAAAAGGCACATCAACAAAATGCAGAAGAACCCTAAACAGTGCATCAAATTTCTTTAACAAGAGGGACAAGGCAGAATTGCATTGTGTGCTGCCATTTCTGATACCTAGCTGCAAATTAAATCAAGAGCCTGTATCTGCAGTGAATAATATGTTGTGCTGCGATGGCAAAAACCTCCAGATCAAAGCAAAATGAAGATGTTAACTATATGGGACAAGCAGGCCACTGAAAAGAGTAAGTGGCAGAATGCGGTATCCTCTGCATCAATGCCTGCGTGTCTCACACGCACAAAAGCACAGCACAGAACTTTCAGATATTTCAGACCAACAATGCTTTCATATATAACACACGGTGCTGATACACATGTAAGACTTCTGTGCAAGCTGACATGCCATAAGAACCAGACAGGCAGTTTAGAGAGCCACTTTTCTTAGAGCCTGAGTGGATGTAAGTTAGCCACAGGGTTTGGACACCATTATATTCCCTGTGCTTACTCTTCATCTTATACCAAAATCTAAAGGACACTGAATTTTTTCATGTATCAGTTAAAGGTTGATTTTAACAACACACAAAAAAATTCTGTGCAATGTTCAGCATATACCTGTACATGTTATATCCTTAATGTTTTTTATTGTCATTTATGTTTTTAACACTATTTTATTGTAACTTGTTCCATTTCATTTGTCCAGTTATCATCTCAAATGAGAGCTTGTTCTCAACTGACCTTCCGATTTTAAAAAATAACAGGCTGCAGATTAAGTATCGTGCCCGAGAGCACAAAGGCATGCCCCACCTGGGAATTGTGCCTCCGACCCACCGAGAAGCCCAAATCCTTCAGCACTACATCAAACAGATGGGAGCCATTTGTACTGCATTTGCTTTTAGCTCACCTTTTTGACCCTTTCTGTACCTTCGCCCCACTGACACCTCTGCCCCCTGATAGACTCATCTCCAAAGGGAGTGCAGTTCTGCTGCAAAGCTTTGACGGGTGGAATTGTCCGTTAGAAGTTTGTGCTTGTCTCTCTTCTCCCCCTTGTGCAGGACTTCAGCAGTGAGACGACAAAGACGGAGGCCCGCAAAACCTGACCTTGCCCTGAGCCTGCAACTGTACAGTCATGCAGCACAGGTAAATACAGTAATCAGCCTCTCCCCTCACTTACCCGTCTGCAGGAAAACACAACATCATTTTGTTGCACTCCATGGTGCTTATTAGCACTGGGGCTGGCATGAGTAAATGGGGGAGGGGTTGAGGGGGACTCGTAACCCTTTGATTTGCTTCCAGGACGAGGACAGAAAACAGCAGGGTGGATAATCTACATGGGGGAATGGCAGAGGCAGGAGGGATTGGGGGGCAGAAGAATGTCAGAACGACCTAGCAGGGGGACAACGTAAGCAGTGCAGAGGCGGGCCAAAAACGGACAGCACGGATGGGGGGGGAGGGTGGCACAATCTTCAGGACCTCAACTCTGTGTAAACAAAACAGGGAAGATAAATCCTTCCCAGCGTCATGCGGTGCGCCTGCAGGCCAGAAGCGGTGCCCTCCACAGGGGGGGCTCTGTGTTTAAGGAGCTGCCACCAGAGAGCCCTTTCCATTTGTGATAAACTCAGGAGGACTCCAGAGACAGGCTCACAGCTCAAAAATGGCTAACCCAGTAACAAGCTCAACGGGGCTGAGTTACACAAGCTTTTCTCAGAGCTACTTTTCAAACTCATGTCCAGAACTACTTTAAAAGCCCCTGATCAAGGACTTCACCTCCACATCAGCACAGCTAAAAAAGGTCGCTCTGTGCCAAGTGCTTGTCTCAAGCTCATCCTCTGTTCTAACTTTAAATGTCGAACAACATCTAGCATAGACTGTAGCATCCTGCTATGCAGGGATCCAATACAGAACATAAGGAAAGCCATTCAGTTTTGTGGTTGAGATTTATAATTTATGGGCTTGTTGAGCTTTCAGGGCTGTCATCTGGAGTGGTCAATAGATATAGACTGGAATATGAATGAGGCTAAATCAGAGGAGAGCTGCGTTTATTATGAACATTATTAAGATTTTTGTTATTATTGATGTGAACCGGAGCACTTGGGTCACGGCAGCACATGGTGCTTGTCGCTCACAGCCATGCTGAAGGCACCTCACGGCACCGTCGCTTTGCTGCGTGACGTTTTCCAAACAGCAGCAGTAAATCTGACCCAGTCAGCTGCAACAACGTATTGACGTCTGGAAATCGAAGCCCTCCTGATTGATACCGCCACAAGATTCCTTACCTAGCAATTTCTCCAACAATGGCATGGAAAAAAGGGCCGCCGCATAAAACCCAGGGTACGGAGGGGGTTTTTACGCATCTAAAAAGGGCGACCATTGATTGGAAGAGTCATTAGAGCAGATTGATGAGCCATGGGAAATCCTCGATATCAAGTTGATGCAGAGCCAAGGATTAGGGTGTCTGATAAAGAGACTGTGTATCACATGAAGATGTGGTTGTGACTTGAGAGTCCTTTCCTAAGGGCAATGGGCTTTTTTTTTACTTTTCATATACAAACTTAATCTGAAAATTGTATTTGTAAGGTTTTGGAATCTCCCAGTGGAAAAGTGGAACAGTGGAAAAGCTAATCTCCTAGACCCCTGTGATCATCCAGGCCCACCTACCTGCTATGCTGGCGAAGATCTCGCTGATTCCAATGAGCACATACTGGGGTATCTGCCACCAGACAGGCAGGTTGGCTGCACGGTATGTGACTCCACCAATGACTTGGTCAATTGTGCCATGCGTTTTGACAATCTCAAGTCGTTTAGTCTCCAGTATTCCTGTAGGAAGAGAATAAACACGATTAAAATTCTGCAACTGAATTGTTTTTATCAGCATCATGTTAATCGAGGTGGTCCTTGAGAAAGGATGAGCAAAAAGCCTGCCTGTACACTTAAACTGCCAAAGACATTTCTTTTCTACACCAGACTGATGGCCAGTCTTTGATCACCAGGTTGTGCATGTCAATTCTCATGATGTGCTCACTGACAATCAGACACAGGAGATCCCTCTTTGTACCACAGACCAATTCACACACTGTCCATACCAACGGTGGGAGATAATCTCCCTGCTGATCAGACCATTGACGACCCAGCCACATTTACACCTCTTTACCAGCTATAGAAGTCATGATCATGTGTGTCAGGGTGTTTTAGGAGTGCAGTAAAATTCAATGAAACAAATCCACACTGCAGAAATGCTTTGCTATACACAGTTACTGCATGGAGTTTCTTTTTTGAATGACGTATTTTGCTCCCCTTGCAATTGAAACAAGCCATTATCTGCTTTGCAGATGGCTCCTTTTTAAAGCGCAGTCGAAGAAATAATTAAAAGCGAAATGCATGAAGAGGAACTTGTGATTGAATCATGCTCTGTTAATAATGAGAGCGCAAACTCTGCATTCAGTTTGCAAAAAATGTATACACTACACTCAAAACTGGCCAAGCAGCTTGCTATTTTACAACCAAAATTAATATAAAAGTATATTATTTACTGCGTATCTTGACAATTTTTGGGATGACAATTTTAGGGAAAAATGTACAGAATGAAGGAATACCTTTTTGAATCATGATTTTTCCATTTGCATAACACACAACACTCAGCATGTCATAAAATAATCTTCTGCTTGACCCACAACCAACTGTAGTTTACCATAGCTTGTATTGATAAACAGCAAGAAAATAAAAACCATATATAGAGAATATATACAATTTGACAGCTGTGGTTCAGCTTAAGGAGAAACAGATGATGTTATTTTAATTAAAACGAACCTTCCGTGCAACATGGTGCTAAAACAGCAGGCTCACTATTACTCTGGCAGTGCCTGCTTCAGATCAAATATGCTCTTCACTTTAAGCACTTACCAGTTCAAACACACACACACACACACACACACACACACACACACACACACACACACACACACACACACATACACAGACAGAGACACAGAGACACACACACAGGGCAAAGGCAGACAGGACAGTTCAAGATGAAAGCACTTGCAAGATTACCACAATCCACCCAAGCCAAAAACACAATGACAAGACATACAAATGCTCAAACACTTGCTTACATACAAAAGGGGTTTTGGGGGTTACGGCATGGGAAAAGTGATGCTCCATTAAGGATTAAGTGTCAAGTTGAAGCCAGTGTTTCATACAGATCGAATCAGCGTGCACAAAGTAAGAGATTACAGTAATTTGTAAAGGATGAGACCAGACTGCGGAACAAAAACACTGGTGCGACTGTCATCAGGACCCGTGCTTTCCTGAAGGCTTTATTCGATAACCATTATCATGGAACCAGCAGCTATTTGCAGATAACCCCCACAGAGACGGCATCCCATCACACCCACACATAAAGCTACGTTTTAGAGGAGACAGAGCTTTGTAATCCAGCCGCCCTATAATATCCGTCCATCTCTGGACAGACTACAGCACAGCCCAGAGGAAGTTTCAGGCTCACCACACAAAGTCATTTCTGACATCATACCAAAGAATTTCAGTATCAATCCCAAAGTGCCTGGCTTCTGCATTACAAGGAAAAGTGCCTCAGCCCTGAGACCTATAATACAATAAACTCTACACCAACTCAAGTAGATTAGAGATTACTAAAAGAAGACAATTCAGCAGAGCTATGTCATTTCTCAAAGCGAATGGGAACAATGGCAGCTGGCGCTATCAGCTGTGCAGTAAGGGGCTCTCAGGCTGAGGACGAGCTCACATTCTGTGAATTGTGGGCAGCAAATGCACCCAAGAGCTGGTCACATGTGAGGCCACACTGGAGACAGTACATTCAGTCAGAGTACATGCCAAAGTGGGGACCTCACCATATGCCACATGGGGCAAAATTGCTGCACTGAGCTAAATGCATTTATTTCATTCCAGCATTCAGGTACAAGACAAGTGTATGGGGCACACCATTTCTTTCTTCATTTCAACCTCCACAAAATAAGCATTTATTTTTCATGATGCACTGTCAGCAAGACACTGAGGCTGGCTCTTATTTCTATATTAATCTTTCCATCCATCACAAAAACTACCAATGAAGCTGAAAACAAATAAAATCCACACTAATGATCCCTTACAATGATTTTTTGATGTTTCAGAAAATCACAAACATTGTTGGCAGAGATAGGATGATACTAAATCAGCAGCCAAACTACTAGATTAAAAATGCCTGAATGATTTTTTTCTGAAAGCACAGTGGAAAAAAAAACTGCAAGGGAACAATTGCCCAAAAAAGTGTTATACTGTTTCAGTAAGTGCAACTTCCAATAAAAGCCTAGCCACACTGCTGAGGACAATGGAAATGGAAACTGGAATTCATTCACAAGAGACAGGTCTTTTAACATGGAATGGGTTCCCACTGTCACCGATAAAGGAAGAACACAGGCACAGAGCTCAGTGAAAGAGCAGCGAGAGCCCCTGAAAATATCACAGGTCGCCTGTAATTCACAGATTTACTGGAGTGAAGTGCCATATTCAGGCCCTGCAGCAGCAGTAGCAGCACCCTCTGCCCCGGACTCCAAGAGCGGAAGACTGCCACTGCCATATGACAGCTTCTGTGTGTGACCAATGGCCCCATATGGGGAAAAATGCAGCTTCATAAACCATTTGTCTTCACTACAGTGATTCTGAATAGCTTTTTCTGACATTTAACATTCCTTTTTCCCCCAGTTAAATGTGCTTTCAGTTATGGGAAACAGATAAATACTGGGTATAAGAAAAGCAAAAATCTAATTATCCTGCGTGTATAAGCGACTTCCACAATTATCAGTCATTTTGATGAAGGGGCACATCTTCACTTACATGAACTGCTGAAAACACAAGTCTACTTCTAAAGGAACAGATTTTATTTCCTAGCTCCCAAGTCTAGGTGAAAGACATCCTGCCTCTACACCTTAATAACTAGAGTGTTTCAAGAAAAAAGCCTTTAAATTCTGTGTTTAGCAATTTCACAAACAGTTTTTTTTACCAGTTTGTCCTGGTTAGGCCATTTATAGCCTAAGCAATCTGCTCTTGCTTTCAAAACTCTATAATGGGTTTAATGAGTGTGTGCTAGAAATGGACAGCCTGTTTGTTTTTCTCAAAAAGTTCTGTGATTAACCTTCACTTTTTAGTTTTGCTGCACTGAGCCGTTTTTGCACTGGGAGATCACTGACCTGCATCCTTGTCTTATCATCTGACACTATTTGATTCATCTTTCAAGTGTATTTAAAAGGAGTTTTAATTTGATTCATCTTTCAAATTTACAAAAAAAAAATAAAATAAAATTAGTTTTAATTTAAAAAAGCCCAACTGTTTTAGATAATTGTCATTATTAAACACTGATGCGATCCACGGCACAACTAACAAATGCACTGCAGATGGTGGAGCGAGATCTGCAGCACTGCTATAGCATCTAATCAATAAATAACAGCTTATTATCATGTCTTTCAAGCACTGTTTTGGCTGTCGGCTCCCGTTAATGGTTCGATCATGTAGCTGTTCACTTCTCCAGGCATCAACCTGGATTGCTTCTCAAACATTTGTCTCATGAACATAATAAGCGGTGCAGTGAGGAATTCCTTTTGTGCCCAGGAGGGGAGGGGGGTGGGGGGGTTGAGCAAAAACCGTGTTGACACGGTGAGCATCACCTCCTGAGAAGTGCCTGTGGTTGGATGTGGTTTATTAATGATGTGGTACAAAGAGCCAGAGCAGGAGGAGTGGGAGGAGAAGGATTCAGCGGACCTAGACTCTCCCCAGGGAGGGGTGCCCATCCCTGGGGCGGCCACTGCACTCTCATCCCTGCATGGGGTGGCACGGCGCTCCTGCTGGTGGCAGGCCAATCAACTACCAACCCTACTTTTGAAGTGCACAAAGTTGGTCCAGGGTCTCTGTAATCTGTATGGGTTTTCGTGTGTGCAGTATATTTAAACTCACACAGATATAACAACACATAAGACACACACATACAAAATGACACACACACCTTCTTCATGTATAACCATGCAATCACAAGCATGCACACACACATAATTAATTATGGAGTCAAAACTTCACTGAAACTTTCCTCCTTTCCATTGACAATTGACAAAATTTTGGCCAAAATATTGAGGTAAAATGTGCAGTTAGTCCATTAGATAAGAAGCTCTTCATGTGAGTGGTGCAGGTAGCATGGATTGTAAAATCACTGCAGGGACCAAGAATACATTAAATCTAAGCCCTCCCACCCTTCTGTACACAAACACAGACTCCCTTATTTTCACTTCCTCTAAAATGACACTCTGGGATTCCCCCACCAGGTGGTAAGACCCAGACGAAAAATTACTACGATAACTAACATGCGGTATGTCATAATTTAAGCAGACAGTTGTGGTAAAAAGTCATAGAATAACAACTTTTAGAGAGAAATTAGATTTTAATGAGAACTTTGCTGGCAAACACAACTTACATGAATTTCCACAAGAGGGGCTTAAGTGGAGTGTATGTTCATCCTGGAGATAAGATTCCCTCTCAGCAAATGTAGCAGTTACAAATAAACTATATGAATTACAACAGGACTGTGCACTTAGGAGTTGTTTTATTCTCACATCTGTGCTCTTTCACTTGCATTGTTTAGGCTAGGGTTTACCAGAGATAGTTATGTAAAAATGAAATTTTTGGGTTATTTACAAGGTGAGGCCATTTTTGGATAAGTATTTAGTGTAATTCAGTCTGAAAAAAATTGGAGGTGGAGGGGCACAGTCTCTCCTGTGTCCTGTGGAGGGCTTGGAAACAAAGCATAGCTTTATATTTTTAATCTGCGTGATACCAGCCGACCAGCCAGCAGTGATTTGATGTTAAAAAATGAAAACCTTTCTAACAGACTCCCTACTGGATCCTTGAATAAACAATGAACACAGAAGGTCAGTCCAGCTCTTCAGAGGCCAGCATGACTGGCCAAACAAGTTTAGCTTCAAATTGTATTTAGTGTTTTATCATAACAATGACCAGAACTCTTTTAAATTATGATTTTAACTTTTTTCCCTTAAATGTGTTAATTTCACACTAAACCCCCCACACCCCCTGCAAATGATGTGCACTCTACAAGGACCCAGGTCATGAATACCTGCCTGTAGAAGTAAAATACGTATACCAATTCAACACATGAACAGAAACCGACATGAAAAAGCCCCATCCGCTTCCAACCACCTACAAGGAATTTTGTAAAATTATGTGACAAATTAACAATGTTAAGCTGCTGACTGACAGCAACAAAGGATCTTGTGTTCTGGAGAAGGAAGAAACATTTATTCTGGCATGTGACTTGGGTTACCTGGCATAATGAACACGAGCTCAGCTGACTCAGCCGGCTCTTCAATGTAATTCATCCAGTTTCTACATCGAAGCACAGCGTTTTAATACAAATGTCACAGGCACAGTGTGAGGAGGAAGTGGCTTTAGTATCATGCTTTTCATGTGACAGCTAAAGACACTTCCAGTTGTGATGAAACTCTCACATCCCCAAACCAGTGACACAGTGGTTTAAATTGTGAATTTGAGAAATGCTGCCACACTCCCCCAACCCTGACCCCACCACCAATGCTCTTACCAGCAGCGACGACCGACCACATGACAAAAAACATGCCAACAGCAATCCTTTTAAGGGAGGATGGCAGGAGGCCTCTGCGCTTGAGGATGGGGTCCACCACCTTGTCTTTTAGAGGGATGAGCATAAGAATGAGGACTGCATCGAACATGGTGAGCCAAGCCGCAGGGAACAAGGCATGCTGGGAAGGAGAGGGAAAAACACAAGTGTATGTTCAAAATGCAGAGCAAATGGTCGGCAATGCTGAGAACGACAATTGACGTATATAGATTAAAAACAGCTGAGGGTATAATCTTATTGGACTTCAGCACTGTATTAGCTCCCTCATGTGGTCAGAATTAGAACAATAGAGGATTTAATTTCATCTTGATACAGCAGACGATGTTTAAAATATGACAAATTCCCTTGCACAGCCAAAGGACAGATGTTCCGAAATGTACAAAAACAATGTACACTTTTCACTGGACAATAAAAATCTGTTATAATTAAATATTTATCTTGCTTAAAGTCCAAAATGAAGCATTGAGCATATTGGTTCATTAAAAAATAATGAAAACCCCATAGCAGCCAATACAGTGAAAGATTTGGCCCATTGCTAGTGTCACACAAATTACATTGAGATGGGATAGCTGAACAGTGTCACTGTCCCGCATGCAACATTTCAAACAACATATTTAAGAAAAATTGTGTGTTTTTATACACTACACAAGAGTTTAATACAACAAGAGTCAAACTGTAAACATGCAAACATGACCTCTGACTATAACCCCAAGAAAGGGGGTGACCTTAATCAGCTGAAGGAAAATAACACTGGATTACTAGACCCTGAAAGGAATATGAAAAATCCCTTCCTCTCTGCCTGACCTTCCATGTTACAACAGTTCTTTAATCTCACAGTGCAGAAGTGAAATGAGCACTTAGCAATGGACTCATTTGCAATTAAAGATGATCAGGGCGATACCATTTGGGCAGTGTTTTGCATGCTAAAATGTCATCTCTGGGCACATGATGGAAAAACTCTAAAATGTGAATTGCTCCTGCTTGGCCATGACCCTCACAGACCTGGAACAAGGAGGGGGGGCGAGCAGAGCTTAATAGATGATGATCTACTGTAACATTGTAAGTCAACCATCACTTAATGTCTTTGTCTAGATTATTCTGCTAATGGGTGGTCACTGTGGGTTAAGGACTTATTGTGGATTAAATTTCTGATAAGGCCTGCAGACAATTTGTTGAAAAGACTGTGGACAAACATGCTCATTATGATTATGGTCCTATCAAGTTTTTTCTCACACAAATAAGACAATATATTCATCAACAAACTGCACAGCAATGGATTTCTTTTGCAACTGAAATTTCACTTTAGCACAAATAACTCTCTGAACTGCACTGCTTGGAAATAACTAAAAGTTTAGGTTATTCCTCCACTGAATTTCTCAGTCTAAATGTTAGTAATTTGAACATGTGCCTCTGAGGTTTGAGGGCCTGATTGTTTAGCTTTTTTCCTTTTATTTACCCACTATCATATCCAAAAAAATGAATGTTTCCTAATTAAGATTTATTTGACAACAAGTGCAGCCTGATAGGAATGGAAGAAGTGGTCCCAGTAGGTGTCCATAGAGTGAGGGGATTTATGTGGGTAAATGTTAATTAAGTGGAAACAACACAATGAGGAAACTTGTTATATTCTCCATGGGGTTATAAAACGGAATGAGAATCAATGTAATCTTTCTTGCAAGCTTGACCAATCGCTCACTTGATAAAACTGCACACCTGACCACGCCCCAGTTTCCCTGAGAGACAGTCTACAGCAGTGTTAGGGGAAATGAATGTCACTGAGCTTTTTTTCCTGTCAGTCATTTCAAATCCTTCTTATTCGCACTGGCATGTCTGCTTACTCGCTCTGTGCTGCTTCTGGGGCTGATTTCTCCCTGTCCTTGGCTGATGCTCACTGCTCTGAATCCCATTCTGAGCGGCTGCAGAAACGTAGCCACATTAACCCCGGCTAACTTCACAGGAGCCAGATATCATTATCAAAGGAGAGTTCTATTTGGAGGTTGTCCTTTGAAAAGAAATAAGATTCTCTTTCCTGTATGAATGCCATATGAATTCTCCTGAACATGAGTCATTGTTAAAAGCTCAATCATCACCAAATAAAAAAGTAAAAGGTCTCCTCTCACTTCTCCTTTGATCTGCAGGGCTACTGAAGGGAAAGTAATGAAAAATGGACATGCTTCCTCTTTTGCAGATGCATACATAACTGTCAAATTCAAACCTTAAAATAACCAGCATCTTGACTTAATTTGGTGTTCATGGTGATACAAGGGGAAAAATAAAATCAGTCACACACTACCTATAGCGTTTCTTCTTCCATAAACCTTATTGGTCCATAGTAACTGAATTATAAAGCAACAGATTCTCAACAGATTTGGTAGGAAAATAGACAACATGGATGATTAAAGAGTTTCACCAGAAACTCTCGTGCTAATTGCTCTTTAAAAGCACTTGACAATACTCTATACTCTCCGTTTTAGTATCACACACTACAGACTGGTGTGAAACGGATCAGAAAGTACACTACAAAAAAAATGAAGTCACATCTTTTTTTTTTTTTTTTCAATATCCTGTTTGACAGGGCTGTAGCATCACAGACCTAAGAGTTTCAGTTCACTTTTCAGACAACACGCTTCCTTTACAGAGCAAATTCTCAAAAGGTCTAAAGTCACATCTTACTGTATGATAACCAGCCATCCCCTGATTTGACTTTACATTTCTTTCCATTCAACCATACAGGCCTCCATTAAATATAATAAAGTAACTCGCAAATTGTTCTTAAGGAATATTTTTAGATTTTTTCTTCAGTCCTTCCATGGAGTGTTATGACAAATCACAAATGTGGAAGCAATGAAAAAAATTTCTGCATAATTTTATATCACATTGTGGGAGAAGTATCTTCAGGCTATAGTCACAATGCATGGTTTCATCTTCATACAAATCATCTACTTATTTTTGGCCTTTCGATACTGAGAAGTCATGAGACAGTGGAACTCAAAGAGATTGTCCGAAACTCAAAAGCCAAAAAAAAAAAAAAAAAAACAGGGACCCCGCCCTTTAGCAGAACAAAAAATTCTCACACTTTCAACACACACACACACACGCACACGCGCACACACACACACACACACACACACACACACACACACACACACACACACACACACACACACACACACACACACACAAGCAGGTTGTTAATCTGCGATTACTGAGTAGGTCAAGGTTTTGCCTTAATCCCTTTAGGGTTTAGCTTCCTTCACTGCTTCCAGCTGTTGCCTTTGACTATCTGTCTGTGCGTACTGGACTCATCTTTACTCTCCAAAGGGTTACAAATGTCTGAACAAATCTCCAGTGAAAAAACCTAAAAAAAAAAATGTGTCCCACACTGACAGGAACAGAAACTGAATGGGAACAGATGTGTAGACTTCAATACTAGGTAGATGAGACAGAGGAAGCCAGTATCTAAATGCACTGCACGTTTCTGTGGCTTGTTAACATGTAGAGACAGCCTAAGAAATACAGAAACAGAAAAGACACATCTCTACTCTATATCTTCAAGTATTACTGGTTGACACATCAATGTTTTAATATGTGGAACCTCCTCAAACTTTGCCAAAGTGCTTTCCCAGAACCTACCTGGTTCGGGGTGGTGGTGTTGGAGGTGATGTTATTGGGAAATTCGGGGATCTTTAAGTGCAGGCTCTGGAGTACATAGGTGGTTTGCATCTATGGTGCAGAGAGGAAAACAATAATTCAAATTTCCAAACATTTTCAAAGCCCCCCTCTTTCAATAAATATGAGGGGGCTGTACTAAAAATGACAATCTACACCTTCATTCATGATAAAGTAGTATAGGGTCAATGTTATAGATATCCAATCCATATTTTACCTGGAAGTAAACAGTCCAGTAAGGGATGAGAGCCAAGAAGACTGGGATGATTTTCACTAGGGCTTTCAGTTCCTCCACTTTCTCCTCTGGGAATCTTCCTCCATAGGTCACTTTGGCACCATCCAGCAGTGTTGGTTTGGGTCTCAATTAGCAAGAAATTCATTAATCAATTTCGTCTCCCTGACTGACCACTATGATTGAGTTCTAGGCTGCTGCTAAGGCTGAGAAATGCACTAGCGAAATGCAACATTCTTACACTAAAACTGAGACAGACAGTTTTAATTGATAACTTTTCTTGTGAACTTCTTTACTTTAAAACAGTGCAACTCTGGAATGAGGACAGAAACTCCATTTTCAAAGCCGGTAATCCTCTCTGCTGGAGAAACCACCTCTTAATAAGGAATTTTTTTTGAACGGTACCAGGATTTGACAACTGAAAAAAATTGTAAGTCAGGTTTTGAAACTGATTGTGCTATTCTGGTTCAAAGTTAAGGCTTGCCACATGGGAATAACCTTCCACCGGTGAGAAAAATGATGAATAGTAAGACCACATAATTCTTAAACAGAGTATGGGATCAGGGGAAGACTTTATTCTTCATGCTACCACTGTAGGGTACCTGTTAAACCTACAGTGACAGTGCAGGGCATATGTTTTCCACAGAACACTGTTTTTTTCCCCCCTTACTTGAGAAGACTTGAGTTCCTTCATAAAAAAATCTTGCACAACAACCAGAAAAGCAAGAAAGCTTATCTTCCCTCAAGTATTTCCCTCATTGTTTTTATACTACATAATTCAAATATTCATTCCTCAAATTTATACAGTCACATATTGAATCCACACTAATCTAATAGCGTTGTAAGTATGAACATGGAAATACGTATTCCAATACATGGCCAATAACTGTAGAAAATCTCAACTAAGACATACAATTATTGCTCCATCCTCAGTATAACTATTCTGGTCCATAGAGCACAGACATGCACTGACTCCACCCTTACCGGAGAAGGTTTGGCTCTTTGGGCCTTTGTGAAGAGCAGCAGGCAAAGGACAGTATCTTGAACATGTCGGTGAAGGCGCTGCCGTCAGCAGGCTTGGTGATGAAGACAGTGCGGCCCAAAAGGAAGACCAGGAGCGAGATACCCAGGCACACAGCCGGGATGATGTAGCCCAAACGGAAGCCAATGTTCTGCTGGATGTAGGCCACACCCCCAAGAGACAAGATGGCCCCCAGGTTGATGCACCAATAGAACCAGTTGAAGAACCGTCGTGTTGCCTCTGAACCCCGGTCTTTTACCTGTGTGCAGAAATTTGAACAAAATGTTCCTGTTGTCTCTTATATAGGATTGGTAGAACCATGGCCTTAATCTAATCAACATTTGTCCTGGCTTGCAAATAAAAACAAGTAATTTCAGTGACTGCCAAAATGTGTGCTTGCAAAAAAATGAATAAATAAAAAAATACCCACATTTATTTGCATCAGGGGAGTAACAGTAAGGGACACATCATGACTTAATATAGAGCTGTGCTGCCATGAAAATAATTCATATTGTAATATTAAGGAGAGAAATTGCTTTTTTCTGTACTTTTTTCAATATCAACTTCTTCATTAAATAACAGAAGATAAAAACAAACTCATACAAACCTGAATGACTAACATTTGCAAATGAGTCTATACTACTAGGAAAATACCAACTGTTGATTAGTCCCAGCTCAAACAAATTAAGTTGCATCCCTTATTTGATCAATACCTGTGCCCAAATTGTAAAATGCAATTAGCTGTCCTAACTCCACAATAATCAAATAATGCTAGACTCCAACAGAACCAAATTTCTAGAGACATTAAGCCTTAGAATAAGAATCTAATTTTCTTGTTCCATTGGATTTGTGAGCTAACTCATCTTGGTGTGCAATAAAATAAACAATTTCTAAAATTAAGAATAGATATTTTAAGTATAAACAATACATGAGATTGACATTTAATACATCAAGGCATTTTTGAAGAAACTAACAGTAAATTAAGTATAGACACACATATTTGTACCACATGATAATCATATAAAGGCCAAAAGATTCATTGCCAAACTAAGACTTTCCTTCTTTAAGAAGTATTTTTTTTCTTTTGAAAGTTCAGTTTTGATCTGAACAACAATGAACCCTTTTCATGTTTTCCCTAAAAAGCAGGCTTGCCACCATTGATTAGGTAGTTATTACAAATCCAGCAATTTTTTTATATTTTGGATGAAGCAAATGGGAACAATGTTTTGTTTCCTTTACTGATGTACTGAAGGTTCCTTTTAAGTTCTGAGAACAGACATTTTAAACCATTGTTGTTATTGAAATGTCAACCTCAAGAGGCAAATTATTTCAAGTTTTCAGAAGCAAGGATTTCAGTCAGATTATGTTTCTATTTTAGCGCAATGGCTATTAATGCATTTGCAAGAGCATCGTCTAATTGCACAAGCCTGACTGACCCAATTAAGCGTGACTACTGCACTGCATGTTAGACGGCCTGTGCAATTGTCACACAAATTTAGTTTTTTATTCAGATCAAGTTTAAAAAGCAGTTATGAAACATGCTTCACTTTTAAGTATTTTCTCTTGCCATTTCTCATTATGTTTTATGCACAGTTATGTACACTAATTCTGGTTATAGCTGACTTCAGAAGCAAATATTGCCATTTCAATTAATTTAGCATCTGGTGTAGTAACAATTTCATTAATCAAGGACCATGGCAAAATGACAGAGGGTGATCTGAAGCATATCACAAAACATAAAGTAAAAAAAGTACTTTCTCATTTTACAAAAGTTATTGATTTCGAGGATTATATGAAGATGTGTCCTGATGTGAGTCAAAGCGACATTTGGAATTTTGTTAAATCACTTTCCATATTTAATGGGAGACAAGGCGTAGCAATATATCCATAGTAAGAATGAAGAGAAAGGAATAGCACAGCGAGAGTATGGATGCTTCTCAGGATTGCTGGTGCTATGGAAACTAGTAAATGCTCTTTTTTGCCACTTTTTTTTTTTTTTTTTTTGAAACAACACAACAACTACAGGATGCAGAAACCGCTAATGACTTCCATTAGATAGATAGTTTTACATGTACCTAATGTTTATGTACAATTCATATCTTTAAGATGAAATCATGTTACAAACACTGTCAAGGAAGGTGACGTTTACCAATCTGCAGGCAGGGGAATAAAAACAAACTGTCAGGGTACATGAAATCAATCTAGTTGTAACTGTGGAGATATTTTTGGGACACACACATGGAGCAATGTGGGGGTCAGTTCTGCCCTGACCTCACTTGTCAGGCAAATAGCTATGAGTTTGACAAACTGCTGTCTCTGTTGTGGCATAATCCCAGCTTCATGCCTGTGCTTTGCCAATAAACCAATTACTTTGTAAACCAGTTACTTCGGCCAACGGTCAGTTACTACTTTGGAAGAATCATGATTTTGTGTTTGCGGGACTCCATTATGAAGGAGCTATTCATTCACTAGAAAATTTTCTGGTGTGCCTATCCTGTAGTAAGTGAATAGGCTGAACAGACAAACTTTAATGAGCCAGCCAAATCCACCCTTAGAAATCTGTGACCACCCATAAACTAACAGGTAGGTAAAATCAGTGTATGTTCTCCATACTTTCAATTAGTTTGTGTTAGTGTTAGTTTTCCTTTGTGTCTGGAATCAAAACTAGCTCTCCTCCAAAAAATGTAGTAATTTTACCTGAATCATTATGGCTTATGACAGCTTCAAATTACATAATTTCTTCCTTCCGGCCATCTGAAATATTGTTCCCTGTAAAACTATTTAATTACTTACTAAAATCATTTAAAATGAATTATGCCTGGTTATTAGCCCAGCTTTTGCTTTGATAAAAGGTTGATATACTTGATACAAATGATACTACTCAACAGGGAAATTAGCACAACAACAAAAAACACAAAAGCAGATGCCAATATGTCCTGTGACTTACAGATAGCTGATGTGCACCTTTGGGAAAAAAAAAATGAAGCCTGGAACTAATGTTGCTTGACAATATGTGAGATGAATTACAACATATTAAAGGGGGATCTGTTTTGAAATGGTTAAGAGATTCTTGGCAACACTGACTAAGAAAAACCACCTTTCC
The DNA here is from genome assembly GCA_022829145.1 of Albula goreensis. Lineage (NCBI taxonomy): Eukaryota > Metazoa > Chordata > Actinopteri > Albuliformes > Albulidae > Albula > Albula goreensis. Next base: position 35,063,758 of record CM040744.1, read on the forward strand.
AGCATGTCATACATCACAGGTATGTATCTGCCTTGAGCTGCTTTCTCGGTAAAACCTGTTTAAATGCACACTTAGAAATTATAGGGCTGGTATACTGGACATGGATTAAGTCTAGTCCAAGGCTATAAAAACATTTCAGTTAAGTTTTTCAGAATTTTTTTAACTCTAAAACTAGGCTTAACCAATATCCAGGAAACTGACTCATATTAATCATACCCATATTAATCAATGGTCATCCCTGATGTCACTACTATTGGCTTAAGTACTGAGCATTGAAAGTACAGTTTCTCTCCCTCAGTCCCAAATTAATATGGGACCATTACGTAGGGAGAGAAACTGTACTTTCAATACTCAGTACTTAAGCCAATAGTAGTGATATCAGGGATGACCATGGACATCTCTGCACAAAGCACATTGGAAGTGTTTTGGTCCACATTGGGTCATACCTGATCAGCCCCAAAAGGGGTGATGTTGGACTTCACTGTTCCCACACCTAAGGCAATGAGGACGAGGCCACTGTAGACTGCTGGCCCACAGTAGGGTGTGCGGAGGGGGCAGGACACATTCGCAGGTGGGGTACTGTTTGTGCTCAGACACTCTGGGGGCTGCACGGGGAACGCCATTTCCTCCCCGCACAGGGCAATCCTGGAGTCCTCATCCGCAATAAAGGGGAAAAACAGCATCCCAAGGAGGTAAAGTATTAAACTGCAAGGCAATAGTCCAGAACTTCCCCAAGAAGGCATCCGCCAACCAACCACCAAATGGAGACACCAGATAAGTGACACCCATAAAAACTAGAGGGGCTTGGCTGGCCTGGGCGCCCTCCCAATAGAAAGGGCTGCCATTGAGGAAGAGGACCAGGTTGGAGATGATGCCATAAAATGCTACTCGCTCCAAGGACTCGGCCAAAGTACTGCAGCACATGCCAGTCTTCTACCCTGGAAAACTGAAGCTGGAATTCGGTTCGGAGCTGCAGAATTCTCCAACAGTGGAGTGGTTTCATTGACCTCCCTTGACATGATGTACTTTGTTGATGGACACAAGCCTCTTACAGAATCTCAAAGCCTGCAGATGAAAGTACAAAGAGCTGTGATAAAGGCAAGAATATACAACATATAATTAAGTAAAACCGAGACCACACAAACAGTTTAGTTTATTTTGTAAAAGTAGTTCCCAGTGATGGCGAGACAATGGATTTAGTGAACCGTACAAATATAGCGAAAAAATACAGCTAGCTAGATGTCAGCGCGTGGATCATTCGTAACGTTAGTTGATGCAAGGCGCTTTAGCCTATTGATATCTAGCAACATCTTTGGACCAACTGTCACTTCCTTCAGTCAAAATGGATAGATATCTGATGGGTTTTCCTTAATTATACTCACGTTACATCGCAGCTAATTACTACCAGCCAAATAACTTTATGTAGCCAGAGCAGAAAGTGATATCTAGGTTAGATACAAAAAACATCGCGTGCTTCCTTAATGACTGTACCCTGGCTATAAATCTACAGGTTAGCAGAGGAACATGTTCAACAGCTTACAGAAAACGCGTTAGACCAACATGCTACAAGCTTGTTCCTTTAGCCAGCACAGTGATTTTACCTGACAAACACGAAGCGCCGAGAATACATTTGTCATTTCTTGTTCAAACTTCTTAAACGCAATTGCACACTTAGTCAACCACGCTACATCGATTTATAACGTTAGCTACATAACTACTACCTACACCACAAACTGAATCGACAGTGGAAAATAAACAGTGTATGTTACCAATTGCTAGCTATGAAGCTAACAATTTCGCTAACAACAACAAACTGAGGGCAAAATACCTTTGATTCCGCTTCCACGTCTCTGCCATCTAGATGGCTAGCTATATTTCAGACGTGTTTGTTCCTCCTGACATTTTTATTTTCCAATATGTCTTATCGTTGTAGAAAACACAAACTCTGCTGTAAGTTTTTCCCCACTTCCACAAAAGTACTCCTGAAATAAACTTAATGCAGTCACAATACTACCGCGTGACTTTTGGGTCAGCCTACTTCCTTTATTTTGACATATCATTGGATAGAGACGAACATTTGGACTAGAACCATTGGATTAAGAAAAGCCAATCATTTGCAGATTCCGAAAAACTTCCTGGATGACCCGTCAAACATCTTCCACACAGAAAACATTCATTTGCTTGCTTGGAGACACTTAAAGGGGCAAAAGCCCCAAAGAATTAAAACCATTGAAGGTGTTGCATTTCAGGACACCAGTTGGAAATATAGTAGACTAATTACAGTTACTCAGTTATTCATCTTTGATGTTTTGATTTATTCGATGGCAATCATACGTTGTAAGTGCTGGGTAGCTAAGTTTTCTTATGCTGCCCAACGTCTTACTGACATGATATACAGTAACTAGCTATGTTTCGAAAATCAATAGAACATTGATGTTTTCTCTCACTACGAATAAAAATAGACAAATTCACATTTTCTAAAATGTATATGGCATGTACGTCAAGTAAATGTTTCCAGGGGACGGGTTTTGAAGGCGCACAGACGTCAAACAACATGAGAGCCAAGCTGACTTACTACTTTTTGCTCTGTTGCTCTAAAAATAGCTCTCGTTGACTTTTAGCAAATTGCCTTATAAATAATATCATTCAAAGAGAGCTCAGTTTGTTACTTAATCAGATTAATTCTGTTGGTGTAAATATGAAATTGCTATTTTTGGCTTGTCTGAGTCCAAAAACAGGAAACTGTACCACTGCCGAAAGGATCAGGTATGATCTAACTTAGCTAGCTGATTAGTGTTTTAAACTATTGATAACTAGCTCATGGTCGCTGGCTCGATACATTCCAATTCTAAATCAATTGTCGTGGCTTATTCGAGGTATCGTTTGTTTGGTTATGTGCTGTCCCATATGGTAGACTTTTCAAAGAGTACAACTTTTTACACATTCGCCTCTCGACAAACTATCACTACAGAAACATATTTTTGTGTGTAGTCCTGTTGTTTGATATCAATACTGTCTGTTTCTGTTTTTCAGGGAACACATAGAATCATCAGGTCACATTTGTGTTCTTAGAGATATAGTAGACTTCAAGTCTCCAGCTGACGTTGCAGCTCTGGTGGCACAGGAGCCATCTTTTGAAGGGGCACTTGCTATTCATCTGTATAAAGGAGGCAGGCTTCTGCTTGGTAAACATTTACTTTATAATTCAGTATCCCCATCCTTTTGTACCACATGTGTCAGTACTTTATGAAGAACTTACAATGGTATTATTCTCGATTAGCTAGTTTGTTGGCCCTGTATTATGTATATGATGTACAAAAGTAGAAAATGTATGTCTTTTATCCATCAAAGTTAATTAATATGCATTAACTCATTAATTATTATGTGTTATTGTATAATAGGAAAGGGCAGTATTGTCATGATTCAGTGTGTGTGTGTGTGTGTGTGTGTGTGTGTGTCAGACTAAAATTTGCATTTCCATATTTCAGTTTGTTTCTGTTTTAATGATTACTCTTACCTATGCAATTAATTCTGTCTCTTAACAGTGTCCCTGCACAGTCTTACACTCCTGCTTAGTTGTCAAGTGTCTGCCATGCAATTAAATTTCTGCGATTGCATCCACTGGTCATTCATATTAAAGCAGGAGGCCGTCTTTGTAGTGGCATTACAAATTAATGATAATCAATTAATCTTAACATGATTTCAAGTAAAATGTTAACTGAGGCTGGGGTGAAATGACTCAACCTGGCTTGTGCTGTTTCATGTCTGAAAAAGTATTTAGATGAGTGAGCAAGACTATAGTTAAAAAATAAAAATAAAACATTCTGCCGATAAGACACAGTTGGGTAGGCTTCTGTCATCACATGAAATGCGTACCTTCAGACATGACTGGAGGATAAGCCGTTTATCAGAAGTGTCTCCTGAATGTGTGGCCGTAATCTGCGTGGGTGAGTGGTTCCATTTCCCTGGCTTTAAACGCAGTGTTCCTTGCCTAATGAGCCGCATCGAGAAAGATTAATGTTTTACGTGAGGGACCAGAGAGTACCTTCAGAGCTGCACAATGTCTTTCTGATGGCTTTAAAAGTGAGCAGAGAGAGACGGAGAAACGGCAAATCTCTACTCTGCATTTTTGTGTTGCCCCAGGCAGCAAGGCCCCGTTTGGGATTGTCTTTGGAGGAACGGACATCAATGAGGATGTGAAAGATGAGAAGAAGCGTATGGTGATGGAACAGGTGCTGAAGAAAGCAAGGCAAGCTATATATGCTTTTCATTCATACACGTGATTCATATGATCTGATTACATAGAGTGACAGTGTTTCAGCATTACATGACAACCGTCAATTTTTGTATCACCAACCTTTGAGGCACAATTTATGCCTCCTTGAGCAAGGCCCTTAACCCCACATTGCTCCCAACCCTTGGTTAGCATAATAATCTGTAAGTTGCTTTGAATAAAAGCATCAGCTAAATGACTGTAATGTAATGGCTTTTGCAAAAGTATGACTGCTTGTTGAACAGAATTAGTTGGAACAGAAAACATCAGTGGGTACTTTTTAACTTTGTACTTTGCTTCCTTTTTATTGACAGAAATGTATTTGATCATTCGAAATACGTAGACAACAGACTGCTTAAGGAAAACACAAGAAAGATCTGAAGCACTTGTGGTCATTAATGGGAAGAGAGAGGGACAAGTCTGCAGCATAGTGCATGTCCTCATTGTCATTGTATTGAACTGATATTGACTGACTTTATAACAAAGTAGGCTTATGCATGGCACTATACACCGATCAGCCATAACATTATGACCACCTGCCTAATATTGTGTAGGTCCCCCTTTTACCACCAAAACAGCCCTGGCCCATTGAGGCATGGACTCCACTAGACCTCTGAAGGTATGCTGTGGTATCTGGCACCAAGACGTTTGCAGCAGATACTTTAAGTCCTGTAAGTTGCAAGGTGGGGCCTCCATGGATCAAACTTGTTTGTCCAGCACATCCCACAGATGCTCAATTGGAATGAGATCTGGGGAATTTGGAGGCCAAGTCAACACGTTGAACTCATTGTTGTGTTCCTCAAACCATTCCTGAACCATTTTTGCCTTGTGGCAGGGCGCATTATCCTGCAGAAAGAGGCCACTGCCATCAGGGAATACCATGTCCATTAAAGGGTGTACATGGTCTGCAACAATGCTTAGGTAGGTGGTATGTGTCAAAGTAACATCCACATGAATGGCAGGACGCAAGGCTTCCCAGCAGAACATAGCATCACATTGCCTCCGTCGGTTTGCCTTCTTCCCATAGTGCATCCCGGTGCCATGTGTTCCCCAGGTAAGAGCGCACAACGCACACGGCCATCCACGTGATTTAAAAGAAAAAGTGATTCATCAGACCAGGCCACCTTCTTCTACTGCTCCGTGGTCCAGTTCTGATGCTCACATACCTATTGTTCGCGCTTTCGGCAGTGGACAGGGGACAGCATGGGCACCCTGACTGGTCTTTGGCTACGCAGTTCCATACGCAACAAACTGCGATGCATTGTGTGTTCTGACACCTTTCTATCAGAACCAGCATTAACTTTTTTCACCAGTTTTAGCTACAGTAGCTCGTCTGTTGGATCGAACCACACAGGCTAGCCTTCGTTCCTCACGTGCATCAATGAGCCTTGGCCACCGTTGACCCTGTCACCGGTTCACTGCTTTTCCTTCCTTGGACCACTTTTGATAGGTACTGACCACTGCAGACTGGGAACACCCCACAAGGGCTGCAGATTTGGAGATGCTAGTCCCAAATGGAGACCCAGTCGTCTAGCGATCACAATGTGGCCCTTGTCAAAGTTGCTCAAATCCTTACGCTTTCCCATTTTTCCTACTTCTAACACATAAACTTTGAGAACAAGATGTTCACTTGCTTCCTAATAAATCCCACCCACTGACAGGTGCCATACTAACGAGATAATCAGTGTTATTCACTTCACCTGTCACTAGTCATAATGTTATGGCTGATCGCTGTAAATTATGGTAGCACACCAGATGCACTCATGACAGCTTAGTAGCACAGTCCATTTCAAAAAGGATAGAAGTCTATGGAAGGTGTCAGTCATTTTCATTACAAACTGGCAGAAAAAACTGGAGCTGAGGCTGCCGAATAGCTCATCCTGTTAAGGCACCATTCATGTGTAAGCATGAGCCCCAAGGTCTAGTATCAAATCTGGGCGGTGTCAGGGCTGAGTATGGCCAAAAGACCACTGGACCAATTTGCAATCAGATAAAGAATCACCCAAGGAGGAAGGGAGTAAGACAGCAGGGATGTACATGTTGTGTCGCTCTCCAGAATCACATATTGGTCATTTGGGCAATCAGAGTCTGTCTGCAAAAAGCTGCACATAGAGTGTCCTCCAACACCTCATCTCTGCTAGTTCAGATTGTGGAGTGAGAAAAGTGAGAATTTACATCACATGTTTCAGAAGGCAGTATGTGCATGTCTGTGCTCTGCTAAACAGGCAGACGAGTTTGTGGCAATGATCATTGCTTTTGGATACAAATGAGCATTCCAAATTGGCAGACAAAGGGAAAAGAAAATAGTTTTTTAATTGCATTATAATGTATATAGAATTTGAGATTTTCATGCAGAATGAGAGACCACCTAAATATCATGCATATGGCTGAAACCATGCATAAAATAAAGATTGGAGCTGAAATTAATATCCATTTTTTACAGTTTGTATTATGTTGTCTACCTCATATATTTTCTCATTAATCTTTTCATGAATGAATCTCTAATTTCTTTTGAACCGGCATGAACACATTTTGACTTGTTTTTGGTATCTGCACCCCAAGAAGACTTGGTAAAAAAGATGTGTCAATAGTTATGTGCAAGTTCAATTCTACAGGGTTCGTTATCAGTTACACAACATGAGAACATATAGTGTTTAACTTTTAGTCAATCACTGTATGATTTTGTGAAATAAGCAGCTGAACAAAACACATTAAAACACACACAAGAAGATATTGTTAACATTTATCTACCCAATAATGTACATTTGCAATGTGTAGGCTAGCATTGGTTATAATAGTGTAGTACAATAATAAACACCTGTCAGCATTGCAGTGACCTTTAGTGTGTGCTTGTTTTGACAGATAGGCATAAATGAATTGGACAGTGTTGGTGGGAAAATGAAGACATGGATTACAGTGAGTTTCTGCCAGGAGAACCCACAGGGCAGGGATTACTGAGATACAGGTTTTCTTTGGTTGCCTGTAGAGCTCTCATTCAAGAGAGACAGAGTATACCATACAGCTGCCAATATCAACTCTGTTCTTATTCTATGTCTGGCATATTAACCTTATATAGGTGTTTGGCATATGGCTTTCTTTTAATAGGGTCGTGGTGTCTTTATTTTCATCCAGCTCTGTTTGATTTTTACAGTCAGTAAGACACCCATATTGGAGTCTGAAGCAGTAATTGCCTTTAGGGAACACGAGTACAATCTAGGCCCTGCAACTTCAAACGTCTCCATCAGTGTACCCCCTGCTGAGCCTGCCTCCACAGACGTACCTTGATCATGGAATTCAGTTCCCTAAAACTAGATCCTGTTAGCCCTCTTCACAATCAGAAAATAAATGAGAGACACACCTTCATTTTTTTCAGCTCAACATCCATTCCTGTTCCAAGTATGCACACCCACTTCTTTGTCAAACCATCATAATTCTACCACTCCCACCTTCTGCTCTCCAGTGTTGGGGTTATTAAGGAGTGGTTGCTCATCTGTCTTTGATTTTCTACTCGGGCCTTTTCGAGATTGTTGAGTGCTTCTGAGGAAATGACGAGCAGGGCACCAGCCTTGGACATCAGGAGTGTGAAATGACTCCATGGCTAAGAGGTTTAAAAGGCTTTATGTGACAATATTGTATTAATCCTTGTATCCAGGCCAGGATTTGATTCCATTTGGCTATGGTTAGACTCCATTCTTTTATTAAGTGAAAGTCTTGAGCCAAACCTCCATTAGATTTTCTTGGGACTACCTGCTATGACCTTTGATTCATTGAAATTGTCAATGATCTTAAGCTCATTACATATGCCTTGCCTGTTTAATTTTCATGTTACAGGTAGGAGTACAGCTAAAAGATTACTACCTTCATTTAAATAAATCAAATGACCAGTCAGTCAGTCAATCAGATCCTACTTTGAAAAAAAGATCTGCTTTTATATGGTTATATATTTATTCCACGTCTTGATTTAAAGATTTTTTGGATGGTTGGATTTAAAATACATGATAAACTTTATAACTTCAATGCAATACATTAATTTTAGGAGGACTGATTGATAGGCATTCCTTGAAGGAGCACTGGCTATCCATGATGAATGGTTCCACCTGTTCTGGTTTTCATGACATAATGTGACATTTACATTCAAGGTCATTGCAAATGTAATTTAATGAACAGTTTGACTAACAATTACCTGATTTTCTAAACTTTCTCCTCAGGTTTGCAGTCGCATTCTCCCACAAACTGAAACAGCAGGCTGAAGTCTTTTGGGTAGGATCTGTCTGTTTGTCTTCTTGTCTTTGTGTCCTTCTGCTATGAGAGTGATATACTGAGGAATGTTTCCACATTCCTAAGTGCTACAGTAAAATGAAAACCCCAAAAAGCACAGAAAGACTCCCCCCTAACAATATCCAACATGCAGGGACGTGTTACTCAAGGATCATTTATTTTAAAATATAAGACTTTAAATAAAGTAAGAGCAGTTACTCAGAAATTTTTAACATGATGTGGTTTATAAAATTCTTCATTGGAAATTTCAGTTCCCCAGCTTGCCAAATGCTATATACAAAGGCTATGCTATGCTTCATATAGCCAACGGGTGGATGAACAGTCCACCATTTCTGTAAATAGTAATCAATTGATAATACAATCAATCATGCTAAACGTCAAATATATTTACAGGCTACATTCATTTAAAGTTAGTATTTGTTTTGAGTTAGCTTTTTTTAGATTTTTTTCTTTAAAAAAATCATGTGTGTCATTCCGTGTAAATTGAAAATGGTGTGACTCAGAACAAAAGATTTGTTTTGTCTCCTCAAAGGGAAGGAATATATTACACTCGCTGTAAAGATTTGGACTGTATGGCACTAGGTGAAAACCCAACCGACCGCATTACAGGACTGTAAGACACATTTTGACACAGTTCAGGGAGGTCAAGGAGGGATGTAGATCACTGCAAGCTAACAGATAAAACATTTTCTCTCGCAATTTACGGCAGAGACAGGCATCGAGAGACAGCGTTGCTGCTACAGCCGCCATAAATAAAATAGAGCGGTTTTACTGCTGCAAACACAATATCCTGCTCTGTCCCTCAGCAGCGCAGCATTAAAACAATATTACCATGTTTTATTTTCAGATTAGATCCCCTGCGGCCTGTAGATTGAGGGAAACTGACACACTTTATCTCTGCCATTTAGCAGTGACAGCACACAGTCTGGAGTCAAAAGTGTGGGACGCGACGCGTCTGCCGCGCTATTTATCGAGACTGAAAGCGTGGGAGAATTTATCCGGCTAAACTCTGCATGATAAGAGTCACCCAATTTCCTTTTCATCACCGCGGAATTATTTCCATCATCGTTCGTTTTCATCACTTTTTCCCCCCTTTTTTTAAAGCTTCCGCCCCCTTCTATTTACAAATGAGTTCAAATACGCTGCTTATTATTCTGTCAAGGCTGAATTGTTCTAACAGTGGCTAATATCGTTTGCATGTAATTGCTCATAACGCAACACTACTGCTGCAGATTCGTTTTTTCCAAGCTAATGAAATATTCAGAACAGGAAATGATATAGAACAAAGGTTTCCAAGATATGAGATTTCTCTCATCACGAAGCACAGTTATGACCTCAATTAATGCTTTGATAAAAAAAACTTGCTGTCACAGAATTACTGAGGTCACCCTGTAGTTGTACGAGAAACTTATAATTAAACATTAACATTTGATTAACATAGACTCAGATTATTATTATAATTAGTAATCATAATAATAATAATAATACCAACAACAACAGCACCAAGGCAAATAATAATAATAATAATTGATTTTTTAATAGTTTTTATATGTACTTAATTTAGCCAGTCAGGAAGTGGGAATATACAAGTCTTTGAAAATGAGCTATATACAATAACTTGAATACATTTTCTTAGTTTAAATGGGCTGTCATAATTTTCTTTTGTTAAACCATAAGTAGTGCTTACATTTTTAACTTGGGTTTTTCATGGATGGGAAACTTCTTCTTGTGCTTTTAAAACGAAAAATAATGATTAGCCTAACAATTTTTTTTTGCTACTTTTCTTGTTTTTAAGCTGTCCCAGAGCAATAAAATCTATATCCAACCCCAAGGTAAGAACTGAAGCTGTGCTGCACATGTCTTCTGGTGTCTTTGTTTGCATGGCTGTGTTTGCAGTTGCACATGGTTGAGCCGCAGCTCTGTTTGCTTTCTGACTTTCATGTGTTTGCCATTCAGACATGGCTTCATTTGTTTCCCTGTTGGAACGCCGGCACACCACAGTGGAAGATGAATGGAATGCGTGTGTGTTGAGGCAAGGCTGCGCTCAACTGAGATGGTTAAAGTGGCGTGCTTGAGCATCAGCCAGGCCCAGCTGCGCGTGCCGTACAGGGTGTCCTCCACCCGCCCCGTGCCGTTTCAGAGGGCTCTCTTTGTTCCTGCCGTCACCCGCAGTTAGCATGCATTGATCTGCGTGCAGAGCCAAGTAGGAGACGCACCAAAGCTTGAGCTTTGTGGTGCAGAGCAAAAACAGTCAAAAGTCATTTGAGACCATGCATCTGCCAGTCAATCAACCCAAAATCCTTCAAGGGGACCACTTCCATCCTTTTAGGCAGACCAGTGTCAATCAGGCACCCTGGAAGCTGGTAGATTGGGAGGGAGGGAATGATAGTTGCACAGGGAGAGGGTGTCTGGATTGATTTGCTCTCGATGAATGATGGGAGCTTGAGTTTGTGATCTGTTGTAGTTTTGATGTGCAACTGCGGGTGGCACATCTCAGGGTTGCGCCAGGCCTCAGGCTGGGAAACGCTGCAGAAGGAGCACGCAGGGGTGACGGCAGCCAATCAGCTGAGGTGTTTTACATGGGGGCTAATCGCTTCACTTCACCTGGAACAAGGCTGTTATTGCACCAGCGTATTTGCTTGTCCTGGAGGCAGCAGCGCTTGTTGATGAATGGGATGACCTTTTGGCGAGAGTCAGAAATGTCAGGGAATGATAATTACACCCGCGGCTCTCTTCCTCCCCTTTTGCCAGTTCAGCACCGTAAGGGCGTGGTGCTTGAGTAGTGGGGTGGGCGGATGAGCGGTTTAACGAGCAAGCAAGGGAGGTAGCGCTTGGCTGGGGAAGGTCTCTCACCTGCTTGCATCAGCCCATAGCATTCGCCCTGTGCTTCACCGCAACTGCAGATATGATGTCCTATAACCAACGGTTTATCCTCTTGAGTCAAGTTTTTCTTTTCTTGTGTCCCTCTGTCTCTTGTCTCTTGACCGTGACTCAGGGATCGAGACCAAGGCCACGGCGAGCTTCAGCTGGAGGGCCTTCCTGAGGGGCTCAGGTACTGTGGGTTCTCCCGTCACGCTTCCCTGGCGCACAGGGGCGCCCTTGCCGTGTTAAAAAAACGACAGGTCACTCAGGAACAACCTGCATTTCTTTCCCAGGTGGGGAGAAAGTTGGGGACGGGTGGTAGCTGGGAGGTGGGGGGAGTACGTAGTGGTCGGCAGGAATTATTCATAGCGCGTCAGGGTGTTTTATTCTGTGTTCTTTTGAAGATAAATGCCTGAGTACTTTTTTCTCCCGCGTGGGGAACGCGGCGGGGCATTAATCTGCCGGGCGGGAGGCGTCCCCCTTGTGCTCCGTGCTCCATGCTCCACACCCCGCATTGGGACTGGCTCCAGCCCCGGCGCTCCAGCACCCGGCTGCGGCTGCGGCTGCACCCCCATGCCTTCCACCCCAGTAAATGCACGCCATTATTCAAGACCCTTCCACAGACTTGATTTTAAATTGAACACTGTGAGGCAATTTCCATCCCCGGTATATCACAATGTGTGCCGAGTGCAGAGCACTCCTCGATTAATAACTCTCCAAAACAGAGCCATTTGTCATCTTCCCCCCAACCAGCATGAATAATACTGATTGCGGCCTGTGGCCAGACACTTCATGATAAAATATACATGGGGAGAGGGCTTTTGCAATAGGTAAGACTTTAAAACCATGCTTTGTTGTACTCTTGTCCTAATCTAAAGGTGTGAAATTATTCATACTGTGATTCTGAGTCATGAGTGGAAACAAACCGGGCCCGACGTCTTTACTCCTCAGAATTACAAGTTACAAATTGGTGGAAAATGATGCAGTCCAGTTTATTTTGTCTCATTTCTTTAACCCACAAAACTGAGAGTGTTTTGTCCTGTCTGGTTGATTTGATTAGCCTTTTTTCCCCATTTTTTTCTCAGTCTCATCATTTCAGTTTGAGTTACAGTATGAACCATTTTGAACTGTGACAAGCTGAGATCCTCTAGTTTCTCTTGAGACAATTATTTTTCAGCTGTCATACTATTTTTCCTAATTACACTGTTCAAATACAACAAAACAGAGGACACACACTGCCTCTCTCTCTCTCTCTCTCTCTCTCTCTCTCTCACACACACACCCCAGTGTAAAAAGAGATCAACTCCACAGCCTGTCTTGTCAGCGCTTGTCCCCTCTCTGTCTTCACTAACGCTCTCTCACAGAGGGGGTCCAAGTCTCATCTGCCGCTTTCTTTAATACCCACTTTAATTTATTTAGATTCATCATTGTTTTTATTTCAGAATGTTTCATGAAGTTATTTTGCATGGTGGTAATCTTTGCTTTTTTTTAAATCCGTAAATCTTCAAGGTAATGCAATTTGTAGGCTCTATGTTTTTATCTTACCATTTGATCACAGCATAATCTATAAAGGACAGAGATGGCAAAGATTTCTGTTGTATGTAGGTTAGCGCAGATGCTAGGAACCCAAGCATTATTCATCTGTTGTGATAGTTGAATGTAATGTATGTATGTAATGTACACAATAATAGTAATAACTTCACAGTTGTGAGAAGGTCTGTTGATTTGAGGCCTACACTGCCTCAAGTGATGGCAGTCTTCCCTGGTGATGGAAGGCGTTTCTTTGTACTCGTCTTTGGTTGGCATGAAGGCCCAGGAGTGCAGAAAGCTTGCCGTTTGGCTCCAAAGGCAGCAGCTTATCAAAGAGGCCCCAGCATCAGCGCGCATGTCGTCCCCGCTGCGCACAGCGTGGGGCTTGGAGGGGGGAGGGCAGGTGCCGGGCCCTGGGAGCTGCACTGATGAGCGACAGACAGCGCCAGGGGTCACACGTGGCGGAGGGTGCAGGCAGGTGTCCCGTCGGGGTGGAGCAGTGGTTTTGCGAGTCTTTCCACGGGGGAACACCGTTGCGAGGACCCCCCTGCTGGCTTATCATAACGCTGTCACGCACCAGCATATTCAAGTCCTCTTCATGTCTCTCCGCTTTGAGTAGTCAAGCTGTTGGTAACCTGCTTCAGGTACCGTCATATTCTCTTGGCTCTCACAGTGAAGCTGTGATCAAAACTGTTAAGCTGTTTTTCCTTCTGCGTTGATCTTCCGGGGTTGTTATAAAGTGAAACGAAAACATGAATACTGGCTTCTGTGGTGGAAGTAGATAATAAATAGGAAGACATCCCAAATTCCCTGAGGGCTCTATTGTGTTCCGTGCCCGTTTGCCTAATGCCTGTAATAGTTTGACAAAAGAGGCATCAGCCTCATTAAGAAATTTGACCCACCTGCAGATGTGAAATTGTGCATTCAGGACAGGTGCTGCAGGAAAATACATTGTGACTTTGGCCCAGTGATTTAATCTGGCCTTGTGCCTTGTAAGAAAAGAGCTTGCAGCGAAATGTTGTTTTATTTTAAAACCAAGCTGCTGTAGAATCTACTGTGACCCCTTCATCTTTGCAGAACTTACTATTTTTCACATTTGATTCTGTGAGGGAATGGAATCTGCCAAAGATTAATTTGCACCAAGTGGAAAATTGGACTGTATTTAATCTTTCAGGATTCTTACAAGAGAACACAGTTTTTCCCCCCCAGGTAACAGCAGATTAAATTTTTCTATTTATTTTTTTTTGCAGGTGAGAAACAAGTTATTTTGGATTGTCACCTGATAAGCATTACATTCTAGAAACCCTTCCCAGGCTAGGTTATAATATCTATATTTCACACTTTCACAACTGCAAAAAAGTGAGCGATAACATCAGAGACTTATGCCTCAAATCTACTGTTTTTATTTTAAGCATAGATACTTCAGCTGCAGAAGATAATCGCAGCTTCATTTGGATATGTTATATATTAAATTTACAATTTAATAAAGTAATACAAGTGAACTATACCCCAAAAATGTAAAATGTAACCATTTGGGACAGGCCCAGCATGCCACCCCATAGGTCAGAATGTACTCTTATGCTGTCATAGCGACAGCTGCTGTGGCACTCCGCTATGAAAGTGTTAAAGTCACAGTGAGCGGTGTGAAAATGCCATCCGTGATCAAAGGCAAAAAGAACAAAAACAAGGTTTGCAACAGCAAGGGACAGGAGATGGGCACAAAACAAATGTGGCTGGCTTAACAGACGATTTGTCCAAATCAGTTTTTCCTATGGAACAAAGGGAAATCATCCCCCCTCTCTCCCAAGAGGTTCTTTTCTTCTCTGTTCTTTCTTGATTTCTCCCTTCCTTTGACAGGCTTGCGAGCATTGTTTCTCTTCCCCCCCATCATCTGCTTCTCTACTCTGTCTCTTAGATCTTAAATAGATCTTACCCTCAGCTCACACTTTCAGGCTTCTACACTTGAATAGGACTCATGAAATTCACTTCAGGTAGTTGTATTTACGTCACACTGTTCAAGCTGTAAATATACCCCCCCTACCCCCCATAATGCTTAAAGTGAGTAGCAAAGTCATATTTGGGTTCTCAGCAGCTTTCCTGCTGGGCCCCAGGAGACTGTTTGAAGAGGGGAAGAAGTTGGCAGGAATTAGGGAATTTTTTGGCATGGTGCAGCACTAGCTTACTGCCATGCTACAGCAGGACTGATGCTGTCACTTTCTCTCTCAGCACAGTTAACCCCTGTACTGGTAGAAAAAGGTTGACATATCAGAGCATTTTGATATACAGAACTGCAGGTACTCCAAAACCCTTTACTGTACCTCAGGACCTGCACTGTGACATGAAGCAGTGTTGTTTATTCAGGCATAAAGCTGCTCCCTGTGTGCTTTGAGTTTTTGCTTCAGATGTCTCATTGTGTTGATGCAGCCAGTGACAAATCAAAATATACAATATAGAGGCTGTTTAAGCGGGAGGATAACAGTGTTTTTTTTTTTTTATTTAAAACTGAGAACTCATTAGAGCCAAAAAGATGTTTTCTTGAGAAATAAGTGTACAGGTTTATTTATTATTTTCACAGTAGTTGGCATACTGCTTGGTTATATGGACTCGTAAGATGAAATTTGCAGAGTAATATTCCTTGTAAAGCCATAGTTTTTAAATTGTAAATGTCCAAAAGTAATAACTTTTGACGTGGTACTTTTTGCATACTTAGCAAAGGTAAACGATTAGTGAACAGGCACTCCAGATAGCAAGCAGGAATATCAAATCTCTTGCAGAGCAAACCTCTGGCTAGCCTGAGTGTTTTATAGGTGCAAGATTGTTTTGTTCCTTTTTTTGTAGGGTTGCAAATGGGTTGTTTTCTTTGAGTGCAGTGAAGCTAAATATTGATGACATGGTATAAATAAGAGCCGCACGATAGAAAAGGTGCAAAGGATCACCTGACAAACATCACAAACTCTCCAGTTGGTACTACCGTCAAACTGATATCTCCAAGCAGCCTATGGGATTCCACCAGAGGCACATATTCAAGATTGCTTGCATCCACCCACATACCTTCTTATAAAAAGCAGACAACACATTCTGCTTCCTATGAGATTACAAAAACTCATTATAAAACAGTACACACTGAAGGTACAGAGTCAGCAGTGGCATACTTCTGTTGTACTTGCTTCAACAAGGCACTTGACAAGATTGTTTTGTTGTATAGTTGGATGTATTACATAAACAAGTGAAGATTGTTTGGCAATCATAATGATAACAATTTAGTACTTGCATATAATTATCATATGCAAGCATGATATGCGGATGCAATCGAGGTAGTATCATTAATAAAGTACAAACCATGAACAACTAAGTAGTTTTGACAGCTAGCCATTTTTAGTGTGTCTGGGATTGCCCTGTGCACAGAGGCCAATTTGCAGTTATTTTGGAGACTCTTTGATGGCATTAGGGTAGCACCCTGAGCCTCCAGATTTAGCCTAGCACAGATTTTACTCCAGGAGTATTTTTTTGTTGTCCGCACAGGACCTCACAGGACTCCAACATGGTTGCCTGCATCACGTGGAGGCAGCATCTGACCTTCTCCAAGCCAGCTCAGGTCAAGTCAGTGATGTCTACATCTTACAGTCTTAAGATGGATTGCATGCTTCTTTCAACACTTTTGCCTTGCAGCTACCCAATGAAAATTCATTCATTCATTGCATCATGTATTTCTTGATGTTCCATTGGATCATGTGCCGTAAAGCTGTCACGTTTACCAGTTTATAATTGCATTTGGTTTCATGTGATTATCTCCTTTCTTAGAAGCATTGCAAGCCTCTCAAATCTCTGTAAGAGGGCTAATTGTTCAGTAATCAGATCAGTTGCTAGTGTTATAACTTGATGTAATGAACTTTAGTCCTCCTACTCGTGAGCTAACACAGTGTGCTAACAGACTTTGAATTGTTTTCTGTCTTTGTTTTAAGGTACTACTGCTCTTAAAGCAACATTATCTGCCTAAGAATACACTAGAATACCCTTTTATACTATGATGGGGCTTTATTCTTTAAAAGCGCAACAAAGACAGAGCTTTGATGGATGCACAGTAGAATCTTTAAGTGTTAACCTGTAGAGTAAAATGTTGTCACATTAGAATATGTATAGGTTAAGTCTTTTCCAGAGCCGAAACTCCACTTTACTTAAAGCCGAGTTGACCCAGTGTAGCCAGAACAGGTGATTAATTAGCATTCGCTGCAGTACAACATGAGCCAGGGCACACTGGACAAATGGGCTTTTGTTGGTTGCCTTCTGAGGCTGTGCAGGGAGGACAAAATAAGCACTGTAAGAGACTGCAACACCATTTTTGCTGTTACCTCCACGTTCCAAGTCAAATCTAAAAGATTTTGAGTACATTTTTATCTCTCTACTCGAAATCAAGTAGTTGGCATGGCTTTAGTCATGAAGATGTTTTGTTACTTTTTTGAGTTTCCGTGAAATCAGTCCGTTAAAATAAAAAAAAGTTATTATCACCAAGTTCCCTGCTTGTGTTTGTATTCATATGTATCTGCACACATTTTGCTTTGTTTGCCTAATTTTTAAATAGGTTTTATTCATAACTAATTCCGTTAATTTTTTTGGTAATGAACAGAAACAGGGCTGCTTGAAGCTGTCTCTTATTTGAAGCTAAAATAATCCTCAAGTAGCTCCCTGCTGTTTTCTGATTGGCTTACTCATTCACCTTGTGACCTTGTGAAAGGCCAACTAAGATTCCTCATGCAGAACTGGGGATGGCTTCAGACTCTACCTTTCAATGGTCGACTAGCAAAGCAGAGCGGGTGGTTTTCCTGGGTAAGGAGCCCTCCAGATGAACCTACCCCATTTAACCCACTGAGCCTCTAGTGCCAGATAAATCATGTAATCATCCAACTTGGCACATGATCAGTGGTAGCTTCCTCCTGCACTTCCATCTGCACAGACAGTATAAGGGCCAGGTGAGCAGACTTCAGTGCAGCGGCCTGGGAAAAGCCGTAAGCAAAGCAGTGCCTGATTACTAATCTTCAACCATGGCTTTTCCATTTATAGTTCATCCTCTTCAGTGCATCTCTCCTGCTAAGTTATTTTTAAGCTCTGATGGTTAAAGGGGAAGAAAACATCTATTTGTCCTATGGTGGATCATTCATTACCACAGGGATGTTACAATGACAGAGAGGGGAAAAATTCCTGCTAAAATGATGCTGGGCCAAGTTGGCCAGCATAAGTTATTAAGGGCAGGGGTAGGATGGATTATGCTCTTATCTGCTTAGAGGGTGTAGTCTCTCCTGGCACTGCGGACCAACCAGGGTCTGTACCCAGGAGAGTACAGAATGTTACAGTGTGTTGATTGATAAAGACACAGCTAATGCTAATTCTGCTGTTCAGTAAGGGTAGTTGCTTCATGGCTGTTGAAATAGTAAGTACCGTAAGTCTGTCACTTAGAGTTGTGGAACTACCTTCTCCCTTTTCATTTGTCTTCGAGTTATCCACATTTTTGATACGCAGCTGGAGAGCTTATCGCTAGAGAGAAAGATTTTCTTGATTGTCCTGGGATGCAAAAATAGCTGTAGTTTGTTAATGCTATTTAGCTCAACCTCATTGCCCAAAATTGTGTTGAATAAATAACAGCAGGTCGGCTGAGACCTGATTAAGTATTATGGATAGTGTGAAGTCCACTGCTATAAAATGCAGATTCCTGTGTATGTGCCAGGTACCATGCTTACAGTGTCAGGCTTTAAAACGTATTTCTAACAGCTGCTGGCTTAGAATAAAATAGAACATTGCATATGTATTTGCATTTTCATGTAGCACCTTCCCACACTCACCACATATCAGCTGAAGTGGAAATGAAACCACCTCCAAGTTTACCACCACCTTTGCTGTTACAAAAACAAATGTCTATTTGCAATGTGTGTGCTGTTGTAAAACACTAATTTATTTGACTTATAAGGACATAGCTCCAACCTGACTGGAGCAGTTTAATGCAGCTGTGCTGTAGATATTTATATAACATATAACATCGTACACACTGCACCTTGTGAGACAAAATCGCTCCTGCCAGCAGCAGTAAGGTTGTGCGTTGTTTTCTATTAACCTCACACTAGGCCTAAAATCACATTTACTGCCTCAAAGTTATCAGATCAGCACTACATTGTTGGTAATATCTCAGCATCAAGTTTTACAAATGTCTTTGGTTCATTATTATGGAGATGTATTCATTCCCGACTCAGATTCTTTGGCAACATACCAGCACTAATTATCATGAAGATAATGTTGTGATTTGTGTGTCCAGGTGTGAATGGAGCAGATGTAGAGGATCTACATGTCTTCCTTCTGGTCTGTGGCCTTAGGAGAGTGAAGGACCCTCTTTTCCTTGCGGAGGCATTTTCAGGTATGTGATCCCCCTGTATGCTTCATCAAACATACTGCATGTGTGCAGAGTGCTGTCGGCCATGTCACCCATTAACCTACAAGGAACAGTCGACATAAAAAAATTGGTTCTTGTCACTTGTATAGTTGGATATGTAGTACAGTCTGGCTGCTCTCTTTCAGAGTGGCATTCTGAGGATCCTTCAGTTATCCTGATCATCATCGGACCGAAGGTGAGTCACTTTGTGGGTTCACGTCAGAGATTCAATTTGGAATATGTGAAACGGCTTGCTTTTAAGTGTATAATATGCCTTCCCTTGGGGCCATATGCATTTTTGGTCCATGTCTGATTAAGGATGCCTCAGTAGCCTGCCTTGAGAGCCAGAGGAGCTGCGTAATTGGATACAGCTGAGATAACTGCATTTGGGTTAATAAATAGAACCGTGGCCGGCAGAGAGCAGGTGTCTTGTGTGCCGTGTTTTGCTGGAGCTGGTTTGGTGGCAGGCCAAGCTGCCCTCAGAGGGGCAGAGCTCCTTCGCCCACCTGCGCTCCACAGGCCAAGAGCGAAGGGCTTCCGTGGCAGCCAAGCCCCTGGCTGCGCGTGGAGACATCTGCCGCAGTAGATTACATCCCATGCGCCTCTGCCCAAACTGTGCGCCAAGCCCCCGCGAGACGCATGGGTCAGAGCACACACACACCTTCCTGGCACTCTGCTAGGATCACAACACCCCCAGCTTGTGTCTGTACAGTCAGCATACTTTATGAAGGAGAGAATATAATCAAGACAGGAGCAAAAAGGACAGCTGGTCCAACGTAAAAGTTGGCCTTGTTAATTCCCACTCACATGTGCAGGAAATCAGATATAATAAAACCTGAAGGGATCTGAATGTGCTGCATCTCCAGTGCTTTACTGAAAATTCAAAATAAAGGAGCAGAGATGCCTCAGAGCTATTGGCATTGATGTCAGTCTTCAGGTATCACTTCATAGTTTGAAAAATATTGCTGCCTTGGTCAACCCCCTGGTATAACCTTTATGTTGTACACCGCATTATATAGCAGTTGTGAATGATCAGTTCGTCATTGTCCTTAAAATCAGGTGTTATTCATTTTTGAAAGATAACGTCAGATTCAACCGTGCTATTATAGGGTGCAAATTACCCCTGGAACAGTGACATGGATTGAATGTAGGCCAAGGTGAAAATGGCATGAGGAAAGTGGTGCTTGAAATTCATTTTATGCACTTTGCAAAGTGCCAATATGCATTACGTTTGTGTTTCAGAGATTTTTTTTTGGTCACAAGTCAGAGAAACTAAATGAGATTCTTTTCTCGCTCTCTGAGCACTGAAACCAAAAACTTGTTTTTCATTGAGTAAATTGCAGTCCCCTCTTATGCTTTAAAATTTACCCTGTGAAAGGTGCCCTTAGGTGGGACTCAAATGGCTCCAAGAGTTGGCCTGTAATGCTGCTCCAATTCTGTATGGTTCTACCAGTGTCCATCTGGGGTTCTATCACTGCCATCCACAGACAATTCATTAACTTAAGGCTTTCCTTGTTCCATTTTTTAAAATTGAAATTAGGAGAATTTTGGTCGTAAAGGGTTGATTCTCTGACTTCCTCCTGCGACATGCCGCAGTGCACATTCTTGCCTATGCTACAGATGTGCGATAGTGAGGTGAAACACCCACAAGCCCAGTGGGGTGTTTTTACTTCTTCTGTACAAACTTACATTTTGTTTTGTTATATTTACTTTTTGCATGATGCAGCATTGGTTTCATTTATATGATAGTAATATACCCCCGCTATTGTGTTTTTCCCCATTCATGTAGATTTTTACATTTTCAGCAAAACACGGTTTTTTACTTTCTTCAGACATCAGTGCTGTCAAGGATGTGTTGTGTTTTGGTGTTTTGAACGCAGAGGATCAAGCTGTCATACATGCATCCTTCCGTAGTTGATTTTGCATTCCTGTTTGATAAAATACCCTGAAAAGGTCTGGCTCTGCTGTGATCTGTGTAAAGCACATCAAATTAAGCCCTTGACATGTTTGAAATCATGTCTGGCTTTGTACATTGCCAAGGGAACAACACTGAAGTCAGCACTACTGACCTGTTTTCAGAATGGAAAAAACTTCACATTTTTCTAGAGGTAAAATTGCCTGGAGCCTATGGTGGTATGATATATAATAATACCCCTAAGCTGTCCATGTATTGCAGTTTAGCCTCATTCTAAAAAAATGGCACTACACTACAAACCATTTGTTTTATTAGCATTGTGATGATGATGATGATGATGATGATGATGATGATGAAAGATTTTTGCATTGTGTAAAGTTTTGAAACATCTTTCTCCGCAAGGTAGCTTCAGCCATAGTTGTTTAGGCATTACTTCCATCGACATACAGACAGTAAGGAAGTAGTTGATCTTGCCCTGGAGTTCACATTTAAAAGAAGGAAGGAATGTTCCCAAGGTTGCAGCACAGATTGGGCAGGTATTCTTCCACTGTAGTGCTCATTTTCTTCTCTTTGTCACAGACTGGGTAGGCAGCACCTCGCTGTTCTCAATAAGGGGTTTATTCAGACGCGCACTCAGCGCAACTTACACGCTTTTTTGACCCCTTACGCGCCTTTTCAGTGTCTGTTCATATTCTAACCTTGAACCTTCACATATGCTCAGGAGTCTTGCGCGCTGCGGGTGGAGATTCATACACATTGGGGCCTTCCTGTTTAAAATACCCTCTATGCAGATTCAGACTTTGACCTGGGTGGGTTTTTCAGGGTTTTGCATATCCTACGCGCATTACAACCCTGTGTTAAGTTGTGCACTCCTATTGATCAGACTTTGATATTTCAGCGTTACCGTACTGCATGGAGTAGGGTAACTCATTTAAATTATTTCGAGATAACAGGCATATGCAAAAGTTTTGCCCTTACCATCGCCAACAATTGAGTTGTTGAATTTGAAATGCATGGCTGCATCTCGGTCATTGCTCATCGGTCCGTACGTCTCCAATAAATACACCGATCAGCCATAACATTATGACCACTGACAGGTGAAGTGAATAACACTGATTATCTCGTTATTATGGCACCTGTCAGTGGGTGGGATTTATTAGGAAGCAAATGAACATTTTGTTCTCAAAGTTGATGGGTCAGAAGCAGGAAAAATGTTCTGCTGGGAAACCTTTGGTCCTGCCATTCATGTGGATGTTACTTTGAAACGTATCATCTACCTAAACATTGTTGCAGACCATGTGCACCCTTTCATGGACACGGTATTCCCTGGTGGCAGTGTCCTCTTTCAGCAGGATAATGCGCCCTGCCACAAAGCAAAAATGGTTCAGGAATGGTTTGAGGAACACAACAATGAGTTCAACGTGTTGACTTGGCCTCCAAATTCCCCAGATCTCAATCCAACCAAGCATCGGTGGGATGTGCTGGACAAACAAGTCCGATCCATGGAGGCCCCACCTTGCAACTTACAGGACTTAAAGGACCTGCTGCTAACGTCTTGGTGCCAGATACCACAGCACACCTTCAGAGGTCTAGTGGAGTCCATGCCTCGATGGGTCAGGGCTGTTTTGGTGGTAAGAGGGGGACCGACACAATATTAGGCAGGTGGTCATAATGTTATGGCTGATCGGCGTATAGACATTATTGCTTTTGGAGTGTTGTCCTTTTTTAACTCAATGAACCCACGGGCAATAACTCACAGCTCTCAAGGCTACTAAATGCCAATACAGATTTAATCATGAGGACAAGTACAGCTAACTCTAGAGCAAATTCCTTATTCACCTTAGATACTCAATAAATTATAAAATATGATAAGATGACGGTTGGATACATTGACTGGATGGACCAGGAGGCCAATAAAAATTCAATATCCAGCATTGCAATTCATGGTAAGTCATGTTCATTGGTGCTACTGCTACTCCACAAAAGTGCACATTAAAAATTTCATTGTATTGCCCATTGGAAGTAGAACTAGTATCTGGCCTTGACAAGTCATTTATTGGGATATTTTAACCAGATTAATCGGATAACAATGAAATCCAAATGAAATTTATTAAAAACAAATAACTACATGTAACTACTCAGCTCTTCATGAATCACGAAGCAGTGTTTTTACATGGCTGTGTCACCCATTTGTCTGATCAACTTTCAAAATTGAAGTTTTCTTTGCAAAGCAACAGATTCTTAGTACTAGGTAAGGTGATTAAAAATATTACTGGTCCATCAAGTTTTCATGGGGAGCGTGTCATTTTCCAGGCTGAATTAGCATTATTTAGGGTCCTATATTTGTCCTCCTCCGTGGGCCAGGCATAGCTGCAAAAGCCAGGTTAGAATGGGAATAAGTATTTTCCGTGGAACTGTTTGCTGAGCACTCCTAAAGGCAGAATTCTCCCCTAAATGCAGGAACAACACTGGCTTACTCTTCCTCGTAAGGGAGGCCTTCTGTTCTATTGCTTCATTTAATAATTTTGCATTATTGTTCTTGCATAGTGCATATTCGAGGTGAAAAGAATAATAATTCATACAATTGCAATGTTCTTAATGTGTAATTTATTAAGGAACATATTAAGGAATATTAAAACAACTAAACTATGTTGTTTTACTCTCATTTCAGAGTAGATTTCCCCTCTTTGTTAAAATTTGTTGTTTAGTAATGCTTAAATGATATAAATATCATCTTTCCACAGTAAGGCAACTAAGCGTAAAAAGAGGAGTAATCACAAAGCAGCTAACAGCAGCTTGGTTGCTATATTTTTGACCTGAATTGCTCAGAATGCTGGGTTGCAGGCCAGTTAATGAATGTAAATCCCATGCAGCAATTAATCAGATTCGGAAGCGACCCCACCCTGACCCCAATCTCTGAAAATCAGAGGGATTTTGAGGCCCATTTAGAGTGAGTGACATGGATGGAGAGCATGTTTTGTAGGTAAGACCTTCGGTATTGTCCTGTCCTATTCTGTGGTAAGCATTAAAATGGTATTGAAATTATACCATACAATTCTTCCATACCTCATTTCAGACATACTGTATGAGAGGAGTGAGTTGTACGGGGTAAAGAGACAAGCCTCTATATATTTATTGCCGGTTTGTGTGGTTTCTCCACTTTCAGAAAATGTCATTATTACCACAAGATAGATGGAAATGACAATTGGAATGCTGCTGGACTGTTAAAGCCTGTGGCACTCAGATACTTGAGCACTGCTAGGTAGTATCATCAGATTTGATAGTTTATCAGATTATCTTAACCAGAGCTTTTACAATTACAATAAAAAGAAAAAAGAAATACCTCTTAGAGTCCTAACTCAAAAGCTTTTCCTAGGGGCAGGTGCAGCTTGCTCCAGATTTCATTCTCTGTCATTATTAAACATGAAATATGATACATCATTGATAGATCATGCATTTATAAATACGGATTTACTTTCAGGTTAAATATATCAGTTATGTTCATTGCAGCCAATGTGTATTCCATACAATAGGGTAGAACTGAGAAAAGTTTATACCCCTGTGTTTTGACGTGCAGGAGAAATGGTCTTGTGTGATGTTGCACTTCCTTTGCACAGGCATTAATATTTCTGGACAGTTGTGGAACAAGTTCCTCTCCACAATGTTTTGACACTGTATTGATTTACCTATACTTTGCTTGAATATAAAAAATACAGGACTAGATCGATACAATAGAAACACTGAAATGATTCAGCTGAAGGTTCAACAGTAATTTAATATTATGCTTTCCAGGCAGTGTGTCTTATTTGTAATCATATAGTGATACACAACCAAAAATATCATAGAACAAATGTATAGAAGCTGGATTTTGGTATAATTATGTACTGTTGTTACTACTGTAGTGCGTATTGTAACTAGCACAGTATATGGGTAAATGTCCTCACACATTCTCATTCATTTTTCTCTCCACATGTATCATATGATCTTCCATTCTTCACATTGCCTTTTCCTTAGCAATTCCTTTTTCACAACAGAAGACAAATACAGTGTTACTATGTACTCTCATTTGTGCCAGTCTACACCACAAAACAAGTGATCCAGCACCAGTCATATCCTCTCAGTTCAAGCACTGGGAAAAGCAAGAAGGAAAATACAAACCTATTTCTCATCTTTGATGGGCCAAAACACTATTGTTGCTCCAGCCAACTGCATTTGATTATTTCACTGTTGTTTTGCACCTTCGAAATGGGGCCCTTGTGACATAGTGACAGGTGTTGCTACTGAGCTTGGTGGTGAGTGGATGGATTGGAGACTGCAAAATGACAGTAAATGGCCCATGGCAATTTTATTCCACTTTTTGGTGTGTAGATCAAAGTAAAGCAGATAAAGAGAAACAATGAAAATATAGACTCAATAACACCAGGTTACAGGTGGAGAGTTTTGTGGGCAGTACTTAGGTCAAAATTTCTTCCTCCCATAAGGCAGAGCTGGCTGCCACTCTCCATGGTCCTGATGCCCAATCACCCCTTGTCTTCTATAGACAACAGGAACTTCTGACAGTTGGAAATAGGACCAGTCATCCGGACTCTTCTCCAGTTTTTTATACTGCAGTACCACCATTCTTAACCAGATTCTGGTAACTGAGGTGTACTACATTGTCTGTGGAATCTCTGGTGTCCACATCCATATGTGCAACTATCAAACAGACCCTGGACATTGACTTGGTTCTGAGCTGCATATTGTATATGGCATTCAAGTTAGACAATGCATATTGGTCCACCACACCTGTCATGATAATTATAGTAATACTGATCTTTTCATTTTTCTTGCTCATTGTTTGACTTAAAACTTTGACAAGTTATATCAGTTTAGTCTGACGAATTTGTATTTGTTGTTAACTTTGCATTCTTATTCTGTTTCATCAAGGCAAGAAACAAAAACAAATTGACAAATATTTTTGTCATGATGATAACTAATAAATCACTAATTATTTTTCTCAGAGATAGAGGGCTTAATCTCAGTTGGCATGAACATTTTCACGCAGCAATTCAATTACAATATGATTTATTAGTCTGCAAAATAACAAAACAAACAGAAAAACCCATTTAATTGATGTGTGGTTTTCATTTGGTTGCACATGTTTTGCATAAATACAAGTCAAGGCTGTCAGCATTTCAAGGTGATGGGAATCATTTGGCAAAGTAAAAAGGCCATTTGAAAACAGTGAATGTGAATTATAATATTTAGTTAAGAGAGCTGGAATGCTATTCAATTAATGCAAAAACAAAAATGCTAAATAAACGTTAAAGAGGAATGGTCATGACAAAAAGAATAACTTTTTTCTCTAAGGAGCCAGTTGAAATGCAGTGTGCTGCTTTGGTTTGGGGAGATCCCTAATTGGGATGCTTTTTTAATCATTGAGAGAGTGCTTGAATCACATAATTAAGATCTATTAGTATAATAATATCTATTATTTTATACTAATGTAAAATGATATTATTACTTTATACTAATATCCATTAGTGTAAAATTGTAATGCATTATTTGTAGAGTGTACTGTGTAAGTTGCCATTGATCATCAACAACTAAATCAAGTCAAGTAATCAGTAAGCACCAGTTACAGTAACTCAAGTACATGCAAGGTGTGTCAGTAGAAACATTGTACACATAGTGCTGCAAAGTACTATGGTACTAGACAGTATGGCCCATCAGTACACTGAAACAGTGTATTGACTACCATGTATCCCCTGCTGGTCACTATTTTTACAATGTAGACCACCAAATTCAATAGGGCAGTTAGCATAGATGGAGAAAATAAAGTGTTTCCACAGAAGGAAACATGAATGCACTGGTACATTAAATCTGGATATGTGTTTACAGTGTTGTCCTTTGTACACATTTACTTGTGTCTCCTAAAGAACAAATTCAATTACTGTCAGGTCTGTCTCCTTTGAAAGCTGGCCATGTTGTCTCTCTGTTTAGCAAGGCCATGTCACACTGCAAAGAGACCTTGGCTTGTATTCATGGCCCTCTCTGTCAATGTCGGCCCCAGCATCAGTGCACGAATTGACTCCAAGCGGCTGTGTAATTGGATCAAATCTTCCCTGTCACTGCAATCTGGGTAGGCAAGGACAAGATGTCACAAGAGTGAAGTTTTTATTGAGGAAATCAGTGCTGTCTTAAAAAACCTTATGTTTATCATTATTGTTTTTGCAGCAGTCACACATGTTTAAGCTAATTGGCAAGCGAATCTGACATGAAAAGAGAAACCTCTCTGCAGGCTGTAACTCCAGGAGTTGCAAAAAACACCCACTATCAGCTTTCAGTGTGGGCTTTCAGGATGGACTTACGTTGTGGTCATACAATAGGAAATCCCTGGTGTAATGCACCTTCAGGACCTATGTGTCTATATTCTGCTAACTTCTACTTAAAAGCAATGCCAACTGGGGAAAGAGAAAACTGAATTCATATATATTGTAAAGCAGTCCAATCAATAAGGGCAAACGGTGGAATTTTATTAAAAGCGACCTTATCTTGTTTCAGATCGATCCTGTGTTCACTGGGGAGGTGGAAGCAAATGTTGAAAGGTAAACCTTTTCAGCTTCATTTTTATTTTTTTTATCATTCCCAGTACTACGATATTGCAGAATTTAAATTTGTTCAGCTGGTTTTTGGCTGTTTGCCTTTGCATACTGAAGGTAATTTAGAGATGTTCCACCTCTGTCGGTTTGATAGTTTCACTTATCTGCCAACAGGGACAACCAACAAGCTGTGTGCAGGCTTTCAGTTGTGCTAACCAGATCTTAGAGAAAATATATCTATTGCAGAAGTCCCTTACCTTAAAAAAAAATGTTGGTTAGCTCTTAGATTTTTGTTTGTGAGACAAGGATGGGCTCCTCGAGGGTCGTTTCCATAATGAAAAAGACCAGCTCCCAGCCTCACACAGTCTCTGTTAAAAGGTCCAGCTCCAGGTACTGAGTGCTGCAGTGTCTGAAGGTATCACACGTGATCTACGTATGTCATCTACTTCGCTAATTGACACTTTGTTGAAGTAAAAGTCCATGGATGTCTCTCAAAATCTTATTAGATTGAGAGGAGTCTTTCTAGCCTCAGAGAGGAGTCAGGAGCAGCTCCATGCTGTGCTGAAGTGGTCTTCTGCCCTGGTTAACAGCTCTGTCTCAGAGGGCATGTCAGCTGCCATTTTAGAGGTGAGTTTTATTTCCCTTTGGAGTCCACCATGCTTTAGTAGAGTCATGACTGATGTGGTAAACACATCAGAAAACAATTGTTAGGTATAGGAAACATTTTGTATGGTAGTTTGTACATGGAGGTATCAAATATACACAGTTTCAGAGTGAAATAAGAACTGTTTTTCACTGGCTGACAGTTGACAATCCTTTGCTGTTTTACAAGCGGTTTGAAATGTTCTCCATCTGTGATATCACAACCGTGCTGGAAGCCAATCATATCTGGGTTGTTAACAATCACAAATCATATGCGCAGATACAGCTCATATTCATACCTAGAACTTTTAAATACACTCATTTACTTGATTTATTCCCTGCCTTTTGAAAGTATTTTGGCCTCCAGCTCCTCAGGTTGAGAAATAAAGGGTAAAATCATGTTTTGACACAATCTTACTTTATACTTGCCCTCACAGCCCCTCTAACCACATACAATGTCTCCAAATAGCTACGATAATGAGTAATCCCATTTGGGGCCCAACACATCATACTCTGTCCCTTATCATCCTGCCCATGTGTCGCATTGATATTTGGCCATTACACTTTTCATTACCAGAATTAACAATGTGCCATCCTTTCTTTCCATACTTATAATTGAGCAGGGGCGTAATCCTGCTAATCTGTTTTAAACACTGCGGATTAAAGCAATCCTCAGAAGGCTTAAACCACTGATGAGTCTGTCTGCATTTCCTCAACAACCTGATGATGAGGTATTTATCTGATAGATGCAATTAATTCTCGCTCTGATGTTGTAATCATCAAAGATGGAGGAACAAAGAAAGTTGCACTACCCTCTGGTAGGGCTTAAAGAGGTGTGTTTATCTGGTCTCCCTCCTCTCCACAGGCCATGGATCTCAGGGTGCCCGTGGTGGCCAGGGACATCCCGGGAATGCAGCGATTGTCCGACACGAGGAAACTGGACTGCTCTTCTCCACTCCGCAGGTTAGCATGCTGACCCAATTCACGCACTCATAGACACACGTGCACATTCTTAATACGCGGAGGGAGACAGCAGATGAGACTGCCGCCTCTCTCAGCTCTGCCCCTCCCCCTGCTGAAACTCAGTGATAGTGGCACGTACTCCCATCAAAGGCCCCACAACAGTGCAGAATGGCAAAACACACACCTCCCTGCTGCCCTGCTGATTTGTGCTACAAGCAGGTAAACAACACCAGATTTACTTTCCACATAATTCTTTCTTATATTCTTTCTAATTCCTTCATATTTCTTTCTTTTTCTCTTAAACCAAGGTGAGCTGTCCATGTCAGAGTAAAACCAATTTTTTTACTTTGCATATGTATTGATCGAAAGCAGACAACTTAAATTTTTCATGAAACTGAAAAATGTTGGCAAACCAACATCTGTACATTTTTTATTCTGACATTTCATGGATGGTCAGCAAACTCAGAAACTAAAATTGAGAAACTGTGGACCATTCGTTCTGAGGCACACACTGACTTCTGTCATTACTGTCTTCCTCTGTATTGGTCCGATTTGACCTAAAATACAGTGTTTTTGTTTTCTCCTAGGTAACTTTGTCTTGTTTTCACTTTCCACAGATCAATGTAGCAAACAGCATCTCTGCCCTTTGAAAAAAAACATTCCTTTCCAAACAGAAAAAAAAAATTGCTCAGGCCCTGGCTACATTGTTAGAAATACAGCCATGCGACAGTTTACTGTTCCAGGGGCCTGGCTTGAACCACTGGCTGAATGGTGCCTGTGTGGAGACTCTCAGCCTCAACTAAACAACACAACAGAGTCACCGGAGGGTGGGAGGGATGGAGAGAAGGAGGGAAAGAGAAGGGGAGGGCAAGAGAGCCAGAGCACCTAAGAAGCACCTCTAATTAGAAGCTCAGAGCAGGTCAGTGTGAAGTGAAATGTTGTTGTGGTCAGACAGGGCTGGGGACAGGAAGTGGAAGGGGTTGGCGTTACCATGGAGACAATGTTGACATTAGCGTGAGGCTCCCATGATTCCAATGCCAAGAGATCAGTCCTCGCAGCTGATGGTCAAGGGGAATGGCCCTGGTGTTAAGCAGTTCTGAGCCGCACAGAAATATCCTGGTGGAAAAGCCTAATACTGTGGTCAGGGGACACCAGGGCCAGCCCAGCTGCTGCAGAGCTGTCACTGTCTTTAAACCAGGTTTCAAATTTAAACCAGAAACAATTTCACATGCACTGTGCAGTAAGTCACCTCAACCTGCATTTCCCCATCATAATGTGTTATAATTTATTATAGGTAAGGTATTTATGAAGTGGTATTCCCCACTTGAGCATATAAGCAAGTCATTAAACTGTGATGAATGACACCTGTTATAAAGAAATATCACTAGGGAACCAGTGCTGCGAAATTGCAGTACTCTTTGGGCATTAATTGCCAAAGAGTGACCACTTCCATCTAAGTGTCACATGTGCATCTTGCTAGCAATGGCATCAGAAGCCAGAGTTTCAAACTTTCATTATCCAAGCCCCTCTGATGAAATCCATAAAATGTTTCTCTCATTAAGGCCTATGTACAGTAAAGATTTAAACACTGCCTTGAGTACAATCATTGCAGTTAAAAATCCAGTTATTGAATCCCAGCATGCTTACATAATGCAGTAACTATGATTGCATGTTAATAGACCAGAGTGGTACCACCATGCCTCACAATCTCCTCTCAAATCCCAAGGTTTTTTTTTTCAGCATGGCATGTGCCAGCTCTGCCAGACTGTTGTAATCAAGTGGTACTCGGGACGTAATTGCATCCTCTCGATCGCTCAAGAGGTTCTGACAGGGGAGGGGTTTGGGTGCTGTAATTCTCCCGCATCCAGAGTAAACCGGTGTCCATCAGCAGCTGGCTTTGGAAGGAGCTGTCCGGGAGATCTCACAGTTCTGTAGTAACCAGTCAGTGGTCAGAGCACTCAAAGAGAATGCGGGAATGCAGGGGCCACATAAAACCTGCTTAAAAAGGACCCGCTCACAACTCCCCAGCCAGCGACAGAGCTGATTACACATTGAAAAAATATAGGGCCAAAGCCAAGAATTCTGGGCTCAAAACACCTCCATTGTTGTTTTGGGATGTTGTAATGGATTCATTTCAATGATTTTCTCTCTTTTTTTTTTAATTCCCCCATCTCCTTTAGCCAGTTGGTTTGTCTGAGCCCAGACTCTAAGTAGTGGTGTGATTTATTGCAGTAGGTGCTTGTCACTTCACCATTCTGGATTATTCTGGACTGTGGTTAGTGGACTAGTATGATGGTTTGGGAACTGAATTATGAGGTTGCAAGTTCAATTCCAAGATTGCTCACTGCTGCTCTACCCCTGATAAAGGTACCTTACCTGTATTACCTCAGTAAAATATTTAGAAGTTACACAGAACACTTTTAAAAGTTCACATTAGTATGCAGGAAATCCCCCTTGAGTTATAGTAGATTTCATTTCAGTGAGCAATCAACACTCACCACACAGAAAACAAGCATCTTAAGATGTGTCTAAGGCTTTTCTCCTCCACCGTACCCTCTGTATGTTTAATGCTTCACCACTGCTCATCACTCATAGCACATGAAAACAGCCTTCAAGTACAGATGGGATACATTTCCCAACAGATTTAAGCAGATACTGATGGTAAGGCAGTTCATCACATTTTGAAAAATGGGGAAAGATGGAGTGTTAGGCAACAGAGAGTTTTGTGTCAGATGTGTCAGAATTCGTTGATTCAGAAACATTTTTGAATCCGACATGATACCATCTTTAAGAATTTAGACATTAAACACACATTTTTTCTCTCTGTCCTTGACAGGAGTTTGTTAGTGTGTCCAAGAGGTTGCTGAGAGATCGCTCCCTGAGAGAGCGCGTGGTGAGGAACGGGAAGCGTTATGTGGAAGAGTTCCACAGCTCCGCCGCGGAGAGGATCACCTACCAGAAGCTGGTGGAACTCCTCCACTGAAAACAGAGGGAATCATGTCTACCTCCCATTGCCAGTACTGCCCATCTGACACAGTTCACTCATTGCCTTTTCCTGACCGCAGCTACAGCAGGGGTCATGTGGCTATTTTCAGAAGTGTGTAGGGGAAAGTGAGTTGTTTACCATGTTGTTTGCTCAGGGTGAGGCTTTGCATTTAACCAAAGATCCTTTCATTCAGGGACCATTAATGGAGGACAGCGGTGAATCCAGGGAGCTTTCACACTGCAGATTATCTTCATTTCCAGGGATATCGACAGGGATGTGCCTCTGACTTTCTTTCTTGCCTTGCCTGTGTTTTTTGGAATTAAGCTAAGTTCTATTGGATTCGTTTAATATGCAACACAATAAAACAACCCAATTTCTAAGACATTCAAAAATCAGGATAATATTTCAGAGTACAAAAAACAACTCAATATTAAATGTGTAAACAATGAGGCAAATCTATATATATATGCTGCTGCAGTGCTCACTTTCTTTTTTAAATTGAGTTTATTGAAAGCATTTTCATTCCTGAAAAACACTTCTGTACTGTATTTATTGATATTGCTCTTTTATAAAGTGGCATGCATTTATATATATATTTTTGACATTGCGGGCTAAATATTGTTATGTAGTTTAAAATCATGATTGAGTGATATTGCTTTTGTTGTACATGGAATTTACAGTGGAATATTTTGTAGTTTTTAACTCTTTTAGAGTCACTGTTTTATTCCACAGTGATCAGACAAACTCATAACCTGAAAACAGTTTTCCTTTTTCTGCATTTAATTAAAATGTCCAAATGCACAGGTATTTAAACCTACCTCTCAGACCTGAGCTATCTGAGTCATCATTCATTTCTGTCAAGCAAAGCGTTTTCCATCAGTGGCAGTCCTGTATAAAACATAAAACCCAGTGCTTGCCGTACCCTGGTATACTGGTTGATTTCAGATAATTTTATCTTGCCCTCTATAATTAAAACCTCCTATCTCGGGTGTTTGAAGTAGAGCACTGTCAGCTCAAAGAGGAGGGGAATCCGAGGTTGTGCAGCTGTTTACCCTTGAGGGACTTTTTGGGATTCTGTGCTCTGTCAAGAGAATAATGCATCAATTGGGTCGCAACACTGATCCTATGCAGTACAAAAAAAACAGCATCCTGTCGAGATGGGACTCCGCAATATTTGTTTATGGTTCACATTTTTCAGAGAACACTTTGTTCATATGTATGACCTCACTGCCCCTGTAGAACTAGTTACACTCTGTGTATAGGCCTGTGTTCAGACCTGTCCTGACTCGGTACTATGTAGCCATCAGCTTGTCTGTGACTGTAACTACCAAAACATTCATTAACTTAGCTATTCATTGGCATTAAGTTTTCATGAATGTCAGGGAATTGTGTAGAATGAGGTCCCTGACACCCAGCATGCCCAGAGCACACTGAGAAGTTAAAAAGGGTGAAGGTTTTAAAAGGTCATACGAACAAGTGTTAACAAGTGATCATGATCTGTATGGATGACCAGAGAGACTACCCAGCAGGAATGTGACTATTCCAGGAAAAAAAATCTGCCATCTTTGTGCAAAATGTCATTGGTGTGAACCAGTTTTCACTTCTTTTAATTATTGGGGACATATTGTCTTCCCCTGTTGGAGCATGTGGTTATGATAGATCTCAAATGACCATATTTTTGGATATGGATGGATCTAATAGCCACAAAAAAGTAAAAAAAAAAAATGTAGACTTTAAATTGTTAATATCCAATAACCCTCTGAGTCCCCTACTCTGATTTTTATGACATTGGAATTGAAAAATGTGGTTAAACCATATTACCATGTCACAGAAGAGCTAATAGAATTATCATGGAATGTATTAAAATGTACTGAGTATTTCCTCACTATACTGGATGAACCATTATGGTAATGTGGTTTGGAAAAATACAAGAGTTCAATTTTTAACAGAAGTGTAGTGATATCTGTAACATTTTCTTATATTAACAATGTGCTGCAGTCCTATTTTTACCTACTCAGCAGTTGTGTAATAGTATTACCAATTATACATTTAGTTTTATGCTTATTGCCTGACAGGTTGCCTTACAGATTTTATTAGCAATTATTTGAGGCAATAGGTGGTAGCTGTGAGGAGGCAAATCATGTCTTTTCAAAATGATTGTGAAATGGATATGCTTTTCAATATGACTCATGCATAGATGAGGCTCAGTAATGAGCGCATGGGGGTAATATTCTGAACAGTAAGAGAAACCCAAGCAGACACACATTATGGCAGACCAACCTTAGCTTCTCCATGTGACTGATACAGTAAAACGCCCACATACTGCTTTCTATAGTCACAGACCTTAAACTCATACTATCATTCTGCTGAATGACATGACCCCAACCTCCAAACACTGTTAAAACTCTCACACTGTCACACACCACTAACAGTGATAAAGTACTGACATATAAATGTCAGGCTGATACACCACTTGCTCTCAAACTCAGCTCTCACATGCCCTTGAAATCCTCATGCTGTCACACACCACAAACATTGAAATAGTACTAATACACAAATGTTTTATCGACAAACTCCATATTCAAATGGTTCTGGTGCCATCCATGCTCACCAGCACTCTGCCAATAGACCACTGCCACAACAGCAAAATCCTCACTTACAAGACATTATTACACAAACTCTGTATTACCATGTCACTAAAACTCCACTTACTATTTCCATGGGCAAAGTGAACTGATATTTAAATTACACAAATATATTTGTAGACATCATATAACTAATCACAATCCTGTAAAGGAAAAATAGGCTGGCTCCACTTCCAAACATAGCTTCACCTCATATGTGTGCTTCATTTGGTACTGAGTAAAACAGGAATTACTGATATATTGTTTAGTCATATCCTTAAATATACAACAATACCCATACATGTATGCAATTCTGCAGCCAATAGATGGAACCAAGTTTGTGACCACCACCCCTACATACGGGGGTTGACAAAATAATGAAAACACCACACACACAGACATATATATATATATATACACACACACACACACACACACACATTATATAAGTCCTACTCCCGTATGATATTCCACCATTCAGAAAGAAAGTCTTCAATTTGCTGTGATATGGAGGAAGCAGAAATCCTCTCAAGACTGCATTCTAGAATTTACCATCAAGGTTCAGAGATGTTAAGATCTGATACCAGGGTGTTCATAAAACCATTCTTGTATCTGTTTAGCAGTGTAACTGGTGCCAGTGAGCTTTGACTTGTACCAATGCTCCTCAATTCAATCAATTCCTGATGCAGATTTTCCTTCTTCCCTCATTTCATTTTTCTATTTTTATCTACCCCAATACAATTGCAATGGCAAAATATACCGCTAGAAACTGTTAAAACCTTGTATAGCTGCATAACACCTAGATAGCCTTCAGTTAACATATTAATAAAAAAACATTCATACAAAGTATATGTTCATTGGTGTTTCCATTTTTGCGCTGTAGTTGTATTTCTTTCTGAATGTGAGATAAGGTGGGATAAATTAAGATGTTACAGATGGTTTTTCTCAACAAAAGTTTGGGATTACTGGCTTTGGGATGGAGAATGTCTCAAACTCTTTGCTAAGGCTATGCTAAAACAAAGGCCTCTAATTTTAATTCAGTAGCGGTGCATTAATCTTAAAGTACTGTATCAATAATAATTTCAAATTAGGTTAGTATCTGCAAATGCATATACAAAACACACATTGAAGTAAAACTGGCTTTCTCCATGCATAATTCTTGTTTTGTTGAGAAAGAATTAAGATAAAATATTACTGTGTATTTGGCACAAGAATGAAATGCTTTAAACTGTAGAGCTGCCTGAACTTGTGCATGTGGTGTCTATAGTCCTCTAAGTGAGCCACCTGGAGTGGGTAAGGGTGGCTGCACCCACTTTTTCACACTGGGATCCTGCCTCACTGCTAAGGCACCGTAAACATATTAGCATAGTAATCAGAAGCAGCCTGAGGAACATTGTCACATAATCCATTTTCCCATTAAAGTAGAAGTTATAATTATTTTTCTTGCAGTCACTTCTCTGTGTCATGCATTTTGAAGCATGCTGTGACCATCCTGTTTTTATGAGAAATATAGTGAATTAAACTACACTGATTGATTGACAGATTGATGGTCACATTATCTTCCCTGAGTCTCCAGCAGTATCTTATGGCAGCAACAACAGGATGTTTATTTAAAATCGACTGCAGAGGCAGGAGACAGCATATTACAATTTGTCCTGCGTGTGCTAAGATCATTCATTACTTTACATTCAAGATTATGGGGAGCTATGCCACCGGCTTGGACATAAAAATGAAATGAACCAAAGACCCCATAGTTCCATCAGACATCCTATACTGGTTTTAAAAATATCCTTTCTTCAAAGATGGATTTTATTTGACACCATTTATATGCCTTGTGTCTATCTTACATACATACAAAATATGTTGCACCCAAAACATTACAGAAATAACCACAAACCAAGATTGGCAGGTATCTCAAAATTATTTAGTCTTTTAGCATTTAATGAGAAATCATATCAGGCTGCACATAAAAAAGTAACATTTTCAAAAAGTCAAATTAATTTAAAACAGCAAATCTATACAATATTGACAAATACAGTTATAAAACAATCCCTTATTGGTCTTATGAAGTATCCTGTTTGTTTTTAATATTTGGTGTTATTAATGATGGCATGCATATTACAGCTCTTTATGAACAAAGCACACAAGTGCAGTGTGTGCATGTGTGTTTGTGTGTGTCCAGTTCTGATGAGGGGTGACGTCAGAACAGTGTGGTCCTGCAGCATGATTGACCATCTCATTTCTCCTCCATGCACTCTGGTTCACAGATCCCATCCAACGCCCACCCCTGCATGTCCTGTGCAGCACCCTAACGCTCATGTGACTGACACAAGCCAGTCTTAAGCCTATTACGTTACAAACATGCAAGTGATAGAAAAACCTGCCTTCTCTATATCCCAGTGAAGAGGAGTTTGTTTGCAGCAGAGCACTGAGTGTTGTTAGGCAGACTGGCACAGTGTGGTTCCTGCAGTGATAGCTGTATTGTACTGTATATCTTTGCCCTGCTGGGGTTGACATGCAGAGGGGGAATGTGTCATTGCTGTTTGCCATCTGCTCCTGTTCTTTCCCCTTTGTGGAAGGCATTCCGGTGAATGGAGACTCACACACAGGAACCTAGACAAAACACTGATAATCACAGTCATAAATGGTTCAAATGGTCCGGAGGGGGCACTTTGGGTTCTTCACAGTTCTCCTCCTTTCCCACCCATTGGATGTCCTGGCCATTTTCTTTGGGGGAGGAGTCGGTGGTGCGTTGCCTGTCCAGTGAGGTAAAGGTAGTGAACTGAACCCTCTTCCTTTTGCTGGTGGGGGAGTGCACGGGCTCGCTTCGGGGCGGCTTGGCCCTGAGGGAGCCCACACAGCCCACCTGGGCCTCAGCCTGGGGCGGGTAGCTGGTCCTCCTGCCCAGCGTGGCTGTCTTCTCCACTGCTGGTCCAATGTCGATGATGGTGGTGTTATGGTTGTCCTGTGGAGGCGGGGTCCCCGGCACATTCATCACCAGCTCGGCATCAGTGCCCAGCCACACCCAGTCGTGCCGGTGCCCAGATGGCTCCTGGCCCAGTGCGGGTGGTTGCTTGTGCCGGAACTTGACAACGTAAGAGATGCAGTTGACCAGGAAGACCAGGATGGCCAGGCAGAAGACCCCAAGGAGGGCATACATGCCAATCTCCAGGTCAGTGAGAGGGCGGGAGGCCTGCATCAGGTCGTCCCCTCCACCTCCACCTCCACCTCCATGTCCTTCCTCTTGGGCACCTCCACCTGGGACGGGAAGTTGGTGTAGTCTACAAGATTGCTGTGGTCTTTCCCGAGACCCTGCCCAATGACACTGCCGTCACTGCTGGGCCCGCCCTCTTTACTTATGCTGCCAGAGCCAGCTGAGTTTCCCACGTCCACAATGTTGCCCATGCCACTCAGGCTGTCTCCACCACCCTCACTGCTGCTGGAGATGCTGCCCAACACCACATCCTGCACGGTGGACTTGGCAGTGGTGGTGACCTTCCGCAAAGCGCTCTCCTCGCGCTCCGTGGCCGAGCTGTTCATCAGGCCCTGCTGAGGCTGCAGTGGATTGCGCTCGCCGTCGTTGTCCTCCCCATTGTTATTGTAGTTGCTGCTGCCCTGCGGTTTGCTTGTCCCACCACTGCTGCTGTTGCCACGGTTACCTGGGCGCTGGCTGCTAGGCTGAAACCGGACTTTGAGGGTGCCGCTGCCCACTGCCAGGGTGCTCTTGCGTTTGGATTTCTGGCATGACTCACTAATCACCATCTCAACTTTCACCAGTGCCCCCTGGCCCTCGCCCTCTGCCACCACCACCGCGGGGGACTTCCGAACTGACACCACGCCTTCATCCAGCGACATCACTGTTAGAATGTAGTAGCTCGGGTCGTAGATGTCCAGGGGCGTTAGGGAGCCATCGCTGAACTGGATCCAGGAGCTAATCACTGCCTCCTATGAAATTAAAATACCATGAAAGCTTTCATTAATTCAATTTTAACAACACAAAGTGACTTCTTCAAATACACCTGAAAGGGGAATAGTGGGAGTACTTGATAGGTGCCTCTGGTCCTGGGGGATTTTTTCACATCATGTTTTTCCATGACCAGCAGGTTTTATTCTTATTTAATGTGATCTAGACTTCCTAGCCTGCTTTTTTTGCATTTTTATTTTATATGTTGTTGTTGTGACATTTTTGCTGCATGGCCTTTCAACTTAGTGCTGAATACCTGAAAAAAACTACTTGTAATTATTAGCTCTTCCTATAGGTTGATCACACTATTCACAGCACTTGCCAAATTCTTGTCATGACACACCGCCACCACAGACACTGTAATTTGTGTGCATATCAGCCACTTGCTATTTCTGACCTTGACGGCAGCAAATTAAGGGATGAAAATGCAGCATATTGAGATAAATGGGCTTCCACAGGAGTGCTGAACCGCCAGTGCTTTTCACTGATTTGACACTTTAAGGTGACTAAGAAAGTTTGAAAACACATGCTTTAGATGGTAAAAAAATAAATAAAAGAAATAAACAGACAGGATTGAGTTTCAAAGACCCAAATGGGAAACAATTTGTTGTACTGCTTTAGGATAGAGAATATTTCGTTTGTGTGGATTCTAGCAGTTAAAATTACATCTGCATCTGTTTTTGTGATGATACGGTTGAATTTTAGTAATTAGCAGTTTATTTAGTAACCTGCAGTAATTACTGCTGAAAACATTTTTTCAATAAAACTGAAAAACAACACTTTGAGATGATGAGCACTCAGAATGCGTTATGGTCAAGAGTATAATATACAAACATGTTACATATATGACAGTCAAGAGTGCAAGGCCTCTGTTTGCCAAAGGCTTACTGATAATATCAACTCATTATACATAAAACACTGAATCACATAAAAGAATAGGATACTTACGTGTATGCAGAGGCTTACTGAATCCATATAAGCTGATTTAGGCTAATGGATACATTCCTGATTGGAACTGAACACATTTATCATGATATGGAGCCATTTCACATTGGTTGGATAGTTCATGGATTCCATCATATTTTCAAAGCCAATGAAATGACTACTATACTGTGTATAAGGGCATATAGTTGCCATTAGAAGTTATTTCTTAGTGTTACTGTTACAGATTATCTGGCTTGTAATGTATACTCATGGTTGAAAATCCACTGTAGCAAGTGAAGCAATGTAACATGTACAGCAGGGTCATGGGACCAGTTGGAATATATTAAGAATAGGGGATTAAAGTACTGAAGACCAAAGAGCTTACCATCAAGTTTGTATACATAATTTTGGAGATGCTGTCCTTAGCTTACATATGTAAGTTTAATGCTCGTGTTTAATACATAAGTATTAAATGGTTTAATACATAAGTATTAAACACATACATGTAAACATCTGCAATAAGATTTTGACCATTTCTTTTTATTGATGTTACTGTACCTGTTTAGGACTCTGCAGCACTTCTTGAGTGGTAGTTGTGGCAACAATAGCCCTGTTACTTCCTGGACTGAGCTGCAGGGAGAGGGACAGGCCAGAGACCAGCTGCACACCCAGCTCTGTGATGGTCACTTTGTCATCCAGCACTGTCACTGTCTTCTCAGCCAGTATGGAGTCCGACAGGGGGGACATCACCTGGTCAATTCATACACATACATGACCATTACCCTTTATAAAGTGTTTCAGTGAAGGCGAGATGATCTAGGATCAGTTTTTCCTTCCCAGCTAATAATGAATATGTTTAAGCGGGACAGAAGCAAACCTGATCCTAGATCAGCACTCCTGAATGTGAGATATTTTATGCATACAGGCCCTGATCCTTGAGTGGTGCTTATATACTGATGCTACAAGGACTGCTGCAAACTGAATATCAGCATTTTCAGTGAGAGGATGACAGTGAAATCCATTGAGGTCAATGGATAATGCAATCTGCCATGGTAGAGTTCTTTTTACCTTTGCCATCTACAGTCACAGTATAGGTAAATCTCCCAACATGGTGGATATACAGTATATTGCCATTTGATTCCATATCATTTTTTGTAAGAATGTGTCCAAAAAACCAAAATTAATGAACACAAATGATTGTAAATATATGTTATTTTAAGCAGGACTTAAAATCTTGGATGTGCTACCAAGAAACATCACCTAGCAACAGATTCCTTCTTGCTGAATTGTTTTGTAGTGTGCCTTTGTATTGGACATACTTTCATTCCTCCAGGTTTTATGCTGCTATGCATGTGAAAGCAGACAAAGGCAAAGGTGAATGTTCCGGAGGTCAGAACACAGCCCTTTACTTGAGTTGGCAAAGACTAAATTTACCTGGATGGTGGTGACCCCAACGTCCCGGCCTGACAGCACTCTCCCCGCCTGGAGGCGGGCAATGCGTGGATCCTCCACCTTCAGAAAGTAGCGCACCAGTTTGGTGACGTCCACCTGCCAGT
This sequence comes from Albula goreensis, assembly GCA_022829145.1. Taxonomy (NCBI): domain Eukaryota; kingdom Metazoa; phylum Chordata; class Actinopteri; order Albuliformes; family Albulidae; genus Albula; species Albula goreensis. The sequence goes on from CM040744.1 coordinate 35,105,271, forward strand.
CCTCACCCAGGAAGTAGGCCAGCTGCTCACGCTGGTCTGGCTGATCAGCCACAAAGTGTGTGAGCACGCGGACAAGGGCATGCTGGAACTGCAACATACAGCCCTTCCCTTTGCGGTCTTCCTCTTCCTCACTTTCCCACCTGGTTCTGGGGTCACGGGGAAGGCATACACTCACCATCGGCAAACACCACACAAATAACAAATAACAATAATGTCCACGGCTCCAACAATACTAGGCTTCCAACAAGACTTATTTCCACTTTTCCTCTCATCAGTTTTCCTAATACCCTCTACCTCAGTTTGATCCCTAACAGACAGCCCATGATAAATTCCTGTTTCACACATTGGCATCGAATCTAACAAGCAATAACTTTTGTATCCCTGTGATTCTCATTTGAAATATTAATGTACACCAAACTAACAATCTTTTAAAAGAATGTTCAGTTTGGATAACCCTGTAGGTTATATTTCTTATGGGCTAAGTACTTGATGGCATAGTTGGCGTGGGGCCATTTGGCAGGCTCTACCTCTTGCTGGCGACGATGGGCACCCTCCAGCCCTTGATCTGGCTGAGCTCGGAGTCAGACACCTCGATCTGCAGCGGGAGGCGGGGGATCCACACGGTCATCTCCAGCTGGGCGCTCAGGTAGCTGTAGGTGAAGTTCACCGCCATCCTCACCTTCCCCCTCATCTCCTTCCCATTCACAAAGACGTAGTCACATCTGTCTGATACCTGAGGGACAGACAAACCAACAGAAACTAAATTAAAGTTTAATCAACTTGATTCCATGTCCATATATATATATATATATACACACAGTAAATATGTCCATCTTATTTTCCCTTTAAACATTCCCAGACCTACACCTCAGCTGGATCTTATCACTATTAAGACGCCAGGCATCGTTCAAAGAATGCTACACATTAGATTGTGTGACCAGCCCCCTATTGCTCCGTAATCATAACCATGATGTGGCCTTGTCATGCACAGCTTTTTTATTGTAAATAGACAGCTTCATGTTTTATTTATATCAACAAAATTAAAATTAGCCAATCATGACCTTCAAATTATATGCAAATCGTACTCAGGAAACATGTGAGGGAAGACTGAAAAATAAGGACATAAACCACAAAACACTTCTTAATTGACCACAAGACAAATATTTTCAAATGCTTTAATAAACTTAAATTGCTCAGCCGTCGCCTGATAACTGAGATATTACAGTCAGGCAGCAGTAATAAGCTGAAAGACACTGAATGCAAGGCTAAACCTCCATAATGAGTTATAGCTGAGAATTTATGTTAATTTAATAAACTGAGCCACATTAAGCATCAATCCTTTGCAGTGATACTCAGGCTCATTTATTACATTTAAATTTCTAATGTAACCTTGCTGTGCTTCTGGCTGCTTCTGCAAAAAAATGGAATGTTTTTGAATCGGCAAAAGACATTTGTTGTGCACCCGTCCAATCAATATTCCATTCTTTAATCAATATGATAATTTACAGATCATTGACTTTCTGCTGTTACCGCTTCCCCTAGGTGACTAGATGAGCTGAGGGGATGAGCTGTGACTTTGACTGAGGGCTCAAGGAGGAGTGCCAGTGGAGACTTTGCCCCCCAGCTGTTCCGAGCCCTGGAACTTATGAAACACACAGTCACGGCGCCGCGCTCGCTGTTTCGTCAGAGTCTTACAGGATCCTGCTAAACACTGCATCTCTGACGGCTGCATTAAGCCTTGTACTGGGATAACAGTGTCTTCGGCATCTTCCAGAGAGATCGGCGCATGTCTAAATCTGACCTGTTTAAAAGATTAACTTCAAATTACAAGCTGAGTCAGGGAAGGGAGGGATGTCCGTTGAGTGTGGGCTCTGAGGGAAAGCTCTTTAGAACAATCAGATAATAACAAGATAAAGGTTGACATAACTTTGTGATAAATGCTGACTTACCAGTGACAGAAGCTATCATTGATACAAGGAGGGTCATAGAGCATTACAGAGCATGAAGAAAATATCCCCAGGACTCCTGTCTCTACTCGCCTCAGTGCTGAATACCCAAATCACCTCAAAGCAAGCAGAATGACTTACGGTAGCTAGTGTCACTTGTAAAAATCAGTCTGATCCAGATGCTTATGGTTACTGCAATGTTATGAGCCTCTCAAGTTTCATAGTATTTACGAGCGTGAGTGGAGCCAGGGAGGACAGCTCACAATCACACACTGTCATTGGTCTCTGACAGCGTCAGTTTCAGGCCTCATTAATTTCACATCAGATGAGTTTGCTTTCATACGCTCCCCTCTGTTTTTGGCATTACAGGCATAATAAGTACAGGCTCTGGCACAAAGGGACGAGGAGTGTGCAGCGCAAAAACCCTCCGGCTTCAATTACGGAGAGCCGCTAAGCCAATCTCTAATAGAGAGGCGAAATTAGCTTTTCATTTTGGATGCAGTGGCTGTTTTTTTTTCACTCTGCACAAAGATGTACAGCAGACATGTGTGTGTGGCTTAAAGTTCTTTCTGCTTTGAGAGTAAGAAAAATATGTATGCTGCAGGATAAAAACCTCTCATAGCAAGAATCAGAGTGTGATCATATCAGTTATTATGAAACTGTATTTATAGCGATGAGTTAGCACCTGCTGCCCTCAAGCCCACAGGCACTGAACAAAAACTTGCAGCCTCGTTACACAGTACTCTTACAGAACATACTCTTTGCAGACCCTGGCAAGGAGATGGGGAGCCATTTCCACACAATGTGATGATGACCATTGGTTTCTCCCAGTGTCCTTATGGCCCTCTGATTGCAGTCGAGCTCACATTGCCTGTGTTTTTGTCTGCCATTTCATTCCACCCTTCCCTTACAAATTCTTCTTTTTTTTTTTTTTTTGGGGGTGCAGGGACAGGGGAAATCCAAATATTCTAAGAAACACCATAAGATTACTGTACTTTAAAAATGTGTGTAATCTGGGTTGATGACAGTTACTTCAGTTTTGTAACTTGATTACATAATGAAAAAAACATGAAATCAGTTACTACCAAGCTCTGCAATTGAATTGCATAAAATGTACACACACTAACAGAAGGGGAGAAAAACAAAGAGCAGCCTTGTGTTATAAATTGACTGATCTTTGGTGCAATTATTCCTGATGGAAAGATTCAATCAGTCCCTCCAAATTACAACTGTGTCCCTTCTCCCACGGTGCGACAACAGCAGTGTACCAACATCACCTCGCCTCTCAGATATGCCACGTTCGTCATGCTCATCAGGAGCCCCGAAAACCTTTCATTTCTCACCAGGAGGCAATATCAAATAATACCCTGAAAAGGTTCGCTTCAAAGACATTAGCGTTTTGATGTGCTGATCTGAAAGTCTGACAGGACTCCAAAGAATACTTCTCAGCAAGCTACAGAGTGTGCAACTTCATGGTTAACACAAAGAGATTGAAGAATATATTTGAAATGAACTGTGTGCCAAATTGTCCTTTTCTCCTCACTGCTATTTCAATATCAAGGCTGAGAGTAAATGCCATTTTAGGCTATATTTAAAGTAGTTTAGATGGGGATTCTTTAACCATGTCAATTCACCTTGTTTATTTTCAGTGAAGATAACAAACAAAAGGGAAAATCCTTTTTAAATCAGTTTAATTCAGAAACAAAAACATTATTAAGGTTCACCAGAAGTCACAAGTACCTGTTTTCTTTCAGTTAAAATTGGATATTTATCAAGGTTTATGTATTTTGAATTTTACTTGAACTGCTTCATCTAGCGGTTTGTCATATTTCTAGACATTTATAAACTGACTGAGGTACACTGAGATTAACATAAATGTACTCGTCGTCGGCAGACAGACATACATTGAAAATGAGGAAAATATGCAAGACCAGAAGGTCAGTATTGTATTATCCCAGCTGTGTGGGAAATGTCTTCTGAGAGCACTGTAAGCATTAGATACTTGCAGACAGCTCAAGATACGTTAAGAAAAGAGGCTCTACTGTTAGCTCAGGATAATCACTGTATATCAGGGTTAATACTGCCACTGAGCCCTCTGAGCGAAGCTGTGCCATTATTGTTTTAGCCATGCTTATTGGGCCTGACACTGACAAGTACCACTAAGGAAGCAGAGGTACAACACACTGCATCTTGTCCTCATAAAAAGTGCATCAATATCGATTTTTTTGATGACTTCCTCATATTTCATTTCCCATTACACAACTCTATTGCCACTGGTATACTTCAGAAATAAATAATAATACCTTTTCCAAAAAATTCTAAAATATTTCTGTTTTTGATTTCAGCATTCTGAAGGACAAGCAGCTTATTTTAGCCTTATATGAGTTGAACTACAATCAGATAAATATATAAATAAAATGACACCAGTGTTGTTTTTATATAGAAAAACACTACTCTCACATGACAAAAAAAATATTTCGGATAAAATCCCTGACATTTTGGCTGTCAGATGGGCTGATGGTGAACAGCCTGAGCATTCTTGCAGAAAATTCAGAGGAGCATGACGCACTCACCAGACCAGGCACATTAATACACAGATCAGTGCACCATAGTCCTCTCTTTTGTTTTCCAACAGCTGCTTCTACACTACTTAAGAGGATTAGGCTCAATAGAATGACAAAGGCATAGCAGAGTAGGCACAATTATGTATACCACTACAATGTTTAAGTTTAAGGATAACCCTTTATTTCACATGAAAGCAATTTCCATAGCCTTGGCAATGAACTTTAATGTACTAAATGTGCGGTAGCTAAAGAGCAGGCAAATCTGTTCCCGGAGTGATCCATGATTGTTCCATCTGAATGCATTTCTACAAGAAAGCTACAGGGTTAATTAACAGAGGTGACCATGTGCTAAAGTGTTCTGTGTTTTACCATTAAGATAATAAACATTTAAGATCTTAACAATCAACCAAACAAGCTTGATTGGAAAAAAATCCATAAACATCTCCAAGATCTAGGTTGATAGCTAATGTTGTAGGATATGATGTAGTAAGGTTCATTGGAGGATCATAAGTGCTACGTTTGGAAGCTGGTTTGTATTGTAAGTTATGGGGATTTTTTTCTGTTGTTTGTTTAGCATCTCATTAACCTAATAGTTTAACAAGACAACAATGGACTTTCTGTAGACAAGACTATGAATGATGCAAATTGCTGTTAGAGGTAAGGAGCTATATCAAAATATAACAAAACAAATCCAAAAGCACTAACCGAGATGACATTCATATTATAAATCTAACATATCAGTAACATATCTTGTCATTTGCCTTTTCTTTATTTTAGTATGTCTAATCAACTGTATTTACTTGTTGATTTAGTTAGACTTTGAAAAACTTAAATTGAGAATAATCAGAGTTAAAATGACTCTAACAATGTAATCACCTTGACTGTAATAAATAACCAAGGCTTTTGTCACAACTACAGCAATGAAGGTTTTTTTAAGAGTAGATGCCCATTTGCCTTTTACCGTGAAAGTTTATAACCTTCTAGCCTTTGTATCTGCTTCATTGCAGTCCCTTGTTACTGTATCGGGTTAATGTTTTCCTATAACACGCATTCCACTGCCACTTCAGCTGGCTTTTAGAGTATGGCTTCCTGTTTCAGGAGCAACTCTTTTTATTTTTTTTTTCTGTTCAGACTGGCACTCAAGGTTATCAGTCTCAAGCAGACAGTAAACTTAACCATTAGTTCCTGTTCCTGGGTCAACTCAGTGAGTAGTCACAGCGAAGGAGAAATGTCAGCGCATGCAAAGTCACAGTTTGTTCTGTGATGTGGAAGAGAGAATGAGGCGAGGTGACTTTGATAAGACTCCCCCTGCCCTCGCTATATTCTCCCAGCTGCCTGTCAGCCTCAGGCCAGCGGACATACCTGCCAACAGTCTCACACAACCGGAACATCAACTCTTCTCCATCTCTGCCATTTCCCCACTTAGTGCCTTTGTGACAGGACCACATTAGTTCAAACTTTCTGTTTCACTTCCATGCAAGTTCATAGAGTTCCAGGATCCCAATGATTATAGGACAAACTCCATTGGGTGTGGTGCATCTTAGCATGTGATTTGTCCTTTACTTACAGTGCTGCTTTGTCTGCTTGATGGCACACAGCTTTAAACTTTGTGTAATGTGCTAAAGCACATGGTCCATATAGCCTACCTTCAGGATGTCCTCATTCGTTGACCTGCAGTCTGTGAATTCAGAGACATCTGTGACTGATCCATCCTGCTCCACCGCCACTGTCCGGACTGGCACTATTACCCTCTTACCGGTGAGCACCGCGGTATTCAGGATCTCTGTGTCCTGCACAAGGTGAAACAGAGCATGCATCCTTCAGCTGGAGTTGGCTGCCTCAAAGCCAAAGTCACTTTGCGACTTTTCTCTTGATATTTTACATAGTAAAATATGTTCATGCATATGTATACCTGGGATGAAGGTGCTAAAACAAGGTGGAGATTTTGCAGTTGACTGCAAGGGAATTTTTACGACCTCTGAAAGTAGGTGGGAATTTTGCACCATCCAAGAATTACCATCTGTCAGTTGACATAACAGCAAATACTGACATGATATTACACAGGTAACACAGTCACAGGATTATCACACTACTGTATGAATTTGAGCCACGCACCCAAAGATTAAATTCTCTGTCTGCCGTGGTGATGCTGGAACTTGTCAGTTACATGGTTCATAGGTGTGTTGTTCCTTCATACAACGAACAAATGTTCAGAAATAGAAAACAGACAAATCCCTTGAATGTGTAGGTTTATAATAACTACAAATGTTGTTGTGCTGTAATATTTTTGCGCTGCGACTATTCCTTAGTAAATTTGGCCCTGAGTTCCTGGACCAGGAATAAAAATACTGGGGACTAGACTGGAGCAATATGGCTCAGTCATACATATTCTGATGTGAACAACAGAAACAGCCATTAGAGTACAGATCAGGATACAGCTCATTTGAACCAAAATTGTTACATAGGAGAACTGCCACCTAACAATCATATATATAACATACTGTTTACTCCCAGTAAACGCTGAGCATATGCAGAAGAAAATTCAAACCTCATGCAATAAGATGCAATGACTGAATCAAGTTCATTAACTGGACTGAGAGCCAGTTCCTTAAGACCTGATAGGTTCTTTTTGGACACACTTACCAATATGCATTCAACAGCTTATTAAATACTAGCAAAGAAAAGTAAAGAATAACATCTTCTGAGAAATCAATTAGGACTGATTTTGCACAGCTTGAGTTGTTGCTGTCTCAGTCAGCAAGGGAGGAGTACACAATTCATGCGCTCAACTCTCCAATCAGCAGAAAGTAATGAGATTCACTCAGGCTGCTCTGCACAAGAACATGCTTTATACTCAGTATGCTCACCATTTCCACAAATATACAATAAGTGATCTAAATATTTGTTAAGACAGTAACAGTGAATTTTTAGATTTATTCATAGGAAATGCACCTTTATGACTTACAAAAATCAACAGTTTTTACATGTAAATGATGAGGTTGATAGAGATGCAGATGAAAAGCTGTTTTAGAAACATTTTTTTTCTGTGAAGGTAAATGACATGGGTGCATGTACAGGAAAATGGAAATGGAAAATGATCACTGATGAAAGTAGGGCAAAATTTTGAGAAGCATGAAGTGTGGTATAATAACATGTACAATTATTGAAAGAAAAACTGGAAATCCAGAAAAAAACTATTTCATTATTTCAAGTATTCAACATTTTTTTCAGTATTTCAACTATTTCATAATGTCTACTTGGTGATGTAAGAAACATACCTCTGGAACAGGACTAAATCACTCTTACATAAGAAAGGAGAAAGGGCAGAATCTGTTTCAAATTGAAATCACAAAAGGATTACACCCTTTTGATCCAGGCAGTAATTTCAAATAAATCATGGTAAAGCAAAACAGGTATTGACCTCCGCAATATGCATC